>OY978527.1:45172545-47637545 GCA_963854835.1 Megamerina dolium
ATAAGCGAAAACAAAATCGAAAAAGCAATATTATATACATTTACATATATAGTATTATATATACATATTAGGGAAATAATTTTTACTAATATGTTATGTAAAGCATGTATATATATGTATATATATATATATATATATATATATATATATATATATATATATATATGTATATATATATATATATATATATATATGTATATATATATATATATATATATATATATATATGTATATATATATATATATATATATATATATATATATATATATACATGCATATACATATATATTTATATCGTTTAATTTTTGGTAGTGCATTTTAGTGTGGTAGATATACATATACATATATACATACATACATACATGTGAAGTTGCCTATTTATTGGCATATTTATTTATATACATATATATGTACGTACATATGTAATTGTTTTTATTTTTTATAAAAGTCCAATTATTATTATTTAAACTTTTGACATTTTGAATTTCTTGTATTGGAAAACAGTAATTGTTCTTGCACTGGTTTAATTTTACAGTTTACGAGGTGATATATTGCACATATATACATACTTACATACATATACTTATATACATACATAGATATAGGTATTTGGTGGCAAATTCTGTATATACATATATGTACGCATTTGTGCAATATGTATAATCTATGTTTGCATTGAGTTGAAATTGTTGTGAAGTAGTATTCCTAGTTATTGTCAACTAAAAACAAAACAAACAAATACAAAGTGAAAATATAACATTTTCTTTTATTAATCAGATTATTGAGAAAGTAAAATATTACTTTTGTGTTTTATGAAAAAGAAGTATAGTGCTGAATTCTGTAAAAAGTCAAACATAAAACAAATTCATAATAATAATGATAATAATAATAATAAATAAAAATTACAAAAAAAAAAATTATAATATAAAGGAGTATTATCTATGATTCAAATTGAGTTAATTGCATGTTTCACAGTACATACCACTTCCAGTAAACATTTTTGCAATCTGTGTTTAAAGGCTTTAAATATGATATACTTATATTTATATATATTTAAATTTACAGACAGAAAATTTACCTACATATATATACATGTGTATAACAACATATACTCGTATATAAACATTTAAACATATTTAGATTGTGTGTACATATTTATATGAAATATATTAAATAAATTTGCGAAATTTACTATCATATTCATTAAACTGTTTCACCATAATATGCAAGGCAGCCTTTTCATGTTTGCTCCATCCTCGAAATGGTTTAAAAATGACAAATATTTTTAGACATTTGAAGATCTGATAAATAAAGATGAGAAAATTTCGCAGAAAGCATAAATGATCAAATCAAATCATTCACAAGCATATAAGGAGAGCATTTGTAATTACATACTCGGATACATGGTACATCAGAGCAGTCATTTAAAATTGTCTTCTTATGTATTTAGACAGTATATTCTGTAGAACAGTTTCATGTTTTTAAGTAAAAAAAAAATGTTAATGTAAAATTTCAGTTGAACCAAATCCCATTATTGCCAATCTGTACTTGATTTTTCAAAATTCAATTTACCAGAAAAGTACAAGCTTATTCGCGGAACTAAGTTGGCTTATGCATATTTTCTATTCTACATATATGTACTTATAAAGAAATGAGAATATAATTTGCAATTTAACAATAAGCAATATTTAATAACCAAATTCGGCCCTATGTCATCAAGCATTAAATATATACATACATATGTAGTAATTTTCAAGTTGCAAGAGCACACTAGAACAAAATCCTCAATCTCTCAAGATCCATACGTACTATGTATAATAGTTATAATCTACATACGTAATCTATTGAAAATAGTTATAAAAAAATAAGGCATGAGTTCGTATACTATCTAATGGCTCAATCAAATTTTGCCTTTACTTATCCTAAGCATAGAGTCCAACGAGTGATAAGGAAATTTTAAGTAGAAACATCGAAATAAAAGTACTTTCTAAAACATTATAGTATATCTCATAAAATGATACTTGCTCTTTATGACACCATTCGTTCTAATATGTATGCATATAGGCAAACAAGTACATTCGCAGAATTTAGTTGATGCTCCAATACATCATTGTATTGAACTAAAACATTTCTGTAATATACATATGGATGTGAATACATAAAATATATAAAAATATATTGATACGGGCTGTATATTCAGTTTCAAGTACATTCGCAGAATTTAGTTGCTGCTCCAATATCATTTAATTCAACTGAAATGTATAAACTGTACAATTTTAATATAAACGAATACAACTCTAATATACATATGGATATGAATGTATAAAATTGTGCAAACGATTTGTGAAAATATGCCTGCCGGCATGCCGGTTTCTTCGATTTTTTGTTTTCTTGCAAAATGATTTTAGCGAATTTTTAAAGGATCTTCAAAAGGAGATATACATATAAAAGTATTTTTAGGTACTATTTTCGACAATATTTTTAACATAAGTACATTATATTTTGGTAAACAAAAAAAAAAAGAAAAAAATTTAAAAATTAAATATCAGAAATCTAGTATGAAAAGAAGCTCAAATTATATTTTTTCTGATTATATAAAATATTTCAACAATAATATTATGTCATTTTTTTAATTAATGAAATAAGTAGACAAAAAATCGCTATCATCATGGCTGTTTCACCGGAAATGCAGTTTTAGTCAATATTTGGTTCTAAACTAAACATTATTTATCGCTGCAGAAGAAATGTTACCATACAGACCGTGCATACGTACCATCTATAAAAATCTGAACATTTTCAAGGAACTAACCAAGGTGAGTATATCATACATAAAATATTTAATGTAAATTATTTTAAAACCTTTTTTTAATTTCATCTTAGGTTTCCAAAGTATTTGATTTGTGTTTGCATCGTTTTTTTTCGGCTAGGATCTAATATATTTTAAATTATTATCGAATATGCTCACTTATAGTTTTATTAAAAATCTATTTGTAATATCCAATTAAAGGAAATTTAAGAATTCGCAAAATCACTAAGCGTTGGGAAGTATGCAACACCAACAACCAGTAGCTTGTATGTATGTAGAACAAAATATAAACCAAATTTACTCACCAGTACAGTCAACTTTGAAAAAATGTTAACGTTCGATAAAAATAGCAAGTAAATAAGTAAATGTGCTTTCCTTTGAAAATTCGATTCATTGAGCCATTCATATCCGTATAGTGTAATAAATCATAAATGTGCTATTTTATTTGAAATAATAATAATGTATATTCGAAAATATGGTGAAAATGGTGTAAGTTTTCTACAGAAAACAGAACATTGCAATTTCAAATTTTACATATATCTAATTTAATTTTGGCAAAATTAAAAATTTAAAATGTACAGACATTTTATAAATGATATTTACTTTAAAGGAATTTGTGAATTGATTAGAATTTATAGATTTTCATAGTAAAACTCTTTGATTTTATTGTTTGTATAATATAAAAATATGAAAGATTCCAAAATTATACATCAATATTAAATCTAATAAATTCAATTCCTATTCAAAATGAAATAAACAAATTGTAAAAATTAGATCTTAAGAAGCTGCCTCAAATATTGAACAAAACATTGAAGAATTAAAAGTCATACTTTGCCTTTTTTGGCAATTAATTTTTTTTTTTTGTAGAATTTTTGAAGCAATTATTAAATATGTAAAGCTGGTCGAAGGGTCGTTAAGTGCTAAGTCAAGTCTAATCAGCATATAGAAAAGTTAATATATCGAAGGATGAGTAAATAGATTTACACTACATACTACATAATACAAATAATTAAACTTTGGACCAGCTCTTTGGTGGTCAAAAGTCCATTTTGGTTAATAATAATGGTTGAGGTATATTTTTTCTAAAATATTTTGAATATTAATCGCTTACTGTAGTGGTTTAAATTTTAAGAATCTATATTGTTTACGATACTTTTCTCTAAAAAATGTAATAATTTGCAGTGGATTGGTATTTCTTGGAGTCTAACAATTTTCTCTCTCTTTAATCTTAAATTTTATTGAAAAGGATCAAGAGGCAAGTTGGTGGTCTCTCCATATATGGCTACTGCTCCTTCAGTTGCAAATCTAGCAAAATAGATTTGAACAATGGACCTCTCTCTATATTGAATATTGGATTTTAATATAAACATATTGGGGAACATATGTGAACCTATGGTACTTGCTGCCATATAGGCAACGCATCTTATTATTGTATATCGGGTTCCTCATTTTCTGGTTGATTCTGTACTAATATATCTCCAGCTAATACATCGTCTGAAGCCTGCATTTGATTGAACTCCTTGAGCTCCAATGTATTTATCTCAGAAACAGTAGATAATTATGTCAATGGAGATGAAATACAGAAAAATCTATTTAGTTTTTTAGCAGATTCGCTGCTTGTCATTGCAATGGGTAACTGTTATCATGTGGGTACGGAGAAAATAGTCCTCATTCCATATGCTCAGCCAACTTTTTTTCCAATCAAATTGACTTTTCAGCTATACATTCGACATGCCGGTTCTCATATTAATTTGTGACATATTAATATGTTCTCTTTGATCTTAGCGTCAAAGATTTTCGGATATATTTCTTTTAAATATAAAAAGCATTCATAATCTATTTCTTTCACATCGTTTTTCTCAAGTCCAAGTTCAATGTACAAAGGGAATGGTGAACACACATCTTTCAAACGTCCAACAAAGCTAAAATAACCCTTTCACTAATAATGCGAACTTTTTTTGTCGACCTTAAAACTGATTCACTGGTCACGGCAATTTTTACACTTTCTCGACACGATTCATAATCATAAATTTACAAAACAAAAATTATATCACAAATAAGAAAATCAAAAAATTCAATAAAACTGCCAATCAGTACGATAAAAGCAGTAGGTACATGTGAAAAGTTATTGTCAGATATTGTAAAAAAAAAGACGAAATTCGACCGAAGCGAAAAAATTACGATTTCGTGATAGTTTTTGTTGGCCAGCGTAATTTTCTCAATGCGTAAAAAATTAAACAATTTACATTTTGCTGTAAAAATTATTAATATTAGATGTTAAAGAAAAAAAATATATATATATACATATGTATACATGTACATATATATTAAACATTTTTGCTGACTGTATTCTTTAGGGGCTTTTTACACCATATTTATAAATTTATATGTACATGTAAATATCTATGTGCATTTGTACCATATATTGCACTCAGAAGAAAAATGAATGAATCGCTCATACGACCGTACAATACGTTATTTAATTCGATTTTACTCCGAGTGCTGTATATATGACGTACATTCATATATTATATCCACATATTTACACATAATAGTTTCTATTGTACAACAAACATACATATAAACTATATATATATTTATATATACACCTTATAATATGTATTTTGTATAATTTTCTTGTTTATGGCCTATTAGCACTTTTGAAATATTTTGGTTTTTCTTTGATATAGTAAATACCGATTTAGTAGTTTGATTTTTATTTTGTAAATCCCCGCCTGTGATAGTTCTACAGATTCTTATGCTTTAAAAGAAAGAAAAAAAAAAAAACAAAATAAAAGCAAGCACTTAATCCATTTGTCATATAATTTAATTTTTTTATTTTATATTATTATTTTCCTAGTTTAACTCAACGAATTTAAGAATTAAACAAAGTATATTCATGACAATATTTAAATGATGTTCTCATAGTTTTGATTTTTCAATTCAATATTTTCATAAAACTGGTTTAAGTTCGAAAAAATAATTTATCATTGTTCAACAATTCGTCTCACATATCTAAGATTGTGAAAAGATAAAAGCCAAATGGTCTGAACAGTAGATAAATAGTACGTATATGTAAATGTGCTTTACAAGGGTTGACTTCTTTTGTTTGATTAGTAGCCTCTTACTCAAAAATACTCAGAAGTGTCAAACTTGCATAAATAACATTACGAGAGATTGAGTAATTTGTAACTTTTATGAATAATAAGTATTTGATCTAAACGCAAAATCAAGCATAAGATGTCATCCCTCGTGAGTAGGGAAACTTTTGTATTTTGTTTTTCTTTTTATGATAATACTACTTCTGTTGATTAAAAATATGTAGTATTTGAAAAACTTGAGGCTCAAAGAAAAGTAGAAGCAGCAATTAAGTGTTAATTAACACACACACACACATACATAAATATATATACATAGCGATAGTAGAGAATTAAAAGATGTAAGTGAAAAATCAGCAAAGTTTGTGAATTAAAAAAAAAAAAAACAAAATCTATTTCTTAGAATATAAATGTTAATGTACCTTTTGAAAACATGCATACGTCTTATATATATACAAGTAATATAGAAAAAAAAAGAAAACAAAAATTAAAATTACATATAAAGTGAATGCAATTTATTCTGTATGTATTTCCTTATTACTTAATGTTAAATGAAGAATAAAAACAAAACAAAACAATTTTTTTTTATGGACAGTGAGGTATTAAATAACTGCAAAATTGTATTGTTCTATTAAACCTATATATATATATATATATATGTATAACTATACACATTAAAAAATAAAACAAAAGAAAAAAAAATAGCTTATACACACGCAGCAGCAACTATTAAGATTAAAAAAGAAAAAAAAAGAATATACCTAATACTTTATTTTGCATATAAAATACAAATAGGCATACAATATTTTGTATAATGACAGATAATTATGTATATTGTATGAAGTAGTATCAACACTTGTAAAATGATGTATACCGTCAAATGAGATTTTGTAAAATGTATTGAGACACTTGACTACAATATGATTTTTTCTCAATACATTCCAATTCACTAACTGGCACATACCCATGCATATATATACCTACATATATGAACACCAAAACTAAAACTCACCTAAATCTAAATTTTTGTCTATTTGCATGAGTATGTACATACATGCATACACAAATTTTAAAGCATTCTCTGCATATATATATATATATATATATATATATATATATATATATATATATATATATATATATATATATATATATATATATATATATATATATATATATATGTATGTATATATATATATATATATATATATATATATATATACATATATTTATACACATACATATGTACATATATGTACATACATGCATATACTTATTTATTATATACCTAGCTAGTTTTAGTCATATTTAAACATGTGGTATATTACCTATATACAATACATACATATATATATACATATATATATATATATATATATATATATATATATATATATATATATATACAGAACAAATACGTAGCAACATACATACATATATGCAGACAAAAATATATACAAATATACATATATATATGTATTTTTTTCAATTGTTTGTACCAAAAATTGCCAAAAAAAAAATTATTTTCGTTTATGGCTACGAAAATGAAATATTTATTTTCATGATATATAATACTTTATACAATACATACTATAACAATATATGTATAAGTATATATGTATAAGTATATATTTAGATATTTACGAAATTACACATATATGTTATTGTATGAACAATTGCTTTCTATTTTTAAAACATATGTATGTATTATCCTAATGAATTTTTTTTATATAATTTTTCTTTTCAATAAAAATTATGGTTGTTTATTACCCGGCTGTGTTTTTTAATTTTATTGATTTATTTATCTTTGAATCTTGGTTTTTTTTTTTTCATTTGTTTAATTTCTGCCCAACTTGAGGCTAAGATGAATCCATATGAACAAGAAATGTGAGAATAGTATTTCAAAAATTGATCCCAGAATGAAGCAGTCAGCTCAAAGACATACATAAAAACATTTTATTTTGAAAATGTGAAAATTTATCGTATGAATCTACTTATCTACAGTGCTTTACTGTATTTGAACATGATAAAATTCTCACAGTATTTTGAGTTTTTTGTTTTATTCTTTTTATTGATTGAAGGAAAATGTATGTACGAGTATAGTTATTAAATGCTAGATGGTTTCATTTACAATTCCCCAATACTATTTTAGCATGACCAAAGAAATTAAGAAAAAAAAAACATTTTCTTTAAACAAAATATACCAAATTACACATATAGATAAAAAATTATAATAAAAGACAAAAGAAACAATTATGAGAAATATGCAGTTAATCAACAAATTGATGGAATGATGTTTCATTTACTATACTTGGTCAAACATAACTAATTTTATAATAATGATAATTCTATATAATTAAATATATTCTTCATTTTGGATGACATATCTGTTTTTGAGAATTTTCTCAATACTTTTGGATGCCAAAATTTTGATAAAAGCACGAAAAAATTTTTATAATATTATTTATTAATGAAATATTGGTTGTAATTGGCCGCTACCACTATCATTCTATTAATTTGTTGAATCTCAGTATGTATCAACATTATGAAATTCACGTCATTCCATCCACTTGATATTTTAATATGATTAAATCATACATACATAGAGCAAGCCTACGCATTTCTAAATATTGCATATTAACTACATATTTCCACTTTAGAATTTAATAAGAAAAACAACAAAAATAAAATAACAAAATTTACATGAAAAATCATAATTTAATAATTTGAAAATTTGTTAAATTAGAGGTAGCAGAGTGAATGGTTATGAGAACATAAATTACAAGGTTAGCGGAAAAGCGTATTTAAACGGACAAATTCTAAACTTGTAAACAAAATTCAATTCTCAATTTTGTAGAATCTTATAAAATAACTTAAGTGCGAGTATCAAAATAAAGAGATGAGATTATTTAGACGTATTTTTATTACCTCTGCTAATACATACATACATATGTACATTTTGTATATACATATGTTCAGTACTAATTAGGGTGGTGCAATTCGCAAGGAATTATGTTGAACACTACTTGATGCTAATGATATTTATTAACTACACATTATACTTTATTTAGATATTTGGAATTGAGCAATAGTAGATAAATATAAAAATAATCGTTAGAAAATTAATGTAAAATATTGTCAGTAGTTATCTAATCGATGCTCTTTAAAATTTGTTACAACATCAAGATCTGATCATTTACTGATTACATTTAGTAATAGCTTCACTGACTCAGTCTTGATTAAATTGTAGATTTTGACGGATTTCCTTTCTTCTGAATGTGGCAGAAACCATCGTGACACTGATCATGTTCTTCACAGGTGTAAGTACATGTTATGGAATAACTACAACTAGTAATCACTATACCTGACCTACCAATTCGTCGGCGCCCATGTGCGCTTTGTGTTTGTTTTGCCTCAAGATAACGATTTGGGCTTCCACATAGTCCACTTTTCTTGTGCTTTAAAATCATCGAATGCATTGTTAATCGATTAATTCATTAGCTTCGATTCCGAGTAATTAAACAGTTTTATTAATCGATTCATTGCACAATCCTATTTAGTACTGTATTACATTATTCCAAAGGTGATGTCTTCATTTCAGAAATTGAAAAATAACTAAAGAATTAAATTCAAATTATTAAGCACAAATTCCCTGTTAGATGCACTTACATATTATACATATGTATGTATGTATAAAACAAATTTTATATATAAAAATTATTTGACCAGATATAGAAAAGTAAAAAAAAAAAAAAACAAATAAGAATAAAAATACAAAGAAAAACAAAATTCTTACTATTTCCAACTGTAATATATGATATTTTTTTATACCATTTTAAGGAATTATTTTCCCAACTACTTCATATTGTATTACAGCAATAATATACATAGGTGTATTGAAATCATATTTTTTTTACAATTCACTACAATGCTACGTAATTTTAAATAGAACAAGTATACTTACATATACATACATACATACATTTACATTTATCGCTCCTGACAATAAGCTTTGGCCACTTTTGTAAAAGTGTTTTCGTTGAATATTAAAAGATAAAAAACAAATTGAAAACCACAAAAAAAAAAAAAAATTAAAAAAAAAAACAGAGATAGGGAGATAAGTACATACATAAATCCAAATCAAAACAAAATACTAATATAATAATAATAATAATAAAATTACTAGTTACAATGCATATATATAAATATTTTTGAATAAATTGAGCATACACTGGAATTTATTCAACAAAATATATATAGGTATATACAATACAATATGCATATACATACGAGTACATACGAATATGTATAAGTTGAACCCATTTTTAAGATAACATATCAGTAATAATATTTAGTAGGCATTTTTTTGAACATTGTTCGTAATTAAATTATATAACAAAACCAAAGAAAAAAAAAACAATTAAAAAAATATTTATCAAATAATACTAGTTTACAAGAAAACGTTCCATCGAAAAAATACATACATAATTAATTTCAATGCAAAATCTTATGTAGATATTGTTCTTGGGGTTTAGCAAGTTTTTGTTTTTTTTGTTTTGGACATTAATAAAATTGCAACAATTTCTTTTTATCGAGACTGTTCCCAAAACTGTTATAATAATTTAATTTAAAATCGTTATAATTATTTGCGAGAAAATTTAATCTAGTAAAATTGAAATTCCAAATTAATCGATCAAAATCGATAAATAAAATAAAATCTGCGTAAGATTTTGTATTGGAAAAACGTATGTATATTTTTCAGTATATTAACAAATAGGAATGATAATAATAATAAAAATAATATTTATAAAAACAGCACTAATAATATTGTTATGTGCGCAAATATTTGATTATATTTATTGTATGTGGTTTAGATTCAAAGGCTTGACATTTTCAAGACTAACATTTACAAATAAAACACATACATACAATTAAAATGTGTATACACATATTAATGTTAACAAAACAAAAATCTTTATATACCTATTTATGTATATTGTATTGAAAATAAATCATGCTTACGTTCGAATACGGTTTTTTTTATTTTCAATCCTTAAAAATTGTACACATTAATGCTCATACATGCATATAAGTATATTAAAATAAGAACAATTGATATACATACATATGTGTATATATGTATGTAAATACTATATAAATTATAGAAAGTGTTGGAGCCAAATAAAACAAAAACTAACACTTTAAGAGATTTTTGTTATTTTAGGCTTATTCTTGTAATAAATCAATATAATCATAAATTTAGAATTTATAAAATAATAAAAATTAAATCGTTTAAACAAGAAATTACAAAGATGAAGAAAAAAAAAATATTTTTTTGAATAATAAGTATTATAATTAAACATTTTTGCTGTGTCTTAGTCATTGTCGTAACGAATTTATAAAAAATTGAAAAAAAAAATCATCAACAAATTCAACATTTTTTCTTTACAAAATTTTTTATATTTTGTTGCTTTGCAATATATTTACTTTATATAAATATAGATGTGTATATATATATACATATACTTATACATATATATTTATATACATTTTGCAAATCAAAGTCGCCCCTTTCCAAAACAAATGCACTATTTTTTAAACAAATTCTGCTTTTCGCAAACCAAATTCACACTTTTACAAATCAAATTATCCTTTTTCAAATCGAAATCATTTTGTTTACAAATCAGTGCTTAATTATAACATAGACACATAAAATGTTGAATAATTTACAGTTGCTCTCCGGAAGTGGTCCGCGGTAACATCATATACTACATATTCACGAATTGACTATGACAGTTTGAGGCAGCGATAGTTGCAATGAAAGAATGAATTACATCGATCAATTTCTGATTATTCGTAAGATAGGCCAATGGAGAAGCTTCTTCAATACGTTGAAAGAAAAAAAGTGTGTATATTCCATCGTTTGGAAGTTGTTCCAAAAACCTTCCCAGAAAATTGGAAAAAATTGTTTATATATGTAAAAGCGGAGCAGGCAACTTTCTTGTGCCATATTGATCATAGCCTCAATGCTCGCTTCAGAAATTTATGAGACTCGTAGTATTGAAGCGACTACTCGACCAGAAATTCAAGTAGAAACATGTAGTTTAAATTGAAAAAAGAAGTAATTATCATTTAAAAGTGGTTGATTTGACGATTTGACAAACAGGTAATTTAGTATGTAAAAAGCTGAATTTGTTTTGTGAACAGGTGCATTTGATTTGGAAAAGGTGAATTTAGTTTGTAATGCATGCAGTGCATTTGTTTTGGAAAAAAGGTGCACTTGGTGAATGTAAAGTGAAAAAACTGTCCAAATATGTATGTAGTTGTATTTTTTAATAAAATTTACTTACAATCAGATTATAATTTTAATTAATAATAATTATAATATCATAATAACATTTACATAAATAAGAAAAAGCACAAATAAACTGTGAAATGCCTTTTTTTAGTTTCTAAATTGTTTGAATTTGGAAAAGTAAGGAATATAAATGTATTTGTATCGTATTAACAATATTCTTATGTATAAACCGTAGACTTCGAACTTGTTCCAATGCAACTGCTTTATATAATTAACAAAAAATAAACAAAAAACGAATACAATAAAAACGACAAAAAAGGCGGCAACTTCCCTATTTTATATAAATTTAAGTAAACAAAAATATAATTACAATAATATGAATTACAATATATTCATATTGTATAAGCTATTCAAGCATATTTACAACAATAAATTTACTTTCAAATATTGAAGAATAGAGAAAAAAAAAATCATCTACAGCATTATGTAAGTCACTCCTATACTTATATACACTCATATTTATCTATATAGTATAATATATACATACTTGCGTATATTCATAAATTACTATACTTGCATATACATACGACATACAATTTACTTCTCAGTAATGATCATCAGCGATTTACCGAAGGACTATTTCAAATATAAATTAAAAAAAAAAAAAAGAACAATAAATTCTTAACAGTATAAGAAGAACAAAATAAGCAAAGAAATGTATGAACAAAATATATATATATATATACATATACCTATATATATTAATTAATTAATTAATATATGTATTAATTGATTGATATCTAATGTACCAGTAACAGTTTAAATGTTTATTGTATTCAAGAATTACTTACAACTTACAATTAAGGCACAAGCATATTCCTTAAATTGTGTATTGTTCCATATTATATATATAATAATAAATAATTCAAAACAAATTTAAATGTCTTTAAATTACCAATACATATATCCAAGAAGCTTCATTTTCTTCTGCAACGAGTCATCAGAAATTAGCTCTCCGATTTTCTTCTACGAAGGCACACTGAAAAAAATGTTAAATATGACTCCAAAAGGATTTCAAATTCTATGAATTCTGCACATTTTAATTTTCTTTTTTTAAGTTGTTTTTGAGCTATATATCTGTTTTTTCTCTCAGATCGATATTATGCAGACCACTGTATTTTTACGCTCAATTTCAATATTTTAATCTCTTTACAAGAAGACTGTGGTTTTTATATTTTATGCTTGTTTAATTTTCAAAAACGAAAAATTAGTAAGTTAGCTACAAATTTAATCAGCCAAAATTGGTTTGACTTGGTGATTGACCCACTGAAAAGCATTCGCATCGTGAGTGTCTTCGATATAGTTTTACTATCTCGTCCGAGTGATTACATAGCAAATTAAACAAATTTTACCAACCAATTACGGTATAAAAACGCCATGTCCGCATTTACGTTCCTTCTAGCATTAATTAGATGAATTATTTGAAATACGGGTACAACGTTTTCCAGTTCTTCGGTTTTTTATAGCTTATTTAAAAAATGTTGTTTACAAGCTACAAAATATATCAATCGTTCAGAAATTTGCAACTATAGGAATATTTATCAACTAGCGTGAAAGAAATTGCAATTCTAATAACCTCCAGGTATTATAGCCCCTGACTGGAGGCATTACCTTTTCAATGATTTGTCGCAAAGATCTCTCAGAATGCGTTTAAACAGCGGCCGAAGCAAAAACAACTTATGAAACTCAACTAGACTACTGGCGGCATATTTTGACTAATTCAATCATCATTCAAACAGAACCCTGCAATAGGTCTGATTAGCGGTCTGACTACCTAAACCACAAGCCATTATAAAAAAAAAAACACAAAATGTTTCTGAGCATATATATGCTTATATATACATATATATATATTTAAATGCATAGTTATTTGAAATTAAATATCAGTTTTTATGAACACATTCTCCAGCAATCCATGTTGATAAAATACATAACTCATCATTTAGCATGATGAAATCGGCATCGGAATCGAAATCCAAAGTACCCTTGGTTTTTTCAATTTTTAAACACTTTGCTGGATGCAAGGTAGCAGTTTCAATGGCATCAACTAAGGAACATCCTGAAATAGAAATTTATTGAAGATGAAAAATCAAGAAGTTAAGATTTTTATATGAAAACTAACCTGTAGTCTTTTGGAAAATTTTAACACATTCGTCCATCGATGCAATGCTGCCACAGAGCGTTTCAGTACCAGCTATAAATGCTTTACCATTTTTAACTTGCAATTTTAATTGACCAATATGATGAACACCCTCTTCGAGTCCCAATGCGGAAATCGCATCAGTGACAAGTATTAAACCATTCGGATGTGTACGATGAGCTATTCGTAATGCAGCCGGGTGAGTGTGAACGTCATCTGCAATAATGCCAAAATATATCGATTGCCCAGCTGGTACTGCTTCAGATGCCAAAAGACCAACTAGACCAGGATCGCGATGATGAAACTAAAGGAAGAAAGAAGTTACATTTTTAATAGGTGTTTTCTGAAGCTTTTCCGACTTTTAAAATTAAAACGAAGCTCATAAAACACATTTATCTGGATTACATTAATGTGATATTATTACGGATATTTACTTACTGGCAGCATGGCATTAAAGAGATGTGTTATCAATGTGGCACCATTTTTGACAGCATGCTCACCTTGGCTCAAGTCCGCTATTGAGTGTCCGAGAGCAACAGTAATACCCATATTAGAGAGAAAACGAATTACTTCGCCACTGGGATCATTTTCTGGCGCTAAAGTTATAATTCTAACTTTGTCCAATGAGCCATAAGTCGATAGAATTGTTTTGATACCCTAAAAATAAATGTTCCACTTTATTTTTAATTCATTTTATTCTACAGTTAAAAAACAAAACTAGTGAGTGATAAATTAATTTAAGGTTTGTCATCATTTCATTGTTAATTTTTTCTTATAATCTCGTTTCATAAAAAGAATTTTATTGTTAGTAGAACTAGAAAATAACTGATTATTTTACAATTAAGCCTTAGAATGAGAAAAACTTTCCAGACCTAATATAACTTACATTATCGATAGTTTTAATATAACATTCCGGATGAGCGCCCTTTTTACTTGGATTTATAAACGGTCCTTCCAAGTGTACGCCCAATATACCAGCACCACCGGTTTCTTCAGGAATTAATGGCAATATTTTGCGATATGTTTCGCTGGGAGAGGTAACCAGCGTAGGACAGAATGAAGTGACACCACTCTTTATCAAGCCCTGTGCAACCTTTTTGACGCCTTCTTCAACGGTATTAATATCGTAGGAGAAATCAACGCCATAGCCACCTACAATTAAAGGAAATGTTTGAAAATTTCAGAAAGAAACCATCTATATCCAATTCTAGCACATTATTAACTAACGCTGAATGAAGGCAACTGGCAATTTATTTACAAATATTATATATTTAGATATGCACGAAAAAATCTTGAATACTAGTATGTTAATTAAATATGCATTAAATAATGGTGAAATCACTTATTGTTGGTTGTTGTTGAATGAATAAATGAAATTAAGTCCGTAAGTACTAAGCGATAAGAGCTGGATTATTCGTATTGTCGGAGTAGAACCTATTAATAAGGAATTATATTACATGTGTTCGAATAAACAAAATATATTCCGATGGACCCCATTTATGTATATCATGCAATATATATCGATATTTGAAATTACAAACATATGTGAAAGTATACACAGTGTTAGGGTATTTATAAGGTGTCATAACACGTCATATTGTCATAAGTTTTTACAATAGTGTAAAAATCTTTGTTGTTGGTCTCTATACAAAACCGACTTAAGGCAATACAACCTATGTAACCTATGTTTTATTGGTGTTGTAACTACTCAGTTATATATCTTACATCTTCTTCGTCGCTTAAAAATGAACATGTACATATAAAAGCATCATACTAAAAAAATATAAACGTTTTCTTACGTTCCCTTGGCATTTTTAATTTATAATTCGGCCAAAATCGATGCTCGGTTGAGATGGCCAAATATAAAATGAAAATCAGCTGACTGAGTATTGAAATAGTTATCACATACAGTTATGACAGTGATATACAAGGTGCGACAATTATGTATTAAGACTCGAACCATATCTCAGCAACCAAGCGCACCATCTATGTATGAGCACATGCGTTTTGAAGCTTCAACCTTCCTCTACTAACTGTCAATATTTCATGGCATTTGGTTGACATTTTACAAAACACGTGTTCGTTTGATGTTGAAATTTAATGAAAAATTAATGTGAGTCAGTCATTCTAGAGACATGGTTGCAGCTGCAGAAAATGATCTGAGCTTCCTGAAAACAATTGTTACGGGTGATGAAACATGGTGTTTCCAATACGATCCAGAAACCAAGCGTCAAAGTGCGGAATGGAAATCAAAAAATTCACAAGCCAAAAAAACACGAAAAGTTCCATCAAAAATCAAAACAATGCTCATCACATTCTTCGATAGCAAAGGAATTATCCACAAAGAATTTGTTTCAACTGGTCAAACAGTTACTTCCGCATGTTACCTCGAAGTTTTGAAGCATTTGATGTTCAGAATCCGTCGTGTTCGACCAGAAGACCGCGATCCAAAAACTTGGTCTCTGTTGCAGGATAATGCACCGAGTCACACAGCACTCATTGTTTGCCAATTTTTGTCTCGGAATCAGGTCTGTGTGTTGAATCACCCACCGTGCTCACCTGATTTGGCACCGTGCGACTTCTTTTTGTTCCCAAAACTGAAATTGAAGTTGAAAGCATGTTTTTTTGATGACATTCAGACCATACAAAACGGGCTTCGACGAGGGCACTGGAGGCAATTTCGAAAAATGAGCTGGAACACGCGTTTGAATCACTATTAAATCGATGTAACAAGTGTATTGAAACAGGAGGAGAATATTTTGAATAAATATACCGAAAAATTAGCAGATATCGTGTTTTCTAGAGGCAGTCTTAATACATAATTGTCAATTCACATATTTCATATTTTCGTTCAACTTGAAATTATGACATATGACTTTATGGGATCTTATGTATTACCTACGAGGGCGGATTGATAAAGAAGCTACCTAAGTACGAAAAAGGCAGCACAAACACAAAAACTTGTTGTTTTTGAAATTCCGATCTGTCAAACGTCAGCTGTTAAAATTTCACCCAAATTCATCGATTAGTTTACTTGTTGTAGTGGTTTGAAGTAACCAACTTTTGTGCTTCTTGAAAAATGGAAAAAATTGAATTTCGTGCAGTGATTAAACACTATTATTTGAAAGGGAAAGCGGCGAAAGAGACAAAAGAAAAGCTCGATCAACATTACGGTGAGTCTGCTCCGTCAGATTACATGGTAAAATATTGGATTGCTGAATTTAAACGCGGCCGAGCAAGCACTGCAACAATAGCATCAACAGGAAGGCCAAAAGAGGTGGTTACTGAAGAAAATATCAAGAAAATCCTCGATATCGTTATGAATAATCGCCGAGTCAAGTTGCGTGAGATTGCGTGTGTTCAACATTTTGTATGAACATTTGCATATGAAAAAGCTATCGGCAAGATGGGTGCCGCGTTTGCTCAGTGTCGAACAAAAACGAGTTCGAGAGACCACTTCACAGCCGTGTTTGGACATGATAAAGCGTAATCCTGTTGATTTTTGGCGTCGATTAATAACTGTTGATGAAACGTTGGTCCACCACTACACACCTGAAACCAAAAATCAATCGAAACAATGGGTGGAAGCTGGTGGAAGTGCTCCGAAGAAGGCCAAGGCAGTGAAATCGGTTGGCAAGGTAATGGCCACTGTATTTTGGAATGCACTCGGAATATTCCTTATCGATTATCTTGAAAAAGGATCCACAATCACAGGAAAGTATTATCGTGCATTATTGGATCAATTGAATGATGCAATCAAGAAAAAACGACCACATTTAAAGAAGAAAAAAGTGCTCTTTCTTCAAGACAATGCACCGGTTCACACAGCATTAGATACGATGCTAAAATTAAGTGAAATACACTTTAAATTGCTTGATCATCCACCTTATAGTCCAGATTTAGCTCCTAATGACTTTTTCCTGTTTCCAAACTTGAAAAAATGGCTCGCAATAAAAAGATTCAGCTCAAACGAAGAAGTGATTACCGAAACTAACGCGTATTTTGAGGGGTTTCTGAAATCATATTATTCAGATGGTATAAAAAAGTTGGAATATCGTCTTATTAAGTGTGTCGAAGTAAAAGGAGACTATGTTGAGAAATAAATGGTTTTTGAAAAAAAAAAAATGTTTTTTTTTCTACTTAGGTAGCTTCATTATCAATCCGCCCTCGTATATACGAGTATGTATTATCATAGGTCCGTTCGCGTACTTAATAGTTTTTACAAATGATTACAAATTTGACTATTTTTTACTGGAAATGTGTTTGCGTACGTCAAAAACCAGTAAAATAGGGGAAATTAAGAGAACAAATTATTTCCTCTCTGTGATAATTCTTGCAAATTTTTACTGGTAATATTTCTACTAGTAAGAGTTCGTAACATAGAAAAAACAGTTGTTCTTACTGATAAATGACAGAACTGAAGGAGTTTGGAAATTACTAGTAAATCATACAAATTTTCCGTTGGCGTACTTTTTCACTTTGTTCTCATTTTTAGAGAAGATTTTTCTTACGCTCTTGAATCGTGTTGATAGAGAAATTTTACTAGTAAAGTACGCGAACGGACTTCATATCTTACCGATTATGACAGCGATATATGATGTGTTCACATGTTTCATATTTTCATTCAACTTGAAATTATGAGGTATGACTTTATGGGATCTTATGAATTATCTGTATAAGAGTATGTATTATCATATCTTACCGATTATTCGATGTACTATTTGTGAATGTATGCAGTATATATATCCTTATCATATCTTAAAGATTATTTGATGTAGGTAGTATTTGTTAATTTTTGCTTACTATTTTAGAAACATTTTTTCACATAACCTATCAATGATGATGGCTCAAAAATGATTGTAGAGATATTTATTTTGCGTGGTTCATGCTACTATGCAGAACGCAAACTGTGAACTAAAAAGTATTTTAGGTTCGCTATAGAAATGATTTCATAAAAAATCGGCCACAAAGCCAATAACGGCGACCGTATTATTTTCATTTGCATTTGTGTAGTCCCTCTTCACTTGCTTTGCTTGTGTAGAACCCAGTTTGTTACTTTAGAATTTGGCTCATGATTTTATATGCAAAAATCTTTGTCTTGTAATGTTTTGGTACATTTTCAATTTCAAATTGCTCTTTGGATGACTGTTGTGTACATAAAGTAATTATACATAGTGATACTGAAATTAATTTATCTTACATTAATCATGATTTCTATTAATTACTATTGTACCCGAAATATCACAAAAATCAAAATTTTAATATTGATCAACATAAATGAAAACAAATAATCTATTCTAGGTGTAGACGTCAGCTTCGCTACCACTTTCATATTACACTTCGATTGTGTACTTTGATGTTTACCATTAATTTGTAGGTCAATGTATCCCGCAGCGATTATCGCATCTTCACAATCTATGCACTTATCAGCTGTAATTTGTTCGTCAAAAAATACTGGCTCTGGGTTGACAACACGACCGTTCCGAACCCACAAATCATCTCTAATAAGTGAGTGATTACGTACTAGACGGCAGTTAGTAAATTGAATTAACTCGTTCTTATTGCACATGTTAAAATTAATCAAATACTTTACTTTAAAAAAAACTTACTGCTAATACAAACAACGTACAAAACAATTATCTTCTCGCACTGAAAAACAATACTAAACAATACATAAATTAAATACCCTAACAACAAGTAGTTGTCAATAGGGTCAAATTCAGTGTTGCCACTAAATTAGTTGAAATTTGATACAAATAGTTATAATTCATGTGAAGTTTTACAAAATTTATTTCTTATAAATATTGCAATACAGAAAAATAAATCTACTACTCATCTCTCCTTAAGAAATAAGTTTGAAGTTTGAAATTAAGCGTTTAAATTTATTTAATTTATTGATTCATTTCTCGTCTGCGATATTAATCTTGGAAGCTTGAAACAAGTGTAGGATAATGTAGACGATATACATAGTTTATATCAGCTGACAATTTACTTTAGTGCTTATTCCAGAGGTTATCTATTCCTGCATATTCACGGTTTTTTTTTATTAGCATATCGTGTTATAGCTTTTATGCAATTACTAATATTGTGGGGGATACTTGCCAAAGTGGCATTATCAGTGACTTGACAAACAGCTGTTTTGTTACCGCTGTTTGTAGTGTTGTCAATTTGATATTTTTCTGATAGATATTAAATTTTTCAAACTCATTTCACTGATATGTCTCTCCAATCCAAAACATAGCAAAAAAGTATGTTTTGCAAAATTTGCTCCCAGTTGAAGGTATAATTTTGTTCCATTATTAAAACTCTCCTTATTAGATCTTAATATTTGAGCTCCAATGGTAAAATCATTCGAATACGTATATATTATGTAGTATGAATCACGTTGGAATATAAATAATTGAATTCGTATTGTGGAAGGTATTCATGTTGAGTTACCTATTTGATTTAAAGAATTATAATAAGACTGCAAAGCAACAGCACATGCTATGTACTAGTTGTTCTATTTAGGGAGAAATTTAGGGAATGAGGAATCATTTTCCCAAATCATATTAATATGATGAGGGAAATGATTTCAAAAAAATTGGTGAGCCACGTCTTTTTGTTCGCCTTAGTTAATGTTGTAATTAAAATGATTGCCGAAACTTGTAATTAATCATATTGATTCAATTATGTATGTAACTTTGTATTTATGTATATACAATGTGTATATTTGACAATATACGATTTACTGTTACATAGGTGAATTCTGAATGTGACACACTGAAACAAATATTATTTATGGCTGCTAATATTACATAAATATTAGGGACGCCAAAATTGAATTAGAGGAAGGGAGAAAAGAAACGCTGGTAATGAATAAATATAACAAAAATGTGTGCAGACAAGCATAGAATCATACATATGTAGTACATATATGCAATTTGTGTATTTGATCATATATTAACGGAAAACCGAATGCTTGTTATTCTTCTATGAACAATTTTGGTTTTATCTTATACATATTTGGGATTTTCATTATATTCAAACTTAACTGCCTTTTAACCTTGATAATGCTGAATATCTGTACTACAATATTGTAATAAATTTCGCTCATGCATACATAGTAATTAAGAATTTACTCTAGATCAAATTCTCAAAATATGAATGGTTCGATAAATGCTAACGTGCTATTTGGAAAATCGGAGAAATCGTATTGTATGCTGAAAAGATTTGAATTTGCTAACCAAGCTAAATAAAAATTCTAGAATAATTTAAAATGAAACATATAATTTTAAGAGGCAGATCTAACCTCCGATGGAAAGACCAAATTCTGGAGAACTTGTCTGCGCTTGGAATTTCGAACTGGCATCAGCTAGCGAAGGAAAGAATTGTCTGGCTTGAATCGATTTCCGGTTGTAATGGCCACATAAGTAAGTAAGTAAGTATTACATATACTTGCTTACGTAATTCTGAACTATTGGAATGATATATATCTCGGTATGGTATATCTCGATTTGCACATATGCACTCAACTTTTATTAAATTAGATGTAGCTTTAACAGACACACACATATGTATGTATGCATGTATGCTAGTATTTGGATGTTGTCTTTGCTTATATTAGTACGTAATCAGAAGCGGTAACGCATTTTAAAGAAAATACATAACTACAATACCGTTGGTATTGGAAGAAAAGAAAAAAGAAATGACTGTATGTATACATATTTTTTAGTAGAAGAAAAAAAAAACCAAAACATCCAAATTGCACAAATCCGCAGAAAACAAATCCATTTTGCGAAGAGTTCGCGCAGACACGAAATATTTCTTTAAGTATTTCAAACACGTTTTAGTATAACACTATACAAGAACACACAAAGCAAGATGAACATACAAGAAAAGCACAAAAGAAACTATGCGATCCGAAATGAATTCCAAAAAAAAAAAAAAAAAAAGCAACAAAAAAAAAAAAGAAATGTATATATATGGTTTTGTAAATTTTTGTTTACCTTTGGTATAACTGAAGCAATCAACATCCTACATAACCTTTTGATTATTCATAGATATCTTGTCCGATATAAGGTACTTACATACTTTTAAGGTCCGAAGAACTTGGAGCAAACTTATCTTCCAGTGTTAATGTATGACTTAAATTCTGGCAGGACTACAAGGCATCTGATTAAATTAGCATGTAATTTAGAGTGAATAAATATGTTCTTTTTTATAAATTGTTATATATTAATTTTTCAAGATGACTACCAACACATCAAAACACAACAATTTCATTTATGTACACTATGGTCGTATAAAAACAATATTAAATTTAAAAATATTAAAAAATCATTTAACTATTTGTATAACAGTACCTCCTGATTTCATAATGTCCAACTTGATTATACGAAGCCTAGGTCTAATCTATTCAACTATTAATTCTGAAGACTTGCTTAAAGTAAAATAAATATTTTACTTGCATTC
Organism: Megamerina dolium; assembly: GCA_963854835.1. Taxonomy (NCBI): domain Eukaryota; kingdom Metazoa; phylum Arthropoda; class Insecta; order Diptera; family Megamerinidae; genus Megamerina; species Megamerina dolium. Next base: position 45,195,403 of record OY978527.1, read on the forward strand.
GTGAATTTTGACAGGTAAACAGCGCTAACGCTTATAATAAATAGTAACTACGCTCTTTAATGGGCCGGAAACAGTATTTGGTGTCTAATGTACCATGTTAGGTAAACTATCTTTGAAAAGAGAGGTCCAAAGCTGAAATACATATGAGTTGGAACTATTTCAACTCAGTCAATCTAAATTATTAACAGCCATATTCACCGTTTTATGCATAATTTTAAACATTTCAACTCTCATAACTAATGTGGTTTAACATCAAAGTCGTAGAGTTGCTACAAAAAAATAAAAAAAAATAAAAAATAATAAAAATAAAAAACAATTCGTTAGCGCTTTTGTAGTGTATGCAGTGCGACAGAAATAGTAAATTCTTTATAACGATTATATTCACAATGCACAATACAACAAGTTGTACAGTATCTATGTGCATACATATATATTTATATACAATTGGTAGTATCACCTATACAGCAAAAACAATGTACACATTATACTTGAAATAATAAAATAATAAGAGAACAACAACTGCAACCACACAAATATGTGTGTTTGCATGAAGCGCTCAGTTGAGTTGGTAGTACTCGTTGTGCCTTGAATGTTTTTGTTGTTGTTGTTAGAGATATTGCTGCTCTTCTGTATCATTAGAACGGAAATTGCCATATTGCATTACAAATATTTCCGCTTCCCAATTTACACGTTTTTCTTCTTTCAAATATTATACTGAAACTATATTTTTTGTTATTATTATTCTTTTTATCATTATTATTAAGGATATAAGTAGGTATATACAAACATACACATATCTATATGTATTTATTTTGCGGTGTGACTATAAAAAAATATTATATTGCTAAATAAAATTTACGCTTTCGTGTCCTTTATCGATTATCTTCGATTGATTTTCTTTTACTATGGCAATAGTCCCTTCATTTTGTTGATTTTATCTGTTATCTTTCGCAAATGATTTTAGCGGAATTTCTGTTCTGTTTTTAATTTAATGTTGAAATGACTACGCCTTATTTGGTCATGATTACTTCTGTGGTTGTGTACGTATGTATATCTATTGTTTTTGCAATCATTCTATAATTTCATAAGTATTTTATTTTACATTTTTCCATACTAATCCTTTCTGATCCTTTTGATGTTGTCGAGTTCTTAGGTTATGGTTAGCTGTAGTAATAGCTATCTATACATACCCTTGTAGAAAATTAGTTGATTGTAATTTTTTGTTGATTGATATGCGTGAAATTAGTTTATTTTTTCTTTTCTTTTGCATTGCCAGATATGACTTTATTTATTTGTTTTTCATTTGTTTACAACTGTTGCTGTTATCCTTCTAAAGGGTGAATAAATTTGAGATACAAAAGTATGTAATTTCCTGTCATTGAATTAACTATGAACCTTTAAATTTTTTGTATATTTGAAAATTTGGTAAAACACCTAAAAATATGAAAAATTTTAAAACAGTGATCGTCGTGTTACGCTTTATATTTTAAGTTGAAAAACTTAAAAGTAGAACAAAAAATTTAATTTTAATACTTATTATAACGACATATTTTTTTATAACGACATATTATAGTTTCAGAGATTGTTTTTATAGGAAAATATTATGGGTGAACTTTACAATTTATTTTTTCGAAAGAACCATCTTTGGATTAAGTTGTTACCCACTATGCGATATCAACTATGCGAAATCAGATATAGCGCTTACGAGGGCGGATTGAAAATGAAGCTACCTAAGTAGGAAAAAATATTTTTTTTTCAAAAACCATTTATTTCTCAACATAGTCTCCTTTTACTTCGACACACTTAGTAAGACGATATTCCAAGTTTTTTATACCATCTGAATAATACGATTTCGAGAACCCCTCAAAATACGCGTTAGTTTCGGTAATCACTTCTTCGTTTGAACTGAATCTTTTTCCTGCGTGGCATTTTTCCAAGTTTGGAAACAGGAAAAAGTCACTAGGAGCTAAATCTGGACTATAAGGTGGATGATCAACCAATTCGAAGTGTATTTCATGTAATTTTAGCATAGTATCTATCTGTGTATCTACACTCTACAAGTCTCTCATCATGCCTGTCCTAACATATGGCGCTGAATCCTGGACAATTTCCACCTCGGATGAGCGAATGCTTGGAGTTTTCGAGAGAAAAGTCCTACGCAAGATCTTTGGACCTATTTGCGTTGGTGGCGAGTACCGAATAAGGTACAACCATGCCGATATTGACATAGTAAAGCGCATCAAAATCCAGCGGCTGCGCTGGCTAGGTCATGTCGAGCGAATGGAAGAACACGCTCCAGCCAAGAAGGTGTTATATTCGGAACCCGCTGGAGGACGGCGCAGAAGAGGAAGACCAAACCTCCGGTGGAAAGACCAAGTACTGGAGAACCTGACGGCGCTTGGAATTTCTAACTTGCGCCAGCTAGCGAAGAACAGAGATGGCTGGCGAAGCATGTTATTTTCGGCCTAAATCGATATTCGGTTGTTATGGCCACATAAGTAAGTAAGTAAGTAAGTATCTCTGTGTGAACCGGTGCGTTGTCTTGAAGAAAGAGCACTTTTTTCTTCTTTAAATGTGGTCGATTTTTCTTGATTGCATCATTCAATTGATCCAATAAGCACGATAATACTTTCCTGTGATTGTGGATCCTTTTTCAAGATAATCGATAAGGAATATTCCTAATGCATTCCAAAATACAGTGGCCATAACCTTGCCAGCCGATTTCACTGCCTTCGCCTTCTTCGGAGCACTTCCACCAGCTTCCACTTGATTTTTGGTTTCAGGTGTGTAGTACTGGACCCTCGTTTTATCAACAGTTATTAATCGACGCCAAAAACCAACAGGATTACGCTTTATCATGTCCAAACACGGCTATGAAGTGGTCTCTCGAACTCGTTTTTGTTCGACACTGAGCAAACGCGGCACCCATCTTGCCGATAGCTTTTTCATATGCAAATGTTCATGTAAAATGTTGCACACACGTTCATATGAGATGTTTACCATTTCAACAATCTCACGCAACTTGACTCGGCGATCATTCATAACGATATCGAGGATTTTCTTGATATTTTCATCAGTAACCATCTCTTTTGGCGTTCCTGTTGATGGTATTGTTGCAGTGCTTGTTCGGCCGCGTTTAAATTCAGCAATCCAATATTTTACCATGTAATCTGACGGAGCAGACTCACCGTAATGTTTATCGAGCTTTTGTCTCTTTTGCCGTTTTCCCTTTCAAATAATAGTGTTTAATCACTGCACGAAATTCGCTTTTTTCCATTTTTCAAGAAACACAAAAGTTGGTTACTTCAAACGACTACAACCAATAAACTAATCGATGAATTTACGTAAAATTTTAACAGCTGACGTTTGACAGATCGCAATTTCAAAAAAAAAAGTTTTAGTGTTTGGGTGCCTTTTTCGTACTTAGGTAGCTTCTTTATCAATCCTCCCTTATTTCTAGAATTGTTCAATAACATTGTGAGTATGTTCCATTCACGTCACAATGACCTTTTGGCTGGAGTGAGACGTTCCATTTGTTCGAGTTAGTAGAGCCATTAAATGTTGATATGATTGACTTAGTGTGACCAGGCGGATTGGCCGGCATTGTCATGAATTTGAAGCTTGCTTTTTATGTTGTTCTGGGTTGACAATTCTTCATTGGACACGGAGATGCGAGATTTGTCCAGGATTTTACGAAAAGAGTAAAAGTATACGAAAAAAGACGAAAACATTTTTATTGTTTTACAAATCCACTATTTACATGACACGCACACAGGTCTTCTCAAACATACTTTTTTCGTTACCATTTGTTGCTTATAAGTTTGTCTGGGGTTTGGACACAAAATACCTGAGGTGAAAGATTGGATTCTGTGCTGTACCTAAGGGTGGGTGCACTGAGAGAATTCTAGAGTGTGGATTTCGTTTACCGAGAAGGCACAATTTTTGATTGCTTACTTTGAAAACTAAAGTAATGCATGTTTGCAGGTTCCATGATAGACAATGGCCTTTTCTACCTCGTAATCGTTATTTCTAGCAGTGCTGAAACTCCGTCAGAAAGCAGAAGAAACCATTTTTTAAATGATGTATAAATTATGATATTTGGTCAACCATTCTTGAGAGTTTTATTCTTATTTACTATATTCTATTTTTCAGCCACCCAAATTAGTCCAGAAAACAACTTTTTGGAAAATAGATTTTTCGTATTTTATTGTTCTATTCAGGCAGACGTGACAGACGTTGCTTTCTAATGGACTCCATTTACAAAAATCAATCGAGCATAGATCCGGACGATTGGATCAATCGTTTATTTTTGAAGAATTTTGACCATGTTAGAACATAACGTACAAAAAACAATTCCCGATAAAGTTCTGAATTTGCCTTACTATCAGCAGACGCAAAAATGATCGGCTTACGACCGTCATCAGTGATACCAGCCCAGTTTACTAATGAAGCCGGCTCTTGCTGGCGAGTAACTGTGAATTGTTTTTAAAAATTATTCTGGGATTGTTTGTTATATTATTCAAATCCACTTTTCCAATAACGTTCTGGCAAATACTACCAGATAACGAAATGGCTTACATACATATCATGTAAACAGCCGAACCCTGTAAATCTAAATATTTCCTTGCTAATGTTGTCACTGTAACTTAAAAATTCTGTTGGTGCACTAGCTTTTAAGGAACCAAATAAAAACCAATAAAAAAAGAAGATATACGGTTTTAGTTTGACAACAAATATTTTTGTTATAGCCTTTTAAAGGATATTTTCTCACATTACCATAACGTGCTTTAATAGTTTTTACCGATTTTAATTACATTTACAGAATATTTAGTAAGTAGATGAATATTGTTGGAATTTGGTTTTTACAAAAATGAAATAAAATTGATTGATGTGGGTAGGGTTGCCACCAGTACTTTTGTCTTAATTTGATAGCATGTTTGTAGACAAAGTAACTAGCACGTATCAAAGAAGTGATCTATTTAAATGTGTATATGGATAATAGATTTTAAACAAAGTTCAATTTGACCAGTCGTTCTCATTATAACACGAAGAAGAAACTATGGTGATGTGCAGAGTTTAAAAATTAAACTTCAGTGCAAATAAAAAATAAGAAATTACAATTTTAAATATAAAGCATCCATAGTTTATGGACGAAACTGACATATGTGGTAATCCTAGAATAAAATCAATCATCAATGCAAATAGTACATAATGTTCTATACCATATATTTATACAAGTACATGGGTATGTATATGGGTATGTACAAGCACAAAACAAATGAAAATAAATTTTGGAAACAAATTAACCAACTATTGTATTATTTTTTGTATAAAATTAAATTCGTTCAATATTGCTAAAACCGATACGTACTAGGGGTGCTAACCCCAGTTAAACGGCACAGTACGTGAATTTGGGAATGTGTTATTAGAGAGGGAGATAGATAGATAGAGAGAGAGAGGGAGAGAGGGAGAGAGAGAGAGAGAGAAACAATCAAAAGTCTTTAAAATATTTTGCAAAAAAAATCTGAGAAAAACATTTGAAAAAAATAATGTTTTCTTGAAAATAAAAATACTATAAAATTGCATTTATAGATTTTTCTTATGAGAATTACTGAGGATTATACGTGGGATTGAATATACTATAAATCTTTAATAGTTTCTTGGTATTTCATTATAATGAAGAATATTATATTATTATTAATATATTAACTTGTGAAATTATTGAAAATATTTATATTGACAGTCAAAAAGATTTGTTTAAATTAAAAAGTTTCAATACACAGTGAAAAAGGTCATAAACGGTTTTAGAATTATTGAAAAGATTGATGGTCGGGAAGTAAGAGCAAGACTAGAGAATTAGAGTGAACGCCACCTTTTAATTTTTATTGTACTTATATATATTATATTTATAATTTTTTTCGGGAATCCAGTGTAGTAACATTTCGAGATTGGCTGCCCTAATATGTGCATTGATATATAACAATGTGATGGATAATGTAGTGAGCCTATCGTTGCTTGTAGTTCTATAATACTCACCTACCTATAAATGTATAAATATTTTGTAATTTGCAATAAAATATCTAATACCACAGCTAAAATAACAATAACAACATTAGCAAATGGCTAACAACGACCAACAACAGTAATAAATACATAGAAAGTAACACAATAAAATCAGATTTACATAGTTCTCTTTGATCTTTTCACAATGTAGCACAATACAATGCTCAAAAGATTTCTCCTCGTAATTTCATCATCATTTTCAGGCCAAACTAATTGCAATATAGGGTTATTTATGTAAATATTTATATATATACATACATACATACGAAACAATTGATATCCTTGTGTTGTGTTGTTATTGTTATTGCATCTGTATATACAATATATTGTATGTATATGTACATACATATCGCTTAGGGAGTATTTCACTAAGCGAACAGAATACGAGCAAACAAAAAAAGAAAGCCACAGAAGAAGTATGTGGCATGGTAACGGAATGGGACACGAACAAAGAATATTTTTCTTCTGTGCTAACCTGATATTACGAATAGTAACGGTATCATCAACCACGCTGTATTCCAATATTAGTTCCATAACATCATTATAATCGACGTAAATTAAAGCAATAGAGCAGCAACTCGAAACAGTAGAGAAACATCTGGTCATCACCTCGTAGTTGAGAATTCTTATTATTGCCGCCAACAATGACGCACCCGTACCACCCAAAAACACCAATAACTAGCAACTATGGATATAGTCGACCTCATCAACAGTCTATATAACATATTATCTATGCTCCCTATACCAAATTGAGTGGCAATTGGTCCAGGTCAATGGAGTGCCCAAGGCATATTTAATACAGGTGACAGCACTTCAGAAACAACAACAACAATATTATTGTCAAATATAATCGAATCAATGACACGAGGATGGTATTGTATTGTAGAATTCTAATAAGGAATCACAAGTTAAGAAATATAACATGAATAAAAGATTGGAATAAAAAAAAAACACATTTCAGGTATTTAAATAACACTAGCTTCTAATTGTTCCCCGGGTGTACAACAATGTGGAAACATTTTATAATCATTCGCGAATCTATGCGATTCCAGTCACTGGTCCGCTACAACCCTAACACATTCATCATGATAGGAGGTAAATATATTCTTCGGGAATTACAATAAAGAAAGTAATTATATTTTGTCTATATACGAATTAATATATTCACTAGTGTTTGAAATACTCCAATTTAATGTAGTTTAGAATTCGTCGGTTTAGAGTAATACTCCTCTATGTGCATATATTTATTATGGTACATATAAACTCGTACATGATCTCCGTTGGCGATGTACTACTACCATGCGAACAATTTCAATTTCATTTATATGCTAATAAGACACCTGTTTATGTTATTATTCTGTTTAGTTGATGTTTGCTAAATAATTCCATCGGGCAATTCCATTGACACCACACACATACTTTTACTCAGCATATTATTCACTATTTGTCTGCCTGCTCCACCCAAATGGACTACATGTGACTTTACTCTTTACCTTTTTGTGTCATGATGAGATCCTCGTTGTAGCCGTGAGTGATGCTTGTTATGTAGAGAGCGCGTCTAACAAAAGTTCACTAAATTCGGTGAAAGAAAATGCAGATCGAAATAAGATTGGACTCATTTATTTAATTTACATAATATTCATTAATTAATTTATTATATAGGAGATCATTCGGAAAATAATGTTTTTTTTACAGAGTTAATGTATTGGATTTCGTTTACCTTGCCGATTTCATTGTACACAACTACCAGCATTTATTTTGACACACCGGAGGTTTAACGACTAACATGGCGGTGACAGATAATTTTTGACATTCTTACGAAAACAAGAACATTAGGAATATGAGGAATGCTAACAAAAATGTACTAAGTTGGCGGTTTCTTTCTCCGGAGCTAATCATTGAGATTTCCTTTTATGCGGCTATCGGGCTTAACCTAGCAGCATTTTTCCGAAATTTAGTATTGGCTTAAAGTACTGAGTTTGCCTATGATCACTTCTGGCACTAACATCTTCGGAAAGCCTTGGTCGAGTTTTATGCATTTAAATATTGTTAGAGGAATGTGATCATATACTTGAGTACCAAGTACCAAATATAAAAATTCTGAAAAAATTGCTGTTGAGTTTTAAAACCTGACATTTGAACGGAGGGCCTTATGTAAACACAATACACGACTGTCCGAATATAACAGTGATATTAAACAATATTTACCTATGTATTATTGTCAAAACATTTATCGTGTTATTCAAGTAGCCTTAAAACTTTAGCACCTCCTCCGCAGATGAAAAAATAAAAACAATTGAAGTTTCAAAACGTGATGCACCATATATATGCATGTAGTTGCGAACGGTTTAGTTGAGTTAGCAAAGTTTTACTGCTATTTCCATTGTATTCTGTCTCTCGCTATGATTGTGTGCGAATGTGGCGAAAACATCGGAAATCAATTAAAATGGCTTCTGTGTTGCATCAAATAGTTAAGCAACTTTATCAGTTAGTTTTTTTTTTGGATATATTCGCTTTACTCTATTCATTCGTTGCTGACGGAAAAGTTTTTGTATAGGTAATTAAAAATTTGAGCTCAGTTACATACGTATTTAGTGTTGAATTCATTTGTGGAATTGCTGGCTTTACAGTCTTTGGCTTTCTTGTTTAATGTGCAACAGTTAGCGAGCATGTGCCAGTGTTGATCTTTGGCAATGATTTGGCAAAACATTGATTGTGGATGTTAACAATTTTTCACTTTAAAACATCAAATATAGCACGTATCTGCATATATGTTTGATTTGTGTCCGCTGGCAAGGAATGAGTTACAAATGTTCTTGATAAAACTTAAAAATTTCAATATTGATTTAAATATGACACATAGTGCTGCAACTTTCTGGGGAAGCTGAAAAATCTGGAAATGAACCTTTATCGTATTTTATTCGACACTCATACTAGCACCGATATATGGCAAAATGACATACACACTAAAAAACTTAGTATACTCACTAAGTTAGTGCTAACAATTAAATTTTTTCTACTGTACAGGGATGTTACTCATCGATATAATTACTTTTATTTAAACGCAAAAACGTTATAATCAAGAATAAAGGAAAAGTATAAAATTTGCAATAAAATTATTTCACTATTTTTGAAGCATTTCATCAATTAACTAACTAGATGTGTTCTATTTGAAATTTATATATAAAATAAAAAATATAATCAACTCTGTTTAGGAAGTTTAGCATATAGGTAGTTTATAGGCCTGTTTTTCAGTTTAAACTAAGTTTAAATGCAGTTAACGTAAACGAAGTATAAATTTAAACTTATTTTAGACCGCGGCAAGAAAAGATGTACTAGAGTGTAAGAACAGACAGCTGAACAACTGATAGGTTAATCTTAATTTAACCGAGCTAGATTCATCGTTTAAACTTGGTTTAAACTACGTTGATATTTGACTTGTCGAACCAAATACGAATAGTACTCTAGATGTTACTTTTCAAGGCTACAATAGTAATTTGCTTGTTCGCGTAGACTAGTGCGTTGGAATAATCCAGAGGTGCCAAAGAATATGATATTTGATGCCATAGTATAAGTCCAATTCTGGAGATACAGTTTGTCAATAAATTGTTTGCAAAATCAAAAATGTTACACAAATTCAGCTTTAACTTAAAAATTTATTAACAAATTTATATTTTTCAGCCCTTTTTTGTTTATAATATGATTTGTATATGTCTTATGAATAAACATAACGAAAAAAACCAAACAAAAAAACGCATAAAACAAAGAAAACCAAAGAAAACCAAAAAGTGCCAATTCTCTCACTGTCAAATAATTCTTTGCAAAATATAAGCACGAATAGGAAAAAGTAACGGGACATCTAACGGGAAATTGGTTTTGCACTTTCGTTTGTGCTTTGTGCTTTGTGCAGCGGCTAATTATACATTCATTTCGATTTTGACTTCGAACAGTTGACAACTTGCTTTTTGGACAATTTTTTCGCAATGACTGGAAAACGAGTTGATGAAAATTTAATTCAATTGGTTTATTATCATTATTATAAAGGGAAAAGTGTTAAGGAGTTGGCTGAAATGTCTAAAATTAAGCTGAGGACTGTCTGCAATATAATTAACCGAGCAGAAAAAGAAAATAGACTACATTTGAACAACTCTGGAGGCAGACCACCGAAGCTTTCTCGCCGAGGTCAGTCAAAAATATTAAAAGAAGTGGATAAAAACCCCCAAATCAGCTTGAGGGGATTGGCAAATATCATTAAAAATGACAGCTATACGATCGTGAGCCATGAAACTGTACGGAAAGCGCTTAACCTACACAAATACTCCTCCCGCGTAGCAAGGAAAAAGCCATTGCTTTCAGCTGTGAATGTGGTAAAGCGACTGACATTTGCTATTGGCAACGTTCACAAGCCAGCGGAGTTCTGGGAGGACGTAATTTTTTGCGACGAGTCTAAAATAATGATGTACTATCATGATGGACCTGGCAAAGTTTGGCGAAAACCGAAAACAGCTCTGCAACAGAAAAATATTATCCCAACAGTAAAATTTGGGAAACTTTCTGTTATGGTGTGGGGTTGTTTTTCCTCCAAGGGAGTCGGAGAGCTGCGCATTTTCAATAATGTAATGACCAAGGAGTTTTATTTGGACATACTCAAAAACGAATTGACGAACAGCGCTCATAAGTTTGAATTTGTTGACCCCTAAAACGGTAATAAGTTGAAATATAAGCTGTATCAGGACAACGATCCCAAACACAAATCGCTGCTGTGTCGGACCTGGGTGCTATACAACTGCAATAAAGTTATAGATACCCCCGCCCAGAGTCCAGATTTAAACCCCATTGAAAATTTGTGGACATTTTTAAAAAAGAGAGTGGGCAAACGGTACTCAACTAACAAAACCGCCTTAATCAAAGCCATACAGGAGGAATGGCAAAATCTTCCATTAGTTTATGACCTTAATAGATTGGTGCAGTCAATGCCGCGACGACTTCAAGCTGTGATAGATGCCAATGGCAAGCACACCAAATATTAGACCCTATTTACTTTAAAATTTTTATGTTTAAGTCATTTTTTAAAAATGTGATTGGATTTTGCAAAGAATTATTTGACAGTGAAAAATTGTTCACTTTTTGGTTTTCTCTATTTTTCTTTTATTTGTGGTTTTTCTTTTGCCTTTTTTTTAGATATATTTATGTACAATACATACATGTATAATGTTATAAACAAAAAAAGACTGAAAAACTGAATTTTTAAAATAAATTTTTAAGTTTAAGCTGAATTTGTGTACCTTTTTTTATTTTGCAAACAATTAATTGACAAACTGTATTTTTGTTACCAAACACTTTCTTCACTATTGCCCATGGTTTCACGGGCAATATGCCATCTATCTCTCTTCTCTGTTGAAAACAAAGATTGTGGAGACAATTTTCTCTCACCTTTGAAAGCAAAAAGTTGCTGCCATTGGGTGCTGCCTCATGGTGATGATTGATGGATAGTGTCGTTCCAAGTGCGAAAATTTCCTTATCCACAAAGTCACTGCGCCAAAAGTGATCATTATCCGTAAAGACAATTTTGCTATACAATTGCGTAGAACTTTAACTGTGATTTTAAGGAAATTATAACCGTTCATTATTGAGAATCAACTCAAATGTGCGCATGAAGTAAAGTTGAAGCGAAATTGTTTTAATAACTTCCTTCAAACATTCGAATGTTTTTACAATAGCATATGTGCACACAGAAAGCTTAAGATTTTTATACTTTTTGTCATCATAATAAGAAAATAAAACACGCTGTTTTATTTATACACATGTAGGTACTCGTTTAGTAAGTATGTACATGTGTTGGCTTGTCTATTATACTCGTACTTATATGTACTATACACTCTTTCTGTGACAGCATAAAATTAAGCGATTTAGACATCATCAGAATTCATTCATTGCACTCATTTCATCTATTCTATAACAACAGCAAGATTATTCTATCTTGAAGAGTACAAATATGTAAATACTTGTAAGTGTTTGCGTTGTATGATAAATACTTGGCCTCGACGGGATGTGGCGTTAGCGATTTATCTATAAGGCTGATGACAGAGTGAGCGCTACATGCGTTGCTATGCTTGAAGCTACAGCCGCTATTGCTATATCAATCTTTGACGTGTCAGAGTAATGCTGCAACTAGCCACCGACGTAAAAACGTAGAACGTGTCAGCTGACACGACCTATCTTATGGGAATGTCGTGTTAACGAAAACTCACCACCGTATGACGGTGACGTAGACGTTGCTCGGAGCGGAGAAAATCAATGCAATTTTGTATGTTCTTACGTACGGGCGGTACGTACGTACGCTACGTCGGTGGCTAGTTGCAGCATAAGCGCTATATTGTGTGCTACATTGTGTGGTTTTTGAGAGAGAGAGAAATAAAAAGCAATGCGAAAAACCGTTTAAAAAACAACGCACGCATGCATCCACACATTGTCCATATCAAATTTTTTATTTGAACTCTCTCTCTGTTTTTACTCTCTCTTCACTACTAGCTTTATAGCGGCCAAGCACTGAAACTATTTTGTAGCTCTGCTCTCACTCTGACAACATTTGAGCGAGCACATAAGAAAACACAAGTAGAGTTTTGTAGCAAGTTATAGCGTCATATCATAGCAACGCTTGTAGCGCTCACTCTGTCATCAGCCTAAGGCTTGTATTGTATTGAGCTGGTAGTTTTTAATTTTTCAGTTTTACACAACATTGAAAATATTGATTATAAATTTACGATTATATTCGATCATTGAAAAGGTACATACCAAATGGAGAATTATCATAAAATGAACTTCAAAATGTCTTTCCTTCCTGGGGCTAGATATTTATTAAATGAGGTACAGTGGCTCCCAGCTTATTTCGTACAGTGACAGTTTAAAAATTGCTGCAGTCGTAATTCCTAATATAGCAAAAATTTGAACAAAATATAAATGCCATTTTAGAAAGGAAGGTTTGTTTTTTATTTTCCAAAATTTACTTTTTCAAAAATTTAGTGTTTGACACTATAAAAAAATAAAATAAGAAAAAAATAGGAAAATTCATGTCACAGCTTATTTCGTACAGTCTCTTTAAGTTCAAACTAAAAACAAAGTAAGTTGATTTTAATATTTAGTTGACATCCCTTAGCGTTAATGACAGCCTGGAGTCTATTTGGCATTGAATCCACCAATTTTTGAGTGATGTCTGGTGTGATTTTTTTCCATTCTTCCATCAGTACCTTCTTTAGGTCTTGCTTATTAGAAATCTTGTGTGTTCTTATTTTATTGTCCAAAATAGACCAAAGATTTTCAATCACATTCATGTCAGGTGACTGTGGTGGTGGAGACATCAAGTGTGGGCAGTTCCAAATAAGCCAAGATTGCACAATCCCAGATTTATGTTTTGGGTCATTATCTTGGTAGTACCGAAATTCTTCCCGCAAACCCAGTTTGTCTGCACTTTGAAGTAAATTGTTTTTCAGAATCTCGAGGTACTTCATTTTGTCCATTGTTTCCTCAATAAAAACCAATTCACCTACTCCGGCTGCTGACATACAGGCCCAAACCATCACGCTACCGCCACCATGCTTCACTGTGGGCTTAAGGTTCTCCTTGTTTAGCTCGGTATTCGCTTTACGCCAAACATATGACATTCCGTCCGAGCCAAAAATATTAAACTTAGACTCATCCGCGAAAATAACGGTATTCCAGAACGCAGGAGTATTAATAATATGCTCTTTGGCGAAGTCAAGTCGGCGTTGTATATTCATTTTCGAAATGAATGGTTTCTTTCGGGCTACTCGACCGTTCAAGTCATGATTGCGCAGCACACGTCGGACAGTTTCAGCACTGGATGATTTTCCTATTTCACGCTGAACCTCTGCAGCCAACTTCGGAGCGGATAACTTTGGATTTTTCTTAATTTTTCGTACAATATAACGCTCGTCTGAAGCGTTGAAAATCTTATTAGGTGCTTCTCTGCCCTTGTTCTCCAACCGATTTTCGCGAACGAAGCGTTGAATGATGTATTGGACAGTTGAGGCACTTAAATTTGTCATTTCAGCAATTTTTCGCACACTCTGACCTTTCCTAAAATGGTTAATTACCAGTTTACGCTGTTCCATCGTTGTACGACGACCCATAACGCTAAATGTTTAATTTACAGCACTTTAACTATTTAAAATAATAATAATAAAAATTGTTATAATAGTTAAAAAGGTCCAAAAACTCATACAATTCAAAAAAGCTTTGTAACTGCGCGGCAGAATGAAACTTACTTACATTGAAGTTTGTGTACGAAATAAGATGTGAGCTGAAAATCAGCTGATCAATAGTTTTTCTCTCTTGCATGACAAAAAGAACAATTTTTGGGGTTCCCCGTTTTCTTATTAGGTTTACTAAACACATACATAGACATCTACATTCAAAACTTATTGATAAGTTTTTTAGTTTCGATGTTACAGCCATGTACATAAAAATATATACACTGTACGAAATAAACTGTGAGCCACTGTATATTTATAATGTGACATACTTATATACATATAATGTGCATACATGTTTATAAATGTATTCATACACCCTGAAGAAAAATTTCCTTGTGTTACCTCCACATTGGTTTCTGGAACTATAAAATTTGGATCGAATTTGTGTCGGTTAGTTATTGCTGACAAAAAGTTAAATACTGAGTGCTTTGTAATTTGTAATTTTAAATATAATTTTAATTTTTATCAATAGAATGGTGTCACTTATGATTACCTATACCGCCCAGAATATGGATATAGTTGTGTTATGTTCAGACGACAGCGAAATAATACATTTTCGACAGGCATTTTAAAATTGAAATTTAACCCATTCACACTATCATTCTCAATTTCATTGTAGTCACGTATAAATTGGGGATTGCTAACGAGATTGGTCTGGCCATATTATCACTTATTAATAATTTAGTTACTGAGTGATGTGGCTATTTTTCGAAACTTCACGAATTATTTCAATTTTAATTGAAAGCTTTTCATATCCTGCAATTAAGAATTGTAACGCAATTTCGGCTGAATTTTAAAAAACTACCGCATCGTCATCCAAACATATTTTTAGCAAATGACTATCGCAGTCATACTAGGGCTAGGAAATATATGTAGTCTATGTGTGCTCCTCAAAGGGTATATATATGTACATACCGATTGTGCCCATCGATTGGGTAGGGGTGTTTATTTAAATCAGTGCCGACGTTTTTCTTGGATAGAACCGCCCTGACTTTATACAAGCATCTTTTCGCCATTGTTTTCTATTATTTCCTTGTTGTTGTTGATGTTGTTCAATTATATATCTGCTTTAGAATGTTGCTGCTCTGTTCGGTAGAGCACATTTTCATCTCATTTAAATAAAAATGTCAACTGATGCTCCAAAAGTGTCACTTTACATATTCAATGCGCGAATGTAAGTATAAGTATGCTCCTACATACGAGTACATACATATGTATGGGTGGTGGTAATGGTTTCGTTGATGTGCTTTCATGTGTACATATACATATACCGTTTAAATTCTATTTTCTACATCATCTGTCAGTAACAATACTTTTCCTGCCACATAAAAATAACCAAGCCCACATTTCCACTCGCATGTTTGTGACTCCGTTTCACATGTTTTCCAATTAAAACTGGTGGTTTGATGTACATATGTAGTTTAATATAGGATGGTGTCTGTTCTCCTCAATGTAACAATAGGATCTACTTTCGTGCGTTCGTGATCCATGACGCCGACGTTGATGCCTTCTATGCTAAGTTATTTTTGTCTTCTTGGCTTCCACCATTTTTCTTCGGCAACAATTCATCAAGTTATTTTTTCTTAAACCTTTGATATCTCAAATTGGTTGAAAAAACAATTGGCCGACAAAAAAGTTGAAATCTAAAAACGACGTAAGTACAACAAAATATCTTGAGACACTAGTTTGTTCTTCTTTCATCTAATACAGGGAAATGCGGTCTGAAATAACAATATAGCCTGTAGGTGCCATACATAATACTTTCTTTATAACTTATCAGTTTATTTCATTTCTTTTTCAGAACCTTTTCAGAAACTGATTCATCGACGTCCATTGCAAAAGGTATGATAACAGGAAGGACATTGATATATTTGGAATTCTTCTTTCATTTAAAGAATGACTACACTAACCTGGCGCGACTTTATAATATCGTATAAATATAAAGAGATAAATTTCATACGAAAGACGGACTGGTTCCCAGATGTGTTGGATGTGCGTTTGTGCCTTTTTTCAAATTACAATAGAGTTGGTTGATTCGCTGATCCACAGCTGTGCTACAGCTCCATTTTAAATTCACTTCGTCCCCGAACACTGATCTAATGGTAGGACTCTAATGGAGCCGGCGCATAGAGTTTAGGTGTAGTAGTAGATGCCTTCCCAGAAACCTACCTTGCCAAAGCAGGAAGTCGCAAGAAGTTTATGTCGCTAAAGAAATAATACAGGAAGCTGATCACTTTTCTCTACGATAGCGAGCTGAAGATATTGCAGATGCGTGGCTCTCTTGATGACTCTCAGTAGCCATACGACTGCTACCTCTAAGGATGACTCAAGAGCTCCCATTAGATCATCAACATTCCAATTTCCCTCAACTAAGTGTGGCTAATGCATCTCTGCATCCCTTAACTAGCTTGGATTTTGGTGGAGCATTATAAAGCTTTTATTGCTGCCTGGCTGTCGATACATATAGCACTCTTACATCTCTTCGTATATGTTTTAATAGCGTAATCTCCGTTTTTGGAGTTTCATGTGAATCTGGTTTATATTTACTTCAACAGCTTATAAATTCTTGCATTCTATAGCCTGGAAATCATATTTTGTATTGCACATGGGACTTCTGTCTTAAGACTACTAAGCATTTACAGTACATGGTCTGTCAACCGTAGCTTGAGTATCCCTCTTGGATATAAGTGAATTTGAAATTTGGTATTTTCTTCTACATATCTTTGAGCACTTGTTCCTAAATTGCACTTATTTGTGTCCGATTCCATGATCTATGCAAAATCAGCTCTTTAATATACAAATTCAATTTGTTCGAGGTTTTTGTCCTCGACTCGAATCGTTTGATTGAAAAAGCAAAATAATATAACAATTTAGAGATAGTGCAGTACAAATGCCGCAAAGGAAGAAAAAAATCTTCTCGTTAGGAATACAAATTGTAAGCGAGTATGTAAAAAAAAAGTGAAAACATACTGAGAATGTATGTGCATATGCATATAAATTTAGTTTATGAAAAATTTCGAAGCACTAGAAGAGCAATGGTATGGCGCAGAGAAAGAATAGTTAGCATACTACTCGATGAAATGGAGTGGGCTACAAGAGTTCAACATGCCGGAAACTGCAGTAAATTTTCATTTATGTCCAATTCAACTTTTTTCTAGTTTTGCTGGCGTCATATCCTTGCTTAAACCGCGTTTCGTTTTACAAATGATACAAAAGTTGTATACACGCACAGCATTGTGACACAGAGAATGAAAATAAAAACGAAATAAAATATGAATTCATGAGGCAGTCTCTACAGACTGAAGCTGTCTTAGAGCTGTACATGTATGTTGATAAGTGTTTGAATAAGACTGACTGCCAAAACCAAAACGGGTTGGGCAGAAACGATTGTGTGTACAAAAAAAAAAAAACACCAAGCACTTTTTGTTCATTTGTAACGCATATATATCGCCCATAAGCAGCAAAATAATGATACATATGAACTTGTGAAAAATTACTTTATGTACAGATAAAAAAAAAAGAAACATTTACGAAAGTGAGACTCGAAGGCGTGACCGTTTGCGGATTTGATTGACATTCTCATGCACTGCTGAATATCTCTTGTAATTTAAAGTAAAATCATTTGAGATTATTTCATTGCCAAAATACTTTGTACATATAATATATCTATATATATATATATATATATATATATATATATATATATATATATGTATATATATATGTATATATATATATATATGTATATATATATATGTATATATATATACATATATATATATATGTATATATATACATATATATATATATATATATACATATATATATATATATGTATATATATATATATATATATATATATATATATATATATATATATATATATATATATATATATGATTCTGTTTGCATGCAGTATTTCGTGCCAAAATGAACTTCCCATCAACAAATGGATACATTTTTACTCCCAAAAGTGCTGTTATGCACTTTGAATTGACTTTCTAGTTTAAATAACATTAGCAATACATACTTCTTTTAGTCAAGCTAAGCGAAAATACTTGTAGATGAACATACGGGTCAGTGAAGGGCGACATTTATGAATGAATACTAAAATTTGCTGCTTTTTATATGTATATAGTATGTATTTGAGACAACCTTAGTTGAGTAATTTCAGATACAAGAGTATCATATGTAGCATATTATTAGGTGTATTTGACAAAATAAGTTTTTAATTAACCATCGTTGGCGTAACATAAATGTAACATACGTGCTAGTTGTAAAATTTTGAGAATCAGACAATCGTATTGTTCGTATTCGTTAATTATTTACTTTAAATGTTCTCCACACGCAAAATAATAAATTTCACTAGGGATATCGGTTCATTTGTGCATTTAGTATTGAATATTCAATTTGACCGTTTAGTGTCATATCTTGAGGTTCATTCATCCTTGGGTATTAATGCATATCCATTCATTATGCGTGAAAATGTGAACATTCGCAAGAAAAACAATATACAAGCGTCCGCGCAGTTGCAAAGAAGCAAAGAAAGAAGCCTTATAACCATGCTTTATCAAACACTTTCTAAAGATATCATAACAATAAATGCGAGTTTGCAGTGTATGTTTGTATAAGTTAAACGTTTTTGTGCCGCCAATTTCTCTCCTATATAAGGTGTATAGTATATCGTGAAATTATTAGAAAATGATAGAATTCTCCTCTTAAAGTTTTTCGAAGGTTTAGATCTTTATTAGCAGCTGAAGGACACAGCATTATGACTGGATGAACCTGGTGTGTGTTTCCAGTTGAGAATATGTTCATGTTATACATATTACACATTTCGAAATAATCTCTTAGGTGCGAACGACTCTGTCTCACATATTTTTCCTCTGGAATAATTCGATAATTCTTCAAAGAGTTTCACTTACCAGACTTATACACACAAATTAATTGTTAGAAATAAAAACGTCCACAAAAAAATCCTACATCTTTAAGTTAATTTTCTTATTATTGTATGTATTTGTGTTCTAACATAAATATAAACCACTACTCACATACATATGTATGTGTAAGTATGTATGTATATAATTTCTATTGTATTTCTCATTTTACATAATTGAATTTTGATATGTACATTGCTAGATATGTATGTATGGTTTTGGTTGTATATGCACATTGAATATTTGTAAATTTTAATATATTACGATATACATACATAGTATAATTATGTGGTAATAGTTAGTAACATTAATTTTCACTTTTAGTTAGTTACAATTTTAAATTCTTTACACACAATAAGTACATATGTATGCTTTTATGTACCTATGAATGTATGTTTGCCCAGCGGAAAAGTGATTAATACATTGCCAATTCAATGAATAATTTTTTGTGATGGGAAGTAAAAAAAAATTCTTTTTTTTTATTTTGGTTTTATATTCTACAATATATGTATTTTCTATGACATGGCAATATTAAGATTTATTGAAGCGTAAATCATAATTCATAGGTAAATTTTGCTTATTTCTTCTCTTACCATTGCTGTCATTTTCCCACTGGGTATACTAACTACAACTATATGGATATGAATAAATGTGTATATGTGTGTGTGTAGTACGTAGGAGATTGCTGTTAGATTGTGATTACTTAATAACAATTGCATATGCCGTTATATTCTTATTTACAGATTTACTAATTTACATACGAGCATTTATCACAATAGGCACTCTCTTCAAAATTAACCGCTAAATCGATTTATTGCGCACTATTGATACATAACATATGTATGCGTGCATCAATGAAGAGCGTTCACTTACATAGTAACTGTGTGCAATGTGTACTATATTATTACTATTAGTATTATTATTATTATTTATTATTATTATTATTATTATATCAGTTCTTAGATATTTATACATTGCTATATATGTATATAAGAATGCATAAAATGAATAAATGAAGCACAGGAAATGTATGCATGTATATATAGTATAGATTACTTATGCGAATATCCTGTTAGCTATTAATATCGTTCGTATATTGTACACTTATTCGTATATAAATGTTCATTTCTAATTGACTATACTCTACATACATATGCATTTATATTTACAAATGTATGTATTACCTTACGTACGTATGTGTTTATGGGTAATAAGTTAACTTATTAACTTCACCACATCAGTTAGCTACCACCATCATATTTACAAATTTCAATATTTATTTGATATTTTACATTATTTATGGTTCATTTATACATCTATAGTATCTATGTATTGATTTCATAAGTACCTACATATTTGAAATGAGATCATTTGGCAGATTTTCAGCTTTGTGTTTTATTGATTTAATTGTTAAATACCATATTATAATATATGTAAAATATAAATATATATATATACATTAGAGGGATCCTTAGGTCTATGGAGTACAGTGTACAATATGTAGAAAAATGGATATTAATTTCAGTATTTTTACATACATTAAAGACATTTTAGGGCACATTTAAGTGCATTCTAAGGTCAATAGGCAAGAACCACTCTAATGTACATACATATGCAATTGTCTGTAATTATCTACATCTTATTTGAATTATTTAGTCAAGCCATAGTGAGAGTTAAAACGTTCACTGTATTACCATTACATGCATATTTTATATACAAAAATCTCCTTACAGTCGGCTGGGGCCGACCAAATTATACCCTGCATATGTAGAGGTATATATAAAAAGTTTGTTCGTATATCCATCCTTTTCTTCCACTACTTTGTATAGGACCTACAATAAGAAGCAGGCGTACCTCACCAATTTTGGAGGATCAATTTCTGCCTATAATACTAAACTACATAGGTTGCAATGGGTTGACCTAGGCGTATTAATTAGTAAGTTATGGGTGTTTTAATGTTTAATATAAATCCGAGACTTTATATGGAAGCTATATAAAAAGTGGGAGTGACGTATCTCTTTCTGGTATATCTAATTAATATTTCAATATCAATCCACACCTTAAATTTGGTTGTCCTACGCTAAATGGTTTGTAAGTTATGGAGCTTAAAAGTTTTAGTTTAATTCCCTCGACTTTGTATGGGAGACCTATGAAGGAGTGGGCGTGGCACACTGATTTTCTGCCATATTATTTCCGACTACCATGTTAATCTAAGTGTCAATTATGGTTATTTTAGGCAGGAGATTGCCGAAGTTACAGCTGTTTCAATTTAAAAGAAGTACAGACACTTTGTATGAGAGCTACGCCAAAAAGTAGGCGTGGCTCAACCACTTTTGGCAAGGTTATATAGTAGTATAATATAAGTCTATGTACCAAATTTTGTTGTCCCAAGTCGTATATTATGTGAGTTATGGCAAGTTAAAGATTTTGAAAATTTCGAGGTTAGTCGCTTTGAATGCTTGGTGTGGGCGTGGTTATTGACCGATCATGCCCAATATCAATCCCCTCCGTACCCTTGGATCATAGATTACTTATGCCAAATTTCATCGAAATAGCTCAATATTTACTCAAGTTATCGTGCGAACCAGCCAGGTGACAGACAGACGGACGGACATCGTTAAATCGAAAATTTAATCGACGCTGATCACGAATATATATCTATGTCTATATCTCCGGAGATTCCTTCAAGTGGACACAAACATCTGACCGAAATGAATATACCATGCATATTGCATTATGCAGGGTATAAAAATACTTCTAAACGAAGGTGCATTCATACGAATTCAATCAGTGTGTGCAGTGTCACTGCATTTATTGAATAGCACTGTCAATAATATTTGATTAGAATCGATATCGTTATTCCATTTTACACAAACACGCTTTTAGTTTTACTATAATGTGTAATAATTATAGAGGATAATCAGTTTTCGTGTTTTTTTTTATGAAAAATTTTTATTTTCGAGAAAAAAGTCTAATTGACAATATACCATACACATAAACTGCGAAAAATCAAGTTGTCGAATATATGATTATGAATTCATATATTTGACAACTGTAGATAGATTCAAATTTATCTTCGTCTGGATGTAGACAAGAAAACACTAAGATTTTTCTGCATCAAAGTGCTTTGCTTTCTATACAAAAATGAAAAGGAGAGAAATATGAACTACATCGTTGCGGTTTCCAAATGAGAATCAACCTTGGTTTGGTTTATGATCATAATAATCAGAATAAAAATTACAAGTCGATGTATAACCATTTCTAACGCCTCAGACTTTAGGCCAATCCGGGTTTTGTTTTTTTTTCTTTCCTTCTAGCTTCTTTTCTTTTAACTAAATGCAATGATTCAAATGTATTACACCATTTACATATATGTACATATATACAAGTACACATATGGCTACATAGTTAATTTCGGTCTTATTGATTTTATGAATATGACAATTTCTGACTTTTCACCATTATCATTGATCATTGCTTGATAGTAGAATTTGAATATTTTCTTTTGCAAATCTTAAACTAACGTGTTATGAGTAAATTTGTAACACTTTCATAGAAATGCTTCATGTTGAACATTTTTTTATTACTTTAAGCACTAATCTATATGTAAGTATGTGACTGTATAGTACATGTATACAAAAAAAAAAATAATAATAAAATGGAACAAATAACTGGCACTCAATTTAATTAAAATGCGGTTTTAAATGACAAAGTGCGCTTATATTTAATTCGTTTGTGGGGGTCTGTTGTTGTTTTTTTTTTGTTTGTCTATCTGTTTGTTTGTTTGTTTTGTAGGGGGGTAAAAGGAGCAGTTCAATTAAATAAAAACCTTTGAAATTGACGAAAAACACGTACTACGTACGCACATATTATATATGCATATGTACTTGGATGCTCGCTTGTAATCATACAGGTTTGCATGTGTGTGTGTCTGTAGTTATCTGATGGATAGTAAACATTTATCAATAATTTTTGTTTGAATATACAGAATTTAGCTTGATATAATGGCATGTCGCAAATAGATATATTCACGAATGCGAATTTTTTTTGTGTGTATTTATGGAGTAATTTGTATATTTATAAATATTTTGCAATATTAATACTATCAATCGAACAGACATTACTTGAATCATTTCCAAGTACTTCATGTTCTTGTTGCCACATGGAAAGAGAGCAAAACTGCTATAAAATAAGATGAAACATAAAAGAAAATATACGCGAAACATGAAAAGCTTGGTTGATAGTAGTCTTGGAGTTGCACGCAGCATAGTTGTAGTCGTATGGATTGATATGAATTTATGTATATAAACAGCGGTTCAGATTATAATCCGTAATTTTAACGCATGGTTAATTCAATATGACCTTTAAAGTAGCATTGAAAGTTTTTTTTATATGTGACTTTAGTTGTAAGAGAATAACATTTTATGAAACGTCCATAAAAATATAAAGATTTCTGCAGTCATGGTGCTTGGCGTATACGTATTTTTTTTACCTTAATAATCATACGCCCCTGTGAAAGTACTTGTGTGAATAGTCATACCAGTTATGTTAGTAGGCAAGATAGTGTACGAGCATCGCAAGGAAATAATTGCTATATCACAATTGATTTTCACAATATTGCATATTAACAATACTTAAATTCTATTCAATTTTATAACGTTTTTATTGACAGATAAAATATATATTTTTGATTGGGAACATCTATATTTTTGGGGCTACAATATGGTCTATGGTGTGTTTAGAAGTTTAATCAGATTAATGAATTATAAAAAATTTGTGCTATATCACAATTGATTACCACAATATTGAGTATTAACAATACTTTAATTCTATTCAATTTTATGACGTTTTTATTGACAGCATTATATACTCTGTATTCTGACTAAATATGCAAACAATACAACATCTAATGTTCACAAACAACCGAATTTAGAACATTTTGTTTCTCTCTCTCTCTCTCTCTCTCTCTCTTGTCATACTCAAATCTACGTATACGTTTGTGTATGGTTTTATTTTGAAATTCCATCAAGCGGAAATCGAAGTCAGTAAATACAAATACAAACCTTTGCAAAGTTAAGCGAATTTATGGCATGTGTCACACAGTAGTCTTCCATACAACACTGTCGTTGCGTTATTGATGATGCCTCCATACATACATACATAAGTGAATACATATGAATGTATGTAATATATGCCTACATATAGACATTCAAATCTATAGGTATATGTAAAGTACGTTTATTAATGTAAACATAGTATCTATATAATAAAAGCTTGTTCGGTGTGAGTGTATTAGTGCAAACCGTGTTATAAAGTTAGCCAACCCGTTATCAGAAAGAATGCAAATAAACTTGCTGATTCTGTCGCGTCTTCCACTCATACGTACGTATACATTTTTCAGGTCTATCACATTTTTTATGGTTGTTTATATTGTAGATGGAGTGAGGTGCTCCCAATAAAATATTTTCTTATGTTTACATATGTAAATGTGTACATTTTTCTTCGCTTACATATTTATACGAATACGTATACATATATTGGCATATTCTAAGAGAAATTTTACATTGAAATTTACTGTAAACATACGAGTATGAAAGTACAATAAACACTATGTAAAGACGGGAATTCCAAATGAACTGAGAAAAATCGTATTTATTATGAAATCAAGGATCTCATGCCTACATCTGAGCTCGTTTATATATTTGTACATACTAGTATATTGTTACGTATAAGCATTAGGCACCTTGGCTAAATAAACAATTTTTGTTTGGATCTCCCCAAGATATCTAAAATGTTTTTATTATTATAACTTCTGTATTCAATATTCATTTTATGGAATTGATCTATTATTGTAAATGTCTCAATGATCATTATATTTTTAAACTCAGGTGTCATTGATCCTAGAATTCATGGTCAGATAGTTGACTTAGAAACTGTAATTGTGGGACAATAAATACAATTTTTGGATAATGAAATTAAAGTTCTTGAATATCCTTGAACGTTTTCCGTGTTTTATTAATTTCAGAAACAACAATTTTATAGTTAAAGGTTAAACATTTTTCAAGAGTTTTAATGGTACGTACAGCAAATTATACAACTCTGTATTTCACTATCTGAATGTGATTTCGTAGATCAATGATAGCTGAGTAGAAATATATATATATATATATATATATATATATATATATATATATATATATATATATATAGCACTTAAAGCCCCAAAGGATTGGCCGAGCTTCTCTTCCATTACTGTTGTGCGTCTTAAATTTGGACAGTATTAGAAGGGACCTACTTATTTTAGCCGGTTCCGAACGGCAGAACACTTGTGACATCACTTTTTCTGAGCTTTGTCACAGAGTTCTTTAAGAAGCTTTTTCATGGCAAGTTGTTACTTTCGGAAGAATTGCCAATTGCTTGCCGACAGGTGGGTACCATTCGAAAGAAAAATCTTATCGATATTAAATTTGTTACGCATCAGCCGGGGATTGAACCACGACCTACAGATCAGAAGGCGAACACACTAACCACTGAGCTACGGTACCCCCCGTAGTAGAAAATATAGTGATTATTAAAATATATATTTACTAGATATTAGGGGATTTTTTAGTTATTGACCCACTCTAATATACATATCTGTCGTAAAAGGTGTTTACTTGGAAGTACTTATCTTAGTATAATCTGTAATGTTCTGAATTATATGTAATATATTCTGTGAGAAATTATCTGTATCTATCTATGTAAGAATACGAAATAATATGAAATTATATCCATAATATATTTAGTGTGATAATAAAAACAAAACAGAAACAAAAGAAAATTTCTATATCTGATCTAATTTTCTATATTTATTTATTTAGATATAACTTGATTTGAATAAGAATTGCATTTTTTGTAGTCACGGTCCGGCAGATGTTACACAACGAACCAGAGGAGTGTGCTTTCAAATAATTCTAAATAATTCCAATTGTAATTTGATGTCTTGGGAATAGTTTTCTTTTCGAGTGACGTCTCTAAGAATGGAAGAGCTGGTAATTAATTTTTTTCACGAGCAATCGTTGTCTATTGTTCAACGAGGTATCATTCGTATGTGGACTATTACAACACCATCCACAATAATGGGAGTGCTCCTCGGAGTCTTCATTATTATAACAAAGAACTATTCTTTGTATGTCAGGTATTGACTAGCACTTAATACAATACTTGGTTATATTAAATTTGTACCATCTCGTCATAATATTGTTAATATTGTAATTTGTTTATCTTTTCTCTTTCTTACTTGAGACTCCAACTGGAAAGTGTATTTACAATGACCTAAAGACCTCATCTTCCATTTTTAGTTCAAATTCAAGGTTACTACATTATGCATATGAAATTTATTGAATTAAATTTGCATTTAAAAGACAAACATACATAATATAAGCACACATAAGCCATGTAATATATACACTATACTACATTTATGTGTGTGTGTGTGTACATCGTACGGGTTAGTCTAAGAAAGTGATAAGAAAATGATATGAAGCGGACATCAAAGCGCTAATATATTTTATACACAACTAATAATTTTGAAAGTAAAAGTAGAGAAGAGGTATGTTGATTTACAAATAAAAAAAGGTTTACCGGTTACGTAAGCACTTTAACCATTAACATTATGCACACGCATACGAGCAAAATGTGTATGTATAAATACACATTCATATGATAAATAATATGGAGTAGATGGGAAGTTATTAGTAATATGGTAGTTGTGATTATCATAGAAAAGTGTACTAACATATTCATTGTTGTGTGTGAAATATGTAGATATAGCAGACTTGTATGTAATTAGAATTCATGAAGACGTTAGCATATAAATAAGTACTACCTATAAAATATACTACTTCAAGTTTTATAACCCAATGGTCTTATTGCAAAAAAAAAAAATTGGATACACATAAATATGTATGTAAATCCTGTTCCACTTGACTTGGAGATCCTTTTGGAACATATTATACCACAGACAAAATTGAAGAAAAGAACAACAGTAGCTTCGGTATAAAATATATCATACGGAATGAGCAAATCATAAATGTATGAGGTATGTACTATATATATTTTGCGTCAGCATAAAGGCAAACGAATTTAATATATGTTTTGTTATATGTATGAAAATTATTTTTTTTTATATTTATGAAATGAATGATTTTTAAAAGGCTCTTTATTATGTATTCAACAGATTTGGTACAGACAAACAATCTTTAAAATTCCATAACACCGCGTGGCGTTTAAAAACATTGAAAATAGGGCTAAAATTAGCTAGCTGTGTCTCACCGCTTTTTTAAAGCAATCCAATTACGACCTATTATTAATAAAATAATTGATCGAAATACCTAAATTTCTGTTGTTTTATTTTTGATTTCAATATTTTGCACTAATATTTTGCCATAATATATTTTTAACTGCCCGGCTTATGTACTATATAGAGATCCAAAAATGCAACCCTAGCATGTCTCTACGATTAGAGTTATTGCTGATTTGTTTGATGGGGTAAAATGCATTCGCTACGCTCTACGATTATTATAAATGTTACAAATAATCCCAAACCGATATTATAGAAAGTATGACGATTATGAACACATATACACAGAAAAAAAACGTCAACTTGACAGAAGAATGTTTGTTGAGTCTTTTAAAAAATATATTTTATGAATAAATAAGAAAAGAAAATTTGTTCTCCAATTTTTCAAAATATTAAATTGTAAAGTTAAATATTATTGTTCAAATTGAAAGAAAAAAATTAATTTTGCAATATTTATATGCATTTAATTTGAACTCACTCCGAAGGTAAAAGTTGCAGAGAAGATGGAAAGGAGGTACAATGCTCTATTACTGAGTTCATTTGATAAAATCAACTTAGATTTAAATCAATATGACTAAAAATTGTTATTTGTTTGTATGCAACTGTAATGACAACTGCCGATAACAAAAAACCAACAACAATACAACAACATAACTTCAAAGAAGTATGATTTGTATACATAAGGTTCATTGCATTGTAACGTTAATATAGGTGAGTGACAATTAGACTACCTAGTAATTCAAAGAAAACGGGAGAGGGGTCAACAACAGAGAATAATATACAAAAAGAAAAAATAATGAGATTTTAAGCAACAAAAAAAAAAAAAAACATAAAACGGCAATGACTAAAAAAAGAGTGAGTCTCCAAGCGGCATGCTTACACTATACTTATAAGAAATGGCTTAAAGCTGTCATACAAGACATAAG
Source organism: Megamerina dolium (assembly GCA_963854835.1). Lineage (NCBI taxonomy): Eukaryota > Metazoa > Arthropoda > Insecta > Diptera > Megamerinidae > Megamerina > Megamerina dolium. The sequence continues at coordinate 45,223,943 of OY978527.1, forward strand.
GCAAACATCCCTTCGCTTGATTTAATCTTCAATGATTTATTTGAAAGTGAAAGAATTTTTTTCGATGATACTGCCATGTCTGCGTGTTCGAAGGTCCATTATGTAATACAGAATGCAAATTTTTTTGATATGCTCATTATATATTATGGATATATGGATACTGAGCTTCTGCTAGACGTATCATTTTCCTTATGGGTATACTAATGAATACTGAATACATACATGCACTGTTATACTGTTCACAATGACCTCGTTTATTTTGCTATAAGAAATTTTAATTATACATGAAAATTTATGTGGATCTAGCTAATGTAAATAATTCGTACTAAATTAGTTCCTAGCTTGGGTGGTCTTTTATGTTTTAACTTCAAACAAATCGGTGGCAACGAAGTGTCTCTTCATGCTCATTTGACTACGGGTAAGTAGTGTTGAATCAAAATTTATTTAGCAATTTAAACTAATAGTGGATTATTGGCTTTTCAATTTCACGATTTTGTCGAAAAGTCATTGTATTCCAATGCTTATACCCAACAATGGTTATAATTATGATCTCATATTTCCATACATTTATTTTTTAACTTAAATTTTTTTCAACTGGTTTTCAAATTTCAATTCGATAGCATTAATATTTTCTTTAAGATTTCATTTCAAGCAATTAAACATTTGTGGGGTTGGACTTGGAATCATTCCTAATCGGTATAAACTCAAAAGAAAATTTCAATTTATTCCTGTTGGCAGAATGATAGCCGAACTATGGTATAACGGTATTTTTGATTCGAAACTATTTTCGCAATTTTTTGCAGAAATTACACCACGTTTCGCAGCCATATATAAATAGTTTAAGTGACAATTGAGAAATAGTTTTCGATAAAAAATTAACAGCACTGCGTTTTGGGTGACTAAACGAAAACTTGCTTATTGCAGTGGTACTTCAAGTGGTGGGTGATATTACGTGCTAACGTAATATTCCAAGATACTCAACACAAATTTAGGTCAAATTGAAAAATCATCAGCGATTGAATTCAATGTTTCCGTTCATACATCCGTTTGCTCGTATTGTACATTGGTAGTGTTAAGCGGAGAATCAATATGTCCACAAACTCAACAGTTTCTGTATATGTTTTGTTGTTGTCTTGCTATTTTGCGATGCTTCCCCATTCATTTTTTACGTTTTACTGCAATTGATGATGGCGTATCGTCCGGATATTTTTTTCTTTTTTACACACACAAAAATTTTTTTTTTATAAATAGCAAAACAAAAGAAACGTTATAAAAAAGTAATGGACAGACAGACAGTTGCCAATGCCGTATTCACTCCCATAGTTATTCATGACAATTCCTATTTCCATTTGTTGTAACTTCACAGTAGCTGCATATTCGTTCGTGCTTTGCAAAAAAAAGAATCACATTAAACCATTGATTATGACATTTCTTTTTTTTTTCACTCATCCTTCTTCACACTTTTTATTGCTGGTGCGTCGGAGTTGTTTGAGAAGGAGGTGACATTGTGTAGGTACACTCAAATTTTCCTTAGTTTTATACCTTAGAGAGAAGCGTAAAATTTAGTTTTGAAGAGTACAATTGCTTATGATTTTTCCTTTTTAAATCATCAGTGGATTACTGTAAAAATTCAAAAATATTGTAATTAAGACACCTTGACTTAGACTCAAATATGGGGTATTTGTGACTCTTGGACATATCATGCCATTTGATGTGATATTTCAATCATTTTCGTTATCGGCTTTTCAAAGGAAAGCTTAAATGAAAAATTAGCTAATGTGAATTTTCTACTGCTCGTAAAATTATAAAAATTTTTTTGTGATACGCCTTAATATTCATATGTGTAAAATTTGGTGTATATGAGTAGTTGGTTTTGGATAGGTTGCTTTTTGAAAACCTCTTGAAAATCGCGATATTTAAATTGATTTTAAAAGCCGACATGTGGACAAAGGAGGCAAACCAAGAACCAGTAATGTTGTAGGTATACGTAAATGAAAAATATTAAGATAAAGTATAAATTCGATTTTACTTAAATATTTTCATTCATCTACAAATAGGCGAAGTCCACCAAAGAAAAGAAAATTCGTTTTCTTTCAATATTTCGGAAAGAAGCATTATGACAAAGCTCAGGAAATCGGCGACAATCCAAAAATATCGGACTTTGATACGCTCAATAAAAGCTGAAGAAAAGCACGGCCAAAAGAGTTCACACGAACATGCAAAATAATGACATTTGTATAAACCAAACAGTCCTGGCTTGATGTCAGACACAAAGTAATTTCTTATGGAAATCTGAATATTTCTGTGGCAAGAAGAAGAAACAAAAAATATTTGTTGTAAGTTTACGAAAACAAAAAACGATTTAAAAATTTTGTAGAATATTTTTTGTCGATATATTAAATATTGGATTCAAATGTGGGTTATGTGGTTCCTAAGAAGTCGGTCACTTTTACTAAAAAACAACTTGAGCCAAATAAATATAACACATTTTGTTTTTTATTCGCTGGGCGTTATTTTTATGGACATTCAAGACTAATTGTAATAGGGATACATGACGTAGAATGTTTTTAAAATCACGCTTTTAGTTTTCGGATTTGGTCGAGTTCATTCTAATTGGATTTTTCAATATAGAACTATGGAAACAATGCCAAGATAATCCGATATCTGAAACTGTGTCGTAATCAGCTAAATTTATAATCATTTTTAACTCTCACATGGCTTATGATTTATAAAAATTTAAGCGTTTCTATATACGAAATTCTATTAAAAGTAATTATGCTTATATTCTAAATTCACTTTGGAAACGATACCTAATACAATTGTTTATTTAACAAATTATACTTAAACATATCATCTTTCATCACTGAGCTGTTGATTCAGACATCTACATTGCCATAATAGATTCTGCATTAATACGCTGATCTTTCTTATAAGAACACATATGAACTTCATCTCATTTGTCCCAATTGCTATGAGAAGCATCATATTAATGCTGAACGCCATTGATGATGCGGAGGAACCTAAATTACCTTTTGTAAGTTGGTCTTGACATCGACCGATTGAGTCCAAATCGAGTTCGTTCATTGCGCGGCCATTCACCTCCAACGGTGAAATGCAATAATTTTGCTGTAGAAACTCACTCAGATTGTGCGCACCCTCGGCCAGTGGACCATCAAGCAGCGTATGGATATGACAACCGCAGGGGAAATAATTATCAATCAAACTTAAATGCTCAACGCCGTCGATGATAATCGAGTTGGGGTCGGGTGTCTCAAGTACATGATTGCCGTGAAATTTGAGCAGTTTAATGGCAGCATTGTAGGTAAAGTTGAATTCTTCAATGGAATCGATTTTGTTGTTCAGTATTTGCAGCGTGTCGACTTGTGAGAGCCCAGTAAAGGCGTCAGAACAAATAACACCCAAGTCAGACTCTTGCAATGTAAGCAGAAGAACATTGGAGAGACCACGAAAAGTATATGGTGAAAGTTCTTTTAAATCCATGTAGGCGAGTTTCAATAGTCCCACAGCATCCATGCCAGCAAAGGCGTCCGGTTCGATTGTACGTATACCTGAAGGCAGTATCAAATGGCCAACATTTGTTAGACTGGAAAAGGCTGTACGTTCAATACGTATAAGCGGATTATTGGAGAGCAGTATCAATTTGACATTTGATGTTCCGGCGAATGCGTTCCCCTCAATGCAAGCAATTTGATTGTGACTCAACAGTATTGTCGACAGATTCTGTAAACCGGCGAATGCGAATTGAGCGACAGTCTGTAGTGGTGTGTACTGTATCGATAATTCCTTGAGACGCGGCAGACCGCGGAATGCAAACTGTTTTATTTTTGTTATATTATTGCCATCCAGTGAGAGTTTTTTTAATGCGCGCAGTCCAGAAAATGAATCTGGTTTTATAATCGGGAAATTGTTCTTAGTTAGTGCCAGATTCTCAACGGTCGCGGGTAATTGCCGTAATGGAATTTGCTCCAGTCCACCGGTGTTACACAGTACCTGCAAGTAGAAATCGTAAAAGAAACAAAAGAAAAAATTAAAACGACCAATCTCAATGCAATTGAGTAGTGTCGTGCTGTGTCGTTGTGTGTGGCATGTTGATGTACTTCCTGGTGTGTTTTGTTGTTGTGGATGTATGAGTGTGCGTGCGTCTGTCCGTCTGTGTGTGTGTGTGTTCGTGGGTGAATTAAATATGCGGCGTTATTGCTGCAAATTAAATTAAATTGAGTTTTTCTTGGGAATTGCCATTCGTCGGGCCATCAGCGTATGGATGCTTGGGGGTGGGGGAGGTTAAGTAATCTCCCTTTTGATATGTGGATAGTAAGCATTTTGAGATTGCAAATCATCAGCACCATTGAGTGCTCACGATTTTTGTGACTGATTTCATTTCGCGTTTTATGGGCTATGACGGCACATTTACAAAGTGAATTGGGTTGAAAATTGGAAAATCTAATGATACGACAGTATTATTTTCAATGAAACTGTGTGAATTTTGATTCGAGTAATTTGCATAAACGTCTGTTTTCAATGTTCCTTCCTATGTGTTGAATGCAAACATGTACTATGATTGTTTTAGTGTATTGTACTTGGATACGTCCTGCTCGTATATAATACTTATGTATATAATTGAATATTTAATGAATTTAACTGTGAGATTTTTGTTTGTTTGGTACTTTGCTACACTCTCATATCTTATTGTTTATATTAAAGGATATTTTTCACGTGGCCGTAGTAGGTAACTAAAATTCTCATTGTTTTTAATAGGTAGGTATAATTTGCGAGTAATTACAAATACTTTGTCCGCTTAAGGTCGATTATTAACAATTTGTATAAGATTACATATAATAAGAAGCGTTGTGAGCATTATCGAGTGAGTTACTTGCTCATTGCTTTTGATGGTGACAATTATTTTTGTATTTATATTTCGTGGTTATAACCAATTCGCAGGTTTTGTGTAGGATTAAATATCAATAATCTTTTCATTCGTGCTCCAGAGTGTCTAAGATTCTTAGCCATAAGTGAAGAAAAGTGAAGGAACATCTTTACTCATCTTAACAGCGTTATTAGAATACGCGTATTTTTTTCACTTAATTGGTTTGGTGTTTGGTAAAAGTTTAATTTATTTTATATAGAAGTCCTATATAATTAATGATCTTATCAATGAAGTAAATTAAGAAGAAATAAGAGGACTGCAATGTTAAACAAAGAGTGACAAGTGCCTGAACAATATTTTTGTTCCAGTAATTCTCAAGGTTTTGTCAGAACGAAAATTTGTGTGTTTTTAAGAGCCGTTTTCCCATCCGGTGGTTTTTCTAAAACCATAAGTTATATGAGTTTCCCTCTCGAGATCTTGACTATCAATAAGTATACCTTCGTAAGCCTTCGTTAGGATATCTTGCAAACTTGCAAACTTGTGCCGCGATGGATTGAAATAGAAATACCCACAGTTTGTTCGTAAGACTGACTTGGTAATGAAAAACAGAAAGTTGGCCTTCTGATCTGTAGGTCGTGGGTTCAATCCCCGGCTGAAACATAATAATTTTAATATCGAAAAGATTTTTCTTTCGAACGATACCCATCTGTCGGCAAGCAATTGTCAATTCTTCCGGCAGTAACAATTTGCCATGAAAAAGCTTCTAAAAGAACTCTGTGACAAAGCTCAAAAAAGTGATGTCGCTAGAGTTCAGCTGTCTCAAATAAGTAGGTCCCTTCTAATACTGTCTAAAATTTAACACGCGCAACAGAAATGGAAGAGAAGCTCGGCCAAAGAACCCTTCGGGGCTTTAAGTGGCACATATTTATTTTTTTATTTTACCCGTTGTCATACGGAATGTGGCTGCTATATTCGAGAGTGTGACTCGATCTAGAAACATTTATCGACTCGTCATCGATTTATAATGATGATGTATAATGTCACATGGCCCTCTTTTGAGTGCTAAGCTCAGTAATCGTGTTATTAGCAGTCTTATTGATGTCAATTGGCTGTCGGGGAGCTTCGATTTGACTTTATTATGGGCTATTGTAAACGATCGATATTATGTAGATAATTCAAAAACGATTCTGGTCCCTACGGCGAATATTGTCCCAAAGGGGCGAGAAATAAATATAAACAAATTTGTAAAGACTTTTACAGATTATCAGCTATGGACTTGGAAATGTACTGTTTTTTACATTTATGACATTTATTTTGATCTGTGAGACGTTGAAATATTAGCATTTCAATATTCAAAGGCGTTACTGGTCTCTACATCAGCATCTTGGACAGAAACTGAATTGTTGAAAATAATGTAATTTGCTTCATGCTTTAATTTGTTTAAGTTAGACAACCTGCCTTGTAGTAAATCGAGAAAAATGAAATATTGTTTAACCCAACATTCCCGTTGTTCTGTTTTTGAGGTACTGTTATTTTCTATTTTTCATTGATGTCGACTTAATATACGAGCAATGCGGCAAATACGGGAATGTAAAGAATACAAAATTATGCAATTTATTAATTTGTGAATGTTCAAATTAAATTAAGTGATAATTATGTATCCAAAAATTTGTGTATAATGGCACCTAAGCTTATTTCTGCTCATCTTTCAAATGTTTTAAGAAAATGCTGCCGTATTTATGTTATGTTAATTACAATGTTATACATACTATACTGAGTAACGTCTCAGTTACTGTATTGTTCTTATGGTATTACTCTAATTACATGTACATATTCTTGAAGACAGCAGTATTATTTTAATTGAATTATCTATAGTGAATTCTGAAAATTTGTCATATAAAAATATACAAAAACTTGCACCGAATACTAAATATAGTACATACATATGTACATGTGTACATGAATATGTAAAGAGATGATACAAATTGTCTTTCATATTGTACTTATTGTTGTCCTCATCAGCGTCATCGTTTCATTGCCCACATAATCTGGAATAATGAAATCACTTAAATTCCCAATTTAACAGCGATTCGCATGCGATTCATATCACAAGCTGGGGAGCGCTTCTTAAGTGTATTTCTTTTTACTATTTCCCGTGGGACAAAATACTCCCACTCACAGTGGAGCGCCAGCCACCAGTTCATACTAGTAGTTTGTATCGTCAAGACCATAGTTGCTGGTGTGCGGGCTGATTCAAATTTTCGACCGGAAATAATAATAATGAATTAAAAAAAAAATCTTATAGATTGGGTAGGATCAAATTGTTTGCGAAGAAAAATTTCGAAGATTATGGTACAAGTGTTCTCAATGTGGGTATTTTAAGGGGTGAAATGTAAGCTATCAACAAGAAGTAAATATGCTTTGAAGAGTTTATTAAAAATTCTACTTGAAAATCACTGTCACTTTAAGCCTGATATGGATGTAATAAAATTCAAATTTTATATATCACAAAATTATTGTTTCAAATGTGAGTATATTTTAATTCATACTAAATCAAAAGTGCTGATGTTCATTAGTGCTTTTGTGAATTTCTATTACTCGTATCTAAATTAATTTTATGTAAATTTATGTTTTTATTCGTAAATTTGATTTTCACTAATATCCTTTGACGCCACGAAGACGTTGGATCCGCCTTAATACGAATATCTGTACATATATTTACGTATACAATAATAAAAGTAAGAAATGAAACAAAAAAGAAAAAAATATATAAAAAAAAGAAAGGAAAAATAATAATTTTCTTGCATTTTCATTTCATTTAATTTTTTTTTTCTTTAACTTTTTACATCAGTAGTCCATAGCATAATAATATCTAGAGTATGATTTTATATTGCTGTTGTCTTGATGATTCTTATTCTTTTACTTTCTTTCTGCTTCTTTATATTTTTATTATTTGATTTTTCAGTTGCAGGTTTCCTTCTGTTTTGGACATGTTCTTGACTCGAGTATTATTGCTGCAGTCGTGTTGTTCGGGTTGATGTTGTTCTTGTCTATGTTACTACAACTATGTACGATACGATACAAGTACTCGTATTAATGCTTTTGTCGCTAGCATTCAATGTTGTTGTTTTATGTGTTTGAACAATACAAACAACAACTTATGGCAAAATCAAAAGAGAGCTGTTACACTGTTATTATTATTGTTGTTATTGTTGCTGTTGTTGATGTTATTATAAATATGTAATGCAAATTGTATGCACACCATAAGTACGAGAGTGAGTCTAAGAAGTGCTTACTTACTTGAGTTTGGGATAAGCAAATGCATTCGGCCGGACATGATTTTGATGTTTCAGATAGTTGCGAATTCCATAAGCATCCAACAGTAATCGCAATTATGAGGAGCCAAGAATTGCACATTTCACGTTGTTACTAACTTGTTTGGTGTGGCGATGATGATGATGATGATGATGTGAGAGCCGTTGAGAGCGATGGCAATGTTTGTCCGTTAAAATATTGTATACTGAAAGCAAGCTGAAAAAAGAAAATAAGACAATTCCAACAATTCTATTCATGTGAATATAATAATGCATTACAAGAAAATTGAGCAAATGAACAGTAGATACAGTGGTATACCATAGATACGATATATTTGTACGCTTCTAGTTTATGGTCAGCATACTACGGGTTTGTAACAAAATTACTACGGTTTGAACGAAGATGACTTCGAGTTTTTATTAAATCAAAATGCTCTGAGCAAAAACCCAAAGAAAATATAGCTCTCAATTGCTCTTGGGCTAGTCTGAGAAAAGTGATGGTGTTCTAATAGAAATTCTACAAGCTTTTAAACGGGTTTTCAACGAATGACTAAGTACTGGAATCCAATGTAATGAAATGCTAAACCCATTATGGCTAGACCTTTGCCAAAGATTAATTTGTATAAGTTGCAATTGCTATAATACAGAGAAAAATTCATGTACCACTTTAGACTGCCAATAGTTATGAGCATTAAGCGATCCTTCCATTTATGTCTTTTGCTGCGAAGATGTTTTCGCAATAGAACCACTAATTTAGATCAATTAAATTTAATTCTACGATCATTTCATCACGGATGATTTTAAATTTGGATTTTTGTGGATATTTAGAAGTAATCTACTTAGTTCATGCTATATGATAAAGAAACTATTTTTACCTTAGAATCGTAATATATAAAAATCATTATCACAATAATAATAAACTAAATTTTCTGATCATATACCACTGTGCTGTAATAGAGCATAGCACAAGATGGGTATGTATATGAATACATAAATGCATTTTCAGGAAATTTAATTAATTATGCCTTATTGTTTACAATCTACCCCATTAATTTGTTTTATTAAAACATACGCTTTAGATTCTGTAATTTTGCGACTGTTCGCTTGATGCATATTTGTATATAAAATTCACTTCATGCCTTTTAATATGCTATCATGTAAAAATATGATATTTTCAGAAAATAGGTTTGCGTAAATTGATCTCTAACATATGCTACTTAGGTTTTTAATGGAAAAATTAATGAAAAATATATTAAATATTATTATTATGCTTCTTATTAATACATTTTCAGACTTTCAAATGTTTTTAAGGTGATATCTCTTGAAAAATTCAATACTTAAAGTGGTTTTTCTCACAAATGATCCATACATTTTTATACCCTGCATAATGCAATATGCATGGTATATTCATTTCGGTCAGATGTTTGTGTCCACTTGAAGGAATCTCCGGAGATATAGACATGGATATATATTCGTGATCAGCGTCGATTAAATTTTCGATTTAACGATGTCCGTCCGTCCGTCCGTCTGTCTGTCACCTGGCTGGTTCGCACGATAACTTGAGTAAATATCGAGCTATTTCGATGAAATTTGGCATAAGGAATCTATGATCCAAGGGTACGGAGCGGATTGATATTGGGGATGATCGGTCAATAACCACGCCCACACCAAGCATTCAAAGCGACTAACCTCGAAATTTTCAAAATCTTTAACTTGCTATAACTCACACAATATACCACTTGGGACAACAATATTTTGCACATAGAGTTATATTATACTACTATATAACCTCACCAAAAGTGGATGAGCCACGCCTACTTTCTAGCGTAGCTCCCATACAAAGTGTCTGTACTTCTTTTAAATTGAAACTGCTGTAACTTCTACAATCTTCTGTCTAGAATAACCATAATTGACACTTAGATTAACACGGTAGTCGGAAATAATATGGCAGAAAATCAATGTGCCACGCCCACTCCTTTTTGGGTCTCCCATACAAAGTTGCGGAAATTAAAAAAAATGTTACCGGTTATAACTTGCAAACTATTCAGCGTAGAATAACGAGATTTAAGGTGTGGATTAGTATTGTACGAGCAACTAGGCTCACAGAAAATGGGCGCACCACGCCCCATACAAATTTTAAATTGAAACAGCTGTAACTTCGGCAATCTTCTGTCTAGAATAACCATAATTGACACTTAAATTAATATCGTAGTCGGCAAAAATCCGGCAGAAAATCAGTGTGCCACGCCCACTCCTTCATGGGTCTGCCATACAAAGTCGAGTGAATTAAACTAAAATTTTAAGCTCCATAACTTACAAACCATTTAGCCTAGGACAACGAGACTTAGGGTATGGATTAGTATTGTACGAGCAACTAGGCTCACAGAAAATGGGCGCACCACGCCCAGTGTTTATCGTAGCCCCCATACAAATTTTAAATTGAAACAGCTGTAACTTAGGCAATCTTATGTCTACAATAACCATAATTGACACTTAAATTAATATCGTAGTCGGAAATAATCTGGCGAAAAATCAGCGTACCACGCCCACTTCTTATTGGGGCTCCCATACAAAGTTGAGGAAATTAAACAAAAATGTTAACCACCATAACTTAGAAACTATTCAACTTAGGACACCAAATTTAAGGTGTGGATTAACATTGAAAAATTAATTGGATTTACTAGAAAGTGGTAAGCCACGCCCACTTTTTATATAGCTCCCATACTAAGCCTCGGAATTATCTTAAAATCCTTTTACTTCGTCAAAGTCAACCATATTTAGGGTGTAAATTAGTAGTATATGCAAAAATTGTTTCTCGAAAAGTGGAAATAAAAGAAAAGTTGGATATTCGAGTAAACTTTTTATATATAAATCTACATATGCAGGGTATAGTTTGGTCGGCCCCAGCCGACTGTAAGGAGATTTTTATTTGACAGAATGGTACACATTGTTTCGTCGAATATTTGATTACTTCAAACCTGGTCTATAAATGAGCTTCTGAAAGAGCTTTATTGTAAAAGCTCTGTAAAACTAGATAATTTGTATTTATGGAACTCTGAAGTAAAAAAAAAAATCTCCTTACAGTCGGCTGGGGCCGACCAAATTATACCCTGCATATATAGACTTATATATAAAAAGTTTACTCGAATATCCATCTTTTTCTTTTATTTCCACTTTTTGAAAAACAATTTTTGCATATACTACTAATTTACACCCGAAATATGGTTGACATTGACGAAGTACTTTGTATGTTATGAGAGTTCTAAAAGGGATAATTTAAAGAAGGTTTTTAAGATAATTCCGAGACTTAGCATGAGAGCTATATAAAAAGTTGACGTGGCTTACCTGTTTCTTGTAAATCCAATTAAATTTTCAATATTAATCCACACCTTAAATTTGTTTGTCCTACGTTGAATAGTTCAACTTTGTATGGTAGCCCCATTAAAAAGTGGGCGTGGCATGTTGTTTTTTTGCCAGATTATGACCAACTACCATATTAACCTAAGTATTAATTATGATTGTTCTAGACAGAAGATTGCAGAAGCTGCAGCTCCTCAATTTAAAAGAAATTCAGTCATCCTGTATGGGAGCCACTGTAAACAATGGACGTGGCTGGATCATTTCTTGTGAATATATTTGCTCTTACAATACTAATCCACACCTTCAATCTGGTTGTTCTACGCCGAATAGTTTGTAAGTTATGGCGGTTAAAATTTTTGTTTAATTTCCTCAACTTTGTATGGGAGCCCCAATAAGAAGTGAGCGTGGCACAATGATTTTCTGCCAGATTATTTCCGACTACGATATTAATTTAAGTGTCAATTATGGTTATTGTAGACATAAGATTGCCGAAGTTACAGCTCTTTCAATTTAAAATTTGTATGGGGACTACAATAAACAGTGGGCGTGGTGCGCCCATTTTCTGTGAGCCTAGTTGCTCGTACAATACTAATCCACACCTTAAATCTCGTTGTCCTACGCTGAATGGTTTGTAAGTTATGGAGCTTAAAAGTTTTAGTTTAATTCCCTCGACTTTGTATGTGAGACCCAAGAAGGAGTGGGTGTGGCACACTGATTTTCTGCCAGATTATTACCGACTACGATATTAATCTAAGTGTCAATTATGGTTATTTTAGGCAGAAGATTGCCGAAGTTACAGCTGTTTCAATTTAAAATTTGTATGGGGACTACAATAAACAGTGGGTGTGGTGCGCCCATTTTCTGTGAGCCTAGTTGCTCGTACAATACTAATCCACACCTTAAATCTCGTTGTCCTACGCTGAATGGTTTGTAAGTTATGGAGCTTAAAAGTTTTAGTTTAATTCCCTCGACTTTGTATGTGAGACCCAAGAAGGAGTGGGTGTGGCACACTGATTTTCTGCCAGATTTTTGCCGACTACGATATTAATCTAAGTGTCAATTATGGTTATTTTAGGCAGAAGATTGCCGGAGTTACAGCTCTTTCAATTTAAAATTTGTATGGGAAATACAATAAACAGTGGGCGTGGTGCGCCCATTTTCTGTGAGCCTAGTTGTTCGTACAATACTAATCAACACCTTAAATCTCGTTATTCTACAATGAATAGTTTACAAGTTAGAACCGGTAACATTTTTTTTAATTTCTGCAACTTTGTATGGGAGACCCAAAAAGGAGTGGGTGTGGCACACTGATTTTCTACCATATTATTTCCGACTACCATGTTAATCTAAGTGTTAATTATGGTTATTTTAGGCAGGAGATTGCCGAAGTTACAGCTGTTTCAATTTAAAAGAAGTACAGACACTTTGTATGAGAGCTACGCCAAAAAGTAGGCGTGGCTCAACCACTTTTGGCAAGGTTATATAGTAGTATAATATAAGTCTATGTACCAAATTTTGTTGTCCCAAGTCGTATATTATGTGAGTTATGGCAAGTTAAAGATTTTGAAAATTTCGAGGTTAGTCGCTTTGAATGCTTGGTGTGGGCGTGGTTATTGACCGATCATGCCCAATATCAATCCCCTCCGTACCCTTGGATCATAGATTACTTATGCCAAATTTCATCGAAATAGCTCAATATTTACTCAAGTTATCGTGCGAACCAGCCAGGTGACAGACAGACGGACGGACGGACGGACGGACATCGTTAAATCGAAAATTTAATCGACGCTGATCACGAATATATATCCATGTCTATATCATTATGCAGGGTATAAAAATATTATCGTTGTAGCGGAATACATTGCTTTATAATCCTAAATCCAACTAAATCCTTTATTTAAGCATTCTGGAAGCAAGCTTAAATAAAAACACAACAACAACAACAACAAATATGTAGAAGTTGTAACAATAACATCTCAATTATGCATCTATTCATATATGAAAAACATGAAGCAACTTTTTCAACTACCATATACCAATTGTAGGCAACTAACTGCTCGTACTGCTCATACTATGTACGTTTGAATGCAGTAGGTAAGTGTGGTTACGAGCGCATACAGGTAAGAGTATTAATTAAACGAAAGCAACATGAGCAATTACAAAGGCTTCTCCTAGGAAATATTCATACTATTATACTTATTTGTACATACCTATATAAATATATACAATAAAATATACACAACTGAATAATTTCATTGTAATTGAAATGTAGTGCCACGCCTACTAAGCTATTCCTATGGTTGTATGTAACTATCGTTAGTGTACGTACATATACATACATAACTAATATTTACATACATTCTGTATGTATTATGTATACCAATTGATGCAAATGTGTTCAGTTCATTGGTTTGATGGCTGCTGGGTTGATTGTATTGTTGTTTATATGGATACATAGGCAAAGAAATAAACACATACGAGTACCTATCTACAAATTTATGTAGATGTATTGTATATTAACCTAGTCGGGGTTTTTAAGCGCATCGTCTATGTATAGGTGAACCATGTTGTGTAACATTTATTTTTATTACAAAGCACTTTTTCAAAGCCCTATATGTAGATATTTTTATAAATATTATACCTAAATGAATTGTTATACTCAAATGAGCCACATTCATTAAGGCAAATGCCAACTTTCGTAATTAAAGCTAGGAAAATCCTTTGCCGAAGCTAATTAAATGTTAGGCGGACTGAAGAAGGCCCTGCCGAATGCTTTCGTTCTAGGGCAAACTTCAGCTGGGCAGTAGCAAAAATATTTTGAGGCATATCCAGCAGAGACTATAAGTTGTCTCTTTATTTAACGGATACTTATATTTTGTGGAGGCAATACCTAGTGTTATGATTACCTGGTAAGTAGATATCATTAGAAAGGTCTTAATTCAAGTTTGTTTAAAATATCTGTTACAGAAAGCTGGGTACGAGACCAGCGATATTTTCCAGTAGAAATTCCAGATTCCGGAGGTTTTTTTCCCCGAATTACCGAAAGATTGCCTGAATACCTCAATTATGGATGCTGGTGTTGATGCTGCGCCATCCTACCAAGACGAGGCTAAAGAACACCAAAGCTGTTGATGGCCTGTTTACTGAGTTGTTTAAGATCGGAGCCGATGAACTGCTCTTCCACTTGCAGAAGTTCATAAGCAGAATATGGCCGAATGAAAGTATGTCTGTTGATTGAAGTCTCAGTGTTATCTGTCTCATAAATAAGACCGCCGAACAGCTTTTCGTACTATGCAAAATGCTGGTGAAGACAAAAAACAAGATATTAACATAACCGGCACGAACACGTCTTGGACAACATATCATGGTTGACAACTAAGCAATTGAGAAAACCCCACTACAGAAGCATTTCATCAAGCCTTACCATGTTCTGGACACGGAAGACTGGGAACGCGTAAGAGCTTGGGACGCGTAAGAGCTTGGGAACTATTTTTGCCGCTGGCGAGTACCGAATATTGTATTGTATTGTATATATATATAGTTAAGCACATCAAAACTCAGGTTATGGCGATCGAAGAGAAGAATACTTTTTAGCGAAGAATGTGATACAATCGGAATTATCTGGAAGACGTCGACAAAAAGGAAGACCCAATATCCGGTGGAAGGATCAAGTACTGGAGAGCTTGGAGTTTCTAATTGGCACGAGTAAGCGAAGAACCGAGCACTCTACATTCAGCCAAAATCGAAGAAAATCGGCTATGGTGGCAAGATAAGTTAAGTCAACTTTAAGTGTATACTTAATTTAAGTTAAAACATTACATCTTTGTGAAGTTTCTATTAGATTAGATTTCTATTAGGTTAGATTATTGTGGCCGGCCTTTCTATGAGAGCACACTCTTAGGCTAGAAAGGCCCGTTATGATACCGAACCGAATTTCTGTTCCAGTACTGTTGTGCGTGTTAAATTTGGACAGCATTATAAGAATCCGACTGATATTAGCCAGTTCTGAATGGCAGAGACCTTGGGACATTACTTTTTTTTAACGTTGTTACAGAGCTCTTTTACAAACTTGTTCATTACAAATTGGCATGGAAGAATAGGCGGACGAAATGTCAATTACTTGCCGACGACAGATGGGTATCGTTCTAGAGTGAAACCCTCATCGATATTAAAGTTCAGTCAGCCCTAGATCGAACGTAGGACCTGCAGCTCAGAATGCCTTATAGTGCGAAGAATTAAATTGTGTTGGGCATCATAAGCTCTTTTCCTGTAGCGAGATATTCACGTGTTGATTTCGCTAAAGTTTAAGTTTTCACGCAGTGAAAGTGAAGCATTCATTTCTCATAATGTGTTCGCTATCCTCAGTGGACACAATGTTCATGTGAGCTTCGTTGAAGCGCATTTGAAAACCTTTGCTATCCGATAGGGTGTTTTGCATTGAGTTATGGTGAGCAACATGCTATATGGGTTATGTATTAACTGCAACAGCAACATCAACATCAACTAAAAATAATAACTGCCAAATTGTTAACAGAGGTACATACACATTTGCACATATTTATTTAGTAGTATTGGTATACATTAAGTGCAATGGCAATGCAATAACAACACTCACAAGCACACATGAACATTTATAGTACGTAGTCATATATATATGTTACATATACGTTTGGAAATTGAAAACGACAAACAGAATTTGTAATCATTCGAATAGAGTCATTGCAATCATTGCATCCACACTGTGAGGACAACCCACAAGGACAACACAAGGACAACATATTGAAATTAGAAACAAAATCCATTTATAATTCTAGCAATTTAATATTTATACACTACATATCGTAGTAGTAGGACAATACTCGTACCATTGTAAGCAGCATGTAGCAACGACAGCAACTAACTAACAGCCACATATGAGTAAAGACAATTCAGCATATGACGTGGTAGATAGATACAGGTAGATACAGGTGAATACAAGATTAGATGGTAATCGTAATAGCAGCAGTTATAACCATTGTCGTCATTATTGTTATGCAAGTATTGGTACATGTGTATAGAATGTTGAAATGCACATGCAACGCATATGAATGGTTGGCTACAACCATTCATATGGTCATTTTGTTCCCTTGTGAACACATCTGTGGAGATCTCTACATTTAAAGCTTCTTTAGCTATGAGTATTATTATTATATAATACTTCGTCATTGTTACTGATGTTGTTGTTGTTATTATTGTTACTGTATCTGCAATTTGTTCATTTGTTTCATTTGTTTGTTAGTCTTGTATTTGTTATTTGTTTCTATGGTACGTGTAAATGAGTACGTTCCTTGCGTGTGTATGCGTGCATTTAATAAATCTTTTAAATCCACATAAATAGTAATATATACGTAAAGGATCATAACAGCGTGTGTGTGTGTGTGTGTGTGAAAGTTGCTTTTAAATTTGTTCATTTTCATTTGGAAATTTCATTTTTTTATTTTTCAAAATTTTTAAATCGGCGTATTATGGTATACTAAATGAAATAGCTTTGCAATTTTCATTTATAAAAGAAGCTTGAAACTTTCAATTACATTTGAGCATAAATGTATAAATCGTTAATTAAGTGCTTAATGGTAGGTTCCTAATTGGGAATGATGATAATTTGCTTTGTATTGTATTTTGATCACTTTTTTTTGCAAATTGTTTTTGCGTAGTGCTTTTCAAAAAAAGCAAATAAGTGCACAGGATATTTTAAGGACAAGGATTGATTTTGAATTCAATATTGGTAAAGTTCTTCTCGTTCTCATTTAGTTCTTTTCATTCCGTGAGTATAGTGATGTTTTTAACATGTTCTCCTTTTAGCTCGAAATACCAGTATATCGTCGTATGGTACTTTTGTTAGGTTCAATATTTAAACTAAAAATAAAAAAATTAATATGTGGCACTTATAAGCCCTAAGAGCTCTTTAGCCGAGCTGTTCATCCATTACTATTGTGCTTGTTAAATTTTGGAGAGTATTAGAAGGGTCCTACTTATTTTAGCCGGTTCCGAACAGCAGAACTCTTGCAACATCACTTTTTCTGAGCTTTGATATTTATTCAATAATTTATCTAAAAATAAAAAATTATTATGTGGCACTTATAAGCCCCAAATGGCTCTTTGGCCGAGCTGCTCTTGCGACATCACTTTTTTTGAGCTTTGTCACAGAGTTATTTTAGAGCTTTTCTATGGCAAATTGTTACTGACGGAAGAATTGCCAATTGCTTACCTACAGGTGGGTACAGTTCGAAAGAAAAATCCTTTCAATAGTAAATTTGTTATGCTTCAACCGGGGATTGAACCCATGACCTACAGATCAGAAGGCCAACACACTAACCACTGAGCTACAGTACCAATATTTAATCTCCGAGCAATTTTTTCCTCTTTGAAAATCAAAATAGGTCACAGGTGTCTAAATCTTGAGAATAGGATGGATGAATTTGTTTTGAGATGTTAAACATGACAGCTATCTCTCCGAATATTGGTCGATGATCTCTTGAAATAATAAATTTCATTAATAAACATAATGATGATTTTTTCTGTCGTGACCATTTTTCTAGATTTCCTAGATGTTTAGCGCCATTTGTACTTAAAACATTATTGAATATTTCCATGCAATGGTGGGAGTCTCCATAATATTTTTCAATTTAATTTTAGTTTCAGATGGTCTTTTATCAAGACACAGAAATCATTAATTTTTTACATATGAATAAAAAAAATAAACCAGCTCAAACCAAATCAGCTTTGGCTGTCATAACAAAACTAATGAAGAGTAGTTTATAAAATTCCATATGAGCAATAAAGCTTGACCAATATAGAGTGACGACTGCAATTGTTAACATACTTATCAGTTTGCTCCGTAAGGCGTTAATTGTTGTGTTATTATCAAATTCAACTTGAGCGGAACTGCGCGTGATATGTCAATTAGACACATTCTTTTATGTAGCAATTTAAGCAAAATATCTCGTTATCGAATGAAATTGTGTTTACTAGATAATATTAAAATAAATAATAAAACTATACGTGCAAAAATCGAGCTAGTCATTTGTTTAAATATTTAGTTTTTTCATATACAAAATATGAAAGCGAACAGCAAACCACTTCTCTACTAAAATAATTTAATTGAATGAATCATTCCGTGAATGATGTTGATGACAAATTTAATAGGTTGAAATATTTAAAATTGTATAAAGTAATTATTTGTATGATTGAAACATTGGAACTATGGACTGCAGCAAATATTCAAAATGCTTGAATGTAAATAATGCACACGTAAATGACTAAAATGTGAAAGGTTCTGCATACATAACGTAATGGGAATTTAACTTGATGTATTTTACTCCCACTTCTATTTTCATTGAATTTTCTTGCTATTTTAACTAGGATGAATTGATAGCATCTAATAGTTATATGGTTTTTCCACTTGGCACGTTTCACATGTGTCAATTGTATTCCAGCTATAGTTAAATATTAATATTGACATTTTTTTTATACCTAAGTATAGTATAAAACGAGAGCAAGCGATGTGCTTGTTACATATACAACAGATATAGGTAGTTATATAGCAGATAAGGAAGAATCTTGGGAATTCTTTATGTTAAATGAACGAAGATAAATGAAAAATAAATTACAAAAAAAAAAAATGCACATTAAACATTTCATTCGCATTTTCAAAAATGTACAAATATAAAAGTTAATTATGCTAACATTATGGACAATTATGTCTCAAACCAGATGGTATGTAGTAGGTATGTTGAGCTCTTGCTTAAATAATAATGAAACTGTATAACTATAAATCAATTGATAGGCATATGTGAGTGTCGGTTGCTTTAAAATTCTTAAGGTATTTTTACTTTCTAATATCAAACCATGTAAAGCGTGATCCATTTCGAGGTTCCCTACTTTTTTACTTTTTTAAAGAAAAAAACACAGAAAATTCAAATTGAATGGGGAATGTTTATTATCATTTGAAAGAACATTCTTTGGCATTTATTTTTTGAAGATTATGTGTTTCAAATGTTGGCCGCGGCTACGTCTCAGATGGTCCATCCGTTGAGTCCAATTTTCGATGACTCGTTCGAGCAATTCGACTGGTAACTGGCGAATTACACGCTTAATGTTTTGCTCCAAGGCCTGAATCGAAGCGGGTTTGTCCACATAAGCTTTAGACTTTACTTATCCCCACAGGAAAATGTCTAACGGTGTGATATCACACGATCTTGGTGGCCAATCGACCGGCCCAAAACGTGAAATAATCTGCTCACCGAAGTGTTCTCTCAATAAATCCATTAATTGGTGAGATGTGTGGGAAGTGGCGCCGAGATCACGAGCTTCAATTTCAGGCATCAAATAGTCGGATATCATGGTCGTCATTGACGGTTACGTTCTCACCGGCATCATTTTTGAAGAAATATGGACCGATGATTCCACCGGCCCACAAACCACACCCAGTGGCAGCTGTTGAATCTCTTCAGGTTGCTCTTCTTCCCAAATACGGCAATTTTGCTTGTTTAAATAGCCATTGAGCCAGAAATCGGCCTCATCGCTGAACAAAATTTGGCTCAAAAACGTCGGATCTTCTTGGAACTTTTCAAGAGCCCATAGTGTGAAGCGATGTCGCTTGGGAAGGTCGGCCGGCTTCAGTTCTTGCACAAGCTGTATTTTGTATGCTTTCAATTTAAGACCTCGACGTAAAATGCTCCAAATCGTTCCATACGTCAGTTCGAGTTTCTGTGAACGGCGCCGAATCGACTCTCCACGGTCTTCGTGTACACTCTCAGCTACGGCCGCTATATTTTCTTCACTGCGTGCTGGACGTGGTCTATTCGACCGAATATCATCCAATAATGAATGCTGGGTCTCAAGATGGGTGATGGTGTTGTGAATAGTACGCTCAGTAGGCCGATTATGTTGACCATAAGAACGTGAATTTTCGTAATAAAGTTGAACGATTTGTAAACGTTGTTCAGGAGTAAGTCTTTCCATGATGAAATGCCAAACAATACTAAACAAAAATAACATCACAGCATGGCACGACTCACACGTGATCTGTCAAAAAAAGGCTATTGAAAAAAGTATGTCTACTTCGAGCACTCAATACTACCAAATATAGCTTAAATTAATGGTTGAAACAGAATCCATCAAAAATATCGATATTGGTAACTAAATAATTAAAATCGACGCTAATCATTTGATATGTTAACTTTAGGCAATTTTTATTTGTCTTCTTTATTTTAAGTTAAATCGCAGCAGTACATATGAACGAAGTTTACATGTATATGATGGAGATACTAGAGATGGTCAAATTCGTGATTTTCACAGTGTCAAGTTTTTCACTTTTTTTACAATTATTTGTTCACAATATTATTTATACATATTTATTGTTTTGAAATATAACTTTATCTATGAAACTTTCTATTTTAAAGGACTTTCGTATTAAATATTATTCTCACATATACACAAGTGTCTACATAGCCTTGAACATATTAAATTTATGTATTTATTACCATATATACAATAAATATGTGATTACGGGTACTTATTTGTGTATAACTCTACAACATATAAAAATAAAATCAAACAAACGTTAACTAAAAAGCCACAAATTACAAAATCACAAAATTGTGTGTGTTTGTGTGCGCGTGTGCGCGTGTGTGTGTGGAAAAAGTTTTGTACTTGAAATTCCCACAATTCATTCACACTAACACACACGAACGCGCACCGCTACACATTCACGTGGCCAATAATTTAGACATTAATCCAATTGGCCTCAATCACTTTACCGAACAATACAACTACCAACAATTTCCACTACCTTCATATGTATTGTATGTATGGATGTATATGTGTATACTTACGTTTAATAATACCTACTAATGCTGGTATTGCTTCTCAAGTTGTTGTTTACTTATATGTTTTTGATTTTATGAATTTAAAACGAACAAAAAAGAAAAAAAAGCCAATAAGGATGAGTGAACACTCCATTGAAATAAATATCATGTTATTGTGAATCTCATACCAAAGACTCTGTGTGGTGAACATTATTAAGCAATTGTTGAGGTGTATGGTAGGAGTATATACACCCATCTATACGAGTATATCGTATGTATACGAATACCCAGTAGACATTTTCACAAGAAAATCTCTGCACGTGCAAGCATGCATACATTGATTTTATGGATATTATTCACTTGTCCTAAGAACCCCAAAGTACCATATGAAATATATATTCATATATTTGACACCAACAGCTCCCAAGTTTTCACTTACTTTTGCAGTCTTATTCTGTATGTTAAAATGTTTGTAAATAGCAGCCACCTATCTACATTTATTAATTGATTCGTACAAGGAAAAATTTACTACCGCTTATTTACGGATTTCATATGCATACACTATATAGTAAAATATTTAAATGATAGCCATTGTAATATGTATTTGTCTTAGGTAGAGTCGCTCCACCTACAGAGAAACAAGTTTCAAATGTCCACCGCTCGGTAGAAAGATTACTTTGAAAGCATCTCGGTATCATTAAAAATTTTTCATCAGGATCCCACGAAATTTTCTTCGACGCAACTTTAATGTACACCTTTTCCGACTTAATTTTACCTACTGGGTAAGAATATATCTAATCGTATGTGGTTTTGTTGGTTCGAGAGTGTTGAATCATGGCGGGAATCTGTGCTCATTTATGGCAACATAATGTGTTTTTATTGTGTGGTTTTCATTTCAAATTTGCGATAATATGAACGTGTACATGAACGAGGAGCTGCTTGTATATATCGTATTATATACATATATGTATGGATATGTGAAATTTAAAAGCTGTCCCAGCAAAAGTATCCAACAAGCGGACAAATAATAAATGGAGAGATTTCTGAAGGGGTTCTTGGACACTATAAATAGATGTTTGGTGATAGATGTTATTTTACTTTTAAATTTGACGGACCTAAACGCTTCACGTTCAATGTGCATTAATAAAATTACCATTGAGGGCTGATGGGAAAGGAATGAAAAAGACAAGAATCGTCATTAAAAATGAGTTACGTCGATTCTTTGTGAGTAAGTAGTGTGGCAAAGGCATCATCCATATAAAATCGTCAAGCATGCATCCTGTTTCCAAATGCCATCTCACATATATTTTAATATGAACAATTCCGAATCTAAGAAAATGCCAAATTTTATTAATTTCCATTTTTCGAAAATTTTAGATTTCTGAAACTATTTGGACTTTGATCAAATTTGACGAGTAAAATCGAAATATCACATATTTTGTGACGAATCGAATTAACTATCTCAAAAAATTAATTTTGTTTACATTATAAAACTGAAATGCGTAACATTTCTCACCTTCAGATTGAACCTTAATGCGAACGAAATTTTGAAGTATTAATAAAAAATTTTTATATAGGTACATATAACTTCCATAACTTCCATAACATCTTCAATTGCTCATGAAACCGACACAAGATTTTGACACTTGAACCACAAATATCCGTTTAGAATAGCTTCCACTGTATACGCAAATATTTAAAATATATATATATATATATATATTTCCATACATATGCAATACACTCATATATATGTATAATGTATATATTAGGTAAGCTACTTTTCAGAGCTTGTGTTAATCCCGAGATTTGGGATTTCGAATGCAATACAACGATTTAGACAAGAAATGATTGTATTTATAGAAATAGATTAAAATGTTACAAACAATTTCAATTTAGCAAGCTTTTGCAAGAGTGAAATAATAGTGTTGAGAAAACTTCATTGGTTTGAATTAAGTTTGAGTTAAAAACAATTTCGAATAAAATTGATTACTTCAATATACTTATCTCATGAACAAGAACCAGTTAATTATCTTATAACTCGCTAACTCGTTCCAAGAACTAATAAATTTACAACTCTTAATGTGTTGCATTTAACTTCTGTTGTATAATTTAATATTGCATTTTCAATTACAATCGTTAGATAATAAATTGTATTCATTAGCATTATTAGAAATTTCAATACTGTCTTAAAAAACAATAAAATTGATATATATTTTTTGTGAAACTTTAAAACAAAATTAATGGAAACTTGAGAGTGAACAAATATCAACGACTTTATCTGATTTCTTATAAAAACACAGATTTAGAGTGTATAATTTGATATTTCTATATTGAGATAAGTTGATTATCTATGAATCCTTTTCAATTGTCAACGCAAGCGGCCACGTTTGCTGCAGTCTCAGTAAGATAAACGAACGTGTTTCAATAATTTTTGACATTTTGATATTTTATTTTAAATTCTTCGTGACAACATTTCGGGTAGAATCTCAGAATCCCGGGATTGGCATCACTAGTTTGTCTACACATGAGGATGAAAACAAAATCAATCGAAACCCCATTCGCTCCGTTCAATTATACATTTCATTCACCATATCGGCGATAGTGACCAAATGAATATGTAGGTATAATATATTGGTTTCGGTTCATGTGTTAACACATGGGTTGCCCTATTATTCTTATGAGAAATCATCACAACAATGTGAATAAACTTGGCATATCATGCACTTAATCCATATGTAGCATAGTGTATAACAAAAGCAAAGGTTGAAACTATTTTAATGTTTGCTGCATTGAACTTTTTTTTTTTTTAAATTGACTACATATTTTAACTGTCGTAACAAGCAAAGCCGAAGTCTTTGTTATCTCTTAGAGGATGAGTGCCATAAATCTAACAGCTTTAGCTTCAATACGATATGATAAACTCAAAAATCAAAAATATGTGTATAATTTAGTCTCAGTGCGGTTTCCTATTTCAAAATAGCTATTGAAATAAGAAACTGCTCTATGCGATTTTAATTTCGTTTCTAAAGGATGTTTTTGGTATACTTAGTCATAGGAATGAATAATTGTAAGTAAAACCTTTCGAAAACTCCCTTGGTAACGTTAATCAAATATTAATGCAAATTTATTTATATTTTCACTAAATCAGAATAAAAAATTATAATATGACAAGAATTTCTCAATAACATCAGTCAATTCAAGAAATTATCGTGCACATACGTACTGGTTACGTGTGTAAATTGACACATGGATAAATATATATATAGACACCACTCTATACGACTCTCTTATACTGCAGACAAATACAGTGTAATTACACCTCTACACATACAAAAACCAGTAAATTATTATGATATCTCTTGTTGCTTGACAATGTATTTTACGTAATTTCATTCCTTTATCTTTATATAATATTTATAAAACAAACAAAAAAAAAAATACTATTTATATTTTGCAATTGTCCGGCAGTATAATTTTTTTTTTTATTTCGTCATGTTGACAAAACGCAATTTTCATGCACAATTGGTAATAAATGCAGCGAATTAAATTTATTCTTGTTGATTTTTTCATTGAAAGTGTTGAGTCTGAAAGTGCTATATCTATTTATGTGTATGTCGTTGCATGTATTTATGTATTGCAATATGGCTAGAGCACACGTATAATTTAATTAAAAAACATGCAATTACATATCCACTTGTATTGTACGCAGTATTTGCTTGTTTAATGGTATGGTGAGAGTATGCATTTTTTCTGTTTTTATTAATTTATTATTGTTATTTTAATATATTGTATATTGTATTATGTGTTTGTACATAGTCATGAATTAATTCAGCAAATAATTTATACTTAATCGCTTTTTAATTTCGATAACTTGAAAAAATTATCAAAGAATTGCATGTTATATTATTGTTTGTGTTGTACTCGACAGAGTTATCTTTTGAAATTGTACAATACCATAGTCATATTTTTGGGCGTGGATATTTATTAGAGTTGTGCAAACAATTTGTGATTTGGTTCAAATGTCTGTCCATTTTACCTACGAGTGTCTACAATGAATGTCTAGAAATCAATTTTCGCAGTGGGAATATATTTTCAATCTTTTAACTTAGCATTCCAATATTCTTATAATATTGAAACACATCAAAACAAAATACAATAATAGAAAAAAGGAACAGTTATACATTTCATTCAATAGTTTTTATAAATACTCAATATCAAATGACTTCTTTATTCTGATTAATTTCTTTTGATCAACCCGACAGTTTTCCCATGGACCAAAGCAGTGCATAAACTAATTCAAAATAAACTAACGAAATAACAAAAGCTTAGATGTCTATTACTCACGGCTGTAATGAGATTAAACCTTCAAACTTTACTCCATAAACTCCGTGATAACCATACCTTTTGATCATTACACAATAAATATAAGAATCAACATCCAGGGTACGCGGTCGCCATTCTACTTCGAAATCCAAAACCATAGAAAATGACGCCGAATACTGGTTCACAGATGGATCAAAGCCCCAACTGCAGATTACATCTGTAACTCTATAAGAATGCTACCATATTTAATGCTAAACTGCACAAACTCCACAAACTCGACAAACTCTCTTGCAGACAGCCAGACAGTCTGCAAGCCTATAAAGGGGTATAATTTCAAATAAAAATCAACCCTGGCTGAATCAAACTAGACAAATCAAACAATATAAGTTTAATATGGGTGCGACGAAGCAGAGGTCACAGTGGCAATAAAGAATCAAACACAAAGAGAAGCAACATTAGGTTCATCAATTTCCTACACGAGACCATAACTACTCTATCGCTTGACAAAGGACAAATTTTAATCATCTGCTCAAACCATTAAACTATGATCTGCAATGGACTGACTGTGCGGGTTTCAAATCGAGGAAAATTGGCAAAGAAGCTCTTAAACTCAACACTCTAGACCTAGAACACCTTTATCGATTATGAAACGGTATTTTTTCAACTACTACCTGTACAAAAGACCCGATAAGAAGCGGACTACAGGATTTTAGATACAGACACCTGATCAGCTCCTGTAAAAAATCAGTTGCCTTTAGGGTCTTTGGCAATCACGGCGCTGGGGAGAGTAAGCAATACTTCACGGACCTAATCCATTTACATATGTGGCACTTATAAACCCGAAGGCCTCTTTGGCCGAGCTTCTCTTCCAGTACTATTGTGCGTGTTAAATTTTGAAAAGCATTAGAAGGTACCTACTTAGTTTAGCCAATTTCGAACGGCAGACCACTTGTGACATAACTTTTTCTGAGCTTTGTTACAGAGTTCTTTTAGAAGTTTTTCCATGGCAAATTGGTACTGAATTGTTCCAAAGAAAAATTTTTTCGTTATCAAAGTTGTGCTTCAGCCGCGCATTGAATCCACGACCACGATCAGGAGGCCAACACACTAACCACTAAGCTATGGCACCCACAATCTTTACAATCTTATCCTATCTTATTTTATTTTCCCTATAAGTCTCAGTTTAAATATTCAAGTGGTTGTAGTTTTTGCCTGACTTCTTAAGCAAATCAATATGGCTTCTAATTGTTTGCTCAAATTTAGAAACAACAGCTTATTTCTTAATGCTAATTATTAAAAATGCTTCAGCGTGAACGTAATTTAGAGGAAAGCAATAGAAGAAAATACTGATTCTTTACTTGAAAATATTTAGACATTTTAAGAAAACAAAAAAAAAGTAATTTTCTCAAGGCGCAAAATTAAAAAAAAAATCAAGATTCACTCTTACATACTTGAAAATCTTTAGATATTTCAAGACATAAAAACTTTACAATCAACTACTCGAAATGATTTGCAATTTAAATCATACACACACTCATACACTTATAAATATGTATGTATTGTGTATATCAATATGTAAAGCATATGATATCATTGACTGAGCCATGAGCAATCATGCATTTATGCTAGAATTCATATTGGACGTGCTTTGCCAATGGCAATTTCATTAAGCTTTCATTGATTCTCATGTTATAAATATGTAGCAAACAAAAACAAATGCAGATATGCTGCGGAAAAACGTTTGCTTTGCATTTATATACGGGCGTACGTATATGTGTATGTGCATAATTGTGTATATATACAAGTATAAGTGTATATATATGAAAATATGTCTACGAGTTCATTAAAATAATGAAGCTATTTGCCCGCTTGTTGTGTGGTTATGTGTCACAATAAACTTGTTGATGTGTGAATATGCGATAAATATGCATTACCATTCTGCTCTCTTTGCTTTTGCATGAATGAATGCCTAACCTAAGACAATACCAAATTCAAAGCGAAAAATGTAAATTTATATTATTATTGTATATAGTAGGTAGCTGTGTATGTGAATACAATATGTATATATACTTTGTAATTTATTGTCAATTTTCGAAATACCTATACATATGAATGTATGCACTTTATATTGCAAGCAGCAAAACCAACAACTAAACCAACGACTAAAATAATGATAATAGTAATAACGATAACGATAACGATGGGAGAGATGATGATAGCGTCAATATGAGTATGTCGTACATATAGTAAACAATAGGGCTGCATATTTACTAAACTTGTCCGAAGTCATGGTATGAGAACTGTTTACTGACACCACTGAATTATTGTATCAAATATCAAAATGAATATTTCACATTCTACACATACCTACACACACACACATATATATACATATATTTATATTATATATACACAGAGAACTTGTAAAAGCAACAATAACGATATGGTTTATTTCACTTCAAATTTCAGCATTACGTATTACGTAAATACATACATACTCGTAGACTAGCTGTACTACAGGAAACAATATATAGTGTAGTACAAAACAGGCAGTCAGATAAACAACACAAACTAGACAAATACAAAAGTCGAGACGAGCTAGAGCTATAAAGATAGTTGAAATGAATAGA
Organism: Megamerina dolium; assembly: GCA_963854835.1. NCBI lineage: Eukaryota > Metazoa > Arthropoda > Insecta > Diptera > Megamerinidae > Megamerina > Megamerina dolium. The sequence continues at coordinate 45,252,306 of OY978527.1, forward strand.
ACTGACCGAAAATGGTAGGTGCTCGAAATGTGATAAGTATCTAGTATCGTCCTTATAATATTCTTAGAGTTTTCTCTCTTTTCCTACTCCACCGCAATCTCAACTGACTGTGAAAAGTCAAAAGTTTACATTGTTGCTAATAACTATTCTAAAATTTCTTCTTGTTCCACTTATGTTGTATACGGGAGTGTTCTTTTTACTCTACTGTATATTCTACTTTGAACATTCGTACTTTTTACACACTTACACTTACAGTCACCACCAATCATTGAATTTGTTTTTCCCTTTTGGGGACTCTTACTTAGAGAGTATAATTTCTATATACCTACTCGTAAATGTATGGGTATAGTAGTTATAAGTAAAACTTCAACGTTGTATGCTCAAGTTCAAGCACCACTCAGTGACGATATCTTTTTGGTGTGGGTATTCTGCATAGAATTTTATATACACACACACATAGTTCTAATGGTATTAAAAGAATACATACAAATAAGCAGTTGGATAGTTGCAGTGAAATTTACAAAACGAGTCTATTAGTGTGGTGAATTATTGAAGTAAGAACAAAGAAAACAGAACTAAAACTTAATAGTTCCACTAAAGAAGTGAATATCTTTGTGTTTTAGTTATTACATATTATTAAATTTTAGTCTCAAAATATGCATACAATTAAGTAAAAGTTAGAAAAGCGATTTAAGACCGAATTTAGATATGTTATTGTAATTAGTTTTATTAACAAACATTCAGTAGTTGAGTGCCAGTTGAGTGCACCAGCATATGGAGTGAAAAAAAAATCACTTTTGTAGACGTATTGTAAAAGAAGTTAGCAGGATATCAGATTTGACCAGGTTTTCATTTACACTCATGTAAAATTCAATAAAAATATTTAATGAAACAAGCAACACTGAACTATGATATATTATTCACTTCGGGGAGACTTGATCAAGTGCATTAATTTTTTGAAATTACTGTGAGAATAAATTTGTCAAGGCTTCCAATTATATTGACGTGGAATTTTTTTACACATTTTGAATGGAAGTCCCTTTATGGGGTGGATATTGAGAGCAAGTATGTTCAGGGCAAATAATGAAGACCAAAAATAAGTGAGATCGGTAATATATTTGCCAATTTGATAAACATTTAAATTCAATGGTTGGTTACAGGAATGCAAGTTTTGATAAGATGTTAACCGAGAAAAATTGACAAAGATCGGCTCTTTATTTTGTTTCTTCACATGCGAAGTTTAAGAAGCTAAGAGGCTATTTACCGATTTTCAGGTGATTTTGTATTTATTCATTTTGTAGAGGAGCCACCATGAGGGGTAGAGATAGAGGGTTGACTCGTTTACAGAAAATATTGGGGAGCAAAAAAAGAGTTGCATCTTAAACTCATTTAGGTTCACTCTCTTTTTATAAATACATATAGTTTTAGTGAGACCCTTTTGAGTTGGAGATGCGGGAAAAGTGTGTCAGGGAAAAATTGAGGTGCAGAAGGAGTAGTCGCCGATATAATAGACTCGCTTTTAATGGATGAAGTTAAATCGTTAGAAAGTTTCGGTGAAATATTACGAAAAATATTAAGAAAGAAAATTAATGGTGATCACCATTAGAGCTATCGCCTTTCTATAAGCGAATCCTTGTAAGCTATGAGAGAGAGAGATTTTATGTTTATTTTTCAGCGAAGCGGAGATGGAGAGAAAATACATTCAGAAAAATTATACGATAGGGGGGTCGGATGTATATTTTGCCTCTCTATGGGCAATTCCTGACCAGCTGTTCGATTATTTGTTGGATTTCCTATTTTTTGTGTGAATTTTTGCCCGTAGTCGGCTCCATTTATCTCCACCCCATTCCAATAATTTTTTCGTTCACGCATTTCTTAGGGAACCTTACAAAATATATAGTATTTGCTTCATTGGCCAAATATATTCAAGCACTTTACAGCACATATGAAAATATATTGTTGTTGGAACTCCTATATAAAAATGAATATTGTTTAATTTGATTAATTATACGTTAGCTACGATACGCTTATTCTGCCTAGTTGAACGTTGAACGTTTGTGCAGAGATTTTTTTTTCAAAAATTCGCTTCAGCGCATTACTTCAAAATACAAAAAACGCATCCTGCAGTTGCGGTTGCATATATTTCTGTATGATCTATATGATTTCGGCAAATTTGAGATCTACCATGGGTAACTAAATGACGAATTCTATGATCCGGCTTATGAGCACAATTAAAATGTTCATAATTTACAAAAATTACTTTTGTTTATGGCTAATCCCGAAATATTAGTATTCATATTTATGGTTTTTTTCTTATTTATCAAGAAAATATTTATGATCCTTTATCCGAATATACTCGAAGATCCCATCAGATCAAAGAGCCATCACGTGTGGGATCATCTTCGAGCAGTTGGAATGTAATTTGCTACATAAATATAAGCATACACATAACCTCAATTTGCGTATAAATATTTTTTAATTCTACTTCTTATTTATGAGTACTTTGTTTTTTACCATATGGCAACAGTTCATCATCAATATTGGGGGAAGAAAATATTGATTCATTAATTTATATTATCAAGCATTTAAGAGGTCACTATTAACCATAATTATATTTACTTCAGCGCACATGGATACTTGTGAATACTTCTAAAGATGCGAATTATAGCATCATGAACAACCGTTATAATGACAATGAAAATTATAAAAATAAAAAACTTAATCATCACAATCATTACCAGTAACACTATTAAATTACAAAAATTTCCCAATAATCACAAGGTATATATATGCATGTGTGTATGTACATACGAGTATAATACTCGATCGTATATGTTAGTATACGTAAGAACGCAACTAAATCATAGCATCTCTCGTACGAGGGTGCGATATTATGTTAAAATACTGTAGTGAAACAACAAAAAATATCATCAATATTAACAGCGGCAATAATAAGAACAAGGATAAGTAGATATTCATTAGGTTCATCTACACACACACACACGTATATGAATTGGTCTTGATTCACAATAAGTACTACTTCTGATTATACCCATTCTCATTTCACATTCAACAATATGCAATGAAGATAATATTATGGTAAGTGTCGGTGACATGCGTTCTCTAGCACCAGTAGCAGCATCAGCAGCAGCGCCATCATCAGCATCATTAACATAACCTTACGCCAGCCACTTACTACATTTTACATCACTTAAGTTATGTATGTATGTATCATAGTATGAATATGGAGGTTGTTATATTTAGTTGTAATTATTGTTGTTTTTGTTGTTATTATTATTATCATCATCCTTGACAAGTGTTCACATTTCAGTGAAGCTTATTATTATTATTGCTGTCATCGTTCTTGTTGTTGTTGTTGGCGTTGTTGTTGTTGCAATGTTTGTTGTGCTAATGCATATGCTTGTTGTAGCTGTTGACTTAAGTATCGACACATTTACTTGCTTTTAATGGATACACTTAAATCATGATTATCCTTTGTTTCTCTGTATATATCAGATTGCCTCTTGTGTTGTGTTAAGTTTCGGCTTGCTCGTCGAACCATTTGATTATATAAGTATTAGCTGTATTCGATGCGGTTGAATGTTCTTTATATGCTAATAGGGTATCAGATCTTTTGTATTTGATTTACTACATACGAAAAATTTATGTATGCATGTTAGACTTGTTCCAAAAATGTATCGTCTCCTATGACTGCAATGCAATGAAAGCTAAATAAATTCATATAAATAAATTTTTTTTCCATAAAAAATTCATATGTGTCTAGGTGAGCTTCTAAAAGTTCTTGGAACAAGTGGAATAATAGCGTTTTCTGCAGACAACTTGCAGAAAATCTTTCATCACAGTTTCAATATTTGAGCATATCTAATGAGTACAGATTTCACATTAATTTCCAAGTTGTTCAATTAAAATATACAATGAACAGATTTTGTCTAACTTAGTGAAGCAAATCTTTAATATTTAGTTTTAAGAATTCTCTGAAACCCGTCTTAATAAAAATTTAATGTTTAACCAATAGCAAAATTGTTCATCAGTTGAGATAAACTCTTCTATACGTACTTAAAATCACTGAATTCGAGTCTGGTCATCGTTTGACTTGATGAAATCACATTTTCTTTCTCTACCAAATTTATGTTTTCATAAAATTCCCTCCCCACGTTTATTTTTTTGGGAATAATACGGCTTTCTTATGGGGATCAAAGCAACTGCTAAAGCAGCTGTCAGCTTTCAACGTTAGGTAATCATTTTTATTGATTATCGCTTGGCACTTCATCATAGAGAGGACACACACACAGCTCAAGAACTTTATAAAAATATTCAAATTCACTTTTAAAATCAGTGTTCAATTCGTTTAGAGGTGAGGCTTATTTTTGGATTGGTGGTACAATCGTTTATTGAAAATATTGTTGGATTATAAAATGTCATAATACGTATTGCGATTGAGAGTTGGGGATTTGGACTCCAGCAGTGAATTATAAGAGAGATAAGATTCGAAGATTTTTCGAAAAGATCAAGCGTCTGAGTGGCGGTTTAAATCCCGGAACCTCTTCTTGTCGTGACGGAAATGGGAATCTGTTTACAGATATCCAGAGTGTACTGAGCATATGGAGGGAACACTTCTCCACGTTATTGAATGGCGATACTACGAACAATTCCGCCAGTGGAGGAGATTGCCCGATAACCCCAATTAGAGATGATGGTGTTGATGTTCCACCGCCCGACTATGACGAGGTCGAAACGGCCTAAAGAACAACAAAGCTGCAGGTGCTGATGGCCTGCCTGTCTAGTTGTTTAATACCGGAGGCGATGAGCTGCTCGCCTGCATGCACCAGCTCATAAGCAGAATATGGTCGAATGAAAGCATGCCTGATGATTGGAGGCTCAGTGTTCTCTGTCCTGTACATAAAAAAGGAGACCCCACAATTTGCGCCAACTACCGTGGAATAAGTCTCCTGAGCATCGCATACAAGGCTCTATCGAGCGTACTGTGTGAAAGGTTGAAGCCTATGCTCAGCAACCTGATTGGACCGTATCAGTGTGGCTTCAGACCTGGTAAATCCACCATCGACCAGATTTTCACACTGCGCCAAATCCTGGAGAAGACCCAAGAAAAACAGATCGACACACACCATCTATTTGTTGATTATAAATCCGGTTTCGACAGTCCGGTAAGGGGTTACCTCTACGCAACAATGTCTGAGTTCGGTATTCCTGCAAAGCTCATTCGACTTTGTAGAATGACACTGCATAACTCCCGTTGTGCAGTGAAAATTGGGAAGGACTTCTCCGCACCGTTTAATACCGAATGGGGTTTCAGCCAAGGTGATTTGTTATCGTGCGACTTCTTCTACTATCTTCAACAAAAGTGTCATGCTGTTGGCGTATGCCGATGATATTAATATAATCGGCATGAACACGCGAGCAGTCAGTGCAGCATTCTCAGAGGTGAAAGAGAGTAGCGTCGGATGCGTCTTACGGTGAACGAGGGCAAGACGAAGTATCTAGTGTCAACAAACAAAGAGTCCCGGCATCTTGGGCAGCACGTCACTGTTGACAATTACGCTTTTGAAGTAGTAAGAGACTTTGTCTATCTTGGAACCAGCATTAACAGTAGTAATGACGTCAGCCTGGAGATATTGCGAAGGATCACTCTTGCAAATAGGTGCTACTTTGGGCTAAGTAAGCAATTGAGAAGTCGAGCCCTCTCTCGGAGAACGAAAACTACACTCTACAAGTCTCTCATTATGCCTGTCCTAACATATGGCGCTGAAGCCTGGACAATTTCCACCTCGGATGAGCGAATGCTTGGAGTTTTCGAGAGAAAAGTCCTACGCAAGACCTTTGGACCTATCTGCGTTGGTGGCGAGTACCGAATAAGGTACAACCATGTGCTGTACGAGCTGTATGCCGATATTGGCATAGTAAAGCGCATCAAAATCCAGCGGCTGCGCTCGCTAGGTCATGTCGAGCGAATGGAAGAACACGCTCCAGCTAAGAAGGTGTTATATTCGGAAAAGAGGAAGACCAAACCTCCGGTGGAAAGACCAAGTACTGGAGAACCTGACGGCGCTTGGAATTTCTAACTGCCGCCAGCTAGCAAAGAACGGAGATGGCTGGCGAAGCATGTAATATTCGGCTTAAATCGATATTCGGTTGTTATGGCCACATAAGTTAGTAAGTAAGTAAGATTCGATGTGCACGAAAAAGTTGTGAAATATTGGACTGACAGATTGCCCCAAATCATATTTAAATATGAGTAATTAAAAAAAAACATCCTTAAAAAACAATTAGAACATTTAAGCAAACTTTCGAAAAAATAAATGAACACTTTAATCATCACAACAATGTGCAATATAAAGTACTACATGTAATGACACAATGTATTCTACGTAGCACCTACATACAAAGTTAAAATTCAAACGAAATGTCAACGTTTCCTCAATAGTATATGGTTATTATACAGCTCAATACTTATGATGACATGTACGTGACATTTAACACAATCACATTTGGAATCACAATATCTACAGAATTATTGTGACAAAAACACAAGTAAGTATGTATGTAATTACTTGCTTGTATATCAAATCCCCAGTTAAACGGAACATTTGTACAAAGCCGTATTCTCATTACATTTAATAAGTGGCAATGTGGCTAAATAATTGTATATTAGTATTATTAAAGAGCTCTCGATATACTTATTTCAATTGGAGTTGATGGGAATTATATGATTGTGAATGATGGCGCTAAACAAAAAAAAAAAAAACTGACACACACATACACGCACCCGCAACGATGACGCGCACGTAAACAAATATGGCAATTGTGCTGCAAATATGAATATACTCGTACATAAACTCAATGAACAAGAGCGCAATATGAAGTGAAGGGAAACGTATAGGAAGATATCGTAGACAATACACAGACACAATTAGCTTTTCGCCTAGAAGCACAATATGTATGACAAGTGACAGGCGACGACATAAACGCTACCATCTTCATCACAATCATCAACACCACCATAAACCAACCCCGCCAATAACAACAATGAGAATTTCGTCTCATTGCCTATCATCAAGTAGACAATAGTCGTTTCATGAGAGAATAGGTGACGACTGGCACAGAGGCAGTGCCATCCTCTAGCGCACGGTACGGGGAAACCATAATAGGAACGTACTATACTGAATGTGCTTGTGCGTGGGCTTAGTTAGATATGAACAAACGGATCTATGCAAGGAAAAGGAAATAGAGGATGTGAACGAGCGATATGATGTGATGAGATTTTAGTATTCATTCACTCATTCATTGTCATTAAGCGGAAATGATGAGCAGTCAAAAATACTACCTACTACGACTACAGCCCATGATGGTATGATGGCACACGACGGAAGGAACTTATTTTACGGACGGGATATGTGAGCTATGCAGATAATCGTGTTATAATGATGACAACGTCTAAGCACGGGTTACATCCGTGCACAGTGTGTGCCTGAAACAAATTAGGTGGTCAAAAATTAATATTCCAAATCAAAGTCTTTTGTGTTTGTTTTCCAAAAAAAAAAAAAAACTGATACGAATATTATCTTGTAATATCTTGGAACTCATAATCATTAAAATAAATAAAAAAAAGGCTAAGCACAAGTCTTTATGTAAAAACGATCATACCACTCACTAACATATGTATGTTAGTGAGTGAGCAATTGGCAATTCTTCCGACAGTAACAACTTGCCATGAAAAAGCTTCTAAAAGAACTCTGTGACAAAGCTCAGAAAAAGTGATGTCACGAGTGTTCTGCCGTTCGGAACCGGCTAAAATAAGTAGGTCCATTCTAATACTGTCCAAATTTAAGACGCACAACAGCCATCATACTTTAAGGGTACGTCGGATACATCTATTAACGAAACTTTGGATTTTCGTAGTGAGATAGCCATGTCTCGCAAACCATAGAGCAATACTGAGGTAACGTTAAATTTAAATAATTTGATTTGGAAGGATATATGATTAATAGTTAAAGCATTGGTGTTGCTGCGAGTATGCAGCCGTTACGTTGTAAATCTTGATCAGAATATATTCCCTTGCACAGTCGTATGAAGCACTCATTCTTTGCTTAAAGACCGAATGTTGTGTCCGGAGTAGTGTTATAAGTTTTTAAGTAATTCTTTTGGGTCTGAGCGCCTCCCATATATTAACGCGATATATGCTGTCGAAAGCCGTTCTGTAGCCAACGAAGACAAGCTGAAGTATCAACTGCCATTTATTCGTTAATTCGACGATGATTCGTAAGGTGTGATAAACTCACGAACGTGTAAAACTGCAATACCGAACAGTACTTGCAATTAGGCAATTATTTTTTAATGCAAATCCGTAAAACTTTTTTTTAGTAAAAGCTGGTTAATTTAATTTTCCCTTCATTTCTTTGTTTCAATTAAAAAATTTCTTAAATTTTGTATTCAATTTGGGCTGAAAAATTTTTATACAAATTAAATCTTTATAAAAACAACCGATTTTGAAAAAATTTTTATTATCTAAACTCAGAAATAGTTTGTACAAATAAGATAATACTATTTTTATGATGTTTCTGACAAAAACTGCAAAAAACTACAGCTGAAATATATGCAATTAATCGATTATAAAAAAAAAGTAATTTTCATTTTTTTTCTCTAAATTTAAGTGGAAGGATGAACTTTCAAAACTATATACATATAGATAAATATATATATATATATATATATATATATATATAATATATATATATATATATATATATAATATATATATATATATATATATATATATAATATATATATATATATATATATATATATATATATAATATATATATATATAATACATATATATATATATAATACATACATATATATATATATATATATATATATATATATATATATATATATATATATATATATATATATAACTTCTTCTCTTCTCTTCAATTACTGTTGTGCGTGTTACATTTTGAACAGTATCAGAAGGTACCTACTTATTTTAGCCGGTTCCGAACGGCAGAACCCTTGCGACATCACTTTTTCTGAGCTTTGTCACAGAGTTCTTTTAGAAGGTTTTTCATGGCAAGCTGTTACTGTCGGAAAAATATCCAAAGAATATTTTGAAAAAATCAAGAGTTGTTGGCAACTCGTCCATCCTTTTCTGATTTTCAATGAATTACTAAGGAGGCAATGCACGAATATGAAATTTTCGTATATTATCTTGTGTATCACTGTTATCATCCATAGGGCTGGACATTTATAGAGGGCTTTCTGTTCCTCAGGTTGTTTCAACTTCAGAATTAAAAGTTGTGCGGAAATCTATTGTGACTGCACACTCTCCAATAACCCAAATACCAGGGAAACTGTTGTCTTTATGCATATTCCCGATTTTTAAAAATTGTTTGTTCTATTTTTTTAAAATCATGTTTTCTTCATAGCGCACTACTGCCTTTGCATCTTATTATGGCCCTCCGTCATTGATTACTTTTTCAAAGTGGATTGGTTGCATACAGTCTAGGGCCAGAGATATTTAGCGATTTTCAATAGAATGAAATTATTTCTTGGAAGAATAATAATCTGTACACATGTGTTTATACTTAACTCATACAAATATTGAAATTCTACTACAAATCATGAAGCACGTCGCACATTTATTTGATTTTTATATTCCTAAATTGGATGAAATGCACACTGTACTATGGGATACGTTGATTAGTTGATGCGAGGCGTATGCGCGTACTTGAGGATGCATAGATAATGTTCGATATTAACATAAATATACTCAGTGATCCAAAGGAAAAGGCTCAACTGCGATTAGTCTCAACATATTTTGCGCGTGTGAAAGCACTATGGTTGTCATCATGCAACATCCATTTGTGGGTTAATAATGATTTCTATGTGATACAATGCGATACAATACGATATGAAATTATTATTATGAACAATATCTACTACCGAAAATTTCAATTGCAACAATGATAATATTTAGTAGTGGTGACGACGACGACAGTGAATAATTGCGGTGTTCAGTGGTTGGCATGGCATCATCACTAACTATTTGTGGTGATAACATTTGCCATACATGCGATGTCGTAGAAAAGCACACGTGCATTAGCAGATTTGTAGACAAACGTATATTGTATACGTATATAGTATATACTTAACATGTAAATCTCTAAATATACAGTGTCATTACATATATATATATACAATATATTGTACGCATACAATGGCGTCATAAGTAACGATGATATGCGATTTCAACAAAATGGGATAACACAAAGCCGTACGAAGAAAAATTATTATCATCAAAAGTGTGATCGACTTGTTTGTAAGTATATACTACATACATACTTTGGAGCAGCTTTTTGTATAATTTCATTAAATTTTCTTCAAGTTAATATTATTATCGTAATTTAAACAGAAAGGCAACAACAATGGGATGAATGGAATATGGCGACCTGTATATGAGGCGCTAAAAGTATACACATTGCTCAGGGTGTGCGTATTGTACGAGTATGTGTTTAGATTGAGTTGATCTATGCATAAAAAGGGTAGATGAGTATTTTAGGATTAAATATTTTAAATCTTATTTAGCACTTGTTATTCTTCTTTATCATTTTCCAACTTACTTGCATACATATATACATACGTATTATTGTTTCTATTTGTTGTTGATGTTACCTTTTTTTTTTGTTTTGTCTGGGGCAGGCAATGTTTTATGATTGTTGTTACATTTTGTAATTGAATTACAACTGAAATCACGTTTAAGTAACTTTAATGAAAGGTCTTGGAAACTTCATTGCTCAAACTTCGACAAAGGCAATGTTTAAATATCTTATATGTACGTAGGTATGTATGTATGCGGGGTTGCCATTGTAATCATATTCAAACATACTAAAATGTAATGAGTTTAGCTATAATATTGAAGTACCTTTTTGCCATTTGAATTGGAATGGTGAAAAAGTTTTTGTATTCATCCCTTGTATGAATTTAAGCATGCCATACATATACAGTTCAGTAGAGCTCAGTTAATTTGAGACAAAAACTTTGCTGTGCTATACAATATTTATGCGATTTGTTTATTTCGACTAATCCCTTTAAGTTGGCAATCGAATGTAGTAAACGATATGCTCAAGTAGAGTTATTCTTTCAATGATTAATTTGACGGATCACGAAGTATGAGTGTGACATCTATGGGGACATTATTAGTTGGAGTTATTGCATTTTGCAATTTATACTAATTGTTATATATTAATTTTAATATTAACTCTATATTTTTCTTTGTAAATTTAGATTGTATTATGAATGTAGATCGGTGTGTTCCATGTGGTTGTGAGTTTTATGAAATAATCAGATCTAATTTTAATTAAGAAATAAATTACATATAATAAATAACGGTTTTTTTAAATTTTTATTTATCTCTTTAAACTTATTAACCTTGTGAACATGGACGGCTAGACGGTTTGTAGCTAAAGGACGATTCTAGGCAATTTATACAATTTTTTTGTATATTTGGATGGACATTTTCTGTGGGAATTACTCGAGGAAACCAAAGGCTGATTGAAGGCTGCGATCTCTGAGTTCGATGGAAAAATATATAGCTAGTGTTAGATGCATTGAAGCATGTCATCCCTTTGAGAATTTGCTATTATTATTGAGCATTTTCATTTGGAGATTTCGAGTCGAGTTCGAAGCAGTTCTCTTCCAGCTCCCATAAATACATATCATAACATAAAATCCGTGGGTGCTGCAGTTCAGTGGTTAGTGCGTTGGCTTTTCTGATCTATAGGTTGTGTGTTCAATCCCCGACTGAAGTATAAATTTCATATCGAAAAGATTTTTCTGTCGTCAAGCAATTGGCAATTCCTCCGGCAGTCACAATTGACATGGAAAAATTTCTAAAATAACTCTTTATTTTTTTATTTTTCACAGAAAGAGAAGTCTAACCTCTGCGCTGAAGAACAATTCAACACTTGGTATTACAGACTGGCGCCGTTGTACAAGAAACGGCAACAATCTACATTTTAAGAGTGTCTCTGTGGTATTTAATTCAATTTTATGCTTCCGCCATGGTTTTAATTCTTTTTGTCTATTTTATTATTCCGGATAAAATGTAAATTGTAAGATGAACTCTAAAGAAAAGGAGTCCAATTCGATTTGAAACGTCATTGTATATCAGTTGATATGGAAGAGAGCTGATGATACAGCAAGATAGTGCAAAAAAAAAAGAAAAGAGACCAATGTGATAAGCAAAATAATACAAAATAAAAATTAATTAACTCACTTTGAGCAAAATTTTAATTAAATCGTCCCAAGTTAACTCAATATAATACCTTATAAATGCTTCCTCAAAAAGGCAAAAGTGCGAATGTGAGTACATTTGTATATGTATGTATGTGTATACATAAATGTGTGTATGGGTACGCATACGAAAGGACCTCATATACAAATTCTTACATATGTAGCACACACACACACGAAGTGAATGTATGCATTGTCGCACGTCGAGTTACAGCATACCATTTTGCCGTTAGGATGTACAGAGAAAAATTAGCAGGACTTACGAACCAAAAACCAAACCAAATGAAATCAAAAGGTGCAGTTAGTCGGATTCTTGTTTTCCTCTTTGTTTTGGTTTAATTTATGATAGTGCTGTTGATGTCGGAGAAACGTAGTGGAGTAACAACAACTGCTGTACACACACAAACACTCACATACTCACACACACTCAAACGAAGAATTTCGGCAGCAGAATTTAGTGTCCATGTATTAATTTTGTTATTCTCATTTTTTTCTTCTAATAATTTATTTTTGTTCTCTGGACTGTAGAATGTAAAACCCACCATTGTTGTTGATAATTATAGTGTGGCTCTGCTTCATAAATATACAAACAAATCGTACCAGAGGTCTTAAGTAAATGAAAGAGAACGAAGTAAGTACAAATTAGTAGAGAATGAAGTTCAAAAAGATATTACAATATATTTGTTGACCCTTTTGGTTTCAAGCCAATTGAATAGTAAGTAGGTATATATAGGATATACATAGTTAACGCTCACATACAAGCAGTAATCTGCATAAACCTTCAACGAAATCAATTTCGAATTTGGATGTTATTTAAATACTTGATTTTTATAAATTGCAAATAAGTCCTTAAACTATAAAATACTATTCTATCTAATAGCTAATACTCAGTTTTTACCGCCTATAATAAGCATTTCACCTTACTCAAGCCGCACATGATTGGTTGAAACAAACGTTCGTTCTGACCTCTGTCACGCGAGATTGCTGTGGATGTTGTTATCACGGAATGTAAGTAATGGAATTTGTATATGCAGGTTCTCTCTAAGATAGTAGGAGTAAATTGGAGGTAAAAGACATCGCATCGATATACTACCATCCAACCTCTTGCTCCGAACATAGCTACTTCCTGTCTCCATCTTTTAGGATTCCCTAGAAGGTTAAAATATATGAATCGTCTCTATGTCCAGGAATCACTTTAAATGGGTCAAATATAATGGCAGCCAAAACATATTTACGCACTATCTTCTCTACTCAAAGGGTGCTCAGCAATAAAATTCCTGCTTTAGAAGAAGACAAGAAAGGTGAAGATATTCGATGAGATGATGGATGAATCATTTCACTTAGAGAGCGAGGAAGAAAATTAAAAAATTTTTATTGAAGAAGGTGATGAAGTGGACGACCAAGAGGATATGAAGATAGAAGAAGGAGAAGGTTTTACGTGAGTTCCTGCCTGGAAGGCCTATCTCACGGAGCTCAAAAGCACAGAGTATCAAAATTAAGCGTCGATAAGCGCCCCCCAGGACTAGAAGGCAGACGACTTCTAGCCCTGAGGTACCAATTTGGTGTGCGTTTGGCTTTGAGGTTACAACGATAATTAAATTGGGACCAAGAAAAGTAAACTAAAAATTCAAAGCGAACTTTTTGACCCTTTTCGATATTACTGAACGATTTAATTTCTACTCAACTAAAAACCTGGGTAAAGTGCGAAGATAAGCAGCAAGCATAAGAGATCGTGAGTATATTGAACATTGTCAACGCCATTGCTGAAAGAGTTGCGGAAGTGTTGAGAAAGAAAAAATTAATGATTTATTACATTTTAGCCCTCTAGAGGCGGTGGTTGCGCAGCTATGTGGTCATTTGTCGATTTTCGGGTATTTTCAGGTTCATTTCTTCAGACAGTCAAATTAGTGGTAGTTGGTTTGAAGATTTTAGTCTATATTGGCACTAAATCTATATCCGGTTCGCTATGGAGCCTTCAATGGGATAGAGATAGAGAGAAAATAATTGAGGATATTCATTGGAAAAGATATTATTTTATAAGAATGTCAATTTTGTAGAAAAGCTCCTCTAAGAGTTGTATGTTTCGATAGAAACGTTGTTGATTATTTCGGGTTGGTGATACATTTTGGGCCTCTACGGATTGCACTGGAAAAGATGTACGCTTATTTAATAATTTCCCTCCAATTTTTACGAACTATGACGTCGATATTGCTGCATTTACCCTCGTCCCATCCTCTGATATTTTTTGGCTCATGCATTTCTTAATGAACTCTCGCAAAATATTTGGAACCGGAATATTGAAATCGAAATATCGTACCCTACTCCATACATAAAGCACATTGAGTCAAAATTACAGATAATAATTTTTAACTGAAGATTAAAAAAATAAAATAAATAAATAAATATGTGGCAATTAAACCCCCGAAAGTCTCATTGGCCGAGCTTCTCTTCCATTACTGTTGTGCGTGTTAAATTTTGGATAGTATTAAAAGGGACCTACTTATTTTAGCCGGTTCCGAACGGCAGACTTGTGACATCTCTTTTTCTGAGCTTTGTCACAGAGTTCTTTCAGAAGTTTTTTCATGGCAAGTTGTTACTGTCGGAAGAATTGCCAATTGCTTGCCGACAGGTGGGCACCGTTCGAAAGAATAATCTTTTCGATATTAAATTTGTTATGCATCAGCCGGGGATTGAACCACGACCTACAGATCAGAACGCCAACACACTAACCACTGAGCTACGGCACCCACCTGAATATTATCTCCACAAAATCGTATGAGGCATAACTATTTGCAATTCTTGATCCGTGTTTTCCTGCACATGGGTTCTGGTGCAAGTGTGCTATCAAAATTTTCAAACTTTTTGTATCAAGCCCCCATCGTGAAAGTGCATTCAAAAATAACTTTCTCCAGCATGTGTATGCGGCTATTTAAAGTAAAAAAAAACGTGAATTCGCTTTCTTAAATTTAATTTAAAACGTATTCAATTATTCGTTTATTTCGTTGTTTGTTTTGTTTATTTATGATTACTTTTCTTCTTTTACTCTTTCTGTCTAGTTATGCATTCATTCTACTGCCGTGTCTATTTGTTTTTTGTGTATTTGTTCAAATAATAATCTCCCCTATGTACGTGTGGAATCATCTGCATACACAGATGAGCATGCGAAATATTTGTAAAAAATGTTCACTGCTGATTATTCGCTTGTGCAGATACGCATAGCAGCAGCTGCTTGTATGTACCACATACCAAAATTGCCACAAAAAAAAAAAAAAACGAAAACCTTAATTTATGTACAAATCGTTTAAATATTTCCGCTACTTGAAATTTTTCATTACCTTCGGTTTCGTGTGCTTTTTTTGTTGACTCAGCTCTGGTTCACACATTTACTTTTCTTTTCATTGCGAAAGACGATGTTGTTGCTGTTTTTGGCTTACGTTGCAGAAATCCATTAAGCTGGACACTACGCGAAGTGTTATGTGATAACAATGTTTGCATCTACATACGTCCACATCGATTTGCTAAAACGTACGCATACGACTATGTACGAGTATGTACAAAAACAATCGCTCAGTCATAAAGTCATATGGCACGCAGTCGGGCAGTGGTGGGCTTTGTATGTACGAGTACATCAATTTTTACTATGCTTATGTGCAAATATGCCTCAAGTATGCATTTATAACATTTGTGTAAAATATTCGTCGAGATTTAATGCGATTAAAAACAAAAATAATCTGTTGCCGAATAAATACGTGGGTGGAAGTATTGTACAATATATGAAATCGTCATCATCAAATGGCGCGTCAAAATATCGACGTTGGTCAAAACTGTAAAAGAATAAAATAAAGATCCACATACCTAATATGACAAATTCATAGGAATTTTTCAAATGGATCAAAGTGGTGTCTCTGACTGGAAATAGTAGATATGGCCGAGCGAAATTAACACCTACTAGAATGTGAATTAGACAGCTCCGTAAACATTCCATAAATATTGGATCGCTAAATCCGAACCTAGTTTCTTAGGTTCCTTTCTAACTTCAAAAATCTTAAATATTTCGGATATTTTTGCAGAGATTTTCTAGGTTAGAAAGAAACTTGATAGAGATGACGAAAATACCCCCTTGGAATCAGACATAGTGACTCAAAAACTCCCGACGGGCTCCAAATAATAAAATGTTTATAGATTTTTTGAAAACGGTTTCAATCGAGTTCATATATTCTGAGAGACGTCATAAAATAAATCAAAATTTATGTTTCACTTCAGAGAGGACACACTTAGGTCAAAAAAGTCCTTTCTAATGCCATCCTCAAGTGCTCTGGTGCGTGTTAAGTTTTAGACAGTATTAAAATGGACTTAGTTATATCAGCCGGTTCCGAATGGCAGAACTCCTGTTACATCACTTTATCTTTGTGATACCATCTAGCTGCTCCTTCAGTACTGTTGTGCGTGTTACATTTTGGCACAGTATTATAAGAGACATATTTATATTAGCCGGTTACGAATGGTAGTGTGGTAGACAATTTGGCTGAGCTTTGTCACAGAGCTCTTTAAGAAAAATTTCATGGCAAAGAAATTGGTAATTGCTTGTCGACAGGTGGGCACTGTTCGTA
Source organism: Megamerina dolium (assembly GCA_963854835.1). Taxonomy (NCBI): domain Eukaryota; kingdom Metazoa; phylum Arthropoda; class Insecta; order Diptera; family Megamerinidae; genus Megamerina; species Megamerina dolium. The sequence goes on from OY978527.1 coordinate 45,269,249, forward strand.
AGAAAAATCTTTTCGATATTAATCACAGTCGGGGACTTATGATCTACGGATTAGGAAGCCCGCAGAACTACGGCAACCACTTTCACTGGTAAAAACTGACAAATTTTGTTTTGGTGGGCCACCTTACTGTATATTCATATAAACGACACTACCAATTTATATCAATCCATAGTCTGCGAACAAATAAAAATTAATTTACAAAAGAAAATGGAAATATAATATTTTTATTTTTTAGCATGTGAATTAATTTCGCTTAACGTCACCGCAACAACTATCAACCGACTATCAACACAAGACTCTGATATATAAATATGATGAAAAATGTTTGTTGATTTAATAAAAATTGAGTACATATAGTTATGTATAAAAATCGGAATTTCTATAAAATACATATATTGTATTTTATTTTATTTTTTTTTTTTAAAATATTTTTGTAACAAATTAAACGTAGCTTGCTGGCTATGTGCTGGCATGGAATATGTATAACATTAATTGCTATTGCATTTTTAACTGTATAAAATAAATATTTTTCGAAAGACAACAATGAAAAAAGAAAATGTCATCGCGCCAACGAGCCAACGAATCAGCTACTGAGAATAGCATAAAACAAAACAAAATAAAAGAAATGGATGGTCATATAAATAAAAGTAGTGAACACAAGTGTATTTATTTGTGAAACAAGTTAAAATTTATGCCGTCAGTGACAGCGAAAAAAAAGACAATGAATGGACCAAATCCATAAATAAAAATTCCGGGAAAAGTAAAGAAAAACAACAATAAAGTAAAAAAAAAAACAAGAAAAGAGGAATGAACGTATGAAATAAATAAAAGAAAATTTATGAACTTGTATGCAGTGGCACTAACTATATAGAAATAATCAACCCAAGGCCTAAATAGGTATGGTATTTTGATGAGGTCCAACTACTTTGAGCAAATATTTTTTGTTAAATTTTTTGACATAAAAATACATGCTTATTGTTAGCGTATTCGGTTTCTGAGCATGACCAACACAAAACTATTAAAAAAAAATCTTTTTTCTAATGGCTACCCATTATCGTCTACTAATTGCCAATTTTTCTGTGACTAAAAATTTTCTATAACAAAGAAATAATGTCACAAGAGCTCTAGTCATTCGAAATCGGTTAATACAATAAGGTCCCAAAATTGGCAAGGTCTCCATTGAACACTTACAACATTACTGGAAGAGAAATTTGGCCAAAGTACTTCGTTTATTAGTAATATTAATATTTTAATTTGCAATATTTTGACATTAAAAGAGAAAGATTTGATACTAAATCTGCTATTATATTTATTCAACTATTGAGATTTAGTGTCGTTCTTTTTAAATTATTTTGAAATAAAGAAAACGTAACCAAATGACCTCGAAATTAAGACAAAGTTATAAGTACCACATAAAAATCGCGAAGTTGCATTTTTACAATCAAACAACTAACCAATCAACTACTCAGGTAACATTGTGAATATGAAAATATCATCAGTTACCAATTTTACCAACATTAACTTCATATATACAATATACTCGTAAGTATTTGCAGTAAATGTAGTGATAACTGCAATACAATAGATTCGTGTAAAAGGTGTAACTTTTATTCAATTCGTACAAGTATTTGTAAACAATTGCATTCGTGTGAAACTTTTACTTATTGCAAAGCTCAACTGTTTGCTAAATATCAAGTACAAACAAAGAATACAGAGGACGGAAATGAAAGAATGAATTTCATTGCATACACACACACACACACAAACACAGAGAGAAATATAAGTAAGAAGAGGTAAACTAGGCAAACAAATATTATTTGTACTTGAACTACTTACAATAATTCTCAATGTTATACCAGCAATGAGAGCGTAAGTAACTAGTAGTTATACCATAGTTGAAATAGTTAACCAAACTTAATGAGAATACATTTTGAAAACAAACAGTAAAGAATTGAGACAATATTTTACATATTCAAACTATTCGAAAAATTTCAAAGCACACACACAAATAAATAACTAGTGCATACATTTAACTTATATAGTTCACCAGGTTTGAGGAGTATACAATAAAAAATAAAATAAAATATTGTGACAACAAGTATGATTTTTCATTTTGAAAATAGTATAGTCCCGATAATTCTTCAATCCGTAGAATTCATGATTATTTTCTGTTTTTTTTCTGCTTTGAAAGTTCTAAAGACAATGACCCGCAGTTATAGTCAAAGTTATGATTATCTCAAATTTAATATTGACTAATTTTATATAATTCCCATGTGAAAATTTGTCAAAAAGCTGATTTTAAATTTATTGAAAAGTCCTGAAATTTTTTAATAGGTGGCGCCACTAGGAAATGAACATGACTCATTGCAAGAAATGTTAGAAACTCGCTAAAACAAGTGTATTGCTCTTCAAGGCAACTATGTTGAAAAATAAATAAAAAAAAGGTGGCACTTAAAGCTCCAAAGGGCTCCTTGGCCGAGCTTCTCTTCCATTACTGTTGTGTGTGTTAAATTTTGGACAGTATTACAAGGGATCTACTTATTTTAGCCGGTTCCGAACGGCATAATTCTTGTGACATCACTTTTTCTGAGCTTTGTCACAGATTTCTTTTAGAAGCTTTTCCATGGCAAATTAACTGCCGGAAGAATTGCCAATTGCCGACAGGTGGGTACCGTTCGAAAGGAAAATCTTTTCGATATAAAATTTGTTATGCTTTAACCGGGGATTTAACCCACGACATACAGTACAGAAGGCCAACACACTAACCACTGAGCTACGGCTTTTTTCATTAGAACTCTCGGGACTTTTCAGTCCATGTAGTATAACAACGTGAAAAATTCTCTATAGAGAATGAACAAAACGAAGCACCTGGTGCCAACAAGCAGACGTTCCAAGTATACTTTTGAAGTAGTAAAGGACTTTGTTTACCTTGGAAGCAGCATTAATATCAGAAATACCGTCAGTATGGAAATCATGTGAAGAATAACCCTTGCAATAGATGCTACGTTGTATTGTTTGCTTGGATAAGTAGGCATTTTTACCGAATTAATATAGTTTATTGGATTAAAATCTTATCGAGTAGATTGGAAACATTTTTCAGCAAAAAAGATGTTATACCTATATTTGGTAAGCGTTAGTGGACACCATTAAAGTAGTGTACCGAATCTCGGGTGAGAAGGATCGTATACTTTTGGAAATTCTAACTACCACTAGAGAGCCAGAAAAACAGAAATAACTGGCAAAATACTCTGCGAATTGTAAAAATCAATTTTTACTAGTGAAATTATTGAAACTTTATAATTATTTTATTATTTTCAAGATACATGAACCATTTGAGTTCTTCACAACACTACGAAAATAAAAGTCTTTCAAAATTCTGCATGCGATTTAATTAAATTATTTATTATGATTAATATATTAAAGGCAAACTCAAATTTTTTATTTATCTCACTTCGGGTTTGGAAAAAGTGTTTTTTTTTAATTATGGCCTTTGGATTTGTTATTTTTCAAGTTAAATATAATATTTTCCCTTTCCTTTACATGAACATTTATGTTTTTTTAATATTACCTTTCCAACGCCTACACGAATTTTTGTTTACATTCGTTCAGACGTAGCAGGAACATATTAAAAATGAATTTATCAAATTGCAAGAAGTATTAGATACTAAGAAATTAATTCTGTTATGAATTTCATAAAGGTAACATGTGTTGAACATTTTTTTGGTTTGTTTCTAACACAATATTATGAAAAAGAATACCAAAATATATATTCTTGTACATATATAAGTAGTTGACCAGGACAAAAATATGAGCCCATTACAACTCTAACTCTTTTAACCTCTATGAAATATACATAAAGTTGAACACGTGTATCCGTAACGTGAAGCTAATACAATTCGTTGTGATTTTTAAACACTCTATAGTATCTTCGTTTTGTTTCGTTCATTAGAAAATAGGAAGACGATATGGGGTTTTCATCTTCTGAAGAATTGATACAAAGTTGCTTTAGAGGTGTTAACGAATGACCATCGTCATGAGACATTTTATATTTTATCAATTTGAAATCAGCTTGTGGGTTGCTTCATTTAATTATATTACAAATGTCAATATTGAACAATCACTAATGGTTTGTGTGGCAGACAATACAGATAATAAAAAAAAAAAAATAAAGAAGAAATTCATCACAATTAACTTGACTGTGCATGCAGTATTAAAATGTTAAAGCAGCTTAAGGGATTAAAACATTAGTGCCATTTAGAAGAATTCAAATAATACAAGTATTTCACTAAAAAGAATTCAATTTATTTTCACATGAATTTCTCATTGGCCACTCGGTTTGGTTGAACAAATATTACCATTTACAATGTTTGGTTTAAACGAAACAATAACAAAATCAATTTTAAAGTGTGCATCATTCTAGGTATGCAAGTATTAAAAGAATTACGAGAAAGTATGTTTTAAAATAAAGTTTTGTTTCATTGAAGACTTGCTGAATAAATGAATTGAGAGTAGATGATTTAAAAAAAAAATAGTTGTCATGAATTTGATTATTATGTAATGTTTAAAAAATTGAAAAATGGTATTTTATATAAATTCTACATACTTATATCAGGAGCAAGAATTTCCAGCCAAGTGATTTTATCGTATCCTGAATTGGTTTTGCTTTGTATGATGGGGCGTTGTCATGAAACTAAATATGTTACTGCGTCTTCTGACCCATTCAGATCATTTTTCGATCAAAGAATGATTAAAATTGATCATTTTTCTTTCGGTACTGTGCAGTATTATTAGTTTGACTAGGTTTCTGATCTCTGATTCTGATTCTGAATCGGTTTTGCCATCAAAGTTGACGGTAGATCAATCTAAGACTTTATATGTTTTGGATTCTCATGTTGGATTTTGATGTTTTTCGGTTTCTTTCGCTGACTTTTAGTCAATTTGTGTGTCACCAATTTTTCTGACTTTTGAATCTTTCCCATAGCATATAAACATGTAGAAAATTTTTGCTAGATCAGCATTTAACATTTCAGCCATTTGTTGTTGTATTAAAATAAGTCTTCTTGCAATTTGATGTTTTCTAACTTTGAAACCATCTTTTGAATATTGCGAATGATGCAGCATGATCACCATAAGCTTCTTCAAGCAATCGTTGAGACTCTGCCACGTATTTCTTCAAATGCTGACAAAAAGTTAATGCTGTCCTCAAATCGTATCTTGTAGGCACAAATTTCGACATTTTCAACTCGAAATCAAATCAAATTTTCAATAATAACTGTATTTAATCAAAACAATAAAAACAAAATCATGCTTCTTTCACAATAAACTGTACCCATACAGACATCTATCACCAAAAGTTTGCTTTATATGCACCTGGTAAGAAAAGTTTCGACATTCAATTTTCCGAAGTTCATTTCGATATACCAATTTGAAGTGTAATTTGCAGAAACACATTTTTCAACCAAAATTTTATTATAATTGCATTCTCTGACTGATGCAAATGTCAGGTATTTGATTTTCAAATATTTGTACATTTCATAAATTTTCCTTGTCAAAATATCAGTTTATACAATATTTGACAGTGAACTATCACAGCATCAGCTGTTTTTTATTTTAACTTGTACAACCACTGTTTGAAAAATTATATAGAAAAAAACAAAAAAAAAACTATCATATGTAGTTCTGGTCGAAAAAATAACACTGGAGCTGAATTTCTGATTTCTAAATTAACTTAAAAAATTATTTTTGCCTTTGTAGTAAAATGTATAATATAAAAAATAATTGAATATTTTTAACAAAATTTCAATTTCATTATACTGTTGGTACTATCTATTTTGCTTTGCTTTAAGTATTGTATATAAATAATTTTTAATATGTAATTCTGATAGCTGTGTGTGTTTTATCTATAAAAATATGAAACTCATATGTATGAATTGCATCTTTTTATATACATATACACTAAAGGTTACATATACATAACATACATACATCCTATAAAGTATATGCATTACAATATTTTAAAATCGATTAGTGTACGAACATTAAAAAGCTGTTGATAAAAATGTTGTCACATATTTCTTGATGCAGCCATTATTAATTATTATCCTGATTATGCGAATAATTTATGATCATATTGATTATCTTTGGTTTTTCGACTTTAATTAAACTGACCAAGCGTAATTATTTAAGCGTTGATTCATATACATTTGTACATGTGTGCATATACTAAAAGTTAATCATATTTGAAATTTGACAGAATTAAATATGATATATTTTGTATGCTATATACTTGTTTACCACTCGTATGTATGATATGAAGCCTTTCTTTCAGTCATATTTAAATATCAATTAAAAATGACAAAGATCCCTTAGATTAATTATTCACTATTTGGTATTGATTTCACTTGCATTCAAATATTTACATACACATTTACATTTGCCAGCTTTATCCACAAATGTTTTCGAGTGTTGATAAATGAACAAACGGTATACACCAATGTGGTTCTTAGTGCAGCCAACACCTTCACATACATTCAATATAATTTTGCTTTCATTTGTGTCACCTTTGCTTGCAATGATAGCTGAATTGAATTTCGATGTTTTGATGGGCGCAATTGCTTCTATATCGAGCAGTGCAATATTTCATATATATTTCGCAATATGCCGCCGAGGTGTTATATCTTAAGGACATCCGTATGGTTGCACGTTTATAAATGAAATTACTGTTTCACTATGAAATCAATCAAAGGCAAATTGGAATTTCATAGTTTATAAAGGTTGAATGCAATTTTGAGGCAAATGCACTCAAATTATGATTTATTTGTTCAAGTATAACTACTTAAAGTGTTCCGTTCGTTATCACATCAGTCTCAGTGTAAAGATGGAACTTTAATTGGTCGACTCATATCGACAGTTGTTGATGTGACATTTTTTGATGTAACAATTCTATCAGGCGCTAAAGTTCAATTCTTATTTGCAAATATCAAAATATAAAATACACAAAATAATAAAGATAAATGTCAAGAGTGTTGTCGCAGTGTTCAAGCATCATTTAGTATGAGAGAATGGACTCACGTCAAAAAAAGTCAACATAGTGAGGCAAATATGAACAGGGTTAAATAAAATTACATAATTACTAAATCAAAATTAAATATTTTTGTAAAAAAAAGAGAATAAAAACTATATTCTCGCTTTGCATTTTAAAATTTCTAAAACTAACCTAACCTAACTTTCGCCGTAGAAAATTAATTTTTTCTTCTATTAAAAAGTGAGATAATCCAATGCAAAAATAATTACTTGGGGTCTACGTTTTTATTTTGAATTTTGACTGAATATGATAATACGAGTAGATTGCCTGTAGTATCAACATCATAATAAACCCAAGATACAAGTTTTCATTACTTTTGACTGAAAATTATATTTCTTTTGATTTACTATTGCCTTTTTTGTACTGCGGAAAGACATTTTTAAGCCAATTTGTAATGAAAATGTAATTTTTGGGTGAAAATAGTCAGAAATTGTTTCATATTGAGATGATATTATATTCAATTAAATTCCATTTAGCTAAATATAATGATGGCATGATCTGATCAAAGCAATATCGTCAATTATGGTATCACGAATGCACAAAAATCACAAAAGTTACTTCGGTTCCGTCATTGATTATTCCGAATCCCGAAAAACAAGAATAATGATCTTGCGATGCTCATTCCTGGTCATATTATGAAGTTCTTATATCAAAATGAAGTCAAGGAAAATAAATTTTTTTTCAAAACAGTTCCCAAAAGTACTGGATTTTCATGAACCCTGAACATGGTTATTCAGTGACACCCAAAATTCATTGTGTGTTGGTTCCTTTATAGTATTGCAGTCACAATGGATCAGTTCTTTTGCAATTTTGTAACTATCAGATAATTAAAAAATGAATTCCTCCTTGAAATATTTTAATAGCCACAGCCATCAATCAAATAGATAGGTAGGCGTATCATAGGTATCGGTATCATGGATTGTACATGTATATGTTAATTGATGGAAATTCCGAAAGTTCTTACTAGGTACGTGGTGAAAGTCCATTTGTAGGCTAAAATTGCAAGATTTTCAATATACGAATATCAAAAAGGTAAGGAAAATTTTATTGAAAAAATTGCAAAAGTAAATTAGAGGAAATATTTGAAAAATAAATTTTGCAGATTAATTCCACGATCCAAAGCACAAATGTTCTTTAATTTATTTAAAAAAATTACGAAAAGCTAATTTTTGTTTGCAATAAAAGGAGTTGTAGGTTAAGAAATTATTAATTCGATTAAATTGAATTTTACTAACATTGGAACGTTTAATTATCTCTCAGGTTTCATAAAAAATAATTAATAACAATATAAAGTTATTGTTTTGATATCTCGGAGAAAATTGTTTATATTGACTTCGTCTTTAGTATGCTTAGACCTAAATTAAAAGAAAAATCTTCAGAATGTAGCCAGCATAGATTAATAACAACACCACGCCCGCGATAACTATGATACAAAACCGCAAGATGCTTTGATTGGGGAAATGCCATAAAGACGATAATATAGAATTTTTCAAGATCGGTCATAGAAAATGGGCTAAATGAACCCGAAATATCGAATATATGGTTGAGAATTTAATTTGTCGCTAACACAATGCTATATTCCTTACGATTACTTAATACATAAATGCACTTGAACAAGTAAAACTCATAAAATGGTACAGTGAGGTATCGTACATATATGAATTCATATAATTGTGCTTGCGAAATATCACATTTCATTTACCTTTGCCGCAGTCTGCACAGTATGCGATATATTTTTGGGGTATGTTCATATGATTGTGTGTGGCTGTAGCTTAGAATTTGTACCGGCGCAACCACAACATCAGAAACTTGAGAATATGTAACTGCATAGGACGTATACGTGCTGGTGACAACGAGAATACTGCTTCTGCTGCTGGTGCTACTGGTACTGCTGTTGCTGTTGCCAATGGTGAGGTAAGTGTCGCAGAGTGTGTTGGTTTAATCATTGGTAGATGTTTAAAATTTTAAATTCAATACATATTTTCACAATGACTGCACTACTACGAACGCACGCGAACAAAATAGCAAATGGACCGAAAACCACGCAACCACCACACAACACAATCCAAATTTTATTTCATCGGATATGCACAAATGCAAATAACACCAACTGGGACACAGTATTACGGATACACGCACTAATATTTATATCTATTTATGCATTGATGCCTACATATATACACATATGCATATATATGTACACACATGTATGTAAGTATGTACTTATGTAAATTGGTTACGCCGGTCAGCAAGCAATGCAACAATTTATTATGAGATGTCGGACACTCAAATGCTTGTCGCTTTTACGGTTGTGATATTTGCTTGGCTAACAATTGACAAATAATTCTATTTGAATGGCCAATCTATGGCGTCACATCCGGCTTAACACGTAGAACAAAGTGAACACACAAGTGCATGTGCATGCATACACGTTTTGGATGATGCCAGCCAACGCGTGCAATACAGTCACACGAAGCAGACACCGTTAGAGTAAACGGTTTAACGATTTTGATGTCCTTTAAATGATGCTATCACTGTTACTTACTGGTAACTACGAGTATGTTGTGGCCCGTTGTGTCCACTGTACAACAAATTGCAACTGTGACACTATTACGATATCTACAACTGAGAATAACTAGCAGCAGGATTCAAACAAATACTGTCGCATTGCAGCATATCCGTCCGCATCCGGTACCGATGTCAACAAGCTACAATTCGCAACTAATTCAAATCCTCAAAACGGATTACTTCCGATGGTTCAGTGCCATCACATTGCAGAACACCATCGTTTTGATAGTAAAACGGCAAAACGGTAAATGCTTTAGCATCAATGATAATGCCCATGGTGGTGGCGTGTTGCCTGTTGACAATGTACGACGACGACGACGCCAACGATACGCGTAATACAATGATGGTGACTACGAAGATGATAATGAACATGCGATAGTATTTGTCGTTCGGCATAGTCGTCGTCATTTGGTATTCGTTATTTATATTGCACGAATCCAATTCTAATGACCTACGATGCATAAAGCTTTCGCTCGGCACTACTCTCCGTTCACAAAACAAAGAGACAGTTAGGGAGAGAGAGAGAGCTTTGAGGATTGCTATCAACGAGTGCAGTAGCACGTGGCGACTGCTGAAAATACATGAATACTCAATCTAATACACACATACTTTTGGACGTACATATTTAGCATTTCAATTGCATTCAATATATGTGATTAATGATATTGGATGAAATCATAGGGTAAACCAGTGTTTTGTAAATGTATTATTTGATTAGTATTGAGTTTTGCTAGATTGGAAAATAGCCAAACTTCGGCAGCAGTAATACACGTAGTAGAGTGGAATTTAAAAAAATCAGAAGTATTCAGAACATTCTTTTCTAAAATGTGATTCAAGTCTTAGCTTACTTCTTAATTGCTTACTTAGCTTAAAGTAGTATCTGTGTGCAAGCATGACCCTTTGAAATCTACCCAGGCTCACGTAGGAACTGGTGCTATTAATGGTTTCAAGAACGACAAAGTCATTTACTACTTCAAAGTTAGTTGTCAGTAGTGACGTGCCATCCAAGAGGCTGGGACACTTTATTTGTTGACACTAGGTACTTCGTCTTGCCCTCGTTTATCGTAAAACTCATTCAATCTTTCCAACTTTGAGAACAATGCACCGTTTATTCGCGTGTTCATTCTGATTATGTCAATATCGTCGTCAGCATGACAATTTTGTTAAAGATAGTTACTCCCTAATAAAATTAAAGAAGTCACACGACAACGAATCACCTTGTCTTTAACACCGTTCGGTATTAAAAGATGGGGAAGATCCTTCAAAATGTTCACTGCACAACGGAAGATATGCAGTGGTATTCATCACCGGACTGCCGAAAATTTGTTGTGTTGTGTCTTCTTGGGTCTTCTCCAGCATTTCGTTAATGTGAAAAATTGGTCAATGGTGGATCTATTCGGTCTGAAGCCCCACTGATAAGGTCCAATAAGGTTGCTGAGCATAGGCTTCAATCTTTCATACAGTATGCACGAAAATACATTGTATGCGATGTTCAGGAGACTTATACTGCGGTGGTTGGCGAAAATTATGGGGTCTCCTTTTCATGTATGAGACGGAGAAAAATGAGTCTCCAATCATGGGGCATGTTTCATAAACAGCTTTACAACTAAGCAATCTTAAACAACTCGTCATGCAGCACATGAACACCTGCAGCTTTGTTCTTCTTCGGCTTTAAAATGGCTGCTATAAATTAGCCATGGCCGGGTGGTGGAACATCGACACAATTATTCGTGATTAGGGTGCTGGGGCAATCTCCTTCACTGGCTGGACTGTTCAAAGTGTCGCTATCAAATAACTTGAATAAGTGTTCCCACCATAGACTCGTTACACTTTGAACATCTGCAACCAGATTCCTATTTTCGTTATGACAAGTAGAGGATCCGGGATTTAAATCGCCTCTTAGGTGTCAATATTGTCAAAAAATTGTCAAAAAGTCTCATTCCTATCTCTACAGACTACCATCTTTCTAGCACATTATACACCTGGAATAACATACATTCAAAGAAGTCATTCCGCAAGAAAGAATTCATAATTTACCTTTCATTTTGTAAAAAGATTTACTTTGAAATATAAATTAATTTAAAATCGCTAAATTTGGTATTTTTACTAAAGAAAAAGATAAATGTGCATTTTTGATACCTTCGTTTTTGCAAACTAACCATACGAATTAAGTAACTGTAGTATATCGTTACTATGAATAGCATTTTTAGCGAAGAATTAGCATACGACCTAACAAATGTGTATGCATTTATTTATTTATGCCTAAATGCATATAATTTAATAACTTAAGAACTTAATTAGTAAAAAGTGCATTATGCTTTCTTCCTATCTTTATTAAAGCAATATTCATTAAAAAAATACTTACTTAATATCTTAAATTTATGTATGCTGAGGAAAATTCAATTAAAAATGCATCGATGCAGAGCCACACAAATGTACATATGCACACAACCGCTCCTATATGCACTTACATAAATGCGGGCTTCATCTTCATATATAAAATCATAGGACGTATATATATATATTTTTTACAGTTACTCGTAAATGACTATGTAAGTATTTATGTACAAGTGCACTCCCAAAAGGAAGAGAGTAAAAGCTTTATTTGAAATTTTATCTCCATTTCTTAAACTCTCTCTCTTTCTCCCTCTCTCTCTCTCTTTTTCTGTCTTGTCAGTCTCATACTCTTTATGCATGTGAATCGTTACTCGCACTCTCTGACTTTTCGACGGATGCAACTTCGTAATTTAACGACACTATCGCTAATACGTTACGATATGTATCACCATTCGGGTATGAATTCACGATTTTACACATTTCTACTACTACTCGTACTATTAATGGCGTTCATGTGTGCAATTTTTTGTTTGTTTTCATTTACATTTTCGTTGCATATAGCACGCAATACATATTGCGTTGGTGTTGTTGTTGTTGGTGTTGCGTAGGTTTCTTAACGCACACAAGCTGGAGTGCCAACAAAGCATGACAACAACCGCATATGTGGCAGCAATGGCAATATACGATTCTTTACGCTGGATTGCATTGCTTTTCTCCTCCATAGTGGGTAAGTAAGTGAAGCACCTATAAGTATTCTCTCCATTTCTAGTACTCGAGTAAAAGTAAATTAGTTTTTTTTTGGAGGAGTCATTTGGAATGCTTTACTATCGACACTCTTTATGGTGATTCCTCAAGAGTGCATATGAAAGCAAAGTTATAGTTATAGCAACGCTTGGTGTTTGCGCGTGTGTGTGTTTGTGTGTGTGATGGACTTGAGCAATAACACCAAATCATATTGTGAATCAGGGCTGTCCAAACAAAAGCCAAACCTGGAAATACACCAGCATAAGCAACAATTACAATTTTAACATCAATGAAACTACTTATCCTGTTAAAATATTTAATCCCGTATTCCTGCATTTGTATTGCTAAATTCGAACAAATACTTTAAACCGAAACTGTCGCTAATGGTAATCTTCTAAAGAAAGATATTATTTAAATGTGTTACATATTCAGTTTTTTTTTTTTTAAATTATACGAAAACTTTTGATTTATAGAATTTCCAAATAGCTCCATCTATTGGATTATTCAACAGTTCAAAAAAAAAAAAAATCCTAAATGTTATTTAAAAAAAAAAAAAAAAATTCGACGTTGGATTCGATTTGGTTTATTGGCCAAGTCTTAGTTATGACTTTTTGCGATTAGGGTTGTCGTAATAGATTCGTTTTCTATCGCTAGTAACGACACGATATATCGTTGAACCTATTGAACTCAATTTCCCATTTTCTGGATCATACCCATGCATTTCGATGCAGTGAAATGACTTGTTGAGTCACTTCCAAAGACTTAGTGAGCTCTATTAGAGTTTGACACGAGTCTTCGTCCAGCAAAGCCTCCATCATCTACAAACGTGGCTTGCCTTTCCTCATGCTCATTTGGCTTGATATCACTTGTATTAAAGTCACCACTTGCGAAACGTCTAAACCAAAATTCACAAGTTCAAAGTGGTGGAAAGAGTCCCTCGAATGGGGTACAACAGTTGACACAGCCAGAGCTAAAAGAGAATGTTGTTTACACTTCGAACGAATGACACATTTTGATTTCAATAGCCAAATGATGGCACACTCAAAATTTCTACGGAGACAAATATTTACATTTTTTTATCGTACAAAAAAGTAAAAAAACCCATAGATGGAACTTATCAACGAAAATTTAGAAATTTTACTCAAAAATACAAATATCTGTTTCAATAAATATTAAATGTAAGAACGTACATGAAAAAATAAGAAATCGATTCAGAATAATCCTTTAAGCTGTCATACTTGTTGTAAAGGTCAACAATGCTGATCAAGCATCTATTTGGAGGTCCCTGTTGTTGATGGCAAGTCATTTATAGTATACATACATAGTGTTAATTTTGATATTGTACACATAATATAATATAATATAATATATAAATAAAAAAAAAAAAAGATCATAAATGAAAGTTTAAGAATAAAATAAATTTTGACTAAATGTGTCTGTCAATACACATGAATCGAAAGAGAGTCTGTCTCCTTGATGGACGTTGCTTATGGTGCTGCTCGTGTACTTAGTACAATTTGTTGCTGACGTGCCATACAAAGGATTTCACAGTTACAGTCGCCAAGCGTATTCCATGTTGCCTACGATGTGAGACAAACAAATTGAGTTAGTTTTCGTACTTCTGGTACACAATATCATCACAAATGTTCAAAATTGGTCACATCGCCAGACAGACAGGCAAACAAAACGAAGAGACAGGCCACAGATAAATGCATATTCACTCACGTGTACATGGTGTCGAAGAGACTGGTCATATGTCACGCATACGTTCACATACATATGTCACACAGGCATCGCTAGCCATGACCGTTCACATTCTCACATTCTGGTTTTGGAGAGTCGCCCTGTTACTACACAAAGCGGAAATGTTTTCTTTTATACTTTAAATGATGTTATTCATATGTAGCCTTGTGTTGCACTTGTTCATGTTCGTTTCATTATTGCATTTCATGAATTTGTGTGGAATGTTACCCTGCAATATCCGTTTGGTATCTGTACGTACCACCGCACATAGACATAATCAATACATATGTACGTACTGTATCCGTACGTATATATAAATATATTTTCGATTCAGCTTACATTTTTACACGTAGTTTTTTGGTCAAATTGTTGCTCTCAATGCTTAAGATTATATGTACAATATATTTTACATTGTCCTATATACTGGTATGTAGGTAAATACAACCTGCTGCTACAATTGTGGTTTAACCATACTACCTTTGTATGATACATAAATGCAAAGATCTTTTTTCCTCCATTCACCATTTTTACTATATTTGCAGTAGTATTTCCTGATGCTGTTTGCTGGTGATGATGGTAGGTATATTGTTGTCAAATTAGTAGGGATATGCAAAATGGTTGGTGGTTTAATTTGTTCGAATTTTGAACCGAGTATAGCTTTGGAATACCTTTTGTGTTTAAAAGTGATTAAAGCACATTTAAATTTCAAGAATCATGCAGGAGTGCAAGGAAGTTTGTGCTCATCTTTGAAGTGTGCTCGTATTTCGTTCTATAAGTTCTATAAGAGCAAATAACATGTGACAGAATAATGTAAATTCGCCTAAAATTGTTGTAGGTGGCATCACATTTTATACGAGTATATTCCATATATCATTTGAGAATTACAAATTTTCATTAAATTACTCAAACAGGAACTGATGGCCTATTTGCCAACTTCTTCACGACGCTGAGCTACTTGTGACCATGTACTAGCTCATAATATGGAATCTGCAAGTCCTTTGCCTCAGATATAAAAAAGGAGACTTCACAATTTGGACCAGCTACCGTGGAATAATTCTGCTCAGCTTAGCTTATAAAATTTTATGAAGCGTACTGTGTGAAAAATTGCTGGATCTTCAGATCTAATAAGTCCATCATAGGTCAGATTTTTACTATACGTCAAATCCTGAAAAAGCTCTAAGGCAAACAGACCCACATAAAAAATACAAAATCAATATGTGGCACTTAAAGCCACGTAGGGCTCTTTGGCCGAGCTTCTCTTCCATTACTGTTGTGCGTCTTAAATTTTGGACAGTATTAGAAGGGACCTACTTATTTTAGCTGGTTCCGAACGGCAGAACTCTTGCGACATTACTTTTTCTGAGCTTTCTCACGGAGTTCTTTTATTTTATTTATTTATTTTTATTTATTTAATTCCATTTTTGTTCACATATAAGATATAATAATCTTTTACATGCGCAGAGTAAACATGAAATAACAACTTTAAAGATATTAACAACAAATTGCTTAAAAAATAAATGAATAAAGTAATTGCTTAAAACTAAATAGGGCTGTCGAGAAAAGGGAAAAGGGAAAAGAAAAAGAAAAGAAAAGAAAGTGCGTGTGAAAGAGAGAGAGAGAGAAAGAAAGAAAAGAAAAGAAAAGAAAAAAAAAATTTTAATTAAGGTTTGTTAAAGAAATGTAGAAGAATTAGGTGCTTAAAGTTTGCCATAGTAACAGCATTTTTAATATGTACCGGAAGTGAATTCCACAATCTAACAGCGCTAACGAAGAATAACCTACTAGAATTTTTGAAATTAAAACTTGGTATAAGAAAATTTCTGCCTCTACCCGACCTACAGAATTGAAGCTTATCATACAAGTACGCTGGACTCTGCGAGTGGATAAGTCTGTATAAAAATATGCAATTTCTAGCATCAAGATAATTAGAAAAATCAACACCAAGAATATTTCCACTATAGGCCGAGACATGATCAAACTTTTTTAAACCGTAAATGTAACGAACAGCATTATTGAATGTTACACGTAATTTTTGCAAGGACCTGGAATCCAGCTTACTGTAAACAACATCAGAATATGTTAAAATAGGGATCAGCAATTGGAGAATTAATTTTCGTTTAGTTTCACATGGCACAAATGATGTAGTCATTCTGAGGTTACGAAGAACAGAATACGACTTACTCACCACATTATTAATATGGTCTTCACAAGAAAGGGAAGAGTTAATAATAAAACCAAGATTCCTAACCTTGCTCACAAATTCAAGTTGGGTTCCGTTAAGAAAAATTGGTGAAATAGCATGAGAGTAAGATATTTTAGAAATTGGAAGAACATTCGATTTCAAGGGGTTCAACTGTAGCAAACTTACAGTCGCCCACTCGCCAATAGAACAAAGATCCTCATTAACTCTAAAACACAAATCCTCAACAAGACCAATAGGGCTTGACAAGTAAAGTTGAAGGTCATTAGCATATGCATGCATGTTGACATAACTGCAGACTGTAAAAATATCATTTAAGAATAATGAGAAAAGAAGGGGCCCAAGAACAGAGACCTGTGGTACACCACTAGTTATCCTGTTAAAAGCAGAATAATCGTTACCCACTTTAACCCTTTGAGACCTCTCCTTTAAATAACTTTCCATCAAACGAACAGCAGTATTCGAGAATCCGAAGTATTGTCTCAGCTTTATACACAGCAGAGAGTGGTTAACACTATCAAATGCTTTTGAGAAATCCAAGAGACACAACAGAGTCAAATGCACTTTGTCATACTGTATTCTAATATCATCCAAAATTTTTACTACTGCGGTGGAGCAACTATGTCCAGCGCGAAAACCAGATTGAAGAGGAGATATGAGACCACACCCACTGATGTGACTGGAAATCTGCTCAGCATGAGGGACTCGCAGACTTTTGATAAACATGACAGTATGCTTATTGGACGAAAATCAGCAGGTGTTGAAGGCATGGATTTTTTTGCAATGGGTATGACTGTAGCCATTTTCCAAATTTTTGGAAAACAGGAGGAAGTAAAACAATGGTTAACAATGTGTGTTAGAGGACTCAATACGTAGGGCAATACCAGTTTAATGAACTTAATAGCAATACCATCCTCTCCAACAGCATTAGACTTAATTTTGTTTAAACAACGTGCAACGTCCATTTCACACACAGCATCAAACTGAAACCGGTCTTGAAATTTGGTAGACGTTTTGTGATGGAGAATCTTAGGCAAATTGGAAGCAGTGTTAACAATAAAAAAGTCATTGAGTTCTTGGGGATCCGACATGTTTCAGAGTTACTACAACACACACCAATACTTTTTAAATTGTGCCACAGCTGTTTTGACGGTAATGAAGATTGAAGCTTCGATCTAAAAAACATCTTCTTCGACAACCTGACCATAGAGGTAGCTTCATTCCTTGCCCTTTTGTAATCCAGAAGGTTGCATTCAGTTGGATTTTTTTTTCCATTTATTGTAAGTTTTGTGACGTTTCTTCAATGCTAATTTTACATTTTGCGTAAACCAGGGACACGAGCTATTAATCACACGGCGAGTTCTCAAAGGAACATGTTTGTCAAATAGTTTAGTAAGCTCAGTAATAAAGTAGTTTAATTTATCATCAACTGAACTAAAGAACCAACAGGTAGACCAATTGGTATCAAGTAAGTCATTGTACAGAGATGTGAAATCAATGAGTTTATAAACACGATAGACAAACATGTTCTCCGAGACGACTGGACTAAGACCAATATTCAAAGTACAAAAAATTAAGTCATGATCAGAGATAAAAGATATTTGATCAAATAATAACACCAAAGAGATATCAGATACCACAAATATGTCAAGTAAGCTAGGTTGAGAGTTGTTTGCAAATCTAGTCGGGATATTAGTATTGACAATGCTGAGACCAACCTCATATAAACCATCAATAAATCGCTTAATGTAACTATTATTAGTTAAAAGGTTCAAATTAAAGTCACCACATAGAACAAAGTGATCATAGTCAATCACACAATTAGAAATGGAAGCGAACAACGGGTCAATACAGAAGCTGTGATTGGGGTTATAAACGCAGGAGAGAAAAATTTTAGTACTAGTATCAAAAATTTCTATATTTATGAACTCTATCTCTAATCCACTAGATTTATTCAAAAACTTTACATTTAGACTAGATCTACAATAGATTGCAACACCTCCACCTCTTCTATCACACCTGTCATTGCGAAATAGTTTATAATTTCTTAGAAGCTATTTCATGGCAAATTGTTACTGTCGAAAGAATTGCCGATTGCTTGCCGATAGGTGGGTACAGTTCGAAAAAAAAAATCTTTTCGATATTAAATTTGTTATGTTTCAGCCGGGGATTGACCCACGACCTACAGTTTAGAAGGCCAATACATTAACTACTAAGCCACGGCACCAACTACAACACATATACACCACATACTCGTATTTATCGATTGTGCAGCGATTTTCAGCAGTGTCTTGAAAAATTACTTTTAAACAGTAATGCTTAATATCGGTATTTCAACTTTGTAGCATATAACATATGATGGTTCTTTTTTTTTTTTTCTTTTGGGGGGGTTGCATGTATTATTTTCTCCCAAGACAGATAAGATGCGGGTGCACGTATTAAATATCGGGCTAGCTCGTCGGCAATAGGGGTGGTTCTTGCACTCTTATCTTTCTTAAATTTAATTTTCACCACAGTGTAATACAAAAAAAAAATTACGTGCAAATGAAAGAAAAAGGTAGAAACTAAGAAAAAGAGAAATAATGAAAGAGGATGAAAAGAAAGTGGGAAATGGAAAATTCAACACGAAATTACTTAAAGGTTATACTATGAGGCATTGCCTAGATGGACCTGTGTTGCCATTTCCCACCCTGCCATGATTTTGGTACATTTCCATCTTTCATAAAATTACCCAAAATCCCACAAGCCACAACACTATCAAGGCAGAGAAGTCATATCAGTTATCTAGCAATGCATAATAATATATAATATATTTATAATCATCATTTCAATATAAAGCTAATCATTTAGATAATAATATACAAAGAAATAAAATTTATGTAAGAAAAAAAAAATTTTTAAATACTCGAAGAATGCCAAATTGTTGTTTGTAATTACTCTTGCATATGTGTATACAAAATAAAATTGGAAAAAAAACAAATTAACACGATGTGGTATATAACCATTAACAGATGTAAATATTGCAAACAAAACAAAGAAAAATTACTCTTTTAAAAAAATGAATATAACAATAAAAGATAGATAAAAAAAAATGCATATATGTTTTTCTCACTCACCCAATAGAAAGCGTTGCTCCCACGTTGAAAGATCTTTCAATGCGTATGCGAAACAACTGCTGTGGAATGGAAGTTAAAAATGTTTCACAATTTTAGCAACATGTTGACAAAAGAGGTTTGGAACATGTTCTGAATATGCACTTTTTCCCTCAGCTTTACATTCACTTTTTGATCTTTTGATCTTTTTGACCCTTTTGATCTTTTCTTTTTTTTTTGTATGAGTAAATTAAAAAAAACAATTTTACATGCACAGATATTACCTATAATACTAACACTACTTTAGAATTCTTATAATTTCACTTTCATTACACAAAACTAATTTTAATAAGGTACTTATTAATAACACATTATCCCCATGTGCTGTCTTTTCCTCGACTGAAGTTCTCACTAATATAGAGAAGGTCCGCTATATCTCTGTTTGTACCGAATAATGAAGTTTATTGTTTGCTTCTTCTTCGTTGTTGGAAACCAATAGAAGTCAGCAATTGCTCACGTTTTGCTATATGCATAGATGTACGACTTTGGTTTGACAAGATCATACTAAATTAAGTCGTGTGCATCTCACTTTTTCCTCATACTATACAAGTATTTATGCCATTTGTTGGTACGAATCCTACTCACAGCTGCATACATAAACACTCTTTTTAAAATTTGGCAATAATTATCACAAATTATTAGGTGCCAATTCTAAATTGAATACATTAAAAAAGAAAATCAACATATATGACAAAAGAAAGAAAATTAAATTTGAAATTTACCCTTTATGGAAATTGATACCGCTTACAAAATTGTATGTCTAGTAGTAACGTCTTGTCGATACTTAGTTTGAAATGAATCTAACAAAAAAAATTACCTGTTAAAAATGAAATTAAAATAATTTTAAGCAAAAGAATATCTTACGTTGTGCGCTTTGCACATAAATTTTCGGTGCTTTAGATATATGAAATGAATATATATCTAGGTAACTATACGCGAACAACAAGTAACTTTCTTTTATATTTCACTGCACTTGTATATGGATATAATGTGGCTATACCGCTTAGAAACTGTACCAAGAAAAAATGATTGTGTGTTCTAAGATTTGTAGGCAAGAGACCTCGTATTGCAAGATAACTTGCAGTAAATCCCGAAACTAACATTAATTTTCCAATCGAATAGCTGAACTTTTGGAGATAATTACCTCAACAAAATTTGTAGATTCCTTCAAATTTTACTTCCATTTGCCACTTGATGGCGGCACAAACAACCGTTAAGTTGAAGGAATTTAAAATAATTATAAAACAACGAATGATAACCACATACATGCAAATAATGTCATCATGCTGCAATCGCTACTACATTTCCCCCCCAACCAAAATCAGACTTTGGGGGTAAAAAAAAACACGCAAAATCTGATCACAAGATTGCAGCAACAAAGGCATAATGAAATCGAATATGTAAATAGGTTTGTAACGATTTTCGTCATTGACGGATATCCTTCGCGTGATATGTGCCCACAATTTGTCCTCGTAAATCCTCAAGCTCATAGTAACAATTTCCTAATTTCCTACGAATTCGTGCTTTGATAAATGTGGGCGCCAATTTTGCACTGTAGCCGTGCTTAAAATTGCTTTGCTTGAAGTTGCGACGGTATACTTCTTGACCAATGTCAAATGAAACAGCTCTTGATCTCAAGTTGTAAACACGCTCATTTCGATCTTGTTGCTTTCTCATCAATTCACCAGCACGTTTACGAACAACCTCAAAAGTATCCTCTCTATTAAAGTTTATACTTCTGTCTTCCAAGAAATGCAACTTCTCTAATAAATCGTAAGTAGAACCATTAGTGATCATATGTTGACCAAAAGCCATGAAATATGGCGAAGTACCTATTGACGAATGTGCAGCAGATCGCAAGGCACAACAAATGCCGCTTAAATGTTCATCCCAGTCTTTCTGATCGGGATTTACATATGACTTTATTGCTGATAACACTGATCTGTTCACTCTCTCTGATGCATTGGCTTGTGGTGAATGTACAGCGGTGTATACATGTTGAATACCATATTTTTGAAGTAACTTATTGAAGATGTCTGACTTGAATTGGGTGCCATTGTCAGAAACGATTACTTCCGGAACACCAAATGTATGGAAAAGATCCTCCTCCAAATACTTGACTATAACATCTGCAGAAAACTTCTTAACAGCTTTTAAAAATGGGAACTTAGAGAAATGATCGAGTCCAACAAAGATACCAATATGGCCAGAACGAGAACGAGGATATGGTCCTAAAAAGTCAACATAGACTCTCTGAAAGAATCTATGTGTATCAATATGTTTGCCCATAGGTGGTCTCAACACGAAATTAGGGTGTTTAGTACTTTTACAAACTTCGCACGCATTGATGTAATTTTTAACGTCATTTACCAAGCCTGGCCAAAAATAATATCGCCGAATTCTTTCTAACGTTTTGTTAATCCCTCCATGTGATGCTAAGTGACAGTCATGAGCTTTGTATAAAATATCTGGAACTAAGATTTTTGGCAACCATAACTTCCACACCAAATCATCGTGCAGTTGCTCGCCTGTCGAGTGTTCTGTCCGTCTATAAACAAGTCCGTCAACAACTCTAATATCGGGGAATTTGGTTTTATTTTCTTGTATGTTCCTTATTAGTTCCTTATATTCGTCCAATTGAAATGCAGTCGACTTCAAATCAACGAAAACCCCAGAGTCTAAAGCAGACAGATCATCATTGTTAACTCTCGACAACGCATCTGGAACAATGTTTTGACTACCACGACGATGCTGGATTTTAAAGTTGTATCCCTGTAGCTTAAGTGCCCACCGAGCTAAACGAGAGCTTAAGTCGGTTTGTGACATTAACCATTTAAGGGAAGTATGGTCAGTGATTATAGTGAAATCGTGTCCCTCTACATATGCCCTGAATTTCTTGACGCTGAGAATTGCAGCTAAGCATTCTTGCTCTGTAACTGAATATCTCCTTTGAGCTGCGTTGAGCTTTTTCGACATGAATGCAATGGGATACTCATCACCGTTTTCGCTTAATTGCACAAGCACGCTACCAATACCTGTAGAACTGGCGTCACAGTGAATATAAAAGGGCTTTCCAAAATCTGGACTATGCAACACTGGAGCATTACTTAAAATGTTTTTTAATTCTTCGAAAGCATGCTGTGCCTCCTCATTCCATCTAAACTGTTTGTTACCCCTGAGAAGATCAGTCAGAGAGGACGTTACTGCGGCATAATTCTGAATAAACTTCCTATACCACCCCGTCATACCCAGGAACCGTCTGAGTTGCTTAACAGATCCTGGAGTCGGAAATTCTGTTATGGCGGATACTTTATCGGGATCCGTTCGAATGGTACCCTTACCAACCATATGACCAAGATAGCGGACTTCGTTCAGACAAAATTTACTTTTTTCTATATTAATTGTCAAGCCTGATTCTCTAACACGTCGAGCAACAACACTAAGAACTTCCATGTGCCTTTCAAAACTTTCGGAGATCACCAGTAGATCATCCAAATACACAAAAACCTCCGAACGAAGATGAAAAGGCACAACCTTGTCCATTAATCGCGACATTGTTTGTGGTGCATTACAAAGCCCAAAAGGCATAACCTTGAACTGGTATAAAGGTCGACCTGGAACTGTAAAAGCCGTTTTACCTTTAGAAGCAGGATGCAAAGGAATTTGCCAGAAAGCATCTTTTAAGTCCAAACTAGTAATATATTCAGCTCTTGGCAGTCTACTGAGTATACCATCAATATTTGGCAAGGGATATGCATCTTTTACAGTGACAGTATTTACTTTCCTACTATCTAAACATAATCGTATCTTCCCTGGTTTTCGTACCAAAACAATAGGAGATGACCATGCACTATCTGCTTCTTCAATGACCCCCAAACTTAGCATCCTGTCAAGCTCCGCATAAATCAGCTTTTCCACCGCTGGAGACACGGGAAAGTGTCTCTGTTTAATTGGCTTGGCCTGACCCACATCAATGGTATGTACTATCAAATTTGTTCTGCCTAATCCTTCTCTGGCGAAGGAAGGAAACATTTTAATGACATCTTGGAGACGACTCTGTTGCATATTGGTCAAGGTATGTACCGCAGGATCGTTTGTGATATCAATAGCGTTTATATCGCAATGTACAACGTCAGGAAGTAAGTCGAATTCATGCCAAAAATCAACACCGAGATACAAGTTCTGTGATAATGACGGAATTATAAATAAATTTATCTTCTTGTTCATACCACGAAAGGTAATATCAGTTTCTATTAACCCAACAACCCTTTGGGGCTTTCCATCAGCAGTTCTGACATTCGATCTGATTTTTTTAAAAGGAGTGTTGGATTTCAGAAACTTTTGAGCCGCATCAGAACCAAGACAACTAACTGAGGCACCAGTATCCAGAAGACCAAGAATAGTCTCGCCAAACAATTGAACTTCGCCATATGGACGGATGTCTTTAGGCCTATCAAGAACACTGTCAATAAGTCTCTTTTGATTTTTCTTAACATTATCCCGACTTATCATTTCGCAATTCAACCCTATCATATGAATGCTTGACACATTTATTAAATAAATCTTGGTTCCGCATACAACCGTTTACGTTTGATCCGTGTTGGTAGATTGGTTCCTTTGTGTTTTCGCAAGGATCTGTTTGGGTGCCCCTCTCATAGCACCCTTCGGTGAGTTTTTTGAATTGCTACAATTCAAGCAGGTCGGCTTATATCTGTTTGGAATACCACAACCGTAACAGAACACCTTACGCTCGCTTAAGCAGTCTTGATAACGGTGTCCGCCCTTGCCACAATTCCAACACAGCAACGATAAAGCTGCAATATTATCGGTAGTATCATCTACTTGAGAATCCAAGTTATCATAGAATTCACTTTCGACTTCTGCTACTCGTTTTCTGATTGGCAAATGTTTAGTATAATTATGTTTCTGCGCCACATCTTTGATGAAAAACTCACGTCTGCGACAGAGTTCCCTTAATTCAGAGACGGTAGATACTTTTATATTAAGGATCTCATGTTGAATCTCCGGCAATAAGTTTCTTCGCAAAATCTCCACAAGATCCGCTTCTGATATTTGTTTGTCAAGATTATCAGTAAGCTCAGTAACAGCTTCATAAAAAGCATCGAAACTTTCATTCATTTTCTGCTTTCTGTCCCGTATCAACTCTCGATAATCCATGTCTGTTCGATTATCCTTGTACTGTTTTCTCATAGCACTACACAACTCATTCCAACGGATTTCACGAACAGATTTATGGTAACGCCAAAACCATTCAGCCGCTTTAGAATCGAATAGGGTACTGATATAGCGACATAACAACTCGAAATTACCACCCAACGTTTGGATAGTAAGAGACTCTACTCGATAAATAAAGTTGTCAACTGATAGTCCATTCGAACCACCAGAAAAGCGTATCTTCCAATTCAGTATCACTTGACTGACTTTTGATGGATTGAGAATATCATGTGAAGTTGCCTGGGAAATCGGTGAATTTCTAAGCTGCATTTTCGGATTCACATTACTATTTGGACCTGGTTCAGTCACTGTAGGTAACCCTAATAATTGCTCAATGGATTGACCTTCCATTGGCTGTATAGGTGACGCCGTTGTAACTGCAGCTGTTAATGGTCGCAAGCCCAAACGTCCAAATCCAACATTAATAGTTGATTCAATCACCTGCGTGAGCTGCTGATTTAAAGTCGCAAGCATTTCCGCTTGTTGAGCTCCCACTGCTGTTGCAACCATGTCTCTGATTTGAGCCCTTTGCTGAGGAGACAACTCCACCAGCGGTATCGCCTGTTCACATGATCTTTCTGACACGTTACTATCCAGTGGTCTCTGCGCTTGAGACCTGGTATTATGACTGGGACCAGCTGCCTTAGAAGGTGTGATGTTTTTGACCATGGCAGTATGAGGTGTGTTCAGCGGCACACATACTGTATTACACACAGGGCACGTATCCGTCGTCTGCAAATATTTTGTGATACATGACTTGTGGAACGTGTGGTTGCAAATAGTTTTGACCAAGTGACCCGTAACCGTAATAGGATTACCACATATGTTGCAATTTGAATTTGTGGACCTACTACCACTCAAATCCTCAGTACTGCGCCTGACAGACATATCTAATTAATAGCAAATAAATTCAGAAGCCCAAAAAGGTATGTTCAAATATTCTACGAAACTTTCGACTGAAAGTTCCACAAAAATAATACAAAATTGATAGAAAAATTGTAATCACGAGAAAAATAAGGAAAAATTATATTATTATATAACCTATCAAAACCTCTATCAAAACCTATCAAAACCTCTATCAAATTTTTAAATTAACC
The DNA here is from genome assembly GCA_963854835.1 of Megamerina dolium. Lineage (NCBI taxonomy): Eukaryota > Metazoa > Arthropoda > Insecta > Diptera > Megamerinidae > Megamerina > Megamerina dolium. Next base: position 45,295,409 of record OY978527.1, read on the forward strand.
CAAATCCAGAAGAAAACAATAAACAAATAAGCCAAAAAAAATATGCACACCAAATAAATATATAATAAAAACAAGGGTAAAAAAAATAAATGCAAAAATGTAGAAATATAACATATATGTATAACGACTTCTCTACCCATTAATAATTTGTTGTGGAAACTTATTAAATAAGCAATTTCAATGTTGACATCCAAACGTAAATCGAAAGAATGAAGAGTGTAATGTGTCGGTATGTAAACAGCTGAGTGCCTTTTCTCTAGCCCACAAATTTCCAACTACACAAAACGGAAGAGAGTAAATGATCAAGATCAGCCCTCTAAGCGCGGTCAGATTTCAGCTCTATTGTCCAAATGTCTGCATTCCAAGCAGGAAAATCTAATATTGATCATTCACTGATAGCCTAATAGAAGTAAGAAATATATCGTATCTACATGTGAGTTATGAGCTATTGTCAGTTAAAAAGCTGCACAAATTCCAACCAAGCACGATACGACACATAAAGAACATATTTCAAAGTATACAAAGGAAGCCTATAAACAAAGTCAAATGATGGGCAAACCTAAGTGATGGAACTTTTAAATTAATTATTACAAAATTCAAAAGAATTAATACGCGAAGTTATTAAATGGCATGTAACTTGACGAATGTTTGACTGTATGTTCCAAACAAACTAGGTCGGCCCCACGTTGGGCGCCAAATTTTCTATATTTACTGTAGCATATAACATATGATGGTTCTTTTTTTTTTTTTCTTTTGGGGGGGTTGCATGTATTATTTTCTCCCAAGACAGATAAGATGCGGGTGCACGTATTAAATATCGGGCTAGCTCGTCGGCAATAGGGGTGGTTCTTGCACTCTTATCTTTCTTAAATTTAATTTTCACCACAGTGTAATACAAAAAAAAAATTACGTGCAAATGAAAGAAAAAGGTAGAAACTAAGAAAAAGAGAAATAATGAAAGAGGATGAAAAGAAAGTGGGAAATGGAAAATTCAACACGAAATTACTTAAAGGTTATACTATGAGGCATTGCCTAGATGGACCTGCGTTGCCATTTCCCACCCTGCCATGATTTTGGTACATTTCCATCTTTCATAAAATTACCCAAAATCCCACAAGCCACAACACTATCAAGGCAGAGAAGTCATATCAGTTATCTAGCAATGCATAATAATATATAATATATTTATAATCATCATTTCAATATAAAGCTAATCATTTAGATAATAATATACAAAGAAATAAAATTTATGTAAGAAAAAAAAAATTTTTAAATACTCGAAGAATGCCAAATTGTTGTTTGTAATTACTCTTGCATATGTGTATACAAAATAAAATTGAAAAACAAACAAATTAACACAATGTGGTATATAACCATTAACAGATGTAAATATTGCAAACAAAACAAAGAAAAATTACTCTTTTAAAAAAATGAATATAACAATAAAAGATAGATAAAAAAAAATGCATATATGTTTTTCTCACTCACCCAATAGAAAGCGTTGCTCCCACGTTGAAAGATCTTTCAATGCGTATGCGAAACAACTGCTGTGGAATGGAAGTTAAAAATGTTTCACAATTTTAGCAACATGTTGACAAAAGAGGTTTGGAACATGTTCTGAATATGCACTTTTTCCCTCAGCTTTACATTCACTTTTTGATCTTTTGATCTTTTTGACCCTTTTGATCTTTTCTTTTTTTTTTGTATGAGTAAATTAAAAAAAACAATTTTACATGCACAGATATTACCTATAATACTAACACTACTTTAGAATTCTTATAATTTCACTTTCATTACACAAAACTAATTTTAATAAGGTACTTATTAATAACACATTATCCCCATGTGCTGTCTTTTCCTCGACTGAAGTTCTCACTAATATAGAGAAGGTCCGCTATATCTCTGTTTGTACCGAATAATGAAGTTTATTGTTTGCTTCTTCTTCGTTGTTGGAAACCAATAGAAGTCAGCAATTGCTCACGTTTTGCTATATGCATAGATGTACGACTTTGGTTTGACAAGATCATACTAAATTAGGTCGTGTGCATCTCACTTTTTCCTCATACTATACAAGTATTTATGCCATTTGTTGGTACGAATCCTACTCACAGCTGCATACATAAACACTCTTTTTAAAATTTGGCAATAATTATCACAAATTATTAGGTGCCAATTCTAAATTGAATACATTAAAAAAGAAAATCAACATATATGACAAAAGAAAGAAAATTAAATTTGAAATTTACCCTTTATGGAAATTGACACCGCTTACAAAATTGTATGTCTAGTAGTAACGTCTTGTCGATACTTAGTTTGAAATGAATCTAACAAAAAAAATTACCTGTTAAAAATGAAATTAAAATAATTTTAAGCAAAAGAATATCTTACGTTGTGCGCTTTGCACATAAATTTTCGGTGCTTTAGATATATGAAATGAATATATATCTAGGTAACTATACGCGAACAACAAGTAACTTTCTTTTATATTTCACTGCACTTGTATATGGATATAATGTGGCTATACCGCTTAGAAACTGTACCAAGAAAAAATGATTGTGTGTTCTATGATTTGTAGGCAAGAGACCTCGTATTGCAAGATAACTTGCAGTAAATCCCGAAACTAACATTAATTTTCCAATCGAATAGCTGAACTTTTGGAGATAATTACCTCAACAAAATTTGTAGATTCCTTCAAATTTTACTTCCATTTGCCACTTGATGGCGGCACAAACAACCGTTAAGTTGAAGGAATTTAAAATAATTATAAAACAACGAATGATAACCACATACATGCAAATAATGTCATCATGCTGCAATCGCTACTACAACTTTGCAACTTTGAATTTAGACAATGACACAGCTCAACTGCTTTCGTGCAGCGAAAATTCGTAAGAAACATGCCCCCGCTTAATACCGAACAAGGTTTCTGACAAGGCGATCATCTAACTTCTTCAAACTGATTATGGGGAAAATAACGTTGTACATACATGTACAAAGTGCCATATTTTTGTCATATTCCGACGATATTAACCCATTAATTGACGCACATAGAAATACTAGGAATATTTCAATTTCCTTTTTAGGGTAGGCCTATATGTGGTCAATTAAGAAAAAAAAATGTTTTTCTTTTTCGTACGTGACCAGGTGTAGGCGTGGCAGAGTGGTGCAAAAACGCACCACTGTCAATTAACGAGTTCCTTTTTAGCAAACTTTTGATAATTTGCTTTTATTTTTATATTGATTGAAATACTTTTCAAAAAGTCAGCGAAGTTTTAATTGTAATTGTTTTTACATATATTTTTAGTAGAAACGCTGCTAATTCAAAGTATAAATATACCATGCATATTGCATTATGCAGGGTATAAAAATAAAATTTATAATTCATTTTGATAAACGAGTGAGAAACATGACTATGGTTTGGAGTGAAATGCTTGGAAACATTTTGAGTGCATTGATACATTGCACTTTGTGCATATGTATGTTGTATGATAGTGACAATGTTTACATCTCCTACGAGAACCATCTGGTCGCGCAGCAATACAGTGGTCCACACGGTCAAGCCGAACGTTATTGTTGAGAACTTCTAATCTACATGCAACATTGTCGGTTAGTAGAATGAATTCAGTAACTGAAACTCAAAATTCAAATTGAGGCATCCGCAGCTTATTTTCAATATATTTACAAAATGCACAATGCAATTTCCAGGCATTAACCATTGCTGCATCAACTCCGTTTGTGACAAGTGGCCAATACCATTTTTTACCGCGCACACTAATTCGATAGTTATTCATAGCGTTATCGAATAAATCCACTCCACCTATTGTTTTGTTGTAGTGTGCAATGTTATTTGGCATGGGTACAGATACCATTTTTTTATTTTTCTTGTCGTAGCGTTTAGTTTTTTGCATGGGTATGTCTGTCACATGATTCGATGCCACAGTTACAACCGCATTATCATTCCACCGACAAATAAACAAATTGTTTCGTAGATCATAGATCCAATCATGTTCACCTCGACTCGTTTTACACATTTCCTTCACCGTCTTTAGTTTTTTTGTATTTGTCCGATTTTCTCTTATAGTGCCGGTAGCGAAATAGCCATTCTTGCTCAAATTGCACATTAGTTTGAATGACGTGAAGAAGTTGTCGAACGTTACAGTGTGATGACCAGGATTTTCTACTTTAGATAAAAGTCCCAATACAACCTTTTCACCAAGTGAGAACTCAGACTTCTCAGTCGCACCTAAGTATCATAAAAGAGAAGGCTTCTGATGTTGGAAGTAAAAAATTTAAATATTTCATAAATACCTGCATATGGAATAAATTGAAATAAATACCCGTCAGTGGAGCATAGATACCAATATTTAAATCCGAAACGGATTGGCTTGCCTTTAATGAACATCTTACATGGATGCTTACCAAAATAAGCAATCATCTGCTCATCAATAGATAGTTGATGAGAAAATACGCCAAACTGCATGAAGCGTTCGCTTAGCATAGCGTTGAATGGTGTCACTTTTCCAAACTTATCTAAAGGATTTGGTTTACTATTGTCGCACAAATGAAAATATTTTTTTATAGTCCAGAAACGATTTCGACTCATAGCATTTATGACAGCTTGATTGCCAATGGAAGGTTTTTGGGACCAAAAGCAATCAACTTTGGGGAATGTGTTATAACCTGAAACAAACAATATTCCAATGAACTTCCAGATTTCAGCGATTGATACACAAAAGTCATGCGAATTGCATATGTCGTGAGCATATGCATTTGTTTGGTCAACAAAATACTGCAGCATTTCTTCGTCCACAAACAACTGAAACAATTCAGCTGGTGACTTTTGACCTAAGAAGAGGTCTAGAAAATATTTAAGTTCACACAGATTTTTTTTTGCATATGCTTACCATGAAGTGCATAAAGGCCTTCGTAGTTTTGTTGGGAACAGTCCATCGGTTGTTGTGAAAATTTCGGTGACTTCTTCACCCATTTTGGCTCTGGAATTTCTTTGCGTGGGCGCCTCTTCGTCGCTCTTTTGCTTGTAGATGGGTAGGGCTCACAGCTTAACATTTCATTCGAGCTAGCAAGCGATGCATTTAGACTTGGCACATATTTATTATCGTCAACAAATTGGCAAAGCACTTCTAATTCACCAGCCACTTCATTTGGAAGATCCGTCGCTGCCGCAAAACCATCTTGCGCATTCTCGTCAACTTCTTCCTCGTCAGTAAGATGGTCAAATTTAGACGGCGGCAACACAATGATATCAACTTGGTTGGCGCAAGAAATATCCTCATCGCTTTCATCTCCTGCCAAAATATCCTCAATTTCTTTTTTGCACAAATATTTTTTTAAAACTTCACAAATCAATTCTTTTAACGGGAAACGGTAAACAAGCAACAGCTGATTTTGTTTATAGTAATGCCAGATGGTTTTATTTTATTAAATTCCCAATAAATAGAACCAGCATACTACTTCTTGTGGCAACTAAAATATACATTCTGGGTATTCACTATGTATGTGATGTATTTGGTCTCGTATTCTGTATTTTTGATAAATTTGATAATTTTTTGACATTTTTTCATACGAAACCAAAACTAAAATCAAAATACACAGATTGTATAGAAATACATCAGATTGTGAATACGGCTATTGTTGCAACAAAAACTACATATCTTTTATTATAATGAGAAAAGTTTTTTGTAAATAAGGGTAAATATGTGATAAAAGTATACTTATAAATTTTATTTATTTTTCTTTAATTGCAGGTAATTAGAAATACGTCTCATTTTGTTACTATAATAATGAAAATAGAAACATTAAAATTAACCTAAAAAGGAACTCGTTTATTGACAATGGTGCGTTTTCGCACCACACAGTTTTACGCAAACATTATAGATGAAAAACTGAACCGATCTTAACATTTTCTTTTCTCGATTAAAAGATATATAAATTAGCCAACTGTTTACAAAGGTTTCGTAATTAAAAAAAAGTATTTTCTATAATATTATTATCTTCAAAATTAAAAAAGCTGAAAATTCGAAAAAATTTAAAACAAGTTCCACTGAGATGGGCGTGGATGTATGATTCCGTTACCTTTTAGCATTAAAAAAAATTCACAACATTCCTGAAAGATATACAGAGCTAATGTAAAAACTCAATTGTCAATATCGCTTACCGTTTGTCGGAAAAAAATAATTTAAAATCACACTTTTATTGGTGCGTTTTCGCACCATTGTCAATTAATGGGTTAATACATGAACACGCTAGCAGTCAGTGCAGCATTCTCCAAATAGCGAAAATAATCTCATCGAACGGGTGATACAGTGAACAAGAACAAGACAAAGTTCCTCGTGTTAGCACACATGGAGTTCCGGCATCTAAGAACGCTTATTACCAAATTTGAACTAGTTCTAAGGACTTGTTATATGGCTCTATAGCTACCTAAAGGCGCAAATGAGTCTCAGGGGAACTGCAGGATAAATTTATAAAAGAGGAAATTGTAAAAATAGTTCAATGGAATTAGGATAGTAGCAAATCTTATTTGCTAGTAATTTTGTACGTTTTTAGTTTGAGCATTCTTTGAAGGAATATTTTTATAACAAACCCAAATTGTCACAAAGGTCTTTCTTGGAATCCTTTTACTGTCAGAACATTTTCCTACTGCGTGAGGACTAATGCGTTGAGATAAAGTGAGCTCAATCGGGATTGCACTGACTATGTTTTGTTGACAGGATCAGACATGTTGCCTTGTAAAAGTACATCAAGCCAACAAATGTACACTTATAGTATATGTATGGTATATACATACACAATGATTTGCCTGATAATGTCATGAAAAAGATGACAAAGAAAAGAAGAAGAGAAATGAATAAATTTATTGTAATGATAGCATTATCAATAATAAAAGAAAAGAAATAATATCTAATTGCAATCGCTACTTACCATATATTCCTTGTCGCTGCATGCATTCTCGTCTCTGGTATTTTTTAAGTGGCAGCCGCATAAACAAATCGTTGCAATTTATGATGTCGGCATACGCGTAACCTCAATATAAACCCATGCAAATACATATCATAGTAAATCCGCATTTATTGCTCACTTCAAAACACACAAAATTCATCTCCAAATAAGAGTTAACAAGCGAGCATAATAATAACAGTAACAATTGTAGGATGTGTACTGTAGCTGGCAACATTGCACTGAGAATAGCAAGGACAGCATTCTATTCAGTATGGCAAATGGAAAAGCAGCAGTAACGGAAACAGAATTACGGATATGAAAAAAAAAAATACAATATTATAAGGTAGATGTACCAACAAAGGTTATACGTTCAGAAGTTCATTTATATTGATTTGCCTCAAATAAACACGCGAACATTTCTAAGCGTCTTAATAAAAGTTTGAATCAAGTTATCTTTTCGGAAAACAAAACTTTTCATGTGAATGAAGGTTATTCGCCCTTTTAACTTAATCCTCTATAAATTACATGCATGCTTAAAATAATATACCTACATAGTTGACCATATTTGGTGAACTTTGCCTTACATATTTTTACATACAAGTTAGAAAAGAGCAGATCAAAAAAACCAATAATATGCACAAAACAATATAAATATGTAAATATATACATAAGTATATATGAGTGTGTGTATGTTCCACCATTATGAGCATCAAAGGCAGCGGAGCGCATCGAACCGATTTACAATGAAAACAGAACGATGAGGCTTAAGTCGATGATGCTTTGTTGCAGGAGATTCTGTTGCCACTATTATTGAAGCGTCTGGACTGGACGCTATATTGTTGAATGCAATCACACGCACACATTTATATACACACATACATACTCGTACATGTATGTATATCCGTACAGTCTCTTTGTTCGAATTGGGATTAGAGAGGCACTCTAAGAATAGGATGCATACATTTAAAAAACAAAATATATTTTACATACATACGTACATACAGTAGGTTTGCCGATCCCGACTATTCGATTTGATGATTTTAATGAAAGCTATTACACTTTATATCGGGTTATTTCTTAGAGTGCTATAGTTTCAAATTGAATTAAAATTCATAAAAGGTGCAGGCGATGTATTGTACAAAGGGGAAATATAAAGACCAACCAACCACGGTTCCCCATTGAAATCGCACTCACAGAATAACGACATTTTAAATAAAATTGCACACTTTTGAAAGGTCTGAGGAAGAGTTGGTCCCAAAGTAAATTGAAATATCCTCGGATAGAATGAATTTGTTTTAAAAAACCTTCTGCAAGAGTTTTGTGACAAATTGTGAATTAAACGGGCTGTGGGTATATCTAAGTACATTTCTATTATAACTGAACATCTTCGTTTGTGCGTGTGCATGTGTGTGTTTACTTTGTGTGTTAGTGCAATAACAATAATAAAAAATAAAAGTAAAACAGCAACAACACCAATATCCGAAAGAAGAACAATCAAATGGAACGGACGGAGGAGGACTAGTGGAATTTTGGTCCCCACTCTTTTATTTAGCTTGGCTTTTATGGGTGTAATGATGAAATTCACAAATTGACTGCTGAGGCACATCACAAACATAATTCGAAACTCATGGTTATTACAATAGCAACAGAAACAACAACAACGACAACAGCAGCAACAACAACAACAATTTTTAAGCATCAGAGCCACGCAATGAACAACAATACAAACAAACAAACACAAAAAAATATGAGAAAAAAAGTAAAATGGGGATCTCAATACAACAATACTGTGTCATGATGCTTCTTTTCTCTAATTCTACATAAAATACAATACGAACAAGCGAATGAACAGAAGAAAAATGAACAAAATAAAATAAAATAAATGCACAAAAATAGCAACAATACAAACAATAACAAGCCACTTCAGGTGCCGTTCACACATCGTAACAATTTCGTCGCAATTTTTAGTATTTTTTTCCTGCTCTTTTATTATACATACAAACATATAACATAGGTATACTAGAATTGTTGTTGTTTAATACAAACATCTATATATGTACATACGTTCATACATATATAGTATGTATGTATATATTTATATATAGCTATTTATCAATATGCATATATGTGTATTTGTGCCACTTGCTTGTGTTATATCGTATGAGGGCGTCCATTCGCCCTTCAATTAATTTCGATATTCGCATCACGTTCGGAGGCCATCACTAAACAATTTCATACGCATTAGTGCTGTCGAGTGCGTCCAATGAATTTCATAAGCTATAATCTAAAGAACGGGATGAGAGCGGTGCAAGTATAAGAATACAAAATGACGTTAAAGATAATCATGAAAGGTGGAGGTGGAAGAGATTCAATAGAACCAACTTCTTTCTTATTATACTATAGGTATTGTATGTACATATGTTTGTATGTATTTTCTTTTGTATTCTTTGCAATCTTTAATCTAACATACACTCAATCACACGTCCGATCCTATATGCACGCATTCCCGATGCGTGAACAAATCCACAAAGCGTTGGCGTGCGTATGCCACTTAAATATCCTTTGGGATTTTAATACAAATTGGAAATTATGAAATCTTCATTAAGGCAATGTGTGCAAAGCCAATAACTATAGTATGTAAAATGATTGTTATAAAGGACGAAAGATTATATGTAGGTACCTTAAGATATATATACGTATCTGTACGCAATCATGCATTATACATCTATTAAAGCTGAAATTATTTGCAAATAATCTACAACTATATGCTTATATCAAATATTAATTGTGGTTTCAATCGAAAAATTGAAAAATCGAAATTTTTAAGTATTATATACACACCCTAATATTGAATATATCCACGAAGCTGTTCGAATTTCCACATCAAATCTTTAAATTGTGTCAACACGTTTTCACTGAATGAGCTTATAGGCTTATGATGGACAAATTTTTGTAAAAAAATCATCGTATGTCCTTCGATTTTATTTTTTGTATTTGTTATATTATATACAGTGTGTTTTAAAGGAGACATTCTAAAATTGTGACAGTTAATATGACAAGTCATACCACTTTTTTATTTAGTATTGTTTGCAATTTCATCAGGTGAAGAGCTACATCCCGACACCGCTCACAAATTGTGAAAATTAATTTCCAAAATCAGTGTTCAGTAAGAAATGTTCACAGAACTCTTTGCCCAATTTGCAACATACATCATTGACTAACTGAAGCGAAATTTGGTACTCAATTTGCTCTTTTGTACTCCATTAAAGGCAGTGTAGGGGATTATCAAAATTCATGGATTCGTCAAAATGCACAAGCCTTTGGCCCTGTTTTCATCGACTTTTTGGATGAATTAGAATTAGAATCTGTGCTCACGTGTCTACAAATATTCAATTGGTGCAATAATTGAAACCAACCGATTATTGTTTTCAGTATGAGTTCGTAGTAATTGGCGAGCCTTTCTTCTGCAAAATTGAAACAAAAATCAAGCTATCAGCATAAATGAAGACTGCTATAGAGCCATGCTGAAAGATCTTTGTTTTCAGCAGAACGGAGTCACATTTCATTCTGCCCACGAAACTATCATTTGATTAAAGTATTCAATGATGAGATTATCTCCAGAAATAGTTTTGTACACTAGCCATTCTGGCTCACCCTTCGTGCGAGTTTATGTCTTTTCACTAGTTTTTTGTGGGTCAATTAGAAGTAATTGGTCTACGCGAGCAGATCATCATTCGTGAAGTACTGCATCAATTGGTTGAGAATATGTTTGATACATCTCAGACGATCCTATTTTCCATAATTCACATCATGAAACAATCTATCGCTAAATGAAGATTATCATTGCCTTAACAGTTGCTCTATCTACCATATGCTAGTTTAAAATACTACAACACTTAAAAAGACTATTCATTTTCGAAATTTTTGCCTGGAAATTCATCAGTTTTCCTAAAAAGTCAATGTGATTATAAGTCATTATATTAGCCATATTTTATTAGACATTGTTTCCCAGCAAGTAGCGTTAACTATAAAGCAAATCAACAACAGTAAAGTCAGCATGTTGCTTAAGTTCAGTGCTATCAATTACTTTAATTTCTTCAACTGTGCAGAGATGTTAGTTATAAATATCTGTTAATTTATACGGAAGAATTTTACAAAAAAAAAAAAAAAAAAAAAACAAATATTGCATTATTCTTTAAACATTTTATCAATTAAGTAATATGAATTTAATGTCTTTGAATTGTTCATATAAAATAAACAATTGGATCAACTCTGTTCGTGATAATAAGCATCAGTCATTTTATTGACACAAAAATACCAAGTTGTCGAAAAAAAAACATCAAATGGAAGCTTAAATGTCTTCCATAATAGCCTTGCAACAAAGCTTTGGAAGAGAGAGCTGCTAAAAGAGTTGTCACCCTACATTGGTTATTGCAAGTATTATATTCATAATCATTATATTCAGTAATCGTATTACAAATAATTTGAATAAAACTATTGAATTTGTTTTAAAATCAGTCATATTAAAAGCAATATTACAAAATTTGCAATGTAGCTGACCAAACAAAAATATGCACCAACTGATTGCACACAGTAGTTTCTTATAGTCACTTGTTTAATAACTTGTAAGTACACTGGAAATAGCCAATGTTTATTTATCTAAATATTTTATCAATTAAGTCAGTTAGTGTCTTTCTAACACATAATACGAACGAGTGCGACGATATGTTTGAAATTAAAACGTTTTCATTGTCATTGCACGTAATTCATTTGCCAAATTCAATTATGTATGCTGAACACATTATTAGCTCAATGCTTCCGATATCTATATATGGTACAATGAGTTGAATGTAACAATAACTCTTACCTTAGGGTGTACTATGTACTCCATAATATTGCACACAATAAACAATAAACAACAGAGAGCTATTGGCGATAACGACGATATAATACAAACAAAAATGTATCAATCACAAACAAGTATGTATTCAGATATATCTACACATTCATACGAGTAGGTACATATGTATGTATAATTTAGTAAGAAAAATGTAAGAGATAGTATTAAAAGAAAATCTATATAGCAGTTCATGCGCTTATAATACTCATATCAAGTATTATAACTATACGAATATGTATATTATGTACAGTGTTATTGAATTCAATTCATTCACATTGGGGACACATTATCACTCATGCGCCACAGTGGGTGAACCCAATGCCCTGTCATTCTTTTCGCACCATTGCCATCAATAAATGGGCACTTACGAACGAGACCTACTCCAATAATTTTAGTAGGTACATATGGTTTCCTTTTTTGTATTGCTTTTCTCATTTTTTAGTGTTGTGTTTTTTTTTTTTTTTTATTGTGAAGAGTAGACGTGAGACGAATAAATTCTACCGCCAACATCACTACACATTATTAGGGTTAAAGGCATAATAGTTTGAAGCACAGTTTTTGGGTTTCATATGCTTTTGGCTGTATCCTTTTTCTTGTTGTTATTGCTTGTTGAAAATTGAGTGGCAATGAAATATTTTTATACGCGGAAATTGACAATGAAAAGTGATAAAATATATATTTTCCACTACGTTAACTGCTTTGAGGGATTTTAGTGCATATGAGAATATACAATATGTATGTGGTAGGCAAAAATGGAATAGGATGGGTTGAATTTATTATTGATTTTTTTTTATCTTTGATCATTATCATTTATATTTTTCATTATCGATATATGCTTTTAAAATCGATTATTTGTAATCTCTAATCATTAAATCTGGTAACACTAGAGTTTGACAGCTGACAGTTATCAAGAAAAATAAATATGAGCGTTTGATATTTAATTGAAAAATATAAAGAACTTGTGAAAATCAAAGCACAAGAATGGAAGTTCTGCATATATAGTTTGATTTGGTGATTTGGTGTTACAAATTCCACCAACGAATAGAATCGATGTAAAATTTTCTTCCAAAGAATTCCATTAACATCAATATTTTTTCGATGAGAAATCAAATACATTTTATAGTGATGCGATTGTGATATTGACCACAAAAAATATTGCGATGATTATAATCCAATTCGAAATTTATTTATTTTACCTATAATCATACAATTGTAAATTGAAATTTATTTTTTACTCTCTTCATTGTGTCAAAATATTCGAGTTTTATTACTAAATATGGTGCGATTACCTACAATGCATACATAACTCTTTTATTCGTTATTTACCTTAAAACGTGGCAAGTGGAGCCACGAATTGGCTATACGTTGTTGCAATACGAGTTTCGCTATATACGCCTGTGTTCATACGCTTACTACGATAGCTAGCTAGCTATAGCAGATGTAAGTATTCTTTTATCATACATACAGTTACATTCACAGTTGGCTGCACTGCATTTTTATACCAACATGACAGTATGAAAGGAATTTGCAACGTGAATTTGTGACATTACGTCGCATATTACATATTCAATTACATGCTTAGATACATTTTGGAGAAATTGAATTTTTAGTTTTACAAATACGACGATGCACTACTAGTGGAATCACTAAACTAACTACGACATATTTTTGCATACAGCATGCAGTCGCTTGTTACGACAGACAACTGAGTGCTATGTGTTGGTACATATTGTGCCTTGTTGTCCGTGGGTGGGAACTACGTATTGTACATATATATATTTAAATGTTTTTCTTAAATTTTATTGAATTAAAATTTACAATTTTAATTCAATAAAATTTAACAAGTGAATACATATGTAATAATGCTAATGATATACACAGAAGAAAAATGCAACTCATATTTAATTATATTTTACAACAATATTATATGTAATTGTGCCAAATGTCCAATCAGAACACATTATGAATGAACAATTGCAAAATTAATAATAATAATAGTGCAGCAATAAAGACAATAATAAAAACATCTCAAACAGCCATTTATGCCTTGGTGTCGACACTGAGTTATTATTTGTATGTACGAGTATATAAACATCGCATTTTGTTTACGATTACAATGCAACAAGAATGTGAATATAATATGAAGACAGGCGCAGACATTGTATATGGCCAAGTCTTATGTTATCATCCTACATATACTACCCATATAATATATACACCATGGAGCCGCTTGAGCAAGTATATATTGTATGTATGAACATTAACACGTATTTATTACATTAAAGCACTATAAATTGCACGTTAACGTTCATGTTGAACGATCCTCCATCGCTGTCAGCAGGTCATATGGTTGGTCATTCGTAATTTACTCTCTATTAAGTCGACACGAGTGGACATGCTCTCTTTTTCTTCTTTGACTTTTGGTACTTTCAATTTGAATTTAGCAGCTCATGAACAGTGTATCACTTTGCGCTGTCATAGCTGCCATCCTGTATGCTTTAATTTGGGTATGCATGTGTGTATATCTTTAATACTGAATGGCGAGACTGCCATTAAATGACAATTGGAAATACAAGTCACACTGCAACAAGGCTCAACCAACGAGAGCATGCTGTGCAGTGTACGATGGAATTTTGTTCAACTTATGGCTTACTTTTTACGAACATGATGTGTCTACAGTAGTCTTATATCTGGATTAGGGTGGCCATAATTTGTATGGGAAAACGAAAACATAGAAACGTAAAGTTACCAAAAAAACGCAACTAAATAAGAAATTTTACGGCCATCGTAGAAGGTTTCGAGCTTTCGACTAGAAGCTTGATTGTTCACCCATAACCGCGGAAGCAAAATTTTTCGTATATTGCTAACTTTGATTTGACGATTTTGTTAAAATTAAATTGCTTTTCAAAAATTTGAAACAGTTACTGTGAAGAAATAAATTTTTGCTAAAATTTATAGAATTTTGATTTTTAAAATACTTTAAAATCATTACTTATCTCACGATTCTGACCATCAACAGAGTTTTGAGAACATAAAGATAGAAGAGAGTGACTGCAGTGGCTTTATTTGAAAAATAAAGAAAAGTCGTAACTAACTTTTTTACTATTTGTGATCTTACTTTTAGAAAAAGAAAAATTTTTCGGAACTTCGGACTTAAGTCACAACCTCCAAATCTTATCCGATTGGCTTAAAACCACATATTTCTAGCTATCCCGAACAGTATTGACAATTTCAGAATTAGCGGCCACCTTAATGTAGACATTATCTAAGTGATAGGCCACGACTTTCATACGTGGGTCTTTCTATATTGACGTAAAAACATGTGTAAGCTAAAGTAAAGAATGGAAGAACAATCAACAAATAACCTGGCAGCTGCTCAGAAGTTGCATCTGGAGGGTTAAAATGTATGACTGACCCACATTATTATTTTCTCCCTAACATTTGCTTTGAACATACTTGCCTCTATCTCTACCACTTCGGAAAGTTCCCCTACAAAATTGTTTTAATATTAACAAAAAATATGACGGAACCCCATTTATTTTTGTTTACCAACATTGTTGCGGAACATTTTTAGTACCTATTTGTATATCTTATGGTGTTTACCTAAAAATTAGCTTAACAATAAATGAAAATCGATAAGTACATTCAAAGCTGCCCAGGAAACACATTAACACAGAAACTCACTAAGAGTTATCAAACATGAAAATCTGATGCGGGAAGTATAAAATTCTTTTAAAAGGGACAATTGTAAAAGAAACTTTCAATAATTCTGATCAACTCTCATATTGGATTTTCTAACTATTAGCGTAATAGTTTAAAAATCGTTTTCTCAATTTTTTTTTCTCCAGCAAAGATCATTCAGAATATAAAGTCTTCTAGGGATAAATTATAGACGAAGAATTTGAACAAATAAAACACATATGTACTTTCATAAAAAAAAAAAAAATAAATATGTGGCACTTAAAGCCCCAAAGGGCTCATTGGCCGAGCTTCTCTTCCATTACTGTTGTGCGTCTTAAATTTGGACAGTATTAGAAGGGACCTACTTATTTTAGCCGGTTCCGAACGGCAGAACACTTGTGACATCACTTTTTGTGAGCTTTGTCACAGAGTTCTTTAAGAAGCTTTTTCATGGCAAGTTGTTACTGTCGGAAGAATTGCCAATTGCTTGCCGACAGGTGGGTACCATTCGAAAGAAAAATCTTATCGATATTAAATTTGTTATGCATCAGCCGGGGATTGAACCACGACCTACAGATCAGAAGGCGAACACACTAACCACTGAGCTACGGCACCCTTATGTACTTTCATAAGTATAATATATTAGCCCAAATAAATTTCTTCGGACACACTCCATCTTTCCGTTTGTAGGACCTAACCCACCTCTTTCATAATTGTATTCTACTGGGTTATCCACTTTGTGATTCCGAAAGTAAATGTAAATTTCAATCCCGTGGCGGACATATGAATTATGCTGTATTACATACATAATGGCAAAGTCCAAACATTCTATTGAAGAAAAAAATTTGATTGCAATTCTAAACAGAAGTGTGCTTTATTTAAGTTTACTTTCGGAATCACAAAATGGAAAACCCTGTACATGAAAGTATATAGTGTTGCCATTCCATTTTGTCCACTACCAATTACTTTCAACATTTGGCACGGATACGATAGCCTTAACTTCTAGCTAATAGATGGTCAGGAGGGTGTTGCTTAATTTTTCTATATATTTTATATATAGCAGATCATTAGTCATACCCAGCAATATGTACATTACATACGTGTACTGCAAGTACATAGTCGCATTTCCATGGAAATCGTCTCTTTTATGGTAACGACATGATGCTGTTTCAGTTAATATTAATTATCCATTAATTTGTAGTTTTCATTGATGCTGTGAAAGCATGTACGTATTGTTGCAATGAGGCGAAAATCCAAAAATCCAAAAGTCACCAATGTAAATATGAATCCTGCTGGTATTTTACATGTTATTTCGTACACAAGCATATACGCATACAATATGCATATCATGGTTATATGTTTATTGAAAAATACTTTAATCGCACATACGGATACGATATTGGCCTTAAAGAGATGCAAGGAATGGTACTGATAAATCCGAGGAAACCCGGTCATTTTGTTTCGGTCTCATTGTAGCGTGAATCTATTTCTTTGATTGATATATTTGATGAAGCTGCATCTTTAACATTTTTAGTTATCCCATTCTGAAGTTTTTATTGTCAATTTTAACAACTAACAATTACGAGACAAACGAACAAAATTGCATTAAACACAACAAAGGTTATGCATAAATATACTCGAAATGGAAATCAATTAAAAATTCAAATAAAAAAAAAAAAACACATATCATTAATTTAATTTAAACCTATTAAAGGATATGTTGTAATTATCAGTGAGTATACAAATGCATTCAATTGTCTGCACATATAAATCGAATATGTCGAGCATATTCGTACAAATGTGTAGATTGTATGTATGCATATATGCATGTGGGTACGCACATGTGCTACAAATACTTATTTAAAATATGCATAATATTCATACGATGAAAACTGTTTCACATTCGAAAAATCCAATACCACTGGTCATGACAATGATAGTAATGGTAATTATGAGACGACCATCAAAGCATTATGCACACCTGCTGCATACTCGTATGTACGTACGTGCAGGTGCGAGATGCTGCACTATGTTTTATATCAAGCTAAATATGCATGGTCAAAATATAATTTGTTAACTAAAAATATGCAATTTTACTTTTTTACAAATAATCATTTCTATAAATATATAGTTAATAGTGTAATGTATACATAGAATAATATTACATATGATATTTATAATTTGGCTTCATGCGCTTTGCAGTTATAAAAGTATGAAAATTGCTAAAGTTTATTCGTACAAAAAATTTTTTTTTTTTGCAATAACTTCATTCCATACTGATCTATAATATCTACTATACTTCGCGTACTTAATGATAAACTAAATGTACACATGTAATGTAGTACGATATGTACTTTAATAACTTTAAAATTAAAATTTCCAACTGTAAAATACCCGCATAGACCGTTGTTTGCTTTGGAAAATATTCAATTCATGTGGGTCGGTTAAAAGAGTCATCATTAAGTTTGCTAACCACTTTAAAAACAGCCAATTATGAGCACATTTTGAAATATTGGTTTGAAGAAAGGTGAATTTGATTCATCACAAGTTGTTTTCGATTTGGAATATTATAAAATTAAATACTAAAATTATTTTCAATATTTTTTTCGTATATAATAATTGTTATATAATTGTTATTTACGAATTTAAATAAACACTTTAAAGACAAAATTTTAATAAATTCCTAATATCATTAATTTTATTAATCAGATGTTAAATATCAAAGTTATGATCGAAAAATAGTTCGGCCGTTTTTAGAGTCAAACAATTACACTATCGTAGTCGGAAATTTTATCAACGTTCTTGCAAATTGATTCGCTTAGGAGCAAGCCTACTTAGTTGATAGGTATTAACCAGAAATTGATTTTCACAATTTCCCACCTTTTTGCACAAAAAATTTTTTTAAATGTTTATACTTCACGCAGTATAATGACAAAAGTATCAAATGAAAAAGAAAAAAAGAAAAAATAACAGAAAACAAATTTTCAAATTTATCATTGAATATCCTTGAAGAAAAACCAAATATTTTAATTTTGGCCGGCTTTTTTAATTTACTAGAACGTTCATACAAAAATTTCATATCAAAAACTAGAACAGTGTTATTTTTCGAAATTGTTATCAAAATGCTTTCAAAATTACTCCAGCCTTTTTGTTAGACTTCAAATACTAAATATATAGTAGAAATTAAAATTTTTTTTTTTATTTTAGAGTGGTTAAAAGTTATTATTCGAAATTACGGTGAGATGCTCTCAAAATAACCCTTCAATTAGGGAGTTAACACTCCAACCTTTTTAATTGTTTTTTTTTTCAATTGGAGCCAACCCTACCTAATGTATACATTCCGGTATGTATGCTGAATATATACTTACAATCATATGCACACATACACATGAAGTATTGCATATATATATATATATATATATATATATATATACATTAACACACGTCTCATATGTAAATATAACTCCATATAATTTAAGCTGCTTAGCGTGAAGCCAAAAAAGTGGTTAATTGTTCGCAAATTATATACGCATGAAAATAATTTACTGGTAATTAATTTATATACATGATTTTTTTTTTCAATGTAATTTTAAATGAAATGCTATTAAAAACATTTGCCATGAATTTAAAAGTACAAACGACTGATATATATGTATACATACCATACAAGGGAGTACCGTAGCTCTTGTACTTGTTTACTGTGTTGACCTTCTGCATATGATATTGTGAGTTTGCAATTAAATTAAAAATAATTTTACAATAGGGTAGCAATTTGCAATTCATCTTGGAAAATCTTCTGAAAAAGCTCAGTGGTAATGGTCTGTCACTAGAGTTCTTCTGTTTGAAATAAGTTAATAGAAGTAGATACCATCGAAGTATATTTACAGTGCTTGCGTGCTGGTATATACGTAACGTAATGAGTCACTAGTAGCATCATAATTTAAATATTTATTAACTCGATTTAAAAGCTGATTCCTTCAACCACATATTGTATATATATCGACAATGATTATAGGTAAAAACTAATCAAATTTAAATTTGTCATATTTAACGATAATGAATTTTTATTCTCTTCAAATAGTATACATTTACTTTGTAAAAAGGAGAACAAACAAAGTGCATATAAAAATAAGAAACTATGCATTTCCTATCCAATACTTATATGTTGTACGTAGTTCTATGTATGTATGTATATATAATATATAATATATAATGTGTATATAATTTGGGAGGCAATATAAGCAACATTAGCATGTTGCATAAATAATTTGAAAAATGTTCGTAAGTATACAGAAAACGTCGTAAAATTTCTCCTCGAAGAATGCATTTTGGGTCGTTTCAGAATTCATTTCAAAAATAATATTTTTTTTTATTATTATATTATTGTATTATGTAAAGTATAACAGTCATGCTTGTCAGACTTTTTCGCAAATTGAATTGTTAAAAAAAAAAACCTCAAGAAATTATGTTGAATACATTTTTCTTTACAATAATACTGGTACTCCGTTTCGTTTATATTTCTAACTTTAATATGCTTTAATATGCTCATATATGCTTCTAATTGGCAACAACAAAATTAAATAGTAACGAATACAGTGGTATACATTCCCATTTATTCGTAGATATACTTAATAGAGTACACATTACGTAAGTAGACCTCATAGCGTATACGTGACAAAAATTCACAAATAGTATGTAAGTATTGTAGGCCAAACTAAGTGAATTACACTTTACGACAAAATTGAAAACAAAAGTAACTATTGATGTGAAACAATGTAAATGAATTGATTGCAATTTATTATTTCATCATTTCATCGATTAATACCGCCATGTCTAATTGAGTAGGCGAGCGGGCTATAGTATATTACAGTAAGGATATTTTCTGAATGCCATCAATTAAATCCACACCAATTGGCGCATTCAAAATCAAGTGTTCAATTGCATTTTGATTTTCATTAATTGCTGATTGTCATCATTTGATTATTCGTTTTTCTTCATTTCGTTATTCCCAATGTACATAATGATTCTCATCTCGAATGTATTCTTCAAATTTTAATCAATTTGCAATATAATTTGATCAACGTAGGAATATTCATATAATGGTGTAGTAGTAAAAAAAAAACTGTTCGAATCATGTTGATACATTGTCATATTATCATTGATTGGTTCTAATTTTCCTAAAAAAAATTCCAAAAAAAAGAAAACACTTCAATAATCACTCCATTTGATGACTCTTCAATGATAGATGGCACATGGGAGCAAACTTAAGGGATGATGTACGAATTTATCATTAATTAATTTATATTTAGAATTGTGATGTTGTGATTGCACTTCGAATCACATGTTACATATAGTGGTAGCTATTGGTATCATTAAAAGTTTGACAATGATTTGTTTGCAAATATTTAACAAAATATTTATTATACATATAACCTGTACCTATTGTTTTGGAGAAAAGAAAAAGTTTTTATTATTTTTGTATAAATTGTACTGATGACCAATAGTTAGTTACATAGTAGTTATGTTATACTAAAGAAGAAATGTGTAAAGAAGTTTTTGTAAATTGGTATAATTTTTTTATATAAATTTTATTTTAAATTGGATTCTAATTATTGTCCTTTGCTTTTATATACTATGTTGTGTCCTTAATAAAAGGTAGCTTGCTAAACTTCATAATTGGTCGTTAGTTTGCAAGTTGTAGTAAGGAATATTTATATTCTGTTAATATTTTTAATTTTAAAAGTTAAATAAATAAAATAAAAATAAATATAAAAATATTATAAATAATTGTCTTTAGTTCATACCAGGGGTAGTAAAAAGAAATCCATTATTTTTTCAATAGATGGCTTTAACAATATGTATCTCGCGTTATATAAGTGCGATCGGGTTACGCTAGATGGCATTAGAAAGATAGGATTTCGTACTAATTAAACTTTTCAGTTTTGTGATTGCTTGACTCAGTATTGTTTGAGTTTGAGTTTTTCTTCGATAAAGGCAAAAACGCAAGCCAGACGGCTAAAAATATGAATAGTGTTTATGGTTCTGATACTGTAACAGCCAATCACGTGTAATTTTGGTTTCGCTCTGGAAGGCCAATTGTCGAAAATATCGATAAAATAATGGAAATCGTCATGTGAGCACTGTTTCTATTGCCCAGGAGCTAAACATTGTACAAAAAACCGTTTGGAACCACTTCAATAAGGCTGAAGCGGATGGTTACTGGTGATGAAGTGTGGGTCATTTACGACAACATCAAGAGAAAACGGACGTGGTCGAATCGCGGTGAGCTGGCACAAACGGTGGCCAAGCCAGGATTGACGGTCAGGAACGCTTTGCTATGTGTTTGGTGGAATTGGCAGGGAACCATCTACTATGAGCTGCTCCCCTACGGCCAAACTCTTAATTCGGTCATGTACTGTCAACAATGAAGGAAGCAATAGCCTAGAAGCGGCCAGCTTTGGCCAATAGGAGAGGAATTATGTTTCATCAGGACAACGCCAGGCCACACACATCGATAGTGACTCGCCAGAAGCTTCTGGAGCTTGGTTGGGAGGTTCTTATGCATCCACCTTATAGTCCTGACCTAGCATCAAGTGATTACTACCTGTTCCTGTTTATGGCGAATGATTTTGCTGCTGAAAAATTCACCTCAAGAGAAGCTTGTGAAAATCGACTGTCACAGTTTTTTGCCAATAGGGACGAGCATTTTTATGAGAGTGGCATTATGAAATTACATTCAAAATGGCAACAAGTTATCGAACAAAACGATGCATATTTGGCCTAAATCGGATCATTCTAACTATGCTAAATTAAACCTTTAATTTAATCCAAAAATAATGGATTTCTTTTTACTAGACCTTTTATATACGAGGGCAGTTAGATAAGGAAGTTGAACAATGAATAGTTTTGCAATAATGAATATTTTTCCACAAGTCATTAATAATTTGGTATATTTTTTGGTTTTTGTTGAGTTCGGCTTGCCTTGAAAGACCCACACGGCCGATTGCTGTTTTGTTTCGGGCTCATGCGCATATATCAATGGTTTGTCAACTGTCACGATCTTATAAACGTCTTTCGAAGCACCGCGATAGAATTTTTTCATTATTTCTTTTCACCAATATACACGAGCCTTGTGCCTTGAGTGATTATGTGGGATCCAACGAGAAAAAATATTTCTGATAGCTATGAGTTCATGCAATAGCGATTACATGGTGGTGGAACTAATACCCAAGTCTGCCTTTATCTCATGGTATGTCATATGACGGTCTTTCATTATCAGTTCACGCACAACATCGATGGTTTCTCTGGCACAACGACCGATTTTAGACGACCTTCACGAAATTCGTCCTGGAGTGAACGGCGACAACGCTTGAATTCATTAAATCAGTTATAAATTGTCTGGAGGGATGGTACTTTATCGCCAAATGCTGCATAAATACGATCGAAGCATCGTCGTTGAGATAATTCACTTCGAAAATCGAAAAAAATCAAAGCTTGAAAATGTTCTCGAGTTAAATCCATTTTTTGACCGAGGTGAATTTTTCAAGTCACTGTAAACAACACAAATAGCGCATGTATATTAAAACTTTCTGAGTACGTTTATGCTAAAAAAAAGTCAAACTTTCGAATGGAAATGTCAGATTTGACGAAAACGGATTAGATCATACTTAAACAAATATAAAAGGCAACCCTCGTATTTATCAACATAGTCTCCTTTTAGCTCGAATTATTTAGTTGAGCGTTTTTCCAATTTTTTATTCCTCTCATATAATACATAGCTCGTCTCAAGTTCTCAAAATAAGCGTTTATTTCATCGATGACAATTATTTCTTCAGGTTCGGAAACAGGAAATAGTAAACGGGAAGGTAAATCTGGTGACTTTGCTGTATGAGTGCGTAGTTCGTAAGCCATTTCATGCAAATTTGCCATTGCTACTGCGGACTTGTGCAGCGGTATGTTGGTACATGGCGGAAGATAATTTTTTTCTTCACCGAATGCTGTCATTTTTTGCTTTAGATCAATATCAAATCTCTTCAAAAATTGTAAATAACATTTTTCGATGATTATTTTACCTTTTTCCAAGTAATCGATGCGTTTCTTGGTTTCCATTCACCACGACAAATCAACTGTTTTTACTGTTCCTTGATCTCCGTTACGTTATGATTAATCCGCATTTCGTTAAGGAACAGTACAAAAGCTCATTCAGATTGCTGTTGAACATCATCAGACACTCTATTGGTCGTGAGCCAATATTGGAATATCTTTTTCGTGTCCAAAATACTGATGTAAAATGTGATGTACCCATTCAGTTGAGATGCTTACGACCTCAGCCACCTTATTCACTCTGATCGTCCAACTCTCAGATCGTGCAATATTATTTCAACCATACTATATGACGATTTCTGGAATGAGGATCTCTGAACGTTCGGCGTGGTACAACTTAACGGTATTCAATAACAATAATGTTTGATGATTATACAAAATTTATTTCTTTACTATTTTCGTCAAGATGCACGTGGTTTCGAATGGCTGTCAAACAAAAATTAATGACGATAGGTGACAGAACGGCCGAGTCCTCATGACATTACTTTTTCTCAGCTTTGTCACAAAGTTCTTTTAGAAGCTTTTAAATTGCAAATTGTTACTGCCTGAAATGGAAACGTTCTGCAGCAATAGAATAATAGTTCTATTAGAAAAAATGTAGAATAAAAAAGAACTTTATTCGATTCAATACTTTTCCCAGAACATTTTAAATTTGAAGTATTTTGAAAACGATTTTTATTCATACTACATATTTCTAAATATCTTCAAGAGTGCTTAGTATAAGTAACTGATTGAGAATACATACGAATGCTTTGTGTAACGATTAGTCAGTTACCACTGAAAACAGCTAGTCGATATTTCGATTACATATTTCTCTCTAAAGTGAAACAGAAGCAGCAAATTTGTTAAACACTCATAATTGTTTGTTGACGACTAACCAAAATGCCCGCAGTTCAAATGTACCACAAGTATTATATGAATTATAGCTACAAAAAGAGCATCAAAAAGAGTGACTACATAAATCCCTGTTTGGAGCCTCCTATATATAATCCTGTATATCAAAAGCATCTAGTGTTGAGGAAAAAAAAGAGAAAATCCAAAAAGAAATGACAGCACTTCAACAAAAAAAAAAAGGGACTATACCCAATACACAATGCAATTCAAAGCAACAAAGACAATGGAAAAGAAATAAGTACACTGGTATGAACCTTGAAATATATTGGACACTGTAGCATATTACGATCAAGTTGTTGGATTGCAAAAAAGAAAAAGATGTTCGGATTTATTCAAAGCAAAAGGTGATATGAGGAGATATGAGGTATGAAATAGAAAACGATAAGCAACAAGGCAACAAAGTGCAGTACAAACGAACACGTACAAGTTTTTTTTTGTTAATAGAAACGACTCCTATATACAAGGTGAAGGTAAAATGCTTACCCTGACACTGATGTTGATATATCACTTTATACATCCAACAACGCAAATACACACATATGTTATATATACACCCATTTTTTTCTCAGAGTAAAACATTAAAACGAAGGGCAACAACCAGTTCAGCTCATATGCTTTGGCCATACTCTATTGTTGGTAGTAGATTTTTAAAATAGGTTTGGACAGTTTTGCATTATACTGTCACACATGATGTAGCACATGTAGAGTGCAGCTATCCAACAAGACAACAACGTTACAGACTGATACAGATTGTTTGAAAATATGAGCTTTTTGTCGAAAGTGAAAATGACTTGGTGTGTCATACATAAACTGCTGTAAATGTGAATTACATTACAAACTGTTTCGAGTCAGCAGCTTACGAATGATTACAATACAATAAAGTGCTGATTGAAGAGTACTATGTACATTATTGTTGGTAAGTGTGGGTACATATGCACTTACACATGTGTTGGTACCTGGATACATACTATTAAGAGACAACACTTTAGTAACAACAGAAACAATAATTGATCAAATCAATTCCATTCATTACAAAAATACAAGTAGACTCTATATATTTACATATGTAAACATAATATACATATGTACCTGCATATTTTATTTACATACATACATCATATATGATGAAGACCCACTGACGCTCAAGTACTCATACAGACACACACGCACACTTAATCGCATAGCATTGGATTAATGTGAATGAATGCATGAAGAAGGAAAGATATGTACGTAGCTATAGCATACTAACAAATGAAAACGCACACTACATGAAAATCCTTAACTCGTCGTCATCATAGTCAATGGCATCACTGTATTTTTTTTTACGGTGAATATTTGTGCAAATATTAACAAAAGCATCAACAAAAGTGTCACGTTCCAGCGGGAAAACGTCATAAGCACTTAAAGCGAGTTTTTATAGCTTAAAATGAAAACTCTTTCCGTTGCCTACCTACTCCACGTATGTAGGAATTTGAGAATTCAAGAAGACGAAAAAAAAAGCACATACACACGTTGGCACATATGAAATACAATTTTTACTACTTCAACAACAACAACAACAACAATTGACAACGAAAATATCATGATGAAGTAGTTAGAAAAAAAAACCAAATCGAATAAGAATCTAAATTCGGTCGATTGTGAATGTTTATCGATATATCAAGTGTATCCATATGAAATGAGCCTTTTTTTATACGAAAATGTATCGCTATTTTTTAAGGGAAGGAAAAAAAAATATTTTATTCAAAGTACCGTCCATCACTTTCTAGGATTTTAACCACATTTCAGGCAATTTATAGATACCATTCCAAAAAAAGCTCTTCTCTTCATGAAAATCATTCAGATATCCAGTTCTTCCTGTGTATTGGAAAGGTTGATCTTTACGAGCGTATCTCATTAATGAAAACAAATGCTAATACGAACGCGCCAAGTCTTGTTGAATACGGTAGATGGAACGAGACTTTCCAACATGATGATTTCTTCGTATCCTCTTTGTGTGACGGGACGGGACTACACCTTTCCGAATGGATTCGTATTTTGTAGCTGTTTTCTGGCTGTTTTTCCGTCAATTTGTGTGTCACCCATTTTCCAGACTTTTGAATCTTTCTTGAAGTGAAAGTGAAAACGAAGCTAAAAGTGTCATCTACGTCCAATATTTAATTACGACTCATTGCATTTAAAGCCACTATTACATAGTATAGTGATAACAAAAAAGTTAGGATGCTATTAGGTTAGATTATGTTAAATTGAGGCGGCTGTCCATTTTCGATGACTCACTTAGGCCTAGAGAGGCCCACTGTGATGCCGCAGGTGAGCTACCCCATTTCCCTTAGGAACCAACCCGAACTTCGGATAAAGCGTAGAATGTTTCCAAGCTGACAGTAAGCCAGCTCAGTGAGGTTACGAATCACCGCACAGATGAGTCATTCTGCGGTGAGCCGGTGCCGGACACTTACACAGGAGATGAGTTATGGACTCTGGTTCTGGTTACTTGTGTACCTAACCGCATTTCTGTAAAGCGCTAATAGGCCTTTTGTTCATTTTATGTTCAGTACTGGCCAGATTGATCGGGTAGTCTATTGTTAAAAAGAATTTGCAACGTTCCTGATATGTCCCTGTGTCCTGGCACCCATATAAGATGAATGTTGAACTGCTGGTAGATGCTCTTAACTAAAGGATCAGATATTCGCAATACAAACCGACACTTTAAACCAAATATATCGTTTAATTTGAGCGTACTATAATATACATACATATTCGTATTGACTGTCAAAAAAAAAAAATAATAAAAATAAAAAACGAATTCAATTCAATCGAATAGGAAACGAAATGAAACGAAACGAAGTTATCGGAGAATCGCGTTAAATTGTACAAAAATGAATAGTAACATATATGTACGTAT
Organism: Megamerina dolium; assembly: GCA_963854835.1. Taxonomy (NCBI): domain Eukaryota; kingdom Metazoa; phylum Arthropoda; class Insecta; order Diptera; family Megamerinidae; genus Megamerina; species Megamerina dolium. The sequence goes on from OY978527.1 coordinate 45,322,849, forward strand.
AAGCATACAAATGATAAACGTAAAAGTGCACGTACTACTTCAATATACGATACATACCTATATGTCGATGACATCAATGCATACGCATAGAAACGCTCGCATACACGTTTTCACTTTTTAAATTGATCAAGCGCAAAGGTGAACATTTTTTTTTGTTCGAACAATTCGAATACAATACAAATAGAATTAGTGTGAATACAGTATACGTAGTATACACAATTAATGGTAGTGAGTTGATTCTAGTTAGTATTGTGTATTAGCATTAATACCTATAACAATGCATAGGTGAAAGGCAAATTTACACATATGAGCCTCACAAATAAGCTCTAATACAATATATTATATTATGCTGATAGTAAAATGACATGCATCATTCTTTTATACAAATCAACTCACTACACCGCACACAGTGGCGGAGCTAGAATATTGGGCGGCCGTGGTAATGAATAATTCGTCGCCTACTCACCATCATCCATCAAATGTTTGTAAATAATGTAGTTTTATTAATTATTTTTATTTATTATAAGTTTTTCTAGTATTATTGATTTATAAAGTAAGATTATAAATCGCTTGCCCTGTCTTCAAAAACCCTAAGAAGACGAAGTGGACATGTTTTAAACAGATTATTAGCTGTGATCTCCCAGATACGCCAACTTTCCTATGTACCTACGTAAACGTCAATCAGAAAGACACGTCGGTCCGATACCTTATAAACCACCATGATGGAAACCTGGGCTTACTACTCTAAAAAAGAATGCCACAATACTTGAACTCTGCCCAATCCACGCACTTGAAAATAGCCAACAAAAATGAACATATTATTTTAGGAAATTCCAGGAAGAAATTAAAAAGATTTTCTCCGGTGTCTCAGAGCCAGGAAAGTCTGAGACTACAAGCGGTATGGAAACCCAACAATTATTGGTAAATACTCTTACCGGAGGCACATATCAGTGTCCAACTTGTTACGGTCATCTCCCATTTGACAAATTGATTGTCACATTGAAGACAATTAACTTTTCTTAATAAAACTTATAAATCGCCAAGGCTTGACAAAATATTCCCGGACCAGCTACAAAACGTAGGAGATGCAATTCCTCTATGGCTAATACAGATCTCTATAGGTGGTATACGCCTTGGATTAATACTCAAAATATGTAGCCAACTAAGAGTTGTCTTCATACCAAAAGCAGGAAAGAGCTCCCACACAAATCCAAAAGACTTTAGACCAACAATAGTATATTTCTGCTTCTAACACTCGAGAGGCTGTTGGAATTAGGTAGAGAAATTCCCCAAGGAGGTGTTTTCTCCCGCATTATATAGAATTTAGAGGGTCAATGAACTACTAACTGAAATTGAAAGGAAGAGATGCGGAGTAATAGCTTCTGCATCTAACACTCGAGCGGCTGTTGGACTTAGGTAGAGAAATTCCCCAAGGAGGTGTCCACTCCCACATTATAAGGAATATAGGACGTCAATGAACTAATAACTGAAATAGAAAGGAAGGGATGTGGAGTAATAGAACATCTCAATGACTTGTGTTGATGTCGAATTTTCAGAGCTTCTTAGAGATGTAATTCAAACTCTAATATTTTATTAAAATGGAAAAAGAACAGCAGCTTGACCGTAAATCTGAAAATCTGAATAAATCTCATTATCTAAAAAAATACAGTACACCCAGTTTAAAATAGATTCCCTCACTTTGAGAGAGAAAATATGGTATCTTGGATTGATCATAGATCGCAAATGAAACTAGAATAAAAATATACATTAAAGGGTAAACTGGTCCACTACTGTACTTTGCGAAAGGGTTGTGGTTTAAGTCTAAAGTAACTTGATTACTATAAAAAGCAATAATTAGACAAGTACTCCTTTACGGAGTCCTGGCCTGGCGCTCCGCCCTAAGCAAATCCGAAAGCATTGCAGAAGCATTTTTATTACTGGAGCATTCAGAATAACACCTACGTTAACACTTGAAGGGATCCCAAATTTCACCCCAATTGACCTATTACGTAAATAAATTACGGCCAACTTGACTTTAAGGCTTAAAGGCCTTGATCAATTGACACCATACACTTGTGCATGTAAGTATATTGAATTTTTTACAACGAAATCACACTTTATTATGTCAAACTTCAATAATCCTGGACAAACAGGCTTGGGAGGAAAACATTTTTACCGAATTTCCCGCGAATCTCAGCTGTTTTTAAAGGTGGGCGAAGAAGTAAAATCAAAAATCAATGTGGCTTTTCGTCTGCCTGATCACTGTAGTTTATTTCAGGTGGAGCTCAAAGCCATCCACACCGCATTGACTTGCATTAAGCAGAACAATAACTCATTTCTCTTGAAATTGAAAGTCGTCACTGGCTGCAGCAAATACTTTGAAGACTTACTTCTCTGCTGGATTCTCGTGCACAGAGATGCGCAGAATTTCACACCTGTATAACGGCGAAATATCTGTGTAGCTGTATAAAACTTATAATTTTTTCTGAAAAATTACATAATTCGTGACGAAATTCGCCCTCATGACTCTAGACCACCACTGTTTACTCATATGCAAATGTAGTTTTTGTGAATGATACGAGTAATTGGATGAAAAGGCAATGAAATAAAACGAATTATAAAATTTGATAAATATGTGCTTGAATGAAAGAAATTTTATGCCGTATATACAATATATTACACTATATATGGAATACTTTACCTACCCACTCATGAAGATTACTGCCAGAACAATGCAATAGTACGAAATGTTTAATCTAATAGAAATTGTTAATTAAATCATTTTTACCTTTTATATTGCTCTTATAATCTTGTTGTGCATACAAAGAACCTGTTTCGATAAATGTTAATCAAAGTAGAAACGAATAAATAAATCATAGTTTTCTTCAAATCTTTGGCACATTTATTTACAAATATTTGCAATAGTAAATTTATGAACTATATGAGAATTATAGAAAATTGTGCTAAGTTGCTTATTTTTAATAAAAATTGATTTAATTAATTATTTGCTTATATTATTATCTGTATAATGCAACCGATTTGGATTAACAGTCATCTTCGATTGCTGGTGCCAGTTACAAAATCTAATTTTATCTACTATTCCTATATCTGACTTATGTTGGGTACTTGTAGTTTTTTTCCAAAGCCTTTTTTCAACTTTTCTCCAACTTAACTCTACTCACTGCTATTAATGAATGTATTCATATATGTTTTTTTGAATTTTTCAATTTCTCTCAAGGTAATTGAGCTTAAGTTATGTTGCAGATGCATTTTGCAACTTTAATCAAATGCAAATGCATACAATTATATGCAATAAGAAACAGAAAATTGTATAAGTTTTATACTGCTTATATTAAATGCCGCAATTTAATCAGCATGCATATGATTATTATTATTATTATTATTCTCATAGCACAGAAGATTAAAAAGCACATTGTATGTATAATAAGTATAACGATAATAATAAAAGGCAACACTTGCTAAATGCATAATATATACAATACATCCATATTTACATCATTCCGAGATAAAAGCAAGGCCAGTGGGAATGTATATTATAATTTCATAATATACGAGTATATACCATCATTTGTAGGAGCATTAATGTATGTGTATATGTATTGTGTATATATATATATATTATTTCTCAAACGATAGTTTCTTAGTTAAATTGCTCGTTTGTTATTATTGATGAAATACTCCTACTACCTATATACACTTACCTACCACCCACAACTACATTCATAATTTGTTTTATATACTTATTTTACTTTATAATTATTATGATTTTATTATATTTTTGATCATATTTATCCGAGTGCTATTTACTATTCATTAAACTTTATTATTCAATATGTACATAAATTTGCAGAAACATTTATATTAAAGGGTGCACGTTTGATAAATATCTTATGCATTATTTCGATAGTATGGAAGATCTCTGAAGGCAAGGCTTTGATAAAAATAATATACCAAGAGTTTCACAGTTTTAAATCGTCTAACAAAAAAAAATATATGTGGGACTTAAAGTCCCGAAGGGATCATGCCGAGCTTCTCTTCCATTACTGTCATGCGTGTTAAATTTTAGACAGCATCAGAAGGGATCTACTTATTTTAGCCGAACGGCAGAACCCTTGTGACATCACTTTTTCTGAGCTTTGTCACAGAGTTCTTTCAGAAGCTTTTTCATGGCAAATTGTTACTGCCGGAAAAATTGCCAATTGTTTGTTCTCTAGTGCTGTCCGAATTTTACACAGACTCAGCAAAACTGTACATAACCATAGCCAAACTGGCACGACCATGCTTAAACTCAAGGATGAGCTCCCAGTCCACATAAAATATCTCTAATCCGGCTTTAATTTTGAACGACATATAATAAAAATATTTTATCACATCTGGATTTCAATTAACGATAATATTGACTAATATATGAAAATAAATTTAACTGAGATTTTTAGATTTAAAAATCAAAAAACATTTTCATCAGCATTTTCATATTGGAGTTTAAAGCTCTTTGATACACCATCGTATGGCCATCCAAGAGTTTATAGCATATTATTGGCTATGCACGTATTTTTCAAAGGATTTTTTTGCTGAGTTGTAGTCAGAAGGGGTAATGTCAGGGCTATTCGGCAGGTAGGGTACGACTTTCCATCTGCTATTTTCCAAATAGGTTTTAACGGGTTGCACAACATGTGGTTCATTGCTCGCATCAATTTGATAAGTTGTTGACGGTATCGTTCCCCATGAATGATTTTACCTGGTTTTAGTGACTCATAGTACCCTTCTGTTCCCATCAAAGGCAAAGCATTACCTTCGATCTACGAACATTGAGCTCTGATCCTGTTTTCATAAAATGCAAAAAAGACTTCCCTTTGTACTGTTGAAGCAGCATTTCAGACATCAATTTCCCATTTTTTGGATCATACTCATGTTGCAACGAAATGTCTTGTCGAGTCACTCCCAAAAATTGAGTAAACTTCCTTTGAGTTTGGCATGGGTCTTTTTCTAATAAGGCCACTAATTCATACGTTGCTGGTCTTTCCTTCAGCTCTTCATCGCTTGTACCAAAATCACCACTTTTGAACCGTTGAAAGCGAAATTCACAGGCTGAAAGTGATGGAGCATGTTCTCCACAAGCATCACAAATCATGTGATGACTTTCCGCTACATTTTTTTTTTCAGATAAATACAAAAGCTCCACATGATGAGGTTTAAAAAATGTTTAAAATTATGCAAAAACAAGCGGTTTCCATGACTTGATAAGCGAACTTCAAAAAATCACCCTTTTAGATCTGCTGACTTTATTCACACGATTTTTAACGAGCTACAACTTCTTATGTGAAACTGTTATGAATATTATATAAATTTTTTATGTATCATTTTTATTTAGCATTGCTGACGTCGTTTATGCCAAAGTTATCTTTATTATGCGAGAATCGTTTTATATGAAAATGTTAATATGATACAATACGTAGTTATACATACTTATATCATATAAATGTTAATATATTATATATGTATGTATATAAATGTGTATAGTTATTTTTAATATACTTTAATTTATTAATGCATATGTACTATTATTCGCATAAAGATATAATTTATAGTCAATGTCAATCAATCAAACTAACAATACACTTGAAAATGTTATGCACTGATCGAAAACAAATTTTGTGAAAGTATATGATTTGTTTTTAAAACTTTCATTTCCATTTACCTATTCAAAGAACATATGAAGCTACACAGTGCCTACTGACACCTGTAGAATATGGTCTTGGCAAAGTTTCAAAATTCAAATAAAAGAAAGAAAGAAAAAAAAAATAAACATAAAATATACACTTGCTCGTGGCCATATCATATTGATATAATTTAAAATGATTATGATATATTTATATGCCTTTGTGAAGTGAGAAAGACCAAGGGTATTTTATATTACATTATCTATTATTGTGATTTTGTAATATCTTGACTGATAATTATAAACTAAATAGCATAGCAAAGTAAATATGTGTTTACAAGAGCAGCACAGTCGCAATTTATTCCAGTTACCTCGCTGAGAGTCCTTGCTCTTGTGCAACCACCTGCAGCATGCCTATACCAGTTGGTCCCACATATCAATTACGACTGCGCTGAGCATTACCATCATTAATTCATCAAAATTTATGCTTTGAGGTAGTATTTTTTTTTTTTTAATTTACAAGAAGTAAAAAAATCAAGAAATAATCAAAAAATCAATCATCGCCAGCATGAACATTATTTGGCATCGATAAGAATTTTTCAAAAGATTTTGATACACTAACCAAAATGGCTATTGAAAAGTCTTAAAATATAGTTTAAGAGTTGCTTTGAAAATCATTTTGATATCAAATTTGTTTTTATTTTCATTTGGGCTCTGGAATAAAGCATCATTGACTGTAAATTCTTGGCAGGGATTACCTTCAAATAAACACTTTTGATACCTCACAACTGTATACATATATGTATATCTATTCTTCTACAAGTATGTATATGTGTGTGTGTTTGTATGCATGTATGCAAGTGATAATAAGTGGATTACATAAATTCTATTCATTTATGAAGTGTAATTAAGTAAATTGGAATTGCAATTATTTTTAATTGTATGGCTGCTTCAATGATGTTGCGTTTAATAAAAACATGTTTGAGCACGAATTCAAAATAATAATAAGAACAACAACAACAACAACAACAACATTGGCAATAGCAATAAGAAATATATTTTTGACAAGAGCTGATGAAGTATAAAATGAATAAAAGTATTCAACTGAAAAAAGAAAAACACAATTCAAAGACAAAAGTTGATTTGTGATGGCAAAGAGGAATAATTTTAAATTGAAATGAGACGTTTAGGGGGGATGAATTGTCACCGTTACCGTTACAACATTGCTTGTTGCTGGCGCTACGAATAATGCATTGTTGCTGCACACACATATTTAATACTTAGTCGTATATAAAATGATATAAATATTTTTCAATTGTTTTAAAATTAATATCACTGATGTGAGCAAGGCATATAGAAAAGACTACGTATGAATGTATTAAATGTGGATATATATGTAGAAGATGAAGAAACCATCTTAAAACTCGGGCAAAATCTTGATTTGAAAAAGAAGAAACTTTTTCCAGTTATCATATTCGGATGTAAGAAACATGACAAGTACATTGCAAACACTACGACAAAGTGCCATAAAAGTTGTATACACACACACACACACAAACACACACACAAAACTTATGCCACACATCACAAAACTTAAGTCATATGATGCATTCATTGTACATATATGCGTTTGTATACTTAGTAAGTTCATACCTATATCTATCTGTACATCCTCGAAAACCCATTTCGATGCCTCTGCTATGTAGAAGCGGCCCAATAAAACTTAAACGATTACTCATATGAACTACGAACTCCAGAAAGAATGAAGAATACTATTGTACAAGTATGTACCAAGTATGTGTGTTTGTGTGTGTTCAAATAGTGAGCACGTGCACTTGAGTAAAATGTTTTATACGATCTGCTTCCTTGTAATATATCATAGGTTTGAGAAAATGTATTTAAATAACGGCTTGTTTATATACCTACATAAATATGTACAAATTGATTGAATTTAAACCGAACTGAGGGAAAGAGCAAGGCGATAAATCAGCGGATAAACTATCATGCCACTGATGGCAAATATATTACAATACATTGCATGTTTGTACACCAAGTGTAATGAAACAAGATCTTGCCAACATATGCTACCTTGTCTCCTATCTAACCATAAGTAACATACTTTGTATATTTTTATTCTAGATCTAATTAAAGATATTGGGATCTTTAAGCTAGAGAGGATATCCTACCATTTCAACTGTGGCAGATTTTCAAAATGACGGTATATGAAACCAATTTGACTCTATGAGAATCAATATTATTCGAATTTATCCTTAAATATAAAAGTCCCCATACAAAATGTTAATAAAACTGAATTGCTTAAAATAATACAATATACCTTACTTATTATCATATTATACGTATACAAATGCAACATCGATTATAGTGATTTTTACTGAAAATAATCCAAAGGAACTTAAGAATGATTTACATAATATATATTTTAAATTACAAGTACAGCATGAATGTATGTATATGTACATTGAAAACAAAAAACAATATTTAATCTATAATTTGATGTCAGAAATTTGCTTCACATTTCAGAACATATTCATTGGTTTTTCTATTTTTGCATCTTGCAATTAATTTAAATAAACGACCTAAGGTTTATTCTTCTCTATATGAAAACTTTGTCTCTATCCTTCTTCTATCTATCTATCTCTTTCTGTTCCTATTTCTCTATATATATCACTTTTTTTTTGTTGACAATGGCTTTTCAAAGTGACTTGATAGAATTTGATTTTTTGGTTTTCCAACAATTTAATATTTGATTTCTTTTAAAGCAGCCAAAGAATGGCATACAAACTACAAATATTGTGTTTAGAAATTTCTTTGCTCAACTACTCTATTCAACACAACTACATATATATTTCTACTTGACATCCAGATGCAGTGTAGGAAAAAAATACGGTACGCTTACGCTTATCGTACGTCGAAGAGTTCATTTACAAGTATACAAACGATGTTCAGTACCTATTGCTATCGGAGAGAAAAATCACAAGCTTAATTATCGTATAGGAAGCTATTGATTCCATCTACTAATTATGGGCACAAAAGTAGGGGCTGCATTTCGAGGTATAGAATATCTCTCCAATAGTTGATGTAGCTACACGAAATGACTTCCATGCAGCAGCTCTAATGAAGTTTTTTCTCTCAAAATGCTATAAAACATGGATTTATTTCCTAAAGGTTAACAGGAAACCTTATTATAACGATTGAATCCAACTGCCATGACGAGGCGTTACGGAATCCTTATAGAAGCAAGCACTAAATTTATAAGCTTTTGGAAGTGCAAATTATTATTTGAGAATGGGGTAGAATAGTAGGTTAGTGATTTTCTTTTTCGTACCCTGTCTATATAAATTTTTCATTGTTTGCTGAATTCGTTTGTTCATTCGGAGGTACGTTCGTTCCATGTTCACATCGATATTGCCATTGATAAGTGCAACGAAGTGCATAATGCCCTTTTTCAGAGACGTTGTAGTCATCGTGCAGTTCATGTCTGTTTACACAAAAGCAAAGTAAATTTAAAATAAAGGACATTTGAAAAAGAGGAATCTTTCTTGTGGCACATTATAATTTTCAAAACAAGCATATATACATATGTATATAAATGCATATATATATATATATATATATATATATATATATATATATATACATATATATATATATATATGTGTATATATATACATATATATATGTATATATGTATATATATAAATATGTATATATATAAATATATATATATATATATATATATATATATATATATAAATATATATAAATATAAATATATATATATATATATATATATATATATATATATATATATATATATATATATATATATGCACTTATACATACTTTAGTACTGCCAAACTGGCATACGAAAATTCGAAATTTCGACAATCAGTTTATTTTACAGATTTACAAAAGTATTTGACTCGTAGAAGAAATTAACAAACAGTCAGTTATATGTATATAGTATAAGGTTCATACAAAACTACATATTTACATATACATACTAATTCATACGAGTATTCTAGAAAGTACCTATTCACCTTTTTAAAGTAATCAAAGAATTTATTTGATTAAATAGCAAAGAAATATCTATTATAGTAAACGAATTAATTAGTAAAATTCCGAATACTAAAGATTTTCATGTGAATAATAGGGAGGTAGTTACATATATTGACAAAGTAAGGTCGCCGTTATCTGCAATATAACGAAAATGATTCTTTTACAACATACTCACCTATCGACAAACAATATACCTATATATATATATACGAGTATATTAGATCTGTGTACACTGATGTATGTACATATATGATTTTAAAAAATGTTGTCTATTCATATGCAAAAATTGAATTTTAGGAAAAGAATGCATTGAAGTCTTTAACTGGATTGTGCTGCGAAAGACTTTAAAAAAAGCAAATTTCTTGTGTTGTATATGATCTACATAGTTTCTATAAATTTACCTAGTTGCGAAATAGGTTCCCTATTCTTGAGACTATTAAATGAAGCAATAAAATCGAGATTTCATTCGACACTCTCACAGATACATATGTATGTATAAGTAAAAACAACAACAATAAAGGAAAGGGTAAATTTTCACACAAAACAACAAACAAATAACAAAGCCCATACATTTTTTTGTACAGATTTAATAAACATATGGTATGCATACATATACAATATATGTGCTTGTAAGTGCAATCATACAAGTGTGTGCAATCATGATTACTGTCAGTGTTGTAAAATACATCCACAATCAATTGATGTTGCTTTTAATAACATTTAAGTAAATGGAAATTGTCCAGCGATTGAAATAAAACAGTCTTTTATCATTTTATGAGCAATAATAAAATGCAATCTACCGATTAAGTATGGCAGTAGAAAATCAATTTTTAATAGAGATCAATGTTTCAAAAAAAAAAAAAAAAAAAAAAAATATATATATATATATATATATATATATATATATATATATATATATTTATTTATCGCGAAAAAGCAATCATTTTTTGTTTTTATGACAAAAAGTAAAAAGTAAAAGTAGTGAATCAACAATAAAGCAAAACGACACCCAATATTGTTAGCGAAATGTAGGTACATAACCGTAATAAATCGTTTAATATGACATTATTGATATTATTGTTACAGTTGTCCTTTTCATATAAAATTCATACATATGTCCATTTGTAAAATGCACATAATACAATATATACATAGACCAAATCAAATAACAATGTAAAAATTTAGTGGTAATTAAAATTAAAAGCTTGCCTGCCATTTGTACCTACTATTTTGATCACAAATTTATAGCGTATTTATAATAAATTAATCAATTATTATGTCAGTTATTATAATTTAATAAAAACATAAATGAGACAGTATACCTATGTGTGTTTTGCACGGTAAATGAATATTAGGATGTATTATAGTTTTAGGATATACCTACATATTTAAAATACGTTATAGCTATATAAATCAATAGGTGAAAAATATTAAGATTCTAAATGTAAAATAGTGTGAGTTAAATATATTTCACTACTTTGTATGGGAGCTAAGTTAAATAGTCCGGGTGGCTCTTCGCTTACTAATCAACGCCTCATTAAAACATTATTGGCCAACCATCCAACATTATGCTCCTATCCATCACGTCCAAAGTATTGTCCAGTATACTTTTAAGCCACATTAAATCGAAACTCGACCAATAAATGAGGAAACAACAAGTTGGTTTTCGTCCAAATCGTTCGTGTATTGATCAGATTAACACCCTACGCATCACAGTCGAGTTAATGAATGAATGGCAGTCGACTCTACAACTTGTTTTCGTTGATTACAACACGGCGTTTGACAGTATACACCGTGGAAGCATCTGGGAGGAGTTTCTGAGAAGCTGACAGCTTTAATTAGAGCGCTATATGCAGACTTCAAGTGCAGAGTACTCCACAACGGCGAGCTCTCAGACAGCAACACAACCAGCGCTGGTGTTCGCCAAGGATGTTTACTCTGACCGATCCTCTTTCTTATTGTTATTGGTGACATCCTGCAAAAATCAATAGAAGGTAAACGAAGAGGAATCTACTGGAACTTCACCGAATATCTTGAAGATAAGCTTATGCCTGAAAATCAACATCGACAAAACGAAATCAATGAAAATAACACCAAAAACGATAAAAAATGTTCTCTATGTGGCAGGGATATTGAACAAGTTGATGATTTCACCTACCTGGGCAGTATAATATCCGCGGGTAATAGTGCAGGAAAGGATATTCTGGTCAGAATTAACAAAGCAACAGGCGCATATGCACAGCTGCGCCAAATTTGGAATTCCACTCAAATATCCTTCCAAACAAAAATGAGGCTTTTTAAATCCAACGTTATCCCGGTACTACACTACGGATGCGAGAGCTGGCTTGTAACCAACCATCTAACCGAAAAAATCCAAACAGATGCCTACGGCGTATTCTCAAGGTGTGGTGGCCAAATGTCATTAGCAATGATGAGCTATATTAAAAAATGCAAATTGGAACCAATGGACAATTATATCAAATTACGAAAATGGAGGTGGATAGGCTACACACTGCGAAAAGAAACTACGGAGGTCTGCCGACAGGCTCTGGATTGGAATCCCCAAGGAAGCCGTAAGAGGGAGATGCTCCAGTGGGAGATTCAGGAAACGACCACGACGATCCAACGTAGGCGCTAATGTGGATTCCGTAATCTCTACTATGGATGTTGAATCGCTTAGAGTGGCCACGGAAGCCTTGGATCCCATACTATTATTTGCATTACGTTTGAGTAAGTGTGTGCTCACATTATTGGAAATAAGGGAATATTTCCCAAGGAAATAGGGAAGACGCCCTAAGGATTATCATTCTCACAGTACGAGAGTCACTCAAGCGCCACGCTGTATAATGTGCAAACCAGAGCATTAATTGTACAATTGTCAAGCGTATCAGATGTTAGCTTCAAATCAGCACCTTAATCATTTGCAGAAAGCCAAAAACTGTGTGAATTTCCTCAAGAGTGGACACAAGACACAATCTTATAATCAAAAACACAACACTCTATTACATTTAGAAACGCCCGAAGTATCTTCGATGTCAAGTACTTGCGTCAAATCGACGAATCTCCAACAAGAGTAGGGCAGCGCTGTGTGACAATTCACATGGCACAGTGCGAATTTTTATCACTGAAAACTAGGGGTATCAAATCTATCATTATGCGCTAAGTATTGAGTAACGTATCACAGGCTAATTTTATGAGCAAACGACTAGCAACCAAGCTAGGACTCCAAAAAAAAAAAAAAAACCTGTGCATTGGACATAGAAGGCATTGGTCACACAAAAGCTGTACAGCAGAACTAGTTAATGCTGAAATCAGTACAACAACAAATAAATATACTTCTCCCTAAAATATAAATTTTACTGTTGAATATGATTAGCTTATAACATTCACTGGAATGGAATGTACTAAAATGTTATTAGTTTATAAACTAGTATCTTTTGAACAATTGTTTCACAAATGTTTACAGGATAATAACAAAAAATAACACTCAATAAAAAGAACAAAGCAGTGTAGCAAGTGAAATTCGTATGAACATTTATTCTACACACATATGTATGTGTACGTATGTATGTATAATATTATATATACTCGCATTTGCTCTATATACTCGTAGTGTGACCTGCTATGAATGAAGCTTATATTATTTTCATTTTATTATTGTTTTTTGTATTGTTACTCTTGTTGATGGTGATAAATTCAATTGCCCATATCTCCGGATGCTAATGTTGGATACAAGCAAAACAAGACACACACAAAAACCAAAATAAACAATTCTGCATGAACAAAACACAGTCGAAAGTGATGTCAACCCCTTGAAAAAAATAGTCGAAATCTCAGTAATGGCACTTTCACTCCCAGAAAATTTTGCTCTTTTGCAACAAATTATTGTGACGATAGTTGTACTGCCACACCAACACATACAGTCACACACACAAATGTCGTATGAGTACATAAATCACTGTGTTTAGAGACGCGTGCACTGATTGTGCAACATCAAATCCATGATCTTCAGTGTTGAGTTTTTCATTTTGCGTGCAAATAATTTAACATTTTCATTTCTGAGGGGCGGAGAAATTTATTGAAATAAATATTGTGACCATTTGATATGATCGAAAAATAATGGTCTGAATCGCGTTGGTGTTATGCTACGTGTCCAATATTGAAGTGTAGAATAATTCCCAATTGATGGAGTCGATTTTTTTTTTGGTATCGATATTTATTGTCGAATGACAATAGAATATCTGGCAACAATATGCATTTTCAGAGTTCGAAAAAATAAAACCTTTTTTGAGATTAAGTGTTGTAATGAAATTTAAAATCGCTTGTTGGTATTCGAATTGTTTTCAGAATACTATTGCTAAATGCTGTGACATCTGAAAATAATTATGGTTGGAAGCTGTAGTTGGATACCTACATAATGTGCATATATGTCAAACTAATTCTACTACTGTCATAGTTTCGAATTTAAATAAATAGCACATCAATTATCCGGATGACGATAAGTTTCGATATATTCGGTAGATAATTTTATATTAGTGAATGAATTATCCCAATGACGATAACTTTCGATATATTCGATAAATAATTTTATATTAATGAATGTGCATAAGTAATGATTTCTGTCACTTGTGCAACTCAAAGGACATATAACTTCTTGCTGCAAGGACATCTCCTAAATATCTACGCCACGAAATCGATGATATTTTGATTTTATCCAATTTGCTATTGACAGTAAAATTCTATGTACAACGAGAGTTTATTTTACAAGGCAGCAAGGCACAAACACGTGAAAATAACTGGAATTTGGACCTGCTTACATCGTTTCTTTGATGTGAGCACTCCCATTTGCTATCATGTTTGGTGCCTTTCATCTTTACTTTCGTTTTCGCTTCGCATCACCGTTATAAATGGAACTAAAGACTTTCAAAGGCGGCAGATATGGCCCCCATTTTAAAATGAGTCTCATCACAAATAATTTTTGACGCATTCGGCAAATGTGAAACTATTTACATTCGATCAAATTTGCAAATATAATGAATCAGCATTACACTTGCAGTTGACCTTACTGGGCATTAATGTCCTTAGGGTTACCAGATTTTATATAATTAGGAACTCATCACCTCGATTGGCAAGTACGACACTATAAAACTGAAATACCCTTTATACTTAAGAGTATATGTGCAAGATGTGCAATGTCTATGTCTAGAGTTTCAGAGCTTTTAACTTTAGTATTTTGTAAAACTGCATCCTTCTGCATATTTTCTTAATATGTGTTTCTTTGCGAGCCTTAATGTACGAGTGTGTGAATATGTACGTATATTTGCTTACTTTTAGCCACACACTTATAATTTCCTTCTTTTCCTTTGTACATACACGTTTGTACATACGTAACACATTTAAATAAATATTTCATTTGAGTTTATCGTGAAAAGAGAGAAGTTCTTGCTTATAACCATAGGCGAGACGCGCTTTTAGAATGTGACTAGCACAATCACAAAATACGATTATTTTCACTTCTTTGCGAAAGATAAAGAAAACTACTTTGCAATTTAGTCACGTCGTTTTTAACGCCATACGCCTGGTAGGTATATTAATTTAGCTAGACCAACACAAAGTAAAAATAAAAAATACAAATAAGAAAAAAAAAAAATAAAGGCTTACTTACCTACTAATTATGTACTTTTTCATTCAATTTTAGTTACGGTCTTTTTTTTCAATTGATTTATTATCAAGAAGCCAAAATTCTATATAACTTTAGGTGTAGTTAAAATTGTAGTTCTCAGTTCAAAACGGCTGGTTTTTGTCTTTAATTTTAGACATTTATTTTAGTGGTAGATCAATGCAATAAACTTGGAATTTATTTATGCAAATTTTCCAAAGAAGGTACATTACTTTAATATTAATATTTATAATTAATATTCAGATATCATAACTATGACTACCATATGTCCATTTTATGAGACTATGACAATCAATTTTTTTAATCGGCTTTCCTTTGAATATACGCTAAATGTGTGTTATTCGAGTTTAGCTGAATCTAGTTTATTATCATATAATATCTACATTTATTCTATTTCCTTTGGTCTTTGTTACTTTTGTTCATACTACATACAACATTTGTCTTATTTTTATATACGATATACATATAAATACTATGTACACATCAGTACCACATAGATACTTTTATTTTGCTCATTTCGAATCCCCAAAAGCGCCTACATACATATATTAGCGAATAAGCTAGGCCAAGATCTTACATAGTGATACTGTTTGCTCTGTTTGCTACATAAAAGCAAACACGCATGCACACACTGCTGCTGCACATACGCCTTGTCTTCATTTTAATCATCTTCCCACACCACACAGACAGCCAAAGACAGCCCCTTTTGCGTATGTGTGTGTGTGTGTCTGTGTATGTAAATATTTAAATTTGTATGTTTACGAACAAGAACACCAGCAGCAGTGGTATTATCTCTTAGTCATTCATGTTAATCAAGTGTAATTAGAGAAAATTTCATTAAAATGTTAAATGAGTGCGAAATTCATTTGAAACGGCAGCTTATTCTAGTATCTATTCTAGCTGGCTGGCAGGCAGGCAGGCAGGCAGGCAGGCAATGGTGTTGCTGTTGTAACTGGCATTTTCGCTGCAACTGCTATTGCAGCGTTTTGTTGTTGTTGTAAATGTTGAGCAATTATATTATTCCACCGCGCTTTTTTTTCATTGTTTTATATCTTACGAGTGGCAAGATAACGTAAATGTGAACAAAAAAAAAAAAAAAAAGAAACAGCACAGCTGGAAAATTTTTTTACAAACAGTCTTGCTGACTTTTGACAAACTGCTACGATATTGTTTTGTATATAATCTTAGTTTATATCATGTTTTAAGTACTCGAGTACAGTAAATTAGGTGGCAATTCTAATTCTAATCACACACATAAATTTTTTACTTAACATGACTTATGGTAGTATACAACAATCTTTAAAAATATCTTCATATCCCTATTAATAATCCAAAAAAAAAACTCCAGAAGCCTTGAAATCCTGAAATAAAAAATATTTGTGATCCTAGGAATTGTAAACCGCTTTAGAAAATATAGAAGTAAGTTTTTTCCCATACTTTCCACACCCTCACATACTGCACCCGGCTGAATTTAATGGTTGTATTGTTGAATTTTTTCGAAAATTTAAATTTTTGAAAATTACATTTCTTTCAAAAAATACAAATAAAAATATTTTTATTTATTTTATGAAAAAATGTTTTTCGAAAGTCCAGCACATATTGAAATTAATACGCAAATACAAAAGTGTAGCATACAAAAAAAAGGTACATTATGTGTGTTCGTCCTTACTAACTGTACTAAATATTGTTATCAGCCAACTTAATGTTAGTGCAACTTATTAAATGATTCCATTCTTATCATCATCTAATGGATTTAGTTTATACGCTGATTGTGCATTTTATATAGAAGTTTAATAATTACTAATTCCAAAATTTTTTATAGAAGCTTCATTAATATCTGAGGATATTTAATATTATCAGATATTATTATTATTATTATGGGTGATTGTACATTTTAAGTATATATGTATCCTATGAAGGCCTATTAGGTTAAGTTAGGTTAGGTTGGGTTAAGTTAGGTCCGCTTGCGTCAACTCACTTAATCCAATTAAGCTTTAGCTGGTGCCAAAGATGGTCTACCTTATTTACGTAAACATCATTCTAAGCTTCGGGTAAGCGTAATATATGTCTTAGCTGGCATTCAGCGGTAAGTCCATGTTAAAACTTTACTGTAGTAACTGAAGACATGTCATTCCTGATAAAACAGCGTTGAAGTGATTAACATTGGATGACACCGAGCTATAATTACATATCAAACAAGATAATGAAAAGTTTCAACGGCAAAATACAGATAATGAAGAAGATTATCCAATCTTTACGAGGGTAAAGCTCTACGTGATGCACAGTTTAAAAGATTTGTGTGATAAAATCCATTTAAACTCCGACAGCTTACTTCATGAGAGTGACAGCTTGGTTGAACCCATTGAAAAGGCTCACAAAAAATCTCCTGAAAAAATATATGTAAGCAATAAAGAACAACTAGAAGTTCTGCTGTAACGACTGCAAGCACTCCGACTTTTACGATCATAATAGGATGAGTCCAAGAGTTTTATCAAATATCAAAAACTCTTTGTCAGCAGTTAAATATATCTCGATGAGGGTTTGTTACGTATGGAGGGAAACCCTTTATTGTCTGACCGAAATTATTGCCCCTATTGCGGTTCACCACTCAACCCAGTTTGGTCGTCTTAGAGTCGACCCGACTTCAACAAGACCAAACTATTTTTTGGTATTGTGGTACACCACTGTTTTCGGTTGAAATTGTTATGGCGTTACCAGCTTAAAATATCACTTATGACAGAAAAGTGGTCGATTAAAAGTAAAAATTAAGGAAATATACAATTGTGTTTTGCTGTGAAAATTATTTAAAATGGATATTAGTGTAGATTTGTTTTATGAAGATGAAAACGAAGACGCGAAAATTGATTTGCTACGCTTACGGAGAAAAATTCGTGATGACTCTAACCCTCTTGAACTACCTAGCGAAAAGTATAAATATTGTTCAAAATAAATAAAAGCAAATAATAAATTTTTTTATAGATTTATTAGCTATTTTCGACTGAGCAAAGAGGCATTTTGCTTTTTGCTGGATGACGTAAAAGACCATTTCAAGAAATCTGTGCGTGTCGTATCTATACCACCAATATTGAAATTGTGTGCTGCTCTTAGATTTTTCGCTGATGGAAGCTACCAGAAGAGCAGCGGCAATGACTTCAATATAGCTCAATCTACAATGTCACTTGTTTTAAAAGAAGTATTAGATGTATTGGAGACGAAACAGACGCTACAAGGAGTATCAGAAATAATATAATGCGTTCTTTCCAAGCTCAATAAATTTATCTCTTATTTATTTTTTAAATTTATTTCAGTCTTTTTTGGTAAATGGAAGATAACTTAAATTATTTAAAAAAAAAATCTTATTTTCTTAGATTCAGGTCTACTTTGTTAGCTTGGATTCTGGTCCATTAGTTGAACGAGCCTCTCAAATTGAGCTTTGGTTGTAATTTTTAAACTTCTGAAAATGTATAAAATATTGAGAAATTACAATATGAAGCCAAGCTAATTATTACTTACGATCTCTCCATTATTTTTGGCTTTATTAGTTTAAAGTAAACTGCAACTGATGCAAACACAACTGCTTATGAGCAGTGGTGTATATTTAACGTGCTTGTCGACCAAACTGAAACAGAGTTGCAAACGGCAATACCACAAAAATAATGAACACAATCAAAAAAATCAGCCGCCAGTCGAGTTGAGAACGGCAATATGAATTTCTCGACGGCGACCAAACTGTTACAAAAGTTGTGAACCGCAATAGGGGCATATGGCTGAATAGTCTGTGGATATTAGCGGAGAGTTTTTTTTTAATGATGTAGAAATGTGAATTCTGCCCTGTAAATGTACATTCAGAATAAATGAGAAAGCTTTTAATAGTAATGGTAATCAGATGAGAAGACATACAAGGCATTAAGGCACGATCGTTCCTGAAGATCCGAACACTCATTGAGCATATTGAGAACTTTACGGTGAAATATTCTATGATACAATTGCAAATGGGACCAAATTCACGACTATAATTTCCAATTGAGCAGAGCTTTCAAGATTTCTCAGCACAAATTGGAATCTTATAGAGAATGAAAGTTTGTACTGAGTTTAACAAAATAAATTGTGCAGCAGCCAAACCCATAGTTTAATTCAATTATCCGATTGTATTCACGATCTCTGTGTCAAAAAACGTCCTTCCTGGGTCGAACATTTTTCCATAGCTGATTTCACAAGTTCAAATCAAAGTTAATCCCTTCTTAAATTAAAATTAGTAATAGTATTCGTGCATATAAAAGAAATATTGTGTACAATTTATATATGGGTCCCTTCTCAGGCAAATATTAAATTGGAATAAATAATATCTCTTATGTAATTTAAGAAAAAAAAAAAAAAAACTGAGATGAAAAGAAATAAACATTATAACGAGAAATGTGCAAGAGACATCCATGACGAAAAGCTATATTTGACACATGTCACTATAGAAAGCATATGCGTACTTTCCACCATGATATTATCTAATAAATTATTATGATTACACAAAAAGTATCATATACACCACATGAGACAAAAAGGTTTAAACAGAAAGAGGTGGTTCGAATACATATTCACTCGTCTCACAAAACGTAATCCGGTATGATGTGCGGTAACAAATTCCATCTACCTACAAACAACTGCACGACATATTCATATTTAGTTTTTATGTTTATGGGAAAAAATGAGGCCCAAAACAGTTTTAGCTCATAAAAATACAATTTTCGGCTACTTAATTTTATGAGTCACAAAAGGCCAATGCCTATCTCTCTGAATGTGTGAACGAGTATGCATTGTATCTATCTACGACTGTACGATAATTTAA
This sequence comes from Megamerina dolium, assembly GCA_963854835.1. Lineage (NCBI taxonomy): Eukaryota > Metazoa > Arthropoda > Insecta > Diptera > Megamerinidae > Megamerina > Megamerina dolium. The sequence continues at coordinate 45,343,129 of OY978527.1, forward strand.
ATGCGTGTGTCTGCTCAACGCATCAACGAAAAAGGATAAAACTATTTCAAATGATGCTCCGCACATATGTATGTCGGCAACATATTGGTTAGATGTATGTCCGAACTATCGCCTTCATCAACAACAATCACCAAATGACCACTGTGGTTCAACATCTCTCGTTCAACCAAATAAGAATAATAATAATACTAATAATAATAATAATAATAATACTAATAATAATAATAAAATAAAGCGTATGAAAAACTCTGATGATCGCCAATAATTTCATCAGAAATGGTCGTGGTAATATTTTTTCGCTCTATCTACTTCAGGGTTGGCTCATTAAGGAATTTCATCTAAGTCATTTTGGTAGATACGATTATCTGGCAAGAACACTAACAATGGCACCCCTATTAACCTTTTTACAGTATTTTGCTGACGACCATGTTATTTTGTTGTTGTTGTTGTTGTTGCATTGTTGATGGGACTACAAATTTTGATTGCCCAACCGACGTGCTATTGCTTTTACGTAGTAATCATTTTTTCTTCTTATATCGAACGAGACCGAAACATATACGAACACATTCATATATGTATGTACACTATATACTCGACCCAAAATATGTATTTGCCACTATCAGCACAGAGCATTTCGTTCAGTTTTGTTGTGTGCATGTTAAATTTGTATATATTGGTATATAATTGTTTATGTGAATAGAGACCAATGGAATGAACACCAAATGACTACTTTATGGATACGTAAGCAGATGTTGCATTTTTTCCCAGCATTACCAGTAAATTCATAAAACATGAAATTACCCTATACATATGTACACACATTTCATACCATGATTGAAATGCCCAATATTGTATTATACATATGAATATATACAAATGCCACACATATGTACAAATATCTTTTGGAGCTTCTAATCGTATATGCATACACTTAATTACTATAAATTTCGACTCCTTTGCTGATAAATATTTAAATATACCTATGTATGTATGGAGTGATTTGTTTGTCAGATATTATTTAGACATCGATTTTTCAAATGTTTTCGCTATTGAATATTAAATTAAAGAATTCGAAACCTTAATGTATTCGTAACTTATCAATTATCCATATTCAATATTAACTGATTAAGGGAATGTCCTAAAATAGATAAAAAAAATAAATATGTGGCACTTAAAGCCCCGAAGGGCTCATTGCCCGAGATTCTCTTCAATTACTGTTGTGCGTCTTAAATTTTGGACAGTATTAGAAGGGACCTACTTATTTTAGCTGGTTCTGAACGGCAGAACTCTTGAGACATTACTTTTTCTGAGCTTTGTCACAGAGTTCTTTTAGAAGCTTTTTCATGGCAAGTTGTTCCTGTCGGAAGAATTGTCAATTGCTTGCCGACATGTGGGTACCGTTCGAAAGCAAAATCTTTTCGATATTAAATTTGTTATGCATGAGCCACGACCTACAGATCAGAAGGCCAACACACTAACCACTGAGCCACGGCACCCACTATTATAAATAACTATTATTATTAAACGAAATCTTAACTAGCTGTCCAATTTTTCCGGTAAGGGATTACCTCTGCATAACAATATCTGAGTTCGGTATTTCTACGAAGTTCATTTGTCCTTGCAGAATGATACTGTATAATTACCGTTGTGCACTGAAAATGGGGAAGGATCTCGCCCCGCCGATTTATACCGAACGGAGTTTCAGATAACATGTTCCGTTATCGAGCGACTTCTTTAATCTTATTTTGGAGAAAATAATACGTGCAGCCAATATACGCATAATAGCACTGACTTCATCCTTGATGCTGACATAATCGGCATGAACAAGCGAGCAGTTTGTGAACAATTCTCAGAGTTGGAATGGGTCGCGTTGAATGGATCTTACGGTGAACGAGGGCAAGATGAAGTACATAGTGTCAACAAAGAAATAGTCACAGCGTTTTGCGAAGGATTACTTTTGCTAACATATGCTATTTTGGGCTAAGTAAGCAATTGTGAAGTTCAGCCCTATTTCGATAAACGAAAATCATACTCTACAAAGCTTACATAATGCCTGTTCTTACATATGACGCCGAAGCTTGGACAATTTCCACCTCAGATGAGAGAAAATTCCTACGCAAGATCGTTGGACTTATTTACGTTGGTGGCTAGTAGCGAATACGATACAACCATGAACTGTATGAGCTGTATGTCGACACCGACATAGTATAGCGGACAAAAATTCAGCGGCTATCCTGACTAGGTCATGACGAGCGAATGGAAGGAAAAAGAAAGAAGAAAGTGTTATATTCGGAACCCGCCGGTGGACGACGAAAAAAAGGTAGACCAAACCTTTGGTGGAAAACATGATGGGGCTTGGCTTCTAACTTGGCTTCTAACTTGTTAAATTCGGCCTAAATCGATTTAAGGTTGTAATGGCCATATAAGTAAGAAAGTAAGTAAGTAGGTTAGGTTAGGTTATTGTGGCTGCCCTCTCTCTGAGAGGACACACTTAGGCCAGAAAGGCCCATTGTGATATCACCGAGCTTCTCTTCCAATACGTGTTAAATTTGGACAGCATTAAAAAGCACCTACTTATATTAGCCGGTTCCGAACGGCAGAACTCTTGTGACATCACTTTAACTTAGTTTTGTCAGAGAGCTCTTTTAAAAAGTATTTTTGGCAAATTGTTACTGCCGCAAATTGTTACTTGCGGCAGTAACAATTGTTTATGCTTCAGTCGGGGCTTGAACCCACGACCTGCAGATCATAAGGTCATAGCACCAACCACTGAGCTACGGCATTATTGAATAAATTCACCATAAAGATGCAATGAGTAATAAATAGCATAACTTGTTCCTTCCAGTTTTCTCCACAATGAATTTTCGATGTCTTTAAAAGGATATTTTCAAAATGATCTTAAAAATTTTAAGCCCGGAAGGTGAATTTTCTCTAAATTCTTTCAAATTCATCGTAAAAGGAATATTATGTTTCGCTTCTTTTCACATTCAACACAAGGAAATTACGAACTCTTTCAAAATCGGTTTAGACCGATTTAAATCGTAAAAGCTACGTTTAATTCCTTAGTACTTTCTTTAAAAATATTCGACGAATCGCAAAGTATTTATAACTAAAAGATAAGATTTTTGTTATGAAATTGCTACGATTCTAATTTATCGGAAACGTAGAATTACAGGGATGATGGATATTTTTCCAATTATAATATATAAATGATTTATTCATCAAATTAAACCATTTTCAAAATTTGTTGCTGTTGCATGTAAATATTAGTACATTTCGTAATTAAATGCATTGCATGATTTCTTTTGGTTTCCCTTTGCATTTATTTTACACTAAACGTTGAAAACTGTAATGACTGCGAATATAAAATCGACATTGCAAAGATTATTAAATCAAATTTTACAAAGTGATAAATGTCAAAGTATACCACAATGTAAACACTTGCCTCTCTGTGGTAAAAGCATGAGTACTACGTTCGCATAGTGATGGTAAATATCATTGCTATGTACTCCTAGTGGCATTCTGCACAGCATGACCATGTTCAAATGAAATTCAACATCATATACGTAGATACAATAAATCTCAGCGATTGAGCTTCAAATGCTCCTAAGTAGATGATATAATATTGAAGGTGGAGACTGTAGAATGCCAATTTGCATTTGTTTTCAGTTTAGATTATTTGCATAGGGGTATTTTACAATACTTATGTATGCAGATGTGAACGTGAATGTACAAACAGTATATTGAGAATGATAAAAGAACGTGGTCTATGAATTATTTAAAAGTTGTGAAATTTAAGAAATCTTCTATGTGGCATTTGCACATGAATTATTAAATCGAAAAAAGGCAGAATAATAAAAAAAAACCATATCAAAAATGCAATGAATCACAGTTCAATTTCAATTTACTTTTTTTCAGATTTAATATTTGATTTTGTAGATATCCACTTACATAGCTACAATACTTATCGTATAAAATTGTATTTAATACATATTTGCATACCTTTTTTTGCGAAAGCTTTACTTCAAAATAATATCGTTAGAAAAACGAAATCATACATATATAGCAGAGCGTGTACTCAAAATCAACTGTATGAACACATCTGTGACAGAGACAAGTGATTGTGACAATACTATTTTCATCTTCGTTTTATCAAGAATAGAATATGTGAAAAAACAATTGAAGGGAATTGAATTAAAATTGTCATATATACTATTTAAAAAATATTATTACGTATGCAATGGCCACCACACTAGATTTGAATGGGTCGCAATAGGTCTCAACTTTTCAGTTTGGAGGCAAGGGATTCATTTATGATTAAATTCCCAAATAATACTAACAAATTTTCGGTTCCACTTTTATCAAGTTTACTGCCCAAATATTTGACTTCATCACAAAATGCCACTAATTCTCCTTCAAGTGTAATCGGAGCCTATTTCTACTATTTTTACAAAATAGTAGAACTATTACACTGTGCCGATTTTTTGTGATGTTCTGCGTTAATCCGCTAATATAAGTAGTGCCCTTCCAAAATTTCAAATACACCCTTAAAACTAAATGAGAAGAAAGTTTAACATATTTGTTTCATTTGTTATATTTACTCAGATTTTTATATGCCTGGCTATTGCTTGAATTTTTACATACAAAAAGATTCATATTTCACGAACTTTCATTAATAATGAAATATGTATATTATAATTTCGCAAATCGATAAAACGTCAGAGTTTACACCGCACAATTTTTAGCTGTATCATTTAAATTAATCAAAATAACCCAATTGTAACTTCATCAAATCAAATTTGCCCTTTGCCATTGTTCTCTTTCACCCTTTAAAGGCATGTCAACAATAAAATAAAATTGCACAGCATGGTAGGTAGTGTTGCCATCATCTGTCATGACTTGCATGACACATCAAAATTAATTCATATTTTGATATTTTGACAGTTTTCATACGATTTGCTTTTATTTACTGCGCTTTGGGATTTTTCGCTAGACGTACATATATTTGTATATGTAAATATATACATACATATGTGCATGTATGTATATGTATGTATGCACTTTTTGTTTGAATTATTTGAATTTTCCCCATAAGAAGGAGGTGTGCTTTTTTTGACAGTAATAGTAATCTGTATGTAGCATTATCTATTCGTTGTGCGTCTTCAGCGAAAGGTTTGTCACGTGTATTCAGACTATTGCGTTGTTGTTGTTGTTGCTGTTGTTTTTGTGTAGTGTAAGTATGTATTTCAGTAGTGTGGCATAACTTTTGATATGCTTGTCATTTTTCGTCATTAAAAAAATATGTATAACCCCTTTGGGGTTAAGAGTTACTCTGAATATTATGACTTTTATATAAATATTTATGTAGCTACATATATTATGTTTAAGTGTGTATGAGAATGTTGAATGTGCTATGTGAGACATAAAAATTTATACACACATCAGTCGAAGTAAGTATATTAAAAAAGTTTTATTTTATTTTTTATTATTTGTTGCCACATATCTGCTATCAATTACAATATTAACACATGAAAAATTTATTTAATATGCTGGTTCAAAAGATTTTTTTTTTTTTGTACATTTTATTAAACTAATCGAGACAGAGAGATAATTCGATCAGTCGTTTAGTAATTCATTCATACGCTTGAGTGACGACGCATAATGCTTGATTGTTCCGATCCGAGATAAAAAAAAATATATATTGCGCACCTTGTGGTGTATTCATTTTGTATAATTAAATTATTACTTCAGTTCATTAGCATAATTTTGTACGAAATGTTGTTCTATGCTTTATTGTTCAGTGTTTTTATTTTGTCATCTGGTGCACAGAGAAGAAGCAAGGATGCAAGTATTTGCCAAAAAAATCACCATTGACGAGACAGTGAAAATGCTCTAATAAATACTTCTTACAGATTTCGTCTTCTTCGGTCATTTTTAAAACAATCAAATTGGAATGTCTGCCAAATGTACAATACATTCGCAATACAACCTGCAAATTGAAGGCTATAAATTGGTATAAAGCTCTAACCACAATGGAAGGTGATATTGTGTATAAAATTCAAAATGTTTCAGTAAGTATGTGGCTCCGATTCGAATGCATGTAATCATAAGTTATTTTCTCATCATTTCAGTTACATTTGCAAATATTCCTTAAAGACTATTCAAATCAATATAAGCCTTTTTTAGTAAATGTTACCCAGAATCTTTGTGACATCCTGAGTAGAAGAAGTTTTCCATTTTATTCGACAATAGTTGTAAATATACTGAGAGAGGTATCGAATGTAAACCACAGCTGTCCATTTACGGTACTTTATGTGAAATGTTGTTTCTTAAGCTATGGTCAGACTCTGCAGATATTTGCGAAACAATTTGCTGCTCAAATATGCCTTTAACTTTAATGACAGCATATAGATATTTCAAAACTTTAAACGAGTATTTTTGTATTTCATTCAATATTTGTGCAGTCTGATCATAGCTTCTTTATATGAACATAAGTGTATTACTAATTAAAGACTGTACATTTGTAGGGTCATCTCATTGCTAAAGATCTATATTTGGATGCGAAGTACATTCCAGTTGCATTACCACTCGGCATATATAAAGTCCATTTTAGATTCTTAGATGGATATCCATATATAGACATGGGCTCAGTAATACTTTATATACAAGCTATTGAAAAGAGCAAAGTACATTTCAGTAGAAACGATCCGAGAATATAAAAATTCAATATTGTAAATATAATTTATTTATGTGTTATAATGTTAATTTTAGAACGGATTTAATAATTTGAAATGATTTACCAGGGGCAGGGAGCGTTTCGGGTTCGAAGTGTCACTCTAATCGTTTTTCAACTACTTAACTGCACTTTTTACTAAATGCAATATTAAGAAGGTCAAAATATAATAATATTTTTTTCTACAGTAATTACTCAATAAAATGCAATCCACAGCACTAAACATGGACATCACAATTACGATTCTTTACGAAAATTAAGCCAATTTTTCAGTAAATTCTAATATATATTGGTGACCAGACAATAGCAGTTATTACACCATCCGACAAAATCACACTTTTCATGCCTATCCCTTCTTCTCTCAAATATTCTAAAATTTCGAGGTTGGTGAGTCTGTTTACTTGCAATATATCTTTGACATTGAATATGTCCTTGCACTTGGCTATAGGTTAAAAAAAAAACAAAAATTGGAGTACAAGATTAATCTATATATAATTAGATTTTGGCAATAATATTATTGATAGCGCTAATATCATATACGAAACATTGATAGACATATTTACATTTTCCATTTAATTAATTGAAAATTATACGGTTGATTCACGTAGATTGAATCTGAATTTACATTATAACATAAACATTCATTTTTGGCATTAAAACCGCTATAAAAAAGCTTCTAAGAGAGCTCTGTGATAAAGCCCATAAAAATGATGTCACAGGGTTCTGCCGTTCGGAACCGACTAATATTTAACACGCTCAACAGTACTGGAAGAGAAGCTTGGCCAAAAGACTCTTCGGGACCTATAAGTGCCACATATTTATTTATGCTTTTTGAAGATATTCTTAATCCGAGATTTAAATTTTAGTAAGTATAAATGAAAACTACAATGCCATGGATACGTCTACGTTAATACATATATAGCATACATCCTTATACAATTCTTATGGTGTTAAGGATATTACTAGTTTATTCTTATCCAATATTTACGAGAGATAAAATATTTTAACGAGTACTTTGCATTGGCACATGGCACTTTAGTTATTTTAGCTATCTGGCGTGTTTGCCAATGTACAGTTTTACAATATCAATACTTGTAATACTAAAATATCGAACATTAGCCACTCTTGCCATCTGTGTGTTATATTCCTTTATGACTATTTATTGCAGTAGTAATTTTCAAATTACTCATTCTATTCCATCAGCATCAGTGCATCGATATGAAAACTTTGCAATGAATAGCAAAATATTGTAATGTACATAGTGTTTAAGCGCGTCGGAGGGGTGAGTATTATTCGTATAATGGTATAAGAAATTAACTTTCCATTTCATACTCCGTCATACTTGCAGCAACATTGGTGAAAACATATTGCCGGTTTATAAACTTACCACAGACAATATATACATAATACCTATAAGTATTTATAAACACTTATAAACATTTGCAAAACTTTTTCTTTCTCTACTATTTATCTTTTTCCTATTGCGCTGCAAGTTATTATTATTATTGCAAGTTTTCACAAAAGTGGCAGTTACATTGGTTAGAAGATCTGCCGGAAGGAATCATAATTACGATGACACGAAAAGTATGGTTTTGTATAAAAGAGTTATGGAAAGCATCCGAGTTATATTAATACAGTCAAACAGAGTCTTTGTGTAAGAGTAATCATTGTACCATATAATCCTGAAAGTGGGTTATGTACTGAGAATTTTTGTTGAATGAAGTTATTGTCGAGGTTGTTATTTACATTTGCATTGCCATTGCCACAGTTCGAATTCCTTGAAACGGAGCAAATCATTAGCAAAAATTAGAGGGATGATATTTTAGGTGATTGCTCGATATTAAAAAAAATGGTTAACCGATAGTAGTGTGTGGCATATACAGCCACAGCAGGATGCGGTTTCCACCGTTTCCTCGTACTATCGGTACATTTTAAGTGTGATGTAGCCATATCGAAAGGCCACCACGGCAGCAGAGGTCGCTAGGGGCTACAGAGACTGTCTGTAGCCAATTATCGTCACACAGCGAAATCCCTTCAGCTCCTCTATATGTTGGCACACGCTACCAGCTTTATATGGCCCTGGTGCAAGCCACCCATTTTGTACTCTGGTACGGGTTCTGGATCATCCTCCACTATCTCCGAAAAGATGTCCTCAAGGGAGTTCTCACCCATCAGTCAGGTGACGGTCTTTCCCCTAATTACTGTATGAGACTGTAGTTCTAGGCCTATATTTCTTTTTGTTTCGCGTCCGTTTTCCACAGTGTACTTTTGATTTTTGGTAGACTGAGTCCCCAACAGGCGGTTTGTCCACATGCCCCTTGACTTCAGTCGTCCATGCAAGGGAATCCTTTTGTTTGGGGGTTCTTCTTACCTCTGGGATGTTCTTTAGCTTTTCAAGTACTCACTTTACACTATTGCGATTTTTAAAGCGTAGCTTTACGTCTTTTAATTTTCTGCCTTCCCTACCGGCAAGGCCTTCACGTGTACTATCGTAGGATTTTCTTATAGTTTAGGCAGCCGTGACGCCTCATAAAATAGCGTCTGAGGCAATGGTGCTGCTGTTGCCGGCAGTGTTTGATTTGGAGCTGACTATACTGCAGCAATGCCTTTGCTCTAACGACTAAGTCCGTTTTGATGAGGAATGACAGCTTCTTGGCTCAGCTTATGCTTGTCTGTAGTTGGCTTCACAGAAATAGTGGAGGCCGTGGCTTTGATGCCTCTTTCAGCTCCGGTTTTTTATGAGTTTCCCTCAGTTTTTTTGTTTTTCCATAAATGTTCGGGTATTTCATATTGCGGATATTCCGTACAACAAACAATAAACAACAACAATAAATTCACATAATTATTCAAAACTTTTAGATGCTTGATGTAAAATTTCATAAAAATCTTGATCAAACCAAGAACTGATACAAGCCGTTGACGAGTATTTTGCAGGTCTTCAGGATCGTCACATAAAGGAAGGAGTCCAGATATTAGAAGGTCATTGGAACAAGTGTATTTAGCTCCAGGGTTAACATTTTGAAAATTAAAGTAATTTTTACAACAGTAAAGCCGTTATTTTATTTCCGATCCACTTACCGTTTATTTGTATTTACTTCAGATTGTGCACCAATTCAATTTCCAAAAGAGATCAAATTTATTGAAAGATTTTACATAGTTCGAATGTTCATGTGACTGGTTTAGTTGTAACATTTCGCAGAAATCTTTATGTTTACGTGCGTATAAAATAAAATAGATAAAAAATGCCAAATGCGGTATAAAATCTTAAAATACTGTAGTGCCAACTATTTTTCTGAAATCTAATCATATTTATGTTGTACCTTAAAAACAACTCTAAGCAAGCCATATTTCAAGAGAAAATTCTCATTGCAAAAACTGACTGCGATTATAAAATAATACATTCACATTCATTGCATCCTAAAGCCTAGTTAATTCCCATCAAAAAGTTTTACAGAAAAGGAAAAAATGCAAATTTGAATTAATCCACCCATCCACCTTCAGCCAAAAGCTACTTTCGATGGTAAATGTAAATGCGTAAATGTAAAAATTACCTACTAATTCCTAATTACATTCAACACTAAGAGTGAATAGAGGATTGCAAACGGTGAGTTTGTATTTTTAATCGAATACCAATTACCAGTAAATGTGTAAACGACGTATAAAGTGATAATTTCTTTGGCAATTGTACTGCTCAATAAGTTTTCAATTTTTTCATGACAGCCATTTTTTTTACTTGGTGTTTTTTTTTTCTCTACAAACATACATACATATTTTCCCTCATTTGTGCTTTCTTCACTTTGGTGAATACTAGAATTGTTGGTTGATTGAACATGACCTCATTTTGTATTTTACTGTGGAAGTATGTTGAAAAAATTGTAGCCAAAGGTTATCGGAGTCATCGTCGTTGACGCGATCATACACATCCATTCACAGGGTCATATTTTTTGAACGCTTTGCTTCGACGATAGTCGATAATTCTATGTTCACATACATACGTATCATACACACATAAACACGCACTAAGGCAAATTTCAACCAATGAAATGGTTGGATGTTTGACACCGCTACCGATTCCAATACTTGGAATTATATATATTTTAACACCATTATGAGCGTATACGTACGTACACCTACGAAATGAAACAACCAAAAAGGACATTATTATTGCCCAAGGAATGACTGTTGGAATAGCAGAAGAATTTTAGAGAAAATCCCATGAGAGACGATTTAATCCCACATTTCAAAGTTAGTCAAGTGCAAAAATGCCACGAAGGGCTGCAAACGTAAACTAGTTAGATGTGTATGAACCAGTGCAGCACAGATAACCAAACAAACACAAACTAGTGGTCGTTTGGAGTAGTCGGATTGTATTTGACGTGGAGTGGTGTGACACACAAGTAAAATCGTAACTGTTACAGCATGGTGATCTCTATTGCTGTCTTTATCATTTCACCCTATGCCGTAAGTCGAGTTGTTGGTTGTTTTTTTTTCGTACAATTTTATCCTTATTATAACAAATGTATCGGAATAATAAATACGATAAAGACGATGTTTACAAATGTTGAATCAACAACTTGAATCAAACTTTAAGAATGAGTTAAAATTTTTTTGATGTATAATGCATGTTAGCTTAAAGATATTGTATATTGGATGTTGGAATTAATTTTAAATTAGTTTTTCTTTTTCTCTTTTCTTTTTGCTTTTTGAAATGAAATGTTTATTTTGAAGAAAACAATTATCAAGCATAAGTTATTTAAAGTTTCATAGTATTTGCACATGGAGTTTTAACGAGTAATGCCTTTAGCATTGAAATACAAGAATTATTTATTTAATCCATAAATACTTACAGTGTCTTTAAAGATATTGTACAACAAGTGAAACTTTATGCTCAACGTTTTTTTTTTTTTTTGTTTAATCAAAATCTTCAACATTTCAAGCGAATTTGAATAACAAAAATGTTCCAAAATTATTTTATTTTAATAAGTAAACTCTGTTATATATATGTATGTATTTCTAATGTCATATTACTGCATTCGTTATCAGAAAAAAAAACTAAAATTTATTTAATTTACACGACCACTGCTTTTTAAATGCGCTGCATTTCTTATGAAGCGATTACACAAGAATTTGTGATTATATTTATTGCGGCTACTGTATACCACTGTTTTACATGCACCTTTAGATGATTCTTTAAAATGATGACAACAGATTTATAGCAGTTTATCTTGTTCCACTAGAACGAATATGAAATATATATGTATCATATATATACCATAAAGGGATCCTATATATAGACGTACATACATACAAATATACTGTCGCATTTGAACATGTGCATGAGTGCGTGTCAAGTTTAGCGCCATTTTAAAGGTCGCCGTAACGCCAACCCAGAATGACGGCATGGATGAGTGCACAACACAACCAGCACCTGAGTATCGTACATACAAGAGAAACAAAGAAACGATAGGATAAGAAGCAACAACTATAACAAGTGCTCTAGCAGGCGAACTCGGACAAAATAATATTATTGAATTGTCATATGCGTTGGTGTTGTTGTTTTCTTTTTGTTTTTTTCTTTTTCTTGGTGCCATGCTTGTTTAAAAATCAAAAAACACAAAAACTATTGCAGTGCACTATTGACTCTTCATTATATTTAAATGGGGAGACTATTGATTTGCTTGGGAAAAATTGGTCAAATATGAACAATATGTTTGATAAGAGAACCTTTAAAAACTAGATAAGTTTTTTTGTAGTACTTTAATGGAAAAATAAAACATTTTAAATGTTTACTTTGCAACACTATTGGTAAATCATTTTTGAAAATATATTTTTACCTATGGCAGATGTTTGAAACATCGGTGGCATGGTCTGCCTTCGTATAAACTTTCTGGAATTATAAATCCCAGAAAGTGCTAAAATTCATTAAAAACCTCAATATACTAAGTTGAAACGTAAAAGATCTTATTTAGCTGCATTGAGTTTTGTCCTTAATAATAATAACAGAGTTGCATACTTCCAAGCGAATACACATCTATACAATTTCTGTTCTCTTTTGTAAAACCGGATGGTGAGCTCTACTATTATTATTATTAGAGGTCAAGATGCACCGCAACGAAATGAGATCAATTGCGCAAGGCCTTATGGTTCAAGCCACTAGGTTTAGTCTCTTTATCAATTTTCGCACTATCTGACAGTGGCACATAAGTGGTGAAGGCTTTGTCTACCAAGTGTTGGACCTTCGCAGAAAATATGCTTTAATTTCAATGCTTAATTTCGGGAAATTTATAGACATCAGCGTCGGAGGAAACTATCTTGAATAATCGATACCTCAGACTGCAATGGTCTGTAAAGGAAATATATTGAAATTATAAGACTACTCAGTTTAATGAAATACAGAGCTGACATCACCGCTCTCCAGGAAATGCGATGGACAGGACAGGGCTGCTCCAAAAGAGCGTCCTGTGACATCTACTACAGTTGCCATGCTGAAAGGCACGAATTAGGATGTGGATTTTTGGTCAGCAAGAGACTACGACATCTTGTCTCACAGTTCACGCCTGTGAACGAACGGCTGGCCACAATCCGCATCAAGGCAAAATTTTTCAACATCAGCCTTATATGTGCCCACGCTCCGACGGATGAGAAGGACAATGTGACCAAGGAGAGCTTCTTTCAGCGCCTCGAAGAAGCTTATGACCGCTGCCCCCGCCACGATATCAAAATCGTGCTTGGCGACTTTAATGCCAGGGTGGGCAAGGAAGGTACCTTTGGTCCAACTGTCGGAAAATTCAGCCTCCACCAGAACACCTCCGATAACGGAATGAGGCTGATTGACTTCGCCGCAGCACGAAACATGGTAATTGGTGGTACCAGATTCCAGCATCTCGACATCCACAAAGCGACATGGCTGTCTCCAGATCATCGTACAAGAAACCAAATTGATCATGTGGTGATTGACGGAAGGCATGCTTCCAGTGTGATGGACGTGAAATCGATCCGTGGTGCCAACATCGACTCGGATCACTACCTTGTTGCAGCTAAGGTGCGCACACGCTTATGTGTCGCAAATAACAAGAGAAGTCCCACACAGAGAAAGCTCGACGTCAGTAAGCTGCAATCACCAGAGACAGATGCATTTTCCACTCGACTATCCGATCTGCTTATGCAGAACACTTCCCCACTTGATGATACATGCGCACGGTGGACACATATATCCCACTTCATGACTACTGCTGCCGAGGAGGTAATCGGTTACTACCGGCCTCTGAGGAATGAGTGGTATGATCAAGAGTGTCGCGACGCTACCGCAGAGAAACACGCCGCCTACAGAAGAACCCTGCGTGCAGGCGCAACACGAGCTGTTAAGGAGCGGTACAGAGAGAAAAGGAGTGCAGAGAGACGTCTTTTCAGGCGCAAGAAGAGGGAGTTGGAAAGACGTGAGTGTGAGGAGATAGAGATGTGTACCGACAAGAATGAGACTCGAAAATTCTTCGAAAAGATCAAGCGCCTAAGTGGAGGTTTAAATCCCGTAGCCTCTTCTTGTCGTGATGGAAATGGGAATCTGGTTACGGATGTCCAGAGTGTACTGAGCCTATGGAGGGAACACTTCTCCACGTTACTGAATGGCGATTCTACGAACAATTCCGCCAGTGGAGGAGATTGCCCGATAACCCCAATTACAGACGATGGTGTTGATGTTCCACCACCCGACTATGACGAGGTTAAAACGGCCATTTTAAGGCTGAAGAACAACAAAGCTGCAGGTGCTGATGGCCTGACTGCCGAGTTGTTTAAGACCGGAGGCGATGAGCTGCTCACCCGCATGCACCAGCTCATAAGCAGAATATGGTCGGATGAAAGCATGCCTGATGATTGGAGGCTCAGTGTTCTCTGTCCTGTACATAAAAAAAAGAGACCCCACAATTTGCGCCAACTACCGTGGAATAAGTCTCCTGAGCATCGCATACAAGGTTCTATCGAGCGTACTGTGTGAAAGGTTGAAGCCTATGCTCAGCAACCTGATTGGACCTTATCAGTGTGGCTTCAGACCTGGTAAGTCCACCATCGACCAGATTTTCACACTGCGCCAAATCCTGGAGAAGACCCAAGAAAAACAGATCGACACACACCACCTATTTGTTGATTATAAAGCCGCTTTCGACAGTCCGGTAAGGGATTACCTCTACGCAACAATGTCTGAGTTCGGTATTCCTGCAAAGCTCATTCGACTTTGTAGAATGACACTGCATAACTCCCGTTGTGCAGTGAAAATTGGGAAGGACCTCTCCGCACCGTTTAATACCGAACGGGGTTTCAGACAAGGTGATTCGTTATCGTGCGACTTCTTCAATCTTATTATGGAGAAAATAATACGAGCTGCTGATCTACGACATAATGGCACTATCTTCAACAAAAGTGTCATGCTGTTAGCGTATGCCGACGATATTGACATAATCGGCATGAACACGCGAGCAGTCAGTGCAGCATTCTCAGAGTTGGAAAGAGAGTCGCGTCGGATGGGTCTCACGGTGAACGAGGGCAAGACGAAGTATCTAGTGTCAACAAACAAAGAGTCCCGGCGTCTTGGACAGCACGTCACTGTTAACAATTACGCTTTTGAAGTAGTAAGGGGCTTTGTCTATCTTGGAACCAGCATTAACAGCAGTAATGACGTCAGCTTGGAGATCATGCGTAGGATAACTCTTGCTAACAGGTGTTACTTTGGGCTGAGTAAGCAATT
Source organism: Megamerina dolium (assembly GCA_963854835.1). NCBI lineage: Eukaryota > Metazoa > Arthropoda > Insecta > Diptera > Megamerinidae > Megamerina > Megamerina dolium. The sequence goes on from OY978527.1 coordinate 45,358,602, forward strand.
GAAAAGTCGAGCCCTCTCTCGAAGAACGAAAACTACACTCTACAAGTCTCTCATCATGCCTGTCCTAACATATGGCGCTGAAGCCTGGACAATTTCCACCAAGCGAATGCTTGGAGTTTTCGAGAGAAAAGTCCTACGCAAGATCTTTGGACCTATTTGCGTTGGTGGCGAGTACCGAATAAGGTACAACCATGCCGATATTGACATAGTAAAGCGCATCAAAATCCAGCGGCTGCGCTGGCTAGGTCATGTCGAGCGAATGGAAGAACACGCTCCAGCAAAGAAGGTGTTATATTCGGAACCCGCTGGAGGACGGCGCAGAAGAGGAAGACCAAACCTCCGGTGGAAAGACCAAGTACTGGAGAACCTGACGGCTCTTGGAATTTCTAACTGGCGCCAGCTAGCGAAGAACAGAGAAGGCTGGCGAAGCATGTTATTTTCGGCCTAAATCGATATTCGGTTGTTATGGCCACATAAGTAAGTAAGTAACTCAGTTTAATGAAATTAGCTTATGAGATATTCTCTTAGCTGGGATAAGGAATTGCTTTGTTTGCTGCAGACCGGCGCTGTTACGCCAGTGGTCGGCAAAGTTCTTTTTTTTTATATAGCTTCGTTTATGAAACTTCTTGTGAGTCCACAGAAAGGCTCACAACCAACTAAGGGCATGAACCATAGGGCAGCTTTTAAGCAAATGCAATACACATCTCAGCAACGCTATATATAGACTGCTTCCAGCACTCCTTCTCAAGAAGCGAGGAGGTAAAGTTATAAGCAAATAAATTGAAATGAATTACACAAATAAAATGATTTGATTTTAGTACACATTTTTAATACAAATTAACTAGTTGTTAGGATGATGATGCAACCGCTGGGCTAGGAATTGGCAAAATCTTTAAAAATATTTTCGGAAAATATATTTTTACAATCACTTTAGTCGCCGTCATTATAATATGATATGTGGAGCAACGATAAAGCGCTAGTTTGCTATCTGGAAATCCAAGTTCGAAACCGGGACATGTTGTAATTCCTATATAGAAATCATATTTTACAATAAATGAAAAATTTTTAGCATTACTGAAGTGCTTAAAAAAAAACTCCCTCTGAAAGTTGTTCTACGTAATGCCTTGCAATAAGGTCCGTTTCCCATCCCAAATAAGGGCTTATGTAATCGCTTTCTACTCTTTCTTTTTTCCATTGGGTAAGTAACGACTTTTATCTAAAAAATATCTATTTACAAAAATTAAGGCACTAGACTACATATAAAGTATTCATAAAAAAAAAATAAATATGTGGCACTTAAAGCCCCGAAGGTCTCATTGGCCGAGCTTCTCTTCCATTACTGTTGTGCGTGTTAAATTTTGAACAGTATTAGAAGGGACCTACTTATTTTAGCCGGTTCCGAACGTCAGAACCCTTGCGACTTCACTTTTTCTGAGCTTTGTCACTGAGTTCTTTTAGAAGCTTTTTCATGGCAAGTTGTTACTGTCGGAAGAATTGCCAATTGCTTGCCGACAGGTGGGTACCGTTCGAAATAAACATTTTTTCAATATTAAATTTGTTATGGTGCAGCCGGGGATTGAACCTCGACCTACAGATCAGAAGGCGCACACACTAACCACTGAGCTACGGCACCCATGTAAGTGAATATTAAGAGAGGAAGTGTTTGTGTGCGAAGTTTCATTCCAGGAATTTCACTATTCGCATGATTTTATTTTCAGATTTCATCATTCGTAAGTTGATTGTTAAATGATACCTGAGTTTCACACCCACTATAGTGACTCTGAAAACTCTTACTATTCTATTTTGTTAACATGTAACACAGAATTTCTTTAGACGCCTTTCATTACTATTGAAAGAATTAAGTCAATTAACTACAAGCAGCTAAAAATAACCTAAAAATATATAAAAATAATATAATAAATAATTTTTTTCCCTGAATAAAGGATGCTGAACAGTAGCAATAATGTTCATCAGTAGTAAATTGAAAGTTGAAGTAATTTAAAAGTTGATGTTCGTCGAAAAGTAGAAATAAACATGAAATAACATCAAAAAATTTCAATACAAGTTCTTTTAATTGTCATCGCTTGTGGTGATTGTTGCATTCCACCTAAAACGTGTACACATCGTGTTAATCGCAAATTTGGCATGGTGTCGATTGCAACTTTCAGTTTGTTTATTTCAGTTTTGTTATCCTTTGCAATTCGAATACGAACATATGATATTTTATTGGCAACATTCCCGTCGACCTAGCATATTATTGTTGTAGTTGCTGGAATTTTACAATTTCCGATTTTGTTGTACTTTTGGATTGTTCATTTAAATGGCAATATACGTAGTTTATATCTTCGGTGCCACATATTGATTTCTCTTTCTTCCATGGAGGATGGCAAAATGGGACCATTTAAGCACAAATGGTTCGAAAATAATATACTCATATTTTAGCAATTAAATAAATTCGGACGGTAGATTTAATATTTCATTCGAGAAATTTTTTTTTTCTATAAACTAGGGTGGCAGTGCTAGTTTATAGAGATGTTTACTTTATCTGTTTGTTGTTGTTGTTGTTGTTGCCGCTGCTGCGATTTTTGTACGTGACATATATGTAGGTATGTACAAGTATTTACCGCATTGGCAATGAATGAGATACTTTTGTTGGTCGTTCTCTAATGATTATGCTCAATGCCAGCCAAGCAGCCAGCCAACCAGCCAGGCAGCACCAACGTGTATACACACGAGTCGTATACGTAATACAGATCTACATAGAGTACACGAGTACCTTAAAGATATGTACATACTTATATACTTTTTATTGATACTCATGACTTTTACCACTGATTCACCCCAACCATTTGCCATCATTCTATGTATTTATGTAGGTAGTATGTTTATATCATCATTTTAGTTTGTTGTTTTATTGTTGCTTTTGTATTGTTGTTGTTGTTGTTGTGAGGCAACACAGTGTGTTTATTTGATATTTTGACGATATTATTTACATTTGTATTTTGTATGCAAAGCAGCGTGTTTTTCAAATTAAATTGACTTTCAAGGATTTGCTATCGTTGTTGTTGTTGTTGTTGCTGTTGTTGTCCCCATCTATCCGCTCACATGTACTTATAAGCTCACGTTCTTATTGCCTTATTTCATTATTTGTCGTCGTAGTCTAAATACGAGTATGTAGGTAAATATATAGTTATTGTAGTACTACGTAGTTGTTGTTGGTATTATTGTTGCTGCTACTGTCTCTATTCGTCTTATTTACATACATATTATTTATTCCTATTGTTATTGATTCAAAACGAAAACTTGCATATTTTCGTTAAAAAAAAAAAAATCTCAAATAAATAAACGAAAATAGAAAAGTTTTCAATTAAAATGATACAAAATAATACAAAACTTTCAATATGTAAATAATATTAGCTAATATTCATAAGAGAGTATGAATATTAAAGTAGCCTACTCAAAAATAGCTGTTATTGTTTCCTAAGACTACTTTCAAAAATATATATATCGGTTTTATTTTTAGAATTTAGATTTTTAGAATTCAAATTATTGTTGTCCGCAATTTTCATCAATATTCACTTCTTCGTTTCTGAGATATTTTTGGAATGATGTTTACGGCAATTCTTTTCTATGCCTAATATATTTATAACTGCCACTGTTCTAATTTTAAGAGAAATTGATAAGATAAACTCGACTTTACAAAAAAAAAATAAATAAAAAATAAATTATATATATATTACTAAAGCTCTTTTGAACTTCTGGATTAAAGTTGGCGCTTAGGATTCAGAAGAACGAAGATATGCGATCACACCTTGAAGTGCTTCGTATGAAATCTCACCGCCAACTGAAATCCAATTATGCATACATATTTTCATGCGATTTATTTTCAAAAATATTGGAATGAATATTGTTGGATCGATTGCAATAGATTAGCATGACGAAACGAAACCACTTTCATCGAAGGAAAAAAACTTCGAAAAGGAAACAGTTTTTTAGCTAATGTTACGTACAATTACCAAAGATCAAATCCGTAATTGGGAACTTATGGTGGCTTAAAATTTATTTTTAATCATCCAGCTGCATTAAGGGGGGAGTAAGGGATAATTTGAAATAAAAAACACTTTTTTCGCTGATTTTTTACGGATTCCTTAAGCAAATTTATTCAAACTACCAAGATGTTTCGAGTTTGAAAAGAATCGGTCGAGTAGATTTTACAGGATCGTGTTCACGGACTTCGAAAAATTGGTTTTCAGAAAAACACGTTTGAATTTTTTTTCTCAAAAAGTGAGAAAAAATTTTTTTTTGTAACTTACTCTGAATCATCGATCCCACGTCCATAAAGTACGTTCCCGACAGCAATCTCGTTGTCTTGGAAAATGAAAAGAAAAAAAAAATCGATTTTCCGAATCTGCTTATCCCTTATCAGTTTCATATGTAGTTTCATTTAATGGCTTCACGAAATTTTCATATCTTTTCTCAAAATTGTATTTGGAGTTTCATAATAAAATATCATTTTTTCGTACAACATTTCACCAACACTATGGCGTTTCAAGTGTTCTTCAAAATATTCTGCATTATATGTCAAAATTTATTATTTATTATAATTCTGGAACTACTTGAAAAATTATACATTATTATGCGAATCTTAAACAATAGTTTAAATGAATACAAATGTATAATGCACAGAAACAGTTTCTTAGCTAATGTTACGTACAATTACCAAAGATCAAATCCGTAATTGGGAACTTATGGTGGCTTAAAATTTATTTTTAATCATCCAGCTGCATTAAGGGGGGAGTAAGGGATAATTTGAAATAAAAAACACTTTTTTCGCTGATTTTTTACGGATTCCTTAAGCAAATTTATTCAAACTACCAAGATGTTTCGAGTTTGAAAAGAATCGGTCGAGTAGATTTTACAGGATCGTGTTCACGGACTTCGAAAAATTGGTTTTCAGAAAAACACGTTTGAATTTTTTTTTTCTCAAAAAGTGAGAAACATTTTTTTTTGTAACTTACTCTGAATCATCGATCCCACGTCCATAAAGTACGTTCCCGACAGCAATCTCGTTGTCTTGGAAAATGAAAAGGAAAAAAAAATCGATTTTCCGAATCTGCTTATCCCTTATCAGTTTCATATGTAGTTTCATTTAATGGCTTCACGAAATTTTCATATCTTTTCTCAAAATTGTATTTGGAGTTTCATAATAAAATATCATTTTTTCGTACAACATTACACCAACACTATAGCGTTTCAAGTGTTCTTCAAAATATTCTGCATTATATGTCAAAATTTATTATTTATTATAATTCTGGAACTACTTGAAAAATTATACATTATTATGCGAATCTTAAACAATAGTTTAAATGAATACAAATGTATAATGCACAGAAACAGTTTCTTAGCTAATGTTACGTACAATTACCAAAGATCAAATCCGTAATTGGGAACTTATGGTGGCTTAAAATTTATTTTTAATCATCCAGCTGCATTAAGGGGGGAGTAAGGGATAATTTGAAATAAAAAACACTTTTTTCGCTGATTTTTTACGGATTCCTTAAGCAAATTTATTCAAACTACCAAGATGTTTCGAGTTTGAAAAGAATCGGTCGAGTAGATTTTACAGGATCGTGTTCACGGACTTCGAAAAATTGGTTTTCAGAAAAACACGTTTGAATTTTTTTTTCTCAAAAAGTGAGAAAAAATTTTTTTTTTGTAACTTACTCTGAATCATCGATCCCAGGTCCATAAAGTACGTTCCCGACAGCAATCTCGTTGTCTTGGAAAATGAAAAGAAAAAAAAAATCGATTTTCCGAATCTGCTTATCCCTTATCAGTTTCATATGTAGTTTCATTTAATGGCTTCACGAAATTTTCATATCTTTTCTCAAAATTGTATTTGGAGTTTCATAATAAAATATCATTTTTTCGTACAACATTTCACCAACACTATGGCGTTTCAAGTGTTCTTCAAAATATTCTGCATTATATGTCAAAATTTATTATTTATTATAATTCTGGAACTACTTGAAAAATTATACATTATTATGCGAATCTTAAACAATAGTTTAAATGAATACAAATGTATAATGCACACATGACTAACTATCTCAATTCACTTTTAAATCCATCATAACGTATATTGTTGGTACTAAATAGTAATATTTTACTGCAAAATAAATTCTATATATCCTTACAACTGCATATACAATGATTGCAAAATATTATAGATATTATAACTTAATTGCTAGGTCACATAAGCGACTATACAAAAACATTGAGAAATTGAAATGATCTAATAATAGTGCAACTGATGCCATACATAAACTGCCTTCTAAATACTGGTATACGTATAATACCAACGAGATGGAAAAATGAATAAATAACACACAAACTGCAGTCGTATATATCTATAAGGTATATGAATGTGTGTTTCAGGTATGTTACATGCATTATGAAAATTAATAGGTACCATTTAACATTTACGTATACAAATCAAAGTTGCCAATAACTCTTTAAGGACCTTGTATACTGTAAAATTTAATTTTAACACTACCAATAATTTAAAAGTTTTTACATATACCAGAATTATCATGGAGTTCAATCTTAAAAGCAAGAAGTTAGGTCATAAAATTGCCTTGACAGCCCCGGCAAGTTGGTATCCCAGTTTCTCATCAATGAGAACCATTTAAAATAAATAATAGCTCAACATTTTTAAAACATGATAAATATTAGAACAAATAAATGAAAATGACAAATTCAATTTATTTCAAATATCCAGAAGTAGCTCAACATATGAGAGTATGCACAATAAACATACATCCATATAAATATGTATACAGATGCACAATTGCATACATACATACATAAAAATGCATTTGTTATAAATTTTTAGCCAAACAGAATAATTTCAACTTAAATAAATATTTATATATGTTCAAAAAGAAAAACGCATGGGGCAAATTGCTTTTGCAAGAACTTAATAGGACATATATATATGCTGGTAATATTCAATTGATTTCGATTGCCTCTAGCAAAATTGTAACCTTATGACAATTTAGTTATTCTTTCAAATGCATTTTGCATTTAGTCAATTTCAAACTATTTGATTTGGCTTTTGATTAAAACAAAATAACATATGTAACGGTGGTCCAATAGAACTGAAACAAAATTCCAAAAGATATTTTTATTTTATTTATTAATGAAATTGGTTCAATAACCAAACCAAAAATTGTTTACAAATATTTACTTTTAAAGATTTGATTAGTGGTTTTCTATATTGTGACCTTTAAATTGTACTATTGCCTTCAAAAGTCCGATGAAACCATCGTACGCTCCCCGCAAATGAGTTTGCGGTATTTAGCCCATTCTCGGCGAAGCGCTTGTTTGAGATGGTTGACACTTTGGTATTTTTTCGCGCCAACCTTATTCTTCAAAATACTCCGAGCACAAAAATCTAACGGATTTGCATTCCGTGAATTTGATGGCCAATGTTATGACGAAATGATTTGATGATAAGGAGAGTGCCCATCGACCGTTACAACGGTGCGCAACATCACTATCGGCGTCGCTTGTTTTCTAGTGGCTATCCGATGCTACAGATTTTCAGCTGACCTCTGTGGTAAGTAAACCCGATCATTTTGCTTGTTCAGATGTTGCTCGATAACGAATAGTGACTCATCGGAGAAGACAATGTTCGAAATTTTACCACTTTCAGCCAAGCGGATCAAATCTTTGGCTCTTTCGTGTCTAACTTTTTAAGCATCGGTATCGGCATCGGCTATGGTGCGATGTGTTTAGCTCACGAGCTATCTTCTACTGCGTCAGGGATTTTGTTCAATTCACTTGAGGACTTTTGAAATCATTTCTGGAGATGTTGCTGTGTTTTTCTTACCACCCCCGTTTCGGTATACTGCCAGTATCGTTGTAACGTTGTATCGTTGTTGTTATAGTACGATACACAAAATTTTTATTCACTTAAATTTTAATTTTCTAACAACCTTCGGTTGCGATTTTCCAGCCAAATATAGAGAAATCACACTATTACGTTCGAATTCCATCACGTAAATTTTTCTTTTAAGAAAATAGAATGAACTCTCTATAGATTAAATATGACAGCTGTAGTTCGGTTGGACCACCGTGTATATGAAAACTCATATTCAGACACTTTAGCCCAATATTACTCAAGCTTTTGATTAAATATTCACCCAAAATGTGCCGAAAACGATGTTATATCCCACAATTAATGTGAAGGCTTACTCTTTTGAATATAGAAATAATTATTGAAAAACATTAATGGGATATTTATATTAAAGCATTTTTATGAAAATAATTTGTCACTAGATTTGGTTGTCCTAACCAAAAATAATGCAAAAATCAAAAATACAAGGCGTATAATTTTATGATGTTGCACTATCTAGCTGCACGACTAATCCTCTCGACTAATTCCTCTCAAGTGAATAGAAAAAGCAGAGTTATTATTAAATAAATTAAAATTAAAATATCTTTGTCAAAATAAATTTTTAAATTTGCATTCAAATGCTAATGCATTGTACATATATATGTAGATTTTTCTTGCTCTTTATGAATGTGCAACAAAATGAAATAAATTACACATGTACAAGCCATGAATTTGAGATGAAAATGTGTTACGGCAACGCAATGTAGCAACCAAGTGTGAAAACTAAAATGCATCAACAGCACAATTCACAACACCATAGACAACATCCTGCTGTATTATGGACACACACGTATACACACATATTGTATGTATGCACATACCATGCACGTTCATCTCATAGTTGAACGTTGAGACCACAGGGCAGTATGGTGTATAAACCGAGTTTACCACTGCCATTACATCAATAAAATGATGCAAAATACACACACACACATATATGTACTCACACATGTCTACACTCATTTACAAAGTGCAATGTCTCATCGAATTACCTTAACGTATACTTATGTACAATAAACTACTTCTATTGTTCCAGTTGTTACTACCATTATTATTATGGACGAATATTAGAAAAGTAGTTTCTCACACAACATATACATAATATTGGGCGATATTATGAAATTATTTTTCACATCACCCGTATACAATGAAGGTTAATAAGTGGTCACACTGTTGTCCTGACATTAGCATATAAATTGCATTTCAGACACCAAAAGACGCTCAGGTTATTTTGTACAACATCAGCATTTAACATATTGCTATTTATGTATGTAACGACGACAAGAGGCAAATATATTGCATATTCATGTATGTACGTGAATGTGTTAATTTTGTTGCATCTATATGTACAAAGGACAAACAAAATAAAAAACAAATGCATCTAATGAAAAATGCATATGTGATCGATCATAGTCTAAATATATTCAATTAAATAAACAACATTTTGTAACATGTTGAAAACTTTTCACCATTCTTATTTATACTTATACTTATGATATGATATATACATATTTTCAGATATAATAAAAACGAAAGCTTTTCAGTAAGCTGCTTTATTCATAGACGCTAAGTTATTGATTGTAATTTGACACGAAAATGGGTTTTAACGGTAAACGGGTATTAAAAGCATTTTAAACATATTTTCTAACATACTTAAAACCTCCAGTAAGAAAGTACATAATCACTGCATTACAAATAATATGTAATTACACATTTTTTACTTCATACCGAAGAGTATATTCTTTATTATAAGGTATTTGTAGCCTCATGAATGGAGCTTTTTTTTATCAGCGTCACATCCATAGTCGTTTGAAAGATTTCCGTCCTGGCTGAATATATTTCGAAGAAACGTTAGTATGAGCTATTTAAGTTTTAGGGGTATAGATGCTACTGAAAATGGGCATTAAAGAAACTATCCTGGAATAATCACAGTATAAGTTACTGAATATTTCAGCTAGGACAACAATATTTGATACGTTGATTAATATCGTAGTCCGTAATAACATCGTTATAGCCTAGACAGACGGCAGCCTAATTCCGGATTACCGAGTTAATTCGAATTAACTCGGGCATTAACTGCAACTAATCCGCATAAACTCTATGAGTTAATTCTGGCAACACTGCTGAAAATTGTCTATTGTGAATTTTTCTCGATCCATTTTACAAAATATTAGGTTTGTTCGCTAACAAAAAACTTTCCACAATTGTTAACAGTTTTCAACATCAAAAGTGTTGGCGAACAAATAAATCCAGCTGTCAATTACGAACGGTGAATGTCAATTTACAAGTTTCTGATAGTTTTCAGTTCACGTAATTCTTGTGGATTTTCTCATATCGAGAGTGACAGATGACAGAAATTGATAGTGATAGTATTGTAAGTGAGCAGACCTAATAAAACAGCAATCAGCCGTTTAGTTAATCCGCAATACTGCCGTCTGTCAGGTTATTATTTTATTCGGATTAAGTGCGCCGATAATCCGGAATTAGGCTGCCGTCTGTCTAGGCTATAAGAGATGGGCGAGCCATGCCGAACAAGTGCTGTTATATATCAGAAGAATTTGGCGTGAGCTACCTAAATTTTAGAGGTACAAAGACAGTTGAAAATGGGCATCAAACATACTAATCTGAGACAATCTCGGTACATCTTATTCAATATTCCAAATAAGACAACAATATTTGGTACTTTGATTAATGCCGACTGTTTAAAGTAGCTTCTATATAAAATCGCTCCTTTGATCCGCTCGATTATGTCACTAAAAAATATATATACCTAAATATAATTGTAAAACAGTCATATCTAATAAGTTAATACATACATATTTTAATAATTGCAAGTTGACTAAAAAATGGACATACCGCTCCCAATATTTCATATACATAAATACTGTTACATACATTTCATGCAATAAAATAAAAAATAATTAATATTTTTGGACCAATTTTTTCTTACATATTCATTGTTATACGAGTATATTGTATACAAAAAGCAAATATTCATTCAAAATTTTCACCTTTGGCCTTGACGCACGCCTCAAGTCAGCAATAGCCACATTCACCTCGTCCGTTGGGAAATTAGACACAGCACGAATCAAACCAATATTGGGGTATCTTTTGTGGCGAGTCATGTTCTCTAAAACACTTCACAATTCTAATCTAGCCATAAGACCAACCTTAAGAGGAAATGAATGCTGGTAAAATGTTTTAGAACCAGGTTTGGGTCGTTTAAGCTTAGATGACCCTCTTCGACCCATAGTATCTGTCCTGTATACTTTATCATGTTGCTTGTTAAAATTTTCCTGCAAATTTTTTCATCAGTAAACAAGATTTGTATGTGCAACTTATCAACGTGCTTCATCAAAAGACTGTTGCCTTCTTCCAACGTGTTTTTTTCAAAGCTGCAGTCAACAAATGTGCGGTACGGCATATGAAACCCCTAAGTTCCAAGTCTTTTTTAATAATTCCACTCATGGACCTTTGCGAGAAATTCATTTCCCGATGTTTTTCTGTTACTGGAGTGAATATCACTGAATTCTTGATTTAACAGATTTGATGACTGCGGCTTCCGAACTCCAGTCTCCTCAAACGGTTTTATGCACCGGTAGACGAACATGTGACTAATTCCGAGTGAGCGGAGCGTTTTGAGCACTATAACAGCTATACGGTTCTCATTATCTGACCACTTCATGGTGAAAGATGAAACAATTTAGAATTCCCCGTAAAAGCTAACGTTTTACAGATAATATTTCATAAAGCATGTGTTTAATAATATTATAATTTAAAATTGGTTCACTACACAACAGATGGTCGTATTCTACCCACTCCTTATATATATTCTACTCTACATACATTCTGCGTGTACAGGTTATAATTAGATCGTTGTAATCTAACTATTACTAATCGGTTGACAAATTATTGTGAATCTCTAATTACTTTCTTTTATACATATATTTTTAATAGATTTTACATAAAGTGTAAATATAAGATAAAATCCAAAAGCGCTTAGAAACGTGCAATCATTTTTTATTAAGCTACCATTTGAATACGTTAGTGGTACTGGGTTGATTAGTATCCAACATCAATTTTGTATAAAATTTTGTATTTCTGTCAAACAAAAATTGAGTTAGTCTCATTAAGATTCTCTTCACTTTCCTTCTTGTTTATATAATCATCATTTTTATTCATTGTCATTTCCATTTGTGATATCCATCACTATCCCATATCTATGTACATAAGTACTATGTATACAATACATATTTGCCACACAAAAGTTTCCTTCTATAAGACAAACCAACAAGCTTGTTTGACTGATATTAAATTTGCATTGATTTATACGAAGTACATATGTATGACGAATGAATGTTAGATATGTATGTATTCGAATATAGGTAGGCAAGCCATAAATTATATAATTTACTAATTGTTACATGAATTCAAAAACAACAGAACTTACCATTAGATGGTATTTGAATGCTGTCAAGTGAGTGATTATTAATATTCAAGCCATTAAGTGTGAATAAATTGTCGCATTGTTAAAATTCTTTTGGTGAAACAATCCTGAACACAAAATATATACTCATACAGAAATACGCGTGGAGATAGATAGATATTCGTATATTCCCAGAAGAAAATCTTGTCATCGATGACGATGTCTTTGAAGACATCTTAATGTTCATGTGCACTTTTGTGGAATCGGATATGCAAGATATATTTTTATATTTTTCGCAAACAAATTTAAGAAACAAAAAGCATGTGGGTGTGTGTGATAATGTAAGTGGTTATGGAAAATGAGTGAGTGAGTATTTTCTGAATATTAATAAAGCTGTTAAGAACTATTTCGTCTCTACAATTAGGGATTATTTTCATAATAAATTAAAAAGGGCGTTGGATATACCTTAGGGAAATAAGTATATGTGCATTATTGCTTCTCTCTTTGTAACTTTATATTTTTTTGGGGTACGAAAGTTTTGTTTTGTTATATGCAATGTTTCAGTGCGCTATGCAAAAGCTTTCTTTGATCTTCATACTTAGTACCGTTATCATCAATTTGTGTTGTCTCGTGATTTGCTTAGGAAATAAGTATATGTGCAAAGAGAGATTAGTATGAATTTGTTTGCGAACAAGTTGTGTAAAGTGAAGAGGTCATATTTTTTCAATTAGAAGCACGTAAGCAAAAGTAGTGTACACATTTGTAAGGCATAATATTCACACCAAAAGTTCTTTTTTGTGTGGAATGCCACGTGCAACACATTTGTCAGAGGAGGAGCGCGGATTGATAAAGGGTTTAAGTGAAGCTGGTGCAAAAATTGCCGATATCGCTGCTAGAGTAGAGCGGCATAGAAATACAATTTCAAATTTCCTTAAAAACCCCGATAGTTAGTGGCGAGGTTAAGCGCTGTGGCAGACCGACTAAAATCGATGAACGGTGTAAGCGGGAAATTCGCCGATTAGCAGTCCAAAAAAGTATGTCCTGCATGGAGATAAAAGGACATTTAGGCCTTAGCGTCTCAAGAAGAAGAGTCCATCAAGTCTTGGCCGAAAATAAAATGATTAGGTATGATTCTCGAGAGCATGTACCCAAATTGCTGAAACGCCACATAAGCGCTCGTTTGGCATTTGCAGAAAAACTTAAATTTTGGGATGATGAGTTCAAAAACAATTTTTTCTGATGAAAAAAAATTCAACCTGGACGGTCCTGATGGCTGTCATAAGTACTGGCGCGATATAAAGCAACCCCGCCAAACTCGTCATAGCGAAATCATGGTGGCGGATCACTGATGATTTGGGCTGCTTTTGGGTATGCTGTAAAGTCTCCGCTTGGCTTCATTCCAACCAAAACAAATGCGGATATTTAAGTGCAAATGTTGGACGATGAGCTCGTTGAATTTTCTGGGGACCTGTACGGAGATGATTGGATCATCCAGCAGGACAACGCCCCAATTCATACGGCACGCACAACAAAAGAGTTTTTTTTAGCCAGGAACATACCTGTTTTGGAGTGGCCAGCGATCAGCCCGGACCTGAACCCAATTGAGGACCTGTGGGGGATACTTTCAAACAAAATTTATAAGAATGGCCGGCAGTTTGAGACAATTAAACAGCTCAAAGAAGCTTTACTTTCTGAGTGGAGTCAAATACGTTCCTTAACTTTGAAACAATTGGTTGACTCCATGCCAAACAGAATTACTCAAGTGTTTATTCAAAAAGGAAAACATATTAATTACTAAAAACCAAACAAAAAATTGATTTGAATAACATTAATTGAATAAATGTCATTATGCACATATACTTATTTCCTAAGATGTATTATTATTTAGTTTTCTATTTTTTGTTGTAAAAGCATATTGAAATGAAGTTGCTTAGTTTTTTGTTACTATTCATTAATACTATTGATTAATAAAAATTTGAATACATTCCGATTGTTTTCAGTTGTTTTATCTCAAATTAAGTGATGCACATATACTTATTTCCCTAAGGTACAATTAACAAAAACCAAATAAACAGATAACTGATCTCCAAATAAAAAATTGTAAATTTGTTTACATTCCCCACTGCATCTAACATCACCTACGTACTCTTGAATTCGGCGTATGAATCACATCCTCTAATTGATCGACCATAGACTGAATAATTTATAATACTTTTGCATTCAAACCATGGCGAAAATATCATGATGTCATGAGGTGATACTTTCCAGATATCTTGAAAGACTGATACGTATTTTTCTCTTTAGGATCACATATCTGTTAACAAAGGTACACGCGCTGACTTTACACGTACCCAATGATATGAGTGAGTGGATCTGTGTGCAATTCTGTTATCACATTCATCAGTAAAATAAATTCACACATCTCCACTGCACTCAACACATACATACCTATGTATGTATATAAATATGTTCATAGGTTTAAATTCAACAATACTTCCTGTAGGTAATGTAATCTATTAGATATGAATTTATGTCGAACAGAGGAATTAAGCAAAGTCTTCCCAATTTATGAGAAAACAAGAGAAAATTTTCCATAAAAATATCACTTTACTATTCCTTCATCATTTTTTATTGAGTTATAGTTATTGTACTTACTCATCTCAGTAGTGCCTCACTCAATTCAGAGTACTTCTATTCAATCAACTAGTCGAATTTCTTGCAGGGCTCTGAGTAACAATTCCATAATGAAATACGTTGCAACTATAGCGGCAGTTGTGAAACGTGTCGACAAAAAATTTGCATTTTTGATATGAGCGACGCAAATATTTGCAGGGCGTGTGGCGTTCATTACGTTCATTTTCAACAATAGCATGCTTGCATATAATTTTCTCCTTGCTATTCTTCTTGTTATTCATTTTTTATTGTCTTTTGCATATTTATGAGATAAACATATTCGCATGTATACGAGAAGCTTGTTGTCTCTGTTACTAATGCAATAGGAAAGTTAGTTGCTTAATCTTATCACATCTCTCGATTTGCTGGAGCTTAATTGGTTTTTGTATAAATCTCTTGAAATCTGTGATCCTTAACCTAGTTATGTATACACGCACACACACACACACACACACATGTATATATATATATATATATATATATATATATATATACATATATATATATACATATATATATATATATATATATATATATATATATATATATATATATATATATATATATATATATATATATATATACATAAATATATAATTCTAATCGCACATTTCACTCATTACTATATTTTTCAAATGCCTACATAATTGAAAATTTTCATTAAGAATTGCTGTTAATTGGGTAAACTTATGAATAATAAACCAAATTGAAGTAACACTCATATTTTTGTTATTGAAAATTTAGATGGATGATAAAACGCTACAAGATAACATTGATGTTACTAAGTTTTTGGAAAGTTTACAGAACTTCAAATGTTTTGCTTCTATATTAGCAAAAAAAATTTGTTAATTTTAAATACAGTGTGATTCACTATAGAAAATAGTTGGAAAGTATTGAAGAATTGATACTCTGTTTCATATATTTTCATAAAATGTTTTATTGTTCCCTTGGCTAATCCACAATGAAATCAATATATTATACACTATCCTTGACTCTATATCATAACGGTTAGGCATACTTTGGCTCAACATTTTCGCGTAGTCCGGTGGTGGCCCAAACATTTTCAATTGGATTGTAGTCTGGTAACTGCGGCGGTCAAAACTTATTCACGGTGGTTAATAATTTACGTTGATACAAATGGCACATACGACAGTATTCTTGTAAATACGATCAATGTACCAAAACCACATTCACAAAAGGCACCGTTAACATGAAGCTTCTGTGGGTGTGTTACTGTTCGTACCACCGTTCTGTTTGCCGCTGTACACCAAGTACGAGTCAATAGATTCGATAACCAAAACGACGATTCATCAGTGTAAATAACTTTGCTAAAATAGATGTGCAAAATTTTCATTTGCACAATGCATGCGTTTTTCGATACGAATATATGTCAATAAAGTAGCAATAATCTTCTTCGTGTTGTTGACTACGATGCCTGCAAATTATGACTACGTACGCGTTGAGCAGCTTTACCGGGATTTTGTTCAAAATTAAAAAATAATAAAAGAAACTCTATTTCACCTTTGTGGCCCATTTAATTTTCTTCTGAACTTTGCGAAGATCAGTGATTAGTGTCTCTGCATAAGATGGTGTGTTTGAGTTCGCAGTTCGTCCAGATTTACAGAAAAAGCAACTGCGCTTGCATTATTAAAATTCAGAAATAATAAAAAAGAATCAAAATACTTTTTATTCTACATATCATATGGTGCTCACTAAAACATTTACTTTTCAACTCTGAAGAACCTCAGAGGTGCTTCTCTAGTATCAACTATTTAATGTTACTCTTAAATATGAAGATATTCTTATTTAATTTGAAAGTATGATTACAAATCTAGACAATTCAAGCGAATTCAAATGGTTTGCAACTACATTCGTCATTCATCTAAAGTATGTATGATATAATGATGATGATGGCGATTGTACAATTATATGTACTACTCTTGTTGTTGTTGTTGTTCACATACTGATATCCATACATCCGCTTCTTCATTTTGCTGCATGTTGTTGTGTCTTATTATTTACTGGCAATGTATGTGTATGTATATGTGAATATCATATACATAGAACACATAATATAAAGGTGTGCTAAACATTTGCATATCTCATTGCACATGTATCTGATAAGTGTACGTGATTCTCATCGAAAGCGCTCTATTACAATACATACAAGTACTTGTATGTATGTGAATAAATACATATTCATTGCAAATAATGTACTCAATATATTGTACATATGTATTGTATACAACAAATAACAACTAAATTCCAAGATACATATAACGACTATTCATGTCCATATACTTACACTGAGGGTAGACCTAATGGTGAAAAATAAAATCAATACATTTTTAGAACAATCGGTGGATCGGGAATATTGCATTAGAAAATGAAGTGAATTTTTCGCAAATGGTTTTGCTGAAAATCACCCATATGCATGAACTTTTGCTGTCATTACCTAACTATTCCTTTACAAAATATGTTAATGTTAATGAAAGTAATTTCGGCTTATTTAGCAGTAATTATGGCACAATGGAGTTGGCCAACCAAAAACATTATTCTAAATCGTTTCACTTCATCAAAGTTTCCAAGAAATGAATGAAACTACAACTGTTGTGCACACAATATAAATTTCCATTCACTAAAATTGTACAGACAATCGATTGAGAAAACATTCAATCACGTTCTTGTCCAAAAGACTTTATATAGTAACTGATAAAGTAAAACAAAATAAACATCATACGTATAAAATGTATCAAATGTATTCCATAGACATTTTCAAAATAATTACCCAAGCTCAAATTATGAAAATATATAATCACTAATAATCATTAACTTCGATAAATGCTTTACACAATCACAATATTTCGATTGTAATTACTAAAAGAAAATCTAAATCAGCAAATCATAATAGGTAGATAGATTCCTACCTATGGAACAACAAACACTGCTAACTAGAATCAAAAAATAAGAAATGAAAATGAAAAAAAAAAATAAATAAATAACATACGTTCACCTATTTTGGTGAATTGAAATTAAAGTTCGCTGGCATGAAGTTTTTGGCACGTAATCAATTTCTAATTGTTAACTTTTATTGTTGTTGACCTGTCGCTTTTCGTGTAGATGGAATTTTTACACAATCATACATACAGCAGACACACACACGCACACAAAAGACCACATATTGGATTGATGCAAAAGTTAGACTCACAATTTATATATATAATTTTTGTTCAAAAATACATTATATTAAATAGTTATTCTATCTATTCTCTTCAATCTTGTTGTTAGCTCTATAATCTCATTCTCCGAAAAAGTGTTCACATTTCTCACTAGAAAATGAATTCAGGATATTTCTCGAATGTTCATTTTGTATTATCTAAGTATTATTTTTTTATGAAAGTTATCTAAATAAATAATAGTCTGAGGGCGCAAATTCGATAGTAGAAAGTGCGTTCAAACCCAACTTGGAAGTATAAACCTCCAACGCGGTCCAAAGAAGATGGATAGGATCCCCCATCAGTGGAGTGGCAATCAGTAATTAGACAAAATCGTACTAAGCCACTCATTGACCTAAACAAACGAGGCATCTCTATCATTGTAGGAGTGGTAACGGAAAACTGAATAATAAGCAGTCATGCTGTTAGATGAAGATCAACTGGAGATAGGCACGCATTTGCAATGCAACTGCCCTGCACTTTGTATTAGAAGGAAAAAATTGCTACATTATTATTAGCAATTTTAACCTGGCACCACTCTCAGAAGTTCCAGTAGGAAAAATCTGAGGCTTATAAACAGTTCCGATTGTTTCAATGAGTAAAAGTCGTACACTATCCGCGCGGTATCACAATGCACCTCTTTTGGCCTAGGTGAGCTCTCTCAACAAGAGGGCTATCGCACTAATCTAACCTAACTTGCCAACCTATTAAGTTTCACAGATATACATAGTGAGTAGAAAAGACTCACAGTTCATTCACAGGTGGTTTATAATTTCATTTCAATCATTTACATGATATTATCACGATCTAGTGAACTTTTGCATCAAACCACACGTAGCACCAATCTTTCAAAAGTAATGAGAAAAATAACAAAAAGTAACACAATAGACCAACAACATGCGATTATATTGTTAGGACTACGTATTGGCAGATGCACACATACTCGCACACACATATGTTTGTTTGAAGAATTACTTACAAACATGCGAAAAACGCTTCCTTCCGGTTACAAAAAAAAAAAAAAGGAAGCATATTACAACGATAACAATAATAGCACATACACACTCATATGTATTTGTACCTATTCGTTTGTACGTGCGAAATTGAATCACACAAAATTCGCTAAACATGAAAATCATCGACTCACTACGACTCACCACTCAAAAACAACATAACCAACAACAACAACAACAACATAGACATCATCGACAACAACGACAATTAAAATTAATTCTGTTTTTATCATCCTAATACTTTCTTGTTTTGGGGTTTTTGGCTATTTATGCTTCTTCTGCTTTTGGACATTACCTATCTATGTGCAATACAAGTAGAGTATGTGGGTACTGCAAACTACACTGACATGGCCCAACTCATCCTAAGCATTGAGAATGTATAATTTTCTTAAATTATTATGTGTCGTCGTGATTACAAGTAGTTGTTGTGTAATTAAACTGAGCAGCAAGTAATTATGGTTTCCATTGATGATTTGCAGAATTCTCAATTAACTAATTGCAAGTATCAACAGCATCAAATACATATCGCGTACATATAGAAGACGCATGTACTATATTTGTATGTACATAGTACATGCTCGAACATGGGTGGATGTGAATATGTGAGCAAAATGTGAAATTACGCTATTATACGTATAGTTATGAAGTAAATGAACAGAAGTGGATGCTGTGATAGTTGCTTTATATTCTAGACACGTAGACATACTATAGGTATAGTACAATATCTATTCAGCGCGCAGGTACTCTTGCATTTCACTCCTTTGAATTCAATTGGAAAACACCAAGTAACGTAGGCACACACATAAACATACACACATAAACGCACACACATAAACGCACACGCATATATACAAGAACGCACGTGCTCATTGAGGAGTTTTCGTTATGCTTATAATCTAAAGCTGAGTAAAATACATATTCTCAATATTTTCTAATTATATTTTGAAATTCTTTTGAAATATACATTACTTACTTACCAACCTCATATATTGTATATGTATGTATTGATGCTCAAAGCAGTGCAAACAAATCTCATACTTACCTTTGTTGAGTAAATGCAAAAATATGATATTTAAGAAAATTATATGTAAATATATTCGCAAATTCACATACATATATATCTATGTATAATACAATACATTAATTAAAGTATTAACATTTCGAATTGAAATTTGTATATGATTATCAAATGGCGTACACCATATTTTTGATAGTTTATGTTTATTATACACATCTTGCTCTATCGAATAGGAGAAGAAAAGAAAAATTTTGTCTTGATGGAAGTGACAAATTTGACCGAAGAAATAATGAATTCAAATCTTGGCTGTAACTTCGACCAATATGGTTCATTCTGAGTTACCAATTTCCCTAAACAGCATTCGAATATTTCAAGTGGTACTAGGTGCATCAAAAAGTATGGAATAAGTGAAACAAGAAAATATAAATTTTGGCCAAATTTGGTTTTATTTTTCAACACACATTTTTCTTTTAAGTCAATACAGCGTTTCCAAAGAGTTTCTAACTTTTTTCTACCGTCCATAAAGTAAGAGAAAGCTTTCCAAAATAGGCCTCAGTTTCAGATATGAGTTCCTGATTTCAGTAAAGTCGCTTACCGCTTAGCTATCTTTTCAGATTTGTAAATTTTGCATGTATTGTCGTAATAATGAGCAAACGCGGCACAGAGCACAGAGCTTCTTTATACGCAAAATGTCATGTATGTCATATTCAACATACTGTCATATGCTAGCTCCCTCATGTTCACCTTTCTTTTCCAACATAATATGTATCATGGATTTTGTCCACCTTTTCCTAGTGTACTGACGTCTTTTGGATGCTCTGATCATCCAGCGTCATCGGTGCTTATACGGCTATAATGAAAGTTACAAATTCATTTTGGAGTCATCTTCTTCTTCTCTGATAGTGTTATTCAGAACAGGAAACTCAAATTTTTCCGTTCCACTAAGATAGATTTCACTGTTGTAAGTTGTAAAAGCATATATAAAAGTGGCTGAAATTTTGACAAACGTCGAATAAAAAATGAAGCTGTATCTCTGCTGAATGGTTCACATTAGTGCATACTAACAACACCTCTTAGGATTATTCCAATCTTTTTGATCCATCTTTTATATGATGAATGACGCGACTAATGTTGACTTTCAATTCCTCAATCATAGCCGGCTTATCCATATATCCGCAATGGGAAAAGTCTAGAGGTTTTATAATACATGATTGAGGTGGTCAATTGTGAGATACGAAGCATAAATTTAACTATTAACTGCAATAATGTTATGATTTCATTGGTATTTGGTGTCGGATTCTTGAGAAATTGAGATCAGGGGCTTCGATTTCAGGCAGCAAATATTTTCTTCTCATGGCGCGATAAAGGTCGTTATTCACAGCTACTTTTCTGCCAAAATATAGACCGATGATTCCATCAATCCGTAAACCCTACCAAACCGTCTCTTGCATCTCTTCGGAAGTATGGTAATTTTGCAGGTTGACGTAACCATAAAATCAGAAATGGATTTCAATAATATAATGAAATTGATCGACAACTTTTCAAGACACCAAAGAGTGAAATTGTGCGGATAGTGAAGGTTGGCCGGCTTCAATAGTTGCGCGAGTTGAATTTTGAATGCTCTTAGTCCAAGATCCTTACGTAAAATATGCCAAGTTATTGCATTCGACAATCCAACCTGTTGAGGATGGCGCCGAATCAATTAATCATGGTCACACAATTTCAGTTTCAGCCGCTGTATTTTCTTCACTACGTGCTGAATGTAGTCTGGTTGGTCGCGTGTTATCCAATAATAAAAAATAGGATTTTATATTTCTTGATGGTATAGCGATTTGTACGTTCGGTAAGTCGATTGTGTGGACCATAAGTAGCTCCAAGGATGCGATACACATTCCTCGTAGAACGTTGGTTTTTGTAATACAATTGAAGAATTTCTAGATGAAATAAATAAAAATGCCATATTTTGACAGCTTGATATGTTATAAATTTCCTTAACGGAAAAAGTACTTTTAAATAAATAAGCCTATACAGATTTCACACTTATGTTGTAACAATCCTTCTAGTAATGAAAATTTACTGTTAAAATTACTTAAAAATATTTGTGACAAAGCTCTGAAAGATATATTTTTTTGACTCGGCTAAAATATGTGGGTCCCATCTTGTGCAATGCATATACAGGGTGGACCATTTAGTGTTTTTTTTTAATCATATGTTATATTTACACTGACAGCTCTATTCCACTGGGGATCTTGACAGAAAGTCAGTATCATATCACCGTGGAACGAAATGAATTGCTTATATAACGTTTGGAAAAAACGCAAATTTATTTCCAAAGTCAATGGTGTTTAGCTCAAACAGTGCCTTTATTGAAAAGAAATTTTGGACGAGATGAGGCACCCACCGCGTCTGTTGTACCCCAGTTTCTGCAAAAGGTTCGTGAGATTGGTGACTAGGGGACAGCACTCACCAGAGCCCTTAACCAGAGCCAGAAACTGTCTCCAAGGTCTTGGAAATCTGGTTTAACAGCCATATGAATGAAGTCGTGTTCCAAAAATAATGGAAATGTTTCTTTCGAATAAATACACCGAAAAAATTTACTTTTGTGCATTTCTTTGAATTTTTAAGAAGAAACTTGTATAAGATTTTTTATATGATTTATATTTATTATTATTTATTTTCTGTGTGATTTATATTTAAAATTAGAGTGAAGACTAAAAATTTAAGTATAAATCCATCTCTGCAATATGTTCGCAATCACACAGAAAACTTAAAAACGCACGTGAACGAATTGAATTCAATTGCTACAAACTGTGCTTGGATTATTTAAATGATTTATAGAGAAGTGCATGCTTGTTGATGATATGTAGGTACTATTGTATATATGTTTAGTTGTATGTATATCGTATGTATATTGTATTCATACATATGCCTACTTTCATTTTTAAACGCTTCACTTAAATATTCATACAGATGTCTGCATGTTGTATATATGTAAACATATACATAAGGATATAAGGTTGTTGAACATGTATTGATTATGAGGTTGTTAAGTTCATATAAAAAAGAAAAGTATAAAATGTAAGACCACAGATCGAACGTAATTTAGTTCATATTCAGTTCGTAATATAAAACGATTCGAGCAAAAAACATCACGGAGAGAAAGCGTGCTTCCGTTCGAAGCATATTAATAAAAACGAAGAAACGAAAGAATGTAAGTAAGTAAGAGCTTCTATTAGAAACCTCAAACTGTTCCTACAGATAAATACTTAAACGTACATTGAATCTGAATGCCGGTGGACTTGCTGCGATGTGGTACACTTGCCTGAATGTTGGGTTGGGGGTATGGCTGCATCTATTGATGTAGTTGTGGTAGTTGTTAATATTAAACACACGGACACTTGTTTTTTCACTGTTTTTACATATATTTAATTCTAATCTCTATGATTATTTATTGTTTAATTGATTTAAAAGTAAATGTAATTACGTTATTGAGAGGGAAAAAGTCGCGCACTGTCGAGAAATTGGGGTTTTTATATATTTTTGTTTATAATTTTAATTTTAATATTTATAGAAACACGCACTTCTTTAATAGAGGGAGTTGATCAACAATGTAATGATATATAAAAATGGAAAGTGAAAAGTATAAAGTAAAAGAAAATAGAGTATGGGAGTGAGAGATAGAGAGAATTAGAGAATTAGAAATTGCGGAACGAATAGAATTATATTAGGGTTGCTAACCCTTGGAAACATTATACGGGCAGTGCGCGACACACAACTTCTGGCGTAGACATTCCGCCCCCCTTGCAGGAATACTGCAAAAGAGACGGAACCTCCACCCGAGACGGAGGGAATGAGAAAAAAATTAAATGAAAAGAAAATACAAATAAAAGTACGGTATTTCATATACTTAAATTTAAACTTAAAAATACTTAAAATTAACTATAAAATATTCCGGCATCCTTTGCATCTGGGTGGAGCATTGCATAACGGTGAACTTTCCGCTTTGCTCTCGGTATTCTCTCTTCAAACGTAAGTTTGGAGAACTCTTTACAGTGTCGCAGGGGGTGCTTGCCTCTACATAGCGGGCAGCATGTCTTCGTGACAGTACTATGCAATGAACTAACATCTTTAGTTGTTGAGAGAGTTTTTTCCGAACATTTGGGGTGTATTCTATCATTCGATCGTGTCGGGTGCTTATCGCATCTAGTACGAGGAGATGAACGCGGGAGTTTGTCGAAATGGATTCTGCTGTGGAACGATGAAACCTTTTTATGGGAGGTCGATTTCATTTGTGGGAGGATTGCCGTGATGGGTGCTGTATCCAAAGCTGTATTATGTTTTTTCTTCGTAACAACTGGCAGCAGAGAAGAACGAGTACGCTGACAAGAACGTTCAGCTGTTGTTTCAGTGGGAGTTGAGTCGGGAGTTGCATCGCAACGAGTGCTGGAAGCATTCTCTAGCCTATGAAGTAAAGAATGATGCATTTTCGCACAAAACGAACACGTGAATATGCTTCTGCAATTGCTACGGTCGTGAGAATTAGCAAAGCAATTGCTACACAGTTTCTGCTTTTTTACAACATTGTACCGTTCTTCTATGCTTAATTTAAGGAAATCCGGGCAATGGCGTAAAGGGTGTGTTTTCCTACACAGTGGACAACCGCGAGTTACAATGTTGTTGGGGTATTTATTGATTTTTCTGGGAGTCGTTGGAGGACTGTTCGATCGCCTGGTAGGGTCGAACCGACTGGGTTGCCGATTCGATGGCTGGTGGAATTTACTATTCTGTGGCTGGCTGGGTTGCCGGGAACCACTTCTGATATCGGAGACGGATTCCAAGGTCTGATACCGCTCTGTTAAAAAGGCGTCGAAGTTAGTCCACTTTGGGATTTCGCGCTTATTCTTCAACGACTGTTCCCAAAGACACAAAGTTGTGTCGGGAATCTTCGTGGAACACAAGTATACGATAATCGCATCCCAATGAGAAGTATCAACATTTAGCAGCTTAAGATGTGTAATGCTGTCATTAATAGTGCGTTGCAGTCGCTTTAAGTTGGGGCCGGTTTCTCGAGTTACCGGCTGGAGAGTGAAAAGGGATTTCAACTGTAAGTTGACCAGAATTCTCTTATTTTCATATCTCTCCTCGAGATTGTGCCATGCTAGTGCGAAGCCATCATTAGTCAAGGGAGTAGACTGAATGATATTATGTGCTTCGCCTCGGGTTTTCTGAAGCAAGTGGTATAATTTTTCCACTGGCGACAGCCGGGGGTTATTGCGATATAAGGCCGTAAACATGTCGCGAAAACTTGGCCATGACACATAATCGCCAGAAAAATATGGGGTGTCGCATGGAGGCAGCTGAACAGCGGGAAATGAATGTTCATTATTTATTTTCTCAACGGGTGGATTTGGAATTGCCGGAGAAGAGGAAACTGCGGAGGATGCCACCTCGAAACTCAGCTCGTGAAGAACAGTCGGAAATGAAGGTTGACGGGGTATGTTTTCAACGAGAGAAGAGGAAATTGCGGGGGGTACCACTTCGGATCTCAGCTTGTGAAGAACTGCAGGAAATGAATGTTGATGAGATATGTTTACATCGGGAGCAGAGGGAATTTCGGGAGACACCACCTCAGCGTTCAGTTCATGAAGATGAGCATTAATATTAGAGAGGCACTGGACATACGAGGTGTAACATTTTCTATATACCTCTTTAATTTGGCTGATATCGACATCTTCAGCGACTTCCTCTGTTAGAAGATTGTGATATGCTGTTCTGCAATCACTCCACAGGGACTGGAATTGCTTTTGCTGTGCTTCCAAGACAAATTTTTTATGGTTTTCCGGGTTGATGGCATGAAAATTGCTATCAAAATCGATAATATCTTCCACGGCAGCTCTGAAGAGGTCGTAAGCTGCCATCCTTTTAGCAACTGTAGAATTCCAGATGTAATACGGGATAAAATTTGATAACGAGAGAGTGAATTGCTTGCGAATCTGGAGCTATGTTGCCTGTTCACACGATTTATCAAAAAATGGGTTGCCAAAATGTGCCCGGAAAGAGATTAATCCGAAAGATGTAGTCTTCCGTAGCCAAATTGAAGGTTATACTAGTGGGCTAACTTATGTAAGTTATGACCTTGAGCTTATTTTAAATTCGTATTCGATTCCGCTAAATTCCGAAATTGACGTAGGGAGATGTAATATAAATTAATTCACAATCAATAAAATTACTCAATTGTAATGAGCTGGGGTGATATCTACGTATAGAAAATTCGTATCCGATGGGTATAAAAACGTTTGGGAACCACTGTATACTACTTCCTTCAATTTGTAACGTGTTATCTTGCACAAAGGACTCAATTATTTGATATTCGTTAACACTGTAGCAACTTTGGGTTGAGAGTGACTCTTTTTCACACTGGGTATTTTTCAATAGAAAAGATAGTGTACAATTGTTATTGCAATTACACTTCCTTTATAAAAAACACCAGCCAATGCAATTGTATTTTGTTGCTATTACATGTATATGCAGAACAAAAATTGGGAGATAGAAATTTAGCAACAATATGCACTACCGCTATATTTGTGATCAAACGCAGGTATATTTGTCGAGACGAATCAATGCGTTTTATTGTTGCCTATGTATGACGAAATACCTTTATTGCTTACTTTTGGGTGTGCTTGTTGTTGATGGTTTAGGGATATGCATTAACCACGGTAGGTAGTTGAAATTTAACAACAACAAGTAATCGCATGTGCGTTTGTGTAATAAGGCGTTTGTTTTTGCAAATGCACAATTGGTGTTGAGAAAAAAATGCAATATGTATGAAATTGTTATTGCATGCCAAACAAATATTTTTGAATATTTTAATGTTATTGCCGATATCAGTTTTCGTGAGGGAAAAAACAACTTCTATTGGGAAAGTGTAGTTGTGTTACTTATGCTTTGTTCTTCCTTGATACTAAGGTTGTTATTATTATTACATTATTGGCAATAATGTTTATCGTAGAGGGGTGTATGCGGGGAGATACGACTGATATGATAACACTTATTTGTTATGAGAGAGATGCTTTGATGTACTTATATAAATGGTATGTGCAATATGTGGGATATGATTTCGGGTATTGTTTTTGCACATATACCAATTAACAACACTTCGAATAATGAGAAGAAGAACATAAGCGGGAAATAAAAACAAAATAGATCAACCAAAAGTGCGTTTTGCCGTCGGCAAAACAATATCTATGGTACCACAATATATATGTTGTAATTTCTTAATTCTTGCAACTGTATGGGATACAGAATACAATATTTAACTCAGCGAGAGATTCGCTGTAAGTTAAAGGGGAATTAAGCGGGATTTATTTTCAAGTGTACGTACGACGTACTCATCAATAATGTATCCAAAAATTAAAAAATTAACAACAAATGTATTAAATATTTCTTGTTGATTTTATCGGGATATGACGGGATATATGTATGTGGGTACATAAAACGCACGGAATGTACGTACCTGGGGTGGCAAGATTTGCTTACCAATCGTTGCGAGCCGATCCGGCTCGAAGGACCAATGTTTCAGCGTAGAGCGAGTGAATGCCGGTGGACTTGCTGCGATGTGGTACACTTGCCTGAATGTTGGGTTGGGGGTATGGCTGCATCTATTGATGTAGTTGTGGTAGTTGTTAATATTAAACACACGGACACTTGTTTTTTCACTGTTTTTACATATATTTAATTCTAATCTCTATGATTATTTATTGTTTAATTGATTTAAAAGTAAATGTAATTACGTTATTGAGAGGGAAAAAGTCGCGCACTGTCGAGAAATTGGGGTTTTTATATATTTTTGTTTATAATTTTAATTTTAATATTTATAGAAACACGCACTTCTTTAATAGAGGGAGTTGATCAACAATGATGATAGCAAAGTAAATAAACAGAAAGTGAATAGCTAAAGTTAAGAAAAGAGAGTATGGGAGTGAGAGAAAGATAGAATGAGAACGAAAAATAGCGGGAGGAAAGAGACTTACACTAGGGTTGCTAACCCATGCAAACTTTTTACGGGCAATGCGCGACACATGTCTTCTGGCGTAGACACTAACAATTCCTTAACATGTACAATTGGTATATTGTACAATAATGATGATTAGTATATGTGAGTATATAATGTACTTATAGTTACAATGCAATATTTATATTTCGGGAATAGCAAATAATAACAAACATTTTTTAATGAAAAAGGCTTTATTGTTTTTCAAAATATTCACCATGATGATCAATGCACTTTTGCATTCGTTCAAACCATTTGTCATAACAGTTTTTCTATTCCTCTTGAGACACTTCCAAAACATGGTTTTTGAGCGCTTCAACTGCTTCTTTGGCGCTCGTAAATCGTTGACCACGCAATTTACCATTGATATTCGGGAACAAGAAGAAGTCATTGGGTGCCAAATCAGGACTGTACGGAGGATAAGTCATCAATTCGATGTTTTGACTGCTCATAAATTCACCTGTTTGACGAGATGTGTGAGAGGTTTTGCGAATTTCTCTGAAGACTTCCGGCAAACAAATGGTCGTGTACCACTCAGAAGTGACCATCCTAAGTTGCTCAAGCGAAACAGTGGCCACATGACCCATTCGGCCGAAGAAACAGGCGACCATTTGCTTCGATGTGCTGCGGGCCCGAACAATTTTTGTTGGATTTGGCTCGTCTTGGAACACCCACACGGTCGATTACTGTTTTGTTTCCGGTTCATATGCATATATTCATGATACCACACCTGTCAAGATTTTACACAGTCTTTTGAAACACCACAGTCGAACTTTTTAAGCATTTTCTTACACCAATCGACGGGAGCCTTTTTTTTTTGAGCTATTGATAAATTATGGGGTATCCAATGACTGCAAATTTTTTTTACAACTAACTGTTCATGCAAAATTGAATGTATTAAAATGGAACGTATCGATGTTTTGTGGCACAACAACCGATTTTGGACTTGGAATTCGTCGGCGACTGAACTATGACCACGATTGAATTCAGAATACCAGCGATATACTGTGGTTTTTGATGTTGATTTATTGCCATATTTGTTGAGATAATTCACGTAGAAAATTGAGAAAAATTTTCCAACGGAAACGTTCTCTTGAAATTTCCATTTTCTGGACAAATTGATTTTCTTTACTCACTGTAAACGAAACAAATAGCACTTGTACATCAAAACGTTGTAACCACGTTTCTGCTAAAAAATGTCAAACTTTATTATGGTGTTGCCAGATTTTAGCTATTGACATAAGTCTTGCCAGATCCCGAAATATAAATATAAGAACAGTAACAGGAAAATTACTAAAAAATACAACTATTTTAAATACTTGTCTCTGAAATGTCATGACATGAAGTCACTTGGCCCATATCTGTAGTGTCACCATGTCACTACATTAGAAGGTTCCTTCCTACATCCACAGATGAACATATTCGGTATAGCATATAGGAGAAACACCTTTAAAATCCAACAAATAAAACAAAAATGCATTTTTATTTGTCTAAAATCAAGAATTATAATTCAACCTCGCAGTACCGGTATATAAATTGAAATGTTTTCTGTTTTCTGATGTATAAAATTATATATTTTAGAGCTAAAATGAATGTCCTATTTGCTTGAGCTAATGATACTGTGTACGTATGCTCGTATGTATGTATGAACAAGCAAACATATAAAGAGATTAAAATTCATTCCAAAATCACAAAGGCGCAAAAGACATAAACGTGATCATTTTGTTGTATCTCTTTCAAATGGAGTACTACGTGAATATAAGGTACAGTGATAAGTAAAAGTTTGACAACGAAAATATTGTTAGCTTTGATGCAAATCTATGGGAAAAGGAAAAATAAAATGATTGTAATATATATTACAATATTTAGGTCATCTAAAAGAAGAAGGAATTAACGAATGAATTTTCTAAAAAATTATGCATAAATTTAATAATTCTTCAACCTTTGCTAAAGTATATCTTGAAGTTCTGTTCTGTTAGATTGAAAATATATTCAAGTATTTGAGAATTCCATTCATAGTAACTTTTGTTATTCAATATATGTTATTACATAGGTTTCAATATGAGGATTGCAATCTGGCCGAGGTATTACTATGATGTTTTGTTTTGTGATAAATTGTTTGCTTTCAAACTTTTGCTTATTACTGTAGCAAATGTACAAAAGAAGAAGGAATCTCTACGTATTCATACTATGATTGTCGTTCTTGGATGCACCGTGCAATAACAAATGAATAATATAACTCTGGGGGCACATATAATGAAATTGCACAAACGTCCTGTCGTTCAAATCTAATTTGCTGCTTCAAGAATTTAATACATTTATGCAATTACATGCAACAACACATATGTAAGTGCAATATATTCTTTTAACATTGCAACTGCAACGTATAACATTCAAAATACGCTGTTTTAAACAAAATGCCAAAAAATGTTTCTATTTGGGTGACGTATTCATATGGTTGAGATTTTGTGAGCTTTGCAGTCTCACAAAAGAAATATTTTAATAACACATTGCGACAGCCAGAATGTTAGAGGTGAACTTTGTCTAATTGTTGCTATAGTTCACTAGAACTACATTAGTTTGACACCAGCACATTACTTGAATTTCATTATTTCAATAGCTGGGAGCAACCTCAAAAAGGGCTACTTACTGATGTAGTAGAATGGATTAATAATAATTTTAATAGTTAATTTTTATGCGTATCCGAATTTATCACACTCCGCCAAAGAACAGACTTGCTTCTACAGAGTTGCTAATGACAAAATCAGAAACAAAGGAAAGCACAAATTAATTGGATGTCCTCTATATTAAGCACACAATACGAATTTCATAGTGTTGAATTTTATAGCTGATTTATTTAATTATTCTACATTTCATTTTCATACTGCACTCCTTTTTATGTATGTATGTACTTGACATCTTTCACATATAAAATATATGTATATGAGAGCGAGCATATTTTTTTTCACAAACCTAATTTACGTTTGCAACCATTTCTGTATTTAAATTTCTTAACATGAGAGAATTAATCTAAAGCCGCAGACGGCGAAAAGCCGAATATAAATCAAGAGCACAATCATTTATCAGAAATGGGTATGTACTCGTAAATGTGAAAATGCTGCCTCACAAATAAACTCACGCATGCGAGTGCATTCTCATATGGATGAATGTATGAAAATGTACCCTGCAGGAAGATGGTCTAATTTTGGATATTTTGAAAATGAATTGTATTTCGCTGATATAGTATATTCAACCAAAGACGCTATGACAAGTTTCGCGCAGATTACTTCGTAATAAAATATTCAGCCACGCTTCGGAATTATTATGATCATACTATTTTGAATTGTGACTAATCATAGACTTATGCGTCTTCAAGTATTTTTTCTTTATTCGATTTTTCATCATTAACCCTAAGCACGTTGAAACTCTTTCTTTATGAATTTTAACATCTACTTCATAGTGGAATATGTTGCTATTTTTCATAAAATTGCTTCCGTATATTATTTTAACGAACCGGTCCAATTCGAATAAGAATTCCACACTCGGTGCAGGGTAAATACAAACACATGAGTACATATACATATGTGCTATCAAAATACAATGTCAGCAACATAAACGAATGAAAAGCCACCACTTTCACCACTGTTATACGTATACTATATGAGAAAATGCAGTCATCACTGCATGTGATAAATGGCCAATGCCGGCGAAATGATTGTAATGAGCCATGGAGCTAGCACTTTGTACACCTTGATTCATTCATTCGCGTTTTATGCAAATTGCATACTTAAATTATGCAATACGTCAACGTAGTCCTCATGACGGATTTTTGCTTTCAACAGCAACTTGCGTCATCAGTTTTGTCATCACCAGCACATAAGTTTCACCATTGGTTTCACCAAAAAACTATCAAAAGGATAATGGGGCCATATAGGCATGTGTATTAAATGTGTGTGTTGGCATACAAACAAGCATACATAGACGTACATAATTGCAGTTTTTGTATGAGTCGAACACGAATAAATTCATCGATGACATTACACTTGCACTAAATAGCTTCTTAAGGATATGCACTATAGTATGAGTAACCACTACAAAATATCAATAACGCATGCATTGTCAGCTGCAACAAAATCCTCTACTTAGTGAAAAAATCCATGTAGATACTTCACGAAATCTATGAACAAATATGCATAGATGTGAAAACAATAAAAGCCTAAGAAAGAGTACAAACACATTTCAAATATTAACTTCACTATGTATACACGACTTATATATTTACATTGTATGTATATACATACATGTATAGGTTTGCATGCACATTAAATTGTAAGAATTCATATGCCTGCAATGCAACACATGTTGCATGCATCATAAAATTCCCACATATGAATTTAAGCTGCTTTTGATAGTGTTGCTTCGGATGTCGCCGCGTCTGCAAAATAAAGTGCCCTTAAATATTAACACACAATCACTGCATTAAGTGCTGATTTAATGTGATGCCTTAACATTGACATCAGTATACTTATATATGTACATATGTACACGTAAATATGTATGCATGAACAATGAGCAGTTTACACATAAAAAAAAATTACTTTTTCAGAGCAAAAATTCTACAAAAAATTAAAATCTACATAAAAAGCGCGAGTTATAGGAACGATAAATAACGCAACGGAGTTGCTGCCGATCATGCCGTTGTTGCATGTTGCATCGTCAGCATATTCCGTTGCGAACGTACAAAGCAAAGAAATGGCAAAACCCAAAGTCAGCATATTGTGATGCAAGCAGCATCACAACATCTTGACTTGGTGGCCGCTTAGAGCGAGAATAAAGATAGAGTATATTTTCGGTTTCTAAACGACACGGTTCGTACCGAACGGAGCAGCTCCACTCCAATTATAATTTAAAACAAATATCTTCTAATTCACCGTACGGTAACCCTACGGAACATATATAATTTATCAACTATATAAAATACATATAATAAAGTGTCGTTCTATTTCTACAAACGGCGTTGTGTTTTTTTATTTAAAACGGAAACTAATAATTCATTAAAAAAAATAACGGTAAGTGGTGTTCCGCTATATAAACACCACTATTTACGTAACTCGCGCTAAGAGAGCCAACGAGTAAGAGTTTTACATCAAATCATATCAAAATTAGAATCTTAATCCATAGAGCATTTAAATGTCATGATAATTTTAATAAAAGCAGTAGCATAAATTTTTTGTAAAAGGTGTTTTTAAAGTTACATGTCAAATGTCAAATGTCAAAAATTCCAATAAGTCTGGCAACAATTTTTCGTTTCAGTGTCTCATAAAAAATTCGAAAGCAAATTGCTTGTCAGCTTGTCGGCCCCATGTCCATATTCGGTGGAATCGGTGTTATTAAAAAACTTATAAAATAATGTCAGATGAAATGTTTTTTTACATTGAGACTTATTAAACTTGTGTTCCTCTAAAATGATAGACTACTTGCGATTTATTGATTTGTGATTTTTTATTAAGGACAAAACAAAAATTAAATAAGCACATAAATCTGTTTTTTAAAATAAATTAATCTTCTTCTCGCACAAATTCTCCGAAGGTGAAGAACTTATTCGCGAGATAAATATTGCAAAGACCAAAGCTATATGAATCAATCACTCCAATACAAGCCATATAATGATTGATGGCTGATCTCGAAGTCCATCACGCAGAGACTTCAAGCTTTTGCCAATAAGTGTTTGATAATATTTAGAATATTCTGGCCTAACACTATATGCAACGAGGAACTATGGCGTCTAATGAACGAGGAACCTATACTGAACCAGATTAAGCGTAAAAAGTGGCGCTGGATTGGTCACACGCTAAGAAAACAGCCAGAAAGCATCACGAGAATTTCGCTTGAATGGAACCCGCAAGGGAGCAACAGCCGTGAACGGCCAAAAAACACTTGGAGAAGGTCTACCCTGCGGAAAGTCGTTGATGTCAACATCACATGGGATGGCGCTAGAAGAACAGCTCAGAATGGAGAAGCCTTGTGGAGGCCCTATGTTCCACTTAGGAGCGATAAAGGAGAAAAATAAGACAGAATCTTATTCCCGAAAAAAGTCAAATGTATCACCAAAGGGGATGACTTATTCGTGTAAGAGAAGTAGTGTTAAACTATACACAATTGGCTCCCACAGCATTAGAAATGCGATAGTTCAAAAGTGAACTGATGATTTGCACTAGAAAAACGTTAGAGTAAAATTCCACAACTCATTTTCAAGTACTTCTCCCATTCTATTGCAGGTAGGTAGGTAGAAGGTAGGATATGTTGCAACCAGCCGGAGTTGTTTATGAACTGAAGGATATGGGAGATCCTTATTTTAGATACCTGTCTTAGGTTATCAAAGAAAGGGCTACCTATGGATGTTAATCGGTTTCTGGATAAGACCTGGCATTTGCGGTTATGTCGTTGCAGCTTCTGCAATGGTCGTTGTGCGGGATACCCATTTTCTCCGTACCCATGTGTACCAATAGCCCAGTAGCCTGTGCATACTGCTATTAGTTTGTGTGTGTCGGCCCTAGATCTATTCAGAAGGCTCCTTGTCCTCTTTTCGTTGTAGTCTGGCCAGGTGGCTTTTGAAATTGCGCAGGTCGTGGTGCTAGTCCATTTCCGCTGCGCATTGTTTAAATAGTTTTTTGAATAATCCCCTTGGCTTCGGCTAGGGGAACACCTACATCGGCATTGGTTGTTCGTTCATTGTCTGCAGATGAGCCCCTACGAACTAGCTCATCAGCTTTCTCGTTGCCTGCGATTCCCTTGTGTCCTGGAACCCAGATAACTGATACTTCGAGGTAGGCAGATATTGTGGTTATTATTTGTTTACACTCTCCGACCAGCTTTGAGCTAACAGTTGGCGCGGCTAGCGCCTTTATAGCGGCCTGGCTATCGGAGAGAATTGTTGCCTTTCCAGTTATGTTCCTCTGCTGGAGCAATTCGCATGCTTGCAGAATTGCGTATACCTCCGCCTGGAACACACTGCAGTAAGAAGGCAGTTTTACAGACGTTGATATTTCTAAGGACTCCGAATAGATTCCTGTAAATATCAACGTCTGTAAAACTGCCTTCTTACTGCAGTGTGTTCCAGGCGGAGGTATACGCAATTCTGGACTCCAGAGTCCATTTTGGAACCATCAGTGAAAATGTGTGTATCCCTACCAATCAGGATCCCACCTTTCTTCCACTCATTTCTACTTGGAAATACAGGAGATACACTCGGAAGATAATTATACCACAATAAATAAATATCTTTGTAAAGGAAGTATAGAAAAAAAAAACAGTGTCCCTATTCGGCTTAAATAAACCTTATTCCTTGATTCCATATTGCTAGATACGCCCCTGTTCAACATCCATAATAATACAGCTGCTTGTATTTACGTATGTACTTATATATTTATAAGCATGTAATGCCATTAACAGCATTAACCGTTTCACTATGTCATCATGCGGCATGTTGAAAATGAAATTACTCATAATTTGATGGCAATTGGTGCTAATTACTTTACATTTAAAATATCTTTTTAGGTACTTTGCACCTCGTTTTCACAGTCTATATAATTTACATAAAGAAGAATTCGAACTAAACTCTTATTCCATATGCAGCTACCTACATATGTGTGTTAATTTATCTTATGTGTATTTACGTTTCGAAACTTCTTGTTATTTCTGAATTGCATCAGTCGATAGAATTCTTTTATTAAAGCTACATCATACATACATTTTTTAATGGCTTATACTATAGTTATAATTTTGATATTTCTTCTTGTCTCATCATTCATTGTACTCACGACCAGCTTGTACAATTTTAAGCAAGCAAAAAGATATCCGCGAACTTTAACATTTCCAGAAACAGCACCAACTCGTGTACAAGTGAGATTATATACTTAGACTAATGAGAGTTATAAATCACCTTATTAATATTGAGCCTATTTGGCATCTGTGAAGCATAACTATTACCTTTGAAG
Organism: Megamerina dolium; assembly: GCA_963854835.1. Taxonomy (NCBI): domain Eukaryota; kingdom Metazoa; phylum Arthropoda; class Insecta; order Diptera; family Megamerinidae; genus Megamerina; species Megamerina dolium. Next base: position 45,394,954 of record OY978527.1, read on the forward strand.
CAAAGAAACATAAAACGTTATAGAGAAAAAGAAGTACATATTGCAAAATAATAGAGTAAAGCCTATAAAATAAATAAATATGTGGCACTTAACGCCCCGAAATGTTCTTTGGCAGAGCTTCTCTTCCATTACTGTTGTGCGTGTTAAATTTTTGACAGTATTAGAAGGGACCTACTTATTTTAGCCGATTCCGAACGGCAGAACTCTTGTGACATCACTTTTTTGAGCTTTGTCACAGAGTTCTTTTAGAAGCTTTTTTATAGCAAATTGTTACTGCCGGAAGCTCATAATTATATTTTCTCCGGTATTCGGTAACAGGTCCGCCGATCAATCCCATGGTTGATGTCATTTCATGCACTGATGCTGCACTCTAACTATATGTTTTTACAGTCACTCAAAATAAATTAAATAAACAAATAAATCCAAACTTACAATATTGATTTCAGTTTATCGGTGGCATCGGTATACCAGTGGAAGATTTAAATTTCGAATCAATAACATCTGGTTATGTCCTGAAGGCTGAATACTTTCTACCAACAAAAGCAGAGGAATTTCGTCCAAATCACATAAAACCACAAACAATACATCGACGTCGTAGCGTTAATGAAACATTGAGTATTGCTGATGATGCATCTCGACAGCATTTGCATACTCAACGCTCTGCAGATGACAGCAGTAGCCCTATTTATGGTGATAATTTCATAAATCAACAAATAGATTCTGCATCAGCTTATCGATGGATTATATATAGAAGCATTGAGATGGCGCTAGACCGGTATGTTTGATACTAAATAATTCTTAATCATATATAGTATTTAAACATACTTACTCCTACTTATCTGCATGTAAATATGCACAGTGATGGAAAATAGTATTAGCGCAGTAGGGGCAAACAAACAATATTATCTCATATAAAGTATAAAATTTCGTAACTGTTGTCAACTCTTCTTCTAGTCGTATAAATAAACAACTGTACTAGGTCAAAGACATTTCCTAAAACATAAATAAATAGTTAGCACTCCAGGCTTAGGAGACCCTCGATTCGAACATGTGACATATGTCGTGTTTTATTTATTTAGCACCGATAAATACATGGTAAAACAAGAACAAAGGCGCTAACTTTAGCACTTATAAATATAGATGAAAATATTTTTTTTGCATGCTCACTAAATTCAGTGCTGTCAATTATCTTTATATCTTCTACTATATGCCATAAAAGCTCTTGCCTCATTTCTCTTGAAGTCGAAGACCGTCATTGACTGCCGCAGATCTCTTAACGAGATGGTACAGCAGTCGCAGACACAGCGATGTGAAGGGCACCTGCAAAGCGGATAGGCTTGCGAGAGAGGGCACAAACGAAGCATCAAGGTATCCCAATTGCCTTCCAAATAAGATTAACTGAATCTCCCATCTGTAGGATGGCTGAATTTTTGTGGCTCCAACTCAGCATGAAACGCACTCAAAATCTTATTGACCTTAGAAGAAAGACACGTCAACCGTTGTAAAAGTGCTCATTGGCCACTGTCGCATAGGACTACACGCTGGTAAGATGGGTTTGGGTCACCTCAGCGTGAGGAAGAACTCGAAACCGTCACCTATCTGCTATGCAACTGCTTTGCATTATGCATAATACCAAAACTATTTTTAGGAAATTAATATTTTGAGGAACTAGCCCTGCTTTCAGAGACCACAATATATAATCTTGTGAAATTTATAATTAAATCCAGATGATTCAACGGGGGATCGGTGTAGAAATATCCGAGCAGTATCTCAACGCGCCTTCTTGCTCTGAGTGCGCCCTCGGCGGCCACAATAACCTAACAGTGCAGATATTTTATTTAATAATAATATTATTATTACTTTTATTAATATCAAAACTGTTATAATTAAGAAAAAAATGGACAAGGAAAAATGTTGCAACAAGATTATTTGAAAGTTGTATTAATATAAAACAAAAATCAAATCAACCCTGCTTAGGAAACTTACCATATATTTCGAATATTTCTTATACAAATTGTACCTGTCAGCTCGGAGCTCTCAATAAATTTGATTAATACTCATAATTATAGCAAAATATTAGAGACTCACGTTTTTTGTTTAAATTTAACCCTTGCTATCCTAATATGCGTCACTTATTTTGTCTGTATTTTCTAGAGTTGGTTTGGCGGGACGAGCATGTATGCTGCGTACCATATGCGAACATGCTGCTATTCCATTACACTACGAAAGTGGTTTGTTGGCGGAAATTCTAAATATTATACTCACGTAAGTTGGTTTAATGTTTCCCATCTAAAGCTTGTTGATAAAATCTCTTCAAAAAAATATTTCAGACCATCAACATCACATGATACATATTACAAATCATCTGATAAGGACTATGAGAAGGCTGAACGTTTAGGTCGCAAAGGTACTGACTGTGGAAATAAATATCGTGAATGTTCAGATTCACCAATTGATCGAATTTCAGCTGTATTCGATTTACATATTTAAAAGTATCATGGTGAAGTGAAAATGAATTAAATTAAGTATGCTGTTTAATGGTTTTCATTTAATTGACAAGATTATTTCAAATAAATTCAAAAATTGAGACATTTCCGATCTCTTAAAACTATTTTTCATATGCTAGTACTTTAAGAACTTACTAAAAAAGAAAAGGTAATTGTAATGTCATCCCATATAACTACATGCATATATACATACCACAGGTACCGTAATTGCTTCAAAACTTCCAACTTAACTGATGTCAATGAATATTACGGAAGACATCAACGATCAACACTATCAAAAACAACAATAATAATACCAACAAAAACAACAAGAAAAAAAAAGGCAAAACCATAACCCGAATGAGCGTAAAATGCAAAATGCCAAAGTTTAACGGCTGCCGCAATTGCAATTACAATATAGTTGCATACAACACCAGACGAACTTACTTTACAGCCACATATAAGGAAGTATGCACACCAATATAGTATGTATACATATGTATGTATATTCATGTATATTGTATATAAGTGAAAAACAAGTGTGACAGGACTTTGGCACGACCGTAAAAATCAACAACTATTCAAGGAGTATCATTACATACACTACGTTCATGCACTGCACGCAGTGATAACAGAACATATGAAGGTACTATGATCAACATACTAAATTCATATGTATGTATGTGTTATAGACACATCTACATAGGCCATTTGATGCCAGTAGTGCATATATATTAGAGTTGGGTCAATGCTATTCGTCTCGACTATATATTCACCGTGACATGTAGCCCAGTATGTTAATGGTTTGAGTCAGTGAGTGCTGAGTGCTCAGTAGAAATATGTATACGTAATATGTTGTGGGTATTAATCGTGAAACAATATGTTCTTTACAGTTCAGCACTCAAGATTAGCATATATTAAAATATTTTCGCAAATGTGTAATAACTATTTGTGGAAATATGGTAGTTTTTTCGTGATCACTTTAAAGGTCTTGTCGTGAATGATTGTCTTCAGTCCAAACTACACTTTTTTAATTGTAGATGAGAAAGCGTCATATCTAAATGCGAATAATCAATTGTAAATGCGAAAGAATCTAATGAAGATACGAAAGCGTCATTTTTAAATCAGAAATTAATTTTTATTAAATATTTTTAAATTCATTTAAAAATATTTCATAGATTATGTATCCAAAATTATAATTAAAGTGAATACCTTTGGTAAATTGCCAAATAGTATATCTCGCAGACTTAACCTTTATTTGCTTTTGCTCTAATTGTAGCTTTCGCGTTGTCTACCAGTTTCCATAAATAGCCCCTATTCTGTGATAGTTAGAAATCAAAGCGCTGACAAGTTTTCCAGTACTTGATCTTGCCACCGGCGGTTAGGTCTTTCTCTTCTACGTCATCTGCCATCGGGTTCCAAATACATATAACACTTTCCTAGATGGAGCGTGTTCTTCCATTCGCTCGACATGGCGTAGTCAGCGCAGCCGCTGAATTTTAATGCGTTTTTACTATGTCAGTGTCGGCGTACAGCTCATACAGCTCATGGTTGTAATTTATTCGATACTCGCCACCAACGCAAATAAGTCCAAAGATCTTGCGTAGGACTTTTCTCTCGAAAACTCCGAGCATCCTCTCATCTGAGGTGGAAATTGTCCAAGCTTCGGCGCCATATGTAAGGACAGGCATGATGCGAGACTTGTAGAGTGTGATTTTCGTTGCTCGAGAGAGGGCCCGACTTCTCAATTGCTTACTTAACCCAAAAGAGAAGAATTATAGGAATTTGAATTTTTTAAATGATTAAGGTGCTTCAAATTATCTGTGCCCAGTAATTGAAATCCTAGGGTTCTCCAAATCTGCAACATCCGTCTGAGTCAACTAAAATTTCAAATTTGAATGGACATTTTAGCTTGGTTATCTGAGCAGAATTGTTGATAGATTTAATTGATAGCTTACATATTTCCCATTTGATCCTTGAGCTCTCTATGACGCCAGTTGATCTCAAGGTTTTTTTAAAATTTGACCTTTTGACGACTACCTCAAACTAACGAAAACAATCTAACATGTAAGTAACCATTTATCAAACAACTTTTTTATTCAAAATATAAATAAGTATTATGAATAATGAATAATGCGTACGAGGTAAACTGCTGTTAAAATACGAATTCCGTGGGGAATTTGAGTTTTCACAACAAACAAACCTCGTTAGAATAAATCTTAATTGCGGATTAAAACAATAACTAAATCTATGTAGATAACTAGCTTAAATGACCCTTCAAAGAATGTCTTACTTCCTTAAGTTGGTGTTGTTGCCATTGCTGGGATGGCTGATATGGACGACGTTGAAATATTTAACGGATCGGTCGACGGTAAATTATGCCTTGCTGTGAAATTACGCCTTTTGTAGAAAATTGTGCCGATTACAACACCCAATACAAGCAATGTAACAATTGTTAGTCCCACACCTAGACCAATAGATGTTGCATATCCAATATCTACAATAAATAAAAATAAACATATTTTATGATGTATCGTATGTGCACATTCATAAAGCTCAATTTTATAGGAATCAAGCCAAATTTCCTACCTGATTCTACCAGTCGCATCACAAATTTTGAATCAGCGCGCCCGGCATAAGTGGTAAAATGGCATTTCCATTGGCCATAGTCTTCTGCACTAACGTCTGTTATCTTAGCTCCACATTCACCAACTAAAAGTCCACGTCCAAAATATTGTACGTGCCTGTAAATATGTTTCAATTTCAAGTTTGTCATATATTTAGAATTCTGCACTGTACCCTGCTTTCTTTATGCTGTTTTTTGTAGCCACTAAATACACTTGTCCTTGTGGATTAACAAAGGCACACTGCGATATCGGGTCCTCAAATGACGATTTACACATCAAGTCGACGCTGCCATATTTTTTCACTCTAACTTCTTTGGTAAGCACTTCACCACGTTTCGGTTTCACTATAACCTTAAGGTTAAACATAAATTCTGTGATTGTTAAAATTTTATATCGCGTGGTTACCATTTACCTCGATTTCTTGTAGAACTTCCTTGTCGTAATCGAGTCCACGCATACCACACAACCACATTCCAGCTATGATAGGTATATTTCTAAAGCTGCATTTTCCAAATACCCGCTGTATCTGAAAATTGATATCATCCGGAAAGTAGACCGTGTTATTCGGATCTCGTAAGTAGCAGTCGGACATAACAAATGGTGCTGTACATTCAATTTCTGGAATATGCTGATCTATGGTACCTTCAGGCGTATTAATTTTTAGAACTCGTTCGTTTTTGCCCATATAGTCCAACTCTTTTTGAATTGTCTCATTTCTACTCATACCAACATAGAATAAACATCCTCTTGGTGTGCCAGAACTATGATTTATGATACGCCATAATCCGCGTTCATTAGAATCCAAGGGTTTTGGTATCTGCAGAGAACATCTGGATTTGGAAAACCTAATGCGAATGAGATGAGCTTAAAATCAAACTATGATCTACAAAATATATAATTCTAAGCATCCGTTCACACTTACAAAGTATCGTATGCGGAATAGCGTCCACTATACAAACCCTCCGTAATAAAGAGTTCGTTCTTATGATCAGGCATTTCGGCTTTACATGAATATATACTATCGGTGAATTGACAACTCAGAACCGAATTGGATGTGTTTTCGACTAAAGTGGCCGTTGTAAAAACAGTGCTATTTTTTGTGTCCACAATTATATGTTCATCACTCGCCTCCATGCGTCCCCAATTGTACGTCAAACATTCGAATGTCTTATTAGGTCGTAGCGTCGTGAAAGCATTGCATTCATCCCACGACTCTCCAGTATCATTATCAGTAATTCTACAGTGTTTGGTGTAAGTGGAATGTTGTTTGCATTCGATTGTACCCGGGCCACTTACAGTTTCCAAGTGAGTATCGAAACGGGTCTTTGGTGCAGGCAGAATATGTATTGTTAGCTGATCCTTTTCAACATCCCCATGTACACTTTCGACCTCTAAGGTCCATAGAGCCGCTGATGCCACAGAGAGCTTATTAACCCGAATGCCACAAATAGTGGAGGAAAATGGTAAAACAATTTCTCCACGTTCTGTTACAACCGGCTCAGTTGCATTCAATTCGATTTTTATTTTCGGATTATCTGTTGAGGTTATACAATAAAATATTTACATCTGCTTATGCTATGTCAGCTCATTAACTTACCACGAAATTGAAACCAGCAATTTTGTACAGCTCCAAAGCTTTTGGCTACTTCTAAATATGCACTGAAACCTTCGCCATCCATTAAATATAATTTTTCACCAGGACGTAAAATACAATTTACAGAAGATATTATAAATAGCAACAGTATAACAAATAATCTGATCATAATAGCCACACTTGATGTACGCACTTGATGTACGCACTAATTCGATTTGTCTCAATGTTACTACACGTAGTATTAATGTTTCACCGGCAAGAACTTACGTCAGAATGATCAATATGAGCAAAATAAGCAAAGAGAACTTTTAAAATTGGCTATGTATCAACGCAATCACTAAGTAAGATGATAATCAATATACTCAAGCACACAATACAACACACTAATATCGTCTTTATCAACCAAAGTGTCTCCAATCAAATATTTCAAATTAACTGTCACAAACACCTGTGCTTATATTTAACTAATACATATCGCTAATTAAATTCGCAAACAATAATAGCAACACAAAAAGCAAAAACGTTATCAAGGTGTGATTCAAGTGGCCACTGGTCAACTGCATATGTAAGGTACATTGCAAAACTATAGCAAGATTAAAAAAAATTGAACCCCCCTGTTACTTGGTACTCAGACTAATGCGGATGGCACACACCTCATACTTACAGTACAGTAAAAAGTGGTGTGGTTATTCCAAAAACTAACTGATAACTGTGGTAGGACCAATATGCGCGTATGCTGTCTTAGTAAAGTGGTGAAAGATCAGACAATACAAATGATGCACTTGGGATCATACATGGGAATATTGCATTCGTTTGGTAAATCCTTAGTCATTCCATTAGCCATAATGATGAAAATAGCATTATAATTACAAAAACCAAGTCTAATAAAAAGCCCGACATTAGCGTTAGAAAACCCAATTCTAATGATTTCAAAAAAGCATTGGCATTGTATCAATTCCAATGAAAATTGGATAGCTTTGACACTGGAAAAAATAACTATTATGACTTTAAGAAAGGTTTCTGTCCAGGACACATTGAAGTTGGAGCGAATGCGCTGGCAGACAAGATCGCAGCATCACCTTTTATGAGTATACGTAGAATCCTTGTGGCCTAGGTATGGGAGTCTTGTCCACACTCATAAAGTAGAAAGAAGAATCAGAAAGACTAGTATAATAGGAAAATTCACCAAATTTGTCCTATTCCAAGTTATTTTGAGGGACCTACAACCTAAAACAATTCGAGGAATGCATAAATTTAAATAAGATTAATCTAAAAAGCATTACAGGAATAGTTACAGGACACTGATGGTTGAATTATCACATAAAAAAAAACAGAGTATATTTCGAATGAAAACTGTCGATACTGCAGGGAGGTGGATGGAACTGTTCCCAAGACGCCTAGCAGTAATGCATGCAAGAAAGAAAATTTTCGGGAAATTCCTAGTACTCGAAAATCTGTTTTAATCCAGTAAGGTAGGATCTAACATTAAACTACCTATTGGATGCTGTACTGTATCAAAATTGCACTTAAAATATGTGCCTGCAAAGGTTTGCGCAGAAACATAACATAGATTAAAATTAATAAAAGTCCCTAAGTTCTTCGAGATAAGATCAAAATTAGTAAACAACTGCAATGAACTCCGGATCGAGCTCTAATTGAACAATCCTGTTACATTATTGTGAGCCTGTGGGAATAGAGTGCGGACTATCCTGTTAAAAGTGGCAGCCCAACGATGTCTAATAAATCAAGATGTCCAAGACGCGTGGCTCTGAATTATTACTCAGGAAAGATAAGAAATCAAAATAGCTACCAACTGGCACAAGTCTAAAGCTGAATAGGGAAGTATCACCTTTATCAAATAAGTATCTCCGACTGTGGACAGCCATACAAGTATTATGTAGGTGCCCCTGCTTATGAATCTGTATTTAACATCATTCATTATATGTAACATGTAAAACACAAGCGGTTTGTACAAAACATTTACTCAGAAGGCGGGACCAGGATACCCATCTTTTAATATTGAATATATTCCATGTTACATTCGGCTTATGTTTCACATATTTCATTAAGCCGAACTTCGTCACATTACCTCCGACTAACTTTTTGGAACTTGGAATAATTTCGGAAAATGATAAATTCCTGCGGAAGCGAGGAACTTACTTATTACTAAGTAGGTGGCATAAACGCTTCTTTTCTTTGTTGTCTACTAAATTATTAATTATGCCAATGGTTGTGAAAATTCGTATTCGTTGTCCTAAATAATTTAATGACTCTAATCGTTTGGTTTTCTGTGTGTAAGTTCACCGAATCAAATTCCAAATCGATTAAATACACTTGTTGGCCAGACTGACAAAAATTTGTTGTTTACCACAAGAGCTCTGCTTATACAATACTGGAAAAGAAACTCAGGGACCAAGATTTTCCGGAGCTATAAAAAAATTAACATGTGGCACTTATAGGCCTTGAAGGTCCCTTTGGCCGAGCACCTCTTGCAGTAATTTGTGCGTGTTAAATTTTTGAACAGTATTAGAAGTGTAGTTCTAAACGGCAGAACCCTTTTGATATAATTTTTTCCGATTTTTGTCACACAGCTCATTTGCCGAAAGAATTGTAACATTTTACCGACCATTTAAAAGAAAAATATTTTCGATATTAATGTTGTGCTTTAGCCGGGGATTGAACCCACGGTCTACAGATCAGAAGGCCAAGCTATTAGTCCCTAATATATTTGGGAGTATTGAAATTATTCAATTCAATGAAGAATACTTTGAAATATAAAAAATTTTCTTCACTAAAACTCCTAATTTATTCAATTATAAAAAAAATAATTATTTTCACAAAAGACTCAACAAATTAACAAAAATTATATTTAATTCACTTTTTATAAAATAGACGTAGCTACTTAAATTTACATGATTATAAATAAATGTGGATTGAGCCAATATTCATATTACTTTTAGAATGATAGCTAGTACTCTATGGTATTCTGAAATATGTATTATAATGTGAAATAAACTTAAAACAAGAATATATATCGATTTTAAGATTGTTTTGAGCTAATCTTGTTCATCATCCAACCAGGTAACACACGTACTTTATTCTGTGACGTTTTCACCGGCACAATTTGCTCCACAACATTTGGCACTTGTTCATCATCTGAGCTATCAGATGAATCTATATACTGAATAGCAGTTTTCTTCTTGGACATAATGACATAAGGAGTACTATTTATGTCAATTTTCTCATTGGAAACAACAGGAGGCGGCTCATCTTGTTTAATCGTTTCTAAATCAGTTAACAGTAAATCTAACTCGCAGTCTACAGGTTCGTCCAAAGCACACATTTGTCGTTCTAAAGAATCATCGTTATTTAATGCATCCATATCCGCCCAATGCGAGTTTCTTGATTCCAGTTCATCAGTAACTGTATTCGATTGTAATAACGATTGAGATTTCACTGCGACAGCAGAATTTTGGCTGGCGTTAGTTTCAACCTTATTTTGTGACGATTTCGCTTCCACAACTACTTCCTTGGAAGTCTCCGTGCGAACGGTATCACATGATTTTAATTCATCAGGCAACAGAAATTCTTTTAAGCAATTAATTAACTCGTTTCCGAATTTTTCATATTTCAAATCGTAAAAGCCATCAAGCTTGCACTCCTTCAGTTCTTTCATATTTCGTGGTTTGCGCTCGACTATTTGTGTTAATGCAATATTCGAGGCGATCATATATGGCATTACATCCAACTCAGCAGCCAGTTTTGTACGTAATCTGTGAAATTACAACATAAGTTTTTACCACATAAAATATATCCAATAATCTACTTACTTTAAAAGAGCTTTCATAACTTCGTTATTTGCCATATCTTGCACCTGTTTTCGAACAATATTTATATTCATAGTTCCAGTGGTTTGTGGTAATATGTTCGTTCTGTTGTACGACTTGGGTTTCAAAAACTTTAAAATATCCTGATACGGTTCTACAAGGATAGCAGTTCGTTGCGAAGGTGCACACCCTAACCAATTGTTCGCTTTGCTCGTTGTATCAATTAAATTGTATGTTGCAAAGGAACCCTTATTCACTGTGTAATTAATGTAACCCTGAGTTTCCAAATTATCAATGACAATTTTATGCCAAGCATCCGGTTTCGCAGAGCCTTTGCCGAACATGGGATGATTAAAGTAATTTGCAGGTGTTCCTTTGCTTCGCGAACCACGAGCAATTAGTATTACTTTCCCCAGACCGTAACGACCTTTGAGATCGCGCACCAAAGTAAGTAGTATCTCTGCATCGCGTGTGATATCCAATTTACCATCTTCATTAAGGCCATCGTACATAGTGGAAAAATCTACTTTATTCGCTTGGCGAAAGCAATTGTCACAACAATCACGGCGTACATTTAATGCATTTGCGGTTTCGTCGTCAAAATATTGAAGAATAAATTTTCGTCGACAAGTCGTAATACGCGTGTATTCGGCTATTTTGAGAGTTAAGTTCTCCATGTGTCTCATAAGACTAGCCGACTTATTGAATCCGGAATTGCGCATTCGTTGATGTATTAACCAGTCGGTGGAACTGTGAAATAAAACACACTTTGCTGGCAGTCCGTCACGACCCGCACGACCAACCTGATATAAACAAGTAATTAACACTTTCTTCTTTCACACTCTCATCGATGCACTTACCTCCTGGTAATAACGTTCCAAATCTTTGGGGGCACCATAATGGACCACTAGACGCACATCAGGCTTATCAATGCCCATACCAAATGCCATTGTAGCTACAATAATGCGCACCTCATCGCGTGTAAACTCGTGATGATACTGACGCTTTTGCTTTGGTGTCAATTTACTGTGGTAGTAGTGACATGGCATGTGTTGTGCAATCTCAGCTGCCGCAGATTCTGCAAGTTTGCATGTATTACAGTAAATAAGAACAGAGCCCTGTTGTTTATCAGCTTCTAAAATATATGAACACAAATCATTCCAGATGCCTGTGCTGCCCTTCATAGCTTTATGGCGGACAATAAATTCTAGATTGGGACGATCAAAACTACTTTTCAGCAGTTGAGGATGTCGCAAATCCAGTTCACGACATATATCATCACGAACTTGAATTGTCGCAGTTGCTGTCAGTGCAAGTATAGGTACATGAGGTACACTTTGACGAATTGATTTCAGTCGACGATAAGCTGGCCGAAAGTCATGTCCCCATTGTGAGATACAATGCGCTTCATCTACAGCAATCAGTATTAAATTATCGCCAAGTTGACGCAGCAAATTCATGCCAACATCTGAGGTGATGAGCTCGGGGGTGGTGTAAACAACATTGAAGTCCAAAGCTAATACGCGAGCTTCTATATTTCTGTCTGTTTGTGCCGTACCCAAGAGGCAAGCACGTTCTTTAGTTAAATTTAAAGAAGATACCTGATCCTCCATGAGCGATATGAGTGGTGACACCACAAGTGTTATCTTGTTGAGGTATACGGCCGGAAATTGATAGGTCAGCGATTTACCATACCCAGTTGCCATAATCGCGCAATTATCGCGCCTCTCCTCCAATATAGATTTGATAATTGCCCATTGGACATTTCGAAATGAACTGTGGCCGAATTCTCGCTGCAGACATTGTAAGATCTCATCCTGTGCATCAGACTGTATCTGAGGTTGAGCTTTTACCATTGAATCAAATGGATTTTTACTACGCATCGCTTTGGAAGATGCTGATGGGATTATTTCTTCGTCATCCTCCGTATCCGTATCAGTTTCATAGTGCATCTTGAAAACTAATTCCAAAGTGAATATTGTTATATACACTACGCCAAAAACAAATTTACAAAATTGAATTTCTAATTTGTTACAGACAGTTTGATTTCTTTAGTGTCAAGACGTATATATGTATGTTGCAGCGCGGAATTTCATGTACAGCGTTGCCACATTATATAAAAAATTAATTGTACCGAGGGATAATAATGGTATCTTTTCCCAAAGGAAACTTGCATTTGCGTGCTTTATTCGAAGGACCAATGAATTTTTTGTTGTGCCACAACATTAGACAATAATATTACAATTATTTTGTGCAATATCTGATGTTTTGAAGTCTGCAAAATAAACTGCATTAACCCCCTTATGTACACCAATGTCATACCACAACGAAAACAATTTTAATATCAATTCTTTTTCCATCGGCGTTAAGCAAAAATACATCATTTTCAATGGCAGGACCACACACATTTAGAATCTGACATATATTTTGGTCGCCAGTTTATAACGAAATATAACCATTTTATTTCGGTTTTGTGGTTTACGCATCTGCAAATTGGAATTCTCGATCAGTTTTGAATCAGTTGGCGTAATAGTTATTCCAGAAAAATGGCATAATGGAAGAGATAAAATAAAACTTGAAGTAATTTTATTTTATTATGAAAAGAAACGATTTCATTATCAGGTTCGAATTTACCAAATGTTGTTCCAAGTAACCAAAGCAAAAAAGCACACCATATTTGCGAAAGATCTACAGACAAAAGTAGGAAAACTAGATTTTTATGAGTTTATTGTAGAAACGACGTCCTTTTGAACAATTTTACACAATTTTTACGACGTAACACTTTCAAATTTTCATACCATAAAATTTTAGCTTTCCAGTAAGTGAAATCATTCGAATATTTGCTTACTACAGCCCTGGGCAGAAGTGCAGAATAGCACACTGAAAGGGGAAAAAAATGTTTTTCAAATAGGGGAGATTTTTGTGAATATAAAAAACCAAAAATTGTTTCTAGCTCACGCCAATATAAGGCGTGGATTAAGGTCAAAATTCGAATTTGCAATATGGGTATCAAAAGAAAGGGCTTCTTAATACCTTTTAAGTGATATATAATATTTATAACTTATTTTGAATATTTTAAGTTATGACAAAAAAAATTAAAAAAAAATTTTTTTTTTTCAAAAACCAATTTTATTTCCAAAACAATCACTATACAAAATTTAGAACCATATTCAAGGCCTTACAATTACCTTTCCAATGGTGTATTAAACATATTGTAAGAAAAAATTGCGAATTTACTGAGTAATTTCGATCGCAAATATGAACTTTGACCAATTTTTGGTTTTTTATATTCAAAAAAATAGGCTCTATACGAAGAAAAAATGTTTTTTCCTGTAAGTGGGCTATTCTGCACTTGTTCATAGGCCTGATTATTCCCATATGGGATTTGGCATAAGTTCTGAATTTGAATTTTTCATGCCCAGTGCAATTCAATATTTTAATTGCTGAAATATGTTTAAGATCAATTAAATGTTGGATAGGGTTTTTTTGTGTTTGTTTGAGTTCACTAAATCGAGATCGATTTTAAGTGAAATTCTGAAATTCCACTGAATTGTGTTTGGTTAATTTACCCATTTCTTTTCGCCAAACGCAATTTTTATGATTTCAATTATTTAGTGGCTATAAATTTATTAGCCTAGTTTTCGAAAGAGTATTTTGTTCAAATAATTATATAGGAAAAGAAAATCTTTGTATTCAATATATGTAAGTTATGTACCATATTTGCTCAAGCTAAATTGTAATTGCACTGAAATAATTTCGAATGTAAGTAAAATACAAAACTGAATTCGGTATTAATCCTTCTTCAGTTGTAATTTTAATTCATATCAATATTTGTGATTACTAAATTCTCTGAACTTTATTCAAAATCATGTATTTATGCGTATGTATGTATACTTGTATATAAAAAGAATAAACACAATTTCATTGCAGCTTCTACAATACGTAATTAAATACGGAGACATCCTGTTCGTTATTGCCACGATTTGATGATCCGGAAGATTTATTTGAGCCATGTGCGATAGTCATCTGATTGGTTTGATGTATGACCGATGTTATGTCGCTCTGTGATGCAGATATATCCTTGCTGGTTAAGACGTCCGAACTGCTTGAACCGGACGAAATATGTCGTTCCGTGAGACCGTATTGAATGGGTTGATAACCGTGACTCGGATTGTATGTGGCTGAGTATGGCATATAAATTGGGGGATTCGGCAGCGGCCCAATGTCGCTTGTGATACTCTCTGTGTCGGCATGACTGATGTTGGAACGGCAATTTGGATTACGATCATCATTTACAACGTAATAGCATTGCTCAGAGAAAGTCAACTTATTCACGGTATGCTTGATATAATTATTACGCAGCATGGCCGATACGATACGTCTTGCCTCTCGACGATCCTGAACATCTTCAACGTTCTCCAGAACCCAGTTGACCGCATCAGCGCCGATAAATGCATTTGGTATGGTAATTTTCAACCACATGCGGTCACGTATTTCAAGGCCACTATCTGGCTTTGTCATAGCTTTTACAATCTCCTCTAGATTGTTCTGATCCAAGCGCTCCTTGATTGGTTCCGGTATGTCGGGTATAATACTGTCATGTGAAGTGAGGGCTTGAGTGTGTGCGACCCAAGCGCCAGGATCAATGGGACGCACTGGCTCAGTTCGTGGTATGGTAAAGTATCCTTTAGGATTGGGATCCCAGCATTTAGCGACGACGAGTTTTATTGGCCCCGGCTTCTGTACAACTTCACGCAATACACGCACAGCCTCGTCGTTGGTCATATTTTCAAAATTTACATCATTCACTTGCAGTATCATGTCGCCTGGTTCAATACGGCCATCTAATGCAACAGCTCCACCTTTCATAATACTGCCCACATAGATGCCGCCATCGCCACCACGATTTGATTGACCCACTATGGAAATACCCAGAAAATTAACTGCTTCCATATTAATCGAAACGGTTATTATGTTCAGTGACATGGTGGAATCGGTTATTGATGAGTAGCTTGAGGTACGTGACATGCTTGGTGCGCGCTTTTTGCGTCGTTGTGGCTTCTTACGAACCTGAAGCCGTTGAACGCTGCTATAGTCAGTCATGTCGCGATCCAACGTAATCTCTGATTCAGTCCCAAAGAGGCTGGTTGAATCCAAGTCACTCGAAAGTACTGAAGCGGACTGATATGTAAGTGGTGGCTGCATCATTGGATTTGAAATAACACCAGATCCGACGATGCCACCTCCAACACCACCCATCCCAACGCCACCCATATTGCCTCCACCACCTCCCATTTTTTGTTGTTGTTGATTGCGTATGTTTGTACGACCGCCATCGCATTCACTAGCAGGCAATTCGGAGCAATTGTCAGATTGATTTGTTCCATCTGCCGAAACTAGCCACGAAACTACACGTCCATTAAAGCATGGCAGTATGGTTGCATCGTCGGCTATCTCTTCTTTAACGACACCAAAATCTGCATCCATTGATTTAAAGAAGTACTTGTAGTTGTTATTTTGTTTATTGAGCACCATTTTGAAGTCCTTTAGAGTAACTTGCGCAGAGGGTATTGGTATCTTTACCAGATAGGGGGTGGTTTCATCGTCAATGTGGTAAATTACTTTTGTCTCTTGGCTGTTATTCTTTTCTGCGTCCATAATTAAATTCGATATTTCCTTGCCGCTTATGATACCCTAAAACGTATCCACTTTGTGTTTATCTCAACTTTAATTCTATTTCAAATTTCCTTTACAACAATGATGCTTCAAGAAAAATCTTTTTTTCTTTTGGGTTGGGTTGTAGTTGCTCCTCCACTCATGAAAGGCGTTGGTGATTGTGCTGGATCATGTTATCGTCACTATAAACCCAAATATCCTTTTCTAACCACAATTAGTCTTACTTAAATCAAAAATTATTATTTTTACGAACGTTTAATGCTACAAACTTGATTTAATAATTGTTTACAATAACTTTCGTACTAATTAATTATTGGAAAAATACTCAGACAACGACAAAAGCAGCAAAACATTTGACATTCCGAAATTTTAGTTCCACTTGTGGAAGTCGATATCCGAAGTATACCTTCTTAATTCGGAGAAGTGTTGCCAAAAGTTTCATTAAAATACTATTGTCAGTGTTGACCAACTCCATTATTATGGTAAATGTATTCAATGCAATGTTGTCGATTTATGACAACAATACCGACTTATTGAATGTATATACTACATGTCTAACAAATTCCGAGGTTATAAACTCCGTTTTTTATTGCTTCAATGATAAATTTGCTGAAAATTAAAAATTAGCTTTAAAATGAACGCTTCTTAATAAAGAAATATCGACTTTTAATGTTTGAATTTAACGCCATCGAGCAATATGTATGTAAAAACTTTGAGAAGTGCTACTTCTAATGCCATATATATATCGATATCGGCAAAACATTTCAGAAGATTAAATGTCAAATTTTTTATCGATCTGTCAATCTCAGAAAAAATTATTGTAACCCTAGAATCATTTTAGTTAGAATCGATTTTTTGACTATAACTACGGATCAATATGTTACTACTTTAATTTTCCTTGATGGCATTACATAAAGTAAGAGGCGTTGTTTGGAAAAGTTGAAGTGAAATATATGTACTTACATATATCGATTTAGGCCGAATGTATTTTGCATCGCCAGTCATGTTTTTCGCTAGCGCCAGTGAGAAATTCCAAGCGTCGTCAAGTTCAGATCAACCTTTTCTGAGTGGTTAACCAGCGGTTTTCGAATATAACACCCTCTTAGATGGAATGTGTTTTTTCATTTGCTCGACTTGGCGCATCCGCTGAATTTTGATCAATTTTACTATGTCAATGACTGCATACATGAAACTTCGAAAACTCGAAGGTTTCTCCCATCTGAGGTGGAAATTGTTCAGGCTTCGGCGCCTTATGTAAAGATAGGAGAGATAAGAGTGTAGAGAGTAGTGTTTCGAGCGATCTCTCGCAATATCTGGTGTTAATGCTGGTTCCAAGGTAGACACAGTCCTTTACTACTTCAAAAACGTAGTTGTCAACTCTAGTGTATTGTCTAAGATGCTGGCACTGTACCTGTTGCACCTGTTAATACAGGGTACTTCGTCTTGCCTTCGTTTACTGTAAGACTCATTCGACACGACTCTCTTTCCAATTCTGAGAATGCTGCACTGACTGCAGCTAAAAGGGTGATAAATTCATTCTTATTTTAAATAACTTGTTGTATATATAAATTTATTTGTTCTTATTTGAATTCGGTGAAGAGGTACTACTGTATTTTTATCTCAATTTAATTACTTTAGGACTAGTTTTTTGAAAAAATCTGGCACCGCCATTTTAATGGTAGAAAATATGAGATTAGAGAACCGTTGTCCCAAAATTTAGGTTTCTTATCGAGCTACGTATATTACTATATCAAACTCGATTTAATTACAATATTTATTAGAAATTGCCACCATGTCGATTAACAAAATTGTACCATCCGTTTTGCTCTCACGTAATTTAATAGGTGAGTACTGCTATTGCCGTAAACCTTTGTAGGTTGTGGACATCAAAGTACAAAGTTCATAAATCACATAGTTATTTACAAGCTTAAATTAAATATTGTTGCTAATAAACTAATACGGAACTTTTTTTGTTTGTGGTATATAAAAGCTCATCAATCCATAAATAGCACAATCCGCGCCATGAGTTCAAGAATTATACCTCGTCATGATTCGGAAATTAAATTCAATACATTGGTCGTAAAGACACCGAAACCATTTGTATATCATGTTGAACTGCATCGTCCCAATCGGTTGAATGCATTTAATAAAGAAATGTGGATGTAAGTGACACTAACTATTATTATCTCTCGTTTTAATTTGTCTTCATTGTAATTGCAGTGAAATAAAGAATTGCTTCGAAAATCTTGCCATCAATCCCGATTGCCGAGCGATTGTTTTATCTGCGGCTGGCAAACATTTCAGTGCAGGTGTGTTTATGTTGTAATTAAACTTGCTTGGTTCATTAATATAGTTTGAAATCATGATTGCGTTTTCAGGTATTGATTTGAATGATTTAATGAAATTGGGCCAGGAATTGGCTGAAATTGAGGATGTAGCACGTAAGGGTATAATGATGGAACGATTAATTAAACTATATCAGGTACTTTGAATAAATATTTGTTTTACATTAACACATTTTCATATCTGTTTAGGATTCATACAGTTCTTTGGAAGTATGCCCAAAGCCGGTTATAGCTGCTATACATTCGGCATGTATAGGTGGTGGTGTTAATCTCATCACTGCAGCCGATATACGTTATTGTTCAGAAGATGCATTTTTCTCTGTCAAGGAAGTAGAAATAGGAATGGCGGCTGATGTAGGTGCTCTGCAACGTCTTCCGAAAGCTGTCGGTAGTGCATCATTAGCTCGTGAGCTGTGCTATACAGGAAGGCGCTTCGATAGTACCGAAGCGCACGGGTGTGGACTGGTTAGTAAAGTTTTTCCCAATAAGGATGCTTTATTACAAGGAGCTCTTGCGTTGGCGGAAAGTATTGCTGAAAAAAGCCCTATTGCGGTGCAAGCAACCAAAAAGAATATTGTATACTCCCAAAGTAGGCCAAATCAAGATGGATTAGATCAGATTGTAAGAAACAAAGTCTGTGATTACTCAAGCTATCAAATTATAATGATTGTTCTAATTTCAGCGTGAAATGAATAAGCTATTCTTACAGTCAGAAGATTTTGCCGCTGCTGCTGCAGCTCAACTAACAAAAGGAGAAAAACCAACTTTTTCCAAGTTATAATTACATACTCCTTACAAATATGTGCAATATGAGATTTATGTTTCAAGTTTTAAGAAAAAAGTAAAGCATTTACATTCATTTATTTCAATGCATCATTTGTGTTAATCTTTCCATATTTATGGAGTAAACGGAATGTGATGAGATTAAATTATGATCGGTAAAAGCTCGTTGAACGTCCCTAAGAGTAATTAAGCTGGATTTCTGTGGAAAACTAGAAAATAAATATTTTCACATGATTTGAAGCGAGAAGAAATATGAACGAGATTGTTAACTTACACTTCTTCGCAAGCCGATAAAAAGGTTCCCTCATCATTCGATCGACGCATAAAATTCGGTGAAGTTATTTCCTTGTCCAATTCTAAGGGTCCATCGTCCACTTTCTGACGAGTAACAGTATTACGCAAAAAAGGATCCTTAAGTGGTGCACCAATGTCATAATAGAAGGACCCCTCTCCTGTGACTTTGTAATGCTTCTTTTTCATAATAATTGCCGAGATGAGATCTTTCAGAAGCATCTGCACAGCCATTGCAATATATTCAGCTACACTATCTTCAACATTAACTAGCCCCATTTCCCAGGCGCCGATAAGGAAACGTCCCAAAATGAAGCCGGCATCAGGTAAAAACAGTTCTTGTACACAATATCGTTGTGTTGGTAAAATTTGTACATTGGCATCTGTTCCAGCTGCTGGTCGAATACACTCCATATTATCTTCCACCAAAAAATCCAGAAAATCATAGGGCTCGAAACTGACTCTTTCACTGTACACTCGCGAACTACGTTTTCGTTTACGATTACTACGACTATTGCTGCTGCTTAATGTACTCGCAGAGCTTATCATATGATCTGCAGATGCAGTTGGCAGTTGTTGTGGTGTTTGCATAGCATCAATTTTATTAAGGATAGCGGTGAGATATTGATTGTGCAAATGCATTTTGTCTGGTGTAAGGAATTTTCGCGATTCGTAATCAAATTCTTCAAATGACCACTTGTGTCTGAACCATAATTTCATGTTTGTCAGATATCGAGAAATATTACTGCCTAACGCCGTCATTAGGGCATTTTTTGCAACAATTACTTTTTCACTTAAATCGCTCATCTTTTATATATTTTTATGTTATTTATTTACCGATTTTCCACGATATTACTCCGTACTTCCTAAACGATTATTTTTATCAAAACATATGTCCCAACAGTGCTGCCAAACTTAGAATCTCTAGAGTACTGCAGGAGTAACCATCATACAGGGTATAGCAATTACAGAGAGTAGCTATATATACTCTCGCTCAGAAGTATACGCTACGCTAAAAAAACAACAATCTCACTATTTGAATACGTTTTTGGCATTACGCGTACACGTCAAGAGAAAGTATTTTCCTATTGCTTTGTGTGATATATATTTGCAATAACAATACTGTTTGTAGATTTATTGTAACGGTAGAGCAATAGCACGTACTTGCGATACGATTTGTGTTTGTCATTTGTAATGTCAAACATTAAGAGCATATACAAGCGAGATGACATATCGCCGGGAAACATTTTTACGAAAGAAATATCAAAAGAGAAGTGACAATGTTTTTCATGCAAATGTCCTTATATCTAAATCTGGACCTATGCATCCGAATTTTCAATTTGGCATTACGTTCTGAAATAAAGTTAGCTGCAGGTTACCATAAGGATTTGCGCTAAATTATTACCAATGTAAAACTGATCGTGAGTATCGTCAAGGATATATGCTACGTGTACACGTGTACCTATCTACTGACCTACAAAGTGTACAGCTACCATCCATAAAAAAATTAACAAGTTTCTTTCCATAAGGGACAGTTTTTCAGTAATAGTTTTAACTAGGTTTAAGCTAACTTTATCTAAACGGAGTTTAATTTTAAACTTATTTGAAGCCGCAGCAAGAAAATATGTATTGGAGTGCAAGAACATGCAGCTGAACAACTGATAGGTTAATCTTTGTTTACCCCATCTAAATTGGGAGTTTAAGCTTAGTTTAAATTACGTTGAAATTTGACTGAAAAACTGCAAATCGTGTTTAAACTTAGTTTAAACGACAAATAGAGTTAAACTAGTACTGAAAAACTTGCCCTAACTGACATAACTTACATAAAGAGATTGATCTAGAGTTTACTTATATAATATTTCTTTTAGATTAAAACTTCATTTTGTTAACTTTGTTGATTTAATTTAAGTTTAGTGAGTCGAAGGTCTTGTTACTAGTGCTCCTAGTTTATACTAGTAAAGTGATATTATTTAAACTAAATGTGCTAAATGCGGCATCATGAACACATAATCTAATAGAAATATCATTTTAGGATTACCCCGCATGTTCTAGCCTGTATAACATGTGCCTAAAAGATCAAGGGAATCGATCAGCTGTTATTTACTATTTGTTATTTCGGATTTGTTCTTTACGAATGTTTTTACATAAATAATATAAATATATTGAAGATATATATAAAAATGTCATTTAAAGGGTCTTTATCCCGAATTATTTTGGACGAAATTGCACTTGAGGGTTTAGAAGGCTGTACACTTGAAAGTAAGTAAACAGATCTGGCGTACCAGAAATACCATACCATACCGTATATATGAAAAATAATTGTGAACAACTATATTTCGCAGCTCTTTGGGTATTACTTAGTACCGTCTTGGAATTGCCAATGCCTTTGTCAACACAATTGCAACAGCAAGTTTGGCAATTTATACAGCGCACTGAGGACCATTTAAGTTTTTATGAAATACCATGTAGTCGTGCTACATTGAAACCGTTTAATCGATATCAACATGTTGATCCATCGCTAGGAGTCCCTATAACACCAGTTAGTATATGCATATATTTTTATCTATAATAGAGAATTATTTTTGGAAATGTACATGTACTATAATATAGGATGAATGTCCATTTCCACGTTATAAATGTGTACCAGTCAGTGGAGAAAACAATGGGTCTTGTGAATTTTATAAAGAACGTATAGAAATAGGCATCGATCAATTACGTGAGCTGAATTTAGACGATGCAATGAAAAAGTAATTATTAAATCGATTGTATAGCGAAATTATTAAAATTTCCTTCTCCTTGCAGATGGGGTAATAAATTGGTTATCGTTGCCTCACAAGAATTACGGAAAGCAGCACTTACTCCCGTTAATGTTGACTATCCTGTTGAAATAACGCCTATTCAGTATTGTATATGGGAGGCGATTGGAAGATCACGATATAATGGTGAAACTACAGCAGGCAGATGGTCACTGCTAGACTATTGCAAAGATTCAGCAATGGTTTTTTACATCAAGTAAGTTAAAAGTTAATTACTGAAGAAGATAATTGATGACTTCAACTTATTGCAGGAATAAGTTAATTCGTTTCGGCGTAGTTGCACATCAGCCATTTAATGAAAAACGTGACGAACGTCTTGTTGTTTCAACGCTAATGACATTGCATCGATTCTATGATTCGAGAAGAAGTCGACTATTTTCTGTGATCGAGACACTTTTTCATATGCTCAAGAAAGCA
The DNA here is from genome assembly GCA_963854835.1 of Megamerina dolium. Lineage (NCBI taxonomy): Eukaryota > Metazoa > Arthropoda > Insecta > Diptera > Megamerinidae > Megamerina > Megamerina dolium. Next base: position 45,417,816 of record OY978527.1, read on the forward strand.
CCAAATAATCAAATGACGATGGTTGAAGCTCGGACGCATTTTCCAAATTCTGATGCGCCACATTCATTTAAAAGAATCGCTATGACGCATTTATTTCGGCGAATATTTGAAGTGAAATCGGTACCATATGTCGAATATTATGGGAATAAAGGCAGGGCGTCATCATCACAAAAGGGAGCACGTATGGTAGTGGTGGTACGCCTAGTAAATTGCAATTCATCGATTGAAGACATACTAGCAGATGAAAGTCAAGAAAAAGACGATACTTGTGGTGGGTTCAATAGTTACCTGTTTGTACAATAATGTTTTATTAATTTCAAGTGTAAATTTTGCTTTTGGCAAAAGATTTTTATAATGAGTCGCATTCATTTGTCGATATGCCAGTGGTAGATGAACTGTATCGGGCAGTAGCTCGTCATGGTACTCGCGGATGCAGTCACACTGAACTGTGCAGCTATCTGAGTATGCATCATCTATCCGTGCGTCAAGTAGAGAAAAAGGTGAAAGAAGATGGCTTGCTGAAGAGCTACTGCGTTGACGCGGGACGTCAGAGAATTAACCAGTAAGGAGAATATGGAGTATCATTAATTACTTACTGATATCTAAACTTGATTCGTTGCAGCTATGTGGCTTTGGATTACGCAGACAGCGTAAAAAAGGCAAAAGATGTATCGACAGCGGTACTTAAAAATTTACAGTGTGCAGAAAATCCTGTGAGTATCATTTTCTTTGAATACAATACATTTTTATACTCAATTTTCTTTTTGCCCTCTAGAATATTCCAAAAGACATTGATTTACCTACACTTAACGATGTGCCTACAATAATTGCACGTGTCAAGCCCTTCGAATACAACAATCCAAATAGCAATAGCAATAGACTACAACGAGAGACGTCCACTCTGCGACATGTGGCGCGCAAGTCCTTAGTTATTCGTTCAATTGATGAAAAGTGCATAGTCCCTGTGGTACAAGTGCGTCAAATAATCCAATCGGCTGAGAAAAACCAGGGTTATACAGACGAAATATGTCAGAAATCATTGAATCGTTTGCTTTATTATCTTACCGAAAGCAACCTCGTATGCGTTTATGAGATTGAGCTGCGATACGATGGCCTAATTAAAAGCACTCGTTATGTGACACATCCGAAAATTCATCCTGATCATATTGTATTGAAACACGAAATACTGAAACTTAAGAACAACCTTTTATTGACTACCGAGGAGCGACTGTCACGTGCTAAAGCTCAGCTGACAAAAAAACTTAAAGTAGCCGATAAAACAGCAAAAAAATCATCCAAAACTAGCAATACCGAGAAAAGCTGCAAAGATATTGTCCCACTGCATACGCATAAGCCGCCAAAATTTCTTATATCACGTTATATGCATGAATTTCTCTTTTATATTGTCGTCGAATTAAATGAGTCCACGCAGAAAATTCCCATTACTGAGGAACTCTTACAGGGATGGCAACAAACGGAGCCGGCACTTCAGATACGTGAATATATGGAGCAATTGCAGCAAGAAGGCCCCACCAGTGTGGCAGCATACACTAAGGATATTAGCTGGCGCACCTTTATACCACCGCTGCCACAATATCCTGATAAGCCGGCCGGTTGGGTGTACTTCATCGATGCTGTTGAACGTATACCGTTGTCTGTTTTCAATAAAATATTTCGCATTGAAAAGAGTCAGGACGAACGATTGAAGTCATATTTATCGCATCCGCTGCGCCAGCATTACCTAATACGCCAGTTGCCGTCAGATTTGCAGCGCAAGATCAATCGTTATCAATTGCAAAAGATCTATATAACTATTTTGAAGCTATTGACCCACATGGGTCTGGTACAGGTTAGCAAACGACAGAATGCCAAAGATCCACTTGTGAGATGGGTCTTCTTGAATCGCCATGCTCAGATCTTGGATACCACCACTACTGAGCCTTGCTATTCGAAAATCAATCCAGAACGTAAATATGATGCCACGAATTACTACTTTTTAAGCTTCAACGATTTGCATATGTACTGGATCAATCTGCAAAGAATCTGCATATATACAAAACTTGGATTTCGTCGTGGCAAAGATGAAAAGTCCACTACCGCGAAGGAAATGGGCTTCGTTCGGGAGATTGACTTTGACGATGCACCGCATTATGATACCATAGATACTCCTGGTGATCGGTCGGGAGCTGCTGGACTATCTTCGCAACTGTTTGCGCACACATTTCGTAACTGGTCGTGGGTGCTGCACACGAACAGCAAGCCGGCGCATGTGCGCACCGGACGAACAGCGGCTACCGCACGCAGCAAAATATCTGCAAAGACACCGGAATTGTCGTCGCCGCACACTCGAAAACACTATACACTCATGCCCAAAGCGGTCAAGCGTATTCAAGTTGGTGCTGGTGCAGCAACGAAGCGAGTGACAAACAGTAAAAAGACTGGAGCACGTGACGCTATCGACCGCGATGCGTTGAAAAATATGCGTACTTTACGTGTGACGTGGCGAAAGGAGGAGGATGAACTACTGAAAATAGCACGCGCTGTTTACCTATACGTGGCGGCGCCAATAGCAGCCCTGGAATTGCTGACCATTGGTAAAATATGTCGCGATATTTTGCGACACAATTTGGGCAGCTACAATAAGACGATGCAGGCTTGTGTGCGACGAGCACAGTTCATCGTAAAGATGAATCGTCACGTACCAGAGGTTCCCACGTGGGTGCATACGTTGCAAACAAACGAATATATGAAATGCAAATATGGCGATGATTTTTTGAAACGCCTAAAGGAAGTATACTCGCAACGCAATGAATATTGTGATGCTTTGGTTATGCACTTCATCCATATCATGGGATATTTGTACAAAATTATACACAATACGAGTGCCATTGCCATGCAGAATAAATTCATGATACCCGACACCATGGCTGAGTTTCTGAAGAAGTTCCGCGAACGCGCAACAGCAGACAGCGAACAAATCATACACTATTCGAATCCAAAGACTGAATTCGAATTACAAGTTGTGATGGTGAACTGCGTGCTGCACAGTTCACTGTGTTGTGGACGCGATAAAACGTCCTACAATTTGCAGGCATTCGAAATATATAAGCACTTCTCGGAAGAAGTTCTCCATGAGGGCTTTAAAAAGGCGCGCGGAGACGGACTTGTCGTTGCCATAAGACGCAAGCAAATGCAACATTTGCCCAGCCAGTTGGCTGGACCGGCTTATTTGCTTTCGTCTAAATATCGTTTGCGTTTAATGTTTCTGAAAATCCCCTACATTGTGTACGATGCATTTTATGGATACTTCGAACAAGCACTAGTCACAATTTTTGGACCCAGCACATCAGACCAAAGCGCTAGGCCACACTTCCAGTTGAAATCACCCCACTTGGGGCAATTGTTCTTCATTGCCGAGGGCATTACGAAAAACGTTCTGTCATCACATATTAAAATGCCCGTAAACATATTGACAGTTGATGTCGAACAACGTCAAACGGTCTCTGCCATGGACCGCATACTCGGTCACTATCAGAGCTTCTTCGATAATGCACCGCAAAGGGAGTATACGAAAAGTTTCGAAAGTGACGCCAATGAGAAACAGGTAGGCAACTAACGTTGATTCTCCATTTTGATTAACTTTAGGTTTAAATTTTTTGCGTAGGTTCATGTCAAATTTCATCCAGCCAATTTGAGTTACAAAATCCATTACAATCCCTATGATTTCATATCGAAACTGTCCACACGACATCTGCACTTCTTCTGCGCGTTGGATCATCTGCATCAGGAGGTGGATATAAACTTTAGCAAACTACATCGAAAGGACGAAGAGTATGGTTTTGTAATTATGGAATGTCCATTCAATTGCATTATGAAAAATGGCAACTACATCAATGCCATTGAACGTATTGTGCATGAGAAAAAGTCAGTATTGGATGAGCTGTGCGAGGTGGCTCCACAAAAGCTCTTGAACATGGCAACTAGTGATTCCACAGTGACAGTGCAACCGTCGAATCTATTGACATTGGTGCGAATGTTGGAGTCGTATTGGATGGAAAAAGAAGAGCCCAGCGAAATCAGGGATTTGGGCAAAGTGCCATCAACGTTGCGCACAAGCAAATCGATGGATTGGTATCAGTTGTGCCATGACATTTTGGAATACAAGTTCGATGAAGACTACAACGATAAGAATGATGAGTACGAGCCGACGTTGAACAAGGAAGAACGCCTTGCCCGTGCGCAAGATGTATTCGTCGTGAATCTACCTACGCTACAGTTCTCTGAAAGTCCGCAATTGTCTGCCGAGTTGCTAACGGAGAGTATTGAACACAATGGCTTGACGGTGCCAAAAAGTATGTTTGAAACTGAATTACAACGGGAGGTGGTACTGCAAAAAATCGTCAAGTGAGTAGAGGAAATTTTTAAATGAAATTGAGCATACATATTCTCGTACATTTTCTAGCGAAGCGCATTGGGAGTACACGGAAAATACGCTTGAAACACTGGCACAACGTTTGGATGAGCTTAATTTCAATACAATGGAACGAAGGCACTTGGAGGAGATTTATGATTTTATCGAATCGCATAAATTGGGCGTTACAGTCACTGACTTGCTGGTATAATTTCAATTAGATTGCCTATAACTGAAACTGGTATTTGATACGATCCCTTATTTTAGTACAAATTCCCTTATAAGGAATTCCTGCTGCGCGCTTTGCACCTACTCAGCGAGTTCTTTTTGATAAAACGTGTTGGTATAGCCACAGTGATGTACGTACATAAATTGCATGTACGACCATGGGTGGTGCACACGTTTCATGTCAAACGACTGGACAGAGAAAGTCTGGGTACCAGCACAAAAACAACGTTGATCAAAAGGAAACATAGCAACGATGGCGACGGTAATGATGACGATGATGATGGAATGGAAGATCATTCAGATGCAGAATCAGGACCGAGCACCAGTAAACGATTGAAACTGAATGAACCGCTGGAAGAAGAGCAATCTAGTACAGAATTGCTTGGCAAAAGAGTATCAAAGCCTGTGAAGCGATTCAGGGCGGACGAAGATACAGAACCGACTACACATGATATTAAGAAGAGGTAAGGTCTCAGTATTCATTTATATCTGTATGCTAACACTTGGTCGTGCAATTTGATAGAGATGTAATTGTGATGAAACCACAACCATGGATTCGTCTAAATGGTTCCCTTAATCGTCGAGTAGTTGACAGATGGTTGGGCTCAATACTCACGGAGTGTATTTCACGTTCTGGTTGTACCGTGCATGCCATCTGTATTCGTTTCCCGCACATGACACCAGTGGATATAATATTTCTACTTGAAATATTAGCTGATTTGAAGTGCATCCATTTGACACAAATGGAGCCAGTTGAGACTGATATATTTTCGTCATATGTTGATGTGAAGGAATGTAAGGTTTTTTTTTCTATTAAATTATTGTGTTTTGATAATAACTTATTTATTCACTATTTATTAAAGCGATCGTAACCGAACTTTACGATCCGGAGCAAACTTATATAACTGCACATGCGGACGCTGTAATGCGGATGGCAATCTTCATTGGCAACAAGAAATATACATCAGAATTTGTTTAAAATCTCTTTAGAAATAAGTCGCTATGTTAAATTTTGTATATAAAAACTATATGTAATTAAACTATTATTTGTTTGTTTTGTTTGATGAATACAATAAATATTATGCAACCTTTTGACAGTATTTGCCATGCTTTTGCACAATATCGTTGTTTCTGTAGAAGAAGAAATACCGAAATTATTCAAGCATTGTCAGCGGCTGATTAAAAAACATGGCAACTTCAACCGGGGGCCATCCACAGAGATTCAGTATTTAGATCGGTAGGGTCGACGCTGCAGGAGAATAGGTGTTCAACTGTATACAGAGCAATGGCGTTCATCGAACAAATGTTTGAAATTTCTGGGACAATACGGGAATGGTAGTGTGCCAGCATACGTGTCTGGCAGGATTCGAGAGCTCCTGTTCTCTCTTGAAACGAGCGGAGGGCAACTTCCAAGCACTACGTTTCGTTGCTTACTAATCGCATCATACGCTATCCTTTACTGCATTTAAAGTAAGCCTATAGTCTGTCTGATCGTCTGTCATAACATCCGCTAGGTTTTCTATGTCAGATTGCTCATTTCAGCATATTCTACGCGGCGGCGGTTCTTGCATTATTAACTCCTTGTTTGAGTGTTCATTTATATGGCAAGCGAGCCCGAACTGCTAAGGGTGTACGGTTTTGGGAGAGCGCAGCCGAAAGTACGACATGGAGGTGGTCTACATGAGACATCAATTGGCAGCAAGCGATGGATGTATTTTGGCATTCTCTAGGTTGGTCCAGTGTGTGTCACCGAGTTGCGGGGTCCAAATGGCGCAAAACGTATTTCTTGATAGTCCGACCTATTACCTTGATGAGAGATTAAAAGGTTTCAGGGCATTTTTTCGCTTGCTAAGCCTAGCCTTGATGTTTGTCAGATGGGACGAATATGTGAGCATGCTGCCCAGGGTCTCACAGCGGTATCATCGATAGTGATGGTAAGCGTTATATGGATGTCCTTTGTCCAACCGGTAAATAGCGCGGCTTGCTATCCAATAGCTAAAGGTTAAAAACTAAAAAAAAATAAATAAATATGTGGTTTTTATAAGCCCCGAAGGGCTCTTTGGCCGAGCTTCTCTTCCATTACTGTTGTGCGTGTTAAATTTTTGACAGTATTTGCGACATCTCTTTTTCTGAGCTTTGTCACAGAGTTCTTTTAGAAGCTTTTCCATGGGAAATTGTTACTACCGGAAGAATTGTCAATTGTTTGCCGACAGGTGGGTACTGCTCGAAAGAAAAATCTTTTCGATATTAATTTTGTTATGCTTCAGCCGGGGATTGAACCCACGACGTACAGCTCAGAAATCCAGCACACCAACCACACTTAAGTTTATGACAACTAAAAAATCCAACATCAAAGCCAGGTATGTATTCCATTTATATCATTTCCAGAAGATAGAATTGTGCGACCGTCCGCAAATGATACGACGGCTATACCTTCATACGATTGGGCGGGACTCCCAGTTTCACTTTTCTATGCTTTGATGTCTCATTACGAAGCGCCACGAATGATGTCCTGTCGCTGAGATAGTTCGCAAGCTGAAGGATATTCCGAAGTGACGATTTCTTGACATACTAGATCAGAGTGGCATGATAGACCGTGTCGAGGGCTTTTTCGAGGTCTAGCGCGACTAACATCTGGTGTCCCAAACCTCATCGTGGTGTTGTGGCCATCTGCTTTATAAATTACTTGCAGAATTCTTGTGCATACTTTTTGGCATTAGACAGTGGAGTGCCGTTGAAACTGACTGCCGTAGAATCGTTGCACATTGTGGGATTGGATAAGATTTTTAATGGTGGCCCAAAACTTGCCCGAGCCGAAGTTGCTTTTGTCGAGATGTTCACGCCACTTTTTATATGTTTATGTATATCCACATTTAGTTGTCGAGGTCTCGGGTCTCCAGGATTTACCGAGCGTAATTCGTCCCATCTGTCTTCAAGTTATCCGGCTCTGGTGGGAAAAATTGGTCTAATTTTGGGGATCATCCCAGCGGGAATAAAATGTGAGGTTGTCTTATCGATGATTATCATTAAGCGCTTTTCACATTGACGCACTCCTTCATTGTTACAGAGATTTTGGTGTTAACGTACTCGGTGAATGTCTTCCAATCCGCTTCATTAAAGTGCCACTTGCATCAGAACAACACGAATTGTAAGATAGATATATGATAGAAGTGGATATGTCACGAAACACAGTAAAAGGTAATTTCCCTTGGCACGCAGTCCAATGATGGCCTTTATATCTAGTAGCTGGTGATTATTTTAAAGATATCTATTAATTTGTGAAGTGCTTCCGGAACGTAGACGCGTTCATTCTTGGGTTTGTGTAAATTCTTTATAAAGTTTTTTTTTTGTATTTATATAAGTTTACAGACAAAAATATATGTATGGTATATGCATTCATTATATGTATGAGCAATTTTGGTCTTAAAATATCTTCAGTTTACGGAAATAAATTTTGACTAACGTTTCTCTTTAGATAAATTTTCCAACTCTGTACGATTTTTTATGCAACTGGCTGTTAGAACTTCTATTTGATTATTCGCAGTTATTAATACATCATCTTCAATACGAATACCCATGCCACGAAATTCCTTTGGCACATCTGAACAGTCGCTTGGTATGTATATGCCCGGCTCAACTGTAAAAACCATGCCGGGAAGTAGACGTAGCGTTCGTGGAATTAGCGGTGTATCATGTACATCCATGCCAAGATAGTGTGACACATGATGTGGACAAAATTTATAACCAGCCTAAAAATAATAATTAGCTGCATTGAATGTAAATCAGTATTGAATATAATTAATATTTGTATACTTTTGCATATCCCAAATCATCTGATATGTGATTTGACACTAGGCCCACTTCTTGCAAATATTTTCCTAGTTTAATGCACATAGTGTCAAAAAGTTGGTCAAGCGTTTCTCCGCCCTGCTTTAGTAAGTTATCTGAAAACATATGTATATATTACTAATAATAACGCATTATTAGAATTTGAGTCTATTAAATTCAAATGATGTGTAATATGAATTTTATATGCATATTATGCATACATGAACTTATAGGTGCACGATTTTTACAACATACCAATCAACTCTTTCTGTAATTGCTCCAGAACATCGTACAGCACTTTTTGAGGTTGACTAAACGTCCCACGAACTGGCCATGTTCGAGTTATATCACTCGTGTAACCACCGTATTCACAACCAGCATCCATTAGAATTAAATCACCACTTTTTGTCAATTGCGAATTATTAATATAATGAATGGTGGTAGCATTACATCCACTTGCTACAACTGGTGGATAGGCCAAATGACTTGCATTGCGCATACGGCATTTGTAATCGACCATGGCAAAGATATGATGTTCTGAATGTCCTGGCCGACTTTCGCACATTACCTCGTTTATCGCAGCGGAAGCAATTTGGCAAGTGCGTCGCATCAACTCCTGCTCAGAAGGCGATTTAAAGAGACGCATACCCTGAACAAAATTCGTAGGTGAATTTAGGAGCGACTTAATGCCTGCTGCATTCCGGACTTGCTCAGAGATTTTCTGTAAATCTGAGCTATTTGCATCATACCAAATAATTGGTTTATTCTGATTAATATGACGAGCCAATTCACGCTCAAATTGATCACAGGAATACGTTTCATCCATGCCAAACATCTCTAATGCATTATCAACGCCAGTGCGTGGTCCATCCCACAATTCAGCGTGTTTGTCTTTTGGCCGTACAAACAATATTGATTTGACATCACTTTTTTCGTCGATTGTTAACATTAACACCGTATCTGGTTCTAAACAACCCGACAAATAGTAAAAGTCGGAATTTTGACGAAAAATATACGGTATTTTATCGGTCATAAATTTCTTCGTCGATGAGGGAATAATAACCTGAAAGCGACATTATGGTCGATTAGTTTGTACAAAGGTTTAGTATTGTTTCAGTAACTTACCAAATGATCTGATTTTAATTGTCCTTCAATATGCATATGATTGTCATGAGCATATTTCTGTATACCGCTCATAAGTCGTAATCGGCGCTGTTGGAATTCTTCTAAGCGAACGCCGGGCACCAGCTCACCCTCATTAATTAGGTGTGGATGTGTAGCAAATATTGGCTGGCCAAAACTCTCAGTGCCATGAATATTCATACAATTTTGCTTCTTCTGTGTAGGTTTTGCATTTGTTGAAGATAACCTCAACGATAAGGAGGGCAATGAAGAGGATGAAGAGTTTGATGAAGAAGACGAAGAAGATGACGACGAAGATAAAGCCCGTATTTCATAAATTTGTTTCACTTTAGCATAAAAAATTTATTTCGATGATAAATCAAATCCTGTTATAATTCATCAGTAGCTTACCAAAATCCCGTTGGAATTTGAAGATCTGGTGACACCAAAAATTTTTTATTAAAAATACCATTATTCCACAATTTTTGTAGCTAAAAATTTATATGTAATTCTTTTGCAATCTTCCGAATAATTAAGATTTTTATCTAACTACGTTAATACAAAATATATTTATAGAAAATTGATATATAATAAAATAAAAACAATAATCAGCTGTTTAAGGCGAAGTTCCCAGCTACTTTAGTTATTCGACATAATAATGTTCAAACTATATTTGTGCAGAGCCATACAAATTATAGCAAAATATGATTAATTCAGTTTTAGTAATAGCACAATTCCGCAATAACTAAATATGATGCTCCAAGGACTAGAGTAGTCGCTGAATGTGAATTTGTGGTCGGATTTCAGCCACTGATATCAGTTTTTTTTATTACTTCAAAATTGACAAAAACATTGTTTTTTAAGGCTAAAAATACAACTGAGAGTGATTGCGTATTTCCGACAATTGTATATTATACGATCATGCAAGTATTTTCTGCGAAAAAATCGAAACTAAGGTGTAAATGGTAAATGAGTGGCTACACATGTCAGTTTAAGTTCATTTAAAAAATAGCGTAGAATGGAAAGGTTATCGGTAAATAGTGGGTGTACGAATTTCTAGATTTGTCCGATGTGGGCTTTTGTCTAACTTAAGGAATTTCTAAGCTGATCTAGAAATTTTTTGAGATTCCATATTGACGTTTTTGTTAACTCAATTCTTGAGGTCCCAAAACAGGTAATAAGTTTGATTTAAAATAAGTTTGTTGAAACTATTTGTGTCAGCTGATTTTAACTAGTGGTCTGGTTAAAAGGGATTGCTGTATTGCCATCCATTTTCTGACCAAGATCAATTTTCAGATTGCTGCAATAAAAATTTAATTGTTTGCCGTCAACTGATTGGCGAGTAAATTTTCATTTTGGACTTCCTTTTTTATTTGTAAACAAAAACTAATTTTTCATGGCAGCAATCAGAAAATTGTCTTTAATGGCTCAACTACCCACCGACGTAAAGCCGTAGACCGTGTTAGCTGACACGATCTATCTTATGAGATTGTCGTGTTTCTCACTAAAACTCACCACCGCATGATGGTGACGTACTCGTTGCCCGTAGCGAAGAAAATCAAATGCAAATTTGTATTTTCTTACATACGGCAAGTACGTTTGCAAAAAACTTGCAAAGAAGGGTAAATTGAGAAAGCGAAATGACATTTCATTTTGAGGGGAAGTTGTAAATTGTTACTGGACAAAGTAAAGACTTGCTAGTAGGAAAAACAGCCGATCATAAACAAAAGAAACTAACAAGCAAACGAACAATTGCAATTTACTTAGTGGAATATCTGCTGTTCGTGAAACTGGCAGGTTTGTGCTGGTTTTGCGTTCTTTTACTTTTTAGCATATTATTCTCTTTGAGAGCGAATGCTGTCAAATTCTCAGAAATTTGTTTACTGGATATTTGTTACTGGAAAAGTACGAAACCACACCTATTATCAGTTTGCATTTTTGTCAATTTGTTGCATTACGATACATGGGACATTCACATATAACGTGCATTATTCGGAAATTATGGCTCTAGCGTTGCAATGACATTTCAAGATTTTGTGCGTTTTTGTATAACAACTCTCATTACTCTTGGATTCCACTACAATTTTTTAGTTATGAAAAAATACTATTTGTCCACCCATCTAAATATCTACCTACCTTTTTATTACAATGTGTCTTGCCTTAATTTTTCATTAATATGAGTGCTATTTGCGTAGAGCAATTGAATTTGTGTGTACCCCGTCTATCATTTCTGTATTATTCTGATGTAGTTAAACAAATTTCTAAAATGTCAAACCTTTGACATTTGTATTGCAAATTTAGTGTTTGCAAATAAGTGTAAAACAAATATTGGAATTCTTTTAGAAAAACTAATTGTTATTATTGTTTGTGAAAAATGGATGTAAGTAAATTATATGGATGTTGTGAAGAGTGAATTAGTAAAGCCATTTGTACAATAGGATGAAGTAATACCACGTTTGCCTGTTGATAAGGAAACTATAAACTTTAACGATTGGACTATTAAATATGAGAAGTCACATATCCTAAAGAGTATCTGTAAAAATGGACAGGATCAATGCTGCAAGGAAGGTGATTCAGACTGTTGTGAATTGTGTACGTATCGTTACGCTCTTCAACTGCCGCACCTGCCAGATATGGTTTTCCACAAGAATCAATTATCATTAAGTCATCGTGGCGGGGCTTTGCTAACATTTGAGCCAATAGATGCTTTGCGTCGTGTGGAAAATGGAAAAAAATCGGTTCAAGTGGCATGCGCACAAGAGTGGAGAGAGACCAGGTTATAATTACAGCTCTCATCATGATTAGAACGGCTGGAATAATTGTTGGATTTTTTTCATTTTAGACCTGATTGTCATATGGAAGAGAAATTTAAACCATTTGATTGGACATTTACCACCGACTATCAGGGTACAATAAATGAGAAATTTCGTGTGGAAGAATCAGATCAGCAGCTGAACAAATTCAAATTGATGCAACGTGAAAAAATTCTTTTCTATCACGATCTGACATTATTTGAAGATGAATTACATGACAATGGCATATCATCGTGCTCCGTAAAGATTGTATGTTGAATTGTTATTTGTTGTTGTGCGCCTTTTAATGCCTATTTTGTTGTTTTAGCGTGTGATGCCCTCTGGCTTTTTCATACTGTTAAGAAATTTTCTACGTGTTGACAATGTACTACTCAAGATGCACGATACACGGTTCCATTATGAAATTGAAAATGATTATGTGTTTAAGGAATACACTAAACGTGAGGCCACTTATCAAGAATTAAAAAATGTAAGTTTCATATCTGAAACAATTGATTGAATTTAGATAGGTAACATAATATGTACATATAGAATGAAATGAGATGCTTAGTGCGGACTAATCATATATTCATTATACTGTTACCTCCTTTTTTTTACAGGTTCCTCCGCCATTTTTTACTGTACCCAATGAAATTGAAAATTACTTACCAATTAATACAAAACAATCATATAAATTATTTTTCATGTAGAATATGTATTGTAAAATATTACATAAAATTATATAAAGAGATACAAAGTTAAAATTCCATTACACTGAAACACTATGTAAACGTATATTATGAAAAAACATTGTACATACGATTTCAAAATAATAACAACAAATTTCAGTTCAATAAATTCGTAGAAGCTAAATAAGAATTTCCATTATTAAATTCTGAAATTTTGCGAAATACTTTGATGGTACTTTAAGCCCCACCGAGAAGTGCAACTAAAGTATTTTTGTAGTCACCCGAGGTTTCAGACTGTAAAAAAGATGTAAAGATGCAACATATAAGAAAAATCTCAATAACTTGAATTAAAAAATTGTTCATAATTGTTAAATTCTTTAGTTCTTGTTAGTGTAGGAAATGAAAATCGGTTCTCAATACTTACTTCCTAAATAGTTGATAGTAGTCATCAACAACAACAACAATATGTATATGAAAATAATGGGGAAAAATTTAACAACAAACTAATCGAATACATATAATAAATATGCGTACCGTTATAGCACTGTATAGAGTGCGATTGTAAATGCGCTCATATTCTTCTTTTATGTTGCCCAAATCGATTTCGGAGCGACTTACGATGATCCTTATCAAAGTAGAGTCATCTGTTCCAACACCATCCATCGCATTATGTAAGCGGTTAGCAAAAAATGCGGCGGGCGATTGAACGCATTCAACTGTATAGCAAAAAAAAAGTCGCATTAACTTGTGTAATTTCAAATATTTTCAATTGTATTTACCAATAGCTGTCATTGCTTGCTGCAGGGAACCGTCCATTTCACTTTCAATTGCCTGTTCGATTGTTTGGCCGGACAATTGTTTGTATTCGTCAAAGATTAAACGTAGTTGGGCAAAACTGGAATGTGCCATAATACCATTGAAGGCATCCTCATCAGTGCCCAATTGTGTTTCGCCAGCAGCATACAATATCTGCGCCTGTTCTTTTGCCTTCTCCGCATCGATTGTGCCAATCGGATCTCGTACTCCTGTAGTAATTAGCGTTAACATACGCCGAAAATGACCCGAAGTTTCGCTACACATTTGCTCCGCGAGGGGTCTTCCATATATCGCCTCATATGCTGCAACAATCTCTTGCATTTCTTCATTGGATTTAGCGCACAGAATTTCCACCAATGCCTCCTCATTTGTACCTAGTCCTTCCATTGCTGCATTTAATTCTCTGCACAAGTACTCTAATGGTGGCATCATTAATGCGACAATCACCTCCTCAAAGGTACCGCCTAAATCATCTTTTAAATCTTCAATGAGATCTCGTTCATATTCTTTAAAATACTGGTCTTTAATTTGTTGGCGCTGCCTATTGCTGCGGGAAGTGAGTATATTGATTATTTCTTCTTCATTAGTGCCAAATCCTTCTACGGCAGCACGTAATGCTTGACTGTCTGCGACCGCATTGAATGCTACAGCAGGTACAACGGTTGGGATGGGCTGTCACGCAATAATGACGCATACATTTTAATAATCGATATATAGGCAAATGCATGCAAGTAATACATGTAGAAATATGAATTCTTTTGTATTTTATAGGTACTTACTGTGTAATCCATTTTCATAATCGTTGAAATTTCTTTTCTAATTACTCAGCGGAAATAGTTGCCTTTTTTAGTTTTATCCTCAGGTAACTAAGTATATAGATATTATCACTTGATGTGTTACGAATTCACTAAACGACTCCAACCGTTGATTGTGTTCAACTAATTCATTCGTACTGTGTATTCTACTTGAACAATAGAGCTTTCAATAAAAATGGAAAGCTTAAATAAATTTCTTGCCATTATTGAGCTAAACTTGAATTTTGTAAATTAAAAATCTTAATTGTAATTCTTTTTCATATTGTTTGTTGATAAAAATCGTGTGCAGTGACTGAGTCACTCGTTCAATGAGCTTCATTAATTATGCACTGCTATGAAACTTAACATACTTGTGATGATTCGTAAAATTTATGATTCATTAGAGTAATAATAAAAACTACGTAGAACGAATTTGCAATGAATATACTTTCTATCATCTTTTATGTATGCTGATATTTGTTTGTCTTGCATTTAAGTAACGCTTCTGCACTTCATCGGATGTAAATATGATTAGGCTCTTCTTTCATGTTCGACACGAGAGAGATCACACTGTAATGTACAACGAAGAAGCAAAATTTAAAATTAACGCTTGCTCATGAATAAAAGAATGAATGCTGTTAGCGTCAGCAACTATACAAACTTCACTATTTTCAAATAACAACCACACCAATTTAAAGGAAAAAGAATCCGAAGTTGAGCAGTAATAAAAAATAAATATTCATCATCATCATCATCATCATCTAATAGTTTAATAATGAGTATCACCAACCCTAACGTGTCGGCCAGAAATTGTGTCAAATTTTCCATTAGTTCCGATATAAAAATTTAGAAGAAATCCAAAGAAAAATTTTATTTAATCGAAGATACTTCAGCATTTTTTATGTTTTTTTTTTGCAAACGCGATATAAAGGAAAAGACCAGTACTGCAAGTCCCGGATGCCAGCATAAGCGTTCAAAATTTATAATAAAATAAGTGTTGTAATAAAATAGTTTAATTAATTTTATATGATCATATTTGAATTCGAAAGGCAATTTTACATTCGAGTATTATTATTTTTGATTCAGAAGAACTTTTTTTTTGATTAAAAACAAAATGTCGTATGAGTAATATTAATAAAAAATAATGAGTTTAAAAAACCATAAACAAATTGATCTAGAAATATGGCCAGAGAGAGATATCTTATTTTTAACTCTACTTTTACTCTTGCTTATGTGTGCACACAAAGATGCATTTTATTGGGCGGTGTTATATAGTTCTTTAAGGAATCTGCGAAATTTCCAAACTCACTTTTTTATGTAAATATTCAATTGTTATACATAAATCTGTATTTATTAAGAAAGGTGTCCTAAATATGTATGGAAGAAACATTTTGGATGCAAATTCTAGTTCTCATAAGTTAAACATATTTGAATTTATAAAAAACTAGTATATAAACAATTTCATTCCGATTGATAGAATTTTACAACTCACTCAAGAGCCCTAAAATAAAAAAAGGGTTTTAATCACTCTCCTTATTATTTACCCACTAAATCTCATCTCTAAAGGGGTTAAGTGTATGACATTCATTTTCTCTCCTCGATAGTTTTTCGGAACATACTTACTCTCCATTTCCATCCCTTCGGGGGGCTGCAGTATAAAATTGATATTTTTTTAAAATTCATTCCTTACGCTCCCTGAAGTCACAACTAGTTGGAAAAAATAAATGACCAGTATCGATTAATTTTATGTTTTCGACATTTCCCCGAAATGTAATTATCCCCTATCTGCATTCCTTAATAGGGCTCTCCTACAAAATTATGATTTTTATAAAATACACTCGCAGCACTTAAATGGTGCCACTAGAGGAGTCAAATATATGATCCACCACAATTTATTGTAATATACAAAATGAACGTAAAAGCACCAGAAAATTGACAAATATCTCCATTGCTGCCAGGAACCGCCTCTAAGAGGGTGAAATGTAACCCCCACTTCGGTAATTTTTTCCTCCCCAATTAACAAATAATCCAATAGCTAGAAGGATTGCCTCTAAAAAGCTGAAATGTAAATCTGACCACTATTGATTTTCCACTTCAATATTTTTTCGGGACATATTTACACTCTTTAAAAGGGACCCCATACAAAGTGAAGTAAAATTGCTCTTCTGACCATTTACAAAAATGTATTTAAGTCCTGTTTCATTCTGTGTCAAGATATAAGGAATAAATTATATTATGAAATTAAAGCCGGTTTATTTTCATCGTTTACATTGTAGTTTATTCTCCATTATATATGTATGAATAGTATATAATATGTGTTATGTATATCGTATATGTATTAATATCTTTTATTTTTCATACATACTCATATATATACTTATATTGATCAATATAATGATATTAGATATTATCGCGAGTATCATACCTTATCACTACCAAAAACCTTCATTTAATAATTTAATCCCGATTCGTTTATTTTACATAGATATACAAAACTCATATTTATATTATAATATAAAGGTCGATTCATCTGCTTTCATGTTAACTCTTATTTATAATGGAAAGAGCTACGAAATCCAGATGACATACTCTATATTATAATCAGACCGATCTCGAATAAATATACTCAAATTTGTAGTTTGTGGAATAGACAAATTTTAAGTATAATTATGTAAAGTAAGCTTGGTTTATTGAAAGAGAAAAGGACAAAAAATTAAATTAAATTAAATATACAAATTTAAAATAAGTTTACATTAAATTTGAGACTAAGAGACAATTTTTCAATTTCACTTTTCAACGAAATGAATTTGACGTTTATGAAAAAAATCAAATTGTGTATTTTACATTTCAATATTTAAAATACAGAATATAGTTTAAAATTTTTGATTAGTATGTATTGTAAAATTGAAAATTGAATGTAATTTCGATTGAAAGTGAAATCAAAGTAGCCAGCATATATTTTAATAATTATGCTGTATTTAATTTGATGATGTTTGACTCTTAAATAATACTTAAAGGAGTATATTAAGTTAAAGAAAGAAAAAATATGTATATATATATCTTAGAGAAACAATATTCATTTAAAAATAAACTATTAAATGTTAAGGTTGATATAGACACAGTTGAAGCATTATAGTATATTAATTCATTTACTTAAAGAAATCATCGTACAAAATACAAAAGAAAAATATTAATAATATGCATAATTTACCCTCTCGATATAGCAATATTAATTTCAATTTCAAAATAAAATTAAGTGCATCCAGAAAGGGGCCGAATAATCTTACATATTTGCAAATAGTTGTGAAAGTAAACAATATTAAGTCTTTTTAAGTTGTTGCTGATGCATACTACGTACAACGAGAGACGATATTGTTTTAGACTTCGTCGGTTTGATTCATTTTGAGCTCGTTTAGGGTCGCATTGAATCTCGACCATTCATCGCGTGATGGTTGCGCTAAATGCTCAGCCACATCGTATACATATAGTTTACCCGCATCATCGCCAATTGTAACATGCAATCCCGATGGGGTCCACGAAACGCGATTGAGCGCTGGCGCACCATCGACTAAAACAGATGCTGTGGGTACTTCGGTGTCTTGATTGAGATTCCATAAATCAAGACGACCGCTACCATCGACAGCAGCAAACAGTGCCGGATGAGTGGGAGACCAAGCGACATCCATAACATAATCGGAATTATCCTCAAATGAGTACAGTGGTTTTGTATCCTACATAAGAATAACAAATATTTTCCATTGTGTACAAATATTTTCCATAGTTCATTTCAAATACCTTCAAAGACCATAATTTAATTGTCCAATCAATGGATGAAGTAAGGAACAAGTGTCCAAAATCTGGAGACGATTGATTGTAGTGTGTAGATATGCCAGTAACTGGTCCCAAATGTTTTTCAAATACTTCATTAACACCCGAACGTAAACCATGTCGCGAAGCTGTGTGTAGTTAGAGGATATTATTGGAATTCTTAATTTTTAAGTAACATCTACCTGAATAAACATATCCATCTTCGCTGCCCATAACTAAACTATTAATCTCATTAGCAGGGAATGCCATACATGTTATAGCGATAGCCTTAGATTGGCGCTGTTGTAGTTCAAGTGTATCCTGTGGCTGCGATAACATATCCAAACTCCAGGAGCATAATTTGCCATCAGAAGAAATGGAAATAACGTTGTGGGCATTTTGTGTACCGACCATTTGTAAACAATAAACTGGATGTGTATGAGCTGCAGCGCTCAATGGTGTACGTTGAATGGGTGTACGCTTCTGTACACGATTATCCCATAAAACTATCTGCCCCGAATATGTTCCGCCCAATATCAAATTGGGATTGAATTTAGCAAAACATGTTGACATGACCGCACTTTGACAATGGAAAACATCTTCGGGTGTTTGTTTCTTGAATTTACTATTCCACACCATGACCACACCATCAGGTTCATTGGGACTTTCCTGGTTATTTTTTTTAAATAAACACAAACACACACACACATTAGTATAGATTTAACTACAAACATAAGTCATCACGCTTACTTCGTTGTTATGATAGGATGCAACAATCAACTCAGGAAAATGTGTTGACCAATCCATACAAGTAATACAGCGATTCTTCGACCAGCGATCATCATAGAATATTCGATTCAACGATAGACGTGCATGCGATCTCTCATCATTAGCCTCTTCATTATCACCACCGCCAATGTAGTCCGTATAAATGTCTACATTTTCTGACAGCGCACGCTCCACAATACGTCCAGCACGCAATACGAACCTCTGGAAGTCCTCCTGTAGGATAATCATTTGTTTCTGCTCCTCAGATAGTTCCTTAACTATTTGGGGAGACGAAAGAATAAACATTTCAATTTACAATAGATTTGTATAATCAAGTCGCTGCTAACTTACTCT
This sequence comes from Megamerina dolium, assembly GCA_963854835.1. Taxonomy (NCBI): domain Eukaryota; kingdom Metazoa; phylum Arthropoda; class Insecta; order Diptera; family Megamerinidae; genus Megamerina; species Megamerina dolium. The sequence continues at coordinate 45,437,425 of OY978527.1, forward strand.
CTTTCTTCTCCTCTTGCTCCTTCTTTTGTTCCATCGGAGTTATAGCTGGTGCTACATCCTTGACCGTGGGCAGACCATGCGTCAAATAACCAGGCGGTAATTTTGATGTAAAGCCATGATCCAAATGTGGTAGGGAGCTCTCTTCGTCATCTCCTTGGGCATCAAATGCAAGCACTGTTTAAGGTATAAAACTAACACAGCTAAAGGAACATGACAATCGACAGAACAGGAACAATTCTACTTAGATTTGTAATTTTTTTTTCGTTTCTTGTTTTGGTTTTCGTTTCGTTTTTCATTTGATTCGTTTTTTTTTCTTCTTCTTCGATTATCGTTACGATTTACAACTTTTTATACTATTTACTTTTTGTGGGAATGCGAGTGTGTGTGTGTGTGTGGTTGTCAAATTAACCATTATATAGGAAATTTTTTGCAAAAATTGCAATAACGAATGTGGTTAGTGTGCATTTTGAAAGCTGAAGAAATGAAAATATGATGTGCAATTTTGCGTGTGATTGATGAAACTTACACGAGAACCGAGTGCAATTTAAATTTAAAGCCAACATGTACATATGTGTATGTATGCAAGTATGAAATAATTAAATTATGAAAATAATGAAATAAGTTAAAAACATTCCTTTTTAATTGAATTAAATAAAAAAATTTTAATTAAATTTTGCAATGCACATTTATACGGGAAAATAAACTGTGATTTTGAACGGCATACTTCTAATTTTGATATCACTTGATAAGATTTCTGTATTTAATTTTTGTCAGCCATATTTAATAAATCTGCCATAATTGTTGCCTTTGAATTTTTACTCAAGATCGTACATTTTCAATTTTTCATTCAAGAGTAAAATGTAACATAACAGAACAGTCTGTTAAATTAAATATGTTATTTACATAGAATTCAATGAGTTGCGCTTCTGTTATAATCTTGAATGTAATTGCGGGACTACGTTTAACAGGAGGTATTGTGACAAAAATCGTGGGGGAAATGTAGGCAAAGGTGAACATTTGAAAAAACTGTCACCATCTTTTAAATATGCAGAATTCATTTTCAAAATGTAATTAATAAAGTGATTATGAAATTGTCGTCTGAACGTACGAGTAGGAATTTTATTGAAACCACTGATGGAATCATAATAATGTAAATTATTTGCTACAAAATTGCTATAAAATTATTATAGCAAACAATAGAAATTATTTGGCGATTAACTTAACTTGATTTTTCGATGTGTCCAACGATATAATTTCATTTTTCATTGTTATAAAGCTAAATTTTCACACCCAACATTATATTAAAAAAGATATGCTCGATTTGCCAGCAATCTCGAGAAATTGATTTATCACGTTTTGTAACGTTACTATTCACTTGGTTTTCTTTCAAAATTAGTTTCTTGAAAAGTAAATTAATATAATGGTACATCGAATATTAAAATTCTTACTTTGAAGCGATAGAATTTGCCAATATAATTTAGTTATTAATATGCATTAGCTGTCAGTCTTCTAACCACCACATTCGTTACAATACTATTGTATATGTACGACAAATTTTATTCACCTTGTATTTTCAGGCAAATAAAAGAAAAAAAAAATTAATTAAATTGAATATATTAAAAACATTGAATAATTAAATTGTTAAATATCTACAAACACAAGAAGCTGGCGATGTAATCATCATCAAGTGCAGAGTATTTAGTTAGCCACATTTTATAATGGTTATAACATAGTATGTATGTGATTATCGGATTCGTGTTGTATGTATGTATAAAATACGAGTATATTAATATGTCCTTTATATAGGATAATATTTAATTAAATTATGGTTATTATTTACCTTTTTTTTGCGTATGTGAGTGTATGTTGTTACGCTGTGAATTTGCATGTAAAAATGTGAAATTCTTTGATTTTAAAAATACAGTAAGTTAGGTAGGCACCTATATAAATTACATACATATGTATAATCTTTATAATTTATATACATTAGTGTGGGTCGATGGAAAATTTGAGAAATGTTCACCTCTTAAATGAGAGCCAATCTGGAGAGCATCACGGTAACATTAAAAAATTAGCAAAAATCGATTTTTTTGTCATAACTTTGACATTTCATATTCATATTTGCAGACATGTTTTGATAAAAAATCATAGTTATGGCAAATAAAAGAAATTTTGTGTGTTTTTAGGAGTTATAAAAACAATTTTAAAGGTGGCGAGATGCTTTCACGGTTTCAAGGCTTTCAATTAAGGGGTTGACAATTCAAATTTTATTTGGTTTTTTATGCGAATCGACCCAACCTAATATACATATGTACATAGATAAGAAAAGTAAAAAAAATGAAATATACGCCGAAAGCATATTGTTATCATCTATATGTCGTTGCTATTTGCATTTCTTTTACTTTGCTCATTAATGCGATGAATACAAAAAAATTAACATTTTTGTTCAAACATTTTCTCTTTTATGTTATTAACAGCACCAATCAAATATTCGTTTTTAAGTCTCTCCCTCTTTCTCACACTCTCTGTGTTTTTTAATACAAATCATTTTGGTTTTTTCTATATACAAAATGTGTTCCTATACATATGTATAGTGATCATAAATTACAAAATCATTTTCATCGCTATTAAAGCCAATTAAGAATATTACATTTTTAGTAGGTAATCAATATATATGGTATTAAAAAATGGTAATCAACATTCTTTGAGATATGTATAAGTATGAATATGAAATTTTTTACATTAATTGGTATTTCTCTTTGTTTTTTTGCATAATTCTCCACCCAATTTAAATTTCAATAATATGTACGTCGCTTGATATCATGTAAGAATTAAAAATATTTTCAACATTCCATTCGCATATACGAATCGCTTTTGCAAATACAAAAATTTGCATTATCACTATAATAATTATAATTTTGGACCATAGTAATTGTGTAGTAATCGCACGTGTGTCTAGATTCCATAATACATTTTAATGTGTGCGTTCATCTCATGCCATAGACTCATATACCGAACAGTGAACACAAAATAAGGAACATGACTATCATTCTAATCGTTTTATAAATAACAAAATAATACATAAAAATCGGTTTACACATGCTCTGACTCTTATGTTTTCTTCACTTGTGTGAGTACTTACAGTAGAGGGTATAACCACCATATATGTACAATAACAAAAGAAATGGGTATGAAAATTTATCAAGGAAAACGGATATAATAATGAAAATGGTTGTGCTCGACCAGTTGGTCATATATGATGGAATTTTGTAGAATAAAACTATTAGTGCACATCTTATTCCACCATTATTGCCGATTGAATGACTGTGCCAGAGCTTGAAAAATAATTGCTTCACAAAGTGGGTCGATTAAAGGTATATTTTAGAAGCTATAACAAATACACTTTGCTATATCTTATGCTATAATTTGTTTTGACAGAGTTCGGTTGCCGTTGCGTTTGTTATCAAAATATTTTCATCCATACGATAGAGATTCTACCCTTTCACATATCTCTCGCATACGTGTAGATGCTAAGATAAGAGTGAGAGCATGTGGAAATCGATTTTAAGTAAATTTTTGCAAAACAAAATAAAAATAAAACAAAACAATGTTGTTGTTGATCATCCAGAAATGAAAATTGTCGCTTCATTACATTCACTACCATGTGCTTTTAGGTTATTCAATTTGTGGGTGTTTATTTATGTACTTTTTAAAAGGTACATACCATATATACAGTGGTGGAAAATCTTATAAATTCAGTACTATTTTTATTATTGGTATTAAGATTAAATACTTCTTTAAAGTTTTTTTTTTCTTTTGATGTAAAAAATGTATATCTGATGAAGCAGATGTTAAGATTTACGCTGCATTAAGTGATATTCTGAAAAGTATGTATGAGTCATGAGCTGTTAAGTCCTTCTGATCATTTGTCACTCTTACTCGCAATCAGTTCATTAGTTTAGTTTTAAGACGTAACCAGCAAGCAATAAGTATGGGAAAAAGAAATTATTTTTTATAAGAACACTATTTTTTTGAGGAAACGCACAATATGTGAATCCAAAATAACCGCGAAAACTATTATACAGGCTCATCACCACCATCGTATAGAATTATTCAGAATTGTACGCCCAGGACGTCAAATTGAAGCCACTAGAAATCATTAATAATGAAGTTGAGTGAGAGAGCTGATATGGTAAACATCTTAAAAAAAAAACATGTAGGCTACCGCGTTTGCCGTTTCACCACATCAAGGTATGGAGAATACGGTGGATGTGGGACCTATTCGTATAGTAATTCAGTAGTTTAGCTGTTGTAATTAATAATTTGTGCGCAGGTGCATTGTCTTGATGAAAAATAATTTTTTTTTTGTGCTAAACGAGGTCGATTTACTTTGATTTCTTTATTTAAATGGTCCTATAATGATAAATAATTCATGTTTTTCCTTTTTCAATATAGTCGATTAACACTATTCCAAAACACTGTAGCAAAATAATTTCCGGTCGATTGTTGTATCTTTGAATGCCTTGGTTGACCTTCACCACGTCCGATATACTATTTGATTGTTGATTGGATTATGATGTGTAGTTGTATATCCAGATTTCATCAACAGTTACGAAACATCGCAAAAAACCATCTGATTCATGCTAAAACATCTTCAAACATCGCTCACAATCATGAATCATCAACATAATCATTTCAATAGATTTTCCATTGTAAAAGTTCACTTGAATTAATGTCAAATTTTATCGACAATCATATGAAAGATGGATGTTTATATTTCACTCTTTTTTGAATCACTGTGTCAAGTCTAAGACTTATCATCACATGCAGTAAGTCAAAACCGGAATTAAAATACAGAATCTGCCTTATAATCTGGCAATTGCCATGCTTGTCTTTTATATATGCTTAAATTATAAGACTTCCTTTGCCTAATATTTGATTCATACTGGCTTCATTTGCAAACAGGTTCACATGTTAATATTAGAAAAATTATTCACAAAATGGACACTGAGTTATCATCTTCTGCATCAAAATTTAATTTTCTGATAGCGTTTCAGCAACAAATCTTCGAGTTAGTATTTGTTTTTTCGAAAATTGTCGCTCTTGAGCCTATGTTGAGTTTATAGGAATTTCCACCAATGTGTTTGTACCACTTACTAATGAAATGCATTAATTATATCGGTATATGTAGTAGTAGTAATTTATCCAAAATCGTATAAATGAGAAGGCTTTTTTTAGAAACTCCACCACAGAAAGTGTTAATGACATTAGTATTAAATGTAGCCAGAGAATGTGTTATGCATGCTTCAAAAAATGCCTAAAAATTAATACATGTAATATATGTGCTGCAAATATGAATCATTTTTGTAGATGAATAAAATTGTAGAATATCTAAATGACTTTTAGATTACATATTGACAGTTATGCAATAATACGTTAATGCAAAAATGCTTCATATTTTATATAATTATATAGTACATATGTACATATATGATAGAATTTTTATATACGTATTTATTAATTATACTTTTACACAAGGGGACATAACAAAAGCATTAATTCATAATATCCCTATAAAATCACTATTAATTGATTTCGTTATCACTCAAAAAAAAAAAAATTGCTCGTCATTTGTATTGTTTTATTTTTTTTTTTAAACAATTCATATGCATTTCTACATAATCTTTCATATCAATAAACATTGATTTGAATATAATTTCAAGTTGAATTTAACGTTCCTATTTTGTTTCATGTCGATTCCATCACTGTAGGTATTTGACAAAAGAGTACCTACCTGTGAATTCATCCTCCCACTCTAAACCTGGATTAAGATTGTACTCATCTTGAAAATAGAATGTATAAAATGATATCAAGATTGTTGTGTAGAACGCGATTTTATTTTTTTGTAATTTATTCTTGACGAATGCTATTTGTATTATGTATATCAATTCCTTAACATATGGTTTTCACATATATATAAGGAGCAAGCAAGCGATTCAATTGAGTCACATTTATGAAAATTAAATCAAAACAAAAAAGCGTACACGAAATCATAAACTCCCATTTATAAGAAATCAATTAAACAAATAATATATAAATTATTTGTAAGTGTACTCTGTTAAATCTATAATGAGGCATGCATAAAATTTATATTGCGTTCATTAGACACTTGTAATTTTTTATTTTCTTCTTCTTCTTCTTCTAACATATGATTTTGCCAATGTGTGCCCATTTTTCTCAAATAGAGATTATATGTAAATGAAAATGATGAGACAAGATGAGGAACAATAAAACGAAAATTCAAAATTAAATAATGTCGGGTAAGTTATTAGCCATCGAAATGAATACATATACATATATGTACGTATGTACGTATATGTATTTAAGGTTACTACATTAACTTAACTTAATTAAAAATATATGTAGGTACTAAAATAATTTTCTTCGATATGTTGGTATGTAAAGAAAGAAAATGAGGACAGTCGGATACAACTAAAATATCTTGCACTATCGTTAATGTGGACAAAATGTGTCCACAAAACAGTACCATCATGGAACTATGTAGCAGCATGGAGCAAAATTATCAATTGAAATTATAAAATGGGTGGAGAAACAGTAATTTCTACATATTTATATATGTATGTATGCTGTTGTATTTACAATTAAGTAGGAAAAAAAGAAATAATATATATTAAGAAAATTGCCGAAAATAAATTAAATCGCATGTACGTATGTAATTTATATTATCCATAAACAACCAAAAAAAAAAATCGTGAAAACGAAACAAAAAACAACTAAATATTTTGTCTACAAAATAAAACAAGAACTAGGTAAAGAAATTATTGTTGTAAGTAAATGAAAAATATATATATATATATCCACTACGCACACATTGCATACGTTCAAAACTAAAGTTAAAACATGTACATTTGACAGTAAACGTAACATACAGAGACTTACCATAATAATCTGTGGCATGTGCTATAAAAATGAAAATGAAAACAAAAACCAAAGTATATAAAAAATGTATTAGTACTTTAGAATATCAATATTGAAACTTTAGAGGAAAAAAAAAAAAATAGAAACTTAAAATACATATATAAACGTACGCATGTATGTAATTTTATATGTAATTGAAGAAGAAAAACTTTTTATAAAAAGTAATGTCAGTAATTTGAAAATATTGTATGTATAAAAGCAATAGTAATTGTTCGTGTATTGTTAAATATCAATGTCATGTACTAGTACCTTTGCGTGGTCTCCACCAATCCTCCATGTATCCTGATAGAGGTGAGGAGTGGCAAGAAAGAACTGTATTTGTTATTTTATTTCACTACGTTTTTCATTAAAATTAGTACAATATTTGTTGAATTTGAATGTAGCGGGAAAAAAAGTATATCTTCTTACATGCATTTATTTTAATAACAATTCGACGAGTTCGTTCAATAGTATTCCAAGTAGATTTAGTGTATTTATATTTTTACGTTACAATGATAGTCAAATTATTAATAAAAGTTTGTACAGAATTAATCTGAATGAAGAAATCACTTAGAATACTATTTGTTGAAATACATCGAATTACGTCCTAAGTGGTTTATAACATAAATCGATTATATGGTTGGGTATTTTGAAACAAAATCTAGTTGCAAAATAAAAATTATATCGACTTTCTGCCTAGACAGAAAAGGTCGTAACCATTTTTAAGTTGAAACTTTGTTTTGACTATACATATATACGAACTATAATATCTGTTGTTTCTACTTTTATAACAAGATACGCACCATCACGTTCATGTCCGCCCGAACTAGTTGTTTGCGTTTGTTTCGAATATACCAGTGTTTCTTTCGGTGGAATATTTGTTGCCTGCACATTATATACGCTTAAGTTTAACGCCTGCTTCTTACTGCTATTATTTTGAAATGAAATATTATTAGAAGTTTATATGTATTTTAAATATTTGATATAAAGCAAACTAACCTTGGGCCATTAACATTAGTCTGCAAACTCGCATCCGGTGTTTGGGTATTCGAATTATCCGAGGTTACCGAATTGACTGAAGATAATGATGAAAGAACTTCAGAGACCGGTGCAACGCCCAATGAAGAAAGCATTTCATCAAGATCTCTGCAAAAAATATCGTGTCACCTTAGTAAGACATATTGCACTTATTTTATTACAATACATATGTAATTATATTCTACATAACATACTTGCGTTGGTCTTTATCAATTCCTACACCACCGCCGATACGCCCAGCTGCTTCTTCCATGTCCTTCATTTCCTTTTCACGTCTGCGACGATCCTTCTCTTCGCGTAATGCAGCCAATTTGGCTTTCTTCCGTTCGAGTTCCGCTTTACGATCCATTTTTCAGTAGATATTTCAGAAATCTTTGACAAATTTCTATTATATAGATTTATGAGATCTGTTGGCAGAGGAATAAAGGGAAAAATATTAGTAATGTGAAGTCGTATTTAACGAAGCCAGCCAGAAAAAAAAAACAAACAAAACAAAAGAAAAAGAAATCATCATGATGATGTCACCATAAGCTACAAGTAACCCCATTTATATACAAATTTCACCAATTAAAAGTATTAAGGTTTAATTTAACAAAAAAATAATCCATTATTTTCATGTAACTGCAATTAAAATCCTACGCAATGCACATATATTTCCTATCAGAAAGGGCGGAGGTTGAAGCAAACTTCGTAAAAATCAATAAAGAAAAATTGCACCTAATGGACATGACATATGCTCTGCCAATAAATGCATTATTTTTCATAGATATGATACTTTTCTAATAAATATTTCATATTGCACAAATTAACAGAACCTTTTTCTATATTTGTTCACAATTTTTAGAATTATAAATGAGATATTCAAGCACTTAATTTAACATTTTTTCACAAAATAAATATCTGCTTGCAAAATTCGGTAAAAATTACTCACTTGATGTCTCTTAAATAACAGCAGCGCTATCTATTGTTGAATGGGATAGACTAAACAGATAAATACCAACAATTTATTATCGACAATGAGATGACAGCTGATAATGCTGTTCACTTTTACGTTTCCGAACTGTTTCCAAAGAATATTGACAAAGAATATTGAACTAAAGAAGCTCCCACTCAAACGGTAGCTATATGTGAAAATTTTAACTTAAAATCGAAATTTTTTGAGTGGTGCTCTCGCATTTGGTTGAGTTACCTACTCTTTTGAAAGTATTATATTTCTTTATGCAAATTTGATATTTATTTATTTATAAAAAAAATATTATTTATATGGAAATGCTACGTTGAAGTTTTTATATGAAAAATGAAAAATATTTGAACGATTTTTGAAACGAAAAGTTTTTAATTTTCCCGATTTTGTAAAAAACGAAATTTGATTTATCAGGCGCCCATGGAAAACAATAAGCAATTTTTCAATTTTTATTTTTCAAAATATGAAATACAAAATTTGCCTACATCATACAATCATGTACACATGTAGCCATGACAACGTAAAAAATTCAATAGTAAATTCCATACGTATAAACGTATGTAGAATTTTCATTCATAAAATTTGCATGGAAATCATTCGAAAATTTACATTGAAAATTTCAATTGTTTTTGAGAAATTTTCAACGGAATCTTGCAAATGCTTTATGGAGTATGCATGTATTTTTGCTTGCGATTGTCGGTAGATGCCTTACCTCTATTCATACATAATCGTGTTATCATGGTACATTATATGGCACAGCCAAAAGAAATCTTTTACAATTTGTCTATCTTCCTTATTTTGCACGCAATGGTACCATCATGACAAAGATTGTTGATTGTTCTGATTTTCGAATAATTTACGAGAGTCTGCCACTCGTATTCCAGCACACACAGAATTGCTCAATAATTGTGATGCGCTTGAGAATTTCTTTTTTAAAATTCGCTCGTCACTTGGTGTAAATACACACCCTTCTGTCCACGAAACGCAGTATCTGGTTGCCCGGCTAATGTCTATGAATATAATCAACATTTCGTTTAAAAATACTAGAAGTAATTGTAACGACGACGAAGAAAACGACTACGATATAATCACAACAAATTGGCAGAATGTTTTGCAGGAAGATAAACAAAGCGACAATATAGAAATTCCCTCAATCGTGAACATTCGTGAAGAAGAACTGCTTGCCGAAAAATTTTACACCACGGATGAAAGGGCATTGGAATTAGAAGTGCCTGTACAGCGGTATATTGCCGGATACGGCCTTTATACAAAAATAATGAGAAAAATATGTTGTACTGATTGTATAGCATATATGAGGAAGAGTCAACAACATTATGTGGATCCATCAGATGAACTGATCAAGAGTAAAAATTATAAAAGTGACGATGATTTGCGCCTTTTAAATCCAACCGACGAGACATTTAACATTTGTCAGAGACAGCTAAATTGGTACCAGCACCTCTTTAATTCAACTCCACACGCCAAAAACATAAAGCAACAAATAATAAGACAAATAGTGAATAAAAAGAATCAAGAGTTTCCAGAGTGGTTCGACAAAAATCGGAATGTGGACAGCACCGTTTGGATCTACTGGAATTTTTAATAAGAGTGCTTTTACACAAAAATCCAAAATGGTTGGCACAGAATCGTGAAATGCAGGAAAAAAAACGAAGGAGCAACGAACGAGAGAGGCGGGATAAAAAAAAATTAAAAAAGCTTACTACAACCTAAAATGAATGATTAACATAAATAAAAATAACTGAAAATCTTTGCGAATGAACAACACTATAAAAGAGCACTTTAAAGAAACGAAAATTCTACGTTACACCACCATATTCACATAAGAAATAAGTAGCAGCGTTAAATGCAATATTGTTTTAAATGAATCATATTTTGCAAGTTTTACACATGAATCCTTTTTTTATTTGGTTTTAAAGATGTTTTCTTGAATTAATAGATATGTTATAGTTTTATTTTGATGTATGTAAATACATACATTATACTTTTGTACCTTCTTGCAGATACAGTTTAACTTAATTTACAAGCGTGTGTTTAATACTCATGTATTATGAACAATTTTATGAACTTTACAATGCACTCTATCATCCTACATAGCTTTTTAAACAAAAATTAAAAAATTTTTAAAATTAGTTTTTTATTTTAATTTTCTTATGGCTTATATATTTGAAAATATAACACATATGTTTGAATTACATAAAGCTTGAAATTTGATATTTAAATATCACGATGATACCTGCCGACATTGCAGGGAAATATGTGTAGGGTTTGTGCCATTTCAAGTCACTTTTAGGGACCTACAACCTAAACTGACAATTTTAAATACCCGAAAAACTCTTGAAATTCAATTTGAACTTCCTTTTGAATAATGTAACTACATACCGTTACCTAAATATTGAAAGCCTCCAACATTTCTATGTTTGATTTGAATCCTTTATCCTTTAGATGTATATAGCTGGTACCTACATGACTTTACAAATATGACTTTACTTTAATATATACATATATATGTATATATATATATGATTTTAATTAATACTTACCTTTCATTTACTTACTTGAATCACTTGAATTCCATACTTACTCATCAAAATTTCGAATTGTTTATTTTCCTCGATAGAAAACGATAGAATATTATTGGAATATACCTTGTATTTTATCCTTCAGAGAAATAGTGTTAGGTAGTGTTAGGTCCATGTCGATGGCAGAAACCTTGATGTGGTGACTTGGCTTACCCATTATCAATAAAATTACTCATAAAATTTAAAAAAGTAGTTTTATTGATAATGGAACTAATAGCTGCCTAATTAAATTCTAACATAAATTCCTTTACAGGCAACAGCAACAGAACATTGATGGTAACATAAGTATTAATAATTCGCTATAATCATAATTTATATCAAACATGCACTTAACAAGTTGTAATATTTAATTTAATGTTTATTTTAAGTTTTCAGTACCATCGTTCAATTTCCGAAGGTAAGGAACAAAACAAAAAGAGAAAGAAGGTAAGGAATAAAACAAAACACCAAGATTTTGACAATTCTTTGTCATGATGGTACCATTGCGTGCAAAATAAGGAAGATAGACAAATTGTAAAAGATTTCTCTTGGCTGCGCCATATAATGTACCATGATAACACGATTATGTATGAATAGAGGTAAGGCATCTACCGACAATCGCAAGCAAAAATACATGCATACTCCATAAAGCATTTGCAAGATTTCGTTGAAAATTTCTCAAAAACAATTGAAATTTTCAATATAAATTTTCGAATGATTTCCATGCAAATTTTATGAATGAAAATTCTACATACGTTTATACGTATGGAATTTACTATTGAATTTTTTACGTTGTCATGTCTACATGTGTACATGATTGTATGATGTAGGCAAATTTTGTATTTCATATTTTGAAAAATAAAAATTGAGAAATTGCTTATTGTTTTCCATGGGCACCTGATAAATCCAATTTCGTTTTGTACAGAATCGGGAAAATTAAAAACTTTTGGTTTCAAAAATCGTTCAAATATTTTTCATTTTTCATATAAAAACTTCAACGTAGCATTTCCATATAAATAATATTTTTTTTATAAATAAATAAATATCAAATTTGCATAAAGAAATATAATACTTTCAAAAGAGTAGGTAACTCAACCAAATGCGAGAGCACCACTCAAAAAATTTCGATTTTAAGTTAAAATGTTCATAGTGCAGCTTCTTTAGTTCAATATTCTTTGGTCGAAATATGTATCGTTAATTATTATTAGTTTAAACAAATTTACAAACCACAAACTTGCCCTGGAAATTTGGTTGTACGAGTAGCGCTAATAAAATTATGCAAATACAAATTAATAGGTTAATTAATTTGCAAAAATTAGCAGCTAATTACAAAAAATACATAAAACACTCAAAAATGATTTTATTTCAGATACATAAGAGAGTACAGAAAGAGTCGTAAATTAATCCAGAAAAGAGTCGCAAAACGCTCGTGTACACTATTGAGTTTAAATATGTGCATAACGATTCTAGATAAGAGAGATTTTCTGAACCTTATTTTATTGGGTTGTGTGTACCAATCATGCTGAATGTTTTCCGTATCCGTTTTCCGCTTTCCGTTATTGTATTTGTTCTTGTTTATGATATAATTATCGTCATGGTTATTGTTTAGATGTGAGTGAAAGAAATGATTTGTTTTCATATTTTTTATTATTCATTTTGTAATTTGTCTTAGTAAAATCGATTCCTAATATTTGTTATAATTTTCTGAGAATATTTGTATCAATTCAAATGTAATGGACCGTAAATCTCACACACATTTGGATGTTCCAACGCGTATTGAGGAGGAAAATCGAATCGCACAAGATGGCGAACCAATTAACGCGTAAGTAGTACTCATATTTCAGATATTCTTCATATGCGAATCATGATTACCAACTAAATGTATCCATTAGACCACAGCATGATCCTCATAAAGTTCCCAAATGGCAAGAACCATCTGATGATGAAGATAGTGGGGATAATCGATTTAGCGTTACGGAATCGTGGAATTTATTATTCAATTTACCGACTTGTCAAATGATGATGGTTACTGATGCCGTCCAAAAGCGCCTACAAATGTTTGTCGGTGTCAACGTTAGTCAAGAATTTCCATGGAAGCAAATTCGATTCAAATACTTACGAGATCACTTGTTCGATAATATAGAAAATGGAGACCTCTTGCGTGTAGCTTTCCAGGGTTACAATCCTGAACATCATGTGCTTATTGGCTATGCGCCACTGCTGGCACAGAACGAGGAAGAATTACCCGAAGGTGATCCTTTTATACTTTTCATAAATCCAGATGATGCGAAAGTAGCGTTAAGCGTCATTCGTAATATTGAACTGTACGAAAATTGGGCTATGAACAAACGTCTTGTTAAAAAACCGCGTCCTTGGGTGTCACTTGGTAGTGAGAATGAAGTCAATTTACTGATTCCACAATTTCAAGTTGCCCCCGTTGATGTTGAAATTCAAAGTGTCTACCCATTGACCATACCAGCGGATAAAAGTTTTGTTTTTCGAAAATGCGCAGATGTACGCGATGGCTACGTTGAATTGTTGCCAAGTGAAACAGCAAAATTTGATAATATCACGAAAAAACGTGTGACTATCGCCTTGCAGTCTGCTCCAAAATGCGTCGAATTGGAGCAACAAACAGATCCCACTTTTCCAACAAATGCTTGGTCACAGTACTTATACGAAATTAATGAAGGCGGTACGTTTGTATATTCCTTTCGAATATTTCAACCATCAAATGAATAAATACGAAATCTGTTCCGAAATTGTAGAAGACGATTTAGATGAGTCATCCCAGGATGAAGAGGATAAAGAGCAGCAATCTAGTAGTAAGCCCGCAACACCAGTTCCTGAAGTGCAAAAATCACCCCCTCAGGTTTCTGATCAAATTGCATTTTTGCTGAAAACGCTAGAGTTCAATCAAATTGATATGTATCGGTAAATACATAACATATAACGGTATAATAAATTGAGGGAAGAAAATCTTAATTGTGATTGCTTTTTTTTTAATTGTAGCAATGATTATCCTTTAATATCTGAAAAACAAGTCGAACATTATACTAATCCATACCTGGATGAGACACTCTGTTTCGCTAACATATCAAAGAGTAATCATCGTTACGTTTGCGGTATCGATTGGTATCCTTCACTGTCAGGACTTATAGTAACATCCTACACATTTAGTACGCCGTCAACCATTGACTCAGGTATATTCGTGTTCATTTTGTATGGAAATGTCTACATAATTTTTAAATTAACTTTCTTTATGACTTCGGTAGTATCCCATAAAGCGGACATAGTGCAGCGGGCTGTTTTGGAAGCAAATCCAATACTAATGTGGAGTTTCAATGATAATTTGAATTTTAAATTGGAATTTGAGTCTTCGTTGGAAGTGACATCGCTTTCATTTTGTCCTCACAATGCGAATTTATTATTTGGTGGCGCTAAAAATGGTCAGATAATAATTTGGGATCTACAAGATCGTACCGAGAAATTATATGCTGAAGAAATACTCACCGCAGCGCAAAGTAGATACAGGGCACTAGTAACCGATTTCCTGAAATGGACCATACTAACAAATGAAGATTGCATTGTACCACCGGCAACAATGACTAGCTTGGAGGCATCACAGAAGGCTGCCATAACAGGCATATACTGGATGGGAGAGCGTTATTATATAAACACTTTTGGCAAGATCTATACAAATCCAGATTTAAGTATGAAACATAAATTCTTTATGACCTGTGCCATCGATGGTACAATTGCATTCTGGGATTTGGATGCAGTGGCTGATAAAAAGTCGCAAGGCTCCAGCTCGAAACGTGATCAAGCAAAAGCGTTGACGCAAAGTGAATCAGCATATAGGAATAAAGTGTTGAAACCAGTCTTTCAGGTGGCTTTTGCTGAACCTTTAACCGCTATTGTATGCGATACATCGGTGTTCCGTTGCAAAATCGTCGAACCGAAAAAGTCCCGCAAAAATCCCTTAAACTATAAAATTAAACTTGAAGCGAATGATCCATTAGAAATGCGACAGTCATTAATAACTTCATCATTTTATGGGCGTATCGAAAGGATCAATTGGCTGGGATTATATGCCGAGGCAGATGGCCGTGAACATATCACTACATCGATAAATTTCGCTCGCGTTCACGATGGCCCTGTGGTTGCAATGAAGAAGAATCCATTTTATCCGAAAATATTTGCCTCAATCGGCAGAAATATTCTTGCTGTATGGAAGGAAGACTATAATTATTCTCCAATATTTTGGCGTAAGCGTATAACAGATATCACGGCGGTGGCATGGAGCGAAGATCGTCCGGCTGTACTATTTCTCACTCGTATCGATGGTTATTTCGAAGCCTGGGATATTCTGGGTAATTATATAGTGATGATGGTGGTGTGGTCATATGAAGTTTTAATCTTGATATACAATTCAGCACGTGATGATGATGCATGTTTGAATGATATTTTGGGCGGTGGCGTTGTAACGACTATTTCAGAGCATCGACCTGCAGAGCCTGAAAAACTACTTGGCATCGGTGACTATAATAGTAGTTTTCGTATGGTGAAATTACCAAAGACTTTTTATATACCACAACCCGATGAATTAGAAGTAAATTTTGTACATTAACTTCTACTCATTGATTCATTGTTTAATTCATTTTACACGCAGAGAGTTCGAGAGTACGTCTGGAAGGAGGAATCACGCAAAAAAGCCATACAGGATTGGGAGCAAAACTATTTTGAACATAACCGCGATATTATCGAGGCTAAACGTGAAGCTGAAATAGATGCCCGCAAAGAAATGGAACGAATCGAAAAAGAGAATATGATAAATGCAGCACGCAAATTTAAAGAAGAAGCCGACGAGAAAAAGTAATAATATTGATTTCTGATGGTTGACCAGAGAAAAATTTCTAAAGTAAATATATGTTTATTTACAGATCGTCACAACCATTGTCGCAATTAAACTATACAGAGCGTATGAAACGTCAATGGGATGAACTGAACTTAAATCGTCTCATGAGTATACTCATGTCACGCAAACGTATGGACGCCGCCAAGTTAGAACGTGAAACTGCACTTGAAAAGGAACGTCTCAACTATGAGACGGCCAAAAAGGAGTCTTTCATACAAACTTTGCAACGTGTAGGTGATGAAGTAGCCACCATACGTGCACGCATCCTACCAGCTGAGAAAGCCGGCTTACGACGTGCCGACATGATTCTGTCCTCTGTTAGCGAACTTATGGAAGATGTGAGCAATTATACCGAGATCGAAACGGAAGCCAATGAAATTCTTGATAGTTTATCTGAATTTAATGAGGTCGACTATACCGAATTTCTCAAACGCGGTGAACATCGACGTAAAATACTTAACAAATCATTAGGAGGTAATACAGAACGCCTATTCTGGTATGAAGAGCATAAGCGTGACAGATCACTCGAAGAATGTGATTGGGGTTATGAGCAATTTGTAAATGCGGATGATGAATGGCGTATTAAACAACCAAATAAGATACCACCGTCAGAAGGAAATAATGTTATTTCTTCTGATACTACATTAGAAAACTACGAGCAATGAAATACACAGTTCTAAAGCTATACTTATTCTATTCGTTTGTTTTTCTTAACTAGGTGACTGGCTGCAGTTTTTATTATTTTCTTAAAACAAATATAGAAACTTTCCGCAATAAAAAATTGTCAAAGTAATACTCATTACTATTTCATTCCACGTACTTGTAGGTACATGCATACATATTTACGATATTTATGTTTATGTTTGGAATATAGTCGTGTGTTCAACTGTAAAATGACTTAAATAGGTCGTTGATTTTTAAATATAAATTGTATACCATATGTACCTACTAATAAGTAAAAATTGAATCATAATTGAAAATATGTGCTTCCTACATTTCTCAAACTAAATGAGTACGCACCTTTTCATCCCACAATGCAATTGCATACGTAAGTATGTACCTATGCTCACACCATACATTCGGCTTCAGAATTGACGATATATGCATGTGCCTACGTATGTACATAAATAATAAAAATAAAATAAAAATACCTATATACAGTCAGGGACTAAAGTTTAAATACACCCCACAAATCTTAATTTTAACTCGTATAAAGCATTGCTGCGAAAATCTAAGTAAGCAGTTTTTTTGCAGTCTATCAGTAAGCAAGCACAATAACAAAAAATTTGTATTTGTCGCATAGATAACTGTAAATTCATCAAAAACTCAAAAAATACGCTGACAAAAGTTTAAATACAATACAAGAAAACACGTGTTTTTGCAATTTCTTTGGAAAAGTACCGTTATATTTTTTTTGCTTTCTTCACTTACGCATATTTATTCAGTATTATTAGTGATTTCATCGTTGTCGGTAGACTTGAAAGCAAAATAATGGGCAAAGGAAAACAAATAGAGTCTGGTGTTAAAGATTTAATAATTAAACACTTTAAAGAAAGCAAATCCTACCGTGATATAGGAAAAATTTTGAATTTGTCCTGTGCAAGTGTGCAAAACGTAATAAGAAAATATAAAACTTACAAATCAGTGGAAAATAGGCCCAGAACTGGTCGACCAAAAAAACTTTCTCGCCGATATGTAAACCTTATCCTAAGAGAAGTGGCCAAAATCCAAAAATAAGTGCGCCAAAGTTAGCCGGTAGTATTGCTGCGGTGTCAGGCAAACATGTTCACCCAAAAACCGTACAAAGAGCTTTACGGTATAACGGCTATCGAAGCAGAGTTCCACGTAAAAAACCGCTTATTTCTGGAAAAAATAGACAACTTCGTCTGGATTTTGCAAACAAGTACAAGGATATGGATGAGGACTTTTGGCGAAGAGTCTTATTCACAGATGAATCTAAATTTAATATTTTTGGCAGCGATGGTCGCGCAAGCCCGGCACAGCACTTCAAACCAAAAATTTAATACCAACCGTTAAACATGGGGGCGGTAGTGTGATGGTTTGGGGAGCAATTGCAGCAGCTGGCGTGGGGCACTTGGCTTTTATCGATGGAATAATGGACAAACAGGTGTATAAAAGTATATTGGAACAAAATTTGCAGCCTTCTGTGGATAGCATGGGTCTGGGAAGAAGTTGGATATTTCAAAAAGACAACGACCCTAAGCATACCGCGCATTTGGTGAAGGACTGGTTGCTGTATTATGCTCCACGTCAGCTCTGTAGTCCTCCCCAATCACCGGACTTAAACCCAATTGAACACGCTTGGGAATTATTGGACCGAAAAATCAATCGCGCAGCTTTAAAGAACAAAGAATCCCTTAAAGAGGCTCTGAAAAAGGCCTGGTCAGAAATCAGCACATCCGAAACAGAAAATTTGGTTCTGTCTATGCCACGTCGTCTGCAGGCAGTCATTGAAGCTCAAGGCGGACCTACCAAATATTAATTTAAGTTTAACGTTTTTTTAATTAAGCTAAAATCAGCTAAAGAAAGAAAATTTTGTATTGTATTTAAACTTTTGTCCCATGTATTTTTTTAGTTTTTGATGAATTTTAAGTTATCTATGAAAAAAAGTGAATTGTTTTGGTTTTCGATATTGGTCATTATTCAACTAAAAATAAACTGCATACTTACATTTGTGTTAAAATGCTTTATTTTTATTTAAAGCGATGTTTTATGGGTGTATTTAAACTTTAGTCCCTGACTGTAGGTACGATATATAGGAAATAGGTTTGGTTGCTGCAGCAGAGGTTAATTGCATCCAAACATAATTTAGGTAAATACACACACATACGTGGTAGTGGTAATTCAATATTCTTTTGGGCTAAGAAAATTCGTAAAAATTCAACTTAAAAGAAGTTTCTGACAGTAACTACAAAAA
Organism: Megamerina dolium; assembly: GCA_963854835.1. Classification (NCBI taxonomy): domain Eukaryota; kingdom Metazoa; phylum Arthropoda; class Insecta; order Diptera; family Megamerinidae; genus Megamerina; species Megamerina dolium. The sequence goes on from OY978527.1 coordinate 45,456,840, forward strand.
ATGTTCTGCCATTGACAGTCGGCAAATATCCAGTATATGTTATGTTTATATGAATTGGAGGCTTAGATGTCTCAGTGTGTTAATGACAAATTCATATACAATATAAATAAATAAATAAATATGTGGCACTTAAAGCCCCAAAGGGCTCATTGGCCGAGCTTCTCTTCCATTACTGTTGTGCGTCTTAAATTTGGACAGTATTAGAAGGGACCTACTTATTTTAGCCGGTTCCGAACGGCAGAACACTTGTGACATCACTTATATAATATTACATCATATACAATATATTCTTTATAATAATTATCAGTTGGGTTGGTACATTAAAATTCTTCAGAAGAATTTAATAACAAAAACACAATATCTACCAAGCGCTTTTGCTAACTTTTGCACTGGCAGCGAAATAATAGGTCTGCCCTCTTATTACAACCTGAGATTTCGTATTCATCCACAATAGCCCAGCAAAGTTCCCATACTCGAAAATTGTACAAATGAGAGCGACCATAAGAAAGTAATTTCGTTTCACTTCACTCTAACAATAGCTCAGATTTTTTCTACTGGTAAAAATGTAAACAAAATGGGTGCCGTGGCTTAGTGGTTAGTGTGTTGGCCTTCTGATCTGTAGGTCGTGAGTTCAATCCCCAGCACAACAAATTTCATATTGAAAATATTTTTCTTTCGAACGGTACCCATCTTTCGGCAAGCAATTGGCAATTCTTCTGGCAGAAACAATTTGCCATGGAAAAGCTTCTAAAAGAACTCTGTGGCAAAGTGATGTCGCAAGAATTCTGCCGTTCGGAACCGGCTAAAATAGGTAGGTCCCTTCTAACACGCACAACAGTAATGGAAGAGAAGCTCGGCCAACGAGCCCTTCGGGGCTTTAAGTGCCACATATTTATTTTTTATTTAAAAATGTAAACATTTTTAAAGTCCGAAATAGTACATGGAATTTTGTATTTAATTTTGATGATGATAGCTGTCTGTTCGACTTTTGACACTGCATAAGTTTCTGCTATTTGAAAAGGCAAGAAACTTTAATAATTCGTTTTGGGCAAAATCTATGCTTTTGTGCATTTTTCTTTGCACCAGAAGTCCTTTTACTCTTCATTTACTTAAATTTCGCCCGAACAGTGCAGGTACATACCTAATATAATATAAAGAAGTTATAAAACCTGTAACATCCCAATTTCTTGTTAAATATAGTGTTGCTAAATAACAATATTGGCAGTAAATATTTCAGTTTATTTTTAACTTCTTTGTAAATTGGTAAATAACATTTTTAACGTCAATATTTTATACCATATCAACCAAAAACCAATGGTGTTTAAACCAAGAATATTCACGATGCATTCAAATAATGGACAACGATAATAATTTGTGTCACCAATATTCCGTTTTTCGTTGTATGGGTACTAAAGCAGTAAGAGACAGTGCGATGAGTGACACATGTGCTGGCATTTAGTTTAATAACTGTGATATATTTTTTTATATCTTTACTTCTCTCTCTCTCTCACTTGCTTCCTCTTTCTCTCTCCGTGATATTACTAAGAGAAAACAATTATTGCATAAGTAAGTGCATTGACGCATTAAAATATTGTTTACATACAATGTCTACAATATTATAATATGAAGGACATCAACTTTGTAAATATACTTTCATTAGAGCTGTTCAAAATTTCAGAATATTTTCTAGATACCGCAAGTTTTTCTACAAACTCATTAGAAATAAGAAAATAACAAATAGAATTTACAAAAAAAAAACAAAATTAAAGTAATAAAAAATAAACAAATAAAATAAAAAATAATAAAAAAAAGGAGGATAACATTTTTTGAATAACTCTATCCCTCTCCCTCTCTCTCTAAAAACCGTATTGTATTCGACCCTCGTACTTAGCTAGCACCGATAAATATATGCCAAAACAACAACAAAATTCCTAACTTGATCGCATATATCTATGGACGCAAAAAAATGCTTGCTAAATTATTATTTTTATTTCTTCTACTGTACAGGGATGCTACGATCTCTTTTTATTTAAACGTTATATTATAATTAAGAAGAAAAGTAAAAGGAAGAATTTTGCAACAAAATGATTTCACACTTTTTGAAACATTTTATCAATTAAATAATAAGAATCTTCTAATTGAAATTTATATAAAAAAGAAAACAAAAAATCGCTTCTGTTTAGGAAACTTAGCATCTATGTCGTTATATTTGCAGCGGAGTCACATGTGGACATCATGTGTAACTCAGTTTCTGATGATAGCGATATGATGTTCCAAGCACCGAACAATTACCATCGAAAAGAGGTGAAGTTATATAATATTTATTAACAAATTATAAAAGAATGCATAAAAAGTTGTATATTTCAAGGGGACATATTTTTTTTTTTTATTATCTGTGGACGTTTATGTTCCTTATATAAAGATTTTTTCTGAGGATACCCCTAGTAAAATTTTCCAGCGAATAATTTTCTAGAACATTTTAACCCTTTAGCGTTCTTCTAAATGCCATTTTATTCAGGCTTTCCAAAAAAAAGGGGTCAAAACGACCCTATCGTGAGAGAGCTAACGGGTTAAAAAGTTCTACAAAATTATTTCTCTTAAAATTTTACTATATGCGCCCAAACAACATATTTCGCTCCGATATGAATTTTAACCCTTTTTTCTCACTTATTCTAAAAGTCAGATCTTTCGTCCTGAGGTGGAACCATTCTGTCTCCACAAATACTGTGTCACAGCATAATAATAATAATGTTCTACAATAAATTTCACCAAGTGTCGTTAAAGATTAAAGGCCGACTTGAAATAAGCCTAAAAAAAGCCTACTTGTAATATATACTACGAAACACAACTATGAAATTGAAAATTCAGTGCTTATTGTATTGCAAAGTAGTATATTTGATTTGAATTTTTAAAAATCCGCACAAAATGTATTTGTATATCGCACTTAAGCTTTTATTTTTGGATAGACCCAATATAGGTGCATATTGGAAGTGAGCATTTGGTGAATAATCATTGAAAGTATGTACTACAAGTTGTGAAGAATGTTTTGCCAATATTATTTTCAGTAAAACAGGATTTTTAGCAAAATGATTTTCAATATTTCTGACATACAATTTTAACCGGTACTTACTCTAACCAGACTCTAACCATGCGTCGGATCATGGTTAGAGTCTGGTATGCTTATGAATATATTTATATATAGTGCCTACTTTGGCCAATAAAAATTAACACCAATTTTTCGCCATATTGCTATGTATAATATGATCTTATTAATGATTTAATTGAATTCTAATTCTACAATGTAGAAGATACTGAATACTGTGTAGAATTCGTATGTTTCAAAAAATTTTAACGTTATTACATAAAATTATTTATTCATCTTATATGCATGTGTGCAAATCTATGCACGTACTTTGGATAAACAGGAATCGAATGGTGGTATACTTAGTATACGTAGTATGTACAAATTATATTGGTAATTCATACGATTAGAATTAAGAATTCGTTTCACAACATTATATTTTCGTACCATACGCCGACGGTGACACTTTTAATTTATGCGTCTTCATATTTTTTATTCTTTGGAAATATACAAACTTACGAGTATGTAGGTACATACTTAGGTACATAGCGTATGTATGTAAGTAGGTATTCTTATTTCAATTTAACTGGTTAAAAAATTATTTAAAATTTCATGCAAGTTTGTTTTTTATATTCCATGCCAAATATCACTGTAGCAGTGGCTTTGTTATGGGTATAGTTAAGGGGATTGCATATTTATTTCTTCCTTTACTGCTGCTAAATGGTTTTCGTTTCTTCTATATTACTGTTTAATAAAGTGCATTGATATGTGCAATGTGCAGAAAAAAAAAAAATTATATATTTCGAAAATTAAGGCGTACCCTAATGTAGATATACAGTGCATGGTGTTGTATGAATATGAATATCGAAGTATATTTGGCCAACTGTGTAATGATTATTTCTACATTTTTCTGGTACATGTACATATTTACTCGTAGTATATGAACGCAGCATAAGTATGTAGATGGTAAAATTTCAATTGAAGTGTAATAACAATAAATAATTCACGATTAATTGCATAATTTTGAGTTCATCATTCATTTTTATTTTCTTTATAAATTTTGCAACTTTTATCGATTATCGAACTGAAAAACATAGAAAAAAAACAAAACGAAATTTCTTCATCAGCACTCGTATAAAGTGAAAGATTAATGATTAAACGAATTAAATCGAATAATAGAATCCATTTTTTCAACAAATGCTAATATTAATTTGCGAAAAGCGGTCAAACATAATTCAATCAAATATATTATTGTGGACACTGGAAAAATGTAAGAAATATATACATGTATGATGGAGAAATACGTAAATACAAAAAGAAAGAGTTTATCATAAAATTTAAGTGACAAATGGTTATATGTACCTTGGAGCATAAACATGATAAAACATATCAAAATATTACGACTAAGCTTTTATATAGTTACAGAAAATCCGAAATACTAATCATCTAGGACCTTATTCACAGAAGGTCAATGCAAAATTTCGTGCTTTTCATAAAACCTAAATTTTCCATATTGTATATGAGTTGGGTGACCAACTTTTCATGTTTCGCTTAGAGTCTGTGGGAGCTTTATCATCGAACTAAAAGCGTTTTTAGGATTCATAATATTACAAAAAAACATCTCATACAAACATCAATGGCAACGCAATATCTTAGGCATCGTCTATCTCCAAGTGCAGAAAATAAAAATTATAGTCGTAATTTCGTAATTCGTTGTCATATCACTGACATTTGTTGATTACCGTTTTGACGATTACAAATTTTCTTATCAAATCTCACAGTTTGTACAAAATAGATGGTCCGATAAGACACTGTAAGTTCCACACATGCACAATGCACTTCATTTTCAGTCAACTGTCACAATTGAAACTATAAATGACATTTTCTTCTATCCCTCTTTGATGATCACTTCCAGAACCGCCACTGGATTGATGCCATGCATATCGTGGCATTTTGCGAGTATAACTGGTTTGAAGTGATAATTGCCAATACGAATACAATTATTGGCTACTACTACGTTTGCTGCCACTATTGCTGCTGTCGCCGCTGTTGTAACAATAACATTTCACTGGACAAGTCTTCAAAAGCGATAATCATTTACGATATTGCGGTAGTTTAAGTTTAACCATCGCATCGTTTAGTTGTATTGCTAGAGTAACCGATTATTAAATTGATGCGTGTTTCAAGGATAATTTAAATAGAAAATACATATTTTGAGCGACAGAAACAAAATGAGGCAATTCATCGTATGTGCCATCGTGGCTGCTTTATGTGTTGCCAGTGAAAGTGAGTGAAAAAAAACAATATATTTTATTTAATTAATTAATACAACACGCATTTATTTGCGTAAAAAATTTTTTTAACATTTTCATATAAAACAATTTAAAATAGTTTTTTTGAAAGTTATTTCAATACCGCTATATTTTATAATGCTTTACATAAGATTGAGAATTCTTTAACAAGAACATCTGTTGCAAAGGACCCACAATGGGTGGATGTTAAGCCTGTTATAAATGGATTAGTTGAACTTGGAAAAGTGGATTTTGAGGGCGCCGGCTTCTTTGCCACATATCTACATATCGTTACTTTAATATAGAGAGACCCTCATGGGTGATGTAGAAAGCCTGGTGGGTGATTGATTCAAATTTTAAATATTTTATAGAAGTAACAAACAATTTTAAAAATATGTATGAAATGTATTGTGCTTTTTTGCTGATAAATCTGCTATTTTCTATTGGATAGGTGGGTGATCGATCAAAATCAGGCAAAAATTACATTTTGAAAAAAAAATTGAGACCCTCTCTACATTAATATAACGATATGTAGGCTTTTAAAGTAAATTTTAGACTAATCGAAGAGATAAATTTGCATCACATATTCCGTTATAGAAATTCCACTAAACGGTTCTGCGTGATGAAAACTGTGGTACCCGTAAACAAATTTTAGATAGTCATTTTCATGTTGATCGTTGATTATTGATACTTAGTTCCTCAAGTTTTAGAAATAATATATTTTTGTTTTTAAAATCTATAATATTAAGATCAAATCACAGAAAAAAAAAGAAACAATAAATAGGAGATGCCATATTTACACAATTCCTGCGCTTGTAACGATTGTATTAAAAATTGTGTTAATATATTTGGAGCGATTTTAGGTATCTTATTAAATTTATTAATTTAATGTCCAATCGAAAACTCAACTTTGAATAAAAAAAATATATTTCATGATAATACTGAATTTTTTACTGAAAATAATAAAAAGTGGCCCTTCGTTCTAGTCAAAATTAAGAACTATTTTAAATTCTATATAGTTATTGCAGATTTTTGTATGGGAACTTTCTCAGACAATGTTAAACTTAATTTATATTGAATCTTAATTTTGATTATAATAAAGGGGCAATTTCTTCTAACTTCCATATAGTTTGGTCCTATCTAAGATTTTGTCGGTTATAAGAATAGTATTACTTTCATGGGTGTACTAGAGATCTATGTAGTTCAGTTAGAGCTATTCGGTAAATGTGCAGTCATTTAACCAGTAGCCAACATGAAGGGCAATTATTTTGTATACATTCGCGTGAGTGATTATTGATTCGATCTGGCAATTATGTACACATGGTACCATTTTCGGAGAAGAGAAAAAAATGAATTATTAATCAAAATCAAAATTCAATTTAATTTTGTTGTTTTTCATTTATAAATATATGTATCTATTTTACTTTTCAAAATAACATCATATTTTTATGCTAATTATATAGGTAATAAGTTGACATTGGCCTAAAAAAGTAAAAGAAAAGAGAGAAAAAAAAAACCATAAATGTTGAAATATTTTTGAATGTGATAATACAAAAGTTAAATTAAAATTAATGTAAATTTCTCTAAAAAAACATCAATTTTATTTTTGTAATTAAATCGAACAAAATAACTTATAAATAACTTATAAATATTCATATTGGCTCTGAAAAAATGCAAAAGAGTTAAATTCAAAAGTTACTTTTCAACCTTTTTATGTATTCCAATTACTTGCACGGGTATTTCTTAACATGTTAACATATTATTAAACAAATACCTATTCAGTTGCTCCAATGATGTGCACCCTAAATATCGTAGTTCAGGCGGGCAAAACACGTTTAAATTAATATGTCATTTAAACCGGCTGAAAATGTACATAATTATACCAGCAGACATACGAATAGCGTAAAAAATATGCAGTTATCGTATACCAAACCTGTCATCAGGCACATACGATCGTGTATTCAATGTGGCGTAGATCTCTGAATTATAGGAGGATGGACCGTATCGCCCCAAATATTAAAAACTATTTTTGATTTGTTGTAATATGAAATAATAAAATTATTCCTACATATTTATACCATTTATAGTATATTAGACAGGTTTGTAGGAAACTAACGCTACATTGGGTTGCTATGCAGGTTTTTAAACAAATAATGATTACAAATGTGAAGTTGTTTTTGCTCGCACATACATAATTGTACATTTATTCAAAGTATATATGGGCAACCTACAAAAAAAAAATCGACTTACGCCACTGGATATTCATATGTTGTACTATCCGATTAGTAATTACATAATCAAGGGATTTTGAACACTTTTACGAGTATGAATGTGGTCCAACAACAATATCTTGAAGCAAGGTTATGTCATGAAAATCATTTCTCTTTTTTATGCAAACCACGATGGGTACATTAAATATGTGTACTGTATGTCCAAATGCAATGGTATTTGATACGAGTGTGGGGAAAAATCATTGATCTCACAAGAAGTCGATATACAGGTTTTCAGTATGTAGTGTATAGTATGTAGTGTACATACATGCATGCAACGTTGAAAGAAAATTGTTAGAGGTTGTTGTACCCGGTTTGAAAGTGAAACTATTTCATTTTGTTTTTTTTTTTATCGATGTACAAGGAAATAATTATAGTATTACAACATATCTCAGTTGCCATTGAATACAAATATTTATTATAGTAAGCTGACGTCTTTTTTTTTATGATAGCTGCTAATCTAATTACTACCCCTGACTAATTTTCAATGTTATTTTTATATTTTTAGGTGCTTTTCAATGTCCCAAGCCAAATGGTCAATTTGAAGATGATGTACAATGTGATAAATACTATTTGTGCGAAGACGGTGTTGCCAAAGAGAAACTTTGTCCTGATGGTCTAGTATTCGATCCATTGAATAGAAAGGTTAATAAATGCGATCAACCCTTTAATGTAGAATGTGGTGATCGTACAGAATTGCGTAAGTTAGAATTTTGGACAACAATATTAGAATATTATCTCATATTCTTTAAATTACACAGAGGAACCCAAATCCACAAAATTCTGTCCACGAAAGAATGGTTTCTTCGCTCACCCTGAAAGTTCTGTTTGCAATCTCTTCTACAACTGCATTGAAGGTGATGCCCTTGAGATGAAATGTACCGTAGGTCTTCATTTCGATGAATATAGCGGCACATGTGTATGGCCTGACACTGCCAAGCGTGAAGGTTGTGATGACCCACAAAGTAAGTGTATATTTTGAATTTTTCACATCAAAACTAATGTCTATCGTATGATCTTATGTTTTGACTTTGACAGAAAAATCTGAAAGTGGTTTCAGCTGCCCAAAGGATCAGCCAAAGACAGATGCGAATGGACAAGTTGTTGTTCATCCAAAATATCCACATCCAACTGATTGTCAGAAATTCTATGTTTGCCTGAACGGTGAAGATCCACGTGATTTGGGCTGTCAATTGGGTGAAGTGTACAATGACGATACCGAAATGTGTGATGCGCCCGAAAATGTAGCGGGTTGCGAAGACTGGTATAAGGATGCTGATGATAAGAAACCATAAAGAGGATGTGCCTTCACTTTAGATTAGCTGTGAATGAATGCTTAACGTTTCTCTTTTAATCTGTAGTCATACATATACTTTAGGATATTCCTATAGCGAGTAATATACTTAATACATAGTTTTGTAAAATTTTGTCAAATCATCACAGGTTTAAGTATCTGCCATTAAGTTACTATCTATCTAGAAGTTTTCAGTTGCTCTGAATATCATTTCATTGGATTCTATTCTGACTGATTTTGTGTATGCGAGTCCATGTAAAAAAATGCAACAATATGAAAATTATAATGAATATAAATATGAAATTGTATACATATAATTTGGTAAAAACTCAAAACATCCCCTCTCTTAAGACTTATTTCCCACAATCCAAATAAAAATCAAAATTTTAGAAAAAAATATCTTTGCTTAATATGACACTGAGTCGCAATCGAGAATTGAATTTTTAGATTCACGTTTTATTTCGCTGCGTTTGAGTGGTTTTTCCTCCTCTGTCTAAAAGTACTCATTGTAAGTCATAGATGATTCCAAAATCTGAGTCAAAATTAACACTTACATATAATTTTGTAATTAGAAAGCCCAGTTTTGCAAAACGTTAAAAATTTACAATTAATGTATATTTTGTCTTCATTTGACAGTGAGAATATTTTTAATATAGATATTATTATGATTAATTTTCGAGTCATATGTGTAAATAAGGATTCCAAACACATTTTGAAATTTTAGGTTCATATTTAGAATATTCAGAAATATGAACCTAAGATGAACATTAACTCTAAACTTTTGAAATATTCAAATTAACAAAATTTTTTGAGTCATACACTACTTGTGAGCCTCAGAATATTGGTAATAAGATTTTGATTTTTCTTCGGGGTTGTGGTATTGAATGATCTACTTAGAAATATAAATATGAGAGTTTGAACTGGGAATCTGGGAATCTAGGCACTAATTTTAGAAGTTCTATAAATCATATATTGCCATTAAAACGACTGTTAAAATAGCGGCTGAGATCGGAAATACTCTACAAAAAAAAAAACAAATAATTTGACAAGATCGATTTAAAAATGATAATTCTACAGAGGCGTAGATCCAAAAATACACCTCTAAAAAAAGCTTTTTTGGTAAGTAACTATATATAAAATAATGGGCCTATCTTTTGTGAAATAAACGTTTAAAATAATTATTAAAATATGGCTATAAAACTTACTGATTTTATGAACAAAGTATAAGTATCATACGTAGTAAATGAAAAACAAAGTCCACTCCTTGAAAACATATTAACTCCATTCAAGAATATTAAACATTGCAGTAAATTTATTATATGGATTACAAACAGTATAATTTATTTGAAATTCAATATTGTACACGAATGAACGAGCGAATTTGTGTTATCTACATAGAGAAATTGGAAAAGTGGATGTTTTTACAAAGAAATTTAATAATTATTTTCCGATTTATCTCTCTTTCGCAGAAGTAAAACACATTTTAATGCTGTGATTAATCGTTTAATCGCATAATCCGATTAATTAACATGATCAATCAATTCAAATCAATCAAATTAAATCAAATTAATCAAAATTGCAATTATTCGATTAATCAGAATAAAATTATTCGAATGAAATATTCAAAATATTTATAGTATTTTTTCCCATACAAAGATTTGCAAAGCTACGGATATCAGAATTTCAAAAGGAATTAACAATGCCACAGAAGAACTTCAATAAGAATTAATATTTTTTTGATCAATATTCTCGTTAACCGAGTACCTAATTTTTATTTTGATTAAACAAAAAATTCCATTAATTGAATAATTGATTAATCAAAATTAAAAGTTTTTAGCTTCTTTTTTTTTTTGCAAAAATAAATTTTTAAGATGTTGATAGACGGTAAGACAAAATACAAAAAAAAAAATGAATGTCTAATGGCTACATAAATCATATGGGTGCTTAGCTGATGTGATAAAATTTTTCCCATCAAACAAGATTGACGCCATTTTTATAGTATAAAGCTCATGTGTGTGTCTTGTCTACTTTACGAATTTTAAATGAATGAAAATAATTTTTATTTTTTTGTTCAAGAAGTCATTAAGAACATTTTGATTTATTTGATCACAGTTTTTGAAAGAATCATAATTTTTTGTGCCTTCTTTAAACATCGTCACCAAGCTCTAATACGTCATACAAGTTAGGTTTTCCATAAGCGTCCTGTTGCTATACATGTGACCATTTTTTTGTTAAAAGTCCTCATATAATTGGAGCTATATTCCACTGATTGTCTTTAAAAACTTGTATGACAAGTTTCAGCATCCAATTGGAAACGTATTTTATTCTTTGAGATTTTTGGCTCAATAAGGCAATTATGTCGACCACAATATGGTGTTCGACTAAGATATCAAATAGGTGTCCAATAGAAAACCCTGCAATTGTTGTTGTTGTTTTTAAAATCTATTTAATCATATAATGAGTATTTATAGTATTTTGTCATTTCACTCTTAGTTTGTTTTATCTTTATTTTCAGATTTACATATTCGCAAGTTTTACATCTCCTCGGGGTTTTTCAAATTTCTGATGGTAGGCAGATAAACGAGAGAGAGAGGAAAAAAAAGGATTTCTTGAAGAGTTATAATTTTGAATGTGCAAAATATTAATCATCCCGTTTAATTTGAATAATTTTGTTTAGGAAATGTCACAGCTATTGAAAAAAATAATATGGCAACTTTGTGTTTGGAAAAAAGCTTTCACTATAATTTTTGGTGTCCCCAACAAAATCATATGAACGAACATAACCGCTAATGACCAAAGCAACAATCGAAAGCCCAGTTTGGATTGATGATAACAATTTTTACTTTCAATCAAACATGTTCGAAGTTGTGTGTGGGTTAACTGGGCTGGTTAAATGATAATGACAAATAATGTCTTTTGTCGATTGTCTTCCTCGTCAAATAAACATACTTATGTACATGCACAAATGAGCTTTATAAAGTTTTTATCACTGCTATAGCTGAAATTTTTAGTTGAGATCTAGGAGTGTAACTGTTAAAACGCTTTTAAACGGAGGCGATCGTGATTAAAGTACGGCATACTAAAGGTAATATTGAAAACTTATATAAGATACGCGTACGTGTATTCGCCAACAGAAATATCACAAGGGATTACGGTAGTTAAGTGGCAGATAGCAATTGTAAAATATGGCACAACATTGGGAATATACTCTTTTAACAGTTTTGGGATTGATCGTTTATGGTAAGTTCAAATAAATGTTCATGTATATGTATTTATGAAATGATATTCACAAGCAAACAAATGAAGGCGTATATCGGTCGTTATGTATAAGGGACATGTGTGACTAAAAGGAGGATTGGTCTAAGGTGGAACGCCAAAAAAAAAAAATGTGTCCTTTCCAACAACTATTTTCAAATGTCTACTACTTGCTACTATTTACTACTTATTTTATTTGAATCGCATGAGCGTGCAGACATTTTTCTATAATACTTTTCTTTTTAACCAATCATGTATGCGGTAATAACAGCAATTCAAGAATATAAATTTAACTGGGTTACCAAATGCCTTTATGCAGGCGTTTGCCTACTTTCAATTTTTCTTGCATAAATCGCAGAAAACTTACAAATACCTACATAATATGTATTATACGATATATGTACGTACGTATGTATGAATGTATGAATGCGGGTACATACAAGCAAAATTGAAAAAATACATAATATTTGTGTTGTTATTGTTGTTGCTTGTTCATATTTTGCGCAAAGTGGAACAATCACTTTTGTTGCTGCTGGCGCTGTTGCTGTCATTTGTACCAAACCAACATTGTGACGGCCAGTACGACCGACTGCGAGACCACATTCAACAATCTCCATCCGCACCATTTAAATGGTGCGGTTATAAGTAGTTTGAAACATGTATTCAAACAAACAGAAAACAAACAAAAATGGTACATCTCGCACTGCTTTGTTTATAATTAACTAACTAATATCGAGTTTTATTTATGCCTGTATATAAAGGGTGTGTTTTAGTCTCGTTATGAATTTTTGTTTTAAGCGGTAGGTAATTTGCTTTGACTTTTGGCTTTCAAATGACCTAATGCCGCAGATTTAAACCCAATATTGATGTATCTTTAAACCAAATCACCCGAGCTAATTTGCCTGTTGACAGATCCAACATTTTCCTCAACAGATTGAAGAATTCACGCTATGTTGATAGCACATATTTTCACTATCCTTGTTATTCATATGTTTAGCCTCGTTGTTCGACAAAACTTATTTAGTAGACGTCGGAATCAACTGTCAACTATTTTTTGACCCAATGAGCAACTTGTTGCACAACTTTAATCCTTGCATACGTTGATCGATAAGACCGTGAGTTGTCAAAAATGTTACGGACACTCGGTAAAAATACGGGGTATATTGCTGAACCTGCTCGTGTTGTCTTTCTTGTAGACTGTCTGTTTGTCTGGCTTGTTCACTATTTGAGAATCGACGAACGAACTAATTGTCCGAAATTAAATTTTGCGTTACTACTGCATCAGACTCGATCAAGTGTATATGTAAAACACCTTTTACACGCACACATTTGAATGTATACATCGATCATTGCGCTGTATAATATGAATATTGATTTGGTAGCTACTCTTGATGTTGATCGTGTTATCGTTTTATAGTCTATTGTTCTTATTTTACTTAAAACAAACATTTTCGAGTTTGTTAGCAGATTAATTGAAATATACATAACTTATTATACCAGTATTGTGCGTAGTTTCTTGATTTCTAGTTATGTATATTTGAATCATAGTACCGTCAAATGAACTCTACGATTATAATACTCATAATTTTTTCAGGGAAAATCCAATAAAGTTATGATTAAATATACTTATGTGCGTAGTGTGGTCTTACTAGCTTCTTTTTTATGTATTACAATGTGAACTTTTCAATCTATTGTAAGCAATATGTTGAAATCTAAACACTGTACCTAATACGGTGGCTGTCGATATCTATACGATTCTCAAATCCAGTTGCTTAAGTTATTCTTGTTTTTTGCCTATATCTGATATTTGATCGTTTCAGTAATTATACATACGGGTTTGTATGTAAATACGATTGCATTTCATATTATTTCTTCGTTAGTACTCTACCACATTCTCGTATACTCATACTACAGATAATACCGCACCCAATGTTATTGAAGCTGTCGGCAGCAAAATTATTTGATTCTCTCGTTGAACTGGATTTGAACTAATGAATTATAAAAGTGTTTTTCTTTAAACACTGACTGAAGGTCTTGTTATAAGCATGTATCTATTGATATATGAATATCAATTAACATTCACTCTTAGCTTTAAATTAAAGGGATTTAGATATTTATGTAGATAAAATAGGTTGATTCGCAATTTGAATAATTGCCACTAAAGAGTTTCACAAGAAATCTTTAAGTACTAGCGAATAATGGTATGCTCATAGTAAGGTCATGCTTTCTAATAAATCTTGGTATCTTTAAGCATATTCTTGTTTGAAGGAAACCCCATACCACGCTTGTGTGTGATATCTACATATGTTTCTCATTGATAAAATGCAATAAAACTCGTTAAAAATGTTAACTATTCTGACTTTCTGCAATACGTATGTATATAAAGTTGAACTAGACAAAAAATTAACATTGGAATAAATTCAATTAATTGATTTTTTTTTTTTGAGCCAGATTGAGAAGAACATTTGTCTTGTTTTGATTTGTTTGAAATAAAAACTCTTGAAAATATTTTAGATTTTATAAAGTGTGAATGAACTTAGGTATTTGGGATTTTAGTGTTATTATAATACTAATAATCTTTTAAATTGTTATAATATTTTCTCAAGGTGTTAGTGGATCCAATAATTAAGAATCTCTTCACATAACTCTACCCTATTTTCAAATACTATTCATCGAACTGTAAAAATTAAAATAAAAAAAAAATATTTGAAAATAAAGATTCTATTTACATTTATCTCTTTGAATGTTCATCTTTGACGAATCATTCAAAGCGAGCAGTGTAAAATGCCTTTCATTTTTATTTCATCCAAAGTGTACACGACGATAAACGATGAAATTGTATCAAATTTTTGATGAAAGAGTCATTCCCCAAGCTGATGATTCATTCAAATCGAAGATGAGATGAAAACTGTTCACAAACGTTCCGTTTTGTTACCTGCCGGTGTGTATCAGAGCTCTTGATGCAAATATATAAACAAAGATAATTATTCTGAGTAATTTCGCACCGCTTGGTACACTTTGGACGAACATTTAAACTGGAATTTTAACTAAATGAAATCAGATTTATTTTGGCGATTTAAAAAAGGAATGTAAATAAAAGTATATAGAAGAATTTAACTACGATAATAGCGATTCTTAAATACCCTACACCATGACAGAGTTAAGCTAATAACTTAAGCTGAAGTTCATACGGGGTTTTTCAGGCGTTGCGGCTTTCGAAGCCGTCTGGGTTATTTAGGTTTATCAGGCTTATTAGGCTTTTCAGGCGAACCACTTCACGTCAATCGCGAAAGATTGACGGTTCTTCAAAGTTTGGACATTTGCAGTCAATATTTGCAAACATTTTCATTATAAACATTATTCTTAGGGATAAGGACAAATAAGATATCAACTAAAAATGTTAGTTCAATGAAAGTTCTATTATACTATTTAAGTTTAATGTATTCAGTACTTTTGTTCACATTTTTAATATTAATTTTCAAAAATAATAAAAAATGTCTCTTGTTTTTGGTTGTCTGAAATATGTGTAACATTCTCTTCAAATACGGTAAGTGATATTGATTCCAGCCTCCATACCATTGCACTAAATCATCTTTTAGGCTTGAGAGCCTGAAGTTGCAACGCCTGAAAAACCTGGTATAGATCTTAAGCTTTATGCATGGGCTTCATACGATTTCGCCCATTTACAAACACCTTTGTTCGTCGGTGAAAATAATCGTATGTACTAATTTTTACCTTGAGCGCTCTGATATTACGTCAGTTATCGTGCTAACAGGTGGGCACGTGGATGCAGCCAGACACGTAGACAAATACGGCTAATTCGACTCATATCATTATTTTGTTTTTAACAACAATACTCTCGAAGAAAACTTTATAAAGGGCAAGTTTTGACAACTTCTTTCCTGGCTCGATTTTATGTGAATTTTCTTTTGTGTCCTTATAACGAATACGTAAGTTCTGGAAATGACGTCATTGGTTCTTCTACACAATTCTATCACTTATGCTAAACTGGTTCATTTTCAAACCTTAATTATATAGTATCTTCATACAGTAGAATCTATATAAGTTGAAACAATTTTGGAATTTGGAATAATTGGAAATGATTTGCCTGTCGCACACAATATGCAAAATTTGTTTAGTGGAATTTATTTACTCTTCATTATTTTACGTGAGAACGATGCCGAAAGTGAATAACTTATTTCAAAATCCTACATCTGTGAACACCTAAAAAAGACTATTCCTAGAAATATAATTTATCCAAGTTCCACTATATATATATATATTAAATTTGACTATATTGATCAATAAACAAGTCATGTTATATATATATGTTAATACAAGCATACCATATGTGAATTATGTGCAGTACTATGTACATATATGTGTCATTGTCCGTAATGTATAATTCATATATGTAGAGATTTCTTTTAGCTTTGGCATGATTTTTATAATTTTTGTGGTATTCATAGTACTATTTTTATAACTAGCAGAGTCCATGGTTTCGATTGTTTCAAATTAATATTCAGAGCACATCATATCAGGTTTGTGAAGAAACCCGCTGACGACGATTCAGCACCATTACAAAAATTAAATTTATTGTCTGAAATTAAAAAAAATTGATAGGTACGATCAGCAGACAGTCAGAAAATCAAGTATTTCAGTAGTATTTTATATATTACTTATTTTCATTACGAGTAGGGCTTTATCGATGCGATACTAAACCGTTAGTCAAATTCGTAATATATGTTATGTAGCAGACCTATTAAAAATATTTCCAAAAAGCTCGCAATTGGTCTCTGTTGACATCATGCAATATATATACCTCTTATTATTTGCATAATATTGTTTGTATTAATTCAAATAATTTTTAGAATTAATACTTCAACGGTTATAAATTAAAAATATATTTCTGTATGGATTTGTCACATCGATTTAATATTTATTCATACTATGTTTATCGAAAAGCATGAAGGCAAATGTTGCAGCTAGCGTTTTTAATTAAATAAAAATAGGTTGTTTTCGTAAACCGCTGTCATCTGTTAAAATGTTAACCAATTAAAGAGAATGGCCTTCGAAATTTTTTGCAAAATGATGTAAACTGAATTTCGTGTGCTGATTAAATATTGGTTTTTATAAGAAATTCCGTGAAACCAAATGTCGGGTTAATAAATACACAGGTGAATGTACTACATGGAACGTGTTGAAAAAGGGATTGCCGAGTTTAAATGTGATCGTAAGAGTATAAACATTGTCAAATCTAGGGGACGGCCAAAAGAGGTGCTTTCGTAACAAATGATCGACTAAATGAATGTGCGTGAATTAGCAGAGATTGCAAAGATGTCATTTACATAGGTCGGTGGTTTCAATTTTGTGTAATGATTTGATTCCAACATGCATGCATAAGGGCATAAATTGGTTCCTCTTCCACCATATTCACCAAATTTTACTCTCAGCTATTACACTACTCGACAGAATAAAAGTACATAAAAAGTATGTTTTCTAGCTTAAGCTTGACCCGCTAAACAAGAAAATGGCACTCATTTATTTTTCCAAAGAAACGTTTCCTAGATATTTGCGTAAAACGTGATTTTTTGCACTTTTTTTTAGTTAATGGAAAACAATTTATCCATTTGATTAAATTTGACTGAGTTATATGCTATGAAATTAGACATTAGACAAAATGAGACATTTTTCACCTTTTTTGAAAATTTTCAGTCGTTCCATTGACATGAAAAAAAAATTATTTCATATATTTTGCTCAAATCAGACGAGTAATGCAGAAAACAAATATATTTGAAAATGGTCGGAATCAGATAAAAATCTCGCCCACCTCCCATACAAAAGTGTGAATTGGTTTTCAACCGATATATTTGCGTGTGCAAAATATGAAAACATATATATCTCAAGCATTCTTTTGTAAGGGAGGTAAGCGTAGTTTTCAACCAATTCCACCCATTTTCAGATATATTTGTTTTCTGCTAAAGAAAACCAAGTTTCAGTTCGATAGCTTTATTTTTACATGCATTTATACTTCATATATAAACGAGTTTGTGTCTAAAATCTAATTTGCCTATCAGCACTTAATTTCACTTTGATTTAATCAATATTATGCTTAAAATTTTTGCCATAAATTTATCCTTCATCTACTGCTGAAAATTAGTAACTGTCTAGAGCGGTCGAACATGTCTCATTTTTTGAATTTCATCGTATATAACGCAGTCAACTTTACTCCAATCGACACAGGTGGCACATTGTCAGAAAGAAGAAGACCACGGCTTGGTCAAATCATATTATATAAATAAATCGTTTTTTCCATTAACTAAAAAATCACGTTCTTTGTGGATATCTCAAAAACGCTTCTTTGCAATGAAGGCAAGCTTCTTTTTCAGCAACTTAAGGTTAATCAAGAAAACTTACTTCTTTTGAGGTACTCGCAAAAGAGAAAATAATTGTCGAGTCGTGTTATTATGGAACTGTCCGAAGCACAAAAACGTCCGTTTATCGATCAGGCAAAAGTTTTACGTACACAGCATATGCTAGAGCATCCAGACTACAAGTATCGGCCACGTCGGAAGCCCAAGAATCCGTTGGCAGCGGCCACACAGAACGGCTTGCAGATGCAGGTGAATGCTCAGCAGAAGCTCTGTACAATTTGAAAATATGACTCCAAGGAGAAAACAGGAACATATTTTGAAGTGTTAAAGTTAAAGCGCTAATTTGGGTTTGCACCAAGTGCAAGTGCAAAATTGAGTTGCAATGAATTTATGTTGAGGACTAAAAAATAATGTTGACTAAAAACACATGTTTTCTTAATTTGCCTACATCCTTATTGATCCACCTAATATTTCCCCCATTTTGATGTTGAACAACACTTAGCGAGATTTTCCTGATTTTAAACAAGATGCAATTTCCAAATTGTTACATCATTGACACTCACACGTAATAATAATGAGCGTCATGATCACATTTCTTTCTTCTTGTTAATTTTCTATACGACTATTATTATTGTTGTTCGTATAATAGTTTTGATGACAAACTTGAAGTACTGAAGATGTTCCGCATTGAATATATGTATGCATTCACACACAAAGGTGTATTATGTATGTATAAATGTACCCTGTAGAGAAAAAATCAAGACCGAAGAAAACGAAACCGATTGAATAATTGTTTAAATTGTAACTTCTGAAATTACCTGTGTATATCCATCTGAGTTACCTGTATGAACATTACTCTGCTAAGATTAGCTAAATTGAAAAAGATTTTGCACTCCAATTAATTTGAAGCATTTTTCAGTAAAAGTGGACATATTAAACCAAAATTGTTAGATTTTTCATGCATAATATATTTTTGCTATGTCTCTTTATAGTAAACCTAAGGACCGGTCGATTTTGTTTTGCGATTCAAAGCCTTCTGCTGACTACATTTGCAAACATGTATGTATGTGTTTTCATGAATTGCCATAAACAAGTACCCACGGGTGCTATTTGCTGTTTGGTGAATTGAACAAATGAATAGTTTACGTGAAAAGAGCAACGAAAACGCATCCTATCTTTCAAATATACAAATACCTATACATCAGTATAGCTGCTTTCATTAAACTTGTAATGTATGTGTTTTTGTTTATGGCGCCTATTTTATGTTAATATAATATATTAAATTGAACCGTGTAAAATTTTAAATGTTAAATATCTTTCTCCCTGTTATATTTGTTTCATTTATTTACTATACTATACTATACTATAATACACCGGCATGAATATATTAATAAATATATTCGGAAATAAACATTATTTTTAATTTTATTACTTAGAAATATAAATTATTTCATTAAATTCATATTTTTCAGCCCAATCTGTATCTGTTGGCACTCCTGAGTGTCCGGAGAAATATGGTGTGCAAGCGTATGCGCATACTGAGCGATGCGATCAGTTTTTCCTATGCACAAATGGCACATTGACATTGGAGACATGTGAAAATGGTTTACTATTCGATGGCAAAGGAGCTGTGCACAATCATTGCAATTACAATTGGGCTGCTGACTGTAAAGAGCGCCAATGGGATCGTAAGTATTGCATCACGATTACTAAGCATGTTCATTTGCATGTATTATAATCCAATACAGCTACCGCCATCTCTACACCTGGTTGTGAGTACCAATTTGGCATCTATCCGGTGTCGAAAGAATGCTCTACGACTTACATCAAGTGTGCATATGGTGAGCCGCACGAACAAGAATGCGATGCTGGTCTAGCGTATGATGAACGTATTCATGGATGCAATTGGCCTGATCAATTGTTGCATATTTGCAATCCAGAAGGTAATGTAATTCATTAACTGTGATTATATTGATAATTTAATATGTCATTTTTCGTACACCTTAGCCGTTGTTGGCTTCAAGTGTCCTACTAAAGTCGATTCAGGTTCACCAGCGGCACGTTTCTGGCCCTTCCCACGATTCCCTGTACACGGTGACTGCCATCGTCTAATCACATGCGTTGAGGGCTATCCACGTTTGATCACATGCGGCGAAGACAAGGTCTTTGATGAAAATACACTGACCTGTGAGGATCCTGAGTACGCTTCGGCGAAATGCGGTGGCTTTGGCAAGTAATATTCGTAGGCAGTCAACAAATTTCTTACGGAAAGCACAACATATCATTGTCCGGTTTGTAAATTTTTCCCCCTCCATCTAATTATGAACTCAGTAAATATAATAAATGTTACTATATGCAGAAAGAAATAGTATATGTATGTACTTACTTGCAATCGTGTAAATCAATTCGTAATAAAGTTAATATTATTTATTTTTAAAAGACGTTTAATTCCAAGTACTACATATACACTCAATAATGTAAGACAATAATAAGGAAATAATTTTGAAAAATAAATACATATCAAGATAAATAAATAATACATCTATTAATTTGCATGTCGTTCGTATTGAAAATACGAGAAAAATATATCGTTAGTCTCTAAGGAAAATACTAGCCCAAATATCGTAAATGTGTATTATTGATGTGCTATTTCTATTCGATCATATTGCGCGACTGTTCTTGTGGTGTTGAGAACACGATCGCTCTGATTAGACCGTCGCGTACAGATTCACTGGGATTGCCAACATTAAACATGAACTTGACATGATTGCAAATAACATCCGGTACACAAGTGTACATTGGATACCAGCCCACTTTGTTGAAGACTACAAACACTTTGTAGATTTGGTTGCGGTAAATGTATACGGGACGATCGAATGAGATTTCCAGCAATGAATCGTAACGTACACGGGATGTGCAATGCGTATACGTGAGACGAGATCCTTGCATGTCTTGTATGTGCGCGTACAAAATTTCCATGTAACGTTCTGAAAAGCCAGCAGAGTTCATCAGTTCTCCACAAAGCACCTGTGTTGGTACTTGCACACCTTGAAAACAACACAAAGTTAATAAAGCGTAATAGGCAAGCACATAGAATACCCACCTGTTATCCAAATATTTGTGTCCACTTGGAAAGTTAGACCACAATCTGTTACACTTGTGTTACGATAATCAAATTGTTGGTTAACCGTTCGCACGCAGTAAGATCGTCTGGTATCGTTGGTGGCCAAATCAGTGTCACTGCCATTGTAACAGTTTAGATTTGTGGCCTCTGCCTGTGGTTGATGTATTGTCCTGACAGCAGCAGCGGTGCCCATTGCATGCGGTTGTGCCTCGATGGGGACGAAACAAGATGTAGACGCGGCTTGATTCGAGGGTACCGAGTGACGGTATGAAGACATTTCACGTTGATTACGTTGCTCATAAAAGTTGCGGTTGCTGCGTGAAGTACAGAAGCCTTCTGGCATTGGGCAATCATTTATGGATGGACTTGAGATCTTGATGAGTATGGCAAGTGCCTCGTTTTGTTGGAGTAGTTTGGAGCGAGCTGGACCTTCTGCAAATTGTTGCGGAGTGAGTGTTAGAAAACGTATCTTCTTCACAGCTTTGCGTATCATAGTCTCGTTAAGACGCTGTGCCTCCATCATACTGGTTAAATTGGATGCTGTTGATGGTGGATCATCATCTTGATTATCGGCTTCGTTGCCGGAAGCATCGCTATCGAGTACCACTACATCATCCAGAACTTGAGGTACTGCATCTTCCACTACATATGCATTATCATCATGTTCGTTATTGTGCACAATGGCTGCTACGTCTGGCTCCATTTTAATTTCCTCTACTGCAATCATATCATTATTTTCTTGCATCGATACTACGTCAAGTGGGCTCTCATCATCTGTTTGCAAAGGTTTCGGTTGTTGCGGCTGCTGCAGATCTTCTTGTGACTGTGAAGCTGCATCATCCTCTGAGAAAATGCCGCGCTCTGTGGCGTACTTGAGTACAGCACTAAACAAATCCAATTCAGAGTCAATGTTTAATTTATCCTGGTCCAAAATAGCCATCAATGTGCTAATTTCAATATCTGTAAAACTTGGATCTGCGAGAACTTCACGTGTATTCGCCGAGATAATCTAGTCAACAATAAAATACAATATTATTATTAGCAAATGCTTGAAATATACTATAGTTGGCTTACCCCCATACTACTTTGCATTAGGCGTGGTTCGTCAAACAATCTAGCAAATTCGTATGCACGACAAGCATTCTTTGGACTTAAATCAGCCCACAAGAAATGAGTACACTGCTCTACCACATGAGGTAGCATATACTTATTTGCCACATAGCACAGTTCGCATGCCTTTTCGAACGAATTAATGTTTATACGGTCTGAATAAATGTATTCCAGCATAGCTTGAAAGGCGTCTGGTTGGACATCTGGAATTACGATTGGATCCGTTTTGTCAGGCAAATTACCATAAAACATTCGTTCGAAGACTGGCGACGCCATTGCGAGTATAATCTTGTGGCCCGCGATAACACGTTGATTATCGGATGCGCCAACCAGAAAACGGCAGTCTGACCATTTTTCCGTCTGAAGTAAATACTGGCCACGATCTTTAATATGTTGAAAACTATTTTGCCAGTCCAGCTCCATATCCATTATTGCAAAATGAAAATAAAACTGAAGTTGGCCGAAGATAGTTTAGATTCGATGATTTTTTTCGATGTTTCTACTCGTTTGTGTGTTTAGTGTTGTAAGTTGTAAACAGTGATGTAAAAGTAGGTATATAATTTTGGATGAAATTCTAAAATCAATTTTCCGAAATTTTAGATCAATCACACAAGAATGTAGGAAAGAACGTATATATTTTGTAATGCGTTGAATAATATATATCAGTTGATCTTATTTATAATATTTAACATAATATGCGTCTTATTAAAATAGTCTGTTGGCACAGTAAACTCTGTTAGACAACTTATTTGTTTGCGTACATTTCCGAATTCACATTTACACTTGCAGTTCGATTTCACATTATTCAAGATTTGCTTTCAATTCTTTTACTATTGCGATATGTCAATATCAATGTTTGTGGCCAAATAGAGTCGAGGATATAAGATACATTCGTTCGTGAGCGTTTGCCTTTTCTGTGACTTTTTAATCCCACACCTATAGGAAGAAAATTCACCTGTCAATTGAATTTTTGATAGTTTTCCTTTTGCGTAATTTCCGTATAAATTCTCACGTTCTCTCAATGTTCTACTGTCAAAGTAAAACAATTGTTGTTGCGTTGAGAAATGATTATACCAAAAGAGAGAAAATAACCTTAACCGTGACCGTAAACTTAGAAATTTGAGCGATATCCCTAAACTTAGTTTCCATAAGACTATTTTCCAACAATATTGCCACTAAGTTTTAATCAACCACAACCACATGCAAATTAAATCTCTTCTCGACATAGTTGGAGTATATTTTTATTTGAATGTATCACAATCCATTAACATAAAATATTAAGATAATTACAGAAATAATAAGAATTTAATACCATTTTCTATATTTAACAAATTCTAGTAATTTGTTCTTTTTCCGATTCATTCAAAACAGAATGGCAACATTTCCATGAACGGAACCATCAGCTGAGTGTAGCTTTGTTCACGAACTGGAAAGTATTACAAATTATTATATTCAAAAAATTTGCAACGTGAGAGCCAAACCGAGGGCGTAAAAAATAAGAGAAATAATAGCTGCAAATATCTACTGGAAAAAATTGTAGCATTTAAAAAAACAACAAGTGTCAAAATCATTTGAATATCTGCATACTTGATAATTTTTACTCGCTTTCCATTCACGTACGTTTTCTTAAAATTAATGTTTGTGAAGTTTTTACTGGGAAAGTACGTAAACAGTTTATGTTCTATGATTTGGATAAACTGTTACATTATACTTCCAAGCCAAGAGACAACAGACCAAGTCAAAATTGTAAACAAACAACAGCTCTTTGCAAACAGTGTTGCTTTACGAAATACTAGCTGTATAAAGCAAAATTAAACTAACACTGAAAAACTGCTCTGGAGTTTAAACATTTATTCTGCGTGTCGAATATAAATTTATTTATATATCAAAAGTTGAAATGCATCTTTGAAGATGTTAGAAAAATGAATATTGCAATTTTAACTGTTTAGATATTGCATTTAACTTTTTTGAGGACAACCTTTTTTTAAGAAAAGAAAACCTCATGACTTTAAGTTTAACCACTGTTTATGTAAACTTAGTTTAAATTCGCACTGAAACACTGGTCCTATAAGATAAGATAATTTTTCATGCTTTAGAAGTTATGAGTGACAAGTTTGAATTTAGAATTAGATGAGTACTTAAATATCGTCAGATTTTGCATTTGCACATTGCAATTATGCTTCAAACCTCAATCTTCTGGGTATATAAAGGTAGAGAATCTGTCCAAAGTAACGAAAGTACAACAGCTGTTTTAGTGTTGCCAACTTTTTAAATACGCCTTTTGCTTTGCCTACTTCTAGAACAAATTTGACGTATGGCATTTTTACTTTCACGAAGCCGGAATATTTTCCGAAGTAATTGG
Source organism: Megamerina dolium (assembly GCA_963854835.1). Lineage (NCBI taxonomy): Eukaryota > Metazoa > Arthropoda > Insecta > Diptera > Megamerinidae > Megamerina > Megamerina dolium. The sequence continues at coordinate 45,482,002 of OY978527.1, forward strand.
TAAGATTCTTGAACTAGATTTGCTGATAAATACCAATATTACTATTTCTTAAGTTTAAAGTCTTTTCCATTAAGAATCGCTGGAATGGCTAGCGAAGTGGAGAAAGCGCAATCAGCAAATCCTTCTGTGGATACCATATTCGGCAAAATTTTACGAAAAGAAATCCCTTGTGATTTCATTCATGAGGATGAAAAAGTAAGGTTTCAAGTTATTTTACGAAATACAATTCCATAATAATTATCTTTTCAGTGCGTGGCTTTTCATGACGTAAATAAACAAGCTCCAACACATTTCCTTGTTATACCACGTAAACCTATTTCTCAGCTGTCGCTTGCCGAAGAAGAGGATGGAAATTTGTTAGGTCATATGATGTTGGTTGGTAGCAAAATTGCAAAAAAACTAGGTTTGGAAAATGGCTACCGTGTAGTCATAAACGATGGTAAACATGGTGCCCAATCCGTATATCATTTACACTTGCATTTCTTAGGTGGTCGCCAAATGCAATGGCCACCAGGCTAAATATTTGATCACCCAGTTCCAAATAAAAGTTGAATGTGCATAACCGAATATGTTAGTGTTTTATTAAGTTCCACTTAACTGAGGAGTATAATTTCCGTAATGTTTCTGCTGAAAATATTTGTTTTCTGACGAGGATATCAGTGATGATGACTCTTGGCTTGTATATGACGTAGGACTCGTATATTTGCGACGGTCAACGTTACTATATATACCACTTTCGCGTGAATTGAGTTTCTTTTCTATGACACGGTCAAAAAAGCGTGCCAATTTTACTGCATCAGTTGTGCCCGCAGCTAGACTACGTGGATCCCGGCAATTTAACCAAATTTCCTCCGCTCCACATTGTTCCGCTGCAATGGTTTCTATACAATTATATCCATTTATTTAATTTTGTTTACTACCTACCTATACTACCAGTTTTTTGGATCATTTTCGAATTGTGTTTTTCATCGATTAAATCTAATTTAGTTCCCATAACTAGAATTGGTATTTGTGTTGAACCTAAAAATTGCTCTGGATCAAAAATGCCGGTATCAAGGTGCGGCGGTGCATTACTCATCTTGTACGTGTCTTTGCCTTCTTTGCAAAGGATTTCATAAAGCCATTCTCGCAGATTTTCATGGCTTTTACGATTTGTTAAATCGTGGACGAGTATAATGCCGTGTGTAGGTGCATAAAATACACTACGAGTGTTTTTGTGGCTTAATGATCCTCCAATATCAAAGAGCTCAATGAAGTAAGATTGCTGTTGTGCTGTGCCTTCTTTGTACTCGTGCAGCTTTACTTCGATATTGCAGCCAACTGTCCAACCGGGATGAGTTAATGATTCATTATGAGCAATTAGATGTGTAAGACAAGTTTTCCCTACCCCTAAATACCAAAAAGCAGTTTTTGTAAAAACGATAAAAACCATAAATTAAATAATTATTTACCTGAATCACCCACCACAAGTATGCGCACCTTGTCAATATTATTTGCCATCAATTGTTCTTATTCCGATGTCGTTTATACAAGAGCCTTCCACTATATTGAAATTCATATCCACATAAACAATAAAAAGAAAATAACATATGTTGATTACGCTTCATATGGTTGCCACTTTTTGTAAATATCCGCAATCTCGAATTATATTTTTCCCCTACTGGTTTCTTATATTTGTTGCATTTGTAATTCAATTTGTTCATTCGCTATTCGTAGTTTTTTTTTGTGATAGAACTTCTGATATGTGGATTATACATTTTCAATGTTCAGCTGTCAAAAAAACACAATTGCACTAGTTTGACAGCATTTATGGTATAATAATAGAGGTAGAGAGAGGAATTGTAAGGGATTTCTCTTGACTGTGGCTTTTAATGTCAGAAACTGTTTTCTTATAGTGTTAAACTCATGTGTTTTTCAGGTGTTCCGGCTTCCGAAGACGGTCAGGTTTTACAGATTTTTCAAGCGGGCAAAAGCATAACAAACTCTTCACGCTTGACGTTTCTTCGAAGTTTTGACATTTTGCAGTAAATATTTGTAAACATGTTCATTACAAACACTATTCTTTGAAAATTTCTCTTATTTCAAACGTGTTAAAGTAGTGTCAAAATTCTGTGTTCGTTCCTTCTTCTCTTTACTTCTGAAAGACTCAGCGCACTCTCATTTTGACGTATACATACAGGCAAAGTATTAAATATATAGGTGAACATTTTTCAAGACCTCTGAATAATGTCTTTTTTTGGACTTAAGTCCAAAATTTGCGGGTGTTTTTGGAATTTTTGGTATACAGTTTTTTATTGTTTGAGTTAATTTTCAGTAGTACGTTGTGCTATGAATATTTTTTGATCGTGCTCCTACTATACCATGAAAAGTCGAATATCAACAAAAACGTATTCTACATATAATATATACGTGCATATACATTCAAAACAAATTATGGTTAGCTTTTTCGCTGCGTAAAATTTGGTTCACGTTACTGCTGTCAAATTATGTATTGCCTTTTTACTCTGAGCATATCATATGAGGACTATATTAACAAAACGAGTTAAATCAATTTCATGTGATTTTGTACTTTTTCAATTTTTGCATCTTCCGATAACATGGTGTTTAGAATAATTATAATACTCGGGCTTAGAAAATTTTTAATAACCTCATAGCATGATCGATTTGCCATTAAAACCCGATATAGGTTCACTTGGATCATTTAATAATGAATAATACATGGATTTATCACTTTTTGTAAAGTTATTCCCCATATGCAGAAGAATACAGAAAATATTCCAATGTAGACAGATACTTCCATGCAGAAGTATGCATATACATATGTGAAATGTTAATTTGTTTTTTTTTTGCCTTAACTGCTATTTAAATAAGATTTATGGCATTTAAATTTGCCAAATCAACAGCAATCAACACCAAAGCATCACAGTTATTGCACTTGGAATTGAGTGTGATTGCATTATTTTCTTGCAGTGACATTGAATTTGTCATTTATGTTTGTTGTTGTAGATCCGGAAGAACTTTACCTCATCTTGTTACTCAATGTCATGTCAGTGACTTGACATTATAAATATACGTTTATGTAGGAATTGAAGGAAATGTGCTTCCTGCCGATTTACTTTTTCTTAGTATTGCTTTCGTTATAAGATTTTTTACTAGCATACATTTGCAAGTAATTTGCTGATGTACTTTTTTCCTTAAATTTTTTGTTTGCGTGTCAAAGCATTATGCGTCAAAGCATTTTGAATACAGATAACAGAAGAATGAAGATACACAGTACTTATTGATAGAACCTATATTTGTTGCGAAAAATCCAAATTCTATTGGTATATTTAACATAATACTGTTTTATTTGATTTTAATTATGTTAAAAATTCTTCTGTTCTCCGAACATAGATCTCATGGTGGACTCCTACTAAACACAGTTCGTAGAGTTCAGTTGGCCCGAGCAGTCTGGAAAACTTATTGAGGAAATACCTTAGCCATATCTTATAACTTACTAAAGGTCTGATTATGGCAACTTAACTTAACTTGGAAATCAAAAATAATTAGAATTCGGTGCTACGTTTAGTTATGTTTAGCGTAATCAGATACACAAATACATGTAAAACAGATTATTAAGTGACCGGTTAGGTGTGCTAAGTTATGTTACGTTAAGTTTCTATGATTGAGCCTTAACACTTCGCCCAACTGTGATCTAATGGCTCCCACTAAACCCAGTCTAGAGAGTTTAATTAGGCCAGCAGATTTTTCGGATTGTCTGCCGAGTGGTTTGAAAAATTTTCGAGAAAATATCTTCCAAGAATTCAAAACGAATTTGAATACATACAATTTTGTTGAAAAAAGTTTAATTATAACGATGATTCTGCCTTTGTAAACAAATAAGAGTTACAAAGGTTCATGAGAATTTACGAAAAAATAAAAGTAATATATGAGACATCTCTATTATGTGGGATTGCTGGTTGGAAAATTGTCAAATAACCCCAAAGCTCCTAGAAGGGTAAAATTTAGGAGTGATCCACATTCATTTAATCACCATCAACATTTTCCTACCATGAAAATGTTCCCAAACTTTCTTAGAGGTTTCCTTACACAATAATGTATTTATAAACAATTCGTATCCACCAAACATAGAGCACCCCTAGAGGGATAAAATATGCGACCAGATTAAGCCATTTTTGCTCCCCAATATTTCTCCAGAACATATTGACTCCCTAATTATACACTTTATTGGAGTTCCCATACTAAATGAAATCAAAACATTCAAACAATCTGCTGCACAGTCAGATCCACATGAAGTACTCCAGCCCAACATTTCCCCCGAATAATTCTACTCCTTATTTTCACCTCTTAATGTGCTATCCTACCAAATGGCATTGAAAACGACTGAAAATTTACAAATGGCCCTAGAAAGAGCATCTAGATGGGTGCATTTTTCTCTTCAACATATTTTCCAAAGCTACTTGCTATCCATCCCCACAAAATTTATTTACTCTAAAAATGTTGGCATCCATCGATCGCAGGGCCATTCGTCATTAATTTTCGTTCTTCAAAATTTTCCTGAACATACTTACATCTTATGTCCACTTCTTATACAAAATGGACGAAAAGACATTTCACAAACAAATTCATTTCTTTTTAATGCAATGCTAATTCAGCGTAAAGAAGTAATGATTCGTTTTTAATCATCGTTTTTGCTTTTGGAACGAGACCATTTATTTCTTTGCGTGCATTAAAATACTATGAACTACAGGGTGATTTTTTAGCAACTTTCTTTTGGCAACACTGTTTTTGGCAGCTCAGCTGATTTCGTGTAAAATGTTACTGTCAAACGTGTTCAGTTTAGTCTATAATTTAATCGATTTACAAACGAACAACGCTTGCAGATTATTGAATTTTATTATCAAAATGCATGCTCGGTTCATTCATTCATTCATTTTATGGTCAGTTTGGGCGACCTTCTGAGGCGGCTGTTATTCGGAATCTTGTAACTAAATTTCGCAACAACTTTACATTATTGGACATTAAACCACCAACACGCATACGTAGACTGCCAACAGAGGAAAATATCGCAGCTGTATCCGCCAGTGTTATTGATGACCGTGAATTATCGATTTATTTCTGAGATATCAAATCCAAATGCTCTTAAAAGACCACCATGTATTATAAATGGATTGATGACATAGAAAATATTTCATAGACGCTTGAACTGGAAATGTGGAGAAAGTAAGACCCTCATGTCTTACTTATATGGATGAATTGAGCTAGATCTTTTTTAGGCTTTAAGCCTTTAAACGTATTATTTTATTTCTATACAGTACGACAATGATCGACATGTAAACGAATACAATCTTAAAATATGGGATTGTGATTTCAAAGAATATTCCTTTTGGAAATATTACCCGGAAACTGGACACCATAGGACCAATACATGATCATTCGATTTTTTCCGAGTATAATACATTATTTTCATAAATATTTTCACCAGCATAATACAGTTTATAACATGTGTTTATGAATTTGCTTGGGAAATATGTGCCTACTGCAAGCCGACGCTGTGAAGAATACGGAGAAATGAAACAGCTTACTTAGTACAAATTGAGAAAGGTCTTCGATACAATAGATAATCATAAATGCTTTCATACTCTTTCTCCTCTATCTGTTTGTAAACGGTTTCAGCTAGTAAGTAAGTACGACTATCTATTGGATTCTTTTCATATTTTGTACCATACTATTGGGCATTGTTGATGTGATTGAGAATAATATTGTTTGGTTACTTGGCGTGCAGTTCATCTGCGAGTACATTATGTGTACGTATTAGTATGATGCTGTTTGCGTGAATTCCAGCATTCTTTATGCAATAGTAATGCTGCCGCCATTGCCATGCCTAATTCTACGACATCATACTAATATATGTAAGTACGTACGCCGGAAAGAACATTGATACTGCTTCAAATTGAATTCGTGACCATAATCGACGAGATGTTTAATAAATAAATTTCATATACTTCAATACTTACTTTCATACAAAGGTGTATGAATATTTTTGCTATGCTTTGCTCGCCATTACACAGCACCGTTGGTAACATTGTATGTACATACTTAACTGCAACGATTGTGTGATTGCAATTGTATTTATGTATGTACATAAATATATCTTATGTACCTCATTTGTACGTAATGCATTTTACGCTTCATCTTCTGTGCAACCTCAATTTTTCTAACATCGACAATGCAAGTACGACCATGTATCGTACAAGTACTACTAAGTACCCCTACTACATACAACTCAAATCAGATAGTGCAGATTTCTTTCTGTGAAATGAAATGAAGAAAGACGAAATGCAATGCAATGCAATGTAAGAAGAAGAAGAAAAAAAAAAAAAGATAATCATTAAATTAAGGAAAAACCGCAAGTTGATTACCGCATCAATTACGATTTTTTGTTAATAAATTTTGCGGTTTTTTCAGCTGCACAGTCTGCGTCGACGTCAGCTCACTGCTAGCATGTTTGCAACTCATTTTTTAATTTGAATTAGTACACACATTCATATATACGACTATGTATTTGGTCTTATTTATTACACCCTCATCTCATCTCTGTACACCCCATTTTCTATTTGTTTTATTCACTGCGTATTCACTGCCTATTTGTAAAATAAATTTTTTTCGAATTTGGTCTTGCAATAACAATTGAACAATTGAATTATGCGGATAATCGCGCAGCAGTAATAATATTACAAACAGGAAGAATAAGAGCAACTGAAGCAGATGAATTAAAAAAATCTCCTTACAGTCGGCTGGGGCCGACCAAACTATACCTTGCATATGTAGATTTATATATAAAAAGTTTACTCGAATATCCAACTTTTCTTTTATTTCCACTTTTCGAGAAACAATTTTTGCATATACTACTAATTTACACCCGAAATATGGTTGACTTTGACGAAGTAAAAGGATTTTAAGATAATTCCGAGGCTTAGTATGAGAGCTATATAAAAAGTGGGCGTGGCTTACCACTTTCTAGTAAATCCAATTAATTTTTCAATGTTAATCCACACCTTAAATTTGGTGTCCTACGTTGAATAGTTTCTAAGTTATGGTGGTTAACATTTTTGTTTAATTTCCTCAACTTTGTATGGGAGCCCCAATAAGAAGTGGGCGTGGTACGATGATTTTTCGTCAGATTATTTCCGACTACGATATTAATTTAAGTGTCAATTATGGTTATTGTAGACATAAGATTGCCTAAGTTACAGCTGTTTCAATTTAAAATTTGTATGGGGGCTACGATAAACACTGGGCGTGGTGCGCCCATTTTCTGTGCGCCTAGTTGCTCGTACAATACTAATCCATACCCTAAGTCTCGTTGTCCTAGGCTAAATGGTTTGTAAGCTATGGAGCTTAAAATTTTAGTTTAATTCACTCGACTTTGTATGGGAGACCCATGAAGGAGTGGGCGTGGCACACTGATTTTCTGCCAGATTTTTGCCGACTACGATATTAATTTAAGTGTCAATTATGGTTATTCTAGACAGAAGATTGCCGAAGTTACAGCTGTTTCAATTTAAAATTTGTATGGGGGCTACGATAAACACTGGGCGTGGTGCGCCCATTTTCTGTGAGCCTAGTTGCTCGTACAATACTAATCCACACCTTAAATCTCGTTATTCTACGCTGAATAGTTTGCAAGTTATAACCGGTAACATTTTTTTTAATTTCCGCAACTTTGTATGGGAGACCCAAAAAGGAGTGGGCGTGGCACATTGATTTTTTGCCATATCATTTCCGACTATCGTGTTAATCTAAGCGTCAATTATGGTTATTCTAGACAGAAGATTGTAGAAGTTACAGCTGTTTCAATTTAAAAGAAGTACAGACACTTTGTATGGGAGCTACGCTAGAAAGTAGGCGTGGCTCATCCACTTTTGGTGAGGTTATATAGTAGTATAATATAACTCTATGTGCAAAATATTGTTGTCCCAAGTGGTATATTGTGTGAGTTATAGCAAGTTAAAGATTTTGAAAATTTCGAGGTTAGTCGCTTTGAATGCTTGGTGTGGGCGTGGTTATTGACCGATCATGCCCAATATCAATCCCCTCCGTACCCTTGGATCATAGATTACTTGTGCCAAATTTCATCGAAATAGCTCAATATTTACTCAAGTTATCGTGCGAACCAGCCAGGTGACAGACAGACGGACGGACGGACGGACGGACGGACGGACGGACGGACGGACGGACGGACGGACATCGTTAAATCGAAAATTTAATCGACGCTGATCACGAATATATATCCATGTCTATATCTCCGGAGATTCCTTCAAGTGGACACAAACATCTGACCGAAATGAATATACCATGCATATTGCATTATGCAGGGTATAAAAACAATATTCCTTTGCAAAGGTCTAACTTATTTCTTTGAAAAATATTAACACTTTTTTTGATTGGACGAAAAATTAATTAGAAATTAATGTTTTATTTTAACTCAGAAAATTAGTTTTCGAGCCTAATTCCAATTATGTGTATGTATTGACAACTTTTAGTATGTAATTAATTTTAGCTTCACAACACTTAAAACCTTCACTAAGTAATGCTTCACTTTTAAAATTCGAATTAATTATTGAGATACTGAGATCGGCCTACATAAAGCGGGAAGTATCTAATAGCCTAGACAGACGGCAGCCTAATTCCGGATAACCGGCGTACTTAATCCGAATAAAATAATAACCTGACAGACGGCAGTATTGAGGATTAACTAAACGGCTGATTGCTGTTTTATTAGGTCTGTCCACTTACATTACTATCACTATCAATTTCTGCCATCGCTCACTCTCGATATGAGAAAATCTATAAGAAGTACGTGAACTGAAAACTATCAGAATCTTGTAAATTGACATTCACCGCTTGTAATTGACAGCTGGATTTATTTGTTCGCCAACACTTTTCATGTTGAAAACTGTTAACAATTGTTGAAAGTTTTTTGTTAGCGAACACACCTAATATTTTGTAAAATGGATGGAGAAAAATTCACAATAGACAATTTTCAGCAGTGTTGCCATCGCAAATTGCCCTAATCCTCTTTTATATTGAGAATTAACTCATAGAGTTTATGCGGATTAGCTGCAGTTAATGCCCGAGTTAATTCGAATTAACTCGGTAATCCGGAATTAGGCTGCCGTCTGTCTAGGCTATAACACTTCGGCTAACGCCACATAGACAGCGTCACTAATGAAAAAAACATTACAATTTTTAGTAAGTACCAACCTTCAAACGACACTTGTGATGACAATACGATCATTTCATTAAACGACTACCTTGAAAAAGGCCAAACCATCAATAGCGAACGCTACATGGTCCAACTGGTGGATTTGCAGACGTAACGCTACTTTTGTGATTTTGAAAATAATGGATTTACTTAAAGCAATTTTTTTGTGTTGATTTTTCATTGCTTTTGTATGGGATAAATACTGTTCAAGCCAAAGCTTAGATTGATTAGTGTTATATGGAATCTGTTCCATGGAGACAAATGTTAGAGAAGTGTTCTACTTTAAAAGCGACCATACTCTGGTCGATCAAAAGAGGTGATGACACCGGAAAATATCGAAAAGATTCACAAAATCATTTTGGCAAACCTTAAACACTTAGGCCAGAAAGCCCCATTGTGATACCACCGAGCTTCTCTTCCAATACAGTTGTGCGTGTTAAATTTGGACAGAATTACAAGGGACCTACTTATATTAGTCGGTTCCGAACGGCAGAGCTCTTGTGACATCACTTTAACTTAGTTTTGTCACAGAACTCTTTTAAAAAGCATTTTTGTCAAATTGTTGTTGCCGAAAATAGCCGGTATTAATTTATGTTATGCTAACAATGGACGGAACATAGATCCACCATTACACTGTAGAGTCAAATTAGCTGAATATCGGTTAAAGCGGCCAAAAAACGCAACAACACAACACTGGAAAGGTTATGACGTCTGTATTTCGGGATGCATATGGAATTTCATTAAACGACTACCTTGAAAAAGGCCAGACCATCAATAGTGATCGCTACATGGTCCAACTGCTGCATTTTCAGAAGGAAATAGCGAAAAACCTGCCCTATATGAGAAAAAAAATTGCTCTTCTACCAATGCACCGTGTCACAAGTCATTAGCTACCATTGTCAAACACCACGAATTAAACGTATAATTGCATTTGAATGAAGATGAGATCGGCGAAACAGAGGCCAAAGATGAAATGTTAGAGGAGCATTGCAATGATTGCGTCGCTCTTGAAGGACACTATGTTGATGAATAAAGTAGAATTTCTTACATTAGTAAAACAGTTGCTGTTTTTTTTTAATATGGCTCATAGCATTTTTCGATAATATATGTACATTTTCAACAATTTTCAGTATGAAGTATATACCACACCTTTAATAATAAAAAGAAATAATACAAATTTTAAGGTTTGCTGGAAAACGCAAACAACGTTTTATTTATTAATTTATATTAAAAAGAGTTTCAGAGTTAACTATGTCCGCAATTTTTGTCACATTAGGGTTTTGGTATGATTGAAGTTAATCTCTTCACTAGGTTTCTTAATTTTACAACAACAATTAGCAAATATCAAATACTTGATCTTTGTTTAATTTCAATAATTTATTGATTTTTGTCTATATTTTGACTTTACTTTAAGCCCAACATAAAAAAAGATTTTCATTTTAGAAGTTAATTTCAAAAAAAATCTAAGAAAAATTAAAATTGAAAAATTTGATTTAGTTGATTTAGTTAATTTGATTAGTCATACATTTCTAATATAAACTTTGAAAGTCTGTTTCATTTTTCTTCTGTCGTTATCGATAATATTTTTTGGATGTACATAATTTTGAAATAGATAAAAGAAAAAATAAATATGTGGCACATAAAGCTTCTCTTCCATTACTGTTGTGAGTCTTAAATTTTGGACAATATTAGAAGGGAACTACTTATTTTAGCAGGTTCCGAACGGCAGAACACTTGTGACATCACTTTTTCTGAGCTTTGTCACAGAGTTCTTTAAGAAGCTTTTTCATGGCAAGTTGCTACTGTCGGAAGAATTGCCAATTGCTTGCCGACAGGTGGGTACCGTTCGAAAGAAAAATCTTATCGATATTAAATTTGTTATGCATCAGCCGGGTATTGAACCACGATCTACAGATCAGAAGGCGAACACACTAACCACTGAGGTACGGCACCCACTTGAAATAGATAGAATTTGTTATTAATGTTACTACTTAAAAAATTTTTTTTTTACTCTTAGTAGATAATTAGAATTAGAGTAGCTAGTCAGGTGTGCCTTTGAAACATAATACTGCTATTTATATCCGGTACATATGTACACAGTAGGTACATACAACAGTCTATGTCGTTTCATTTTTTTTTCCGATCCATAGCAATGCATTTACTTTTAATATCCTTTGTTCCCTATTTTATGTATAAAACTACTGTGAAATTGATATCTTTGAAGTATTTCTAAAGCGCCGACTTCATTTATATAAATGAAAAAAGTATTTGAAAGGATAAAGGAATTAAATTGGTAGTTTAATTTATTTCGATTATATTTCCCTCTCATTTATTTTGTTTCTTGTTTTTATGAATTGTATTTAGTGAATGTAATTTCAGTAGCATAGCATTTATATGAAATCTTTAATTTAAATTCTTATAAAAAGTCTAATCAAGGCGGTTTATGCAATGGAATGAACTCTTTTGATTTCATAGGTATTTTTTTAGTATTTATTACATATTAGTACTTACTCATTTAATAAGCATATTGATTTCGTAACATCAAAGTAACCTCAGGAATTTAATTACGGATCAGAAGAGGTAAATTATTAGTTTTCAACAAATTACCTACTACCTATTACGATGTCTTCCCTAGTCCGAGTAAGAATTTCCACTTTGACATGGCATAAATTTCCAGAAATTATATAAAAAAGAAACAGCTCGTGCTCCTGAAATTATCCTCCTATTTTCAAATTTACATCTCGAATTTTAAGGATGAATTGAGGAATCAATGTTCAATGACGTCAAATAAAATTGTAACAAGTTTCTATGAACACATTCGAGACGTTATCGTTATCAACTTTATAGAAAGAGTTCCAAGTCTCATTTTCTTTTGTGAAATGCCACATCAATCAATGAAATGACATAGTGTACAAGTTGCATATGTAAGCAAATATGGGTATAAATTATTTAGTGTATTGCATTAACATAAATTCATAAAATGTCATCAACGACATCATCATCATCATCGTCATCATTCTCATAATCATCATGAATGAAGTGTACATGTATTGTACGATGTGTGACAGTCAATTATTGGCTGCCACCATTGTTTTAATATTATGCACCTCATTATTGTGGCTTTAATTATGCTTTCCTGTATACAAGTGAGTACATAAACATTAATACATACATACATTCAATACAGAGACATTCAGCTAACAACAATACCAACAATAGTTCAATCGAAATATGACCCTAACCGCAATTTTGGCGTGAAAAAGATTTATAGACTAACGCGTGTACACCCACTAGCCATGTGAAGTTCATATAGCGTGTGGATGGAGAAATGCATGGCAGCAGCGTATGACTTGGTCATCCCAGCAGGAACCATTTATGATGGTTCGAGAATATCTTCTTATAACTTCGTACACGAGTATATTCAACATTTCTGTATTTTAAAATTAATATATATATAATGACATTTGTAATCATTTTTTCTCAAAAGGAAGGATAAAATTATACATGTAAGTATGTATAAAAGTCCTTGCTGCCTACTAGCTAACTAGCTAACTAGCTATAGTTGGTGTTCGTATATGATATGAAAATAATGCATATTATTAGTCCTTCTCAAGACAACATCGCACATATTAGTCTGCTGGGCATATGTACATTTAGCCATCGAGAGCTTGTGTGCGAATTTCCCTCAATTTGACACTGATAAATTTCACACCTTCATTTAACTCCACATTGAGCTTTTATAATTATCATTAGCGTCTTTAACATCTTCAAATGTCATTTCCCGACAAATATAATAATTCAAATCCATTGTTTGTAATACAACTATGTTTAGACTCATTCCTTGTGTCGATGATTGTTTGTTATGTACATTTATTATTCAACTAGCTAGTCAAATTATTTGAAGGAAAAGAAATATTTTCCAATGAGCATAGAAAGAAACAAAAAAAAAAAATCTGTTTATCATCCTGGGTAAAAACGGTGATGAAACTATAGGTTTAAAATGAATTTCAAGCTATCTGAGACTCTGAAAACAAACTATCATCTTTCTGAACTACTACAATGAAAGATTTTCGTCATCCTGATATAAAATAAAAATATTTCCTCTACATCATGTAGAAAATTTATTAGAATACCTACTGGATATGGTTATGCGGTTGCAATTTTTCAACGAAATAGTCATTCAAATTAATATTCATTCATACATTGCAAGCATTTTCCTTCTCCTTTTATGTCAAGTTTTGCGGTTTTCTTACTTGTTTGTGGGTTTTATACAATTGCGGTATTAATGGTAAATATTAATTATTTGTAATAATAAGATTTTTGTGATTAAAACATGCATACATAAATTTTCAGAAATCGTTAGTTAATTGATTACTTTTGACCATCTCTTATGCATTTGCATGCACTTCATTATAGATTTGTTTTAAAACGATTATAGCTAATACAAAGATATTTATTTAATTAATATATTCAAGTCATATTGGTATATAATTTTCTATTAGTATAATTTAATTAATTAATTTAATTTGAATAAATAATAGAAATAAGAGGACAAAAAAAATTTCCTTTTATTTATTGATAACTATTAGGCACACATTGATCAATGGTGTACGAATATATAATATAATTAAATTAAATTTTTTGAAGTTTCAACTACTTTAATAGCTTTCTTTTGAGTACCTTAGTATATAAATTATAATCAATATGTTTAGTATTTCCTACACTTTTCAATCTTATGCAATATGTAATGGTAAAAAACTTTAATCAGGTCATTCATGCATGTACCTTATGTAACATACATATGAATGAGCATGTAAGGAATTTATTTATATGGTTTTGACATAATTGGCATCAATTTAGCAGTAGGTGGTAAAGTTTCCATATTTTAAAAATAACAACGCAGCAATACATATTAAATACACAATATGAATAGAAATGGTAAGAAAACATACATGAATATATGCATTTACTCACATATTTAATATTAAAATGTTCAATAATAATCTCACAACATCAAGAATATTTTACATAAGCTGTCATAAACATTAAGTAAGGGTTTCGCAATATGAGTAGCTCTACCGTTAGATTCATTACTTTTACTTTCGGATCTTGAACAAAGCGTGAATACTGAGACTTTAATATCCTCACAAGAAAAAATCAGATGGAGTAAGGTCAGGAGACTTTGGGGGCCAACGGTGGAGCTTCTTGAAATCAGCTTATTGATGAATTTTCGCTGCAATTCTGTCATAACAGGCCTGGCTATGTGAGCAGTTGCACCATCTTCTTGAAACCACACAGAGTTGAAAGGGATTCCCTTTCGGAGCAGTTTTGGAAAGAAAAATTATTTCTAGACCTTTAAGCAATGGTCTCCATTGACCGTAACAGTAACGCCGTTTTCTTCGAAAAAGTAAGGTCCGACCATGAACCTTGATGAAACTGCATACCACACTGTGACGTGAAGTGGGTGTAATTCCGTCTAATGGAGTATTTTTGGGTTAGAATAACTCCGTATCCGACAATTTTGTTTGTTAATATTGCCGCTCAAATCAAAATGGGCACCCCATCAGAGGACATTTTCGTCCTCTTCCGCCATTTGGGGGAACTTCTCGCAAAATTCCAAGCGAATTGGCAAGTCTGCTGTATTCAGTTGGGTTGTTAGTTGAATTTTATGCGGGAATATATTTAAACCTTTATGCAAAACCGTTTGCAGTGACTGTCTGTTGAAATTCATTTGAGCACATAAGCTCCTTGTCAAAACTGTAGGATTGGCTTGTATGGCAGCAGCTACAGCAGCTATTGTTCCCTGCATCCGAACTGAGGGTTCGCGATGATAAGATCTTCTTGCGATTGTCCCACGCTCTGCAAAATTATTCACGAGCCTCATTATAGTCCATCTGCTATGCTGCCTATATTCTCTTCGGACGGAAACTACGGACTCCAACGCGTGATAGCAGCACACAATTCAAATTCTTGTTTATAATCCCAATCTTCTATTTTCATTATATTTAAAAATGTATCTATTAAATAAAGAAAAAATGGAATAGATATGTTACATAGGAAAAAAAGTTATTACGTGTTCTTTTGGTAGCAGCCTTCATCAGCCACCCTGTATAAGAGTTAGTTGGTCAGTATAGGAAAGAAGCGACCTACTTGAATCAACTAACTTTGAGCGACAGAACTCTTATGACAATATTTTTTCTGGTCACACTTCAAAAATTAATATTTTGACAATTCAGCCAAAAAATTCTGAAAAATGCGACATGCTTGATGCTTGAATAATTTATTTAAAAACATTTCAGCTTTATACTTTCACCATAATCCTTATTGAAATGTATATCTTTTTGGATGTACGTTGAGTTGTAATATGCAAACCTATGACATGTAATCATCATTTGTCTAAGCGCAATTCGACAATCAACAAGAAATGTTTGCATTCATGCATTTGTGAAAAACAAAACGTCGCATACTTGAGGAATTAACATTTTTATGGCACAGCATAAACAACAACCAGAATTCAGTTTCCAGTACGTGTGATGGTCTCAAGTGATGAAATCCATAATGACGACATATCCATTCTTTTGTCGCACGCGCAATTGACACTTGCGCAGCAGGTGTATTATAGGTAGGCACACTAATGGAGGGGTGTATAAGTGCGTTCGTGCGTTATCATCTGCTTAGCTTGAATATTTCCTTCTGTTTTTCATTTGTTTCAGGAGTTTGTGTATTTATTTTCTACTTTTCCATTTCTGGTTTGTCTTCATCTTAAAATAGTATATGCGTGTGAATATGTCACGTGTCAATTTGGACTATTACGACACCGCGTGTATGTGTGTGTGCGATGTCTTTTGTATAGCTTTGTTCTCATTCATTTCATTTAATGACTTTATTTTATAATTACCATCGTTAATTAAGAAAATATATAAATTAAAAATACAATAAAATTAAAAGAAACACATAAAAATATTTTCCACACACATACGCACACAAAAATGTACATTAACTAATTTAGTATTTTTCATAAGATGACATCTTCCCTAATTGGAGTAATACTCCAATCACATGCAACCAAAAATACCTTTGTTGTCATTGTCCTTTGTGAGTATGTTATTTTCCTAGTCGCAGGGGTTTCTTTTATTTACAGACTCTATTACATTAGTAGAGAATTAACATAATTTTACCAGAGAAGTCTCTTCTAAAATCTCTGATTTTACTCTACTCTATCACTCTCCTGTGTGAATCGCTCTTTGTGCAGATGTGCAGTGGCAATGTTATAATATTTTTACAGTTGTAGGGATTGCTTTTGTGTACTCTATTATGTTAATAGAAAATTGCGAAAATGTTACTTTACAGGCTCTCAGTATGTTGTGTCAATTGCTTTTTGTGCAGATGGGATTTGCAGTGGCTTCCTTTCGTTTGCAGGGGTTTTTCTGTTGTTGTTCAATTTGTTTGTTGTTGAAAATCGCATGCGATATTTTACGATAACCATCATCCCCTATATTCTTTTGTTGAGACAATTTATGAATGTGAAGAGAATATGAAGAAAATGTAATGATAACCACTAAGGCTTGGTGCAAATTGAATCCAACATCGATGCACCGATTACTTCAGAGGCTCCAAAGGTTAC
Source organism: Megamerina dolium (assembly GCA_963854835.1). NCBI lineage: Eukaryota > Metazoa > Arthropoda > Insecta > Diptera > Megamerinidae > Megamerina > Megamerina dolium. Next base: position 45,498,894 of record OY978527.1, read on the forward strand.
TGACACTGGATCAAACCTCTAAAATGTATCACAATCTGTAGTCCAACTGATTGAGATCTTCAGACAATCTTGCAATAAAATAGGAACATGGAAAATTTACTCTCCACCATTTTTACATTATGTTTTAGCCTGGGTAGATTGTCTTTATAGACATTCAATCAGAAGTGGTGGTCCATTACTATTTCTTGACCAATTTCTTGGGAATATCTTTTCATCAATGAAATCTATGTTTTCCTAGTCTATGTCTACAAGTTGGCTATAAGTTTGGAGTGCCTATTTTCACACAGAAATTGCTATAGGAAACTGTCTATTTTGCAAACATTTCTAAATGCTGCTTTAGAAATTTATTTTCGCTAAATACATGCTACTAACCAAAGAAAAACCTAATAATTCTTAAAGCGAAGCCAAAGAAATTAGCATCAATATTACCCCGAAAAACAAATGTTGAAATATCTCGTAGAATTTCTCAACTAATTAATGAATTGTGCAAGAAATTAATCAAGTCGAACATTGACAATGAAGCATTTTAACATTCCACAAATATCGAGTGTTGGCAGTAAATTACTAAATGTTCACACATATTCTCACACGGCAAAACGAAGAGGAACAAATGCCAACAACAAATTTGTTGAAAGAAATAAATTAAACTTCGACACGGAGACAAGAAGAACATATAGTACGATATATTTGTGTACCTACCTATACACAATACAATAGATATAATAGCGCTGTCTACACACAAGTGCTGTCACTTTGGGCGCTCATTCTCGTGTCACAAATTATACAAATTCCAATAACTACACATACACCATTCAGCATGTTAAGGCAATGCAATACTTTTTTTGGATGACAATTCTGGACTGCTCTGACACGATGGTACTCGGGGAGGGTGGGAAAGGGATGTTCCTTAGCTTAACTAAACTGAGCAGAGCCGAGTTATGTTAGTAATTAGTGAGTACTGAAGACCAAATAAATAAAATTAGCAGCTGAAGTATATATAAATATGTATGGACCAGTATGTAAATAAGAATATTTCATCTGATAGTCTTTGAAAGAGATGGTTGGCGAAGCATGATGGATTCGGCATAAATTCTAATGGCCAGATAAGTAAGTAAGTCAGTTTTTGAAATTTGGATATACTTGAAATTGGGTGAATTTTGGTAATATATAGAATATGAAGAAGGCGTATCTAATTGTAATAACAAAGCAAAAGTGTTTGTCGAATGCGAACTTTTCAGCAAAAAACATTTACACATTTTTATAAATAAACGAAGCAGTCAGCGATTAAATAATTACAATGGACTTTTTGTCAATAGATCTGTCTAGAATATCTTGCAGACTTGTTAAACCCATTGTTGCTAATATGCAGAAGCCCTGCAACAAAGTAGTAGTCGTTTATACATAATATTTCTTTTATACTAGTATTGGGAACTTAGGAAGGAGTTCCAGCAATTGAGAAGTCAAGACCTCTCTCGAAGAATGAAAACGATATCCTACAAGTATTCCATCGGGCCTGTTCTTATTTATTGTGCTTGAAGCTTCTCCGCCTTGGACAAGAAGTTATTTGGAATTTTCGAGAGGAAAATTCTACATAAGATCTTTGGACTTCCTTCTGTTGGTGGTGTGTACCGATAAAGGTACAACGTAGAGCCAACCATTATGGCACAGTTACGTGCATAAAAATTTAGCGGTTGCGCTGGTTCATTCATGTCGAGTAAATGTTCGAATACGCTCCAGCCAAAAAGCTTAGACGAAAATGGTGACTCAACTATTGCTGGAAGAACTTGGAATTTATGTAAGTATGTATACTTGATTTTTTAAAGTTTATAACAAAATCCTCTATAAACAGTTTTCCAATACTAAACTTCCTAGATTTATAAAAAAAAAACGCATTTTCACGTTGAAGTTTCCAATTATGTCATTTTATGCCCTGTACACAAGCCTTAAAGTAAATACGTTTTGGTTAAATGTTTGTAAGCACTTAAAACATGATTCAAAGATAGAGAAAAGTGTATTTGTCAAAGAGTGTTGATTTCCAGATATTCGTTCGTCTGTCCTTGTGTGTAAAAAATTTTGTTGTTCTAACTATAATTTGAAAAAATGTTGAGATATTGGCATGACATACCTATGATCCAAGGGTATGAATATTATTGAAAATAGACAAGATCGGACAGTTGCAACATCCACACGAAACAATAAAAAATACTAACCCCGACAGTGGGTGCCGTAGCTCCGTGGTTAGTGCGTTAGCTTTCTCATCCGTAGGTCGTAGGTTCAAGCTGAGGTAACTTTAATATTGAAAAGATTTTTCTTTCAAACGATGCCCACTTGTCGGCAAGTAATTGACAATTTTTCCGCCAGTATTAATTTGCCATGAAAAATGCTTCTTAAAGAGCTCTGTGACAAAGCTCAGAAAAAGACAAATAGGTCCCTTCTAATACTGTTGAAATTTAACACGCCCAACAGTACAGTACTGGGCTTTCTCGGAGAGAGGACATATTTTTAAAGTGAAACTAATTTCATTTGCTCACTATTTGTTGTTGTTGCCTTTCTTGAGCTCGGCTTAAATAGCTATTTACACATAGTTGCATGTATATTAGGGCGGGTCAAATTAGTGGACAAGCTTAGGTTAGATAGGTAAAAACGACAAATCGTATGGAGAGAAAAAATCACAAATGATTGTAAGAAATCTAAGAATATTTGTCCATGAAACCATGAGACTACAAACCAATTTCGATGCATTTGGACAATTTAGCACTCCTATCCAAATAAAATAAAAATGTTTTTTAACTATTTGTATTTATGGGATCCTTTAAAATACTTAAACATTTGCCATTAAATACATGCTTGGATTTGAAATTGATTTATCAATGACTTATCAAAGATCCTCACATAAACATGCCTCTCAGATGACATCGCCTTACAGATCAGCTAGCAAGTATTTTTCTTAATAATTCAGATTAAGCATTGTAGACAAGATACAAATTGCTGTTTTCGTTTCAACACGATGCGTTTCTATACGTTTTTTTTGTTTTTTTTTGGGGCATACTGCTACTACGAGTAGACACGTAAGTATAGTATGAGAATTATTGTTCAAATAAACTTGTCACGTGGTTGCAGTTGTTCCCCAATCGTTGCTCAGCCAACTAAATAGTACAATATAACCAAATCACACATTTTTTTAAGATCAATGCGAGCGATTTCATGGAAAATTGTCTGTTGCCTGCATTTGCATTTAATCGTTTTTAATTTAAGACCACATCTCTTGTTTGTTGGTTCAGTGTTGTTTTCTCCTTCATGATCATAGTATTTTTTTATTTTTAAAATACATACATATACCGAGCGAACAACTAAACAACAGTTCATTATTAGTGTACGACTATTTTTCTTTCGTATTTTTTCGATGTAGTTGGAATTATTTATTTCTTTTGATCAAAATTGTTTGTTAATTTGTACGAATTTTTGTACGATTGTATGCTCAATGAATTGCTGTTGTATTTTGTTTTTTGTTAATGTTGATGTCAGATACAATACCAGATCGTTATGCTGTGACAGATGCATTGCTAATCCCATTCAAATGCGTTGCGCGGTAGCATACGTATGAACAGTGGCAACAGCAGCAATACACCAGCCGACTCCTATATGTCTCTCTGATTCTTCTCTTGATATATGTACATATATGCATACATATTTAGATATGTATTGTATAGTCGTATGTGATATTTTTTTTATTTTCATGCTTAATCACATACATATGTATGTAGATATAACTCAACATGTCCTATTCGCCTCATGCCTTCTTCGTTGTTACAAGTTGATGTTGATGATTTGGAGGTGTCATCATCAATATTGTCATCATGATGTGGCAATATGAAATGCACTATACATTTTATACACATATGTAATATTAGAAAGTGTCGCACTTTTTTGTGAGTTCTGTTTTTGAAAAAACTTTGTGATAATTATGAGTGATTTCTCGTTGGAAATCTAAAGACATGGATTAATGTAGATTAAAGTGTATTTCCTGTTTTGCTGTTTTAATGGTATTTTTGGAAGTTGTAAGTGCATACATAATTTATCGTCTGAACATTTAGTATGATAGTTTCCAAATTATACATTTGCTAATACATGGTATTGTTGAAAAAATATCTTGATTAAGAGGAAATTAATTTTTTTAACATCTCATGTTTTACATTTTCGATATTTTAGTTTTAAAGTTTATGTCAAACATATGACAGTAGTCGAAAAAGAATAGCCAGCCAGAAGTTCTATTGGTTCTTTTGTCTGTAAACAAAACCGAAGGGGATATAGCCCCAAACTTAAAGGGCTCTTTTATGAAATGCGCTTTCTATTTGATAGTGAATTAAAAAAAATGTTCTTTAATGAGCAGCTGACTTACCTTCTTTATTTTTCCATGTTCACCATCTTCAGTCGGGTTTATTTGACAAAAGTGAGTACAAAACAAATAAAGACGTATCTCGAATAATTTCGTATTGGTCTGACTATGAATTCTGTGCTTATAATATCAATTCTGTGATGGATTCAATAACAAATAAACTTGCAAATAACGCATACTTGGCAATTACTTTCATTTCGGAAAGCTAAAGCAAACACTTGTTGAATGCTGCTAGTCCCATACAATAAAATCGCCGACCAAAATGTAGTCGTATTCATTGGATTCGGCAAAAATTCTGGAATTGAATTTAATAATAAAATTAAGCAACAAGATGACGAACAGTAACGAAAAAATATTCATTTGACGAAGAAATTAAAATCACGCAGTTTTTTATTTAAAGAAAAACAAATTGCTGTTGTCCCATGTTAAAGGCTAATTCAACGATTCGCTTGATTTATTTACACTCCACTATAAAAAGACTATGCGACACACCTACTGGGTTCCACGAACCACCCACATATACCCAGTGTGCTCGTTTTCGAAATGACGCGCCCTAGAGTGTCGAGGCTTTTTCACAAATCATCTTCATTTGAAGGCTAACATATCAAATACGGTTAAAATAAAACAGCTGCCTTTACATTCCAATGCTATAAAATCTCATATCAGTTGTAAATACAATAAATATAATATTGGGGTCAAATGTTTGAAAAAATATAAAATTTTGTCTTATTTTCCAATATTTTAGAAATGGTTAAAATTATAACTTTGCTGCCTCCAGACAACATGAGCCGCAGATTTCATTGGCTAAGTGTCGGTCTTTTGCGTACATAGGATCATGCTATTTTATTACACACTTTACAGTTTTAAAGGCCAAATACGGTGAAAATATTGAAAGTGCTGAAATACATTCGAGATATATATTCAAAATAGAAGTGGATATTTTATATTTTCTTCCAATATGACGGAGCTCAGTGGTTAGAGTGTTTGCCTTCTGATCAATAGGTCAAGGGTTCAATTCCCGGCTGAAGCACAATACCCACCTGTCCACAATTCTTCCCGTAGTAACAAATTGCCACGAAAAAACTTCTAAAAGAGCTCTGTGACAAAACTTAGAAAAAGTTATTTCACGAGGATTATGTTATTTGGAACCGGCTAATATAAGGAGGTTCCTTCTAGTACTGTCGAAAATAACGATACTGGAAGAGAAGACCAGCCAAAGGGCCGTTCGGGGTCTATAAAAATACCGAAAAATAATTTGTTGTAAAAGTGGGAGAGCTATTTGCACAGGTACTTTGCAGAACTGCATTCATAAATGCACTCGTATGATGATCACATTCAGGGTATACTGTCTAAAGTGTGAACAACCTCCGAAGGAAGCCATCTTAAAGGTTGAGAGAAGTACTTATAACCTATCAGACGCTTTTTTATTTTTCAGATTCGGTAGAGGCATAGAAAACTAATTGATTATAAAATGAAACGTGTAATTTTGCGAAATAAAATTCAAGCTAAGCCCTACAAAATACAAAAAGAACAAAACTTGACGGCCGTTAGGAAAAAGTTCGGTTGAAGAGAAAACTCGGCCTCGCTGATAGTTTTTATGTCTGAAGCGTGAAAGTGAACGTTAATGTGTATCGGGAATTGATTCTACAAGACGTCCTGGAGCTGTTAACATTCGAATACTTTGAATTAGATGCATTCGTCTCTGTACCATCTCACAAAGAAAAGAAACTGCTTTGAAGTCATTTTTCAGGCTTCCAGATCTTCACATTTGACAAAATAATTATTCTCTAAATTAGGTGGTATACCTGAAAAGATGCCGACGGAAATGCAAACCACTGGTGAAAGTCTTAAGAGACCTGCTAATAACTCTGTACTTTCTTCGCTTTTGTTTGTACATAGTTCTATGCAGTTGTTTAAGAGCTGTAGTTATCTTTTGAGAGAATTTATTTACAAAAATAAATATTTTTCATTGAAATTTATGTACAAATATATGTCGTATTTTATATTCTAGAAAATTATTTATTATTCAATACACACACCGACGAACGATGTTAAATACGGTGGAAAAAAGTTGCTTAAATTTGACGAATATTCTAATTACACGCTTGCTGCGATCAACCTCTGTTGTTGTGAGAACTGCGGCGGGAACAGGAGGAGGTGAAAAGGGAGATGGAAAAGGAGGTGAAAAAGGAGGTGAAAAAGGAGGTGAAAAAACAGGCGGAAAGGCCGATGAAAAGGGCAAAGCTATAGCTTTTGATAACTTAGAATTAACTGATGGAATGAGACCCACCGCATGTCCGGAACCAGCAAAGAAACCTGAACAGAAAGCTGCAGCACCAGCTGAAGCACAACAGCCACCTCCACCACCTCCCAAGCCTGAACCAAAAATTAAGACATTTAAGGTGTATCGATATAAACCGGGCGATAAACCAACCATGCAAACATACAAATTCGATATGAATAATTGTGGCCCGATGGTTTTGGATGCATTATTTTATATTAAAAATCAAATCGATCAGACATTGACGTTTCGACGTTCGTGTCGTGAAGGCATTTGTGGGTCGTGTTCGATGAACATCAATGGTGTGAATACACTTGCCTGCATTACCCGAACGGATCCAAATACATCAAGTGTCACCAAAATTTATCCACTGCCGCATATGTATGTCATTCGTGATTTGGTCCCGGATATGACAAATTTCTACAATCAATACACATCAATTCAGCCATGGTTGCAGCGAAAAAATGAATGCAACGAACCGAAGGGTCGCGTTCAGTATCTGCAGGCCATAGAAGATCGTGACAAATTGGACGGCCTGTATGAGTGTATCCTTTGTGCGTGTTGCACCATGGCATGCCCATCGTACTGGTGGAATAGTGATCGTTACTTGGGACCAGCTGTGCTTATGCAAGCCTATCGTTGGGTGATCGATTCACGTGACGATAAGACTGATGAACGTTTGAACCGCTTGAGGGATCCATACAGTATCTATCGTTGCCACAGTATTTTCAATTGTACGAATACTTGTCCGAAGGGTCTGAATCCGGCTGCAACTATTGTTAAGTTGAAACAATTACTGGCGGGTTATGTAAAGAAGAATGAACCCAAAATAGATCCTGCAAAGTTTCATAAACTATAACGTAGCCATGGTATATGTACATATGTTATTAGTGAAGAGTATTTTTGGAAACAATATTTCTTATCATGATAATTGAAATTTTATACATTTACTTAAACTTTTAAAAACAAAACAGCAATTTTGTATTCAAAACAGCAATTTTGTATTCATTTTTCTTCCGAAGAATAAGTGGAATCGTTGTCGATTGATGCAAAAGAAAAGCAGCAGACAATAATGAAATTTATACGTACAACCAGTTGATTAAGACACAAATTTAATATATTCATGGGTGAATAATTACAACAATATCCGTAATAAATTGCACAATTACAATGAAACATACAATTCTAGTGCGATAGCATTTACTGATTACTGATACTCGTGGGTGATGCCATTCAGAAACACTAGACACTATGGCAATGATCGTAACACGTAAACATCGTTAAGCAGTGATATTAATTATTGCAATTATTTATCATTGCATAATTGTGCAATTGTTTAATATGTTTCGGTTTCACACCCATCGTGAATGCAAGGGAATCGTTTCGGTGAATTATGTATTGCATTCAGAATCCAAATACTATTGCATGGTAGTTTGCCACCACAATTAAGCATTAGTTGAAGTTATCTACAATTGTGTTCCACAAAAACAAAAAAAAATTATAGCAATTTATTAGTTTGGTTTTCTCTGGATTTCATTTATGCTACTTACCTTAAGAAGGTGTATGTATAGAATAAATATATCAATTGCGTGATTCAAACGTACTTGAGGGAGTACAAGTGAATGTTCTTAGTTGCAATGGGAAACTTTTAGTGACCTCTTCCAAACGCACAAATATGAAAATCTTATATAAGCATGATTTTAAATTGTCTGTGGTCTGAATCAAGTTTTTGATAAATTCAATAGACCACAAATCTCTGATTTATATACATCAATATTTTATTCTCAGAGAGAAGGAGCTCTGTGCAAAGTTCAAAGAAAGAGTGCTGTCAAAAGAGTTCTGACCTCCGTAACTGATATACATAAAACGTAAAAAAAAAAGGGAGGATTGAGTACAAGGTCTTGAACTCTGTGGGTGAATATATTATCGTAAGCATGTGTGCATTTATACTGAGATGTCTTATAAAGGAAAATGTGTGTTTTTCTAACGACAAATTATGCTTGGTTTATTTTGTGGTGTTAAACGAATATGAAAAATTCTCATTATTGAATTTGTTGGCAGATTTTTTTCATAGAAAGATTTTCTAAAATATTTATATCATGAATGCTTTCTGTCAAGTTGAAATATTTTAGTGGACGACATAAAATGAACAAAATTAATGTTTCGGTAGTAAAAAAGGCAACTTATTATTTTTTTTTTCTACGAAAGGTGAGGTACCTTAATGTACCTAAATAGGTAATTAAAGGAGATAAATGAAAATTGATGAGTTATGGATAAGAAGGAAATTATGTTAGAAGCAATTAAATTTTATTGAAAGCTCCATACACCTAAAGCGTTATGGCTTTTTTTTTGTTTATTTCGCAATTGAGTATCTATTTTTATGGTAATAGGTATATATTAAACATATTGCTACGTTGAAATGTTTCCTACAAGGATTAGTTGAACGATACGAATGCTGAGAAAAGCTATCATAAGGATTTTTGAATCTGTTTATATCAAAGATGTGTGTCTACAGCAGAGCTGGGCTGTTGTGAATGTTGTTATTTCAATTATTCTTCTAAGTACGTTTGATTTTTTGATCACGAGAACTAAAAACTTTTAATCGAAATATATTGAAGCATGTAAGACTTAACGTGTTTAAAAATGTATTTTCAGCAAATACTTATACGAATTAAAGTGCTATAATAATTCTGTAATCTTTTTCCATACATGTTATTTTAAATTTCTATATAAATACGTTTAGATTCGGAATAAATTATGGTATACATTCATTTTTAATTGTCTGAAGAAGCTAAGGACAATTTTGGTATAATTTTAAAGAAGCATTTCAGTCGCGCGAGTGCACTTTCACAAGCTGTCGCAATTAAAATTGGTAAATTGTGAATATGTTTGATCTACAAATTTCTAATATTAATCACATGTAATTAATTATTTTAATTAAGCAATTAAGACTTTGTTTAGTAACAATACATTATTCGGACACGGAATTTACTTGTACTTCTACATACCCAGCTCTATATATATATATATAGGAACATATATTTACTCATTGATATTTTCTTGTGAAAAATAGCTAAAAACAAATAGTGATAAGCTTCCTAAAGCAATTAAATAGAACCAATAATAAGTAGCAATGTCCGAGTAGGAGCAACGACAAAACAACCTTGCATAATCGAAAAGACCATCGTGACGTATAAGCATTTTCAAAACAAATACACATATATATTCCATGTACAAATTTAAAAGCCACCCACATAAGGTATGTAGGTACATTGTATTTTCGTTTGTGAACTGCTTAAAAAGCTTCAGTTGATTTGATTTGAAATTTTTGCAACGCAAATAGCAAACATATGGCTGGTGAATACTTAAAAAGCTCAAGTATGTATTGTAGCAACAATGCCTAGCGAATATTTATTAAAAGCTTTGCGATTTGTGGAAAGCACACGTTTCTCTATGTCTGTTTGTCATATAATAAACAACATACATACGAGTATAGGAACATTCAATGTTGCCATGCTGTTATAAACATAATGAATATGAAATTTCATGAATAGATATAATATTATTCTTAACAACATGTTTACACTAGTTTATTTCTCTCAATAATGTTGTGTTGTCAGACAAAATAAATGGAATACGAGTACTCATAACATTAATTATCGACAAAATTTCCGAGTCTACAAGTATAGGAAGAAATGAGAATGAGAAACTTTGCATCATGCAACATTTTTACAATTGTGAGAAATTTCACGACTCAATTTGACATTTATTGATGTGACATTATTTGCTGCAGCAATTTTATTATACGAGAAATTACAATTCTATCGTGAAAATATCAAAATAAAAAAGCGAAGCAATACATACTAAACATCTAAAATTCAAAATACAAAAGAAAATCAATTATTCTGACAACTGATAAACGTCAGAAATGTTGCCGCGATGTTTAAACAATGTTTTAGTATGTATATGAGGAAGTGGGATTCATTTTGAATCGGCGCAATGAGACTAATGTGATCAAGCTCTATGATGGATTTTTAAAATAAACAACAAACAATCTGTTGAACCAGAGTAATTCTGAAAGTGTACGATATTTTGACAAATTTTATTGAATACGATCATTATTTTGTCTATTTAATTCTAGCAACATTTTCCGTGTGCCAGCCGTGTGCAGCGTCAATTTAATTGAAATTTTAAACTATTGCAAGTGGCAACACTGTCCTCTCACCACTAACCAATACCACGTGTTAAATAACAACAGCAGCAACAACATTAAAACAATTGACAATAGAAGCTTTGAACAATCCGTCGGAAATGTATGGAAATGTTGGCAAAGTGACGAAGCGCGGCAAAGACAAATAAATTTGAGCGTCGCGTGAATAAAAAAAAGAGAAAAATAGCAAAAATCAAATCCAAAGCTTTTGCGTCCAAGTATACCTACTTATAAGTAAGTATATAGGTTCATATGTAGGTACCAAAGTGTGTGTGTGTACGTCACAGAATCAAATGTTGGTGTTCGTTGTTTTACTGCCGCGTTTTGTTGTTACTGCTACTGTTGCTGCTGCTGCTGCTACGGCTACTGCTATAACGGCTGTTGTTGTTGATGATGATTTTTCCGTAGGAATTGTTCAAAAAGAAGCTTTCACATAGTTGGTATATGTATGTATGCATGTATGTATGTATGTATGTATGTGATATGTGCTACCCTATACCGCCTAACAAATTGCCAGCAGTCAGTCATTTAGTCGCAAAAAGAACGTCACGCAAATTGTGAAAGAGCAAAATCAAAGCAAAGGAAAATTCCGCGTTTAGTTTTGGTATCGTTGCAAAACAAAAAACCAAATTAATTTAATTAATTTAAATCAACTAATAGAAATAGTGATTTTGCTGAAGAACTTGGTGACTTTTTGTTGTTGTTGGCGTTCTTTAATACTTGTGTGCTAATTCAACACATTATTTTACATACTATAGCGCGTCGCACATACATTCATCATCAATATCAAAATTAATTTTGTACTTTTCTACGAATTCATTACTACAACGATCAAATAAACACATTCACACCAACACATACATATACACGCATATTACTTAAATATATTGTATAAAGAAAGTGCTAAATATCCTTCTAAATGAGAAGATTTTAAAAGTAAAAAATTAAATATCATCGGAGCGACTATTTTTCAAATTTTATTGTTGTTATTGGCAACTACTTTATGAGCTTTTGTATGCATGAGAAGCAATAACAACTGTTATAATCATAATAATAATAGTAATATTGTAATAACAACTGCTGCAACAGAAAGGACTATAGCGACGACGACCATATAAAAAATAGGCTGTGCACTAGTATAAATCAACCAAGTGAAAAATCAACGAACCAACAGTAAAAATGTCATGGAGATATGCGGTATGTTATCCTACTATGTATACACAATTGCATGCAATGCATAACTGTGGGTGGGGGTGTACATATGTGCCTACGTCTAAAAGTGCTGCGTACGTTAAACTCATTGAAAGTTTCTATACATCTTGATGCGCGCTCATAAGCACTGTATACTTCCTTCCTGCGGTAGGAGAGCTGTATGAAATCTCATTACTAACTAATGTAGTATGTACGTACATAGTGTAGTGATGATGAGTGGGTGAGCATGAGGGTGTCTAGCATCATATTATGCGTGATGATTTGTGTAACTAAAAATACTTCAGTTGCGAAATTATGTTTGTAGTGTGTGTTTTGTGGTTCTTGTTCGGTTTGGATGAGCAGCATCATGCAATGTTGATGATGAAGTAAGCTCTGAAAAGTCCGTAACAAGTGCACCTATATTTCTCATGTACAGTGGGCCTGATAGTTAGCTCATGGCAATCTTTTGGGTATGCATCTATTGCATTAAGAAATATGTATGCGTTTATTTATTTGGTGCTTTCATTTTGAGGTGACCTTGAAACGAATGTACACCTATGTGCTCTGCTGACCCAAATTGTTTATGTTTGTACGAGAGCTGTATACACTATATGAAGTGGCACTTGTGCATGGAGTATATACAAGTAGATACATGTGCACAAGACACAATAGATATGATTTGTTCGAACATATAGAGAGTTGAGTTTATTTATTGTACCAATACACACACCAACACATATACACAGGCTCAAAGGTCTTCTTGTAGTACATGCTCACATATATACGTTAGTTACTTGTTAGAGGGTGCATTAAAGTGGTGTCTCAAAATGTGTGCAGTCAAGAACAACAACAAAAACAATAACTTATTCATCTAAGAATAGAAAATTGTTGTATTGTATTGTATTGAATTTTATTGATGGTCCGATAGTCTCTAATGGAAATACTCGAACAAGTAAGAAAAATAGGGCAATTGATATGTCATATGCTCGATGAAAAATATTGTGGAATTTTAAGTAATAATTCTCTTCAGTGTATATGTTCACTATGTATATTACATCTGTCCAACAAATGTATGGTATCACTAAATTATGAGCTTTGAACACGTTTTTTTTTTTTTTTTTTTTTAAATTTATTTTGATATGAATGAATAAAGGAGGAGTCCCACCCAACCAACTAAACCATTTTGAAGGTTTTTGTAGAAATTTCTAAATTTTCTCATGAAAATTATAACAAATGCAAATAAATATAGTTGATGAAAATTATAACAAATGAAAATAAATATAGTTTTGAATTTGACTAATTTTGAAACAAAACAGAAACATATTTCAATTATTTTCTATAGAACTTTGTCCTCACAATGTCTGGTATTTTTCAATTTATTTTCCATTTCTTCATGCGGAAATTAGTGCAAGTCTCCGATAGATTCTCTATACATACAAAAATACGTTTCTCTTGATTTTTTGGGGAGCCGAATACGGTTGTAAAGGGTTCCAATGTTTTTTAGCACTTCAGATTTTGAACACTTCAATTTGACTCTTCTTAGGAAAGAATTTCAAAACGTGAAAAATAGTTCAAATATTATTCTAAGATGTTTTATTGGTTATATTAAAGTGGTTTACATATTTTCGTAGGATATTAGCCCTTTATTTACTAATATTATGGACTATATTATACTCATTTTCTAAGAAATGCCAAAGAATACACTATATATGTGTTTTAAAGGTTATCAAAAATATGTAATTACACCTAGAATTGCTTTAAAACCATTTGCCATCAACAATAATGAACACCACTAATGTACGTACTCCTTTTATGTTCAGCAGTGCAGTTCTGAAGTACTTGTTCTGATTTGTATTAAGGTAGTATGCTTTGATATTTCACAATTCACAATGTGTTTTAATATATTCCACAATGTTTACTTGTCAGTACTACCCCTCCGCCAATATAGAATATCTGAACTAATGCAGAATTCGCAATTTTATATGGTAATATTACACCTAAGGGTTTGTGTATATATTCGAATTTGACATAAATAGGCTGGCTTACATTACACTCGATGCAGATTGCATCCGTTTAATTGTATGTCGACAGTAAAACACAGTGTGTTTCAAAAGTTTATAAACTGGTGGTCAGTAGGTTTATACAGTAGCACCATCTATTGACATATGAATGAATATAAAATTACATTTTGCATTTTTATTAACATGTTGACAATAAAGAACAAAAATAGCGCCTCTTTATTTGTAACTTCTCTTCACTTTGTCACTTTGCTTGCGGGTCTTATCAGCAACACCAAGATTCATTAGCAGTTTTTCGTGTAGTTTGGTTTCCTGTAATTGACAGATGGCAGTGATGAGTAAGACTGTTGAGCAATAGTCCGAAATCTTTTGAGACACAGTATGTATATACAATATATATGTACAGTATATATGTGTGCCATAAAGTATTACTTAATTAATGAATCACGTGCATATAAATGTACATTCATACCAATATTCTATACTCTCACATTTTCTGTATTAAATATCTGTAATTAATATTGGAACAATTATTATAGTCATCAGTGTGCGAGCAGCTATTGCAAATAAATTCAATAGAAGACTAATTACATTCTTTTTCCATAACTAATTATACATATATTATACGATTTTGCAATAGTAAATGCATTGTTGCATTTCATTAAAAAAAAAAATAGTAATAATAATAATAATAATAATGGCAGTGCGGCATTTCATAAAAGATCGATTGAAAAATAAACTTAACAATAACAAAACAACATTAATATCAATATCGATTCATAGCCAGCAAAGTTATTTAAATGCTGCCGAGTAATTACATATATACGTACCTACCTACAGACTTGAAAGGTATCAGTATGTATGTATATGCATATTGGAAAACACATGCACACATACGTATTTTATATGTACATATATTTAGAAATGCCAATGTCGTCAATGTATGTAACATTAGCAATATCAACAACAAGTTCAGCTAGTGAGCGTAACGCGTCAGTGGTAAATGTGGGCGCGTACGTCATGCTTGATTGGACGAGATCACATTTTGCTCATCTCGCGAAATGAAAATGTTACTGTAATTGCGCAATTTTAATTAAAATTAATTTTATACCTAGAAATGAATGAGTAAACAATTCAAAGAGCACACTTATTAGGTACATATTTAAATACGTATATACATGTGTATATGCATATTAGTTTGACTAATGTTGCATACTAAAAAACATGTTGCTGTTGATACTTTTTTATAAATACTCTCTTTTATTTCATGATATTCTGCAAAATTGTTCAAAAAAGTTTTGCAAAAATTTGATTTTGGGTGAAAAAATTTTCATTATGCTAATTTTGACAGAAAAATTAATTATAAATGTCAAATATACGTATTCAAAAATATTGGCCTATGCCTATAGTGAGATTTTTCCAAATTATGATACTTCATTCGCCATTGGTCATTTTCATACAAATGTGTGTGTTTATATTTTTACAAAACTAAAAAAAAACACATTTTGAATAAATTTCAATTAATTTTTAATTAATTTAATCTTAAGTATAGACTATTTACATGATCAAAGTTGGCGTAGCAAACTTCTTTTCTTCTTTTCAATGTTCACCTTACTAATGGTTATCGCTAAAGTTAATTTAGTTCTGAAATCATAATATAAAATAAACAAAGGTTTATATTTAGTCGACAACTAAAATATGTGTATGGAATATAAGACGTCTTAATATGAGATTTTTGTTTGTCAGAAAAGTCATGACGCATTCATAGTGTGATTGTCAGCATTCTTAAGGTACAGTATGTAAGGTAGAATAGAGTTTCGATGTAAATAAATTTATGTATGGAATCTCACATTGTCGTAGAGAAAGATCTCTGAGCCAATTGTATGGTTTCATGCAGTAGAACATCGAAACCACAATATTTTTGTAAACCCATCATACACAGAGCATCCCTAAGCTTGATGAAGACCGGCTTTGTATGTTATTCGAGCTTCATTTTTATCATTGCGTTATTGTATATTATTATAAGCAATTTCATAGCCAACCATAAGCATCGAAAATATGGGAAATGAGAAAAGCTTCTTTGAGTTTGTCAGGCATCCACACATCGAACTTACTGATAAATTCCATCTTCTTGAGGTGGTCGGGGATGGTTAAATGATGAATATTTAGTGCCTCTGCGATATCACAAGTTGTCGCATATCCCTATTTCATCATCATCAACTGTAGTTGACATAAATATCTTATGTGCGAAATTTTAATCAACTAACAGTGGCTCGCAACATGTTGTAAACAATTGTTGCCATAAGATCTACGAAATTTATCACATGCCTGACTTGTTTTGTGCCATTTTTGAATATAATATTATAATATGTTGCTATCCATATTTATATAGCACCTTATTTGCATAGCACTTGAGTCGAATGCGACTATTTACTGGCAAATGCGTCACAACTTTTCCGACAATGTATATGGCACATGTGTCTGTATCTATACAAATGGAAATTTTAACATACTATATCTATAATATTTAAATAGTATCGACCTAATTTAATAGAATTTGATTTCATTTTCTATTTTTAAATATTAAATACTAATCACGAGTTTCCATTAAAATATATATATTTTTTAAGAAATTTGCAATTACAAGTCTGCAGAAAATTCAGCGATAAACATTTTAGTTGCTCTGTAATGTAATGTAATGTGTAATTTAGATGTAATTTCGCTTCCATAGTTATGGTCAAAGTTAAGATCATCTGAAAGTTAGAATTGACTTTCGGACAGATTTTTGTATGGAAAATTTGTCAAGCCAGTCGATTCTAACTTTAAGATAATCTCATCTTTGATAAATACAATATATAAGAACCAAAATTGAATGGATGCTTGCTTTAAACAAAAAGATAAAAATATTCCCACAAATAGGAGCCACTCTAATGCATGTAAATACCAAATATGTAGATATCTACAAATGTACATATGTCGATATATAATTTAATAGCTCATATGGATGTAAACACTTTTATGTAATAAATTGATCGTTAAAGTGTTGGAATTAATGCAAATTTTGTATTTGCATTTATAGAAAGACTTCAACAAGTATGCCTATGCACGCAAATTTAAATAATATTAGAGATTTTTCATTATAAATTGCGCATTTTCCTTTAGTAAATGTTCATTTGGAATCGAAAGTTCAATGAAATGGTGCTGGATAGTACCACTGTAATAATTTCTATTATGATGACGTGAATTATAATAAAAATTGTTGAAATTATGAAATTTAAATTAGTTTATGGTTTATTATCTCTGTACAAGTTTATCTACTGACTGTTTAATCGATAATAATTCGCTATGGTGGCCGAATCTATTGTATGTAAATGCATTTACTTGTAAATATTTATGGCAATACATGCTATATATATATACGAATGCATTTCGTCTTCTTTATCTTTTATTAGTCGATTTCGAGCGGCAGAACTTTTGAGTCATAACTTTATTTAGAGCTCTTTTCGAAGCTATGCATATAGCAGCTTTTATATGTTGTATTTATAATTTATAATTATATTTGTATTGGGCTTGTATGAAAACAATAGGTGTTCATTCTTCTTTTATAGCTTCTACTAGTTACAAATACATATTATATGCATTTTTCGTTCTTTTGTTCTTCTCAAATACAGTTTTTATAAAACATATGAATATACAATAATACAAATGTATATAAACAATTTATTATTGTCATCGTTGTGTAGCAAATATGTCAAGGTCAATTAAATTATTCCACTGTCACCATTATCACGGCTACCAGATGTATATAGCTTTTATATATAGTAAATTATCGTCTACTTTAACGATAGTTGAAAAAGAAATTATTTATCATTGAAATTTGTGACACTTTATTGTCGCAATTCTGTGAAATAGCACAGGCAAATTTCTTGAAATTATTTCTGTTTTGCATTTCTACAATTATAGCGAAGAAATAACCAATAATTCACCAATGCAATTGTGTACAATATGCTAGCATACATATTTGCATGATGAGGTCAAATACATTTGTTACTCGTTAAACTGGGTTACCGAATAAATAATATGGTTTGCATCGAAAATAAGGCCGTGTGTATATAGAAAGTGGAGCAGATTGGTTTCATTGGAATGTTTATGCAAATGAATATTACTAATAATGGTTTCAACTATTAGCTGTACTAGAATAGAATAAATGTTACTTTGAAATTGAATATAAAGTACATTTCTACCTAAAATAGCTTAGCCGTTGCGTATACGTAACATTTGACATTTTCAGCTCAATACTACATTAGATATATATTAGATCGACTCACACAAAAAATTTTGCTTTGATAGTGAAATGAGAGAAAAAAATGAACAACGGAAATATTAAAATTGAATGGAAACATATTTGCAAATTGCTAAATTTAAATATACTATTATTTGTATGACGATAAATAAATAAATAAAAATTATAAATAAAATTCAACGCCTTCACAGAAATAATAAAAATTTATTTGTTTTTTCCATTCTGAATGGAAAAATAAATAAATGAATTTTGACAAAACTAAAAAAAAAACATTTAAATCCAAGGGAAGTACTATCTTTAAATGCGTGTATATTGAATTATATCCTACACTCAAACAGTCAGCGGTATACTGAATTGATGCCACCATTTGAAACATCCATTTTATTGATCAAAATTATGATCTCGGTCGACTTAGGCATGAGTCCTTGTGAGTGTGTCTGTTAGCTCGCACAACAACTGCAGGAATTATAGATCAATTTAAAGGAAAATTGGGATACTAGATTAGATTGGCAAAGGCTAGACAATTACTGTCTATGGCAATGCGTCCGACTCGAACTATTGTGCCATACCCGAGTTTAATATTGGAACAGATTATATCCTTCTATTTTCTGAAAGAACATATTGATTTTTGTGATTTCAAGTTCCGATAGATTAGTAGTCTGTAGTAGTTCTTTCCCGAGTGTTTGTTTTCTCACCCGGATAAGGACTGGGCGTTCTGTGATAAGGTGTATGAATGTCTGATCGTCGCCCATACAGAATCTGCGTATTTTGTTGGCTGTCAATTTCAGACGGGTTTTATGTTTGTTTAGTAGACAGTGTCCACTGATTATACCTGTCATAAGTTTTAGTTCTGTTTTACTCAAACTCAACTCAAAGGTATTTTGAGTTTTTCAACGAGTAATGCAGAAAGAAAGCTTTGGTACATTCCATACCAATAGTTTTTGACCAGCTTGCGTTTGCTTTGGTCATATATTCTTGTTTGATGCAATTTTTGTAATGCGGTTTGCTGATTCCCAGGATTGGTTCGGGTCCAAATGGTTGCTTTTCAGCTCTCTCTCTCTCTCTCTCTTGCCAATCTGTCTGCATTCTCATTACCATCGTAGGTAGCCACAGTGTGCTGGAATCCAGTGTATTACTACTTGATTCCCGACTGATAGTTGTCGGAGAAGATTAGCTGTCTCCCAAACTAACTAAATGTTGACGAATGCAAGGCTTTTATTGCCGCCTGACTGTCCGACATTACAATGATTCTTTTCCTATAAAGACGAAGGTTAAGAATTTCCCTGGTACATTGATTAATAGCAAAGACATACGCTTGAAAGACGGTTGCTAAGCTACCAAGACTGATTGATATTCGAGTATTGGGATAATAAATTCCAGCTCCTGTGCTTTCTTCAGTCTTGGATCCATCAGTGTACCAGACAATGTCGTCATGAGTAAGACTGATTTTTGAGACTTCCCACTTTATCCGGTTTGGGATATGAGTAATATTGGGATATACTCGTAAGAGTATTTTCACCAATGAATGAGTTCGTGAATTGTTGGAGTCGGATGAAAACCAAACTAACCTACCATGCAAAATTATTTTACTAAATACGTATTTTCACACTTTGCTCACGAAAATACGAAGCTATCAAGGTAAAACTTCTTATCATAAAGTTAATCTGACTACAAAATATATATGTTACAAAATAGGGGTATTCGGATAAAAACCGCGCTCATCTGTATGTTGTTAAATGGTTATTATTTGCTATACATTGCTATATATATTTAATTCATCAATTGTATCTTATGAAAGTTTATGATTTTTCCAAACGACTAATAAAAGTATCAATTTTTTTGCGAAATATTAGTGACCGCAACAATTAATGGTTTGAGTGATTTAAATAAATAAATAAAAAATTAAATATTTTTACATTTTTAGTAACAAAATCATTAAACACCTCATTAAACCTTGCTTGTTTTTTTTTGAATTAAGCTCGATTTGTTAGTTTGAGTTGTCTGAGTTTACCCCTTTGTTTATATATATATATACGGACATAATATTGGATTTTCCAATTGCAAGGACTCATAATATACTAAAAGTACACCTACACAGCATATGAGTCATGGCTATTTTATTAATGCTTTGAATGGATCATCGGCTACAAAATAAAATAATTAAAAATAAAATGTAAAAGTAATATTGGCATATACATGTACAAGGTCACATTATACAAAAAAAAAAAACAAATAATAATAATAAAAGCTCATCAAGTTGATGGTCATACTGGAAAATGTACCTATATATATATAAAAATAGGTTGGTATAAAATACGCAGTATTTAAGAAGCAATTTTATATATGAATTGGTACGTATGGTACCGTAGGTAAATAAAAAAAAAAATGAAGTGGCAAAAGAAAAACCTCACCAATAAAAACACCAATATATGCATACATGAATACATACACATTATTCACATACATCGGAATGCACGAAGAGGTTAAATTTAGATACGGCTACTATAATCATGAATCAGACACAGTCATAGTACATTCACACCAATGTGAAAATTTTGTACGGCCAAAAGAAAGTCGAAAAAAGCGAAATGAAAAAAAAAAACCACACAAATAAAAGCGCTCGAGAAGCACATTCAACAAATGTCATATACATAAATAAATTCTATTTGTAAATACTTAAGAAATAAATAAATAAATTAGCGAGCGAAATACTTATACTGGTATGTACTGCAGAATAGAGGAACAAGTGGTCAGGAGGAAGTTATACAGCACAGTACATTACAATGAAAAGTAGGCAGGTGGTAATGAACGTGTCCGGCTGGCGGTAGGGCGCCATTAATTTATTTAACGATGAATTCATTTTATAAAATTATCATTTTACTTTAGTAGGTGTTAATACATAAGTATAACTGTCAGAAAAGAGTTATGTTTTACATTTAATATTCAATCGTGCGCAAAGCTCAAAATATGATCAAACAAGAACAGATAGGGCGAAATTTCAGAACTTCTTAATTTTTGTGTTTTGTTTTACCTGTTCAGTGAATTATTTTCATTACTCTGAAAGTTATTAATACTATTTTGAATTGGATATTCACTTAAAGCTAAAATATTTTACTAAACCGCTATTGTTCATCGCTGCTTCGAGTAAATGTATTTTTAGCAAATACTGCTTAAACAAGCAAAACAAGGTCAAGGTGTCACAACGCACCTGAACGAGTTGATTGGTGATGTCGGCGGCGTTTTTGTTGTAATGATGAGTGTGGCTAAAAATTTGGCTACAAGAATGGAAAAAAATATTTCAGTAAATACAAGGATTAAATTTCACTTAACGCACTGTTGGTGGCTAACACATATACGAGTAGACATACACTATTTTTATGTACAGAATTTTAAAATAATTTTTATTTCTGAAATTGATTCTTGGCAAAAGCAAAAATATTTGTGAGCAATAAAATACAAATCAAAAGGAATGTTTAATTCTAATCAGATTCAAAATAAGAAAAAAATAAAAATGGTTCAACAAATTAAATTTTTTTTTCATACCAACAGATTATAGTCATGTTATGGTATAGTGGTTCTGAATGAGGACAATGTACTGATAATTATTGCCGAAAAATATATTCGAGTTCTAATCATTTTTTTTATAATCCTCTACACGAAGAGATTATACAATGTACGAGGGTTGTCCCAGAACTACCCGACCTAACAGAGAAACAACAAATTTGGGCAAATTTTTCTTTATTTCTCAACAAATCTCCTTTAACTCTATACACTTTTCCTAGCGATATTCTATAGCTTCGATACCCTGTTTATAGTATGAACTGTCTAGCTCATTAAAATAGCCATCTACCGCAGATTCCACATTTTCATTGTTTGCAAATCTTCTACCAGCAAGCAATTTTTTCAAATTTGGAAATAGAAAATTATCCGAAGGAACTAAATCTGGTGAATAAGGTGCGTGCTGAAGCAATTCGAGCTTTAACTCATTGATTTTGGCCATCGCAATAGCGGATGTGTGAACTGGTGGTTTTGTTCTATTGTGAGCAAACGTGGCACCCATCTTGCACACAGTTGTTTCATCTACAAATTTTCGATCAATATACGATGTATAGCACTTTTCGAAATGCCTGTAATTTCACCTAGCTCACGCACCTTCAGCCGACGATCATCCAATACCATTTTGTGGATTTTCTTAACCGTTTCTGGCGTGGCCACCTCAATTGGTCGACCACTACGGTGTTCGTCTTGGCAGCTCGTATGATCTCGTTTAAACTCTGCCACCCAATATTTTATGGTCATAAACGAAGGTGCAGACTCCCCCAGAGTAGAATATATTAGAAAATAGATATAATCGGATGAAAACCACGAGTACCTCCCATACAAAAGCTAAAAAAATTAATTTTTTTCACATTTTGCTCAAGAAAACATCATGTTATTAAGGACTATAATATTAAAGTTCGGTTGATACGATTTTTTGTTATCATCGAGCGAGTATATTTAAAAATGAGAGTTATCAGATCAAAACTACGCCTACCTTTGATGCAGAAGTATGTTTTTTTTTTTTCAAGAGAAAAACTATGCTTCGATGTTAAAGCGCTTAAGCTCATCAAATGTTTGTTCTACATAACTATAAACTTAAATAGAAACCCGTAATAAATTCATTCTCTGAAAAATTAAAAAAATTGTTTTCCTTTGTTAAAACAGCACATGTTCAAGTTTAATTGAAAATCTCAAGTGTTGAATTGTTATTTAAAGTTTCTTATATTTCAGTGATTACTGCATTTAAGCTTAATGCATATAGGCAATTGATTAATAATTTCATTTAATTTCAGCTTCCCCAGGAAAGGTACAGTACCAGTATTGGAGAACGGTATAGTCCCAAGTATTATAAGGTTGGTTAACCCATATTTCTTGTAATGTTGGCGCAAAAATATGTGTGTGCATATGTGTGCACGTGTTCTTATGTCGTTCTGTCTCTGCTTCTTGTCTGTTGTCTTAATAAAAATGCTCTTAATTGCCACTAAATGTATGATGGTGTGGTGAATAAATCATTCATAGAATATAAATTCATTTTTTCAGCTGCTCCTAATATATTTTTCAATGCCATTAACCACCTACAACTGCTTGATTAAAAACGCAATACTTTTTTCTTTTCCAATTACATCTTTTTCTCATAATAGATCACATTTTGCGCAATTTTCTCTCAATGAAACATACTAAGTATGTTATGTGTCTTTGTGTGGATGATTTCGTCTTTTGCTATATATCTTTTGATATATAGTTGGCCTATTGCCAATGTAATGTTATGTATGTATTAACAAATTAGAAAATAAATTCCTTAAATGCCACACATCAGCAAGCATTCGATCACATCTATATTAGGAACAAATATCGTGTATACAAGATGTGCTTTTATCGTCTGTTTATCTTCTTCATCCTCAGTAGATACTTAGTTGTTTTCGGATGTGCCAAACTTGTGCAACAATATAATATATTTATATATATTTTCTTTTTACACTTTCAGGGTGAAATCGAATCGAAAGTGAAATGTTTTGTTTTTTGCACTGATTCATTTTTGTGCTATACATAAATATAATATAAGTATATTGCATTGTAAATACAATATATATATATATATATATATATATATATATATATATATATATATATATATATATATATATATATATATATATATATATATATATATATATATATATATATATATATATGTGTGTGTAATTCATAATTAAACTTTTTTCAATAATTATATTCTTTAAAATTGAAAGAGAACATCAAAAGCATTAAATAGCTCTAAGTGTTACAAAACTGGAATATTTCAGAGAAATTGGGCTTGTGAAAAGTGTGTAAACTACATTCTCTTTCAAATATATAATATTGTCGGTATTCATTGTTTAGAGCAATGTCGGCCACCATGTTGGACATTGTTCACAGTTTTTATGTAGACGATGTATAAGCAGGCACTCCATTTGACATACACACTTATGCAAATTGTTTTAGTATTTGTTGTAGTAGGCATTGCTTTAGAGCTTAGGACTTAAAATTTACAAAAATTGCACTTTATGTTTCATTAATTTAAGATATATTTAAAATTTCTTAATATTGCTTAATATTTCATATTTCCTGACTCTGAAAAGAAGAAGAAAAGGAAAGAAAAGGAAAGACTCTGATAATGAAAACAAATTATCAAGTGCCAGGTTTCTCTACGATTCTCTATTTTAGAATACATGCAAAATATTTAAATTTTAGATTGATTCTGGAAAAGCAGATAGGCTATTTAAATAGTTATTAAAGATCTCATTTATGCATAAATTAAAAAACCTGAAATCTTTCGATATAAATTCAAAGAATAAGAAATAGTGTGACAGGGTATATAAGAAGTCAACGATGGGTTAATTCGAAATTCTTCAACTCAGGATTTAATAAGAAAGTATTGACACTATGAGAATATATTTTACGTTATTTTTTTCGGAACTTTGGGGAAAGAATAATTACTTCTTTAATATTTTTCCACTTCTTTCCAAATAACTTAAAAAAAAGAAATTGAAAAATAAAACTAAATTATCTACTAACATGATTTAAATCATTGTAACCGCTTGTGTGATGATCCAACTTGACATTGCACATTGAAATTATGATTACAAATACTAACGTATATATATCATTGTGCTGGTCGTAATTGAACTTGTGTATAAATCATAATGCAAGCAGAGAATTTCTAATAAATAAATTCAATGTCATTGTTTATATTATTAATTTGTCTTTTTTTGCACATGCTTTTGCAGTCGCCTAGTCGTCTAGAAGCATCATCATCGTCAGCATCGTCATCGGATAACACGACAGGGCGACAATTACAACGTATCCTGCACTATTCAATGACACCCTGCCGCACATTGCCAGGACTAAGAAGGACAGAATGTGCTATGCATGATGTTGACTGTGATGAAGTATACCCAGGCATTTTGATTGGTGACGCGTAAGTCAAATATAAAAATAATCTGTATTAAAATATCAAGGCCAAGGATGTCAAATATATAATTATTGTATGATTTCATCAAATTGCAGTGCGGCTGCAAAAAATAAATCCTACCTGCGCATGATGGGTGTTACACACGTGTTGAATGCAGCAGAGGGCTGTCGATGGGGGCAAGTGGATACTGGGCACACTTATTATCGTGATATGCCAAGCATTCGGTGAGTGTTCGTTAAACAGATTTCTTGTTAGATTGCATTCTCCTCATTCATTTGTTTATGTATCGTATGTACTATTCATATCCATTCATACATATGTATAACAATGTATGTACTTGTCTATGTAGAGTGGCGTTGATTGGTTAACATATACCGTACTACTTAGTAATGTTGTACATTGCACATATATGGCTTCAATTGTATGCTGATGAACATATTGTATGCTACATTCATGCATAACATTGATAATCAAAATTCTTTTCGGTTGCTTTGTTGAATCACATCTACATGCGCATCTTCATTATTTTCGCTTTGTACATATAAATTGCACTTGAAACATGCACTTGATATTCAAATGAAAACGAGTAGAAGAAACAACAAAGACACTTGTTTCAGGTATATGGGCTTCCCAATGTCTGACACACCCTCCACGGATATATCACGGTACTTTTATGTGGCGTCCAAATTCATTGAAAGTGCCATCAGCAGTGGCGGTAAGTACTATAATTTGTTTGTACATGAATAATTTATATTGCATGCATACCCAGTGAGAAAGAGGGGGTTCATAAATTACTAAAAGACAGTTGGGTATAAAAATTTAATTTGAGAAATTTGGGTTAAAATATTTTCGCACAAGTGAAATTTGCAGTGCATCATATTTGATGTACATCCAAGGGGAATAACGCATAGTAAAATCAATCCAGAATAATCAACCTGGTTGCATGTTTCATTCAGTGACTGTGAGTGAATTGAACGGACCATTTGTTTATATCTTTCCCTGCCTCTTCACTTTTGATGAATCATCAAGCGAGTAGAAAGAAAGATATTTTATCTTTATCACTGTGCATGATTCATCAAAGAGGGGCAGTCAGAGTGAGTGATGATATTTCCACTTTCTTCACTGGGTATAGAAATATGTTTATGGATTTTTGTGTATTATAAATCATGCAAATTCTGTTATTTCTGTATTAAAACGCAATTCCTATTTTCAGGTAAGGTACTTGTGCATTGTCTTGTGGGCGTATCACGGTCAGCTACATGTGTGTTGGCATATTTGATGATTTGTCGCAAAATGTCAGCCGTCGATGCGATACGTACGGTGCGAATGCGTCGTGATATTAATCCAAATGATGGATTTTTGCAACAGTTAGCTGATCTCGATACCGATTTGAAACGCAAGAATGCTTATCCTTTTTAACGTGTCACAATAATGAGAGCGAGCATCATCTTCATGCACATAACAACACAACTCAAAGGAACAAATAATAAAATTTCCTCAACAACAACAACAACACCAACACAATAATAACAATTATGATATGAAACCAAAATTGATGATGACGACGATGATGATGATAATAAAAACAACAACAACAACATCAACAATTATGTTCTAAACTATTTATAACTTTACGAGTATATACACACTGCATATATATATATATATACTAAATGCAAATATTTATTAATACATATGTATTATTATTATTATTACGTATTATATTATTCTTATATATGAAGAAAAGAAAAGAAAAAAAAAATGAAATGAAAACACAACCACAGACTATTATTATATAATATAAATATAATAACAGACTAATAATGTATTGTACTGTATAATAGCGGCACTGTGTAAAACACTCTTAACTGATATACTCCAACTTCAACATAAAGCATACTCCAAGGCGTTGTAAGTCATTTCAAAAAAAGTATGGTACATGTATGTACTATACGAACATTTATGTAACTATGTATAAGTACATAAATAATTCTTGGCACGAGAGTAATTTTTTAATATATTGTATGAAGACATGTACATGTACAATAGATCGGTTCACAATTTTAAATATATGATTTCGCATACGTTGACAGTTTCACTGAGAGTTCTTTGTGAGTTTGAGTTCTATTTAAAAATTTGAAAAAATAAATTTAATAACTTTTTCGTAAACATAATTTTCTCTAAAGAATTTTCAGTAAAAATTTCTAACGCATTATGAAATTTTATGAACAGATCTAATATACATGCACATGTTAGTTACTTATGAGCATAAAATGTATGCAAGTTCTTATTGAACTTAACATTTTAACATGAACTGTGACAACATTAAAATGGGAATACTTATTATTTGTAATCTGCATGTTGCAACTACATATAAAAAAACAAAAAATGAATGGAAGAAATAATTCGAAAACATAAAGCAGATAATGTCAAAAAGAACAATAACAATTTCATATTTTTTAAATAAAATTGAAACCAAAGAATTGGCAAAGATTCTTTTTACTTTTAACTCAATGCCTATCATGGTCGAATGTTGGCTTTCTCATTCGAAAATTTATTACTGATTTTTGTAAGTATTTAAGTAAATATATATATATACGAAGTATAAGGAGAATAAGTTTTTTTAAAATGTACATATTTCCATTTTATTAGTAATTTTTTTCTCGTGATAATTTTAAAATCATTTTTACAAGTTCCTAATGTTTAGTAAAATATAGCAAATTTGTATGAGCAACATTTCTAGAATATATTGACGTTATGTGAACTATCGTAATGTTCTCTTGGAGCGGACAAAAGCAGACCTATAGGGAACGGAATGATATATCTTAAGGTATAAGAGCTGAAATTATTTTTGCATATGAGCAACAGATTCAGAAATGTATAATACAATATTTAGACGCATGCAAAAAGCTTGGTAAAAAATTAATGTGAAATAGACGAGGTAAACTTTTCTATATATATCAGGTGTAGTAAAAAGAAATCCATTATTTTTTTCAATATATGGCTTTAGTAATCCGCATATCGCGTTGTATAAGTGCGATTGGGTTACGCTAGATGGCGTTAGAAAGATAGGATTTCATACTAAAGAAATTTTTCAGGCAGTTTTGTGATTGCTTGACTCAGTATTTGTTGAGCATGCGTCAAAGATGGACACTAGTGAAGAGAATATACGCCATATTTTACAGTTTTTCTTCGATAAAGGCTATGAGCTGCTCCCCTATGACCAAACTCTTAATTCGGATCTGTACTGTCAACAATTGGACCGCCTGAAGAAAGCAATCACCCAGAAGCGACCAGCTTTGGCCAATAGTGTGTTCCATCAGGACAACGCCAGGCCACACACATCGATAGTGATATGCCAGAAGCTCCGGGAGCTTAGTTGGGAGGTTCATATGCATCCACCTTATAGTCCGGACCTGGCACCAAGTGATAACTACCTGTTCCTGTCTATGGCGAATAATTTTGCTGGTGAAAAATTCGCTTCAAGGTAAGTTCAGTTCAGTTTTTTGCCAATAGGGACGAGGGTTCCTATGAGACTGGCACTATGAAATTACCTTCAAAATGGCAACGAGTTATCGAACAAAACGGTGCATATTTGACTTAAATCGGATCATTCTAAATATGCTCAATAAAACCATCAATTTAATGCAAAAATAATGGATTTATTTTTACTATATTTGGTGTCACTGAATGCGAAAGTGAGGTTGGTTTGAATAGGTCAGATCGCATTCCGTTCCTAGCCACATACCGAGAAACATAAATATTTGGGGGATGGAAATGTAAATCTCTCGCTAATATGCATGTTTCCCAAACATAGTTACGTCTATCGTCACTCTTTCGTGGGGCTTACCACTAAAATTAATGTTTTTATAAAGTTGTTTTTCAACGATTCAAGGTGCCCTTGCAAGGGTCAAACTTATCGTCGATCCCTATTCATTTTTGCTGCCCATTATATTTTCTCAAATCTATTCCTAGATCTTTTAGTGGTGATGATGGCAGCCAAATTTATAATAGAGTAGAAACTTTTAGGGAAGCTTACGGGGTAATAACTATGGGGTTCTAATAAGAGATGAGTATATAAATTTATAGGAGTTGGATTAAAATATTCAATGAGGTCAGTAATGTGTGATTATGTGATTGTTTGTCAATTTTCAGCTGCTTGTGATCTCATTTTGTAGAAGAATGTCAGTAAGTAGTAAAAATAAGGAGTAAGTATATATCGGAAAAAAGTTGGATCGCAAAAAAGAATTTGAAAATTTAAGTATTTTATGTACCGCTAAAGGGGCGATAACTGCACAATTATGGGTTCAATTTTCAGCACAAAAATATTACACAATTTTATGTTTGCGTCATTGTTTTATTAGCAGACCTATTGGGGTAATTTAAAATCTAGTGAATGATATAAAATATTATGGCGTAGTTTAGCACCACTTGCCCTTTAAAGTATACAACTCTAAATTTTATTACGTTTATTATAAGAAAAAACGAAGCTAACAATATAGAATTTTGCAACAACTTGCTATTTTTGTCCAATAAAACGACATGGATGCTAAGTTTCCTAAACAGAGTTCATTCGATTTTTTATTTTATATTCATATAACATGTATTTCTATTTAGATTCGCATCGGGACTTTGTGATGGTCAATTTATTGTAATTATGTCATTTCTTTACTTGCAGTATGTGCAAAAACAAACCCTATATATTGGATCGTTGTCTTTTTGGAAGACAATTGATGCATTCAGCCGACTGCAAAAAACTTTTCGGTATTATTCGTACATTTGCTTGAACTAAAAATTTGGAGTAAACTTCATCAATTTCCCAAAACGATTTGTAAAAAAGCTGCTACAATAGCAAAACCACATGTTGAAACTACTTTAAAACATTATTTTTTCCCATTTCTTCAAGTTTATTAAATTTTGCTTAGGTTTTTATGTCATTTTTATCAAATCTGTTACGAATTGTTTTGTTGCACATTGGAATTTCGTTCTAATGTGGTTTATTTGTTAAAAGCATTGTTCGAAAACTGCTTTACTATATTTTTTTGCCCTTACAAATCAAATATTACAGAGAGAAAAATAATACATAACACATTTATATATAATACTATACTGTAGACATCCACGGAATAAGAGTAAGACGCCTTCATAATAATGAAAATTATGAATAAAATAATTTGTACTCGTATTGTATAACAATGCATGCATTCCTTGGCGTTGAGGAATATACATATTTATTATAATAAATTTCAATTTAAGCTTAAACTGACAGTAGACATCATTTAACACTATTTAAAATTCAAATAATATACAACATCAACATTTACTACCCACCGCACCGCTAACCTGCTGCTGCCTGTCCCTTTTGTTCCATAGTACGTTTCAATGCGTTTTATGTTATATACGCATACATTCATATTACACTTACGCATATAAAAAATGTATTTTCACAATTTTGAAAACTATTATTATTATTGTTATTATTATTATTTCTGTTTATTTGTTATCGTCCCAAATGACAAATGAATTTACTTCCGGGAATCATTTGTGTGCATGTGTGTGTGTGTGCGCCTTTACACGCCTGCTGGTTTGACTATCTGCTCGTGAGCGTTACATGAAGGCCGTCAAATGGTGTTTACGCACTCCATAACTAAGATAAATGCACTATCGTGTGAAATTTGTTGTTGTTGTTATTTCCACCATTCACTTTTGCTTTATTGCTTCACTGTGTTGGTGCATATTTTTATTTGTTTTGCTTCCAAAAAGAAAAAAAAAACAAGTTTGACATTCAAATTGTCAACCAGACATCACCTCATAAATATAGTTGGTATAATGTGGTAAGTTCTATGCTCCAAGTGCATGATGGTGGTGGTGTGGTGGTGGTGGTGGTGGTGTAAATAAGATAAAATACTTGTCATGCTTTGTAAATTTATTAAATGTTATTATTTTATCAAAACCTATTATTCATCTATTGTTCACTATGGTTTCGATGGTACTTGCAACGTTTTTTTTTGTTTTTTTTTGTTCTTCTTTAAACATTGTTGTGGTTATACTTAATTGCATTGGATAACGCAAGCTAAGATTATTTTCACTGGAATCGTAAAATATGTTTCATTTTAAACATGAATATATTTAAAAATGTATGTTAGTAATTATTTGTGTGCATTATTAATGAAATAATGTTTTAAAAGTGATCATTTGGTAACCTTTTTTGGAAATAATTGAAATTGAGAGGTTGAGGTTGAGGAAGAAAATTACTGATGACACTGTGATCAGCATAGGCTTGTTGGAAAGAGAGGGTACCCTACAGTACTGTGTTGAAGACAGTTTTGCTCTCCTGGGTTAGGTCTTTTTGACAAAAGAGGGAGATTTGGAGCTGTTCATACCGAAAACAGGAGGCTTAGAGCAGTTTTGCTGTACTCTGGGGCACTCCCTCTTCCAACAAGCCTATGCTGATCAGGATCAAATAATTTTTTTCTAATTTTGCCTCACAGTGTAATAAATAAATATACTTTATTCTATAAATTCATCAATTTTTATAGAAACTCTCTTCTTATTTCCCTTTAACAGAAATGTTGGTGAAATTTCTTATAATTTCTAGCAACTTGTTTTTAGTACACATATTTAAGTATTTGGTCATTACAATCGGTAATTGATTTCGACACGTGGAAAACGTTCATACAAACCACTCTACATACGTAGATTCCGTCCTTTACACTGTTTACATACACATACACATCAATTACATTAGTATGTACAAATAAATTGGTTTACGTGATTCAGTTCTTTGTTTGCGTCATTATACTCATATTCAGTTTTCTCGTGAATGACTGTTAAGTGTTGTCAAATTAATTATTTTCTAATAAATATAAATTTAGCTGACAAACACCTGTTGCGTTAGAAATATTTTTGTAGTAAATAGTAACGATGAATATATGTAGAAAGGTAAATGAAATCAAAACACCTGAATACTAATTTACCTGCGTAATAATATACAACACGCACCTGTGCGTGTGATCACAACGATGAATCGATATATAGAAAAACCACAATAGTGGATTTAAGTGTTCATACATAAAAGTCAAACGTACACATATGTTGTAACAAAAATAACGTTTTGAACTATGCCGAGACCAATTGTTCGGATAATATTTCTAAGACTACAATCATATTCTATTCGTAGGGTAAAGAATCGTATTTACAATGGCTGGGTACGTACGGATGTATTGTAATATCATGACTAACATCAACATGATTCAAACCGTTGGAATAAATTAAATTTCAAAGCATCCATTTTCAAAACGGTATCTAATAATTTCTTCGAAACCCCTTAAAACTTGTATGTTCGAAATATTTAAACACCTAATTTATTTTAAACCTAAGAACAGCTCAAAATATGGAACTTTATGATATGGATTATGTACCTACTACATATTCATATTGTCCTACCTACTTGTATAATTATTATGAATACATGAATAATATTACATTCACTTCATCCCTAAATTGTTTTGACAGTGGTTATTATTAATTGATAAGGTAAAACCATGTGTCTAGGCGCATTGTTGCATACATATGTATTTTAGAGGACCATGCATGCATACACACAGAAGGTCCGACAAATTTATAAATATATAAATATATTGTAATTTTATGTATGTAGTTACAATTTCCATACGAATTCTAGGGATTATTGCCCTTGAGTATAATGTTGTTATTGTTGCTGTCATAACAAATACAAATTTTCTTGTGGTTCATATTTCACACAATCATTATTTTTTAGTTTTTTTAAACGTAACACTGAGAGTATGTTGAATAAGAACAGTTAAATTATGGACATTGTGCCAAAGACCGCTGAAGCTTTCCACTATTGCAAGTATTTAATCATCAATTTTGATTTTGACAAAAAACTATTGTTGAATGCACAACAGTCTGACGCATTAAACACTGTTAATGCAGTAAGTACTCATACCGTATTATTGACAATAATTTTATTTCGAAAAACATTTCTTTACAAAATTTAAATGGAAAAAAATATTTATGCGTAAACAAATTAAAATAAATCTTTATAGTTTTGCATACAAATTAATTAAGTTTACAATAAATATAATAAATTTCTTGAAATCCATGAGAAGTGAACTTGTATGCATGTACAAATGCATATTAGTTATGGGATAGCGCAAGAATTTTCGAATTTGCTACGTGAGCTTCCGTATTTTGTGTTTTCAAAAAAAAAAAAAAATTACTAATAATAATAGTAAAAGGGCGGAAGTTATGAAATCATACCAGGGTAAAAATTCTACAAAAAAATTGAAGGAAAATCGATAGATATTTATTTGTTGTTGGTGTTTTATTAGGTTTGCTTACTTACATTACTATCACTATCAATTTCTGTCATCTGTCATTTTCGATATGAGAAAAAATACAAGAAGTACTCGAACTGAAGTCGAACTGAAAACTATCAGAAACTTATAAATTGACATTCACCGTTCGTAATTGACAGCTGGATTTATTTGTTCGCCTACGCTTTTCATGTTAACAATTGTTGAAAGTTTTTTGTTAGCGAAGTAAGTTGGATAAAATAACAATTCACAATAGAAAACAGCTGTTAATTTTCTTCAGTATTGCCCAAATCCTCTTTAATTTAGAGGACAAACTCGTAGAGCTCATGCGGATTAGCTGCAGTTAATGCTCGATTTAATTCGAATTAACTCGATTATCCGAATTAACGCTGCCGTCTGTGAGGGCTATTAGATGTCATTCCCAGAGGAGTAAAAAATATGACCAAATCCCAACAATCTTCTCAAACATACTCTCATAACCTGTTAAATGGTTTCCTCTACAACATTAAACATTTCAAATAATTTTCTGCCATCGCTCCCATGAATTTTTATTTCCCAACATTTTTCTCGAACATAATTACTCCCATTCTTTACATCTTATTGGAGCTTCCGAACAAAATGAACCTAAAAATACATAGAAATCGACAAATAACCCTGTAATTCCTTTGGAGTTGGTCATAGAACAGTGAAATGTATGGCCAAATCCTGTTAATTATTCCTCCGAATTTCTCCGAACAAACTCATTTCCTTTCTCCTACCTTTTAAAGGAGTTTCAAGTGTTTATAAAATTTATTCCAACCGTTTTCAACATGAAGTCGCACGGTAATTTTTTCTGCTTAATATTTTTCACTAATAATTGAGAGTATTCCCATAACTACCACACCTAACATTGAAAAAATAAATAATTCTCTCTCTGCCTAGGAGAGACTAACAAAAATTCAATACATACAAATTTTTTTTTTAATTGATAAAAGTAGTTTCAATTTCATAACTTTTTGAAGCAGATAGTTCCACTTTAAAAAATAGTCCTCAAAATATGCTTTTTTTAGGTTTGCAATTTCGAGATTATAATTAGTGTGTAGTTATAATTATCTGCTAATTATTGACGAATACCCTTCCTCTATAGTTTTTTGTTTATTTTGGAAAGCCGTAGAATATGGTGCTGGAAGAAATTCTTCAATCTATGAGAGCGCAATTAGGTTGTTCATTTTTTTTTACAGTAGATGATTCCAGAATATTCTCAAAAAAGCGGTGAAATTCAAGCCCAGTTTATCAGAAATCATTTCCTGGATTAATCTTGGATTTTCATCAATTTCAGACTTTACCGGAGTGACGTTTATACCATCAATCAAAGAATTTGGATGACCTCCATAGAAAAATGACTCGCATTTCGAAGTCAAAAAGTAGTCCACTATCCCATATCTAATATTCATTTGTACATATTTACATTTAAAACAAATAACGCCTCGCTTCATATTTGAAATATGTAAAGTCAGCAGTTCGCATAGTACGTAGCTGTGGGTTAATACGACTGGACGCCCCTTTCACACACACACTCACGCATTCTTATCATAGTCATCATAGTCAAAAGGCAATGGCTTTTCGTCAGCAAAGCGGGAAATCAGGTTTGGCATAATTAATCAAAGTAGGTATATGTTTTATATAATTTTACTTCTCTTTTCGCTGGCTCACTTAATGAAAACTTGGTGTATAAAATATTTTCAAGATATTTTCCTCATTCATTTCATACTTATGCTGCGATAGCACAATAAAAGAAAACGATTTCGAATGTTGTTGATTTGCACAGTGGTGCAGAGTTCAACAAACAACGCAGAAATAATATCTATAGCTCGAAGGTTTTGAGCTTTTGACACGTATCATTATTTTAGGTCCACTAACATGTATATGATAGAAAATGCTAAGGCTTTCTCATTTTCAGAAATGAAGTTTTATTCCATATCTGAACTACTGTACGTTGTATTAACTTGAAGCTGTCATTAATTTTAAAGCTACAAACGTTTGCACTGAGGTTACTCTGAGTTAGCGGCTATAATCACAAACCCCAATTTTCATTGTGATATCGCATAGTTGTTGGGATTATGTGTTGGGAATGTGGTAAAATAAAGAAATATTGCTGATCAATAGAGTCGTATAGCGGTAAAGCGACATGCCGTCCATGCTAACGTCTGTACAAACAATTAAATTCAAATGAGAACGCACCACAGTTGTCTGCAGTGATGCGGCATGTTGTGTTACATATGTACGTACATGTGTATACTTGCTCCTCGGGTATATAAGAGTGGGTGTCTTGCTGACTTGTTTCGTTGGCTTTTTCACTTTCTGTGATACCAGGCATATCTTTCGCTCATGATGTATTCACGCAAATGTAATGTAAATATCTTTATGCATCTACATAGTGGGTACATATGTAAGTAGTAAATGCAATTATACATGCGAGGGTAATGGGAACCAAAAAAAAAAAAAGCATTCGTTTAGTTCCCACTCACGACCTGTATGTAGATAGTATGTACGCCCTAATGAAAGTGTTATAAAGTGTTACTTTTACTGCATTAAGTGACCGAATATTTTTAACAGCATACATCATCGTTTGTTGTACATAGTTGTTGTATTGTTATTTTTATTGTGTTCCCTCATAGACGTTAAGCTTTTTGATGTATTTCAGTTGTCGCATCTCTTTGACGTGTGATAAATGAAACAAATTATTAAATACTATTAACTCGCCCTATTTTCTTGTGGGCTTTGTTTGTTTTTATTTGTTACATACTACAAACATATTACATATATGTAGTGGTATATATTTCTATTAAAAGGAAATTGGCTTTCCCTAAATTGAGTAATTATTTTCTTAATCTCACACTTTAACTGAAGAGGAAATCTCAAATGCTTTGTCATTTAACACTTTGATGCAGCAAAACTTCCGTTTACGGCTGTTGTGCTTTCAATCATTTTAAAACACATCAAAAGATGAAAACATCTTAGAAAATGTTGAGTAACTAGTAATTATTTGTTACAGAAATTAGTAGCAAATTTTAAATGTTTATTTACTAAATTATACTTTCTTATTTTTATACGGCTTTAACATGTTGATTTGTAGTCAAAGTCGTAGTATATTGTGTATCAATATAAATATTAGGGAAGACGGGCAAATCTAACCAAAATTATTAAATTATGATTAAATGATAAATACAAGAGAAATTCTATAAAACACTTTACAATACTTTCGACCGTAAATAATTTCGACGGAAAAGATTCTGAAAGGATTGTGCGGAGAGTGAAGTCCCTGAACATTTATATATGGAACTCTTTATTCGACAAGAACCCAAAAAACAAGCAAAAATTTGAGAGCCATTTGAAACTGACGCCTGCGAGCATTTTCTTAAAAATGGAAAAAAGTGAATTCCATGTGCTCATTTAACACAAATTTTTAAACGAAAAAGCCATCAAGAAAAAACCAATGGGTTGAAAAGTATTATGGAGACTTCTAGCTATTGATTAGAATCGTCCACCACTTGTTTACTCAATTCAGTGCGGTCATCCCAGCGTTAGTGATACCAAATATTCTAGTTCCAGAAATGGTCGATAAATTCATGATATTACATGATCGGCAAGTGCATGTGCCCAAACTTGAAGAGGCTTATCACA
Source organism: Megamerina dolium (assembly GCA_963854835.1). Classification (NCBI taxonomy): domain Eukaryota; kingdom Metazoa; phylum Arthropoda; class Insecta; order Diptera; family Megamerinidae; genus Megamerina; species Megamerina dolium. The sequence goes on from OY978527.1 coordinate 45,536,286, forward strand.
TTAATCAGTGATTTCAATTTTGCATAACTGTTTGGATATCAAGAAGCAACCCATAAGATGAGTGCCGCGTTTGTTGTCAATTGTGAACACCTATTGCGGTACCCAGCTTTAGGATAGCATTTTGACAAATGACCCCACAGCTGTTCAGGAGTCGCCACCAAAGGAGGAAAAATGTATGAACAATCCTTTTAAACTTTTCCTCAGCAACATTTCTCCGAAGCATGGTTATCTTATATCTCTTTCGCTTAGGGGTTTGCCCTAACTCCAAAGAGCCCAAATACACCTGAAAATTGATAAATAATCTTATAGGTTCTCAGGAATCGCACGTAACAGGCCATTCAATAAGTCCGTAGGAAAAGTATAGAAAAAACAAAACTTTGACAAAACTCGATTTTATTATTCAACGTAGTTGGCTTCGAGGACAATACAACGAGTATCGCTATTTTCCAACTTTTCGATACCACCTTTATAGAACAATTTCTCTTTCTCGTCAAAGTATGCCTCAGTTTTAACGATTACTGCATCATCGGACTTAAATTTCTTTCCAGAAAACATTCTTTTGAGGTCTGAAAACAGGAAAAAGTCGTTGGGGGCTAAATATGTAGAATACGGTGGGTGGGAGAAGCCATTTTTCATCCATTGTCACATATCGATTATACCATTCGGTTATATTGCGGTTTAACAAAGCCAAACAGTCCGTTGAAGCATCGATAAGTTGTTGTTTTTGGACGACTGTGAGGTCATGCGGCACCCACTTTGCACAGATCTTTCGCATACCCAAATGTCCGTGTAAAATGGTAATAATAGCCTCAATTGGGCGTCCACTCCGTTCTGCATCGTTTGTGCTGGTACGAGCACGTTTAAATTCAGCAATCTACTTTTCTGCCATTTGTCTCGATGGACCAGGGTCCGGATAATGTTTATCAAGACATTGTTTGGTTTCTACTGTATTTTTTTTATCAAAACACACTTTATCACTTTTATCCATTTTTTTTTTCAATAACAAAAGTGGCTTCACACAAAATGTTATAACTTACGAACCAATTGTCAAATCGCTGTCAATTTTATACAAGTGTCGTTTGAAGGTTAGAACTCAGTAAAAATCATATTCCATCTGTGTGTCATTCTACACACTTATTGATTGGCCTGTTACTACAGTGAAATGTAAGAACGACCCTCAATAATTATTATACCTCTTCAAGATTTGCACCTAACATAAATACTTACCTCCTTCAATAAAATATATTTGCAAATCCTAAGATTGAAAAATATCCCTTAGGTGCCCAGGTATCGCTCCTATAGTAATGAAATTTATACCTGACTGCTATTTCTTCTCAATGTTTCTCGTGACCACCACTTAGTTGGCGATTGGTATAAAGTTGGCGAATTAAAAAAAATTGACTCCGAACGCTCTAGTTTCATTTTTCTGTGCGGTACCTTACAAAATAGTAGATTCAGTGGGGATTAAAAATCCATTATTAATTATCTCCGTATGACGCTATTCCGTTGGAAATATACTATATAATATAATATATAGTATATGTTAGAAGATTAGAGTGGTTTAATAAAACTACTTTTACGATGATTTTTAAGTTTTTTTTACCAAAAAGAGTGAACAAGTTAAAATAAAGACAAGCTAAATTGGACCGATTAAAAAAAGTTAAATTCTTAAACATCAATAATTTTTAAGATCATTTAATAGCAATATTTATTATCGTTAATATCTTCAAATGAAAGCAGTTTCACAATAAAGAATTCTGGATAGAAAATAATTAAATAATTTCCTCTTACGCAAGATTCGGTTCTATTAAACTAAACCGTTGGCATCTGGAACTTAAAAGTCGGGAACAACTTTTGTTTTCTTCTTATAATTTTTAAATCACTCTAATGTACATATAGTATGATTGTGCAGGATTAATTATGCAGAAGAACCTTAGCGGCAGCGTCAGCGCACAGCGTGTACTGTTTCAGTTGTGCTACAATTTATCATTAGAATGAAATGCGTAAAAGAACCTGTTCAGAGAACTAACAAACTGTAGGTATCATTAAAAACATAACAAATGTCAGTTTTACTGAAAGTAACAAATTAATTTTTCCCCTCTTCTCTCCCTCTCTCTCTCTCTCTCTTTTGGTCACTTTTTCTTTTAGCCAATCCTTAGAATTTTTATTTTTTTATTCATGTATTTACCACTGCAAATTTACATAAAGCGTTTGTATATTTACATAGGCGTCCATACAGTTAGACATACAAATATAGTTACCTAGTATTTAATCCAGCAAAATATGAGTCTGTAATAAAAATATAATATAAAAACACACAGAAACTCTCAATGGAATTTATGAAATGGACAAATGAAAAAAACTATAATTTTTTCTTTTCTTTTCTTTTTTTTAGCATTTTTTTCCAGCTTATGTATACAACTAATATCTGCAATGATTGTTGTTTTCATTTAATAATTAATTTCATGCTTTCCGGCAACTTTAATAGAAGCTAAATTCTTAATATTATGCTAAATAATTTGCTCCTATATTTTAAAAATAGTACCTGTGCTATTTACAAATATTAGATCGTTTGATTTAAATATGTACGATTATATTTTTTGTTTTTTTTTTTAAAGACATTCATTCAGGAAAATGTATGTGCATTAAGGTGCGTCAACTTCTTAAACGACATGGCTCACAGAAAAACATAAAATATGCAAAAAAATATTTCAGATTTGCACCTGCAACTCTTTTGAAAAATATATATTTTTTTGGAAAAACTGCAGAATATCACATGTTGAGTAAAAAAATGTATACAGGATTGGTGTAATGAGAAAGTTAAAATTTTCAATCTAAATTGCTCATCAAAACTCGCCTCCAGAATAGGGGATGCATGATTGACTTCCATTAATTTTTCCACGCCAATATTTCCTCCCAACATATTTCCTCGCTAGAGCTTGAAAATGAATGACCAACCTCCAATACTTTTTCTTTATCATGTTTTTCTTTAAACACACTTACTTCTTATATAAGCTTCTTAAGGGGGCTCACATGCAAAATGAATGTAAAAACACCTAAAAAATCAACAAATAACCCCACAAATAACTCCTGGTCAGAAGTCGCCCGTATAGATGTATAATGTAAGACCGACCTCCAGTAACTTTGCTTCACCAACTTTTTCTTAAAACATATTTACTCCGTTTCTAAGCTCCTTAAGGGGGCTCCCATATGAAATGGATGTAAAAACACATGAAATATCGACAAATAACCCCATATCTGGCCAGGACTCAACTAGAGCTGTGCAATATATGACCGACCCCCTGCATTTGTGCTTCACCAACTTTTTCTCTAAACTCACTTTCTTCCTATTTAAGTCCCTTAAATTGCTCTCTTACAAAACGAACATAAAAACACCAGTAAAATCTACAAAATACCCCATACATGGCCAAAAATCGCTCGTAGAGCTATAAAATTTTTGATCAACCCCCCATAATTTTCTTATCCAAGTTTTTCTCTGAACATATCGGCTTCTTACCTTAACCCATTAAAGGGGGTCCCTTATAAAATGAACGTAAACACACATAAAAAATCGACAAACAGCCCAATAGGTGCTCGAGAATTGCTCCTGAATCGATTAATTATTTTCCCAATAATTTACTTAAGCATACTTATCCTCTATATGCTTCTCTGATAGGGTCTCCACTACAAATTTAATGTTTTTGTAAGAGCTTGTGTGCTAAAATGCGGAAATTCTTCTTGTTTCAGGTCGTTAAAATATTGATCGATTAAGCTTGACCCACCTTAATATACATAAATATGTATGTACATACGCATTAGTATTTATTTATTAATCGACGTCAGGGATTAAATGTGTATGGTTTTGAAAAATTATACTGACGGATTAGTTCTTGTTCGTTGACTCTTCACATAACTTATTTTGATATTTATGACCCCCTCCTTGCTCTGAAGCTCTTTAATAAATTTATGCACATCTTTACATGTTATTAAATTTTTATTTTTTCTTTAAATTACATTATGTACTTTAACGCATATCATTGGTATTTAGTACGTGTAAATATATATATAGAAATATATACTTAACAATTTGTACAAGACTATACAGTATATTCATGAACACGACTATGTTTCATTAAAGAGCATCAGGAGCAGTAATTGTTTAAAAATATAAATTGTCCATTTTTTTTTGCTCAAAAGTAACTTTTATTTTGATTTTATTTGAATTCAATTAATCATGAAAATTATTTAGAACAATTTCATTGGTTGAGATTATATCAAAGAATGCAATAATTATTATTATTTTATTACACTAAAAACTCCTTTGAAATTTGGGACAATTTAATTGATTCATCAAAACTCATGTAATTATCATATTTTATTGCAAGCTGGTCACACACCAAGTATGAACTTAAAATATTTTTATTGGAGAATTTCGTTGATTATTATTGCAAAAAAAAAAAAAAAAAAAAGAATACGCACACACACACACACACACGACTTATTGTGATTTCCTCTTTTATTTTGACGCCTTTAATCAGTTGCTACCTGTTGTTAACCCCCTGTTACGTTTTCTGGTTGGTCAATGTGTTTCACTATTTTTTTTTTGATTTTTGATTTTTGATTTATATTTTTGGACGATAAACTTCTTCATGTTTGAATATACAAGATCATTTTTATTTGTCGTGATATAAATCTGATTTCGTGGGGTATTTATTGATAACTTCTAATTAAGGTCAAATTTTAATTAACTCAGACTCTGCATGAATGCCCGTGTGTGAGTGATTTTTTCTGTGTGCATCGCTGTGAAGTCATTTGCTTCTTTTTCGTGTATGTATGTCCATATGTATGGACGAGTGTGTGATTTTAGGCTTAATAACATTTAAGTAGTGCTTAACTTAAGTACAACAACAATCGCATACAACAACTATAATAGTAGGTGCACACATGGAATAAGTTTGTTCAAATTTTTTGTTTGTTATTTATTTCATTTGTTTCGTTGTTGTTCTTGTTACGATACGTTTGGTTTGGTAGTTTTTCTATGAAAATTCCAAGTGATAAAAATCTTTTGGTTTACAGTAGCGATTTATTATGGGTTTATGTGTATTTATTGTTGTTGTTGTCGATGTATTATGTTATGTTGTGTTATGTATTCTGTTGAGCCATACAAGTGTGGAGTGGTAGTAGTAGTAGTAGTGGTTGGACAACAAATTAATCTTTATTAATCGTTTTATTTTACTCACTACAAAATATTATGTTTTTATTGTTGAAAATTTGTATTTTCATTTTAGCTTTAAGGCTATGATACATATATAAACATTCAGATATTCAGATATGTGATTAAATACAAATGATTTTCATTTTTCATCGACATTCATATACTAAATATATAGATTAAATCGCCTTACTCTACACATAAAAATTTATTCACTCTGATGATTTTAAAAATATTTTGGCATTATTGGTAACCGGTCATAAGTTAAGCTATTTAAAAAAAAAAACATCTAAAATACGCGAAATTATTTTAACTATTTTTAGTCAAATAAATGGACATAAATAAAAGTGATATAATACTACACACTAACTACCAACAGTTGTTAGTTACGATGAATTCTTCATCGCTGAGCTAAAAAAAATTTAAAAATATTCCATTAAAGTGAATAGTTGAAACTCTTCAGAATGTTTTCTAAAAATTTCAGAGTAAATGTGTAAATTTTTCTGATTTAAAATATGTAAAGCAGTCGTATTCCAGGAGTACGGGAGCATATGATGTCATTTTATCATTTGGCTTTCTTGAAACTTACCCATAGAGTATTTTATAAATGTCTGTCATTGGTTGAATTTTGAAAGCTTAGGCAGACAAGGTTAATTTTTGGGTAATATGGAAAATCATGAATTGCGCGTGGTGATAAAATACTATTTTTAGGGGGAAAAAAGCATATCTCAAAACATAGACTTGAAATATTTTATGAAGACTTCTCCTCACCATCGTGTCGATTGTGTCAGAAATGGTTTAAGGAATTTTTACAAGACGGGTTTAGTGAAATTGAATGAGATAGCTGACATGGTCAATGACTCAGAAAAATGTGTCGATAACATTTTATCGCGGCATCGCAACAGTAAAATTGATTAAAACAAATTGCCAATCACTGCTGCTTTCGCCTTATTCAGATTTAGCTTCTAGCAGCTTATTTTTTTTTTCAAAACATGGAAAAATATCATAAAAATCAATATGAGAAAAGTCCTACGCAATGCTCGAAACTTCCGAGCATTCTCTCATCTGAGGTGGAAATTGTCCAAGCTTCAGCGCCATATGTAAGGGCAGGCATGATGAGGGACTTGTAGAGTGTAGTTTTCGTTTCTCGAGAGAGGGCTCGACTAATCAATTGGTTACTCAGTTCAAAGTAGCACCTCTTCGCAAGAGCGATCTTTAGAATGATCTACTGGCATTACTGGTGTTAGTGCTGATTCCAAGATAGATAAAGTGCTTCACTATTTCTCAAGCATAGTTGTAAATAATATAGAAGCCAGGAGGCATTAAGTGAAGATAGCAAATTTTTGGATACAAACTCACTTGTGTATCTTATATAAGTGCATAAAAATATAAAGCTATCGAATTGAAACTTAGTATGTAAGGTTTATTTTAGCAGAGAACTAATATATATGAATCGGCGAAATTAAATGAAAATTTGGACCAACTCCCATACGAAAGTGTTCGTATGGGAGTTGGGAGTTTTCGAGTTCGTCTATTTATTGGCAAAATTGAATCGTGTACACTGAGTTTCAACTTATAAATCCATACTTTCGGGCTTAAAATGTGAAATAAAAAACGTATACGAAGACTTGATTTTCTATCGATTACGCCCACTTCCAAATAAATTTATTTTCATGTATAACTGACCTAATCTATTGGGTTTCAGTTCGATGTCTTTATATTTTTGTGCGCAAAGTATGAAATCATATATATGAGGGCGCACTTTTGTATGGAAGGTAGGGGTGGTTTCCATCCGATTTGGCACATTTTCAGATATATTAGTTTTTTGCTAAAAAAAACCTTACGTACTAAGTTTCAGTTCCACAGCTTTATATTTATATGCACTTACATTCCATTCCATACTAAAATCTAATTTGTCTATCACCATTTAATACTCATTTGAGCAAAGCTACCCTTAAAATTTTCTCCATAAAATTATATGTCACCTTAGAAATATGTGAAATAATTTCAAGGCGCTTTCCAACCCGGAAAAATGCTCGAACAAGGTTAGATTAGTTTATGTGGCTGGCTGCCCTCTCTCTGAGAGGACACACTTAGGCCAGAAAGACCCATTGTGATACCACCGAGCTTCTCTTTCAATACTGTTGGACTTCATTAGAAGTGACCTACTTATCTTAGCCGGTACCGAACGGCAGAACTCTTGTGACATCACTTTAACTTAGTTGTCACAGAGCTCTTTTCAAAAGCATTTTTGGTAAATTGTTACTGCCGGAAAAATTGCCAATTCTTGTCGCAGGTGGCTACGGCACCCATCTGGAACAAAATAACATAAGTAATACCAACCAAATGAAGAACTCCTTTGATCAAAGTCGTTAAAAATTGTACTCTATTATAGCGTTTGTAATTTCGTCTCCCTTTCTGAGTCTATTTCGTTCCAAACTGAAATTCCGTATATATTTACCACATATGTAATATTATTACTGATTTGGGCATATTGTTATATAAAGCGATGCTAATTCATATCAATCGATACAATCATTTTTCATAATTTCTTCCATGGTCACTACATACGATAAATATCCAAATATCCATAATTGTTTGGTAAAATAAACTATTTTGTGTAATATAAGAACTATTGTTTGACTCTGGCATGATAAATGAAATCTATTGAAAATCGTAGCTACTTATATTTTAGTGGTTGTGCCTTTTAGCCCAAAATTAAAAAAAAAAAAACTTGATATTATTTATTGAGCTTCTCAAATCAATAAATACATAACATAATAAATATTAAATGCAAATGAGACATTTACATGAATAATATAGAAACACATATAATGAGTATTCATATATAATTGATTCATAGTATGTATTTTTGTTGTTATGTACAAACTGAATATTTAGATGATCCATTAATAATAATAATTATATAAATTTAAGTTTATGCACAGATTATTGTGTGTATGTGTGTATGTGTGTGTGTGATGTTTATGCATGAGAAAGATTGATCTTTGAATTGTTAAGATAATTTTGGTGGTTTTCGTTTGAAATTTATTATTATCATTTGAGTATGAGTACAACAGATTGTTATATTTCATTGGGTGTCTGACTACATAGTTATATTTGTAGATAAATCTAAAATTTGTATATTCAAAATTTTTATTAACATTCATGAATTCGTTTTAAAATGTTCTCAATCGGTATCGGATTCAATCAAAAACAAAGCATAAGAGGAAAAATAAAAAAACTGAACTAAATAACAATAGCATAGTTTAAGAGTTGAACTTTATTTACCATAAAAAATAAAAGAATACAACTTCAGACATATAGAACAGTTATGCAGAACCTGATGTCAACAATAACATGACCAACAATCAAGACTAAAATGTAATAAAATGTAACAACATGTAGACGGTAGTCGAGTTACGTATATTCTGTTTAAAGTGACCCGCTAAATAGTCGGTCACGTTTCGTCTATTTCAACAATTCTCTCTATATATACATATATGTGTGTATTTATATAAGGGTTGTGTGTAGGTATAATATGTATGTGCGTGTATATGTATGGTTTATACAATGCACCCGTGTACATGTCATACATCAGCACCATGTTCACCAGTTGGATACGGTCAATGGAGCAAGTGGCACAAGTGTGATATTTACACTTTGCACCTTTGAATACCCTCTCAAATATGTTTATATGTACATTCGTATTTATAATATATACTTATGTATGTAGCTATGTAGGTATGTTTAGTTTGTTTGTGAATCGTAGCAAATTGTTAAGTGCAACACTCCATTTGTAGAATAATGTTTTTGTTATCTTTATGCTACATATATTTGGTTAACAGTTCACTGGAAAGCGTAATTTCAATTAAATAGAAAATCTCAAGTTATTTTGTGCATACATACATATGTACGCTAATTGAAAGTTATAGTATATACATTGCTTGAGCACGTACTCACCACTTTCATTTAGATTTCAAATCTATAACAAATTGTTGTTCGGTATGAATTAAAAGCATCATTTTTGGTATGATTTCTATTTAATTTATCTACGATGAACGCTTTGTATATGTAAATTTGTTAAGCTAAGAGGGAACTTATATTCATTTAAGTCTTTGACTATTTCCCGTTAATGCATTGTTTGCTTTGGCTGAGAAAGTATGTATTACACTTATAAAATTTGTTGTTGTTTCGATAATGAAAACATCGGCATTGGAAAGATGCTTCCTTTAATATCATATTGAGACTTTATCGGAGCGTTTGTAATTGAAAATATTTTAGCTGCCCACCATTCGACTATGACGAGGTTGAAACGGCCATTTTAAGGCTGAAGAACAACATAGCTGCAGGTGCTGATGGCCTGCCTGCCGAGTTGTTTAAGACCGGAGGCGATGAGCTGCTCGCCTGCATGTACTAGCTCATAAGCAGAATATGGTTGGATGCTTGATGATTGGAGGTTCAGTGTTCTCTGTCCCATAAATAAAAAAGGAGACCCCATAATTTGCGCCAACTATGGAGGAATAAGTCTCTTGAGCATCACATACAAGGTCCTATCGAGCATATTGTGTGAAAGATTAAAGTCCATGTTCGACAACCTAATTGGACCTTATCAGTGTAGCTTCAGACCTATTGACACACACCACCTATTTGTTGATTATAAAGCCGCTTCCTACAGTCCTACAAGGGATTACCTCAAGTTAAGAAGGTTTTATATTCGGAGCCCGCTGGTGGACGACGCAGAAGAGGAAGACCTGTGTTCGGTATTCCTCATTCGACTTTGTAGAATGATACTGCATAACTCCCGTTGTGCAGTGTAAGTTGGGAAGGACCTCTCCGCACCGTTTAATACCGAACGGGGTTTCAGACAAGGTGATTCGTTATCGTGCGACTTCTTTAATCTTATTCTGAAGAAAATAATACGAGCTGCTGATCTACGACATAATGGTACTATCTTCAACAAAAGTGTCATGCTGTTGGCGTATGCCGACGATATTGACATAATCGTCATGAACACGCGTGCATTCTCAGAGTTGGAAAGAGATAAGGTACAAGTCGCTTCAAATGGGTCTTACGGTGAACGAGGGCAAGACGAAGTATCTAGTGTCAACAAACAAAGAGTCCCGGCGTCTTGGATAGCACGTCACTGTTGACAACTACGCTTTTGAAGTAGTAAGGAACTTTGTCTATATTGGAATCAGCATTAACAGCAGTAATGACGTCAGCCTGGAGATATTGCGAAGGATCGCTCTTGCAAACAGATGTTACTTTGGGCTAAGTAAGCAATTGAGAAGTTGAGCACTCTCTCGAAGAACGAAAACTACACTCTACAAGTGTCTCACCATGCCTGTCCTAATATATGGCGCTGAAGCCTGGACAATTTCCACCTCGGATGAGCGAATGTTTGAGGTTTTCGAGAGAAAAGTTCTATGGAAGATCTTTGGACCTATATGCGTTGGTGGCGAGTACCGAATAAGGTACAACCATGAGCTGTACGAGCTGTATGCCGATATTGACATAGTAAAGTGCATCAAAATCGAGTGGATGCTCTTGCTAGGTCATGTCGAGCGAATGGAAGAACAAGCTCCAGATAAGAAGGCGTTATATTCGGAATCCGCTGGAGGACGATGCAGAAGAGGAAGACCTAATCTCCGCTGGAAGGACCAAGTACTGGAGAACTCGACGACGCTTGGAATTTCTAACTGGCGCCAGCTAGTGAAGAACAGAGATTGCTGGCGAAGCATGTTATACTCGGCCTAAATCGATATTCGATTGTTATGGTCACATAAGTAAGTAAGTAAGCAAAAATTTGCACTTAGCCAAAATGGAAAATGTCGAATGTTGCCATATAAAATGTTAGTTATCTGCATCTTTCAACATTAAGTTATAGATATATGTAAACTTCAATTTCATCTATAAAACAAAACAAATGATTCATTTTATATTGTATGTGGATTTTCTCACCTAAAGCGATTCATGACTATATCCGCCTTTAGTTGGTCTTATTTGAGTACTATGTACATATTTCTGTTCACACATACAAGCCAACCATTTGCATATAACCATGTTATTTGCAATAATAACAGGAATAGCTATGATTAATTCTTATTTAACCAGCCAATAGAGAATGTTTGTTGGACGTACAATTGTCAGTGGGTTTTGTACATGTAGTCATATATGCATATGGTTAACTGCGCTAAAAATGATTATATCCATATGATAATTTTCTTCTACGATATGTACATACATGTTCATTTATTCATTGCATACATATTTATCTATGTGTGTACTGGTATGTAAATGTGATTTGTAATATTGACTATGAATTATGGACTGCACCCGTCGCTACTTACCATTTCTCTTACGCTCTTACATTTGTACATTGTACAAATTAACCTTCATAGTCATGCTACTATAAGTGCATAAATTATTCACACGATTAAGACTTCTTCTCACACCAGAATAGTACACACTTTCGAATAGCAGTACTGATTTTACCATTAGCACCAGCAACACTACCACCACCACCACCTCCACCATCAGTCAATAAACAAATTAATTGCAATAAAAAGGAATTGAAATATTTGCATTGATTGATTGACACACGAATATATTCAAAATAAAAATAACTATGATTGTTGTTTTTGTTATTGTTGCTGCTGGTCTCCGCATATGCTAGTCGTACAATCTATTATGTCGGTACCTACTAGCACATGTATATTTATTTACTTTATACTAGCAAGTGTAGTATATTTGTACTTTCATTATTAACTCCTTCTTCAATAATGAATAACATTGCAACAACAACAACATAAAGTTGAGTAAAATATTTATATACAAGTACTTCGACATTATCGTATTAGATATATCATTGAATGAAAAGTATTGCGTTGAAAAAAACAGTCTGCTATAGAAATTTTAAGATTATTTACTCCCGATTGTTAGATGATTAGCTTCATAGCCTTAATAATAATAATAAATAGATGATTATAAATATAAGGTCTAGTAAAAAGAAATATTTTTGCAATAAATTGAACGTTTTATTTAGCATAGTTAAAATGATCTGATTTAGGTCAAATATGCACCGTGTTGTTCGATAACATGTTGCCATTTTGAAGGTAATTTCATAATGCCACTCTCATAGAAACCCTCGTTCCTATTGGCAAAAAACTGGGACAGTCGATTTTCACAAGCTTCTCTTGAGGCGAATTTTTCACCAGCCAAATAAATCGCCATAGACAGGAACAGGTAGTAATCACTTGGTGCCCGGTCCGGACTATAAGGTGGATGCATAAGAACCTCCCAACCAAGCTGTGTGGCCTGGCGTTGTCCTGATGGAACACAATTCCTCTCCTATTGCCTAAAGCTGGCCGCTTCTGGGCGATTGCTTTCTTCAGACGGCCCAATTGTTGACAGTACAGGTCCAAATTAAGAGTTTGGCTGTTTGGGGAGCAGCTCATAGTAGATGATTCTCTGCCAATCCCACCTAATACATAGCAAATCCTTCCTGACCGTCAATCCTGGCTTGGCCCCTGTTTGCGCCGGCTCACCGCAATTCAACCACTACCGCTTTCGCTTGACATTGTCGTAAGTGACCCACTTTTCATCACCAGTAACCATCCGCTTCAGAAATGGATCGATTTTGTTGCGATCCAGCAGCGATTCGCAGATAGAAATTCGTTCGATGAGGTTTTTTGCGTTAACTCGTTTGGCACCCATACATCGAGCTTCTTTTTGTATCCAGCCTTATTTAAAAGGTTCAAAACGGTTTTTTGTGCAATGTTTAGTTCTTGGGCAATATAAAGAGCGCTTACATCAGACTCGACGATTTGCATTTATCGATATTTTCGATAATTGGCCTTCTAGAGCGTGGTGAATTTTTCACAACAAAATTACCGGAACGGAATCTACGAAACCAAAATTGCACGTGATTGTCAGCCGTCTGGCTTGCGTTTTCGCCGTTACCGAAGAAAAACTGTAAAATATGGCGTATTTTCTCTTTACTGGTGTCCATCTTTGACGTGTGCTCAAACAATACTGAGTCAAGCTGTCTGGAAAGTTTATTTAGTACGAAATCCTATCTTTCTAACGCCATCTAGCATAACCCGCACTTATACAACGCGAGATACAGGCTACTAAAGCCATCTATTGGAAAAATAATGGATTACTTTTTACTACACCTGATATAATATTTTAACAGGGATTGATTTATAAATCGGTGGAATTAATGTTTTAATTGTTAATTGTAAATGAAATATCTAACAAAGTTTTTTTTTAGAATTTAGCAGAACATCAGTTTGTCTTGCAAATAAATTGAAGGGACATTTTTCTTGATGCAGTCTACAAATATATTTATGTATATTTATGCTTATAGAAAAAGTTAAACATGTCTATGAAGGAGGAAGTAGCAAAACTCACTCAACTTGAATGTATTTTATCAATGTCAGAGTGTCATGCAACCCTAAGATGAGGTGTCAAATCGACCGATATGTTGATGAATGGATGGATATAGCGATTGCGTTCTAAGCCTCAGCATATTTATTATATTTTTTCCAGGCCTATCACAGATCATTAGCAGAAACAATTTTATTACCATAAGATATTTATAGATTTAGGTCATAAGTAGGCCCATATATATAGTCAAAGCAAAGTCTTTCGGTACAATTCTAGCAATACAAAATAAATCCCTAATAAAATAAGTCATCAAATTAATAAGATTAAATCAAATATATAATATGCACTGAAAAGAGTTAAAATGCACGAAACAGGAGGCAAAAGATAAGAATAAAAATTCCAAAGGATCAGCATTAATTTAAATCAATAAAAGAATTCACAGAAGTCAACAGCTGAAAAACACATTCACTCATTCATTCTCGTATCAGGTATTCAAAATTGCAATACAACAAGAAGACACAGTAACAACAATGGATAGGAAAAATCTGAAAATCACTTAAACCAGTCAAAGTTATCAAATTATAATGTAGCCTTGGCTCATCATTGAATGTCTGCATATAACTTAACACATACATATAGCAGTAACAATACCAACAAACTCGAAATTATATAAAAAAAAAAAAGGCCAATAACATGCAATTAATGTATGACTGCTACCTCCTCGAACAAATATAATCAGAAATAAAAAAAAAACGAAGAAAATGAAGAAGAAAAATAAGAAGAAGTAAAAGGAAAAAACGTAGAAGAATGTTTAATGGACTGCTTGTCGTTTCATGGCATTTGATGGATATAATGTTGGCCAAGCAGAACTCCTAGCAAAAAGGTGAAGAGTAAGACGATAAAGGAGTTTTAAATTAAATGAAATGTTCGTATATATTTATATATATATAGGGTGATTTTTAAGTCCGTAAGATCTTTTAAGAAAGAAAATTAGTGACCAAGAATTTCAAGACTTTAAGAAATTTGATTAATTCGCAAAAATAAAAATTTGGAAAAAAAGCGATTTTGGAAAAAATGCAGTACCTCGATTATGGCTCATTGTCGGAAGCAAACAGTGAAATTATGCTGGTTATTATCTGGTTTAAAAAAGCCCACCACCCTATTTATAACGATATGCTATATTGCCGAAAGGTATTAACCTAATGTATATTGATGCTTGTTGTTGGTGCTTTGAAATTTCGAACATTAAAAACGTTTTGTTGCAGCAATGCACCATTTGCGATCACTGCTGTCACTATCATCACCACCAGTATTTAATGCTGCAGGTGATTTGCAAACAAATGCCAAGAGAGTTATTTGTCTGTGACTTGAACGTGGCAAGTTTCTGAGTTGATTCCCTTTGTATCGGTAATAAGAATCATACAAATAGGCGTTCTGTTTTACAACGCAATTGGATTGACGAATTAACGTACATATGAAGCAGTGTTTATCCATTTGGGCGTAGTTGGCTAATTAAACTGCTGCATCTGGCTGCTGTTTATTCTGTTTATTAATTTTATTATTTTATACGTGTGCGGTTGCATTGAGATTGTGGTTCAACATAGAGAAAATATATTTTAGAATCAGAAGCTAATTAAACTAATATATTTAAATGAAGTTCTAATCAGTTCCCTCGCTCTAAAAAATCGACAATTTTAAAGCTTTGAAATCAATTGTCCAAATTCACATTTTTACAATTTGCATATCAATGACACCCGCGTATTAACAATTAATCAGTATCAATTTGACATATGTATAGGATTCAATGTTGTTTCAGAGCAACTTCAGAGCAGAATTTCTAGCTCACATTCAAATATTGTATGTTATGCACGCACAAATTGCATTTTATAATACTTCAGGTAAATACTTACTTGTATGTTCAACATGAAGTTATTCATCTTACAAATGTACATATGCACAGAGGTATGAATGCGCATGTACACAGCGTGTGTCCCATGGCATGTTATTGTTGTTATTGCAGCTGCTGTGTGTCGTGCCATAATGAGCCACAATGTTTCACAACATTCAAAAGTTAAAATTATTTTGACTTGTGGATGCACTTATGAAGATGGATGAGATTGAGATCCTTCTTCATACATATGAACATAACAATATACTGGCATGTTTTTGTTTCTTATGCTCTTTGAATACTCCTTCTTCATTTTGCATATTTCAAGTGTATTACGTTATATTATATATTCAATTTTTCTGTATGTAATATGTTATTTGCTTGATGTACTCAGTACTCCTGTGAGTTTATACCTTAAATGAAATTAATTTCAATTTTCAGTTTCTTTAGGCGATAATTGTTATTGTGGTTGTTGTTGTTGTTGTTGTGCTGTTGAAGAACACAAATTATTGTGTTGGACAAGAAAACATATATAAAGTGATTTATAATTGAAAATTAAATATAAATTATTACAAACAGTATAATTATGTAATGCAAAAATCTCATTAGGACGAAAATAGAATTCGAGTAGAATGGAGATAATTTCTATATATGATTTTAGCATATTTTAAATAAAAAATTAGTATACGTAGAGAGAGAGAGAGTACATACAACTAATTAATATTCGATATACGGTCAGGTTAATTACAGATCAAACTGTTCGCGATGCTAGGCGATGGTGAGTTGAATTGATCTTGTGACAGAAGTATGTGCTTCGTTGCCGCCTTTGAAAAGGTTTAAAATGAAGCTCGGGATTTGATGATGAGAAAAGCCACTACACCATTTGAATTTAGTATGGCTTATACGAGGATTGCCTTTTATATTTTTTTAAAAAGTATGAAAATGCATTTGGCTATCATAAAAATGGTTTGATTGTTTTTCAAAGTATTTTTCATGAAGGTTTATACACTTCTGCATGCGCTCAAACCAATTTTCGAAGCAATTTTGCCACTCCGACTGAGACGCCTCCAAAATATGGTTTTTGTTGGGTTTGGCTCACTTTGGTATACCCACACGGTCGATTATTGTTTTGTTTCGGACTCATACACATATATCCATGATTCGTCACCTATCATGATCCTATAAACGTCTTTCGAAGCACCGCGATCGAATTTTTTCATCATTCCTCTGCACCAATCGACACGAGCCCTTTTTTGAGCGATTGTTTAATTATGCGAGATCCAAAGAGAACAAATCTTTCTCACAGCTAAGTGCTCATGCAATATCGAATGCACCGCGGTCAGACTAATGCTCAAGGATGCCTCTATCTCACGGTATGTCACATGACGATCTTTCATTATTAGTTCACGCACAGCATCGATGGTTTCTGGTACAATGAACGATTTTGGACGACCTTCTCGAAATTCGTCCTGGAGCGAATGCCGACCATGCTTGAATTCGTTAATCCAGTTATAAATTGTCTGGAGGGTTGGTGCTTCATGGCCAAATGCCGCATGAAGACGATCGAAGCACTGTTGTTGAGATAATTTACTTAGAAAATCGTAAAAAATCATAGCTCAAAATGTTCACGAGTTAAATCAATTTTTTTGACCGAGATGAATTTTTCAAGCCACTATAAACAACACCAATAGCGATTGTACATCAAAAAGTTCTTACTACGTTTATGCTAAAAAACGGGATGGAAATGGAATTTCCAACGGAAATGTCAGCTTTGACGAAAACGTACTTTTTAAAAAAATATAAGATGCAACTTACGTATTATTCGTCCAAGGTCGTAGGAGTATCCTCTCATTAGCGAGGGCGGCTAGGTTAAACAAACCTAACTTAACCTGATATTATTCGAAGCTCTAAAATATTCTATTAATCTCATAAAAAAGTCAAATTAAGTCAAAATGATGATAAAGTTTTATGCTGCGAGAAGCCTTCTGGACAAATAGTGGACAGTTAGTTGTTTATCCTTTGCATCGTTTTCCGAAAGCAGTCCTCTGTACTTAAAATAAAATTCAAAAAACCCAAACAAAACGCAACGACGAATCACTTTTTCTTGCGAGCCCTTTGTTTTTGTATTTTGGATAGAACGAAAACAAATTGTAGGCAAATCAAAGTCAAATATTGTTTGGAAAAATCATAGAGTATCAAGAAACTCCACAAAAATGGTGGTTCAATTTCAACCGCGGAGTCACACAATTTTGTGGTTAAAAATTTAATATTGCTATAAGAACAAAATCATTCCAAGGTCTTATCTTTTAATAATAATAAAAAAAAATATTTTTAAAAAGTCATTGAGGAATGTTAAGATCATTAAGGTTCATACAAAATAAATCACATCACATTCAAAACTGCAAATTTTCTGAAGGATTTTGAAAGTAGGTACCTTAATTTGGATTATATCCCATTTCGTTGGGAATATAAGGTTCCGAAATATGTATAAATTTTGCTTCGAACCCTCGACTCACCATATTAAATAAATATGTGGCACATAAAGCCCCAAAGGGCTCATTGGCCGAGCTTCTCTTCCATTACTGTTGTGCGTCTTAAATTTGGACAGTATTAGAAGGGACCTACTTATTTTAGCCGGTTCCGAACGGCAGAACACTTGTGACATCACTTTTTCTGAGCTTTGTCACAGAGTTCTTTAAGAAGCTTTTTCATGGCAAGTTGTTACTGGCGGAAGAATTGCCAATTGCTTGCCGACAGGTGGATACCGTTCGAAAGAAAAATCTTATCGATATTAAATTTGTTATGCATCAGCCGGGGATTGAACCACGACCTACAGATCAGAAGATCAATTCACCATATTACTGGACTAAATATTCAAAATCATAGCCTTCAAAGCCGTAATGATAATTACAATGATATTTCTGGACATAATTGTATTAATAATAGTGTATATATAAAGGGTTATCCATTTCGCGGTTTCAAAAGTATAGGGCTAGAATTCGACATTTGTCAAACTGAGTTGTTAAAACAATTTCTTTCTTTTTCAGTTCAAAGTCTGACATTTGCGAAAATGGATCGCCTAACTATCGCACAATGCATTAAAATTGTAAAAACCTACTACAAAAATGGTGATTCTGCCACAGCCACATATCGTGCTTTAAGAGGAGATTATGGTTTACATAATCGTACAACTACGCAAGCAATTGGCAAAATTGTGAAGAAATATGAAGAGACTGGATCGGTTACAGATATTGTAAGGCCTGTCCATCATCGTTTCGCTCGTACCACCGAAAATATCGCTGCTGTAAGTGAAAGTGTTGCCGAAGACCCGAATGTGTCGATTCCTCGTCGTTCTCAGGAATTAGGACTGTCTTACGGCACATTATGGCATATTTTGCATTTGGATCTACACCTACATCCATATAAAATCCAGCTCACACATCAACTGAAGCCAGCTGACCATTCACAACGTCGTAGATACGTCGAATGGGTGCTTGAACAACAGGCGGTGGACGGCGATTTTTCGAATAAAATTTTCTTCAGCCACTACATCCACAAAAAGTCACTGCTTGGTGCGCTCTTTGGTCCGGAGGTGTGATTGGACCTTACTTCTTCGAAAACGACGATGGAACGACTGTCACCGTCAATTCGGAGCGTTATGGTCATATGATAACCGACTTTTTTTTGCCTGCTATTGAAGAATACGACTTAAAGAATATGTGGTTTCAACAAGACGGTGCCACATGCCACATAACTCGAGCGAATATGGCTTTATTGCAAGAGAAATTTTCTGGCCGCGTAATTTCTCGTTGTGGCGATATCAAGTGGCCACCAAGATCATGCGATTTGACACCGCTTGACTTTTTTTTGTGGGGCTACGCGAAAGACCGTGTTTATGCAGATAAACCTTTAACTCTTGAGCACCTAAAAACCAACATTCGTCACGTTATGGCTGAGATACCGCGCAATATGTGTCAAAAAGTAGTCGAAAATTACCTCAAAAGAATCGATGCTTGCAACAATTCGCGTGGTGGTCATTTAAATGATGTAGTATTTCACACATAATGTCAACCTTCAAACTTTATAATAAAAAAGAAATATCATGATAAAAAGTATTTTATATGTGTTTTATTTACATTTACTTTTGAAACCGCAAAATGGATAACCCTTTATTTACTTTTACTTTGCTTCTGTGTATTTCCAGTCGATAGCTGTGCGCTGCTCAGTGCAATGTATATGACGAACGACACATTGGAATGACATCATTCATATAAAATATCGTATTTTTGAATGTTCGAAAAGTTTGAGTTACCATCCAAACAGAAAAAAGTAAGCAAGTGTTGGTACTATGACTTACTGATGTTCAGATAAATACTGTAAAGGTAAGAAATGATTAATCAATTTGCAAAAAAAAAATAAATGAAAACGATGAAGATGAACAACGTCAGTAGTTTAAAAATCAATGCGGAAGGTTGATTATGTGCTTGAAGGAAATATTTGGCATGAATGAAACAAGCAGAAATTAATTGTTCATATTTGTGTGTGTTAGGTGCTCACACACACAAATGTTAAGTACATAAAAAAGAGTGAAATGCATATATATGTAATTTGATTTGTTTAAATCCTCTATTCAAATGAACTTGTTTCAAATCTTAGAAAATGTTTAGATCCCATATTTATAAAGATGAACAATTAAACCAGAGTATGTTGCAACTTTTGCATTGCAATCTTCTGTTTCTTTTAACTTTGAATCATCTTTATTTTTGCCTAGTTTATATAATAATATATATACATAGAATCTACATAGAATATAAATCATAATGTGCAACAGCAAGTTTTGGCATTCTCAATGTGTTTGTAACATGTCACACACATATAGTTAAGTGCAGGCATACCCACCATTGTCAAATGGTATGACAACAACACATATACGACATGTATTCACCCACACATATATGTATGTCAATATATATGTACATGTTGATGACACTGACACTGCTGCCATTGCTGTCGTCATTGATAGTTGTGGTACATAGTACGTACATTCGAGTATATGAACAAGACGGTGGCGATGATGACAAATAACATTGTTGTTGGTATCGAAGTGTTGTCGACTTTAAGAATCAACTTCCTTCACACTTCACGCCTCATGTTGCATTGTCCTTTTTCCTTATGCCGTACATGGTTTGTTGCCTCCTACATCTTGAAAAGACATGCTCATTTGTTCATGCATGCCTCTGCCTATGTATGTATGCTTTCCTGCGTTGGAGACGTTTATTGTTTTGTTGTTTATTATTATCAATATTATTATTACTGTTGTTGTTGTTGTTATTGTTATAATTCTAAATACATGCATTATGTGGTTTGGGTGCGTATGCATTGTATGTGCATTGTATGTGTTCTTGCCAAGGAAATCGGACGGATGCCATTAGTTGCATTAGCTTCGACGTCTATCTCTTTAGAAGTTGTCGTTGCGGTTGTTGTTGTCGTTGTTGTTGTTGTTGTTGTTTATGTTGTTGTAGCCATTATAATTGTTGCCGTTGTTGTCTGTCAGAATGTCGCGATGAATGTCATGTGCTTCCTTATATACATTAGACCGTGTCACAGTGGAAAAAATGTTGCCAATGTCGATCACAATTTCGTAGAGTTCTGTCTAATATATAAATCAAACTATCAAGCTTTCCGTCGGTAACAATTTGCCAAAAATGATTCTTAAAAGAGCTCTGTGACAAAACTAAGTTAAAGTGATGTCACAAGAGTTCTGCCGTTTGGAACAGGCTATTATAAGTAGGTCCCTTCTAATGCTGTCCAAATTTAACACGCACAACAGTATTGGAAGAGTAGCTCAGTGGTATCACAATGGGCCTTTCTGGCCTAAGTGTGTCTCTCTCTGAGAGGGCAGCCAGTCATATAACCTAACCTAACCTAACCTAGCTTTGTCAGTCCATCATTAAATAACAAATCTATAACGAAAATACAATTTTGGCACATTTCAAGGTACGGGGGAGTCAATATTTTTGCTGTGAGACGTCTCTAATATTATATAGTGATCGAGCTGGTCTAATATATATTTGTACATACTAAAGTTCATTTGTTCAATTTAGTGAAAAGTGTTTTGATTTCAAGTGTCAATATATTCGTAGCATTTTATTCAGTTTCTCTTCTATTATCGTTACTGCTGTTGTTGTTGTTGTTGATGTTACTGTGGTTGTAAAAACATTTAATAATCGACATAACGATGGTGCAGTCGGCGATTGGTATCATGTTGTGTTAATGGCAATCAGACGCACAATGACTTCGCTGGTGGTGATTGTGGTGCTATGATGTTGGGTAAATGCGAGTATTTACTGCAGCAGACACACAAATAGAGAAAGAGAGAGAGAGAGAGAAGAGACATCTTGTGATTTTGATAGGTACACGACAAATGTAAATTGTAAAAGATAACGTGCATTAACATCACGTCAAACAGTGTGTGTGTGTGTGTATGTGTGTGGGGATGTGTATTCCTTCATATGGAAATAATTATAATACTTAAGAACATATTTTACCGTTATCTGAGTGATTTTCCAATAACGTGTTATTCATTTAATACTCGTATTATATTCCATGGCGTCATTTTATAGTTTTTTATTCTTAAGCTAATAGGTCTCAACTTTAGTGAACATTAAAAGTCAATGAATTTTACGAAGTAATGATATGAGTAATATCGATTGAATTAAACATTTTCTTTACTTTAATTTCAGAAATAAAATGAAAAATTCCAAACATTTTTCGAATTATAGGTTGAGGAATAGTTTATGGTTTTGTAGATGTTTTGTTTTTGTGATAAACATTTTACTGAACGATAACTTCGATCATATGAAGGTTTCATTTTAAAGAGACTGCATTTTCGTCCATTAAATAAGTTTTCCCATACTATGGTCGGTCGTTGCAAAAAATGTATAAATTTATTGAATTACACATATTGAAGCATTGCTGTCAAATTGGAGTCTATTTTACAAAACAAGTGTGAAATTTGAATATATTTTTATATAAGCAAGATGAATTGTGGTAGTAGAAGTTAAAAATCGAAATCAACAATAACAATAAGCAACAACAAGTGCAGACAGTAACCAAAATCAATGCTTGCAACAATTATGTATCTAAGTACTATATACACACATACATATGTGTATTCGATCATGGAACAGTAGTTGAGTTGCAGATGACAGAAGATGTATACCAGTCTTATGGAGTTGCCGACTGCATACGAAAATAGCAGCTTCCAGCAAGGACCACGATTGTTTTTCTATGCGTGCTACTACGTATACATAACCTGACCAGAATAATCTAACAGCTTTCATTTTGCAACGAATCGATCAGCAAGCAAATATGCGTCTATAGTACCATCATCCATCGGAATGACATATACAGACAGACAAACATCACAGCCGTCTTTTTCCAGCAATGTCTGCTATCTGACTTTCCATCCAACTCAACACAAGGCTGTCTATCAATTGTGCTTACGTAAATATACGATATAGTATGCGCTCAAAATCAAATGCCACTTGCTCATTGATATGGTATTTAGGTATGTTTGTGTATATACTCTCATACTTTGCGGTAAGTACGTGTTTTATCATACGAATGCAAAATATCGCTTCTGCTGTGGAAGCGCGTTTTTTTCACATCTTATGTTTTAAATTCAAGTTTTAGCCAAGTAGGTATTTTGGAATCATATCATAGTACAGGGTATTTCAACAAGAGGTGTCAATTTAAATTTCCCATTATTTTTTCAAGTGTCAACATACAACTGTCCATTCGTTGAAATTTGACAAAGAAGAATTAGAGATTTTCAGATATGGATCGTTGTACGCTCGAATAATGCACTGAAATAGTGAAAATTCACTACAAAAACAAAAATCACAAAGTTATTCTGAGTAACAAGGCTCATCTGTTGCATCTGCGGTTTCGAAAATCCAGTAGAAATGATCGAACAACTTCTCCATCCACAACGAGTGACAGTTTGGTGTGGTTTTTGAAGGGTCGGTGTAATTGGGCCATATTTTTTTGAAAATGATGCTATTACGTCCGTTATAGAACGATGTTGACTGACTTTTTTGACCTGAAATTGATGCTGTGGACATGGATGGCGTTTATTTTCAGCAGGATGGCCACACATTCCATACAGCTGTGCCTGAATGTGTGATATCACGAAATGAAGACTTTGAGTATCCGCGGAGGTCGTGCGACTTAACGCCATTCGACTGATTTCTTTGCAATTACGTTTAAGATAAAGTCTAGGGCAATGGTCCAGCAAATATTGAGGAACTCAAAGACAATATTAGAGATACGCGAGATACAGCCGGAATTATGAGAAAATGTGATGAAAAATTTCATTTCATCAAAAGAATGGCCATATTCAAGAAGAGTCGCGGTGATAATTTAGCAGATATTGTGCTCTAACCTCAAAGTTTGTACTTTCTTTTTCTTCTTCTTATATGGCCATAACAACCCACGATCGATTTATGCCGAACATATAATGCTGCGCCAGTCTTCTTCGTTTGTTGGCGCCAATTGTATATTCCAAGCGCCGCCAGAGTTACCCAACACTAGGTCCTTCCAATGGAAATTTGGTCTTCCTTTCCTTCCGCGTCCTACAGCGATTGCCTAGCCAGCGCAGCCGTTGGATTTTGATTCGCTTGACTATGTCAATGTCAGCGTACTGCTCATACAGCTCATCGTTGCACCTCATTCGGTACTCGCCATCAACGCAAATAGGTCCGAAGATCCCACGCAGAACTTTTCCCTCGAAAACTCCATGCATCCTCTTATCCGTGATGGAAATTGTCCAAGCTTCTGCGCCATATGTTAGGACAGGAA
Organism: Megamerina dolium; assembly: GCA_963854835.1. Classification (NCBI taxonomy): domain Eukaryota; kingdom Metazoa; phylum Arthropoda; class Insecta; order Diptera; family Megamerinidae; genus Megamerina; species Megamerina dolium. Next base: position 45,560,642 of record OY978527.1, read on the forward strand.
TAATGAGGAACTTGTAGAGTATGTAGGGCTCGACTACTCAATTGTTTACTCAGCCTAAAGTAACACCTGTTAGCAAGAGAGTTGTCCTACGTATGAACTCCAGGCTGACGTCATTACAGTTGTTGATGCTGGTTCCAAGATAGACGAAGTTCTTCACCACCTCGAAAGTGTAATTGTTAATAGTGACGTGTTGTCCAAGATGTCGGGACTCTTTGTTTGTAGACACAAGGTACTCCATCTTCCCCTCGTTCACCCATTCGACGTGACTTTTGACCCATACGCCAGCAGCATGACACTTTTGTTGAAGATAATGCCATTATGTCGTAAATCTGCAGCTCGTATAATTTTCTACATCATAAAGTTGCAGAAGTCACATGATAACGAATCACTTTGTCTGAAACCTCGTTTGGTATTGAACGAAGGGGAGAGGTTATTCCCAATTTTCACTGCACAACGAGAGTTAAGCAGTGTCATTCTTATATTTTGTACTTTGGATTAAAATAAAATTATCAGCGTTATTCACAAATATAATGCGTTTTTTTTTTTTAAATTTGAAATGACAATTCTCAAAGTAGCGGATCTATCTTAAACTTCAAAACCGTCATAACTTATAAAATCCTTCGCCGAAAATAAACATATTTCAGCTGTAGATTAGTTTTATAAGCAGAAATTATTCCTAAAAAAATAACTGAGCTACGTTTACTTCTTAATTCAGCACCCATCAATCAATCAAAAGAGAGCGTGACGTTGGAGCAAGGACAAACTCCTTGTTGATCAAGTGAACCACGCGAGTCCAGTCTGTTAGAGCATATGAATCCTACGGCTGAGACCTCTGAGGTCAACCACAAGTTTTACGGGCACTGCAACCATACAAGCTCTTTTGTACCCAAGCCCATCTACGACACTAGAATCTCCTCTACCTTTTTAATAAAAGATAGAATTGATCTTGTCGAATTTTTGATTATTGAAGCTGTTGTAGCAACTATTTGTCGCATCAGACTATTCCTTTAAAAACCCATATTTTCAAATATTTGTATCCTCTGTTAAAATTGAATATAATCTTTCTTTATTATTATTATTATTATTTACTTTTACATTGAAATAAAAGGTGAGAATTAAGCAAAAAATAAAAATTGAATGTTCTACAAAGAATAAATCTCATTCAGAGGGGGTCATAAATTGTAGGATTTCCTCTATTAAATACATATTCGCAGCCATATTAATTACATTATGAAAAATATTCTATACAAGTAGATAATATGTGTTTTGACATTCATTTAATGAGTCATGTGTTTTTTTGTTTTTCGAAAAACCGCAACATATTACGTGCCTAAGCGAATCCGCAAATACTCCCATCCATTGCTGAAATTCGTAGAAATCGATGTGAGGTTTAAGTCAAAACAGTTGTTTGTTTTTATTATAACTCTTATTAGTACGCAAACTACGAGTATAGGTAAAATATTCTTGACACATAATTTATTGTATTTCAAGCTTTTGGTTACCTAAGAGTATGTGTTGTCGTTCGACGACTGGCCACTCAAGAACCAAATCATTATCGTCATTAACATTTACCCGCACGTCGAATAAACGAAGGTATGTATTATATGCGATTTTTTTCTCCTACATTGATACCGCTGTCGTTCGCATTGTTGTGTAAACGCAATTTGTGCACCTTATGGCAGGTGTTCTACTCCATTAAGGATCATTAACGCTTCATCTTACTCATTTTGCGGTGTTAATTAGTGCAATTTAATCTTCTGCATGTGTGTGGTCAGTCAATAGGTTTTAGATATCGGTCGGTTTTGTCAATATTGCATCGTAATGTTCATCAAATATTCTCAAATATATTCAAATATCAGAGACAAGAAGCACTTACAGGTTATAGATCATTCATAAGAGAGTAGAATCTTCCTGAATTAGATCTTCCTGTTTTCTTAATGGACCGCAGCCGTCAGTGTTGTAAAATTAACCCACAAATAAAGCGAAGACCTTTGCCAAAAACAGATTTGGAATGGGCGTGTTTAATAATTCATGGTAAGAGTCGAGTCATTCATAATAACTCATTACAACAATGTAATTATTGCTATCAATTGTATGTTGGTATCATCACAACGAATGGAATGCATGAAATTCAATGCAATATTGTGATGAGAAAAAAAACTAGACATTGTGTGTGTGTTTTTTTTCTTCCTTAATACATATCACACAATTTCACGATTTCGCGATAAAAATGTGCAAAAGGATTGAATGCGTCTTTTTGTTGTAGCCTCTTTCAACATGCCATGACTAGCCATCAACGCCATTAGTGCAACTTTGTCAGCATTAAAAAAGCTTCTTAAGACGCGTCATATACAAGTGATATAAAAGATACTCGATGATGACAACAACGGTAATGGCGATGATGGAAAAACAAAAAAAAAAACTATGCAATGTGATTTCAAAATCCCATTTCATATGAGTTTTTATTATGATGGTCAGTCACATTTCGCATTATATTGTACTACTTGTGGCGCGACGCGTATATCAAAAGCTAAAGGATATCAAATGAGGGGGAAAAAAAAAAAATGAAAAACACTACCTCACCATACAAACATCTGTACGAGTCCATAATGGCTACTGTATATACTCCAAATGGCACTAAAATGCCGGAAATGACCTCTGAACTTGCAACAACAGAAATGGAGGACAAGAATTGCAATGCGCGAATGAAATGTATGAAATAAAGAGCGGAAATAAAATAAAGAAATAGAAGAATGTCTATCAATGTATATATTGAACATATGTAGGTACAATATATACATTAAGTTGTCTTACAAAAAGTAGAAAAAAATTTGTCGTTTAAAAACCTTGAAAAACTCGAATTTTCTGTGAAGAATTTTTGGATTTCAAAATATTATTCAAATTAAAAAGTGTCAGATAATAGAAGGAAATAAATTGTTAAATTCTGCATCAAAAGTTGCTGAAAATCTGCCGAAAGAATCTAAAAACTTGATTTTTCGAGTTTTAAAACAGCAATTTGGTAAAAAATAGGAGCTTTTTGGAAATAGTCAGGCTTCTTGGTGTACATTTAACATATGTACAATATATACATTAAGGGGTCTTACAAAAAGTAGAAACAAACAACTTAAAAAACTCGAATTTACTATAAAGAATTTTTGGATTTTAAAATATTTTTTAAATGAAAAAGTGTCAGATAATAGAAGGACTTAAATTGTTAAATTCTGCATTAAGAGTTGCTGAAAATCTGCCGAAAAAATCGAAAAAACTTCATTGTTAGAGGTTTAAAACAGCAATTTGGTAAAAATAGGGGCTTTTTGGGAATAGTCAGGCTTCTTGGTGTACATCTTAACCTGAGTTGAAATATTTTTACTTTGCTGGTGGCAACAAATATTTAGCGATTAAAATTTTGTAAATGCTTTTGCTATTCCAATGGAGCAGCGTTTGTGTCCCAGTAGAATACGATCTTCAACAAAATTTATTATTATTTTGACACAGACTAATGTTCCTATATGGTGTCTGCATATTTTTAATGACTCGCAACACCAACGCCATGAAGAATCTTAACTATACTATTATCTTGTTGTTGATGTTCGTTGATGACGATGGGTTGGCGTTAATGTGATTGCCGGTTGTTTCCAAAGCGTTGCAAATATATTGTTTGAAACACAAATGCTCTTGAGTACTTGCATGTTGCTTATTCACAAACATATGAAAATACCAAATACCACTTAATGGTTATGTTCTAGTGAGAGTATTTATGTGGGAATAAGTATCTCTTTGTATTGAATGTTTTTTTTTGCACATCTTTCAAGACATTCAGGCATATGGACGCGATAACCGAGAACGCTTCAACTTTTACGTTTGTTAAAAATTTTTCTTTGAAATAGTGAAGCATGATCCGATCCATTTGATCAATGAAAAAAATCAAAATTAGTAAAAGGGCTCTATTAGCTTTGAAAAGAAAGTTTTACATCGAATAGCTCTGTTGACATGAACAAGGAATGAACCATGTATGAACTTGGACCTCTGTGCGGCACGTCTTAATCGTCTTCAAACGGGACGAAATTTTATATGTGATAAATTTGACCATTGTATTACCAATTGAAAGGGTGTAATTTCGGGAATCTGATGTACAAATTGTCTGCCTACATATAAGGACCATCCTAATGTACATATATCCGCTTGCTTCTGTGTATGTACATGACTAAGTTGTCAGAATTGAAGTAGCTGAAAATGAATGTGAAACCATCACTTTGGACATGATTAATTCTTTTTTATTACCATTTTTAGTATTATTGCCTTTGAATTAGCTGATTGTAAATAGTGGATTTTTATGATTGATTCTTTGAAAGTCGTAAATGATCATTTCTGCACATTGTTATAGGTATTTACAATACGCTTCATTACTGTACGTTTTATGTTAATGTTCGGTTTGTAATATTTCAAAAAATATTTATTTACAATGATGTCTACACATCATTTTATTGAATGCCAATACAATAACGACAATAGTATCAAGAACAATAAGAATTTATTTTAAGTATCTTTTATTTAAAAATTAATAATTTTCTTTAAGATTAATAATTATTACCCATGTATATAATCCAGCTACAAGGTGAAGCTTTAACGACACGATTTTCTTGTCTGGAGATTCCCTTACGTTAAACAAAGGGTTCAACATGATAACAGTAGTAATAACAAGATGAACTAAATTGAAATATTTATAACTTTCGACACGTTGAGTTGAGTAAATCAAAACCTCATGTATTGATATTACACTACTTCTTCTTTCATGATATTACATCCATGTGATTATAATTTGTAACTCCTCAAAATGTCCATTCGTAACGACAACTCTGTCTTCACATGATCACAATTGGCTTAAATTCTACTACATTCACTTGTAATTGCTTTTCTTGTTTTCCTTCATCAAATTCAATTCATATTTTTTTATTACTAATTTATTCTTGTTGCGTTTTTTTTATTGTATTCCCAAAAGTTGCTTAAATATGCAAATCCTCTTACATTTTTTGTATTCTTGTTTTCGGTAGTTTTTGCGGTCTTCTTCTTCTTCTTTTTTCCTTTTTTTAATCGTTTCTGTTTTTTGGAATTGTCGATTGTCAAATTTATTTGCAATAAATTAAATCATATGAAATATTGAGAATGTGTAAAAACAAAAAAAAAAAAAACGAGAATATGAAATGTAATCTTTTTTAAATTCACTTCATCGCTGTCATAATTTTAATAGCCTTCTCCTTTTAACCCGCTCTGCTTCTGAATTTATATTTCCTTTAGTGTTCTCTTCTTTTTTTTCTACTTATAGGATTTCTTGTGATTTTTAGTCAGACTAAAGCTTATAAATTACTTTTATTCGAATTTTGTGCAAATTTATTACTAAAAATTTATATTTGTCTCGTTTTTCTTCTTCTTCTTGAAGAAAGCATAAATTGTTTTAACGAATGGAACGAAAATCCTCTCAAAGAAACATTTCAAACATTTCAATCGTTTTTTAACTACGGATGATCCTTAATTGCTACTGCAAACTACATAGTGGAGTAACCCCTGTTCTAAAGCACCAAAGCAGCTAAAGTATTTGGATCTGTTTAATAGATTGTCAGCACATTTTTTTCGGATGTAAAAGGAATTTTGTTGATTACTTACCTTCAAATTGGTAAATAGTAGAAAAACACTATGCATCCATTTTGAATTAATTGAATAAAATTATTCGAAAAGGAAGCACGGGTTATCATCAAATCTGACATTTTCATTGGAAAGTCTGACATTTTCTAGCATAAACGTACTCAGAACATTTTGATGTACAAGCGCTATTTCTGCTGTTTACAGTGACTTAAATAATTCATCTCGGTAAAAAAATGGATTTAACTCGCAAACATTTTCGAGATATGATTTTTTACGATTTTCGAAGTGAATTATCTCAATAACAGTGCTCCATGCAGTCTTCATGCAACATTTAGCGATGAGCCACCAATCCTTCAGAGAACTTATAACTGGTTTAACGAATTCAAACTTGGTCGCCGTTTGCTTCAGGACGAATTCCGTGATAATGAAAGATCGTCATGTGGCATACCATGAGATAGAGACATCTATGGACATTAGTTCCGACGCATTCAATATTGTATGAACACTTAGCTGTCAGAAAGATTTGTTGTCGTAGGATCGTGACAGGTGACGAATCATGAATATTGCATATGAGCCCGAGAACAGTCGACTCTAAATGGTAGACAACTATTTGTTGTCTTGAATGAAATACGGAAAAACAACCGCCGACGCAGAATCATTTCTGACCATGATAATGCAAGCTCTCACACATCGGCTCAAACAATCGCTTATTTGACCGACCAAAACATCGAATTAATGGGTCATCAGCCGCACAGCCCTGTCTTGGCTCCCAATGACATCTTTTTATTCCCGCACTTAAAAAAGAAATTGCGTGGTCAACGATTTTCGTCGCCAGTAGATGCTGCTGAAGCATTCAAAAACCATATTTTGGCGGTTTCTCAAAAGTGGAGTGGAGTGGAGTGGCCGAAGTGCTTCGACAATTGGTTTAAGCGTATGCAAAAGTGGAGAATACTTTGAAAAACAATAAAACCATTTTTGATGATAATCAAATGCATTTTCACACTTTTAAAAAAATATCAAAGGCAACCTCTTACAAGCTATTGCTATAGCTAAATTCAATGAATCATCCAAAGAACTGCTGGAACATTTTGCATATTTACCGAGTGTGGTGTGGTTCAGACTTCTATATCTTCAAAAAACCATAAAAAATGTCTACGTGAAACAATAAAGTAACTGTAATAAGCAATAAAGAAGTATTTTAGTGGTGTTCACGAAAACTACTACAATTTTTTTCATTTCTGATTTCAAAACTTTTTGGCAGACCTAGTAGTTTCTTTTGTTAATGTAAAAATGTGTAAATAGATAATATTAGGTGCTACTTTGGGCTAAGTAAGCAATTGAGAACTCGAGCCCTCTCTCGAAAAACAAAAACTACACTCTACAAGTCTCTCATCACGCCTGTCCTAACATATGTCGCTGAAGCCTGGACAATTTCCACATCGGATGAGCGAATGCTTGGAGTTTTCGAGAGAAAAGTCCTACGCAAGATCTTTGGACCTATTTGCGTTGGTGGCGAGTACCGAATAAGGTACAACCATGAGCTGTAAGAGCTGTATGCCGATATTGACATAGTAAAGCGTATCAAAATCCAGCGGCTGCGCTAGCTAGGTCATGTCGAGTGAATAGAAGAACACGCTCCAGCTAAGAAGGTGTTATATTCGGAACCCGCTGGAGGAAGACGCAGAAGAGGAAGACCTAACCTTCGGTGGAAAGACCAAGCATTCGAGATCCTGACGGCGCTTGGAATTTATAACTGGCGCCAGCTAGCAAAGAACAGAGATGGCTGGCGGCCTAAATCGATATTCGGTTATTGGTACCGGTTTTCATGTTCAAAAGACGATTTTTCAAATATTTTAACAAATTCAGACAGCTATAATATCCATTTTTGATATTTATAAACATATTTTGTATATAAATAAAAAAATTCCTCTTTTTTCTTTAGGTATAAAAAATTGCAATTATTTTGTTCTATTTTGATAGTTTACAATATCATATTTCCTTATTTAGTGTTACTTTTCATGTATCCCCATTAATACCTCACTTCATATCCTCCTTGATAACACAGTAATATCTAAAAAAAAGTAATCTTACTATGTCACTTTAAATGATAAATAAAATGGAAAGCCAATTGTGAAACCAGCAATTGAGTTCAATCAAGACGATCAATTAAATTTAATAACAATAGCAACAATGCGATACATATTAATATGAGACACAGTTACAGTCTTTTTTTTTGGCATGGGTGCTTTTATTCCTTTAATAATCAATAATAATATGTCAGCGTTAACGCGCTCAAATTTACATACAATATTTTGCGTTCACAGTAAATTCTGTTTTTGTTTGCCAACGAACGAAGATGGCGACAAAAAAATTTTTTTTGTTTTTTGAAACATACGCACATTGCTCAACAAATCAAATCGTTGACTCACCATATAATTTACATATATTTCAGATAGATGTCAACGTCTTTTATGGAAGTGCAGTAGTTAAATTTATATGCTTTTATTAACTTTAATTAAAGCAATTTTATGGTTAAGAATACAAAAAAAAAATATATATAGTAAAACTTTAAGAGCGCCTCAGATAGATTTTAATTTAATTTTTCGTCGGCGTCAACGACCAAATCAGAAGTTTGTGCATCAAACAAAAAATAATTGATGATAAATATCGTTTGATTATGAATTAGAATAACTTTTAGTATTCATATTTTTAAAATTTGATTTATCAAGTGTAGTAAAAAGAAATCCATTATTTTTCCAATGGATGTGATTGCTTGACTCAGTATTATTTAAGCACGCATCAAAGATGGACACCAGTAAAGAGAAAATATGCCATATTTTACAGTTTTTCTTCGATAAATGCGAAAACGCAAGCCAGAAGGCTGAAAATGTGAATATTGTTTATGGTCCTGATATTGTAACAGTCAACGACGTGCAATTCTGGTTTCGTATATTCCGTTCCGGTAATTTTGATGTCAAAGAGGCAAGGCCAATTGTCGAAAATATCGATAAAATAATGGAAATTGTCGAGTCTGATCATCATGTAAGCACTGTTTCTATTACCCAGGAGCTAAACATTGCACAAAAACCGTTTGGAACCATTTAAATAAGGCTGGATACAAAAAGAAGCTCGATGTATGGGTGCCACACGAGTTAATGCAAAAAAAAACTCATGGACCGAATTTCCATATGTGAATCGCTGCTGAATTGCAACAAAATCGATCCATTTTTGAGCGGATTTAGTTTGTAAGATTTGATTACTTATTGTTAGTTTCTAAGTAATTTTAGAAAGATCCAATAAAAAAGCTTGTAAAAAAAAAAAAAAAAAAAAATTTTTGAGCGGATGGATACTGGTGATGAAAAGTGGGTCACTTACGACGACGTCGAGCGAGAACGGTCGTGGTCGAATCGCGGTGATCCAGGATTAACGGTCAGGAAGGTTTTGCTATGTGTTTGGTGGGATTGGCAGTGAATCATCTACTATGAGCTGCTCCACAAACAGCCAAACTCTTAATTCGAACCTGTACTTTCAACAGTTGGACCGTCTGAAGGAAGCAATCGCCCAGAAGCGGCCAGCTTTGGTCGATGGGAGAGGAATTGTGTTCCATGAGGACACCGCCAGACCACACACATCTATACTGACTCGCCAGAAGCTTGGTTGGGAGGTTTTTATGCATCCACCTTATAGTCCGGACCTGGCACCAAGTGATTACTACCAGTTCCTGTCTATGGCGAATTATTTTGCTGGTGAAAAATTCGCCTCAACAGAAGCTTGTGAAAAAAATCGACTGTCCCAGATTTTTGCCAATAGGGACGAAGGTCTCTATGAGAGTGGCATTATGAAATTACCTTCAAAATGGCAACAAGTTATCGAACAAAACGGTACATATTTGACCTAAATCGGAGCATTCTAACTATGCTAAATAAAACCTTCAATTTAATGCAAAAATAGTGCATTTTTACTAGACCTTATATAATGATGAAAAATATATGAAATATCTGATTTCTTAATAAGCGAAAATCGCTTCAATTGCGTAAATCTAAGCGAAATTTTCAAGACGACTTTATGACGACGATATTGCCCTTTGCTACGAAAATAGCCAGTCGCTCCAATTATGTTTACAGCTTTAACATAATACAACTTTGCATGCTACGTTTTTAATTTGTTAAAAATAAAAATAAATATGTGGCACTTAAAGCCCCAAAGGGCTCATTGGCCTAGCTTCTCTTCCATTACTGTTGTGCGTCTTAAATTTTGGACAGTATTAGAATGGACCTACTTATTTTAGCCGGTTCCGAACGGCAGAACACTTGTGACATCACTTTTTCTGAGCTTTGTCACAGAGTTCTTTTTAGAAGCTTTTTCATGGCAAGTTGTTACTGTCGGAAGAATTGCCAATTGCTTGCCGACAGGTGGGTACCGTTCGAAAGAAAAATCTTTTCGATATTAAATTTGTTATGCATCAGCCGGGTATTGAACCACGACCTACAGATCAGAAGGCGAACACACTAACCACTGAGCTACGGCACCCATTTTAATTTGTTGTTTTTGTTAAATCTTGAAAACCCACATTTAATTACAATACTGTGTTCACATGTATCATATATTCGTTCAACGTGAAATTATCTAATTAATTTATGGTATAAAAATATATTGGCCGATTCTAAACGTGAGAATTTTTATAATATCACTTTTTCATAGCTTTGTCACAGATCTCTTGCAAGTATGCAATACTGGTTTCTGGTTCTAAATGTTTAATAATTATTTTAAAATTCACCATCATATTCATTATTTTTTCTATATTTATTGCACTTGCTTTGTTTATGTTTTGTTTCAATGTTATTACAGTTGTTTTAATAATATTCCCCTTTTTCAATTTAACGAATCTCATTCTTCGACTTACTTTGCCCATAGTCATCATTCTTCACAAACCCGGACATTTTTATTTTTATTACATATTTACTCGTACTCGTATTCGTATTATTGTTGTTCTGTATGTATGTTTTCTTACTCGTACTCAAACTGTTGCCCGCGGTCGTTTCGTGGTTAAGTGGCATATTAAAAATCATAAATAAACAATAAATTTTCGTATATAAAAATATGACAAAGAGTCACAAAAGAGTAAACATTGGATAATTTAAAAACAACCGAAGATAAACAATTTATTTGTGATTGTGCTCCCTCTTTTTGAAGTTTTTACATATTGCTACATACTAAGTATTGGTTTCTCTGTTAAATAAAAAAGTTTTATCATATGTTTTGCACATTCACTTCACTTATGCGGCCATAACAACCGAATATCGATTTGGGCCGAATATAACGTGCTTCGCTAACCATCTCTGTTCTTCGCTAGCAGGCGCCAGTTAGAAATTCCAAGCGCCGTCAGGTACTCGCCACCAACGCATATATGTCCAAAAATCTTGCATAGGACTTTTCTTTCGAAAACTCCAAGCATTCGCTCATCGAAGGTGGAAATTGTCCAGGCTTCAGCGCCATATGTAAGGACAGGCATGATGAGAGACTTGTAGAGTGTAGTTTTCGTTCTTCAAGAGAGGGCTCGACTTCTCAATTGTTACTTAGCCCAACGTAGCACCTGTTTGCAAGAGTGATCCTTCGAAATATCTCCAGGCTGACGTCATCACTGCTGTTAATGCTGGTTTCCAGATAGACAAAGTCCCTTACTATTTCAAAACCGTAGTTGTCAACAGTGACGCGCTGTCCAAGACGCCGGGACTCTTTGTTTGTTGACACTAGCTATTTCGTCTTGCTCTCGTTCACCGTAAGACCCATTTGACGCGACTTGTACCTTATCTCTTTCCAACTCTGAGAATGCTGCACTGACTGCTCGCATGTTCATGCCGATTATGTCAATATCATCGGCATACGCCAACACCATGACATTTTTGTTGAAGATGGTGCCATTATCGTATCGTATCGTATTATTTTCTCCATAATAAGATTGAAGAAGTCGCACGATAACGAATCACCTTGTCTGAAGCCCCGTTCGGTATTAAACGGTGCGGAGAGGTCCTTCCCAATTTTCACTACACAACGGGAGTTATGCAGTGTCATTCTACAAAGTCGAATAAGCTTTGCAGGAATACCGAACTCAGACATTGTTGCGTAGAGGTAATCCCTTACCGGACTGTCGAAGCAGATTTATAATCAACAAATAGATGGTGTGTGTCGATCTGTTTTTCTTGGGTCTTCTCCAGGATTTGGCGCAGTGTGAAAATCTGTTCGATGGTAGATTTACCAGGTCTGAAGCCACACTGATAAGGTCCAATCAGGTTGTTGAGCATGGGCTTCAATCTTTCACACAATACGCACGATAAGACCTTGTATGCGATGCTCAGGAGACTTATGCCACGGCAGTTGGCGCAAATTGTGGGATCTTTTTCTCTACAGAGGACACTGAGACTCCAATCATCGTCCGACCATATTCTACTTATGATCTGGTGCATGCAGACGAGCAGGTCATCGCATCAGGTCTCCAACAAATCGGCAGGCAGGCCATCAGCACCGGCACCACTTCATAACCGGAAAAGATTTTAATTTCATTTCAACTAAATATGTCAATAGTTTCTCTGCTTTATAGGTTTCAAAATTATTGATTTCTTTTATTGTTGGGATTCTTTTTTTCGTGAATATTGTGCGATATTCCAGTCTATCAAGTTTTTGTCAAACCTTAATTTTTTGTTCTGAATTCTACATATTTCTTGGAGTTTACAAATTAATTCCTCAATTATATTTTTCGATAAATATGTCAAATATATCTTAACCTTAGCTTTATACAATTTTTACATAGGTGCATATAGTTGGCACTTATAGACTCCGAAGAACACATTGACTCATTTTCTTTTCGAGTGTTGGAATAGACCTACTTATATTGGTCGATTACAATTGACCAAGACCCCATGTGACATCACTATTTCTGAACTTTGTCCAGTGCCTTTTTCTTCATATAAATGTAATGGTAATGTAAATGTTATCAGCTGTTTAAGTCTCATCAATAAAATATATATTTTCCAATGCCTAGTTCTGGATTAAATTGATTGCCTTTACCGACTGATACTGTTGGGTTCGTCATATTTGTCTCTATGAATTCATACATTTGTGTATAAATGCATATGTATTTATATTAAAATTGAAATTTCAATAATTATTAAGAATAAGTAGGTATAATATTTATGTAAATGTTTCCACGTTTTAATTTTCACATGCATATTCTTGTTCTTGGGGACAAAAGCATACACGCATACACGCACATATAGAAGTAGACATATATATAGCAGACGCATTAACCGCAGTGGCACGTCGCAACGTCATTACTGGTAGTGTGATCGTTCCACATAGTTGCATTTGCAGGCGTGCGTGATTATGCGGTTTATGAGTTATGACTCAAGTGTAAAATCGTTTCGTTTTTCATAACAAAAATATATGAAACTCCAAATGTACATATGTATGTATGTATGTATGTATGTATACTTACTTACTTACTTATGTGGCCATAACAACCGAATATCGATTTAGGCCGAAAATAACATGCTTCGCCAGCCATCTCTGTTCTTCGCTAGCTGGCGCCAGTTAGAAATTCCAAGCGCCGTCAGGTTCTCCAGTACTTGGTCTTTCCACCGGAGGTTTGGTCTTCCTCTTTTGCGTCGTCCTCCAGCGGGTTCCGAATATAACACCTTCTTAGCTGGAGCGTGTTCTTCCATTCGCTCGACATGACCTAGCCAGCGCAGCCGCTGGATTTTGATGCGCTTTACTATGTCAATATCGGCATACAGCTCGTACAGCTCATGGTTGTACCTTATTCGGTACTCGCCACCAACGCAAATAGGTCCAAAGATCTTGCGTAGGACTTTTCTCTCGAAAACTCCAAGTATTCGCTCATCCAAGGTGGAAATTGTCCAGGCTTCAGCGCCATATGTTAGGACAGGCATGATGAGAGACTTGTAGAGTGTAGTTTTCGTTCTTCGAGAGAGGGCTCGACTTCTCAATTGCTTACTCAGCCCAAAGTAACACCTGTTAGCAAGAGTTATCCTACGCATGATCTCCAAGCTGACGTCATTACTGCTGTTAATGCTGGTTCCAAGATAGACAAAGTCCCTTACTACTTTAAAAGCGTAGTTGTCAACAGTGACGTGCTGTCCAAGACGCCGGGACTCTTTGTTTGTTGACACTAGATACTTCGTCTTGCCCTCGTTCACCGTGAGACCCATCCGACGCGACTCTCTTTCCAACTCTGAGAATGCTGCACTGACTGCTCGCGTGTTCATGCCGATTATGTCAATATCGTCGGCATACGCTAACAGCATGACACTTTTGTTGAAGATAGTGCCATTATGTCGTAGATCAGCAGCTCGTATTATTTTCTCCATAATAAGATTGAAGAAGTCGCACGATAACGAATCACCTTGTCTGAAACCCCGTTCGGTATTAAACGGTGCGGAGAGGTCCTTCCCAATTTTCACTGCACAACGGGAGTTATGCAGTGTCATTCTACAAAGTCGAATGAGCTTTGCAGGAATACCGAACTCAGACATTGTTGCGTAGAGGTAATCCCTTACCGGACTGTCGAAAGCGGCTTTATAATCAACAAATAGGTGGTGTGTGTCGATCTGTTTTTCTTGGGTCTTCTCCAGGATTTGGCGCAGTGTGAAAATCTGGTCGATGGTGGATTTACCAGGTCTGAAGCCACACTGATAAGGTCCAATCAGGTTGCTGAGCATAGGCTTCAACCTTTCACACAGTACGCTCGATAGAACCTTGTATGCGATGCTCAGGAGTATATCTGTTGTTTATATGTATTTCTAAATATACACAATATACTATTGTTGACGTTGTTGTTTTGTGTCGCACGGACATTTAACCATACTTTATGAACAAGTAAGCACTGCAATAACAACAACATTAACTGAAAACCGAAGCACCAGTCAGCATAAAATGTGACGATCATAATGATAATGATAATCATGATGTTGGCGATAATGATGATGAAGATGACGGTAGCGCAATACGAAGCTTTTGCGTCTGCGCGCTATGTACTCGTACAGATATACTGTCACAGGCTTATGGCAACTGCTTCGGAATGCGCTAATTCTGCACGTTTGTTTTTGTTTCTTTTTTATATGGAATTATTTTATTTCTTATTATTTTTTATTACTATTTCGTTCGTTGTGTTCATTCGTGTTTTTATTAGGCATTTCAAATTTGGTTTTTGTGCTTTTCATTTTTCACATTACTTTTTTTCCTTATTATTCTCATAATCGATTAAACGTATTTGGTTCAACGTATATATGGTATATGGTAGATTTTAGTTGGTGTCACAGCGATACAATACAGTTCGTTCAACATGTTGTCAGTTGTTTTCGTTTTGATTCTTGTTTTTACAGAAATAATAGCAATGAAGTGCCAAGAATAATGGAACAAGTAACGACAGATTGGCATTATATTTAGATTTGCTGCAACCATAATACAATAATAATAACTAAAATAACAATTTTATGACTTTTTAGCTTGATGACGTACTCGCACACAGCCCAACAAAGTACGTAAATATTTGATTGAAACTCGTATGATATTATTGGTGCGGATTTGTATTTTCGCCTCTTGGACAACGCCTTGTCTTACTAATATTAAGGGCATTCGAGTAATGACATTAGCTTACGTTGACACAAGAACCAAATTTAGATTATTTGAGCTTTCAAAGCTGGTTTACACAGATGTCAGCATAGATTTCAGTCACAAATTTCAACTATAAATTTGTTATATGCAAATACAGTAAATATCTCGAATTTTCATGCGAATACCCATATTATTGAAAATTTGATATTTTCTATACTAAGTACTATAGCGTTGATTGTTGATTCATCAATTTAAATATATGTACACATTTAAATATGTATTTATGTGTATTTACTTACACCATAAGTACCGCCTTAGGAGTCATTTAGCGTTTGGTGATCATGTTTATTCGTATTGCATGGGAGTTTTGAATTTCAAGTGCGCTGACTCAAAGTTATTTTATATGTACACTTCTGTATATGCACGTATTTACATATTTTTTTTAAATTTATTTATTACAAATATTGTGGTTATACTTGTTATATACGAATTGTATTCACATATTTCCTAATATTAAACTTTACAATGTATGTCGATTAGGACGTGTCAAATTTTGTGTCCACAAATCGTATAGTAAAAGCATAAACAATCGATAATTTTAGGTATATTTGTCCAAGAAACCATGGATCTGAAATCAAGTTGAACACCACGCTTTCTTTGTTGATTTAATTGTTTTTTGGAACTTAGAGTAGTGCGAGGGTTGCCATTTATATTTTTTAAAAAGTATAAAAATCATAAAAAAATTATCATTAAAAATTGTTTTATTGTCTTTCAAAGTATTCTCCATAAAGGTTTATACATTTGCGCTGAAACCAATTGTCGAAGCACTTTTGACACTCCACTCCGCTCCACTTTTGATACAAAATATGGTTTTTAAATACTTCAACAGCATCTGCTGGCGACGAACATTTTTTTTTTGATGTGCGGGAATAAAAAGAAGTCATTGGGGACCAAGTTAGGACTGTGCGGCTGATGACCAATTAATTCGATATTTTGGCCGGTCAAATAGGCAATTGTGTGAGACGATATGTGAGAGGTTGCATTATCATGGTAAAGAATGATTCTATGTCGGCGGTGGTATGCTGCGGGCCGAAACAACGTTTGTTGGGTTTGGATTTCTGACAGCTAAGAGCTAATGGAATATCGAATGAAGTGGAACTAATGCTCAAGAATGCCTCTATCTCACGGTATGTCACATGACGATCTTTCACGCACAGCATCGATGGTTTCTGGCACAATGAACGATTTTGGACGACCTTCACGAAATTCGTCCTGGACTGAACAGCGACCACGCTTGATTCGTTAAACCAGTTATAAATTGTCTGGAGGGTTGGTGCTTCATCGCCAAATGCTGCGTAAAGACGATCGGAGCACTGTTATTAAGATAATTCATTTAGAAAATCGTAAAAAATCATAGCTCGAAAATGATCACGAGTTAAATCCATTTTGTGACCGATATGAATTTTTCAGATCTCTGTAAATAACACAAATGGGGCTTGTACAACAATATGTTCTGAGTACGTTTATGCTGAATAATATGAAATTTTCCAATAGAAATATCAGATTTGACGAAAACGTACTAGATCATCCCTCTTAAAAAATATAAAAGGCAACCCTCGAAATCAAGTGAGAATTCAACACAATTCAAATTTCAGTTGAAAATACTTAACATCATCATTAATATCAGTTTGATTACAGCGATGACATTTTAAAGTAGAAAATGCTATTTGCGATGTAAATTGGAATTGCGCCCATCAATTTATGCCCCTCGGAGATAGGGCTGAGTCTTCTATGAACGAAAAGTGGAGCAAATTTCAGGCATTTTATAATTTATATTTAAGAAAAGGCTAAAACCGGGTTTATTCTATTAAATCAGGTATCCCTGATTCCCTAGGCGCAAACATTTTTACATATGATATAATTTTATTTTCAGAAATATGTATATATGTAATATGGATTTGGGTGTGTCACTTTTTCCGGGTATTACATTTCGTTGTGTCGACTAAAAAGAGATAAGTACCCTATTGCATGCTCAATTTAATGCTAATGCCGTTTTTTCACTGAACAACATTCAAATATTTATATCTCTTCGCACACCAGTCGACATTTAACAATGACTCGAAGGTCATTTACGATTGTTTGCAGGAATTATTTATTATTAAAATTATTGCTATCTCTGATTGTGCACAATTTACAATTTATTATTGCATTTGATTTGATTATTTGCAATTGGTCAAAATAATAAAGTAATTATTCTTTTTTATGCAGTCTCGTTTTTTTGCATTTTATTTTTTGCTTTTGTCATTTACCAAACAATGGGAAACAAATAAATTGTACTGATAAAATTTGCTTTATGGCTGTTGTTGTTGTTATTGTTGTTGAATTTTTGGTAATGTCAAAAGACATGTAATTTTCCAAATGGGGCATACTAAGTACAACAATACCAGTTTGTAAATCACAAATGCCAATGGATTTGTAAATTTAAATGATTATGGGCAATTTTTTTTTTAATGAACAATACTCAGAGATAAGTAAATGCAATTTTGAAATCATCTTGCTTAAATACATTAACATATATGTACGAGTATGTACGTATTTATGGATATATTTGCATATGTACAATTGAGACAAAAAAAAATATAAAAATATTTTAAGTAACAAGTAACAAAAATTCAATGGCAGTATTTCGATAGTCAAATATCACTTATGTAAAAACCATTCACATCAAATTGCTCTAACAGACATTTTGTTTCTTAAGTCTTTGGTGTTTCGAGTAATTGAATATACATTTCGAATATCGAAAACATTACGAAATGTTGCTATACGTTGAATCTCATTTTTGAAAGAAATTATTTTCAATGGCATTGTTGTGACCACCGGAAAACCAATTACTGTATAAATCAAAAGCCTTTAAATATATCTACTTCTACATTCTATTCGTATTTGCTATACATTTTTCTTTTTCGCTTGTAATAAATATATAATAATACACGCTTTTTTATTTTGCTTCTTTTTCATCATCATCATCATTATCATCATTACCAACAATAAGAAAATAATGGTATGTACATTCATATGTACTTCTCTTAATATGTGAAGTAGCAACAGAGACACAAAAGTAATAAACTATGGTGTTGTAAAGGAGGTGAAGTGATGTGAAAATTTGTCTCTTTTGGTACAATAACATAAATGGTGTATGCCAAAATCAAAAAAATGTTTTTCTGTTGGTGTTTTGTACGTCTTATTTCGTGAGAGCATACACAATTCCTCTCTGACCGTACTTCACCTCCATTGTTGCACCATAATAATAAACAAAACTAAAAACAGGTTTCACCGCTTGAACTTCCATGCAACATGCATGTACTCTCTATCGCGCATTCGCTATAATTTTGTTTCTATTTTCGCTCTCTTCATTCATTACAAAGCAAAATAAACAAACAAACCAATGTTGCTAACATTTGATGTTTCTATACTGTACACAAATCATGAAAAAGGGGTAATATGCTTAGTAAAAATCTTTTAAAAATTAAGAACATGTTGATTATTAATTTAAATAAGAAAAAAAGAAAAATAATTAGACTTTGTTACTTTGAAAGAGGATGAAGCCAAAATAAATTTATTAGAGTGAACATGTGGACAGCTACGGAGAGTTCGAATTGAAACGAGATTAATACGATAAGCGTTAAATCACATTTAAAGTAAAGTAATCTAGATTTAAAAAAACTTGGAGTAGGTAGCAGTGAAAACGCACTATGGGCCAAAATGAAAAATGTAAAAAACGACACATTTTCTTAAACAATATATTTCTATTTCTAAATATTCTATTGAATATGAGCAATAGAATTATATAAATCTTTAATAGTTCGCAAGCAACGCCTACAGCGAAAAGTCTCACCAAATATTATAGATTTCGCTATAGTACTTTATTTTCAGAAAGTTAGATATGTATACTAATATTATTAAAAAAAACTGCTAATATTGCAGTCAAACCTGGGTAAATATTGCATATAATGATAAATTCTAATTTTTATACGGCGAAGACAAAATTATATTGTAAATATTTTTTTAATGAAAACGTCCTTAGGATTTGATATGCATATTTTAGAACTTGCATTTCAATTAAATTATAAATCAGAAATTTAAACAGCAACTAAGAAACAAGAAATGTGCCTGACAGCGAAAATCATCAAGTTGACATCATTGAAGTTCACAGGAAATACAATCCACTTCCAATTTCTGCAGAGAACAATTTCCACAACTTTTCTGATGCATTTCGATTTATGTAGACACCGAACTATGATGTCAAACCAGTTTCTATGTATGGGCGGGGGTGTTTTGTAAGGTTGAGAAAACATAAGGGAAATCTTGTAAAAGGAAAATTAAATTATTTATTTTATATTAAAAAAAAACGTACTATTTATTTTAATGGAGCTGTGAAAAATAAATGTTTCAAAGTACTTTAATAAAATTTATTCTTCTATATAAATAACATTTTACTTGTAAATAACTCCTTAATTTTTTATTTAAGAGATCTGCTTCAATGTTCGAACAAGAATTCTCGTTTATGTTTGATTGCAAGGTTTTGTTACATTGGGAGCGATAACCTCAACATATTCATATCGTATATAGTCAGCTGTTTACCTATTATTTGCATTGGCATTTAACTATAGGAACTGATCATAGCATTTTTCATCAGGAATTAATTTGAACTTTTGATAATACTCAAAAGAAAAATTTCAATAAATTTTAGAGGTTGAAAGTAAGACGTAACAGTGTTAAGAACTGCTGAATCTTCATAGTTCTTTCTCAAACTAAAACTATCTCACACTGTTTCTAAAAATTTGATAGGCAAGAAGGAACAAGTACACAGTTGCTTGCATTGGAAACAAAAGTTTGCAAACATAATTTTACTTCTACAGAATTGGTAAGAAATCTAGTTTTGATCATTTTGTTTGTAAATAAATTTTTATGTATGAAATGTGTATCTACATACATATGCGTCTTCACATTTAAAGAAAAACTTACATAGTATTTCTCTTTTCGAAAAGATATATGCAAATGTAAAAATGTATTTCCAAATAATAAAGAGAGCAATGATTTAGTTTCTATATAGCTTATTCAATCCACATTCCACTGTGATATCCTTCATACATGTATGAAATGAGTGTAGAAAAAAAAGAGAAAAAATATACTCGTGTGTTTGATGTTGTAGCTGGCAAAAAACGGCAACGTTGTAGCGGCAATGTAGTAGGAAAAGCATGAACAAACGTGTTCAACAACTACGCTCTGTTTCAGCGGAGTTCAGTCGTAGCGCAGGTCTCTCGTGAAGGCAAAGTGCAATTTCTTTGAATTCGAATGGTTGCTTGTTTTGATATAGAAGTGTTGCCATTCAGTTTGTTTCGGGCGGTTTATATGATTGGAAGTAAAACCGGTTTTCATTTCCTTGTCAGATACATTGACCAACTGAGTGATGCATGACGTTGTCCATCTCTATCCCATTGTGAATTATTTCCAAATGTAAAGGGTTTAATATAACTATGCAATTCAATTTGAAATTAATAAAATTCAGTGAAATAAGTCATTCGATTGGGGAAAAGTAAAAAGTGTAAGCCGACAAAAAAATTAATATATTATTTTCAATGCGGTTACTATTCGACTTGAGTGTATTTGTGAATTGCAATGTTAAAATATAGTACATACTTCAAAATCAGTGTATGCATTAGGTGAAATAAGTTGAAAACGAAAAAAATGGAAAGAAATTAAGAAAATTTCATATACAAAAAATATATGTGAATCTGACAAGTGTGACGTCCTTTCTGTTATTATTAATACGTATGATACCCTCGTAATAAGTGAAGTGGCGTGGAAAAAGTGAATTATTCAAATTAGATCCAAAGAAGTTGAAAATTTTCGTCTTAATTTGCATACTTTGTTCCACACATAAACACACACATACATATATATGGACGTGCATACTAGAGTTTATAACGGTTTGTTTTTTTACTCAAAGTCATTGACAGTGCATACATATCTATCATCTGTCATTTGGCTGCATGTGTCGTTTGGCAAGTGCTTCATCACAAAATTTTTGACAAAACAAAATATTAATTTGTGATTACATTAACAATTAATAGTGTAATTTGTAGTTTATGCCAAGGATGTTTTTGATAGCTCGGTAATTTACTTCGTGCGTAAACGTATAGTATATGTTTGGAAAGAGTATTTTATTATGGATGACAATTAACTGAAAGCATACTATTTGACAACGTGCGGTAAGTAACATTTGTCTTAATTAATTTCATGAATATGTTAGCAAATATTTTAATAGATTTGTTCTAGTCAAGACAGGGAAGGGTAATCGTTGTTAATTGCGCGCGTGTCAAGTTTGGGATAATGAAAACTGTGCATCATATATTTCCAAATCGAAAAATTGTTCTTAATTTTTTATAACATTATACCAAAAAGTTCGATCCTGATCTTAATGAAATTCAATAGCATTATTTTAGTAAAAGGAAAATTAACCATCGGAGGGTGAGTAAATGGGATGTTCTTCATATAAAAAAATATATAACAAATCCTAGAAAGACTGATTTCACAAAATATAGTTTTGCATTCGGAATCGAATATATCAAGGTGACGCAAACCTATCACTCGAAACCTGAAGCTTAGTTGTTTGTGTTTGTTTCCACCTTTAAATATTCTACGACTGAAGGAAGGACTATAATTTAGCATAAAGTTGCGAAACTAATATCGTTGTCAGTGTTGATGCATATTCATTTCGAAGAATTAAACACGCATTTTCTGACGATGAATTTACGACTTCTTTGCGGATGTTTTCTTTTAGGACTACCAAGGTTTGTGGCTTCCACGTACATATATAAATAAATCGCGGAAAAAAGCCAAAAATGAAAGATAAAACGTCTAGTTAAGGCTTGCTTGAGTTCAACTTGAATTGAGACTAGTATGAAATTGACTTTAAAACTCTTGAACCGTACCATAAAGTTTTATATGAAACAACAAATTTTAAACAACTTCAGGGAAAAAATATAGTGTAAAAGTAGTTCAATCCAATTTCTATAGTGCAAAAAAATACGCCTGTAGTTATAGTCAAAATTAACCCTTAACATGTAACGTCAAGTCACTTGTGCCCTGCCGAAACAGACATTTTCCACGTTTTTGTTTGTTTAAACATATTAAAAAATCGGTAATATAGCGATTGATTCTTCAAATAGAATCTTGAATAAAATTTCGTGAATTTTTTCAAACTACTTGAGCAATTTTATGTACTTTTTTAAGAGCCGGAAATAAGTGACCCGACGTTACATAGAAGATGTGCGAAAAACGACGTTACATGGCAAGGGCTAATATTATCTTAAATTTAGTATAGCCGTTTTTATATATTTTTACATGGGAAATATGTCAAACATGTTTAAGATCTTATTCTGTCATTTCGTTCTTTCATGTCATTTGTTTTCTCATCCTTCAGTAGAAGCTGGCGTAGCTTCAATTTTAATCGAAAGTGTACATAGTTTTCAGTTGTTTTGCCAATATCGTTGGCATTTGATTTGCTTACGATATTTTAGACAATAGAAAGATTAGACAATATTAATAAAAAAAATAATTGACAGATTGGGATCAGATTCTGGCTAACAATTTGATTTTACACCGTGCAATGGATAACTGTGCAATAAATAATTCTGGGCACGAAATAGATCCTTTGGTCGCAATGCATAACAATAATAATTACTATTTGGGAAAAAATTTTGTATACCTATTGTTTTCAGTCGCTAATTTTAGTTGGAGGAAACAAAGAAATAAGGCTCAAAATAATCAAAAACCTTTTTGACTTTTTTACAATCGTAAATATCATTTGAAGAAATAAAGAAAAAAAGTTTCAAAAGTTTGCAGACTGTGTGAAACCTATTTGATCAAAAACATTTTTTTTTTCAGTTCGCTTTACAAAGAGTATGTGTGCGGCATAATTATAATAATATGCCAAATTAAACATATTATCCGCAAATAAATTATAGTATTACATAAAATATATAGTTTATATAGTTTATAGGAATTAATTTAGCATAAAGAAATTCTAAAATGTTAAATTAAATGCAAACCTTTGGTAAGCTTACTTTTATTTTGCTTTTAACTTACTCGTAAGCTTATAAAACGCGTGTAATTTACACATATGAAAATTAACTAGCTAATTTTTTAACCCCAGACAGGTCGTCTGAAATAAATTTTGCCAGTTAGCTTAATTTAGCGATTAACTATTTATGCTAAAATAACTGAATAAAATATTATCTCCATACTTTTAATCAATTTTCTCTACCAAGCTCACAGCAGTTTAGTTTAAATTAAATAAATATGTTTTGAAAATACGATCCTAATTTTTTCAACTGGATTATGAAAATCAGCTGTTTGCAAAAATACCGTTATTAGTGTGACCATAAAATCACTTATCTTTACTATTGTATGGATATAAATGTTGATTTGAGCGCGAATTATCCGTGTTTTAAAAATGATTTTCACGAACAAATCAATCAAAATATTATTCTTATAGTAATACTATACTCTTAGGAGAGGTTATTGGGGCTGTTTTCTCTCTGAGAGTACACTTAGGTCAGAGAGACCCATTTTGATACCAATGTGCATATTTTGCAGTATTATTGCGGGTAATAAATTTAGACAGTGTTTGAAGGGATCTATTTATATTAGCCAGTTCCGATCAGAACAACCCTTGTGAAATCGCTTTTTCTTAGCTTTGTCACAAAGCTCTTAAAGAAGTATTTTTCACGGTAAATTATTACTGTCAGCAGAATTGGAAAGTGATAAGTTAGCACCGTTCGAAAGAAAAATCTTTTCGACATTAAAGTTCCCTTAACCCGGGATTGAATCTACGATCTACAAATCAGAAGGCTAATGTACTAACCACTGATATATAGAAAAGACGGCTACACATCGCCGGTAAAGAGCGATTTTGATTAAAGTTCAAGTTTGATTTTATATAAAGTTGAAGCGATGGTATACAAGTTAAATGTTTGTAATGTGCTCCTGAATTTGGAAAAAATGAACTTGTGATTTAAATAATTGTTTGTCCTCAACAGCATAGTAAACATTGTTTAAGATGTTTCCAGCTTATGACAAATGTCATATTTTAGTTTTTCAAAGTTTTCAAAGTATGTAAAGTGCTATTATTATTTGCTTTTATGAAAATATATCATATCATAGGTTTTTTTATAGGTTAGATTAGGTTTTGTGGCTGTCCTCTCTCTGAGAGGACACACTTAGGCCAGAAAGGCCCATTGTGATACCACCGAGCTTTTCTTTCAATACTATTGTGCGTGTTAAATTTGGGCAGCATTAGAAGGGACCTACTTATATTAGCCGGTTCCGGATGGCATAACCCTTGTGACATCACTTTTAACTTAGTTTTGTCACAGAGCTCTTTTAAGAAGCATTTTTGGCAAATTGTTACTGTCGGAAAAATTGCCAATTCTTGCCGGTAGGTGGATATCGTTCGAAAGAAAAATATTTTCGATATTAAGCGAGAGAGAGTATGCAAAGAGCGTTTTTGAGAGTACTGTGTTTTGTATTTAAATAAAACACCAAAATTTTCCAAAAAATTTTCTTTATTTTGTAGAGAATTTTGTTAAATATAGAAATTTAATTTCGATTTATACATTTATACTATAAGATGAATCAGAAGGTGGCACAAAATTTTATATGGTCATCAGGTTTACAAATTTTGTAATAATTGGCTCTCATATAAAAGCAATTTACCACAAACAACTCTACATGCTGTCTCTGCCTGGGATAGTATCTTTTGTGTGTTGAAATACCACATGCAATTCTAAGGACATATTCAAAAGTATCATATTTACATTCTTCTGGAACCATCTATATATAAAAATTAAATTTTGATATTACTCGCGTAATAATTGAATAAGCTTGTGCCACACAAAACGTTAGATACATCAAATTTTACACAATGATTCCTTAATTGTCATATACATTGTAGATAGAATCGGTAATAAAAGATGCAACATAATAATTATCACTATAACAATATGACTAGGCTGTAAATTAAAAAAAGGGTAAACAAATTAATCAACTATATATTACCAAACAATTTCAAGAAAATATTGTACAGTTGATGAAAAAATTAGAAATGAAATTTTGAAATTTAATAAGAATTGTAATTTTTTCTTTATCTCCAAGATAGAATCATTTGCTCTGCATATAATGATGGTATTGTATGTTTTGTAGTACATAGTGGCCCAGCAAACTATGAGTATAGTAATAACAATAACAATAATAGTAATAATAATGACAACGACGAACGACAAACAACAAAGCATAACGATAAAATGTTATAACTCCAAAATAACAATTTTGGCCTAGATAATTATACAAGTACTTACCAACAATATTTGTGGCATATGTGTACCTACTACATATGTATGTATTGTATATATGGAATACATCGTGAGTATTAGTACAGTAGTAGTAGTAGTAGTAATAATAATAGCGACCGCTTGTTCTAAATAGCATTCATTGGTAGTTAGTAAGAAATGAAAACACGACAAAAATCCAATGTAAAAGTATTTAATTAATTTTTGACAAAATTGTAACCACGATGCATCCCTACATAACTAGTCGGGTATAATAACAATTTTGTATGTGCTTATATACATGTGTAGGTACATCCATATGTGCCTATATTTTAAGTCGAAAAAGATATTTATCTCTCAATGGAGTGTTAGTAGTGGTAGTAATATGTACAATAATAGTTAGTTAGTACCGGTAGTAGCTTCAAATACTGACTATTAGTGACAGCGATAGCATTTACAGTGTTGGCTCAAACAGGCATTAAAAATAATTTATATGTTTTGTTGGAGAATCTAAACTAAAACCAAAACAAATGTTTTGAAAACACTTTAAAAATGTCTTACCGCTTGCTGCCGTTATTGCAGGCAGCCACTACTACATACTTCATTTGCTGCCTCTTCTTCGGTGCTCTTTAATTCAATTCAACGTTGCGGGTCCCAGGTAACGCGGACTGTTTACACTTTGGTGTTGTAATTAAATTTCATTAAGGTGGCTGACTGACTGACTAACTGACTGGCTTGCTGACTACGATTAGAAGGTCTATGTGAAGAAGAGATGCAAAGGTCTAAAGTGGCAAGATAGAAAATCGTCAAATGCCATAAAAGTTAATGGATTTCTTCTTCGTTGTTGTTTGTTTGTTTTTTATTTTTGTGGAATTCAATTTTTAGGTTTCCTTTATTCGTTTTCGTTGTTGTTGTTGTTGCTGTTGTTGTTGTTCGAAATCAATGCTGCTGAATCTATGTGACATGAATAAACAAACATAGAGCAACCAAAAAAGAATTGGACATTTTTATGGCCAATAAAATGTAGATCTGACTGAGTGAGTGAATTAGGGTCATCAAGAATGATGCAGCACACAACATATTGTACCTTACAAACATACATATGTACAAATATATATGGTCTGCTGGTTTTCTTAAGTGCTAACTCAATATTTTCTTTATTGTTTTATAAGTAATTTGTTAAATATGATTTTTCTATATGTTGGCCTTAATATATTGCACGAATATGTACGTACATATATCATTAATATGGAGAAAGGAATTTGTATTAAAATTATGAAAATAAATATTATACTTACAGTCAATTAACATTTATGATTGTATTTCGAAGATAGCTTAGATGAAATTCCTTTGAAATTTTTTTCAGATAAAAAGCCCTTTATGATTTGCCAGAGCTGCTTAGTTCGATAATATGACCAAATTTATCCGAATTATAAACCCATGGCCTTCTGTGTATGTAGAGATAATTTGTGCACGTACAATAAAAATGACTAAAATAAAACAAGCATTTAAATTGATTTTTGTTTCGTCAAATACCAAGCTGAAATTTAAAATATCTTGCAGGCTAAAGCCGAAGATTTGCGAAAATTTTTTTTTCCTAATGATTGAGGGTTTGATGGTTTTTAAAAATGCTTGATTTTAGTAGATTTTGTTGAAAAAAGTGGTTAGTTAATTTTCAAATTGAATTATGCACTAAGGTCGTAATGTTTGTATGTTCCTACACTAATAAAAAAGCTACCTTATACCTTCTCTAAAAAATCAACGAGTTTTCTGATTCACAATAATTATAAATTTAGAATTTTAGCTTTTTAATTCTAATCGTGAATATAAAACTTAAATCTCCATTTTGACAGCATAGTGTCCGCATAATCCTCCTCAGAGATTTTAACTAAAGTAATTTCGAATTAATGCAGCTTAATGTGTTTGTTGGACTCACTTCTGAACATTCAGGCACGATCTCCGTTTGGATTCGACCAAAAATAAATTAAAGACGGCAGATTAAAAATTTGTTGAGGTGCAGTTCTTGGCCATCTCGTCTCTTTTCGAGGAATAGAAATGATATATAAGCCAGTTCCGAACGGCAGAACCCTTGCGACATTACTTTTTCAGAGTTTTGTTACATATATCTTTTATTTAGAAGCAAATTTGCAAATTATTACTGCCGGAAGAAGTGCCAATTGTGTGCCGACACGTGGATACCGTTGGAAAGAAAAATCTTTTCGACATGAAAGTTGTGCTCCAGCCGGAGATTGAACTCACGACCTATAGATCAGAAAGCCAACACATGAACCATTGAGCTACGACACTCAGAACAAGTTTTATTAATTTTTTTTTCGTTAACACTAGGTTAAGTTTGGTTATACTGGCAGACCTCCGCGAAGAGGTCTCACATTGACCCTAATTGAGTCCTAAGTGATACCAAAACGTCTAGATCTAGTTACGAGCTGTAAAGATCTTTAAATATTTCGATTTTCATTGCGAATTTAAAGAGCGCTATATCGCGGAACTCCGGAGGTTCAAAGCAATTTAAGCGAGTTCTACAGAGTGCTGGACAGCTGCAAAGCAGATGCTCCAGAGTCTCCTATACACCTGGCTCTTTGCATCCCCTGCATCCGTCATTCTTTATGAGAGCCAACTTGTGAGCGTGAGATGACGTGAGGCAGTGCCCCGTGATTGCGCCAACCATAGTTCTGCACTCTACTCTGTTAAGAGACAGAATCAGCTTGCAGCAGATGTCGTTATGTAACCCAAGCATTATTTTGGCGGTCCTACAGGTGTTTATACTTCTTCACCTCCCTGCTGCAATTCGTTAACAACTAGTGTTAAACTTATTGTAAACTTTTGAAAGAGCTTTGTGAATTGATTCACTTTAGTATTGTCGAAATTTAATAAAATTTGATCACATTTTCATGTGACCTTGTCGCAGCTAGAACATTTTACGTGGCTAAGCTTTCGCAATCCCTGGAAACCAATTTGTTTTTGACAGAACTTTCTGAGAAAAAGGTGAAGAAACTGATGTTGATGATGTTGATGAAGATTTTTGCCTTTCAGATTCAGACAAGATGAGTTCAATTCTTTTAGTATTGTGAAAATTGAACACCTGCTGTCATAATTTGCTTTAGAAATCACTTTGTGACAAACTTTGAGAAAAAGTGACGTCACTTGAGTTCTAACATTCAGAATCAACTATTATAAGTGGATCACACTTTAGAATTATTCAAATTTAACACATATTTAATCATATTTTGAAGTGATTTTGGCTAAGATTTCGATAATCCACCTAGAAGGATTTGCTTTTGAAAGAGCTTTTTTACAAGATCGGAGAAAACGATGATGTCACTTGAGTTCTGCCAATCAGATTTAGCTATTATAAGTTGGTCTCCTTTAGCATTATCTAAAATTTACACAAATTTCTTCAAATTAGCTGATTTTAGCTAAGCTTTCGATACCCCAGCTAGAAGAATTTGCATTTGAAAGAGCCTTTGCCTTTGAAAGAGAGAGAGAGAGAGACACCCACAACTAATGTCACGAAAGTTTTGTTATTCGAAATCAGCAAAATACTGGAAAATAGGCACGCTTGAAATTTGTGGTTGATTTTAATGATCATTTGACATGAATGAATACAATGAGTGCCTAAGTAGGACCTAGGCAATATTAGCTCGACTTCTGATGGAGTCTATTATTATCTAGTATTTATATATTTGGAATTTATTCATAAACATTTTTGAAGCAAACCCCACAAAAAAGGATTAATCTCCAGTAATAGGTGCCTTTGTTTAGCAATAGTAGTAGTAGTAGCCTCCTACGCCTCAAGCAATCAAGAAGCTCACACATATTTAGTTTCCACACATATAAGTAATATTTGATTACGTGACTAAAACAAATAAATAAATTGAGATAAATTGATATTAAATAAATTAACCAAAATCATTGCGAACGCCGCATATTAAATTTCACATATACTACAAAAAAAAAAAGGGACAAGAAACAAGAAGAAAATGACAATAATAATGATGAACATAAATCAAATGGAACTTGTTTCTTCACGGCACAACACAACACAGCGAGCGACATCTGCCAGCCGCGACGCAACATTGCGCCATCGAATCATCTCACATTACATGGCATGCATACATATGTATTACTACATACATATATATATGTTTACTTATATATAGCATCATCAGCATTAATTTTTGATTGATTTTGTTTTTGTTGTTTTCTTTCATGTTCTACCATTATTGCCATTTGTAGTAGTGGCTGTTATTGTTTTTTTTTTTTATTATTTATTCATTCCTAAATTGTTTATGTAGATATTTTTGAATATGTGTATTATGTCTCAAACATACAAACAAACATATTATTTAAAGGCAAATGAACGAACGACACACGCAATAGTTAGCGACACAAACGGCCACAAATTTTAATGAAGCATATTGAACATATTTAATTACTCGTCATAACGTATTAACAGCAGCAGAAGCAGTAAAATAAAAAAACACTCTTGTGAAATAATATCAAGTATCTGAGAGATACTAGATACAGTATACATTTGTGCGACGGACCGAGTATTACGTTTAAAATGTATGCATGTTTATATCTTGCATCTTGAATGGGTGTGAATTGGGTTCAAGCCTAATTTGTGTGCATGTTTTGGGTTACTTATGTGTGTGTGTGTGTGTGTATGATCGACCGTATGCTACTTTGAATCGCTTCATTTTCAATTTATTACTACATACATACATACCATACCATACCATAGGTGCCCGCCGTGTTTGTTGCGTGTTTGTTAATTTAAAGTTTATATTTTTTTTTCTGTTTAAATTTTCATGTTTTTGTTGTTTTTTTTGTCATATTTCTCGAATTTCTTTTTTATTAATTTATGCCTTGTTTTTAAATTTGATACTTACTTTGATAGAAATATTAAATGAATATGCACACATTTCATAAAAAAGCCGTTTGAATAGCTAACTAAAAATATGAGATGTAATTAATTCATATTTTAGCTCAGCGAATGAAATTTGTTTGTTCTGATTAAACATTATGATATAACGACGGTTAGATTTTGCTTGTCGGTTGAGTAGATTTGCAGAAAAATATAATGTGATTCACGCTTAGAGCAGAAAATATTAATGCCAAAAGTTCATATTGTTCTGGTCAACCTAGAAATGAAAAATAGAAAACAAACATTCAGAAATTCCAGGAAATTGTTTAAGATATGAAGACTAAATTTATATGGATGGTTTTTTCATATTTTGAAGTATTTAGCTTGCACCTTCGGACTATCATTTAATCACTAAAGGGCTGTACACGTTATTTGGCTAAAAAATTACCGGAAAATATTCAATTACGATTCTATCGGACTACAAAGGAAGTAAGAAGAATCAAGGTCAAAAGGTTACATAAATATATTCTGATAGACTTACATTTGTAATCTCGTATATAATTGTAATAGAAATATTTGAATGTGACAAATGAATGTGACACTCTTCAAAAGATCGATCTGCAAAATACGACTACATGTCATTTACATGTACAATATTTCCATTCTAAAAGGGAGGATTTAAAAGCAGCAGCAGCTAGCTAGCTAGCTAGCTCTGGTGGATTGAAACAGATAAAGAAAAATCCACTTAAACAGCAAATTTGCTGTGTTTGTCTGTCTATGTACTTGCTTGCCTGTCGTTCTGCCATTACAATAAATATTTATGTATTGGATCTTAAAACGGAACGCCTTCCATTTAAACGCAAGTATATGTGTGAGCCAAGTTGCTGGAGCCAAGGATTGCACTGACAAAGAAAATAAGAAAAAAAAAAAAGCCACTAAGATTATCTCCATTTTTTGTTTTTTTTTTTTAGTTTTGTTCATCTTGTTCTTGTTAAATAATAAACGAGTATAAAGTTGTATATGTACGAATAAAAAACACCAGCAAAAAGATATGTTTCTATCTTAAAGTTGAGCAAAAAAATAAAGAAAAAACTTAAATTGCTATATCACACACACGCACACACACAAGCATGTACGATACAAAAGGATGGAGGTTGTACTAAATTTTCCCTTTACCTAAAATGGAAAAGCAAAAGAAAGAAAAACTGAAAAAGAAGTTCAATTTCAAATTTTGACAATAAAAATGGTAAATGAAGAAGAAGAAGCAAGCAATTCAGTATGTTGTTCAAAGTATATACTTACATATAAATATGTATATATTAGCAATGCCACTCCCGGTATCTCTTATGCTGTGACGTCAAACACTGAAAATTCTGATCATTGTTTTTCTAAACGAAAAATTATTGTAGCTTCGAATTGGCTCTAATAAATGAATTTAATGTTTTATACTTTTACGATGTTGGTGTGCAAACTACTAGCATGAAAAACAGAAAATTTTTTAAAAAATTGTCACTAAAAATGAAAAATGAATGGAAATGAGAAAAAGTGTTTACTTTAAAACATTTTTATCTAAAACTAGAAATATTTTCAATTAGCCGGCAAAGAAATATATCTTTCGAAGGGTCTACTTCATTTTTTCTAACGAAAAATTATTGTAGCTCCGAATCGGCGCTAATAAATAAACTTAATTTTTTATACTTTTACGATGTTGGTGTGCAAACTATTAGCATAAAAAACAGTAAATGTTTTAAAAAATTGGCACTAAAAATGTAAAATAATTGAAAATGAGAAAAAAGTGGTTACTTTAAAATATTTTTATCCAAAACTGGAAATATTTTTTCAATTAGCCGACAAAAAAATATATCTTTCGAAAGGTCTACTTTAAGAATCCCAAAAAAAATTAAAATCTGCTGAAAAATGACTGATTTATTGATTGAGGCAAGTTTGGAAATGACGCAATATTGGTTTCTAATGTTAAATAAAAAAAAATTGGGGGGTGTTAAAAACTGTCTAAACCCAATGTCGCTTGGTACTTGATGGTGCAAACTCTCTGACACCGTGTAATTTTCGTTAAAAATTCTATAATATTGTGTTTTAACATTAAAAACTATAAAAAAAAAATCGTAAGTAATAAATTTTAACCTATATTGCCACACAAAATTTTGAAGACTTTCATTTTTAAGACCAAATTTTAATAAAAATTGTACATCTAATATATCGGGATCAGCAAGAAGTTGGAAAATTGGCATCCTTTGTATTTAGGTATTCCGATTTTTACCGTTTCGCTTTTGTTGTTCTCTCGTTGATGTGTATTGCTGTTGTCAACGCTGTCGCCGCATACATGCCATGGCATAAGTGAAAAAGTTAAGCCAGCGAGTGAGCGAGCATGTTGCGTAGGTACCGACTGCTTATGCTTGTATTCGATAGTATAGTTGATGACATTCTGTATACGAATTATTCGTAATGTAACCCTTTTTGCGACTGTTTTCTTTGATTTGTCTTTTTTTTTTGTTTTTTCGTTTTTTTTGCTACTCCTTTCGTCGTTATTTTGCTACTTTATGCCATTATAAGTATGTACATATATCTACCTGTCGTCTCCATACATACCGATATTGTGCACCTTGTTGTTGTTGTTGTTGATGTTGTCGTTGTTGTCACCAAAGCGCACATATATGCACATATACATCAACATAAAGTAACTCTTAAATACAAAATAAGTATCTTGCGGATACAGTAGCAGTAGCGCGTAAACACCAAAAGTAGCTAAGACAACAAAATGTGGAAACTTTTGTGTAAAGAAGATGAAACAACAACAACAACAACAACAACGACAACATCACTAGCTAAAACGAAAACAAGATAAAACAGCAGATACCTAGAGTAAGTACCTATGTATGTACGATAGATACATGAAAGAGTGTGTAAAACTTTTCCTGCATTGGCACCTTTTTTTTGCGTTTTGGAAAAAATAGCAAACCGTATTACGTTGGGGATGGGGATCGGTAAAAACGAAGGCAATAATTTTATTGTCATCTTCATGCAACTTTAACTTTAACCACTAGCACTTTTATCTGAATACATTGTTGAAGATGAAGTGATGTTGTCTTGTCGTTGTTGTTGCTCATGTTGCAACAATCTATTGCTTCTTTTTCTTTGTATCTCGCTCTCTCTCTCTCTCTATACTTTCTTGATGGTTACCATCATAATTGAAATAATTTATTTTTAGATGTTGTCGTCTGCCATGATGTCTATTTTTCTTGCCCCGTGTTGGGTCCTATACTTTTCATACTTTTCACATTTTTTTGTTTTTTTGTTTATTTCGATCTTGTGACGATGTCGCCAAAAACTTGTTTTAAGTACATTTCACATTCGCATCGTTGCAATATTTTTTTAACGAACTTTTTTTTCTATTTGTGTTGGACTTTTTACAGTTTTTATCGAATAATTTTTTCATAGAGATCTTTTTTACGCTTGTTGGCTATTATTTTTATTTAAAATATTTAAGAAAAATATTTATGAAATGATTTATTGGCTGTAGATATTATGTTGAATTTAATTTATGTGTTTTCTTCAATATAAAATAGATTCAACTCTATTTCTTAAAAATAATGATCATTTTATAAAAAAAAAAAATAAATAATTTTTCACTAAAACATCAAAAAATAATAAATAAAATATACTTTATGCTTTATCTAAGACCAGCAGATATAATTAATATCCTTGCAGATTATGTTAAGGTTTTTATTTTTCTAAAAGAAAGTCCAATAATTAATATTTCATCGATAATAGTACCTCATAAAATAATCTCGGATCACAAAATAATTAATTTTTCACTATAATATCAAAAATAAATAAAAAATGTATTTTATGCTTGACCTTAGACCAGCAGATATAACTAATATCCTTGCAGACTAAGTTAAGGTTTTTATTTTTCTCTAATGAAGCCCAATAATCAATATTTCATCGAAAAGAATACCCCATAAAATAATCTCGGCTCACAAGAGGTTAACAAATTAGATAATAATGATGAAAGAATTCGAATGTCATATATTTCATTTAAATCGTAATCATATTAGGCCATCCCCCCTTCCACATTCTATGGTTGTACATATGTACAGTAGTGCTGCTGCTGATCATACGCTGAATACCATAACATTGCCACTTAATATGTGATTCCTCTTGTGAGAAACCTGTTCTCCATAAGCAACTAAGACCTAACTAATTTTTTTACAATTTATATTTAATTCGATGTGAATTTGATGACTGCTGCGTGTGTGGCTAATCACAATCAAATTGATTTAAATTTAAACAATTCCAACAAACCATATATATATCGACGCATAAATGTCTCATACGAAAGACGAAATAGAGAAAATGAAAAGTTAGAAACAAAAAAAAAAAAAAAAAGAAAAACTCGCGTTGTACACACGACGCGACGCGACGTTCCTTGTATAAAGGAAATCAATTCGTAATTCGTTACGTTCTCAAAAAATTTGTTTGTGTTAAAATAAAATAAATAATTAATGATTGTACATTTCACACACGCACACACGGGGAGATTCTTGTCTACTTGTGTAGGGTATCCAAAAGGCACGGTCCGTTCATGCGACCGACCAACCGGACGATCAACCGACAGTAAGTTTCTTTTTTTTTTTTGTTTTCGTCCAAGTATCTATTGTATTTACATACTCATATATTAATATGTATGTGTACATACAAGTATCTATGAATTAATGGAATAAGAATTGAATTGACGAGTTGTGTGAAAAAACATATTCTTATGTATAGAGAAGCTTCATATAGTCAATATACTATGCATACCAGGTACCCATGGATGCAGATACTTTAATTAGTAAGTGGTGTGAGCGGGTGATGTCGACATAAAAAGATTTAAATTGTACCATAGCGAATGTCAGCTTGAGTTCATTTTATTTAAAAATGAATACAGCTACATACATCGAATTGAAAAGCTGTTGAAAGCGCTGATGAAATAATGAAAAAAAAAAAATTAGAATTCTTTGAGAATTTTGATGAATTTTTGTAAAGACTTCTTTTGAATTATTATAGTATCAATAGCACAATGTAAAATATATTTTAGGGCATAAACTAAAATAATCTAGAAATAAAGTATTTCTATGCGTGGACCCACTGACGTCTCCTGAGAGGTTGAGAATTTTGATCTTCTTAAAGTTGATAATCTTAAGGCTTCCATATTTAGTGTATTTGATATCCTTGATATATATTTTAGTCGATGCACTAGAAAATAAATGCATTCTTCATCCATTGCAGGCCACAGTATGGTTGGTAAGGATAGGAGCCACATTCAGAACATTCCTTCTTTGAGCCGAGCTTCTTTTCCAGTACATCCATACCTCGTCTTGATAATTGTTTTCGACATCATAAAAGCCATAAAAAGGGTCTATAGAGCGAGGTATGGGTGTATTGTTGTATAAACAGGGTCCTACAAAAAACAAAAAAGTCCATGAACATTTCAAATTACCTAGTGGAGGTTGTAGTTTTGTTCGAGTACTATATAAAACCATGTTGCAAATGTTCTAATGCACTCAAATTTCCCACTGACTGTTAAATCACCATTTTCGGGTTACTTTAATGTCATTTAACAATTAATATCTCAGCTAGAAGGAAACAATTTCCATTTGTTCCGCCTAATATAAATATTTCATTGATTAATTATTACGCCAAGATAAAATATATATTCTGATTTTTCTATTCTAACAAATAAATCTCATAACTCTGAATATTTGCAATCGATTTCAATAAATTAGAAGTCAATTAAGATCTTCTTATTAAAAACTTGAAACATATTCATTTAACTAATAAAATAAAGTAATAAGTACAGAGTAAATTTGTAAAAAGTAAAATAATAAGAAAAATTCGAAAGTCCCGAGTTTCCTTCCCAAAAGCGAAATCTATTGAAAAATGGCTAAATTACAGATTGTCAATTGACGCAAGTGACCTGAAAAAATTCAATTTTCAAAGGCATTATCGATATCAAAAACGTTCTACACATGCTCTTGTGTTATGCTCAACTTGACATATGCTCACCATGATAACAAGGTCAGTTGAAAAGTAGATAATCACTATAGTACCATGTAATTTGTCATGAAAAAATTCCTTCAAGAGCTCTGTAACAAAATTCTGAAAAGTGATGTCACAATAGTTCTACAGTTTTGAGGCCATTGCGAGTACTATCCAAATTCAATTCATAGATAACAATACTACATAGAAAAGAAGCTCCGCTAAGGTTTTTCAAAGCATCTTACGTCACTTCTTTTTTTTTTTTTAATATTTTAGTACTCCTATTAATTCGCCTATGCTTACATTTTTAGAATAAATAATATTAAGTTGAACAAAATTGTGTGTTCGTTATTGTACATATCATTAACATGAAGTGTTGCAAAAAAAAAAAATGTTTCACTGTCAGCAAAAAAACATTTGTGACACATGCGTTTTGGAGATACCTACATTCCATATTACAAGTATATATACGACTTGTCTACTCGCAGTCTGATAATAAATGACGTTCCATGTTGACACGACAAATGATAAATGAATTTGTGATAAATGAAACATGTGGCAAAAATGTAAAATACAAGACAAGTTTTTATGTATCTTTTAGAAGAGATCGAAAGAGATATAACAAATATACGTTTTGTTCTTCTACGAATTCTCTATATATCTGGTTTAGAGCTATGTGGAATTTCCGACT
This sequence comes from Megamerina dolium, assembly GCA_963854835.1. Classification (NCBI taxonomy): domain Eukaryota; kingdom Metazoa; phylum Arthropoda; class Insecta; order Diptera; family Megamerinidae; genus Megamerina; species Megamerina dolium. The sequence continues at coordinate 45,597,918 of OY978527.1, forward strand.
CCTAGCAAATGATAGATAATAATGATTGGATACCAAATAAGAGAGACGAAAAAGAAGCAAAAAAAAAAATCACCGACACATGCCAGCACATGTGCTATTGCAAATAATTCATTTAAAAATTGGTATACAACAATAATTAATATGGTTACTTTGCAATTTTCATAAATCAATCTCCTAATACCAATTGCTGTTCTAAATAAAACACGCCTCAGCGCACACTTGCCATAAATTTCAATTTAATAGCCAAAAATATTATTATGGCCCATACAGTGACAAAGAGATGCAAATAAGTTGAGAGAGAGAGAGAGAGAGAGATAGAGCGAGGACGAGGCAGACGAAAAAGAACGTATAACAATATAAATAAAAAAAAAAGCTCAAATTACGCCACATACACTGCAGTATTGGAGTACTAGTAGAGTGGAGGAGTAGCTACATGTAATGAAATGCAATTAAAAATTTGCTTTGCAATGATTGCTGCCTATACATAAAATCTAACAGCGAATAGCTCGTAGAATGAGAGTGCTACATATATTGTAAAGGGTGATTTTTTAAGAGCCTTCGGATTTGATGTAAAAGAAAAACACATAAAATTTAGAAAAATTTAGAGAAGTGTATGAAATCTTTATTTGAGTGGATAGAACGATCGATATAATTCAATGTTTAAAGATTATTTCATGTAAATGTTGATCGCGGCTGCACCTCAAATGGTTCATACGCTGGATTTAATTTTGTCATACTCTCTCCAATATATCGGCCGATATCTCACGAATAAATTCTCCAATATTGGCTTCCAGTGGGTCAAACGTTGCGGGATTGTCACTATAGACATAAGTCTTAACATAACCCCACAAAAAATAGTCTAAAGGCGTTAAATTGCACGATCTAGGCGTCCAATTGACCGGTCCCAAACGTGAAATAAACTGTTAACCGAACTCGCCTCTCAATTGGGCCATTGTTTTGCGTGCTGTGTGGCATGTGGTACCGTCTCGTTGAAACCACATGTCAGACAAGTCCAGCTCTTCCATTTTGGGCAAAAAAAAAAAAAATGTTTGTAATCATCGCACGCTAGCGCTCACCATTCGCAGTAACGTTGCTGCCTTGGCCGTCTTTGAAAAAGTACTGTACAATGATGCCAGCGGCTCATAATCCACACCAAACAGTGCATTTTTCGGGATGCATTGGCAGTTCTTGCAATCCATCTGGCTGCTCTTCACACTAAATACGGCAGTTTTGATTGTTCACGTATCCATTCAACCAGAAATGATGAGCTTCGTCACTGAACACAATTTTCCTATTTTCACACTTTCTTAACGGAGCATGAATTTTGATAATAAAATTCAATAATTTGCAAGCGTTGTTCGTTTGTAAGCCGATTCTTGGTTAAATGATAGACCAAACTGAACATGTTTGACAGTAACATGTTATACGAAAACAGCTGAGCTGTCAAAAACAGTGTTACCAAAATGAAAGAAAAAATCACCCTATATGTATTATATTAAGTCTACTATGTCAGCAATATTTTATTAGCTATACACGACTGTCATAAACACTATGGCGGCAGCAAAGCTCATGCATGTATTTTGACTATGCACCCACAATGGAGTTGAACGTGTATATGTAGTGTATACGTTTGTCCGGTAAACCTGAGAGTTTTTGGGTATTTGTTACACTTTTGTGCTTGCACCAACAGCACCAACTAAACAGCATAAATACAAGTTATTGCAAGTAGTACGCGTATTGTTGTGAACAACCTACTTATGGCATGTTTGTACATACAACGATGGCGATGACCTCGACCGTCATCATGCAAACATACCTTTCATGTACTCGTATATGAAATAGACTGCAGCTAAAATAACAACAGCAACAATATGTTGTATTACCAAGAGCAAACAGCATTTGGTACTATTTACTACGAAAATTTCATGCTGATCAATGGAGCTGGCAGTTACGGTTGAATATTGTAAGGAAGAGTTGAAGGGGGTATACGAGTATATATGCTAGACTTCATAAATGCTTAATTTATGCAACACTGATCAATTGAAAGTACTGTGTATGTGAACGTAGAAGAAGTGATTGGTATAGTTATTGGGATTAGTAGTACAAAATTGGTATGCTCATACATTTTTGGGGTAAAAACTCAGAAGAATTGAAAGCCAAATTGAAGAAGAAATAATAAAGGTTGAGGGGAAAAATTAGCAATATACTAGTAACAACATAGCGTTGACAATGATATTAGCCACGTAGGCATACTGGTTACATACGTACAACAATGCTCATTCGTTCCGTTTCGCATATTTCTAATTGGCTCTTGAGATCAAAGGAAGTAGGAAGCACGCACATTTTACTGAAGTATTTGAAGTCGTTTTGTGCCGCGTGTACGTTTATACGTACATTCAAGCATGTGTGAGTCTTTATATGTGCAATTGTGTGATTTCTGTTGTTTCAAGTCGATTTTTACAATGATTTATAAGATATTGTCGGTCCAGAGTTATATGTATGATACACTTGCTTGTACATATATGTATTTACGCTTACAAATTGAGCTTAATTAGGTCCCTTACTCACAATTCTGGCAATAAATTAATTGGTATTTGTCAGATATTTTTAATTTTGTAAAGTATTTTATATATATTTTTTTTTTTTCGTAAGAATGCACAAATAATATACACATATATTCAAGTGATTCAGAAAACATTTTGCATTGAAGAGATTTATGTGAAATACTTAAGTATTTCTTCATTTACATCGTTACATACATATAAACACATGGCAATGATTTATGGTGAGCTTTAATGTGACTTGTCTTTTTATGTGGGCAAAAAAAAAAAACAAAAAGCGAATTGAGTTTAAAGTTTAAAATAAATTAATCGGAAACAAGAAAAAAAAAATGTGATTTTTCAACATTTTGGATGAAAAAAAAAATATTAATGAACATGATATAGATGACATAGAAAATGATCTATTGGAATCAGTAATGATCTTTGCCATGGAAAATTTAATATAAAATTTATGTTTGTTTTATGTTTTATTTTTTTACTTGCTCAGAACAAAAAACTTTAATATTTTTAGGTGAGGGAAAATTGACTTTTTATTTTTTTTTAAACTTTTCTGCCGAAGATAGGTTGGTTTCCCATCGAGAACGCCAAATTTCAAACATAATAATCACATGTTGATAAAAAATAATCGTGTGTGCCCAGCTTGAGTCTTTTAGATTTATAAATTCTTGTGCTAATTTTACAAGCATACATTTAAAAACATCCTTTTCTATGAGAGGTTGGCGTGGTTTTCATCTGATTTGGTCCATTTTTAAACTTTCTCATTTGTAAAATAAAATTTAATAAAATGTACCGAGGTTCAGTTTGATAACTTTGTATTTTCTAGCGTAAAATGCGAAAATATGCGCTCGAAATCTTACTGTTCTATTAGAGATTGGCGTGTTTCTAATCCGATTTTTTTTCAATCTCAAAAATGTATATTAGTTAATAAAAATAATTGTATATGCCAAGTTTCAGCTTGTTAGCTTTATGTTTTCATGTGAAAAATGTGAAAATATATTTCGAAAGCTTACTTTTGTATAAAAGGTAGGCGTGATTTTTATCCGATTTCGCCTATTTTTAAATTTGCCCATTCATTAGAAAATGTAATCACATATACCGAGTTTCAGCTTGATAACTTTGTATTTTCGTGCGAAAAAGGGTGAAAACATTCATTCGGAGACTTACTTTTATATGGGAGGTAGCTGTGTTTTCGATCAGATTTTGTCCATTCTCAAACTTGTATATTAATTTTGTAAAAATAAACCCAATCATAAAGTTTCATCTGCTTGGTATTTTAAAATTATCGTCGTGAGCTAAATGAGAAAATGTACTTACGAAAGTATAATTTTGTATGGGAGGTATCCGTGTTATGCATCGAAATCCGCCCAACCTTATATATCAATTTTCAGCTAAATCGCTTAATAATTAGATAGATGGACATAGTGAAATCGGATCGGTTGGTGGTTCTGATCAATAATATTTATATTTTTACATAACTGTCTACTCTTAAACTGTCAAATTTGTATTTGTAACAGTTAAGGTGAAAAATAATTTTAAATTATAAACAAAATTATGTACAAAATCAAAATAATGCCACGACCATAACAAGGAAAAGTATTAAAGTTTTCAACTTTCAAATTTCGCTTATCGTTTACTGATGGTTCCGGTTATATATACGATTACTCTACTTGTCTTGTATTAAAATAATACAATCATACTATTTATTTGAACAGACAATTGTCAAGATTTCAATTTTAGCTCAGAAATTACAAAATAAAAGAAATGATGGAGGTTACAGTTTTAGTTTTTTTTTTCATAACGATTTTATGAAGTATTGCCGTTATGATGAAGTATGCATATATATGTATCGCCGTTCACATGCATATTCTTTCCTCATTCATATGGAACATATGGAAATTCTCAAGTGGAATTGTAGTATTTCCATTAATTTTTGAGAGAAAAAAAAAAACAAAAATAACAAAAATCATTAACCACACAAAAAAAAAAAAAATTATATTTGTATATTTATTGCTTGTTGCTGATGCTATTGAGGTCGTCGTAATGCTGTCTGTCGTTGTATAAATTTCACATAAATTATGTGCGCTTTGCATTGTTGCTGTCATTTGCCATAAAACGCTTTATTTTGACTAAATTAATTTAAATTGATTGTCTTTGAACATTAAGCACACCAACTAAGCATCGAATGAATATGGTCGATAGTCAACGACAAGGGGATAAAAGCACAAACACAAAAAATAAGAACAAAACGACTATAAACGAGTAAATCCAAGTATTATTTGCATAAATTTTAAACGATTCTTAGTTGCTAACGCATGCGTAGACGTTCTAAAAAGTTATTGGTAAGTAGCAGTAGTACCTATCTACGCCTGCGCATAAAGAACACATGTTTACAAATAAATTTAAAAAAAAAAAATCAGTATTTTCTCTCATAAAAGCTTATGATGTTCTTGTTGTTTTTGTTTGTCTTATTGCACTGCAGCAGTTCAGTGCCACACAGCGAATGTGAGCTGCATAAATTTAACATGTGTGCAATAACAAACACCAACAACAACAACAACAATGCCGTTTGAAGAAAGTCATAAACACATTGTTTAAAGACAATAAAGGGAATGTACACTGTTTTATGCATCGGGTGTTGTTGTTGTTGTTGTTGCACTGCATATGCGTATACTCATATATGGACGTGTACCTATGTATCATATATGCAGTTGGTGGTGTTGTTGTCTGTTTTGAATGCAACACGTTGCTGCATGCTGTGTTGCGTTTTAATTGCTGATTTTAAATGGAATTCTAAAGCGTTTTATGTACAAATGTAATTCTGGAAGAAACAAAAAAATCGTTTTTTTTTTCATTTGAAATAAATTTAAACTGTTTTTTTTGTTTGTTTTTGTATCGTTTTCCCTCTGCATCATCTATTTGTTTTCTCACTACATGTACGAGCATTTCATCAATGCTCATGCATATTAAAAAGGCCAGAAAAAGTAAATTTGTCCAATATTTGAAACATTTTTAAATTGTGTATTCACTTGTGTATATTAGGACATGTCAATTTAATATGACGGTAAAAAAAAATTGTGAGAAATCATATAGAAAAATAACGAAGCTACCATTGATTTAAGTTTATTTGCTTCAGAAACCATGGATCTGCCATAAAATCAATAAATATTGCTATCCATAGAGAAAAGTATTTTAGTTCCATCGTTTCTTTGAAAAAAATATATCTACTTAGAATCATAGATAGACCCTCCCTAATGTGTATAGGTGTTTTTGCTTTTCTTTGGATGATTGTTGGTCATCTGAATGTATATATTACTACCAACATCATCAACAACATGAAAATGGTCATCATCATCATCATCATCATCATGGTTGTATATAAAATGTAACTGTATATGATTGTAATAGCTATGCTTTTACGCTCACATAAAATGACCCCAAAAGATATATCAAACACTTTCATCATCATAATAAATTTGATAAAAACTTTATGCTCTTTTTTTATTATTCTAAGTTTTGTTGTTGTTGTTGTTGTTATTGTTACAATATTAAATAATCTCCTTATTTAAGTTGACTCAACTCTTTGAATTATATATTCCTACACTCTTATCATTGAGTTAAATTGAATTGAATTTTTTTTGGAAAATGCACATTTTTATGAAAGATTTCTAAAGTTTATGATCACATTTTTGTTCTGGTGATTAAAAACAGTAATAACTTTTTTACATATGCTATGGTATTTAGGTAGTGTGATGGTGAATTAAGCCAAAATTGTAAACTATAGTTAGGTCATACTACAATAAATGTAGCTAATGTCAAACGAATAGCATAATTCCTTAATACATTTCCGTTGAATATTGACAGAAAAAAATTTACACAATAAAAATCAATCAAATTTTACCTTACTTTAATAATAAATCGTCATTAGAGTCATACAAGCTTGGAAATTCTTAATGCAATGATGAGAAATGTACATATAAATTAAATAAATATTCGATCATAAATTAAAAATTAAAAATTTTTTTAAATAACTGTTATATAATGTCAAAATAAGTATAAACACTAAATTAAAAATGCTACAATTTTGAATTAAAAAAGAAATTATATGCTAAAATTATTCATTTTAATTCAATGTTAATTTCATTTTTAGATTTTTTATTATTAAAACCAGATTTTTGAAATTATAAAAATTATTTAAATTCATTTTGTAATTCCTTTTTTCTCTCAGTGTAAGGGCGGGCTATAATCGTGCAATATATATATATTTTGCTGTCAAACTAACAGAATTGTTGTTTTGAAAAATCAAATACTGTTCATAATAGAGAAAGAGAGAGAGAGAGAGAGAGCGATAGAGAGAAAGGGAGTAAAAATCGAATAATACTGACAATAAAAAAATATTAAGCTTGTAACAGAGAAGTAGGCAGGAGTTGGGACATTCGTCCATAATTTAAAAGTGTGGTACCTACATTTCCAAACTTACACTTCAGTTTTTAAATATGTTTCTAATGCAAATTGATTTTTCCACTGATTTCTGATAAAAAAATTTTAATATATCTCACATATGCACATATGCTGATTGATCTATGGTTGAGCATTGTTGACTTTCACATCTTTAGAAACAAATTTTAATCGTTTTAAAGAATATTTCACCATCAAAATTCTCCGCCAATTTCCAATATTTTTTGGAAGATTTACTATTTTTTTTTTTAAATATAATCATAAATTAAAAAATGTTTCATAAAAAATATGCTTATAATCTCAAAAGGTATGACGTCCCTATCTCTTTTCTCGAAGGTGTCGGAAAACCCAAACCTCTTCCAACCGTAGAGAAATTACCCTGTTTAATTTCAATAATGTATTTCATCACTTTACCGTTAACTCAATGTTTTTTTATTACTGTCACAAGCTTTCTCAATTGATTTGTGTTCTACTTTGGAGTTTTGAATCATATCAATGCAATAACTTTACACTTAAAGTTCATTCAGTAAGAAATATTATAGATTCATATTTATTAGGTCACTCATTTAATTTCCATGTGCATAAGATGTGCAGGAAAAGTTTTAGTTTTCAAATTTCATAATTTTAAAGTAATTTTTTTTTTATCATTTTATTATCACTGAAGATATGCATGTAAAATTTGAATTCAAGTTTTGCATATTTTTCCTCATTTTACATAATTTATTTTTGTGGATTTTTCTTCAAAATTTGTTTGGGTTGAACAAAGTATCTGTCCTGAGTGATAAGATATTACTTATGAGTAAAGCTACTTTTATATTCACCATAGTTTATTATTATATATATAATACTTAGTTACATAAAAAGTTTTTATTTGCTCTTAATTTAAATATTTGGGTTTATTTAGTACTAAAGTTGAAACTTGATATTTTGATGCATTGCAATATTCAAGTTGTTTTCTATAATTAATTCTTCTATTATATAATATAATAAATTTTAAGATTTGGGGCATTTAGGTTTTCACATTCGGTCGTTTGTTAATATGGCTTAATGTTAATATATGTAATAAATAGGTTAATATGTTAATAAATTGTCAAGTATTGCATTAGTCTCTACATAAATTCAAAATTATAGCATTGAATAGAGACAGCTACTTTTATATTTAGTGGGGACTATTATTGCATTCTTTTGAAAGATTTTTCTTCACAAGGAAACTGTTTTTTCACACCTACATCCCATACAAGCATAGCTTTGAGTTATGTTTTTCTTTTTGAATTTGTACACTAAAATATGAAGTTATCGAGCTTAACTTCAAACCAATTCTCTTCACCAATTAATTGAGGATTTCGAGAATGGACATCATCTAGAATGCTTTCGAGTTTATGTACATATTCGTAATATTTGCTCCCTTGGTGTTGTATGAATGAAATAAAATGTCTAGAAACTATTTAATGCTTTATACAATATACAATATTATTTATGTGTAAAATTCTCAATTTGAAATTCATACAAATTTCCAATTTCGTCTCCATCAACATTGTGCCTACCTACATACTCATATTTGTTGTTATGAATGAGAGCGCTTACATCGTTTATAACTGATTATTCCACTACTTAATCTATCTGCCATCCTCTACCATCATCATCATTCTACCACCTTTCCTCCACCTTGCCATTTTGTATATTTTCTGTCAACTTCAATTTTAGTGTAAAAATAAACAAATTTCACTTTTTCCGACAGAACCGTGCTGTATGTCGTGTTCTTCCGGTTACAAATTTATTTATATGCAATTCTTTACGCTACATTGCACAAAACTCATCATTGTTGTTGGTACAACTAGTACATGGTACACGTTGCTTTCAGTGCTCGGATCTTTTGTTGCTGTTGCTGCGTAATATGTGCTCCTACATTAGTTGTTTCTTTGCATTTGGCCTTATCTTGGTAACTTGGCTCACATCCATGATTTTCTATGTGTGTTGCAATTTTTAGTTTATGTATCGTCTGTGTATAGGTTTGTTCTTACTCATAAAATTGTCATATAGTGTGGTTGTTGTTGTTGTTGGTTTTGTCAAACTCGATTGCTCGGCACCACCACCCGCCTATCGTTTTATTTTCGTTCTGCTGTCATTTCGCTTGGACAGCTGGTAGGTATCGTACTTATTTGTATTACGTATCTACTACGAGTACCATATACATATGTGCAGTATGGATATTATCATTCTAGCAGGCATTCAGCCAGCCAGTCAGCCAGGCGGCTTGTCCTCCTTGAAGTTATGCTTTTTTGCTTATGAGAATTGTGAGATTTGCATGACTCTATGTTATTGTTGTTGTTGTTGTTGTTGTTATTGTTAAAATTTTGTAATGTCTGCTATTTGAAATTTACGATTTTGTCAGTGGCAACATGTGTAAGTAAGTACTGTAAGTGTATATTTTATATAAGTGTGTGTGTTTGTTCAATTTGTTATATTTCTTTGTGTGTGGTTGTTGCCACACGTTCGATATACAGAGAAATTGAGAAAACATTACAAATTTATGCAAGCAGACATTATTTGAGTTTATTTTGACATTTATGTAGTTCAATTCAGTTCCGTTGAATTTGGTTCAATTCAGTAAACCTACACAAACCAATATATATGTATGTAAATACATGTGATATTCTTTTGTTATCGTTTTTGTTGTTAGTGCCCTTGTCAATATCTTTTGAGAGTCCTCTGAGCAACAATTCAATATTTATTTATGAAAAGTCTAAAGAGAATAAACAAAAATTTTGCATTGCTACATTGGTAAAAGTTTTACGGCAATATTTTCATTCATTTTGCATGGTCGATTGTATATACTATAAAGTACATACATTCATATGATACGTACGATATGTATGTATGTATGTCCGGTTGGTTAGCTTATGGAATTACGACAGAGTGCAGCCATGAATGCAATTTTAACACTTTTCTTTTATGTGCAAATGCTTCAATTTATTTTTGCATGACAATTTTCTATTTTTGCAATGTCATTGCAATTTTGAAATGTCTCTACATACACACACACATGTATGTTTGTGTGTGCATAACATATTTATACAATCATATAATAGAGTTTCTATTAAAGCTCTTTGCTAAAAATATTAGATTTAAAAAATGAATTACTTGCTGGATATTTTCTATTTAATTCATGTTGGAAAATAAAAGTCAACTAAATTTTTTCAATTCAATTACTATTGAAAAATATTAAGTTTAATAATTTTACCCTTCAGCGAATGCCAGAATAGGCTTTTCCCAAAAATTTTTCAGTACATTAAAAAATTATATTTTGCAAATATCATTTTTACATATACATATTTCGGACAATGTTAATATATATAAATATCACACTAATACAAATATATATTACTTTGTTTGTGGTTATATAGAAGTGCTTGGTAAGGCAATGACGGTAGAGTTGATTCTTGGTTTTCTAAAACTTTTTTATAATGCCGATAGATTTAAAATGGGCAATTATTTTTACCTTCTTTACATTGCAAATATTACTGTTGTAAATTGATTACAGCTGGATAAAGTCTTTAAAAAACTTTTAAGATCTAAAATCACCCATCCTCACAATTTCTCGCATAAAATAATTTTACTTAATTTTCGAAGGTAATGCTCTTTAGTCCCTAAATTCTTTGAATATGCCGTGAAATCGAATGGATGCAAAGTGTTCAGTTTCTTAAAAATTCAAATCATTCAATTTATTTACGAATTGGGAAATTTTAATTATTTTTACAAGTGAGTGGAGTGGTCATATTGACCCCTTTATAATTTAACGCATGAGAGGGAAATTTGTATTGACAAAAATATTCTTTAAATCAAATTTTTCAAGTTAATTTGGTGGAGTTTAAAAATTTCACGAATTCGTAAAAGTCACAACAAAAGCATTATTATCATTCATGAAAATGCAACTCTGTTATTATGAATTCATTTTTTGTTCTGTTGCTCTCTGTGCTCTGATCTTTTTTTGCTGTTGCTGTGTAATATGCTCTTACATTTGTTGTTTCTTTGCATTTGGCCTTATTTTGGTACCTTTGCTCACATTCAAATAAATTTAATAAATAAATTCAATCCAAAATTAAACAATAAATCCAATAAATTTTTTATTTTTCCTTGAATATGTCGTGAAATTGAGTGGAAGCAAAGTGTTCATTTGTTTAAAAGTTCAATTCATTCAATTTATATATGAAATGGGGAATTTTATTCATTTTGTCGCTATTTTTTCAAGTGAGTATAGTGGTCATATTTACCTCTCTATAATTTAACACATGAGAGGGAAATTTGTATTGACAAAAATATTTTTGAACTCAATTTTTTTAAGTTAATTTGGTGGAGTTTAAAATTTTCACGAATTCGTAAAACTTACAACCAGTTTTGTTACTATTCATGAAAATGCAACTCTGTTATTATGAATTTATACATAGATTTCATAAAAATATGCATCATGCGGATTATGCCTGTTAGAATCATGCATCCCATTTATGCATACGCAATTAATGTAATTGCTATTAATTATTTCTCTTATATTTATTCTTCTATTTGCAGTTTCTATATAAATATATATATTCATACTAGTTGTGGATAATTTGGTGTATTGCTCTGTCAATTTAAACAGTCGATAACGGTAAGTAAATACGAATTAGCCTAAAACATAATTAAGATTATTAGGAAAATGTATACTAACTGGATTATTTTGATGAATTGGCACTCGAGAATTTGTAAAATCATTGTATCATTCATTTCATTGGCTGTTGATATTGTATGGGTTGAGCAGGTGTTTGGATCGAGGATCGAGGAGGAATAAATATCCTTTTTTCGAGTTTCGAAAATTGATGATTTTCATAAAGATTCGATTTAATTTGTATGAGTCATGTACAAGAATATAAAAGAGAAATATGTTCATCAGATGTAAATGATATTTGATGCTATGTAAGTGAAAAATTATAAGCTCTTACCATTGTTATACATATATATATATATATATATATATATATATATATATATATATATATATATATATATATATATATATATATATATATTCTCACTGAAAACACAATGAATCCGCCTTCTTTTTCTTTTCAGTAATCACATAACTACATTCTTGTTACTCTCATTCATGATTTTTCTCATTAGCTTCTTTTTTTTTTGGAAACATTATTCTTTCTTATCCTCTTCATTGGAAAATGTTATTTATTAATAATTGTCAAAAATACTCGAAACAAGGAAAAACGAAACGAATAAAGAAGAATATCCTCATCACAATAAGCGATTTACTCGTATTATAGTACCACATTTGACAATGCAAAAGGAGGGAGAGATTTTGTATTTTTTTTTGTCCATTTATCATTAAAATCGGCTAGCTAATCTTTTCATTTCATTTTCATGTTGGTACAATTTTCTTTTGTTTGCAACATTTTAAGTTTGGTGGTGGTGATTGACTCCTTTTTGAATACGATACAGTGTTTGTGTGTGATAATCACACATACAACAATGCTGTCATTTGACATTCGAATCGTATTTGAAACCCTTCAGGTTCAGGTGCGCTTGTTTAGCACTGATAGCTTACTGGTTATCAAGATAAAATTGGGTTCGTTCGCAAAGGATACAAATGTGTATATACATTGTGTGTATACATTGTGAATAATTGTGGATGTTGCTATCATCAGCATCTGAATACATATGATTTCTGTGTGTTTCAAACATTGGCTCAGTGCATAACCATATATTAGACCAAAAAAACGAAACAAAAAAAAATGCTAAAGGTCATATGTATATTTACAGATCCATTAATACACACATTAATTCAGCATTTAGGTACCATCGCGACAAAAGAACAAAGTAAAGATACCAATTTAGTACCTACTATCTAAAGGATGCGCACAAAATATTTTATTATCTATGGAATACTATGGAATGTTTTATATGAGGGTTTATCCTACTTTCGCATGTGTTTATTGCAATGTTAATGTACTAAGTATGACATTTCAATGCTTACATATAACAGTAACATATGTGTAGCGTTGGTACATTTTAGGTGGATAGATATGCATATCGGGATGTACCTAAATAAAAAGAAAGAGGCATTATTTTGTAGCATACGATACACATAGATTGTTTTTATTCGAAAATGTAAGTGGTTAAGGAAGTCGTTTTAAGAGGATACATACGTAGTCGTCATATTTACTGCTGCCCATACATACAATGTACGATACTTCCGAAATGGAAATTATTTTAAAAGTAATTCATTCATAATGTTCGCAAGGACATAGAAAACATTTGCACACTGGCGAAATATTCCTATTGTCAATTACAAAATTTACGACATTAGAGCAGTAACAATAACAATGCGTATGCGAATAGCGTTTATTCTTTTGTTTACTTACTGGTGGCATTATTGTCATTGTAATGGGTGTTCCCGATGCTTTTTTTCTGCTTGTATTGTACAAATAAAGGTTATTCATAGAATGTGAGAAACTGATGCAGCAGTAATAAGAGGCATATCAGAGATTTAATAGTCTACAGATTGTAGATTATGACAAATACATTTTTATGGAAATGTAAATGAATGTTACGCCTTTATGCAATATGTATCTACATATTTTTTGTGCAGTGTTAAGTTTATATAACTGATATTGGTGGGATACTTAAACAGGGATTCCCAATAGGTAAATCAATGTGTCTACTAATTTTATTTTTAAATACATACATATTAAAATTTGTCACTTCAACTCGTAATCTGAGATTTTCAGATCTGGAATATTAAGTGGTTAATATTCTGTTGAAACAAAGATCTGTGAATTATTTTTGAAAATGTGGTAACGATCATGGGTATCATCTAGAAAATGAGAAATTGGATTCCATATGAACTGAAACCAAGATACATCGAAAGGTGATTTTGCATATCTGAAATGCTGCTTCAACGGTACAAAGGAATGTCGTTTTTGCATCGTAACGTTATTAGCTACGAAAAATGGATGAAAATGGATAAAAATGGACAAAAATTCATAGGTGAGATCTGGCCAATCAGCCAAATCAACTTCAAAGTTGAATATCCGTAGTTCAAAGGTAATGCTATGTATTTGATGGGATCAGAAGTGTATGATGTATTATGAGCTGCTAAAACTGGTGAAACCGTCAATGTGGAATATTAACAGGTTAACAGCTCATCAGATTAAAGCGAGCATTGAACCAAAATTGGTCGGAATGGGCGACCAGATACGAGTCATTGAATTTTCATCACGACAATGCCCGGCCACATGTTGCGCAATCCTACTTGGAGAATAGCGGAAGGGTAGTTTTATTCCCCCCACCGTATAGCTCAGGTATAGCTCCTTCTGACCATTACATATTCGATCAATACAGAATGCCTTATGCGGAATGGGCTTCACTTGAGTTGTAGGTATACAAAATTTAGGTTTTTGGCCTCAAAAGATTAGTGGTTTTATTGGGTCGGAATTCATGCTTTCTCTCAAAGAAGGGTAAAAGCTGTAGTTTTCATAGGAAATTACTTTGAATAAAAAATAAAAATAAAATAAATAAATATATGGTACTTATAGGCCCCAAAGGGTCCTTTGGAAGAGCATTTCTTTCAGTACTGCTAAATTTTGGACACCTTGGAGCCCTTGTGGTATCACTTTTTCTGAGCTTTGTCACAGAGCTCTTTTAGAAGATGTTTCAACACGAATTGTTACTGCCAAGAATCGCCAATTACTTGTCGACGGTTTGGTACTGTTTAAGATAAAATATTTTTCTATTTTATATTGTAGTTGTGCTTCAGACGGGAATTTTTTAAAATAAAGCTTCAAAGTTAGTAAAAATCCTTTAAGATATACGCTTGCGCGCTCAATAAATTGCTAAATCTGAGGAGCATTCTTAAGATAATTTCAAACATCTGGTTAAAATTAACTTTGACTTTGCACTTGGAAAAAAGTTGCAGTTAGCACATTTTAGTCGCACCTCTACGATATATAGTTTGATGAAACAATTTGAATTTTTCGAAAATTTACGAAATAATTAATGTAGTTTATGAAATTTTACTGAGCTACGGTGGGTGCCGTAGCTCAGTGGTTAGTGTGTTCGCCTTCTGATCTGTAGGTCGTGGTTCAATCCCCGGCTGATGCATAACAAATTTAATATCGATAAGATTTTTCTTTCGAACGGTACCCACCTGTCGGCAAGCAATTGGCAATTCTTCCGACAGTAACAACTTGCCATGAAAAAGCTTCTTAAAGAACTCTGTGACAAAGCTCAGAAAAAGTGATGTCACAAGTGTTCTGCCGTTCGGAACCGGCTAAAATAAGTAGGTCCCTTCTAATATTGTCCAAAATTTAAGACGCACAACAGTAATGGAAGAGAAGCTCGGCCAATGAGCCCTTTGGGACTTTAAGTGCCATATATTTTTTTTTTATTTATTTATTTATGAAATTTTAACTTGAACTTAATTTTGAGATTTAATTCCTTCTACTAAATAAGTCGTTTATTTAATCTCTCCTACTTATTACTGATTGCTACCTCAAATGAAGATGGAGTGTTAAAATGCTATTGTCGTTCATGAGTGTTTTCTTCTCCTTTTCCCCCTATGTTTTTCTAGAATTCTTATTAAGACATTTTCTCAGTCTCCATGTTGCTATTGCTCTATGGTGTTGTTTGAGTCGTTGAACTTTTACTAAGTATTAGGTAGGCAGTATCCACAAGCCTTTTGCTTTCATCTGCAGCAAACGCGTACATATGTTTGCTTGTAGTAATATTACTTTTATCAAAGTTTTATTGAAACAACAAAAAAAAAAACAATAAAAAAAAATTTAGAAACACGAAAACAAAAGTGGAAGGCTCTTTTTTTCCTAGTTATTTATTTATTTACTTTCCTTGTTTTTGTTGTTGCATAATTCTTTTACATTTGCGCTATTATGTCCCCTCTGTACTTACACTCAATTTTTGTCTTAACTTTTTTATTATGTAACTGTCAACTGCCACGGCATTTCTGTTGTTGTTGTTGTTGTTTTCTCTTCTGGTTCACAAAGTCCTTAGCTTTGAGTTTATGTATATCCATATACATACTTGTATATACGAGTTGTGAGCACATAGGACCTTTCGTTATATATTGTACACATACGTTGAGTTGTAAGTTTGTCCTTCAGAGCAACTTATTTGAGCATATATGTGTGTGTGTGTTCCGCTATGGAATTAAGTAGACAAGTTAGCAAAACATTGCATACATTTTGGCGCTTGAAGCTTGCATCACATGTCATCATAATTCGTATGCATGCATGCATACAGTGGAGCGGCGATTGGGGTTATGGGCTGATGTATCTATGTATGTATGTATGTAGTATTCCTGTCAGCACTACGAAAGGCGTACGAATGAACAAATATACGTACGGAATCCTCTTTTGACTATTTTATGCATTTTTCTTAGTTTTTTTTCTTTACTCTTGCTTTGTTTTTCGTTTCTACAGTGTTGTCCTTTTTTGTTCTTGTTGTTGCTGCTTCCTACTAACGATAATATTTTGCAGTTGAATTTATTATTTTTAATGTTGTTTGTTGTTGTTGTTGTTGTTGTTGTTTTTCCTTTGGTTCATAATTTTTTATTATAATATACGATATGTAGTTAGTAGTTGTTTGCTGTTCGTTATTTGTGGGAGCAACATATTTTTCTAAGGATAACTATACAAGTCCAAGAAAAGCAGAGAATGGAGTTTATACACGATTTCTGTTGACGTCGTCTTCCGCTTAACTCACTACTCAAACATATAAACAAAAACATACATGCGAATATGTATGTAAATATGTATGTATTAACGCAAATAAAAATACAAATAATATGACGGCTGATGTATAATATTGCAAATGTTGGGTGTGTCATACATACACGGTACTACAGGGTAATGACTAAATGCTAGGTGAGGTTAAGGTTGGTTGCTGGAAAAATGTATCCCCTTGAATTTTTCACTTTTTACGATTTCATTCTTATCTTTTAAAGTAGGAGTATGTAAATATTACTCACACACGTCGGTACAGTACGTTGCATATGCATACTCCTATCATAATGGGGCAATTGTTTTGCGAACACACACAGTGTGACTGTATGAGTTATTTTTCGTTGAGATATTTTAAATATTTTATTATTTTCATTAAAGTTTCTCATATGATGATATATATTGTATGTTTACGTATATGAGTATGAGTTTCTTCCCATTCGTATAAAATATCACTCCTATGACTTTTGTGATTGAGTCTCTCATCAAGGGTTAGTTTGGCAGCATCATAGTCTTTATCATCATCATCATCATCATCATCGTCATCATCATCATTATGATCATTATTAGAGGGAAGAAAATCACTTTGGTTTATAGTATATGGGATTGTTTGATTACTTTTTGTTGCTCTATTATATGCACCTCGACTCCAGTTTTTATTATGCAAATAACACTTAAAATGCACACTCTTTCTGACGACGTGGCATGCATTTAACTTGAATCATCGACTTGGGAGTAACGCAGAAGGACGAAGGAGTTCGTTCTTTTGAACATGAGTATGAGTTTTTAAAGTATGATATGTCGTAATTATACCCTCAACTCTACTCTTTCGCGTTTCCGTTTGTAACATCCATAAGGACAGGTGACAAATATGGAAAAGTCTATATATTACTAATCAGAATCGCGATTTGAGTGGATTTAGTCATGTCTTCTTGTTTGCCTTCCCGTTTGTCTATCTGTTCCCACAAATAACTGTCGTACTTATAGAGTAATTGTGCTGAAAATTGATATATAAGATCGTTTTCGCCAGTGAACGAATGAGTATGGAAATGAGCGAAATCGCATGAAAACTGTACTTACTTTTCATATGAAAGTTTCTTGTTGACAGTATGTTTTCACATTTTATGCACGAAAATATAAAGTTATCGAACTAAAATTTGGTATATAAACTTAATCTAATCACGTAAAAAATGTATTAGAAAATGGATGAAATCAGATTAAAACTACAACTACCTCTCATACAAAAGTATGTTCCTGAATGGGTTTTTACACACTTTGCGCGCGAAAATATAAAGATATTAAGTTGAATCTTGCTACATATGATTAGATTTACCATTTAATAAACATATTCAAAAATAAAGTGAATCGACGAAAAACCACGCCTATCTCCCATATAAAAGTTGGTTCTTGAATGCGTGTTTTCATATGTAGAATGCGAAAATGTTATTAGATATAACCAAAGATGAACTGAATCGGATAAAAATCACGCCTACCTCCCATACAAAAGTATGTTCTTGAAAGCGTGTTTTCACACTTTGCCTAAGAAAGTATAAAGTTTTCATGCTGAAACTTGGTACATACCATATTGTTTACCAATTCTTAAACATAGTAGAAAATATACTGAATCGGATAAAGATCACGACTCTCTCCCATGTAAAAGCATGTTTCTTAATGTGTTTTTTCACACGTTGAGCCCGAAAACATAAGCCATCAAGTAAAGACTTAGCGCATATATAGTTAAATTTACTAGTTCTCAGATATAGTTGAAGATGAACGGAATCGGAGAAAAACCACGCCTATCTCCCATACAAAAGTATGTTTTTGAATGCGAGTTTTCACACTTGGCGCAGGAAAATATAAAGTTATACAACTGAATCTGAATCATATGTGACTACATTTGCTAATGAATTAATCAATTTGAAAATGAGCGTAATCGAATAAAAACCACGACAATCTCCAATACAAAAGCATGTTATTGAACGTGTTTATTCACACTCTGTGAATATACACACTCTGTGTATATATCATTATATTTATAATTAATAGAAATATTCAAAAAAAAAATCTGATTTCGATAGAAATGATACCTACTTCCCATACAAACTTATGCTTACGTATGTATATCTTCACACTTTGTGCACTTGGGGTGACACTATAACCGAAAAGAAAAACCAACAATAATTACAATTTCTCAAAATGAATATAATACCAAATTGCACGAAATATGAACATTTCATGGTAACTGCTGTTTTTATGTTTAAGGATTTTCCTTGCGGTGATTTCACTTCATGACACCTTCAAAATAGTCAATATTATCATATCTCTTTGGTAATTTCAATATTTGTTTGTACATGTTATAATTTCAATACTATTTATAAATGAGGTTATGCTTATTTAATAAGTACTTCCATATATACTTTTCTAATAAAAGTCTTAAATGTACAATTCATCATATAACCGCATTTCTTTGTACCGTCGTATTAATTGTATTATCTTACCATTAATACGCCTTAATTCTATACTCTAGGTATTATTTTACTGTTTTGTACTAGGTACCTACATCTTTATGTTTTCTTTAGTAAGTACTATGTACATACTTACTGTATTAAGTTTATAGGTAAGTATGTAGTTAGTTACTTTTAATCCAATTATGTTTCTAAGGAAAACTTCAAAGATGTGCCTTTTGTGTTGGATTAAGAAAATCTAATTAATTAATTGAAGAGGAGTTTTAACAAACGAGAGCACTAATCGACATTACATAGATAGAGAGAGAGATTAATAAAATAAGGTATGTTATAGTTAAAATTGGTATGTAATTCCAATAAATATTTTCAGTCTTTGAATTGGCTTCTGTGATAATTTGTGTTGCATATTTTATTCAATTTTGCAAAGAATGCATTTTTTATATTCATACTAATGCCAATATGTACTAACTGATTAACTGATAAAAAAAAATTACATCTGATTCTGTACCTTCATTTATTGTAACCGAATGTATCGTATACCAAAATCCATTATTTTTCCTTTAAATTGGAGGTTTTATTTACCATAGTTAGAATGATCCGATTTAGGTCAAATATGCACCGTTTTGTTCGATAAATTGTTGCCATTTTAAAGGTAATTTCATAATGCCACTCTAATAGGCTCTCGTCCTTATTGGCAAAAAACTGACAGTCGATTTTCACAAGTTTCTCTTGAGGCGAATATTTCACCAGCAAAATCATTCGCCATAGACAGGAATAGGTAGTAATCACTTGGTGCCAGATCCGGACTATACGGTGCATGCATAAGAACCTCCCAACCAAGCTTTCGAAGCTTCTGGCGAGTCACTATCGATGTGTGTGGTCTGGCGTTGTCCTGATGAAACACAGTCTCCTATTGGTCAAAGCTGGTCGCTTCTGGGCGATTGCTTCCTTGAGACGGTCCAATTGTTGACAGTACAGGCCCAAATTAAGAGTTTTGCCGTAGGGGAGCAGCTCATAGTAGATGATTCCCTGCCAATCCCATCAAACACATAGCAAAACTTTCCTGACCTTCAATCCTGGTTTGGCCATTGTTTACGCCGGCTCACCGCTATTCGACCATGACCGTTTTCACTTGACGTTGTCGTAAGTGACCCTCTTTTCATCACTAGTAACCATCCGCTTCAGAAATGGATCGATCGTTAACTCGTGTGGCACCCATACATCGAGCTTCTCTTTGTATCCAGCCTTATTTAAATGTTTCCAAAAGGTTTTTTGTGCAATGTTTAGCTTCTGAGCAATAGAAATAGTGCCTTCATGCCTACTTTATCGATATTTTCGACAATTGGCCTTACAGAGCGTGGTGCATCTTTGACATCAAAATTACCGAAATGGGATCTACGAAACCAAAATTACACGTGATTGGCTATTACAGTATCAGGATCATAAACACTATGCACATTTTCAGCCATCTGGCTTGCGTTTTCGCCTTTATCGAAGAAAAACTGTAAAATATGGCGTAATTTCTCTTCACTCTTTGACGTGTGCTCAAACAATACTGAGTCAAGCAAACACAAAACTGCCTGAAAAGTTTATTTAGTACCAAATCCTATCTTTCTAACGCCATCTAGCTTAACTCGATCGCACTTATACAACACGAGATATAGATTACTAAAGCCATCTATTGGAAAAATAAGGGCTTTCTTTTTACTACACCTGATATTTAAGTAAAACTTTAACTTACATTTTTCTAAGTGCTATCATCTCATCAATAACAATTTTGCACTGTAGCTATTTGTTCTAATACCTTTAGATAATTTATGTATGTAGGTGTTGAGTATTTGTATGTACTTAGATATGTACGCATGGATTGCGTTATGTGAAAATATTAATCATTCTTTTGAGAAATGTGTATAAACACATATTCAATTTAATGGCTTCGAAAAAAAAAATAAATTAAAACATAAACAAACAAATAAAAACATCATAAAACGTTTAGAAGGCAGCCAAAGAGCGCAACTAAAAATGTTTAATGTGCTTTTGGCTTGCTCTAATGATGGCAGAATCATATCAATATTTCAACATATGTTGTACACTAAGTATTCCTAGAATCGAAGTATTTCACTTTGCGTAGCAGTAGAGGAGCGTGCGTTAACATGTTGAAATTTATGAGCATCTACACGAAGACATTACTGCCTGGCTGGCTGGATGGCTCGGTGTGTGTTGTGTGTGTGAGTGTGTGTGTATAGTGTGTAGAACTGTGAGCAAAAAAAAAAAAAAAACAACATAATTTATATAAATTTATATGTATATGTAAATATTAGACATTTTCTTTGCAATTAATTAATTTTTATGTTTACTTCTTAACAAATTTTGTACACATACATACAAATGCATATTTACATATCCATATATTATATGTGTATCTATATATTTGTACTTTTTATCAACTTTGGCTCGTTGTTTGATCTAAATCCCACGCACATGGGCTACTGCCACACTACACACTCACGTCTGGTGTTCTTACTCCTTCTCCACCTTGTGACAGCATGATTCGGCACGGTTGTGCGCTTTGTTGCGTTGCATTGACGCGTTGAACGGTGCTAATTAATTACTTTCAAAATGCATACAGCTATCGTGTATATGTGTGTATGTGCGTGTGTGCAAATGGCAAACGACAAATGTCAACTGTCAGTTGATGTAACGAGTGCGCTAGTCTTGACACTTTCCTTACAATGATGTACATTTTCTCGGCAATTTATGCTTTCTGTTCCATTGCTATTTTTAAGTAACGTGTTAAGCCGTCGTACACATGTTGTAGCAAACAAGCAGATCGACAGAAAAACCGACCAGAAATCATAGCAGAAACCAGCAGTATTTCAATCCGTTCGATGGATACAGATGAAATTATTGGAAAAAAAATACCAACATCATGATTGTTCTTGTCATATTGAACATACCTACATAGCGTATAGCATAGCATTTGGGAAGTACTATTTAAGTAATCTCAACTTACGCATCGTTACCTCAATTCCATATTACCATTAAAAGCTCGCATGCTAAATTTAGAATCTGAAAGCAAAACCTTTTACGCACTCCCATAGAAACAGTGAGGAGGGAAAATGATGAAATTATATGAAAGTTATTATATTACTTTCTGCGGGGGAGTATAGAGTGAAAATATATTTAGAAAAAAAAAAATACAAAATGCCCATAAAAGTTATATTAAACAATTGTAAATGAGAATTGTTTGCATAAGTATCTTGTACGCATATATGTATTACTACTGTAACCGAAGAGATAAAACAAGGGGAAAGTTGCATTTATAAAAATATCTGCTAAGAATGTTTATATAATTTGCAGATTCCAAATCATGCGAGTTGAGTTTATGTAAATTTTACGACATAACTTCATCATTACGCCCTCAAATATATGTTGTATATTCTAAAATTACATATGCACATACTTTGCTCTAATTTAGTTAATTATTTTGTTAGTAACTACGTCAGCAGATATTTCCGATAAAATTGATGGTGTGCATTTTTTCTTTCCACAACTCATTTGCCACCAAAAGTTGTAGCTGTACTCAAATATTGTTACAAATCCTTACATACATGAGTACATGCGTACGTAGAGTTGCCAACTCTATGACCAGCAAATTAAGGTGATAAGAATTAGAACTATTTTAGTTGGTCGAAACATACTTAAGTATTGCTTGTAGAAAAATAAATGTGAGAACTGAGAGTAAATGGCATTCTATTTTTTTTTGTGTGGATTAAATGTACTTTATTGTATGAAAAACAACAAAATATATAATATCTTACAATTATTTTAAGTAGAATAGAGCGGATTGCATTAGTGAGGTTGTTTGGGAGCTACATGCGCATAATATGCAAAGGTCGCGCATTTCCCATGGTATTATAACCCAATTAAATCTAATCCATGTACCAAATATGGTTGTCTTAGATGAAAACTTAAGTAGGTCATGACAATTCAAAAAATTTCTTTCTTCTGCCCCATTTTGAAATAACTTCCTTACTCCTAGACCATGAATACTACATTTTCATATTTTTTTGTTGTGAAACATCTCAATTTTGCTCAAATTGTCGTGCAACCAGGTGACAGGCAGACGGAAAAACGAATGGATACTACGGTAGGTTTATGAAGAAAAGGTTTAAAATGCTCACCTTCTTACTTGAAAGCTTACCTTGAGATCATGTTGGCACTATTTGCATTTGAACTCAGCAATTCAGAGTTGTATTCTCCCTAACATCAATTTTTTAAATCCTATTAACGAAGCCTTAAAAGCCTGGTGAAACTTTTGCCTTTGAAGTTTTTACTACAATAAATTCATAAACGACAATTCTACAGCAATTTATAGTTCAGCCCTTAAATATTATCTAGTTGTTTTGTACCGATCTTTTTGAGTATTATATATATTACTATAGGTCCGTTGGCGTACGTTATAGCTTTTACAAATTATTACAAATTTTACTATTTTTTACTGGAAATGTGTTCATGTATAAATAAATAAATGAATAAATGGTTAAATGAGTTTCAAAATATATCGCGACATTGTAAACATGAGTATTTGCACTCGACTTGAACGATACATTTGTCATTCGTGTCGGACTCTCACTATCTGAATGAAATACATATTCTATAATAAAAATTTCATTTTTGAGAAATATCATGCTTTGGCAACTCTACTAATAATTCAACTAATATGTACATGGCAAGAATTATTAAACTTGCGTGTTATGTTGACATTAAGAGGGCAAATGCCATGCGTCCGTTGCTGTTTATATATTTTGCTGTGGTATTTTGCTTTAAAGAAATAGAAGCAGCATAATAGCATGGTACTAAGTTTTGTCCTTTGTTTAGTTACCTGCTTCGTAAGCTGGCTGGTTGTTTGGTTGGTTGGTTGGTTGGTTAGCTGGTTGGTTGGCCTCATTAACAACAACAACAATACTTTTATGAAGGCAAATTCTTCAGGTGTTTATTTATTCACACATACTTGCACACATATGAACGGTGGTGTTTTAATCTAAATGGCAGCACTCACGTTTTGACGCTGTTCAGGTAATATGTTTTAAAAGTAAGTTGGTTGGCTTCATGCCAAGCCTAACTATGTAGATGCCACTAACTGCCAACTACTACATATAATAGTTAGATTGACTAAGTGACTAAGTGACTTGGTGATATTTAGTTTGTTGCTGAAACTCAAAATTGTCGAAGTAAATTTGATTTTTTGTTCCTACGTACAACAAAAGTGTCAATAAATATAATTGCAACAATCATTTTTGACACCATCGCGTCACTATGTGGACGGAGCTAACGAATGAATGTGCGAGGGAGACAGAACGATTAAGATCAAAATCATCACCATTATGATTATCAATATGAGCTGGCATTTGGAGTTGCAACATCGTGTTCGCACCAATCCGCTAAACTCTAACACTCTTCACCAACCATTATGGCTTGGGGCGCAGCCGTTTTGTTAATTGATTTTATACATGCGGTCATTTTTTTGATGGTTTTGTTGTTTTTTTTTAGTTGCTTTTATTCGAATTTTTTCTTTTTTGCTTTGCTTTTAATTATTGTGAACTTATTGTTACATTTGTTATTGCTAGTAGATGGTGGTGCTTAGAATAATTTTTGAATTTTATTTTTAGTTCCGATTTGAATTTGTTGTTCATGATTGTAGGCTCTACATGACGTTCTACCTAACGTACTGATGTGTATTCTTAGATTTGTTGGCGGCAATAATGGTGATTGTACAAAGATCTACATTGAGGTGTTGATGTAAATGTGTGACTGTGCGTGCAAAAATATCCTTTTCTTGCCGTTTTAGAATGTATTGTTGTTGTTGTTGTTTTTGTTGATTTGTTCGTGTGTGAAATGTCGTTTGTACGTTTACGTGTGTGTGTGTGTGCATTTTGTTGAAAGATTTTTATTTCCTCTTTTTCTTGTTCTTATTTATTCTCATACTTTTTGTGCACAACATTTGTTGTTTTATTAAAAGCAATTTGGTAAATTACATTGTACAATTGAAATTTATGATATTTTAAAATTAATATCATCTAAAGATACATATGTGTACACATTTGAATTTATGTATATGTGTAAAGAAATAATCACCATTAAATTGCATTGAAAGGGAGAGATAGATACTTGCTTTCAAGGTTATACGGTTCTCTGTCGGAAAAGACAAATTATTATGATTATTTTGTGTTATCAAATAACCTTGAAAGTTGTGTGAAATTGTCTCATGTTACTGTTGGGTTTCATTTTTTTGTGATTCTAAAACAAAAAGTCTCTATTTCTGAAGTGTTCGGCACTGAAAGTACAATAATGTTTATTTGAAAAGTTTTGATTAAGAAAATCTACGTGATCTAAATTCCATAGAACAATGTTGAGTTTAATAAATCGTTACCTAATTGCATGCTCCATTTGAATCGGTAATTGTTTTTATTTTTGAAGCATTATCATTCAAATTAATTTTTGATTAAACATTTTTTTTTTGCTTTGCTGAAGAATAAAAATAATTTTTAATTTAATTTTTATTATTTCAATTTTATTTTATTTATATCTATTTTTTTTCGTTTGTCCAGAAATAAAAATATTTTTTTTTTATAATTGCAATAAGAAAACTACAATAAAATAATGTGGATGTTGATTCTGATTAATATTATACAGACATATATACTTTTCTATATCACTCATCTCTGCTTTTGGTTGTTAGAAACAACATTGTCAATTTAAAAGAAAAAGAAGCTATAAAAAGTTACACGCTTCAAATATAATGATGTCAATCTTACCTAACAAATAGTCTGTTTTTTTCCGCAAGTCAAAATCTTATTATGCTTTATTTGTAACGCTCCCCAAAGTTGTTATATGGGGAACTCTTCTTCTTCTTCTACATGCTATAATGATTTCCCCATCTTCAACGTTATCTGAAATTTTAATATTAAACTTTTGCATGTACACCCCATCTTCTTCAGTCTAGTCAAATGTGAAGAGAAAAATAAAAAAACCAAAATAATATCCAATTAAATTTTTTTAAGCATCATATTTTTTGTTTTTTATTATTGTATAAGACTCGTTACTAAGCTTAATAGGGTCCATTCAAATCAAATATATATATTCATACACTTAACTCACCCTTAAATAACTACCAGACTTATGTAAACATTACAATATCTAATCATTCATTTATTTATTCACTGTTCAATAAGACATTCTATTAACCTTGTATGTATGTCTGTGGCTGTGGCTGTATAAGTATGATACTGGTAAGAGCTTAACTATAGCAAAAATATCAATAATTCAATCGACCTCAAAGCATATCTCCTACATAACATAATTATCAATGGTGTGGTGTTATGTCAAAAAGCCAAAAATTAAAATAAAATATCCACTCAACCAGAAACGGATAGAAGAAGAAGAAATACTGGTGCAAATGTTTAGATGAAAAATTGAAGAAGTCATACAAAACGACTAAGTCATCGATGATGGCGATTATATGGAGTTACATAGATACATACTCATACTTACTCACCCATATCGAGAAATGAAAATAATAAACCACCTGCCGCTTGTCTTGGAAACCCAACTTTTGGTTGCTTGAATAGAATAAAGTCTACCACATAACGACATAACAGTTAAAACGACACACACACACAAAAATAATCCTAATTAATATATTAATGCATTTTTTTGTTTGTTTTTTTGCTTTCATTAGTTTTACGCTACTGTTTAATCATTCGTAAATTATAGTATTTTGATGAGAGCATGAGAAACGAGTAAGCAACATTTGCCATTGTTCGTGCAGCAATGGGGCTGGGTTGTGATGTATGATGTATGCGATGAAAGGACTACGAAAAGAAGGAAGTGAACGCGCTGAACACTTTGCATTGTCAACTTGATGGCAAGAAGTGGTACAACATGGTGCAAAAGAATTGAAACGAAAACAAAAGCGCTGCCTCAAAAGTGTTGAGTGGTGCGTTAGTGAGTGGATGAATGGTGATGATGAGTGAGTGGAAGTGAGCGAGCTGAAATATATTAAAACAAAAAAAAAGGAATCAATGACGTCCAACTAAGTGACTGAACACGAGTGTCAATACTAATATAAAGGAAACAACGGAAGAGAGGGTGAGAGCCAGAACTAAATATGCAGTACAATATCTGATTTTCCTTTGTATCACCATCCATGGAGTGATTTCATAGAATATGCAAGTGAAAGAATTCACGTCAACAAATACTATTGAACAACCACACACCACTACCACCACTCCTTCACGATGATATATGACGAAGATGATGAGGAATTCTTTGTGCGTGTTTACTTACAAACATATGGTTTACTCTTTATATTTCTTTTTGCCACATGCACATACTTGTACATCATATTGAAAATTATCGCCAAAAGGAGACAGAGAGAGAGAGAGAGAGAGAGAGAGAGAGAGAGAAAGCGAGGGAGAGACGTTTCGTGTTTGCATCGCAAAGTGAATGCATTAATTTATTTATTATGATTGCGGCATAATGATGTACGATATCCATATCTATATACAAGCACACACAGAATGCCGACTGGGTTAATGATTAGTATGGATGAGTTGGTGAGTGAGTGGTTAGGTGGGTGGTTACTCGACTGCATGATACTGCAATAAATGTATGATGAATGCAGACGGGGAGCGGCCATTTTGTTGTTGTGGTAGCACACCATCCCCATATTTCGTATAAAGGATATACGCTAGAAATAAAGCATCCATGTCATGTGTCATGGGGAGGGTTAATAATGGTGGGGGTGTTGAAAAGAGTAAAAAGAGAAGTAGAGAGCAAAATATAATGAAATGAAATGCGTGTGCCATATATACATACAAACTTAAACGCACATACGTGCACAAAAAAAAAAACGCAAAGAGAAAAATTCATTAAAGTAATTTCCTGCGAATAACGTGACTTTGTCAGCGAAATAACGCAGCTCACAGCTGCTTGATGTTGTGGGTTTTCCCTTTCACTTCTTTTCATTTCTTTCATTGTTGGCAGCCAGCAGCACTTCACAATATATGTAAAGGACAGGAAGAAGAAGAAGAAATCTATGACTTTGAACTGAGTGAGGGGGGTGAGTCGAAATTGAAGGATTCTTGTTAAAAGGTGCAGCGCAACGCAATGGCTACTGAGAATGTAGAGTAATAATAATTGTTATAATTAAGAGACATTCAATTTTACTCGTATACATACAGTGTATGAAAAATGTAGGGTTTTTTTTTTAATTGGCATTAATTTATGATAGGTTATTGAAAATATAACACACATTTAATATTATATCAGCTACATAAACGTAGAGGAGAAAAAATATGATATACCCACACTAATTGTAATAAGAGGAGGTCTTGTCGGATCACAGAATTCGAATCCGTGCTTGGTTTGACTTGATCAGATTCGAATTTCACTCTTAACGTAAACAAGAAAGCTGAAGAAAATTGAAGAGTTCACAAAAATTCTCAATATTTTCCCTAGAGGGATGAAATGTATTACCGAACTCCCTTAATTTTTCATAAATTTCGCTCCCACCATTCCCAGGATGTCCATAAACATATCACTCGCCCGCGTTCATTCTTTATGCCCAATATTTTTTCTGAAGGTACTTGTCCCCTATCTTCATTCCTTAGGAAGGCTTCTTTACAAAGTGAACTTAAACGTATCTGAAAATCGATATATAACCATATAACTGCCTAGGAATGACATGAAGAGTCGTGAAATAAATAACTGAGTCCTATCAATTCATATGTCCCGGTGTTTTTTCGAAATATACTTAACCTCTCTCATCACTGCTTAGAGGGTTTTCCTACAAAATGAATGTTTTTATAAAATTGGAAGCATTTTGGAAGTCTTTCGAAGGGCAGAAATTTAGAAATTAGAAATTCCATTTAGAAATTCGCCATTTAGAAATTCCAAGCGCCGTCAGGTTCTCCAGTACTTGGTCTTTCCACCGAAGGTTAGGTCTTCCTCTTCTGTGTCGTCCTCCAGCGGGTTCTGAATATAACACCTTCTTAGCTGGAGCGTGTTCTTCCATTCGCTGGACATGACCTAGCCAGCGCAGCCGCTGGATTTTGATGCGCTTTACTATGTCAATATCGGCATACAGCTCGTACAGCTCATGGTTGTACCTTATTCGGTACTCGTCACCAACGCAAATAGGTCCAAAGATCTTGCGTAGGACTTTTCTCTCGAAAACTCCAAGCATTCGCTCATCCGAGGTGGAAATTGTCCAGGCTTCAGCGTCATATGTTAGCACAGGCATGATGAGAGACTTGTAGAGTGTAGTTTTCGTTCTTCGAGAGAGGGCCCGACTTCTCAATTGCTTACTCAGTCCAGCTGTTAGCAAGAGTTATCCTACGCATGATCTCCAGTCATCCAATCACATTTCGTAAATTTTCATGTAGAAACATTGTTTGCATAAAATTGCTGTGTGGCCAAGAAATTAACTTATTTGGTAATATTTGTATGTATGTATGTAGATTGTATTTTAATTGATAGCGACTGCTAAGATTAATTTAATTATATGTATGTGCTTTGTATATACGCTGAAATACAAATGGAAAACATGATTTTACTGTTTCTTAAAAACATCACCACAACACCACAACAAACAAGGTGAAAAAGACCAAAAATAGCGTGTGAAAGAAAGTGCTGACGCGAAATGTCATCGTTTTACTAAAGTCATTAATCAAAAAAGATGTGAACTTGCATTTCACAAGACTTGATGTTTCTTTTTCTTTTCACTTATGTATAAGCGCTACTTTTATATTTTGTGATGTTTAGCTGATGCTTGTATATATTATTAGTAGGTACATACCTATTCCATACGATATGTATGATGTTGATGATGATGTGATTACGATGGTGGTGGAAGGCGTGTGAAATACTAAAATGTCAAATAAATCATAAAATATGAGAATAATCATATTCGCATATAACACCATTATATTTTATCGTATGAGAAACATATTCCATTTGTTAGGCGAACGCATTGTACTTGTTCACTTTAAACAGTACTCTTTATATGTAGAGAGTCATCATATTTGTCATTATTCTTCAATACGTAAAGAACGTAACTTTTTTCAAATGTAATCACTTTCACTTCAATATATTATTGCCGAGTTGGCGTGACTAAGTATTAAATAATAGCGAACTTCTTTTATTATTATTCAACTCATAAAGTGTATGAGAATTATATTGTATATTGTGCGTACTTGAGAGTGAAAAAATTCGAAATACATGCTCATAACTTGCGCTCTAAAATTTTTAATATCGTTGCATTTTCTTAATGAAAGTTTTTTACTCCATTTTAATCGAATTGGAAATGGAGACGCAGTGATTAAGAAATTGAAAATTCTCATTGTTGGCTAAATGGAGTATAAAATATTGCATTTTGGAGTGATGTTGTTTTATTTCGTCGCTCTCATATGTTCAAGTTTACATAACATTTTCTTATTAACTATAATCATTGTGCTATTTTTGCTTCTTTCCTTTCGTCAACTTTTCTGGTTACAACTTTATCAAAGACATTGCCCAATTTTAGAAATTTTCCTTAAAAATTTTTCAGTTTAAGAATTTTACCTTCATTTTGACTGTGTAAAGTCATTCGTAGTCGCTTTCTGAAAGTATTTATATAATTTCTATCACTTTTCCAGCAAGAAGTTGTTGATATTTATAATCCCGATGTATTCAATAAAGTTATACCGAAGAATTCTTCACTAAACTTAAGGTAATATGGCAATAAAAAAATGTGTGGCATTTATAGGCCCCGAAGGGACCTTTGGCCGAGCTTCTCTTCTTCGTGTTAAATTTTGGGCTCTATTATAAGCGATCTGCTTATGTAAGCCGATTCCAAATGGCCGAACCTTTGTGACATCATTTTTTCTAAGTTTTGACACATAGCTCTTTTAGTAGCTTTCGAAATTGTTACTTCCGGAAGAATTGCCAATTGCTTACCGACAGGTGGGTAGCATTCGTAAGAAAAATCTTTTCGATATGAAATTTTTTATGCTTCAGCCGGGGATTGAACTCGCGACCTATAGATCAGAAGGCCAACGCACTAACCACTGAGCTACGGCACCCACTCACACGCGTACCCTCACGTATTGTCGCTAATGAAAAATGAAAAAATTGTTAAAAAGATTTTTTTCCAAATGTCTTAAAAACTTTTTCAATCACGTTGCTGAAAAGTTGAAAAAGTAGTGCGTAATGGAATGTTTGTGAATTATGAAAAAATTGAACTCAGCCACGCTGATGCACGAAGACAAATCAATAACTCATGATTATGGAATTTTCGTGATTTGGTTACAAAATTTTTAACGTGCACTTTGTGAAAGGCGCAGCATAGTTTGTGCCATTTTTGTCCATTTCTAAAATTAACTAACATGAATTATAAGTCTATGGGCAACAACGGGCGATTTTCAGTTAGCAACGAGTGCATGATAATCAGTAGCAAATAATTTCTTTCTGAGAAATTTTCATGATGTTGATACTAAATATCTATCGCCTACTTTGTGAAAAGTCATAGCGCGATGTTGCACTTTTTTCTATATACAAAATTGACAAAATACAATTACAAATCCATGGACAACAGCAGGTAATTTTTAGCTAACAGCGAGTGCATAATAATCAGTAGCAAATAATTTCCTTCCAAGAAGTGTGGACTGCGCAGTAATTCTTTGTATTGTTATTGCTGTGACTCTACGATTTTGTTGGTATTCTATGATTTCTATCTTGCTTTATTTGTGTTGACCTTTCTCCTGTCAATTTTGTAGCAGTGAATACTGCAGAAAGGATATGCAGCAAACATGTTTTTGATTTAATTTACCATGACATCAGTTGAATATATTTGTTTTGCTTTGTTATGACGACTATATTAAAAAAAATTTTTTTTGCAATATCCTACTGGTTGGTTTCAAAACCTTGTATTGACAATGCATTAAAATATTAGTCATAATTTAATTTCACAAGTATGAAAACTTCATTCAACAATTTGAACATCAACCTCAAGTTCAACATTAATCGCTAGTGTTTGGTAGATTAATGATTTTTAACAAATTTGTGTTCAAATTCAATTTCTTGTGAAGTTATGCTAAGAAGGGCCAGTGACCACTTAATGTGTTTTTTTTTTCTGTTGCTGTGGCATTTCGATACCAATCATCAGTTAATGCCACTGTAGCTGTGTGGATTTACAGCAAAATAATTATATGTAATACTTAAAGGGCTGGTAGTTGACTAATTATATGCCACACGTCGTTTTATGATCTCTCAGCTTTAGACGATCGCATAAAAACTATCGATAAGTTATGAATACATAGTGCGATCGACTCAAAAATAGTTGATGGCATTGATCTTTACAAATTAATATTTTTCATTTCGCTATAGGTACGCTGTTGTACGATACCAGTGCAAGCATGTTATAAGTCATAAAGTTCAAATAATGAATTCCAAAACCAAACTTGGTGTGTTCCTCTCATGTAACACTTTGTAAATGAACGTTAGTTAGAGAGAGAGCGAGAGAGAGAGAGAGAGAGAGAGCGGCAGAGAGATAAAGAGAGGCTGTAAGCGATGAGCTGTCAATCAAATATAAATCAAACACGGTTGCTGTAAATTCGATTGAATTTGTGTATGTAAGAAGATTTGGAGCGTGTGTTGAGATGGTGTAAAATAAAAGCGTTACGTTGTCATTAGTAAATGGTAGAGGCTATAAATACAAAAATATTAAAATCCATTAGTTGAACATATTTATATACATAGGGGAAGTTGAGGAAGTCGAGTATGATATTGGAAATTATGGGACATGTTTAATTTCGTTAGCTTTGACGTAATGAAATTGATGTCATTCAGTTTATCTTGGTAAAATCTTAGTTTTAAACAATCAGATTCCCTTTTTCTAACAAAATGTAAATTATTTTTAAATATAATAAAAAATAAGGAAAAGGTTGTTCATTTAAACCTGTCTGTCAGAAATTTGAAATATTTTCATTCACCTTTCGAAGGCTTTATATTTATCCTCCTCAGAACAATTAAAAAGAAAAAAATCGGAAATTGCTTGAAATATGATTGTTAAATGACTTAAGTGACTCGAAAATGGGTTCTTAACGGTAAATCGTAAATGTGATATTTTTAAATATCGGCAATTTTCATACTTGAATTCATATTTTTGTGTATTGTTTTGGTTGAATTAAAATATTTCTGGTTTTGCTTGCAAAATTATTCTGGAACTTTTTCTAAAATATTCCATAAAGCTGAAAGTTCTCAATATATATAATATATATAATATTTATATACAATGGCCCTTTATATTCCACAATGTCCCAACTTTCCCTAAAGAAATAAATACATACAGCAAGTAGTCATGAAATTTTTGTATTTATTTTGACTGTGTTTTTTTAAATTTCAACGAATCGAATGCAGTCAGTCGAATCGTTTATGCAACCACAAGAATTGAAGATAATTTATGAAGTTTTTAATCATGCTCCATATCAACGAAATTTTGTATTTTCTATGTCACCCTCGAGCAAATTACTTAATACAATATAATCAAAATATATCTAATGGCTAACGCATCATTCCATAGACATGGGCTTGCGTTGCTGTTGTTTTTTTTTTTACTCTAATTTTGAATTGTAAAATTTTAAATGAATGTGCGCATTAATTTTCCAATGACCCTTATGAAAAGTTCATGATTTGATGAGGTAATGAGGTAACGATCGAAAGGAAATGCAAAAGAGGAAGAAAAAGAGAGAGAGCGAGACAGATTGTTCTTTTGGCAGCATCAAACTCATTTGCCATTGAAAAGATTATGCCATTCATACATCCATCCAGTTATTCATTCATCCTGGCATTTTTATTTTTATTTTTTTGTTGCTTGTCATATTAAAATGTATTTAATTTCTTCTTCTTCTTCGTGTGTTTATCTGTTTTGCTTGCAGGTATATTTTTTGTGATTTTGGCATTTGGTAACATTGTAGCATTAGCTGTCGCCGTTTCCACCATTAAATGCGCTTCATTAACGTCTACACACGCTTTCAGTGAGAGTATCACCAGTAGCAACCACAGCAGCAGCAGCATCGTTTCCCTTAAAAATTTGCAATAAGGTGAGCTGTTATTCTTGTTGTTCTGTTCTCTTTAATTTTTATTTTACATTATTGTTATTGTTTATTTTGTTATTATTGCAATATTTCGAAGTAACAATAATATACGAGCATATACGAGTATGACAAAAAAATTAAAAAAAAAAAAAAAATCCATGACCTGAAGGAGGCTCATAAAAAGGTTAATTTATGGAATATATTCAACCAATTTCAGATTTTTTTTTTTGTGTGTTATTTAGCTTTGTTGTTATGTTACATTTTGTTATATTTTGTTTTTGTATATTGTAAATTGCCAGCGGTGTTGATTTTAAATATGCAAATTGATTATTTTCGTATTTTGTATATGCCGCCGCTGTGATGCCGGAAGTTGGGTTGCTTGCTGCTGCTGCTGCTAGTGCTGCCTAAATGGTGGGTGGGTGATATGAGTAGACATATTATAAAATAGGCAATTGGTTGATAGCAGTATGGAAAGTTTTTGATTTAATTTTCTGATTTGGTGACGCAAATAATTTGCATTTAATCAATGGGTCCTTGGCAAATTGCAATAGCCTTAGATTGGTTTGACGAGATTTTAAGATACAGTTTATTTATAGCTGATAGTGATTAGCTATTATTTCAATTTAATCTGGTGGTGGTGGTGATTTCGAATACATATTGTAGTATACATATTTAGACATGATGTGGATTGTCTTGTTATTTGGTTTCATTCATGCCAATGTGTTCATCTCAG
Organism: Megamerina dolium; assembly: GCA_963854835.1. NCBI lineage: Eukaryota > Metazoa > Arthropoda > Insecta > Diptera > Megamerinidae > Megamerina > Megamerina dolium. The sequence goes on from OY978527.1 coordinate 45,633,048, forward strand.
CAGATTATTGATTGTTTTAGAAGAAACTGAACTTAATCAATGCTTCCTCAATTTAAATGGCATTTGGATTGCCAGATTTGATATACTTTTCAACGTATAAATGTTATTCGAAAGTATGATACTCTAAAAATAGGAAAACAGAGATATTTTTCTATGAAATATAATATGATTTTCTCTAATTTAATCCAATTAAAGAACTTATTTCGAATTGCTTTGTTTCCCATAAATTCGCTATTATGACGCTATATGTTCATATGGCTTGTGGAGGACTTTTAACAAATTCTTATTACCTTCTCTTACTGTAGTCGTGTCACCATTTAAACTTCTGCAAATGCTTTCATTCGTTTTATTTACTTGAAAATGTGAAACACGCTTCAGCAAATATTTACAAACACTTTATACTATTATTTGTATTTGTAAAGGGTGTTCTGGAAGATGATGAGAACTTGAAAAATATTATAAATGAAAGATTTCATCAAATAGATTAGTTGTATTTGCATGATTATTTAATTTTATTCTATGGATGTTCCAAATCTGGCCTTGTCTCCAGTGTGTCAATCACATGAAACCTAATTAACAGATCCAAAGACGTTCATTTCAACAATTTGATTGATTCATGACGTGTATGGGCTGCAGCGCTATTCTATTGAGCTCATTTTTCGTCTGGATTTATGTTTTCCATATTTTCGAACACATAACTTCATGAAACTACATTTCTACAACTACAATTTGAATAATTTTAAAGCATTGTTTTGGCGTAAGTCTTTTCATTATGAAATTGCAATGAATTACAATGAATAAAAATTCTTACATAACTTTGATGGGCGGAGAGATGCAAACTCTCTAAAAAATGCCCCAAATATATGCATAGCATATAGATGCATAGTCGTGGGGGTGCACGGTCTTAATATGCGAACTCAGAATACCTGCCGTTTTAAGCTAGGCTTCCCTTGGCAATCTGGCTCTACCAAGGCTGACTTCTACTTCCAGGCTACTCAGACAGCCAAGCTGCTATCAAATCTCTCTCCTCATGGGAGTTCTCTTTCAAACTAGTCACCGAATGCTTCCATATCCTACAAAAACTTTCTATGCAAAATAGGGTCTTCTTCACTGACAGCCCCAGGATCTTTCTCTGTGGTATAAGGTGGGCATCGGCCAAAGCTATGATAGAAAAACATTACTACGACAAATACCAAGCGAAACCCCTTAGCAGCTTTGATAAAGCTTTTGACAGAATTAGCTTTAGCAGAGCAAATCTACTATTTCTATTTCTATTTCTCAGGACATAGCTGGTTAAAGTACTACCTCCACAAAATGGGATTATCCTCTGTCACGGAGTGTAGACTCTGTCTGGAGGAGGATGAAACATCGATCCAGCTGGCCAGGCTTCGCTTTACACTTTCAGTTGAGTTTCCCAATACCAGCTTCAATCATCAATAGTTCGATAAGATCAATTCTATCTTTTATTAAAAAGGTAGAAGAGATTCTAGTGCCGTAGACGGGCTTGGGTACAAAATGCCTTGTGGTTGGTCCTCAGAGGTATCAGGCATAGGGCTCAGATCCTCTAACGGACTTCAGTCTGGTTTCGCATGGCCTATTTGATGAATAAGAATTTTTTCGTGGCTCCAACGTCACGCTCTCTTTTGATTGATTGATTGCCAGTTTATTGCTATCGTAAATTCTATCACTCCAAATAGAAACACCCTATCTATGTGGTCGGTATAACTTAAGGAATAGCGCAAGAGTGTTTGCCTTGACATTTCTTTATCGTTGAAGAAAAGCCGTTGCTTACCTTCCTTCCTCTGTGGCTGCTTTCTTTCATTAAATGCTTAAATTTGTCAGAGGAAGAATTCCATTAACAAAAAAAAAAAAAATCCATCAGCATAATGACAATATGTATATAGTTCATCGTAAGCTGTTTGCAATCAAGCGTTCGTTCATCTCCCTTGCTCTGTGAAGATCCTTCAGTAGCATTCCTTCTACAAAATTTGCATCTTTGCATTCATTCATTATCCTAACACGTAGCAATGCACATGGCCAACTGCAACTAAAGCACAACTCTCTATGCACGTAAATACATACATAATGCGTATATTCATTGTATATGCATGTATGAATGTGCGTTGCCAAGAAAATAGTTTCAAGAAAATAGTGAAGCAAGCTGCCTGCTAAGCAGTAGTTGCTCCCTACTGAATTTCAATTAAAATCGCTTAAACACTTGGGGGTATTATTTAGTATGGATCGACTCGACTCGACTCGACTCGACTCGAATGGCAACATAGAATACAATATTTATATACGTCGTCGTATACTTGTATTTAGTTTAAGTTTGCTCACAGATGCGTTAATTTGCATTCGAATATAAATGAAAATTAAATAGAGCGCTTGCTCGTCGTTCAACTCAATCTAGCTCATTGCTATACTACAGCAACCTTTATGAAGAGGGTTTGAGTAATAATACGTACCCTCTTCGAGTTGGTGGTTTGGTATAGCTGGCTGACTTGGTTTGGCTTGGCATGACTGTTTGAATGAAATTTCGTAATTCGTTTTATTTATCTTTTGTTACATTAATTTACAAATTGTTTTTATGTTTATTTACTGATAAACAACAACAGCAACAACTACAATATCAACAATAAATAAAGAACAATATTCAACCAGTCACATATACATATAGTCATGTGCACAAACAAACATACACACACATACAGAGAGAGAGGCACATGCTTAAATAAAACCGCCCAACTCCCAAAACAAGCAAACGAAATACATTAAAAGTTAGATATACAGACATTCAGGCAGATAGTAGACAGAGAAGAGAGAAAAAGACAAGGCGGATCGAGAGAAAGAGGAAGATAAAACTGATGGATAGACATAGAGACAGACAAGCGATAATTGAGTTGAAAACCCACACAATGAAAGTAATTTTTATGCAGCAAGCCATGTAGCATTGTGCTAAAGTGTACATTGTGGAACGACAGGGCAATGTGAAACCGAGAAATACCACCATTTGAGTAAAAGAAAACTTTGGGAATTTATTTGCGGCTGAAGAAAATTCCCTCAGGTAAATTTGTGCTGCTGCTACTGCTGTTGCTGCTGTCTGCCACCGAAACATTTGTGCTGCTGCTGTGTCTTTTATTGTTAGTTAGTTGTCGTTAGTATGTTTTGTTTTTCTTACTCTTGGCAACGAATATAAACTTTGGCAACCCCATTTACGTTAATTCACATATGTTGGTGTGCTGCTAACGTGTTTGGCTCAATTCATTCTAATGTCTGTACTTGTGTACATATGATTTAAACGGCAAAAAAAATTGGAGTAAATCGTATTTGAGAAGAAAATCCACTGTGCGCCTAATAGACATTGCATATGCTATACATGCCTGTAGTTATTTCTATATTTATCTCAGTGTCGACATATGCTTCATCGTTACAATTCCACATGGGTACCACAATTTGGAAAATTGTTTTCAATTTGAAGTTTTAATCCTTTATGTCCTTTATGTCCAAAATATCAAATTTCAATGTTTTTGCGCAGGATTTTCCCTCTCAAAGTTGTTCCTGGACCATTAAATCTGGTTCATGGACCATTAAGAGTTGTTTCTGGATCGTCAAATATAGATTTGAAAAATCAAGGACGATCTAGAACTTTACGGCCTCTGTAGACAACAAACAGCACGCGAATAATCGACCAAAAAAAGGCGCTCAGTTTCAATCACAATTTCAAATCATTTTCTGACTCACTTTGTTTAAATAAATTTGCTGATAATTGTTGAAAAACACCGATTAAAAAATTTTCAATAATAATAATTGTTTGACTTTTTCAAAAAATTGCAATAAACTAACTACCTTTCTAACTTCACAACTATAATTAGGGTAAACTGTAAAATTGTAGGTATCATTGATTCCAAATGAATCGTAACTTGGCAGTTTTTCATGATACTTTGTAAGAATGGGAAATTGTGGCTATCTGTATTAATATAATAGATTCCATTAAAGCATTTGCGATATAATTTTCGAGAAAAATGTCCATATTCAATAAAATCCAATTTGCCCTCTCTTTTTCCTTTGTTTGTCATATCTATTAATATTTCCTTTTTCTCTTCATATTACATTTTTGAAATGAAAGCTTTTGCGAATCTTAATAGATCATACTTTTGGGATGGGAATTAAATGATAACCTCATATACCGTTTGCTTCCCAAGTATGTCTCAAATTTGGGACGTACATTCGTTCCCCGACGGAAGTCCGTGCGTAGTGGTCATGTAACTCCAATTTTTACTTCCAACAATGCAAATTTAAATAAAGATTATAAAAGTGGGGAATTTTTTTTTTGGATTAGAACACTTTTCATTGGAAATTTCATGTTCAGGAACATATAAGTTCCTTTAATACCCCACAGGGCGGTTTTTAATATTCCACTAAGGATGCCAACATTTAATTCATAATTTAACATTGGTTATAATATTAAACCTTTACCTTCTTATGTGGGTGAAGGGACACATTGGTATAGAACTAGCTAGACAAGGATCTGAGGCTGAGTTTTATGGACCGGAACCAGTAGTTGCTCAACGGGACGGTGAAGGCAAAGGTCGAAGAGTGGATAAAGAAACTCCATTTCACGAGATGGGAGAACTTATCCACTTGCAGACAGGTAAAGGCTTCGTTGAGGCTATCAGAGGGCAGTGAATCGGGGAGAGCTCTCAATCTAGGATGGTTAACTTTAAGCTGGTTGACTGCATTAATAACTGGGCATGGCAATTGCAAATACCACCTCACCAAGATGGGTCTTGTTGAACGGGAGGATGCTGACATTTGCAGATTATGCATGGAAGGGACAGAGACAGCGACGCACATAGTGTGCCAGTGTTTTGCATTGGCAAGCAGGAGGATGTCCACACTGGCTCGCCAATTTATTGATGAACTCGAAATGTGGAACATACCCCACAAAGGAATGCTTGAGGAAAACAGTAGAAGAATTCTGCCACCAAACAAATAATTAACATACGGTCTGATTCGGCTATTCCTTAAAATATATATAAACCTTTACCTTAACTCTGCAGATCTACAGTACTAATTTTTTTTTTTGGGAAACTGAAGCAAATATCGTGTTGGTTTGAGATTCTGGACTGGTGTATTGGGAGCTAAAATATAATCATTAGATGGGCTCTAGAAAGAAGAATCAAAAAAATGAAAAAGAAAATATACAAATGCATCCATTTTTCGGGGTATACCTTTAGTAAGTATTTAAAATTAGTTTATTTTACTGCTCATTACACCAATGATTGGCCAGCATATTCCACAATGTAAGCTTCTTATCGTATATTTAAGTAAGTACTATATGTATGCATCTGTGCAGTTTGCAAGCAATTGTGCAATTTGCAAAAATTTCCTGGTAGTTGAAGCAAATTATACAAACTGCACATTCGTTTTGTCTTAAAAATTTTTGCTTAAACACGAAAAGAATACAAAACAGCAGTTTATATATACTATACAGTTTACAACATACAGATGTAGGTAGTTACTCTCCCTTACCGTAATCCTATCCTATCTTACCTTGTTTGTTATTTTATGAAAAGAAAATTGTTAAATAATAAGAATGAACAAATGATGTAGTTAGTTAAAGGATGATTGTTATTTTCACAATACTGCTCACCTATATACATACATCATTTTATATATACACTATATTAGCTGTATTCACACATGAAGCCTTGCAAAAATTAGACATTGTTTCAATATACTCGATTGATTGTAGTATTTTGCAAGAAAATAAAAATTGCTAAAGGTAAAAATATTGAAAATCATTTTTCAACGTAAAATGATGAAATTTCCTATTCTGATGACATTAGAAAAATGCAGAGAATTTATTACTACTCTCTCTTCTAAGAGTATTAGTGGGTTTGGAAAAACTTGTTCAATATTTCTTTTGTAAAATTGAAAACTGTGACAAGTCTAATACACATATGTTCTATTGACCAATTCCAATGGTGGAGAGAGAGAGAGAGCGTAAAATTTTGAACACTAAATTCGCTAACCTCATAGTCTTGTTATTGTTGCATACCATGCAAAACTACATATTGAAACTTCTAAGAATTTATATTTCTTCACTTTTGTTCTTGGCTCTATGATTTTTTGTTTTCACAAGAGTAGTATATATGTTGTGTTGTCTCAAATGCACAAGACATTCTTTAGGATTTTATTGAATTTCTTTTTATACATGTGTGTGTGTGTGTGTCAGATTTACCTTACCTACCTATTATTTGCCATATATACGTAAGTAAGGTAGGTAGCTATTTAGTTATTTCGTTTTGTTAAGCATATTTTGTTATACTACATTTGTTACAGAAGGTAAGCAGTGGAGCGAACATGTGGAAAATAAATACAAACACATTTTTGATATGTGCATTGAAACATGTGCCGCCCGTTAAGCAATCACCTTATGGCTAACAACTTACAATTTTTGCCAGTCGGTCTTAACCGTGTTCAAGTGGCTCCATAAATATGTTTACTTTAGTGCTGTTTCATTCTCTCTCTCTCACTCTCTTTGTCGTACTTTGGCCGATTGCTGTTTGTGTTCGTTTTTGTTTTTGTTTTTCTTTTTGCTTTTTCTTAATTTTGTTTACTTTTAACATTCGACAAGAAATGGTCGATAATAAATCGCCATTGTTATTTCAGGAACTTTTACTAAGCAGACATACATAGGTGGCACATCCACTTTTGACCGACTACCACTATTGCCTTGTTATTTTTGCAAGAGCACATTAAGAAGAAGAAGAAGGACGGGGGAAAAGATGAAAGATGTGGCAAATGAAAATGAAGTTAAAAAAAAAAATGAACAAAAGGGATGATTTAACTATTAAAGCAAATTGTTTCTTCGTGAGTCGTCTATCATATCTGTCTGGTATTTGGTCATTTAGTCATTCAGTATTGTATGGAACAGACGAGGATTTTTCTGTGTGTTGTTTCATATCCAACTGATATTGTTTATATATAGATATACATATTACTATGTTTACCTACTTGCAATGGTTGTATGTATGTCATACTTTGGATCATTTGCAAGCATTTTGCTCCACATTTCTTCTCCTTCTTCTTTGTGGCCCTTTAATGCGATTTTTTTTTTGTACTTTAATACCTTTTATTGTGATCCCCTTAGCTAGTCTTACATTTAATTGCCATTTTTCTGTTCTGTGTTCTCTTTGTATGCCGCTCATTGGTCAGTCCAACTTCAAGGTTTTAAGTATCACACACAAGGATTGCTAATACCTGTTTAATACCTATTACATGCTTTTATGCTTATATGCAAGTATGTAAATGTAAGGAATCTTCTCGTTTCGCTTTTTGCTTTATCTTTAACCTAGCCTCTGCTACTCATTTCCCTCATACATGTAGGCATCTATGTATTACTTATACATATTTCCGTCCGATATGATGCTGCACCCGTCGTCGTAGCCTTGTATGTATTTTGAAGAATTTTACATAAACATTCATGGTTTAATGCGTTTTTAATGTTTTTCATAGCATCAAATCATTGTTAGTGTTGATGTTGTTGTTGTTGTTGTTGTTGGATTTGTATTCGAATATTGGCTATGTAAATTTCTCTTTGATTTGATATGTGAGAATGTGTTATGATATGCATCCATTAAATTGTATGTTATTTGTGACGATCATGCTGCTGACGATAATGATGATATTGATAATGATGACGGTGACTATATGTATTGATGTAGTTAACAATTTAAACATACGTATTTATAAATATCTAGAATATGTATGTGACATGCTATGATTGAGTAAAATTACTTGACTTTATTTGATCTCTGCTCGTTATATTCCTGAAGTTCAAGTGAGAATCGATTGCTCCTTGCATGTAGTTATAGAGTGAACTACAATAAGAAAATTATAATTTGACATAAGCAATTTATATATAAAAAGCAATTGAACCATGTAAAGAGAGCCCATTGAAAATGAATCTTTGCATCACTTACACATTTTTACTTATTTTTTTTTTTGGATCATTACAACCGCCATTGATCGACTTTGTTGCATTATTAGTCGTTTCTAATCTTCGATGGCTGCTGTCACAAGTTAGAAATGCCAAGCATTAAGAGGTTCTCAAGTACTTGATTCATCCGTTTGCTGTCAGGTGTTTGCCTCAGTCGACGTTCTCCAGCAGATTCCGAATACAAAAACATTTTGGCTGCAGCATGTTCTTTCATTTGCTTTGCTACGAGCAGCTCATCGCTTCTGATTTTAATATCTCAGTAGGTAGGCACATATTCTTATGCTATTCTTTAGCCTCATTATGGCTTTTTTGAATTCGTCATGGTCGGGTGGTTGAATATCAGCACCATTATCCGTGAATGGATTGGCTGGTTGTATCGTAGGAAATAAGTGACCTGGGGAAGTATTATCTCCCTAGGCTTAGCAGACTTTGCATATCTGTAACTCGATTCCTATTTTCGCCACAACAAAACGAGGCTCTGAGACTTGAATTTCTATCACAGACTCATTCCTGTAGCCACATATTTCTCAATCGCGTCTTTCTAGCTCTCTCTCTCTCGATCTCTCCCTCTTCCTCCTTCTCTTTTTAGAAGATCTATAACAGGTCGCGTAGAGCCTACACTCAGGGATCGATCTGGAAGCATGCATTTTGTCAATCGTGATGTTTTCATGTATTGCCCTGCGGCGAAGTTGATTAGCTTTATTTAATGATCGAGGACGGAGGATGAATTTTTCGACAATTGGATGAAGATTGCACACCATGGCGTTAAAATCGCCAACCACGATTTGATATCACTTTCCTTTTCACCCGTCGGAGCATGGGCACATAATAAGCTGATGTTTACAGTGGTCCACCGTTCAGTTATAGGTGTGATCTGCGATACTGGCTCTCAAAGTTTTCTACTGTCATTCCAACTGTTGTACATCGTTCGGAATGAAGCAATATAATATTATAAATTCCTGAAAAAATTAGTAAAAATTAGCATATACATATATATATATATATATATATATATATATATATATATATATATATATATATATATATATATATATATATGTATATATATATGTATATATATGTATATATATATATATATATATATATGTTTATATATATATATATATATATATATATTTATATATATATATGTATATATATATATATATATATATATATATATATATATATATATATATATATGTATATATATATATATATATATATATATATATATATATATATATATGTTTACATATATATATATATATTTATATATATATATATATATATATATATATATATATATATGTAGTGGGTGCCGTAGCTCAGTGGTTAGTGTGATCGCCTTCGGATCTGTAGGTCGTGGTTCAATACCCGGCTAACATAACAAATTTAATATCGATAAGATTTTTCTTTCGAATGGTACCCACCTTTCGGCAAGCAATTGGCAATTCTAACGACAGTAACAACTTGCCATGAAAAAGCCGGTTAAAATAAGTAGGTCCCTTCTAATACTGTCCAAATTTAAGACGCACAACAGTAATGGAAGAGAGAAGCTCGGCCAATGAGCCCTTTAGGGCTTTAAGTGCCACATATTTATATATATATATATATATATATATATATATATATATATATATATATATATATATATATATATATATATATATATATATATATATATATATATATATATATATATATATATATATATATATATATATATATATATATATATATATATATATGTGTGGCACTTATAGGCCCTGAAGAACCCTTTGGCCAAGCTTCTCTTCCAGTACTGTTGTGCGTATTAAATGTTAGCCGGTTCCGAACGGCAGCACTCTTGCGACATCAGTTTTTCTGAGCTTTGTCACAGAGTTCTTTTAGAAGCGTTTTCATGGCAAGTTGTTAGTGTCGGAAGAATTGCCAAATGCTTGCCGACAGGTGGGTACCGTTCGAACAAACATCTTTTCGATATTAAATTTTGTTATGCTTCAGTCGGGGATTAAACCCACAAAATACAGATCAGCAAATACCAATAAATATAATTGGTTCGTTTGAAGGAATGTATGTAATTATTGTATGCAATTGATTTAAGCGCGCTAGAAGTCACTAGAATTAAACAGAAGGTAAAGAAAAAAGATAATAGCAAAAGCAAGGTAAGAAGAGAACGTTCATTACAGCTATGTCGCTGAAAGGAAAACAAGAAACAAATACCTTAAATGAAAATATAACAAATTGATTTTATTTAATGTTAGAGTTCATAGACTGACCTATAATTTAGGTAGAGTAATTTCTAGAGGATGTTTAATAGCTAGATATAATAACATCCATTTGTTTCTAATGCTAATGCTAATTCGATTTAACGCGTAAAATTTCATTAAAAATTTACAACAAAAAACAAGGAGTGGTTTTAAAAAGGTTTGTGGCGGATGGTAGTCAAAACAAATCAAAATGGACCAAATTCATTTATGCATTTTACCGATGGATAAGTGGTGTGTTATAACTACAGATATGACACTTTAGTTCTACATATGTTACACACCACTCACCTACCGCTAAGCAAATTGAATTTGCTCCTGTATCACTCATGATGTATAACAACGTCTGACCCACAAGAATGTAATTATATGATGTATGCAAGCTGATCCTTTACATTGTGTAGTTTACTGCACAGAGGCTGGCTCAATCATCCATCCATCTACTGTATGTAGGTATGTATATAACAAAATGAGGGTTAAAAGGAACTAATGTTCATGTTCGTTTTGTTGTTGTTGTTGTTGTTGTTATTTTTGAAGGAAGCCGCCTTTCAAATTGTTTTGATCACCTACGATCAGTGCCTGATTTATGTATCATGTCCTGCGTGTGTGTGTGTGTCTGACGTATGTGAAATATGTGCATTTCTGTTGCATAGTATATTACAAATTGCCAGCGCACGATACCACCGATACGATTCATGCTTGCTTGAAATGTAACTCTTCAATAATTTTTTTTAGGGTTGTTTACCCACATTTATGTACATACACATGTATTATAGTCATATTTTAAATTCCCATAGGTGAGCGATAAACAGTAAGCCAAAACCTCTTTGAACAACCAGCTCAACGTAACATCTGTTGCCTCATTTGTTGAAGGCTCTTGTTTTTTATCATGTTAATGGATTTTAAATATCGGTGTTTTGTATTTTTTTATTTCTCTTTTTGCTGTTCTTTCTGTTTTTTTTTTTTATTTATTTGCTTTAATGCAACCCAGTGTTAAATATTTTTACAATTATGTGAAAGAAGACACAAAATGAATCACATGAATGAAGGGAGCATACAGTGTGTTATTGAAGAGTAATGAAATTAATTTTATTCGTGTCGATGATACACTTGACTCTATGTGCATTTGAATCATGTGGAGTGTTTATCTAGCATAAACTAGAATTTTGTTTAATCATGGACTCCGGTGCTGTTCATTAACTCTGTGCGCTGTGGTTTAACTCATAGATGAGTATTTCAACATGGTGATGAGTTGAGTTGAGATGATTGCAAGTAAAATGGCTCTTCGATTTCGATGTTTCACTGTTTGGTAGTAAAAGAGAAATTGCTGCCATATTAAGATGAACTTATGTTACATATTTCACAAAAAAAAAAAATATGTATATGTATTTATTTTAAAGAGACAACCATATTTTTAGTTTGATTACAGATTTTGTAAAATAATGACCCATAAATCTGAACTTTTATTATTGTGGGTGTGTACCACAAAAGCCATCAGAAATAATAAATATTTTTATAACGACGTTAAGTACATGCTCGTGTATATATTGAATCCATGAAATCTTGTTTATATTGTTGCTCATGGCGTTAATGTCCACATTGATGATGGTATTTTTGACACATAAAAAAATGTAGTTATTTGCAAATTTCACATAATGCAAAGAGGGTAAAATCAATACCAATACAACAACAAGAATTTACGATTTCAAAATAGTACTTAATGTACATTGATGAATTTAAAATGATGAAAATGTGAAAACATGTGCAATTTTGTATCGGAAAAGGTTTGATGAACAATATTTCATATTCACATATTTATTATAATTCGTTGTATTCTCTCTGCTCTTATTGTGGTGTAATGTATTAATGTCGAAAAGGTTTGGCAAAATTGTCGAAATATTTTCAAAATGTTTGCATTAATATCAAAAATTTAATTTCTCAATTTTTTTTTTGTTCGACATCATTGCAAATTTCTATATAAAACTAATGTCGAACAAGTGACAAAAAAAGTTTAGATATTATTGCGGTAGAACAGTGTAATAATAATAGCACAGTCGATCACAGCATCGTAGTGTTATTTTCAATACAAAATGAAAATTTGAGAAAGTGGGAAAGAGAGCAAAATCCTCTCATTCACAAGGTCACAATAGTATTTACTATATCAATAGAGAGATAATGTCGAAAAAAGGTTTTTTTTTGTGAAACTTATGTTTTTAAGGTTTTTACAATAATATCGAAAATCTAATTTCTTAAATAAATTGTTTATTGTTGTGAATAATGTCTTGATGTCAACTGTTTGTCAATAAATAATATTTCGAGTGAATCTACTCTAAAAGATACGACTATTTATATTCACCTGGCAATACTCTAGAAATATTGTTTGTTGTAGTTTATTTTGATGATAGCATGTTTCGCTTTGACTCATGGTTCACTCGTTAGTTCTCATTAACTCCATTATATATTCCTGCTTGTGCTTAGCAAATAATTTTTGTTGCAATATTTTAGGATCATTCATCATTAGCACACTGAGTAGAAACTGGTTACTGGTTGATGATAACAATTGTTCTTTAGCATCAATCATATTTTGATAAATTCGAGGTACAATGAGGAAGAACTTTATATGGATATATTCGGTTCGTGATCTGAATTTTTCCGTACCATGTGAAAATGTGATATGTTTAGTTGCGCTAAGTAATAAGAAAGAGATAATGTGAGATTATGTCAATGGTTTTTCAAAGGATAACAACAACAAGTTTATGTCGAAAAGATTTTCTTAGAATTTAACCGACTTAATCCCTTTTCTATAGTGCAATGTGTTATGGTGAGAGCCTCAGAAATACACGTTAGGGTTATGTATTTTCTATAATCTTACATATTTTTGTACCTACATATGTATTACGGCTGATGTTGCTGCGATTGAAATGGTTGTTAATAAGCAAGCAAAAGAAAAATGCTGTAGAATAGGTAAATACAAGTAGTCGGTATATTAGAAAATATACCGACTACTAGACACTAACTGACGCAGCAAAGAAGCCTAAAAACTTAAATTCAACCAAATAAGCAGAATTGCCAAATAGTCAGTAAGAAAATAACAATTCCTATTAATAAATCCAAATTGTGTATATTTTCACATGTGCGTATTGGTTGGCGTCGAAGAATCAGCGCAACAACTTACTGAATAATTACAAGTGTTTTCATTGTTTCAATTTCATTATTCATGCGTTTGTTTTTCATCTTTAATTTTCTTAAAAATACACATGTAGGTAACTAATCAATATTAATATTACAAAAATGTGTATAATTTTCATCTACTTATGATGCTGCTACTGCTATTATGTACATACTATTATCCATACATCCGGCGTATCACTCGAAACTCACTCCAATTACCTACTTGATATTTCAGCCTGAATAAATAGTTAGTCAATTTTTATGCATATGTCTGTATGTATATTCTGTGAGTTTAACTTCTCATATATACATAGATGTAGTCGTATTTACACCTCTCCATAACATATATTCGACGATATTGTCTATAATGGCAGGATATACATATAAGTACATATACATATATATATATATATATATATATATATATATATGTTTTATGTATGTGTATATTCTTGTTTTTGTAATGTTTATTTTTTAACATAACCTTACATAGCCGTAAACATGTGTTTGAGAAATTCGGCGGCTGTTTTACGTTTGAATGAACACTGTGTGGCATGTGTGGCTGGCTGCGCTGATGTTGATTTTCATTATTATTGCTCTGATGCATACATGAAAATAATTATTGTTTATCTATTTAAATAAAAGTATGTATCACAAATTAACTGCTTTCCGTACCTTTTTTTGTGGGCAAAATAGCAAAAAAAAAAAAAAACTCAAATCTTAATTCGTTTCGAATAAAGGAAGAAATACTATATCCATTTAATGGATGGATAGTATATACAGGGTGATTTTTTAATAACTTTCTTTTTAGCAACAGTGTTTTTGGCAGCTCAGTTGTTTTCGTGTAACATGTTACTGTCAAACATCTACAGTTTGGTCTATAATTTAACCATGAATCGACTTAAAAACCGTACAACGCTTGAAGATTATTGAATTTTATTAACAAAATTCATGCTCGTTTAAGAAAGTGTGAAAATTGGAAAATTGGGTTCAGCGACGAAGCTCATTTCTGGTTGAATGGATACAAAATTATCATATTCAGAGTGAAAACCACCCAAAGCATTGCAAGAACTGCCAATGCATCCAGAAAAATGCATTGTTTGGTGTGGATTATGAGCCGGTGACATCATTGAACCGTAATTTTTCAAAGACGACGAAGGCGATCGCTACCGTTGATTACAAACTTTTCTTTTTTGCCCAAAATGGAAGAGCTGGACTTGGCTGATATGTGGTTTCAACAAGACGGTGCCACATACCACACAGCACGCGAAACAATTGAGAAGCGAGTTCGGTAAACAGTTTATTTTACGTTTGGTGTCGGTCAATTGGCCGCCTAGATCGTACGATTTAACGCCTTTAGACTGTTTTTTGTGAGGCTATGTTAAGGGTCATGTCTATAGCGACAATGCCGCAACGGTTGACGCACTGGAAGCCAATATTGAAGAATTTATTCGTGAGATATCGGCAGTTATGTTGGAGAGAGTATGCCAAGATTGGACACAGCGTGTGAACCATTTCAGGCGCAGCTGCGGTCAAAAATTACATGAAATCACCTTTAAACATTGAATTATATAGATCGTTCTATCGACTCAAATAGAGATTTCATACATTTTTCTAAATTTTATGTGTTTTTTTTTAATCAAATCCGAAGGCTCTTAAAAATCACCCTGTAAATAAAAATTTTTTTTGGTAGGGATATGATCAAGGAAGATTAAATGAAGTGAGCCGTTCTTTTCTTCTCGGAAATTTCAGTAATTTTTAAAGCATATTTTTTTGTCATTATTTTACTCAGAAATAAAAAAAATCTTTTAGTTTTATTTTTTTACTTGAAAACTTTAAAAATTTAATTTTCTCGATTCAACATGCGATTTGTAAAAAAAATTTCTTTAAAATTGGATAAAAAAAGTCCCATCAAAATAGAAGTTATAGTTTATTATTATGTTAATGTTGCCATATTTAATTCGATAAATTAGAGTATTGTACCCATTTGGCTTGCAAATGGGTACTCGTACTTGAAGTATGTATAATATATATACTTGAACTCATCAACATCATCATCAGGCTCATTATACTATTGAAATTATTAACTTGTTTCGTTCTTTTATGATTTGATTATGTTAATTCTAATATTTTTTTTTTTGTTGGTCGTTTCTTAATTTCATTCCTTGCAGTTGTATTAAGAGTAATATATTTTGTTTTTGTATGTATTATTATTAATATTGGCATCTGCCATCAACTTCTTGGCATCGTTTGTCGTTGGTGGCATTATTAGAAAAGTTTTTAGCTATACTATTCATGTGTACATTTACGTGACTTGTTTAGCAAATAATTACAATTTTTTGAAGTGTATATAGGAGAATATTGGTGTTTATTAAGACCGCATGTCATGGGCATGGTGATAAAGTATAGCGATATGAGAAATATTGAAACTAGGTTAGAGAAGCAAGAGAATACAAACGTGTGTAGTCCAATGAACAATATGTCAAAATTGTCTCATTCTCAATTCATTTCTACTTGCCAAAAATTCGATGATTCTACTTTGGGAATACTGATTCACATACGGATTATGCTTTAAATATTAATAAAATACCATCAAGTAATATGGAATGAATAGTGCAAACCGACACATAAATATATACATACCAACATTGTCGTCTGATTCGTTGAGTTTTAATTAAGTGTGCTTGGCATGTTCTTAATTTAGCTTTCGATTGAAATCGATTAAGTCAGATGGACAATTGTGAATTTTCGAGAGCTAATTGTGGAATCAAAAATTCATAACATGTATACTAATTTCAATTTTGTATTTTGCACATGGAAATATCAGTATGTCCGCGAAAGTTAATGGAGAGCTGTATTTTTCTAGATCAGGTTGTCGACTTTTAAAAGAAATTGTATTTGAATAATTTATTTTAATGAAAATGGACATAAAAATAAATTGATTTTTTTCGATTAAATGAATTGATATTAATTCTATAATATTAGTAGAACGACGATATTCAATCTACAAATTATTCCCATTAAATTTATTCTATGAATTTGTTTGTATGACATAAAAATCGAAAATCCTTACAAATAAAGTTCAATGAGACGATTGTTGATTTGAAGATGCCTAGTTACTTATTTAAACTTCTTGCAAGCCTATGAAAAATTTGTATTAACAAATTTTAATCATTACAAACATTATTGGATTTCGGTAGTGTATAGTAGCAGCATTATTGTGCAGTTGTTCAGCTTCAATTGAAATTTCCATGAATATTATGAAGCGCAATGTTGTGATGCCGCCTCCAATATTTGCTTTCTTTTTTTTTTTTTGTTTTCTGATTTTCTTTTTATTTGAACTATAATACTATTTCATTTAACGTAATTAATGGTTTGGAAAAAAAAAGAGATTGAAATGGCAAAAGAAAAAAAAAGAAGAAAAAGGAATCCAATTACATGCTAGTTTTTATTTTTCAATTTTCGCTTTATTTGTATTTGAATTTTTTTTTTTGCACAAAATTTAAACTTAAGTGTATACATAAAAATATATCCCCACATTCATGCTATACATAGACTGTACGGTATAGTATATTACAATACTATATAACATTTATTTTTCCGCTCCATAATTATACGCGTTAATTGCGTATTGTGTGAGGCTACAGCTGCCACAACATTGACTTTTTTTTGCTTCCTTTTGTTTAAAATACTCGTATTGCTAGTGTTGCTATTGCATGTAATTGTAGTATAACATATACTTATATATATTATAGTTCTTTGAAATTGTGCTACCAAGTCGAAAGATGATATGGTATTTAATGCGATAATTTATTATTATTATTTATTCCGTTTATAATGTTTCACATTGCAATTTTCAATTTAAATATTTTCAATTTATTTTTTACAAATATGTACCTACATTTTTTCCTATTACAGTCATTCATTTAATTTGAGTAGTGACATACTGTAGTTGGTTTTCATCAATTTCATATTCATCAATTTCGTTTTCATTATCAGCATATTGATGATGATTGATGATTGCTAATAAAAAGAGAAAAAATTGAATATAGCATTACTTAAAAATTATTTAAACAACATACTGATTATTGAAATTTAATATTATTTCATCTACTGGATTTCCTTTCGATTATGAATTATGTATATGTATTGCATATAATATGGAAATATTTAGAACCAGTACAACATTTTATTTTTATTTAAACAACATACTGATTATTGAAATTTAATATGATTTCATCTACTGGATTTCCTTTCGATTATGAACTATGTACATGTATTGCATATAACATGGAAATATTCAGAACAAGTACAACATTTTATTTTTATCTCATTGTTAATAATATAGTATTATAGTATTATTTAAAAATTATTTAAACAACATATTGATTATTGAAATTTAATATTATTCCATCTACTGGATTTCCTTTAGATATAGTAGAACATTTCAAAATTGTCTCAAATTTTATATAAGCAATTATTAAATTATTAAATTGTGCAATTGTATACTTGAGCAATTGAGAAATTAGTAATTCTAATTCAGAAATTTCGTTCATTGAACTTTGGGCAAAATATTCACTTGACAGTGTCGACATGTTTAGAGGGAGGGTCGGTGGAAAATATACGTAGACATTATTGTTGTAATTATTGTATAATATTGTATTGTTGATTTAGCGCAATATAAACCTTTTAAACATACATATAATCGTTATGTTGGTTATTGACAAGCGCTTAAGTGCACTCGTTAGTTGCTCGTGTTGCCAGATTATCGATATTTAAATTTCTTTAATATCGTTGTAGTTGAAAGAGCTGATGAAATGCATAAAATATGCTTTCCTAGTCCTATCCCTCACATTCTATATTAAAATTGGAAAAGTCATGTCGCTGTTGTTGCTTCTTAATTCATTTTACATTTCTATTCCTGTTCCCGTTCCTTTTGGAATTTTATTATAACGCATTTAATGTAGTGTGTAAATGACAGAACATAAATTCAAAAAAAGAAAAAAAAAATGAAAAATTGTTTGTTTTCTATGGAAATACTAATAATAATTAGAAGATAAATACACATATTCACACAAGATTGATGGGGTTAGCGCTAGCACATTGACCGAAAGATATACGCAGTGTAGCATAAAATTACATTGGCCCTTTTTCATAATTTTTTCAATTTTTCCAACTGCCTCTCTTTCTCTCTTTCTTTCTTTCTATAGTTTATGTGCTATGACAATAAATTTTTTTTTTTTTGCAATTGCATAGGCATAGTTAACTACACACGAGACTTCCGTTGCATAATAGTGTATGTACATAAACACATACAACTTACTGATGAATAGGCACTGATGTCCATCCACACCCTCATACACATACGCGCACAGTTTCGTGTTGTTACTGAAATTAAGCCAGTGAAAGACATTTTACGCCATGTTTATATCCTTTTTGTTTTATTATGGTTATTACAATATATACATTTTTTTTTGTATATATTTTTTTTATTAGACAAATTTTTTGCTATAACTACTTTATATATTCGATACTTTCATATCGCATATTTGCATACATATGCACGTCCCGAAGTGCTCATTCATTTGGAAAATTGTTGTTGATGCTATTTTTATGCATAGATAGTTGTAATATTTTTTTTTGTTTGTTTATTTTATATAGAGAAGTGTCACTTGCAACAAAAAAATATTTATAGTGCATATTTTGTTTGAAATAATGAAAGGTGAAAAATCCTTTCAAACAAGCTTTTCGTAATTAAAAATAATTAAAATATTGACAAAAAATTAATAATATCGACGATTTTATTAAAGTTTAATTTATATTTTATGTTATATTTTCTTCAAAAAAAAAAAAAAACAAAAAAAAAAATTGTTTATTTTTGCCACATTATTAATATATGTGAAATTTTTGACTGACAAATCTCTTGGTAGCTTCAGTGTCAATTTAAACTGTTATATTTCAACCTGCCGATATTCCACTCCTTATGAACAGCAATATATAAAATTCCTTCATCTCCGGTTCATCTGGATTAACTAAAGTTATTATCATCACTGCTCCACTCTTCGGTGCTTTCGGTGGTTTATTTGATAATAAATTTAATAAATATTTTCAAAGCACTTGACAGCTGATAATAGGAGGTTGCAGTTTTGAAGCAATGTAATTGGAAAAAATTTTTCCTTCTGAAAAATTTGTAGCAAATATGCTTTTATTTAGAAAATTTTCAACATAAAATTAATTTAGGGGATTCACAAGTTGTCATAAAATATCCTATGATTATAATGTTGTAAAGTTGGCTTCCATTCAAAACCGATTCAGCATAATACAACAATGCGGACAATTACTTCACAATTTCTATTAAAATGATACAAATTAATTATTGAACAATTTGAAAAAATTAATTTCGTAATTACATAATTAATTTTTAATAAAATACTCAAAAATCATCAAATTTAAGTATCTTTAAAGATCCCAATATGGTTCATAAATTCATATAAAAAAATGTAATAAATCCTTTATAAATGAGCTGCTTTTGGAGTGATAAAAAACAGTATATATGGATCGCAAAAGAATCCAAAAAAGCTCATAAATTCAAACGAGTAATAAAACATTCATTAGCAAGCTGCTTTTAAATTCATCAAATAGTTAATCTAAGGCTTACAAAAGAATACACAATGGCTCCTAAATTCATTTAGAAAAAAGTCACAATTCATCCACATATGAACGTCTTCGATGACCCATATTCAAGGCGCTTTTTATGGCTCATAAGCCGTTTATGACTCGCAGCAATTAAGACTCACAAAGAAGGAAGAAAATATCGTCGCTAAAGCCTCATTTATGAGCTCTAATATGAGCAAACCATTTCTAAATAGTAGTCAAATGAAAGTGCTCTGAATCTTTTGTTTTATTCGGATGTCGTATGTTTTCATCCAACTTTAAGTTATTGAAGAATTGTCGACAGAATTGCAATTTACTTATTTGCTTGCAAGTGGTCAATATTTGAAAGAAATAATATTTAATTAAATATCTGAAAAAATTTCGTTTAATTGATTGCGACTTGTTTTCATCACGGGCGAGGGTATAAAGCTTAAAATTATTACTTATGCACGAAATTATATCATTATGACACTTGAAAACCGCAAAAAAAAATCGATTGAATATATTCAGATTCTTTGTATCAATAAGTTATTTTTCCAGATTTTATACTAGATGCAATGGTGACACAAATGGAATACATTGTAGCTTTGTATACTTTTTCATATTTTTTCCAGATTGTCTAACCGTTGTAGTGCGTTTTTAGCCCATCCTATATCACATATGTAAATGTTTATGTGTTTTCAATTATTACAAGAAGCATTCGCATCAATTCACACATACAATGACTGGGCCTATATACACACGCCTACACATTGGGATGTTGCATTGTAATTAAATGTAGCAAATACGCAATTATCTCACAATACGTTTTAATAATTAGCGTAATTTCAATTAAATATCAACGAATATATTCATACAGAGATTCAAGTGTGTAGGTACAGTACAGTACATATACTCGAATGTGGAGTACTGATTTCCAGTACTGATTTTAAGCAGTCGGTCTGGTTTGAAAGTAAGCCGAAACGAGCTAGTTGGAGTTAATAGTTTCATTTGCAATCAGTCTGATTTGATTTTTCAAACATACTCTTGTTATAATCGTATATCAAAAATCATCTAACGTACTTTGTTAAAGTAAGTAGTCATCATATTGATAATTTAATTATATTTTGCCAATGAGGTACACACATATTTGCATGTATGCATAAACATATATATGTACTTACATGCGCGTAAGTAAATGTTTAAAAAAGTAAATACAATTAATTAATAATAACAAATTGCTATTTACGCAACAGTGAACGTATACAATATTATAAGTAAGAACACAGAATATGCGTATATACCTACATATATAATAATAATGATACTAATAATAATAATAATAATAACATGAAATGATAATTATAATAATACGTTAATGCGTAATGAACGAGTACAGTAGAGGCGTATTGCAAAAATTGAAAAGTCAGTATGAAATAGCTCCTCTTTTGCGAAATCGTACTGATGAATAATCAAATGGTTGAAGTTGTAGATGGTTCCATAATTTAGCTACATTTTCTATATTAGGACGAGTTCAATATTAAAGTAAAAAACATCAAAATATGTTTTTATCATTTTGTTTTTAGAATATACAAAATGTAGTTATATTTTTGAAACTTTCTAGATGCCTAAAATACATTGTAGATTAACGTTTTTGTTTAAAATTATTTATAAATTTGTCTTTTGCTATACTTGTTGGCCATTTTGTTTCATTGGAGATTTTTGACTCACCCTAACCTCTATCGACCTATGTATTTGCATACATATAATTAGCATCTCTATCATCATAGCCGACTTCTTATTAATTTGTACACGTATCTACATATGCATAAACAAAAATTATGGCAATATTTTTGAGAAATAAAAGCACATTGGTGGTGGTGTTTCATTGTTACAATACTTACCATCACCAGCATTAAAATAATTGCAATGTTATGTTTATTAATTATTGTTATTATTATTATAATTACGTTGCTCGATTGTGATTGTTTTTGTTAAATTTTATTGTACATACATATATATTAAATTAAAACTCAACAAAAACTCTTATAATAACTTTTGCTTTAACTTGAATCGTTTTGTTTCTGTTTTTTTATTTTCATTTTTAATTAAAAATTAAAATTTTTTTTAGCTTAACATAATTGTAGCTTTCGAAAAATTATATATTGTACATTTACAAAATTTATACATAATATGAACGAGAAGATCTAAATTTCTAATTTTCAGACTAAGCTTTATAAATCTGAAGTTCTTTTGACAAGTGTTGAAGCCTCTAAGTGACATTTTCGAATGATATATAATTATAGAAATTGACATTCGAATTCATGGTTCTTTTAATGACATAATTATATAAAGTGACTAAGCAAATTTAGTTTAAAATTTTTAGTTCTGCGTAAATTTAAGAAATATTTTCACAACATTTTCTATAATAACTTTTGGTATCTATATGGGGGGAAAAGCAGAAACAATTTGCTTTCGGTTATCGCGCGAAATCAGGCCATTAGAACAGCTTTTAGCGCAAAATTACTGCTATGATCCCTTAAAAATAATTTCAAAGCAGCCATATTAGGTAAATGAATACGAAATTTAGCTGTTGAATGTTTTATAAAACTCCTACTAGATGTTCAACCCCTTTTACGCATTTAATATGTGTATAAGTCATCTTAAACCCATTGTAAGATAATTTTTTCAGTGTATATTCAGATTCGGTAAATATAAGCTTACTTCTTGCATATTGTTTACAAATAAAACTGGTTAAAATCAATAAAGTCATGTTTCAATTCTGTATATTTTTAAATTCAGCGCTTTTATTTTTTTTTATTCTGATTATTTTATATATACAAGAATGTATGCGTGTGTATTTTTTTATTTGCACTAAAAACTATGCAATTATTTATAGTATTCGAGTAATGTTTGTACACAACAGAGGGTTGTTTATGTAATATATTCAATATATTATTTATGCAACAACTTACATATAAACTTTACATATGTACATTAAGGTGGATCGCATCCCATAAAGAAAAAGTTTCAAAATTTTAACCTCTAGTTTGAAAGATTATGTTAAAAGGTTCCTAGGACAAAAAATAGTATGGCATAGCATAGCATTGTTGTTGAATTTCTGGTTTTTAATAAGGACAGTTCGTTGAAAAGGTCTCAGGGAGGGCTATAATTGCTGTGTATTTGCTTTGAAATTGTACGAGCCCCCAAAATATCATATTCAGTTCTTCTAATTCTATCCCCCTAATCAAAATATTTTCCATCATAAAATTAGAACTCTTTAAAAAACACAAAACTTTCCGTTTGGAAGTGTGAAGCGAACTCTAAAACTAGAAGAGTAATATCGAAATGAAATTTTCATTCGGTTCTAATAGGGTTAAGGAGAAAAATTTTTTTTTGTCCCGACAACCTTTCAATACAATCTTTCGGACTAGAGATGACATTTTGGAATGTTTTTTTCGTGATTCACCCTAATGTGCATATACACATTTATAGATAGCATGTATATGCACATGTCTATATACAGAGATATGTGTGTGTGTGTGTTTAAGTGATTTTATAATCTATTTTATTTTTATCAAATCGAATCGCCGGATATAGTGTTTTGTGTCATATGCATATGTACACATTCCAGCTAACCATATGCGTCCGAATACAGCTTTTGTTTTTCAGTCAGATTTTAAAAATTTATTACTATCTATTAGTGTCAATTTTTTCAATGCGAACTCTTTTTTAAATTAAATTCATTCATATTCATATATTCATGTTTGATTTTACTAGCTTATTGCTAATAATTTTTTTCGACTTCTAACCTACTGTAATACTTGATTCAAGAGATGCTACCTTGGTATTTTTAGAAAAAAATATAGACAATACGAAATTTATTATTCCGAAACTCAGCGAAGTCTGATAGTACCTTTAAAAGTAAACCTTGATGAATTCTGATTCCTAGACTTGAAGTTCTCATTGCGCGAATGCAATTATATTCATACATACCCAATTTTTTTTGCATAATAGTCGAAGTCAGTCAAATATAATACTCCATTATTTGATTATTTACAGATAGAACAGAGAGTATAAAACATAATTTCGAAAAGTTTGTATTCTTATTCTTAAAAAAAAAACAGTTCAATATCCAAATAACTTTCGACTTTGAGTAGTGCTCTTTATTCAAATAAATTTATGAAGATTTATTTTAACAATCACAGATTTGCTATTTTCAATACGCTTTACTCATCCCAGACAGACTGGAATCGAAAACGAATAACAACTTAATGCCCTCAAAACATAATTACAGACAGACGGATCGAAGAGAGACGAAGGTATAGGCGCCAGGATATACGTTCCTAATACCCGCATATCTGTCGCAATGGGCTCGTGGCCAACTGTCTTCCAAACAGAAATACATGCTCTAGAACTTTGTGCACGTCATATACATGCCAAAGGGCTCAAAGGAGCGCGCATTCTTATTTGCTCAGGCAGCCAAGCTGCCATAAAATCTCTCTCCTCATGGGAGTTCTCCTCAAAACTAGTCATCGAATGCTTCCTTATCCTATAAAAAATTTCTATGCGAAACAAGGTCACATTATGTTCGGTACCGGGGCACAAAGGAATTGAGGGCAATGAAGTGGCGGACGAACTAGCGAGAGCTGGCTCGTGTTGTCCATTGACGGGCACTGAAACTTTCTGCGATATAATCTTGGCATCGGCCAAAGCTATGATAGAAAAACATTACCACGACAAATACCTACTACAATGGACAAATTTGATAGGTCTCCGCGAAGCGAAAACCCTCATCAGCTTCGATGCAGCTTTTGACAGAATTAGTCTTAGCAGAACAAACTTACACCTAATAACCGGCTATCGCTCAGGACATAACTGGTTAAAATACCACCTCCACAAAATGGTAGAGGAGATTCTAGTGTCGTAGACGGGCTTGGGTACAAAAGATCTCGTTTGGTCGCAGTGCCCGTAACACTTGTAGTTGGCCCTCAGAGGTATCAGCCGTAGGGCTTATATCCTCTAACAGACCTTGGTCTGGTTTCGCGTGGTCCACTTGATACTCTTTGCTAGTAAAAATCTATCAATTGGGTTAAATATTTTTTCGCAGATTGGTAGCACTCTTGTTGATATCTCCACAAATTGTCGCTTCAATTAATTTATTTTCTTCTGGCGAATTTCGAATATCCAAATTTTTAAATTAAATATTATTTCTACACTTTTTTTAATACCATTAGAGTAGAATGTAAGCGATATTTTACGAACGCGTTTGAATATAGAAGTGCTGTGCTATGTCTGTGCTATCTATGAAATTATACAAAATTCTGCGGTGTTTGAGAAATTTGGAAAATATTTTTGTTCATGCAAAAGAAGTAAATTAAGTTAAAATACTTGTCTATGACAGAATATTATTTAGTTTATTTTCTACAATAGAAAATATAAAATCGGACGTGACATTTCGAATTTGACAGATTTTTCAGTTATCATATAAATATAAGCAAAGATGTACATAAATAATATGTTTAAGTAATTTTAATTTAATTAAATATAAACCTACTTCCTAAGAAGAAATTATTTTTACAAAAAATATTGAAATGATACATGAATGAAAATTACTCATGCGCCCACCTCAGCAATATAATAACAAAATTTATATCAATAAAAATTATTTTAAAATAACGTATTAAATTGTATTATTTTCATTTTCTTGCAGGTAATTTTCTTCATTTATATAATATACGGATCATTTACTAGCAATAATTGCATTCTTTCATGCAAATGGTATGTAGAATTATTTTACAAATATGACTATAATGGTAACCTTTGTATGATTTGTTGTACAGAAGTATGTGTGTAAATATTTTCATTAGAAATGTTCTGTGCTCCTTTTGATTCACTCTTCTCTTTACTAGAATTCAATAATATTTGTACGATACTTTCATAAATACTAAATTGCACATGTAGCTATGTATGTTGCATATTTACTCGCATACATGCATCTACGTTTATTGCAATCCCAATTTACATTGGCAATAAAGTTTGCCTTTATTAACAGCGCTTCCTACCTTTTCAAGCTTCTTTCTTTTTTCTTCTTCTTGTTCTTGTTCTTCTTCATTTTCATTTTGTTCTTTTGTAATTTTCGTCGTGCAATAAAATACATCTCATATGCAACGATGAAGCATAACATTCAATGAAAGAGGCAGGCATGCATGCATGCATGTGACTACGAGAAGTGGTGAGTCGGGGGGAATGATGCAAAAGTATTTATCACAATCATGTAGCTATAGGATTTCAATTTTATTGCATACATTAACCTCGTGTTACTTCTTTGCAAGCGAACATTCAATTAACTCATAGCAGTAGTGAGTAGAGTAGTAGAGTAGAATCGAATACGAGTTTACCACGCGAACAGACATAAATATGAGGCAGAGGATGGGAGGAGGTGGTGTAACACATACCAATATTTTATTTTCTATATACATAGAGGCAATGGACGGCAGGCAGATAGGTGTGCTGCATAAAGGCCCAGCGCACAACAAAAGAACCAAGTGTAAAAACATTGTAATATTGTTGATGTAGAGGGGGGTGCGTAGGAAAAAGATATGTTCGTTTGAGAACCAAATACATAGTTTACTATTTTACACTACATCTATCTATCTAGGTACACGCACGCACGCTCAGATCAATGAAAACAACAAAAAAAAGTATGACAAAAAGTATTCTGAATATTATTGCAGAGTATATTTCATCTTGACAATGGGCCCAATCAGGATTCTCAATAAAATTGAAGTGTCTGCCTGGCTGTGTGTACGTGTGCGTTTGTGTGTGAGAAAAGCCAATAGTAGCTAGCGCACCATCAGCTTCCTACATATTGTATAAGGATAAATTTATAGAAGAACAATACAAAAGAAATGTAATTTTAAAACAGCACAAAAAAAAAGGGGAAAAACAAGAGCTAAGAGAACATATCTAAGGCGGAATGCTTTTATTAGTTTGGAAAATATTACAAATAAAGCTACCTTAACAACAACAAAAAATGAAGATAGTTAAAATTGAACTATTAAATACAACGCTCAAAATTGCATTCAATAGTAGATGTACAATTGAATGAGCCAAGAAGCCAAGAGCAAAAAAAGATGTCTATTGATCAGATTTTGGAATGTCCACTTATTTTGATGGAAAGATGAGTTTGCAAGATGAGTTTGCACATTTGATTTAAAACGGACTCGGGTTGGATGTATATTTTAGATGAGTTTACTATAAAATTATATCTTCGTTTTATTTAATGCTAAATGAAGAGCACGCATTTCTCTTTTTTCTAAAGTGCTGTTAAGTGTTGAAGTTGGTACACTGATGGGTCCAAAATGGAAGATGGCAGTGCTGGAACGGAAATTTTAGGGCCAAATTTCCGGAAGGCAATTACAATGGGAAAAATAGCTTCCGCCTTTTTCAGGCGGAGGTCCACGCCTTAGAGTTATCTGTCAGAGAATTTCTACGTAGGGGCACTGGAGGAACCAACATATGCGATCTTTCAGACAGTCAGGCAACTCTAAAATCACTTATGAATTTCTCGTTCCAATCTAAGTTGGTTTGGGAATGCTTTGAACTCCTCAATAACTTAGCAAAAAGGAACTCTGTGACTTTAATATGGGTACCGGGACACGAAGGGCATGCAGAAAATAAAATGGCAGATTCACTTGCCAAAAATGGAGCAGACACTTCTTTCATAGGCCTAGAACCCTTATGCGGGGTAAACAGTAGCTTCATGAACAACTTAATATGTGAAGAGAAAAAAAGTAGTCTAACCGATTACTGGGGAGCCCAAACAGGCATGCGGCAGTCGAAAACATTCATTGACCCTGAACACATCAAGGTAGATACTATCTTGAGGCTCAGCAGAAAGACATCAAGCTGTTCACTGAACTACTAACAGGTCATTGTAAACTTAATTATCACATGATGAAAATGGGTGTAGTAAACAACGAGCTCTGTCGACTCTGTCTTGGAGAGTAGGAAACAGCAGAACACGTTTTTTGCAATTGCCCAGCTGTGGCTAGATGCAGACTAAACTCCCTAGGTAACGGATTCCCACGGACCTACTTAAAATCAATCCCACAGCAGTGACAAGATTTATAAATAGTCTTGAGATCTGCTAGTTAGGAAATAAGGCTGCACAAAAGATCTTCGTGTCGCTGTGCTTCATAGCCTTAATAATAATAATAATAAGTTTTGAAGTTGTTAAGGAAGAGGTCAGCGGTTGGGGTTAAGCGATTTGGCCGAGTACACAATAGTATTTAGGTGTTGTGTTTCAGGAGGAGATGGACTTATTAACCACATCCTTTTTTTCTTGACAAGAGCTTAAAGACTTCATGGAAAAATTTGAAATGAATTATCCGAACTGGGTATCGAGTCCACGATCTTATGCACAGTATATTAGCGGCTTAAATTGAATGAAAATTGTAAAAATACAAGTAAAAGTATAGAAGATATTTTTACACAAAAGAAATGTTTGTACTTTCGAAAATAAATCGTATTTCTTTTAGTATCGATGCCATCATACAGATTTTCTTCTCTTAAAAATTTGCTAAAAATCACTAACTTTCATTATTTCGTAAAATATTTTATAGGTAAAAGTTGTTGCAGATATTTATTATCCATGTGTTTGCATTCAATCATTTGGCGATAGTCATAAGCGGCATGCCAGCGCAGAGCATGACTAGTTTAGGAGGTGTTTCTTGGAATAATATCAATCGCTCTATGCCATAACACACTTGCACTATTGTAATAATGCCAAATGCTCGTACTTACTTAACATATACGATGTAAGTTGTGTCTAGCGTTTATTGCATTTCATTGCATTGCATTTGTATTCATACGTTTTTAATGCAGAGTGCTTTAATGCCTTTTTCATAGTGTAATCACATTGGTTGCCTCACATTTCATTCATCTTGGCTTTATTTATTGTCCGCTTGTCTGTTTGCCTGCCAATCTTCACTGCAATTCAATTCAATGCAATGCAATGCAATGCAATTCAATTCAATTCTTCATTTTTTATTCATCCAATGAAATTTCTTTGGATTTTTGCGATAAGTTTGGCATATCATCTCTTAAGTCGTCGTCATCATCATCGTCATCATCGTCATGGATCCAACTCTATTGAATATACAAACACATTTACACTTGTGTATGTTTGTATTGAAATGCGCCTTTCATTTGTGCTCCCTCGGTATTTATAGTGAATAAGTATATGTACCTCTAGATATTCTTTTCATGAAATGTTTCACATATCTTACGAAAATCAGTGATAAATCGGTATTGATACTGAGCTGGTAAATAAGTATGCATCATTATCATCATCATAATCATCATCATCGTCCTACAAGCCATTATTGAATATATTAACAGCAGCAACTATATACTTTGATTTGATTGGACTTGGCTCGTTGCAATTCAGGAAATCTCATTCATTTGGTCGAACTGAATTGAATGACTGACTTGACTGGCTGACTGAGTGACAGCCAAGAAACGTAACTGAAAGACAGAATTATAGAATATTTGATGAGCTATAGCATGCGTGTGTAATTTTTGCGAAAGGTTTACATAAGTATAATGGTATTCAATTATTTATAATAAGTAATAATAAATTTATTGCAATAATAGTTATAGAAATACAGATACAGCTGGTTAAATTGCTTAATTGATATCAATTTTCCCAAGAATTATATTCTTAATTGGCATCATATGAGAAAAAAAAACTAGTTGTGTTCGTTGAGGGTACAAATATCACCAATTCTATAAATTATTGGTCCTTTGATTCAAATAGTATTGTATTTCTAAATTCAATTCAATATCTTTATATTTATAATCGTGAAAGTGAAGGAGGCATTATTTTCCGTCAATTGTAATTTATTGGTAAAAATATAATTACGTTCTAAATGACAGCTGCATAACTTTGCATATACAAGCTTAATCCCTAAAAACATATAGTCGTTACGCGTTATTTTTCATTCGATTATGCCTATTCTCGACCTGAATTCAATGTATGTAGTTTTCCATACTAACCATGCCTTCATATGGATGTTAAAAAATGGACAACATCAATATACACCACCCTTGACCCCTTTGAGTCTAGGGTAGAAAGAGAACAATTTAAAAAGTGTTGTTAGAACTTTACAGCAGCATAGTTTCCGCCACAACTCATATGTGTATGTACGGGGCGGTCCCAGAACTACCCGGCTTAACAAAGAAAACAACAAATTGGGGAAAATTTTTCTTTATTTCTCAACATAATCTACTTTTAGCTCTATACACTTTTCACAGCAATATTTTTTAGCTTCGATACTGTCTAGCTAATTGAAATAGCCATCTACTTCAGACTCCACCTCTTCATTGTTTGCGAATCTTCTACCACCAAGCCATTTTTTCAAATTTGTTGAAATTTGGAATCCAAAGGAGCTAAATCTGGCGAATAAGGTGCGTGCTGAAGCAATTCAAGCTTCAATCAAATCATAAAAGAGAGCGTGACGTTGGAGCAAGGACATAATCCTTGTTCATCAAGTGGACCACGCGAAACCAGACCGAGGTCTGTTAGAGGATATGTGCCCTGCGGCTGATATCTCTGAGGGCCAACAACAAGTTGGAGATCTTTTGTATCCAAGCCCGTGTACGACACTAGAATCTCCTATACCTTTTTAATGAAGGATAGAATTAATCTTGTCGAACATTTGATGATTGAAGCTGGCGTTGGGAAACTCAGCTGAAAGCGTTTGAGGCGAAGCCTGACCAAGCGCGGACATTCGCAAAAGATGTAGATCGATGTTTCATCCTCTTCCACACAGAGTCTACACTCCGTGTCAAAGGATAGTCCCATTTTATGGAGGTGGTATTTTAACCAGTTACATATGTCTTGAGAAATAGCCGGTCATTAGGCGTAAGTTTTTTCTGCTAAGACTAGTTCTGTCAAAAGATGCATTGAAGCTGATGAGGGTTTTCGTTTGGCGGAAACCTGTCAAACCTGGCAGAAAGGATCTGGGCCCGTCAGTGGAGAAGACGAGCCAGCTCTCGCTAGTTCGTCCGCCACTTCATTGCCCTCAATTCCATTGTGCAGCGGCATCCAACATAATGTGACCTTATTTCGCATATTATTTAGTGTGAACTGGTATTTTTGTTCTATTGTGAGCAATCGCGGCACCCATCTTGCATACAGCTTTTTGAACTCAAAATTTTCGGTCAATATACGATGTATAGCACTTTTTGAAATGCTTACGCAACTTCAGCCGGCGATCATCCAATACCATTTTGTGGATTTTCTTAACCGTTTCTGGCGTGGCCACCTCAATTGGTCGACCACTACGGTGTTCACCTTGGCAGCTCGTACGACCTCGTTTAAACTCTGCCGCCCAATATTTTATGGTCGTAAACGAAGGAACAGACTCCCTCAGAGTAGAAGTGAGACTGAGACCTTTTAAATGAAAGTATTGAATTATGGTGACCAATTTTTTCCATTTTTACAAATTCACTGAGGTCGTTAACTTTCGATGGCTCCAAAAAAAAAAAAAAAAAAAATACTAAACACCGTAGCGCCTTGAAACTTGAAACATATATTTTATAAGGTTGCCACGTTTCACCAAAGTAGGTCAGGTCGGGTAGTTCTGGTACCGCCCTATATTTATTATTTGTAAAAAAAATTTGAAATAATGTTTTCAGTTTACTTGTACTCACATATAAAATACACATTCATACAGATTACATGCATTTACTGCATATGCTTCTGTCGGCCACTAACAACTTTTGACTAAAGTTTATTTGCTCAGCTCGTTGCATTCACATCTAAGTATCTGTAGATGTATATATGTAATTCCTTCTCATATCAATCCATTAGACATTTCGCTTAAATAGTCTGCTGCTGCTGCTGCTGCTGCCACAACGACCGCACTGCACTGAATTTTTAGTTAAAGCATCCTGTCAAAAGTTCTCTTTGCCCTTCCCGTCGTCTGTCGGTTTGTTATTAGTTTTACTCTGGGTGGATTAAAAACGCACAAGGTTCATATATGCACATACATATGTATGGATATGTATGTATATGTATAGAAAATCCATAAAAGTTGTGTTCTGTCTGATGCTTCCGTTGTTACTGTTGCAGCACGATTTCTGGAAACATAACATCTTCCAGAAGATTTTTGATTTTTGTGTTGCATGCAATTTTGCTGCTGTGGCAAGTTTTCTGCAACAAAAACAAAAAAAAAAACGACAACAACAAGAATTCAGGAAGGCGCAAAGACAATAAGGAGGAACTCTACTATACATCCAGACAGATAACTACTCCTATGTATGTATGTACATATACGCATTGATGTATCTGCGGTATTTGTGGTGGACGAACGTGCTCAGATGCTGCTGTTCGAAGCAAATGCAACAAACTTTTGAATAACAAATGAGTGTTGGTGCTGCATCGTAAATGAGTAGACTTTTGAAACTGGACGCAGCAACTATGGCAATAACAACAATAGAAGCGCCAGTAATAATCACGACAACAGTACACATTACTTACTACTGGCTAGTGAATCAGTTTTGTAAGAGTACAGAATGCAACAATATGATGCCGACGTCGCCGTTGCAACATTCTACAAATGAATAAGTTTTTTAGTTTCATCAGAATGGGGTTTGTGTATGTGTGTGTGTGTGTGTGTTTTGTTTGCGTTTTGCAAGCAAAAAGTTTATTGTTAATTGTGGATATTATTACAAATAGGTTTTTTGGCTTGAGTCGATAAGAAAGCTTTGTGCGTATGTTGTACATAATTCACATAATCGAAAACCATCAACAACATCATCATCAACATCATTACGATGATGACCATCAGAATTTTGTACATATATACAATCTATAATGACGGATTTACGATTGTGCTTGGTCTTCTCATTGCTTTGCTAATTGAAAGAGACGAAAGCATGATTGTACATGTACATTCAAGTATGTAGGTAGGTAGATGGAAATGCTATATGCATTTCTCAAACTGAATACTGGTAGATGGTCACATGTATCAGAGCTGCAAAATTCCATACTAAGTAGGGATAACTGCTACCTATGGACTTATGAAAATTTAGCAAAAATTTATTTCAACAAAAACAGAAGTAAGACAAGAAACTTCGTTGAAATACCTCGTTTAGTTGGCCATAAATGCGACACTTTTCTCAGTTTCAAAACAATGTTTGAACTATAAAGCTCCAAGAAATGGAGAGGTCTCAGGATTTTTAGTTTTTTAAACTTTTTTAATGCGGCATTCCATTAAAATTGTATTTCTAAAGAAAACAAACTTGAATATGATATTTTTTGCATTCCTGTCTCTATGGTCTACGTCTACTTTCAAAGATCTCTTTACTATTTTATTTAGTTCTTTAGTTAATTCATCATAGACATATCTATGCAACCAGAGTATTTTTTTCTTTAAAATAGTGTTCATTAAAGACATA
The DNA here is from genome assembly GCA_963854835.1 of Megamerina dolium. Lineage (NCBI taxonomy): Eukaryota > Metazoa > Arthropoda > Insecta > Diptera > Megamerinidae > Megamerina > Megamerina dolium. The sequence continues at coordinate 45,666,594 of OY978527.1, forward strand.
ATAGCCGTCTAGTAAAGTTGCTAGACTTAGCGCGTATCACTCTAGATGCTAAAAGTCTTGGCATGCTCGTGCTAAGTTTAGTGCTACCATTTATTTTAATTTTTTTTGTATTGTATAGATATATATTACTTATTGATATCTTTCTATATAAATAATTCTATGATATTTCATTATTTCATTATTTTTGAACATTTTATCTATCAGAATTTATCCTATTTGATATTTATATAGAAAATAAACAATCAAATCAACCTTGTTTAGAAAACTTGGTATTTATGTAATTTTATTGGCACAAATATTGCGAGATGTTGAATAAAACAAGTCTAAAATTAACTTTAGCATGCCTGGTATGAGTTCGCAAACATTTACGTGTTTATGTATATATGTACGTAAATGGTACGTAGTACATTTACGTAAGTAAGCACTATAGAGCTAACAATTAGTCCAAATAGAATTGACAAGTATTTAACTATGAATGACAGTCAAAAATTAAAGAGAATGGCGGAAACATCTATATATCGATTGAATGCGATCATTATGCATCTTTTTTTCTATAAATGTTTTCGAAATGTGTTCGAAAATTGTATGAGAAAATAGAGTTTTCCACAAGTTGATATCGAAACTAAAATTCTTAAATAAACAAAGTCTCAATTTGTGCTTTTGTTTATTTATGCATTTTAAATCAATAGTAAGTCGAATGAAAATGTATCAAAAATCGAAATACAACCCTGTATCTCTGCTTTTATGTAGTTTGTACTATAAATGCACTATTGAATTTCTGTCAAAAATTTAAGACAAAGGTTTTCGGTTATTTTTTATGCCAAAAATACGTTTCCTTTGAACACTTATCGAGTATTGCCATACAAAAAAAGGCATTAGAAAATGGCTCTAACTATGATCAAATTTTTAGTGCAAATTGGCTACTATAATATGTCATTGGTAATGCTGACACTTGATTACTTTTTCTGACAATAGTAAAAATTTAACAAAATCGCTATCGTGTAGATATTTAAGATATTCTTTGTAAGTGGCTGAAATAATGGTTTTTATTACAAATTGCTTCGGGAAGTCGCATATTATAGAATTCGCTGCTACCTTAATATAGTGTAATAATCAATATTTTAAAATCCACTATTTATTTTGGTATTTTTAAAAATCATTTAGCTCTAGTGCCATTTTCAAATCTAACTTTTAAATTACTTGGCACTTTATCGCTTCGATAAACGCAATTTCGTTTTCTCATCCATGCATTAATTTGTCTGATCGATACATTGTTCCTCACCTGATTTATTCTTAAAAAATTTGTATGCAGCTTTAAATAAGGCATTGCCATTTCAAACTTTTGTTTTATTTACATCATTTGAACAGGCATTGAACAACATTGAAATTTTATAGACAATGTTATGCATTTTTACTGTGGCTTTGCCATAATTTTGGAATAACAAATTTATCATTCCGGCTGGATAAGCAAACGAAAATACTTAAAACACGCTTTTAAGGCAAGGAATGATTTATTCGGCCAGGCAATTTCATTGCTTTCGTTAGAAAACGGCCCTTAGTCTTTCTTGATCTTTTCGAATAGTTTGTGTCGAAAAATATTATTAACATAAATTTTCGTTAGACTCAAATTTCTTTGTTTTAGAGATTGCTTCTACAATACTTGGTATTCCATTACATTTACATTATATTAACCTGAATCGTATACAGAAGAGCTTATCAAAATTTAAGTATCAAAATTGCAACAAAGGAGCAAATGAAGAAGAGAAAAAAGAAAAAAGAAAAAAGAAAAAACAAAAGCAAAAGAACCAAACGAAACAATCCAAAAGACTTGTAACAAAATATCAGTTTAAAAACATATCGCAATGTACTTATTTACTATAAGTTGCTCCTCTTGCTGTTGTTTCTGTGGTCTTCGTTGTTGTTGTTGCTGTTGTTGTTGTTGGCAACACGACACAAGCTTTAAATGGTATTTACACGGCTCATGTTTTTATCTCGTATTATGTCTTTTTTTTTTTGCTCTTTTTTTTTTGAATCTTCAACAAAAATGCCTTTCTGCTGCTGCTGCTGCTGTTGTTCTTATTATTGCCGTTGCTATAGAAGGAGAAACTAAAAGACACACAACATATAGACAGACGGACAGCTGCTGCTGCTGCTGCTGAACTTTTATTGCTACAAATTTACTTTTGTTTTATTAGTTTTTGTTGTGTGGCAGTAGCCAGTCAGAGTTTTCGTTTTCTCGTTTAGTTTCGACGTTCCACACTTGTATTGGAATGATTTCTGGTTGAATCACATCTCATTCTGATTAATCACACGCTCACTAGCTATTTTGTATGTACGTTATATGACCACTCATATGTCTATGTGTATACGGAGTTGAGTGCTTGTGATGTTTTATGATGTCCGATGGATAAACGGTGTGATCGGAATATTCTGGGAAGCACATACACAGACACACACACACACATTATTTGTTCTTTTTTAGACTGCACTTTAAGCTCGTTTTCATACCTCTGTTGTATATCTGAGTACCTACATACATATATGTAATAGTTAGTATTTCAAATCGGACTTTAATTTATGAGGTTGTTACTTGCTTGTTGGTCACATCATCTTCTTTGCCATTTCCATATCATCGTTTTGTTTCAGTCCATTTCTTGTTGGATCTACCAAACGACACATGTTAACATTGCTCGTGATATATGTTAAATTAATCCGTTATGAGTAAATTTGTACAATTACAATTCATCACATCATTTTCTTAGACCGCTTAAGACTGGGCATTTTAATTGAACTCTAACAGCGATAAGATCTCTTATGCCATTATTGTGTAAATATAATATCGGGCATGTGGACGCTGCGGCTGGCTCATATATGGCGTATTCTCCAGGTGCAATTTTCGACCACCTTTTCAAGCAATTTGGGGGCCGTATTTCGGCAATGGTTCGCATAATGTTGTCTTCCAAGACGTTCGAGAAATAACGCACCTACCAAATGTTTCCTTCAATAAGTCGAATGTTTGATATGTGGTGTCACCCTTTTGGAAAAACATGTCTTCAGTCGATATTCCATTCAATTGAAGCACGAAATATTCAGTAATCATGTCTTCATAGCGCTCGCCTTCATCATTTTGAAGGAAGTAAGGACCAACGAATCCACCGGCCAATAAAGCACAATAAATAATGAGGTTTTGTAGATAAAACGGTACCTGGTAAAGCTCTCGTGGATTCTCTTCACTCCAAATGCGGCAATTTTGCTTACTAATATACCCACTGAGCCAAAAATAAGTCTCATCACTGAACAGAATATTGTGATAGAACATTTCCGAACTCAACCATGATTTTCGAAATGAATTTGCGCAAACTGTTAACGTTGCTCTGGCGTTAGTCTATTTATGATGATATTTCAAACCAAACTGAGCACAATTGGTAACAGTGTTGCCAGATCTGACCAATTTATAATCGATTAATCGATATCCAAATATGGAAAATCTAAAAATACCCTTTATTAGCTGATTATTGACTTTGGAATTTAGTTGAAAGCTGAATTAACAAAAATTATAGCCCTTATAGTCCTTAAGTCGTGGGTGCCGTAGCTCAGTGGTTAGTACGTTGGCCTTCTGATCTGTAGGTCGTGGGTTCAATCCCCGGCTGAAGCATAACAAAATTTAATATCGAAAAGATTTTTCTTTCGAACGGTACCCACCTGCCGGCAAGAATTGGCAATTTTTCCGGCAGTAACAATTTGCCAAAAGTGCTTCTTAAAAGAGCTCTGTGACAAAAAACTAAATTAAAGTAATGTCATAAGAGTTCTGCCATTCGGAACCGGCTAATATAAGTAGGTCCCTTCTAATGCTGTCCAAATTTAACACGCACAACAGCATTGGAAGAGAAGCTCAGTGGTATCACAATGGGCCTTTCTGACCTAAGTGTGTTCTCTCAGAGAGAGGGCAGCCACATAACCTAACCTAACCTAGTCCTTAAGTCACGCCTATCTGCCGTGATAATTACCTTCACTTTTTTTCAAAGGCGTGCCTATCAATCCACCATGATAAGCTTCGGTATTACCAGTAATAAACTTTAGAAATTTAAAAAAATTTATTTTTTTTAATGAAAAGAATTTATTTCATTTCTGTTATGGTTATGTTTTTCTAGACGACTCACTAAGCATTCGTTGATCGAGTAGTGCGCTTTTCGTGAGTTTTTTCACTGTACACACATTGTGCATGCCATACATTAGATATGATTTCAAGCTCTGCATGTAATATAATTCATCGAGTGACTACATTTATTTCAATTGTTATTTGATTTGACGGGTAATTGAACTCTTCTCCTGAGTGCATATTTATGTAAATATTTGAGGAATAGGCAGTAGTAGTACTTAGCTGAGTACTTTAATTGAATACTCAGCAAAATATCAATTAGTACTCGTTAGTATTATTGGTTTTTTATTTTGCTTGACTCTTCATATAAATTAAAATCGTGTTTTAATTGATATCATGACCTTAGCAAATATTATTATATTGTATTTAGTGCTGGAACTAAATGCACTTGTGGTATACATAAGATTCTCATGGCATTTATTGTTATAGACATTGTCTCATAGGATACAAAATGAGAATTATTCTTTTTTTGTTTTTTTAAAGAATATTTTTCTTCATATTCATCGTCAATCACTTACTTAATATGCAGTAACTCTCAATGACGATAAGTGCTTTTGTTATTTGTATTTTATTTATGTCCTTCATATTATTTGGACATGGTGAGCTAGTGCAAAAAGCTGAGACATACTTAGTATCTTTTCGAAACACTGACAGTTGTTATCCTTAGGGACATGAGTTATCGCCGGCAGATATTTCACACAGTTGGGTCTACATAGAGAGGAATTGTAAAAACAAAATGATTGTGAAGAAGAAAAAAACCGTTTACAATACCTCTAAAATAATGAAATAAGATAAAATGTATTGTAAAAAGGGCATGAAGCTTCTGCTACGGAAGAAACGACAAAACGACATGAAGTCGCAAGAATACATTTGTTGTTTATCTTAGCTGTCGGTGGATGGTTGGTGGGTTTCCCTACTTGGCTGTTATCTATTTCTCCCGTATATAAAAATCATAGTTGGCTAGCATCCTTTTTCATTGTACGTATAGTACAGACATATATATACTCGTATAAGTATAATTTGTTCGTTTCTAGTATATAGTTTTTGTGCCAAACATGAATTTCTTGTTAATTTTCATAAATACCACATTTAAGTAGATGTTTAATGTCGCATCTAGATGCACCTAAATGACATTAAGTCTTCATGGTATGTTTTCACCAGTCTAGTGTGCTGCTCACCATCTCTACGGATGTTGTTGTAGTCAAGAAAGTACAAACATTTTGCAGCAGCGGCATACAAAAGAAAAAAAAACAAAAAATACCATCAGAACAACAGTAGAATAATGGCAAAAAAAAAAAGTAATGTTGCTCGTCGTTTGTCTGTTAGTTTATGGCCGGTTTCAAATTGCATTGTGATACGCTATCTACAGTGGGACGGCAAAAATACATTTATTCTTTCCACCAAACCAACTAACTGATCTGAGTTGAGTGCAACAAAACATCTCTTGTCTTCCACTAAAAATCTCTGCAATGAGGCATTTATGTATATGAAGAAATGGACGAAAAAGGAAAATCAAGTAAAAACTCATTTAAATTTCTTATTCGGTTGACTTTATGTGCTGCTTCCTTGTGGGGCTTTGAATATGTCCGCATACTCTGGTCAATTGTGAGGTGGAAAACGACAACGACGACTATGATGATGATGATTATTATTATTTGGCGCTGATATACGAGCGGTACAAGTAGATACATATCAACAAAGCTAATGCGTCTCTATTCAACAACTTGAATTGTCGGTATGAATTGCTATGGCACATACTGTGTCGGACAAAAAAAAAGTAAATGTCTCCGAAGTTGGTTATCGACTACCATAGAAGAGTTTGCACAAATCAGTGATTTTGTTTCGATTATTGAGTTAAGTAATTTCGATTTTGATTACATAAGAAATATCAATTAATTTCTTAAAATTTTTTCATGGATTCCCTAAATGCCTTAATGATATCAGACATTCATATTTTGATAATAAATATCAAACTACTTTTTTGGATGTTCTTATTATTTTGTCCCTTAAGGGATATACAATGGGACCAGTCATGAATTGCTATAAGCTCTAAGTATACAAAACCGATTGTTTATTTTAACACAAATTAAGCGAATCAAGTCAGCTGCAGCATATTGAATATTGCCTCTGTGAAATCATCATATGTGAATGTATGGAAACATATCGTACATATAATTAGTTGTATATATACATGCATATAAGCATATATGTATATAAACATGCTTATATACCTATATTCTATGACTCTTCACAGCTTATCATAAATCAAAAAGACAAAGTATGTATCTTGATATCATATTGTTCAGATCTGGTTTGTCTGGTCAGCGTTTTGTTAGTATTTACTACGTTGCTGCTGCTGCTGCTGCTGCTGCTGCTGCTGATGTTGCTGCTGCTGTTGCTGTCACTGTCCATAACAACATATGTCTGTACGATGTATTCATGTAGGTATATACATCATCGAAATGTTATCCATTAAATGTCTGCTTTGTCATGCCACAATAAAGCGTCTCATATTTACCGTTTACGGTTTAGCTTATTACGATTTGGTTTATTAGGGATTTTCTGCAGATAATATATTATGTTCGAATAATATGTGCATTAATCATATGACTCGCTTTCTCGCTATTAGCCATCAACTATACATATACCTTTTTTATATATGAATGTATGCATATATGTTTGCCAGTTTAGTGCCAAAGTGAAGGCGTCTGCACTCCAATCCAGTCCAATGTCATTTCTATATGTATTCATGTATGTATCCACATACTTAACTAATATTTTGATGGTTTTGTTGTTGTTGTTGTTGATTTTCCTAAATGGGGTCAATAATCGTTTGTACTTGTAGTGAGTGCAAATCGTCAATAGCTAGATTAAATTTGTAGCTACATTCAGCTTAATAAAGGGTCGTAGTGTCAAATTAAGATAAAACATAAAAGCATTGTTCAAACGACCTAAATTTTCACAGTTTTGTATATTGGTTTATACCATTTAGTATTTGGAGATAAAATCTCAAAAATCACACTCTACAAGTCCCTCATTATTGCTGTCCTAACATATGACGCAGAAGCCTGGACAATTTCCACCACTGATGAGAGTATGCTTGCAGTTTTGGAGAGAAAACTGAATGAGGCGAGTACCGAATGAGGTAAAACGATGAGCTGAATGAGCTGTACTCTAACACATTGACATAGTCAAGCGAATCAAAATCCAGCGGTTGCGCTGGCTGCGTCATGTCGACCGAATGGAAGAAGACGCTCCAGCGAAGAAAGTTTATAATTCGGTACCCGCTGGAGGACGCAGAAGAAGAGGAAGAATTTGGAAATAAATTGGTTAGGTACTTGTTTCACACTCTGCAAAGCTCATAATATCGTTTTACTGAAACCGCACTTTTTCTCGAACTACATTCTGTCAAAAAAATTATCTGGGATTTTTCGATCAAAAACTGAAATTAATCAAAATTCTAAGTATTTAATCATTCAATTAATCAAAATGATGGTTAACCTTCAATTTCTTTTTGTTGCTTTTGAAATGTAAATTTCATGCGAATTTTTCGTAACTTTGTAGATCTACCTCTGACCTTTGTGTGATGATGCATATTTCTTCATACTTTTCTTCAACATAACATTTCTTTTGCGGCGGATACACTCTCTCAAATGAACTAATCTGATTATTTTTTGGATATTTCTCTATCCGCAAGGAGATCAACTGTAGTAAAAAAATAAAACAGTCAACTTTACCGACTCTGACTCCGACTTGGTTCGTTTGTATGTCAAGTCGTTGCATAAATGTACATAAATTGCGAATAAGCTCGTTTGAGCAGGATTCCTTGCACTAGAGCACAGTGCTATTAACATTCCATCATTCTAGAAATTTCGGCTAAAAAACTGTAATTTTGTTTGGTCGAAATGACGCCGGAAAAATCTTTAATTTTCTAAGTGCGATATTGGATATTTCAGTAAAATTTGTTACAAATAGCACCAGCATAAGCATAAATTCCTTGCCCTAAGTCGCTGTCAACAAGAGTTCATTAAATTTGTATATTTTTTTATTTTGTATGATATTTTTCCTTCCTTCACTTGCATACCTTTGTGTCCATATGTAGTACTACTCATAACTATTGTAATACTCAAAATAATACCTGACTCCTGTTGGATCTAGAAGAGCACTCGAGTATATGTATTTGTAAGTAAGAACCAATAAATGTTAAGCATAAATTTGCAAGAGAACATCATTTAATGTTCACAACAGAATGTTGTTCATATTAGATTGTTTGCATTGACTGCAAAGGATTACAAATAGAAATACACAAAAAAATATTCCCTAAAGGAAAGTGCTCATAATAGATACATGTAAGAAGGAGTCATGAGTCATTCGTCATTGTGTGATTCATTTTAGTTTATGAAGCGATCATTGCAACTTTTCTTGCAAAATATTTTCGGTTGGTTCATAAATGAGCAAATTACTTGGAAAGTGGGTGATGTTGATGCACAAATAAATAAAAGTGCACAGTTAAAGTTTGAATATAATGAAGAATAATTTTATACTCGATTTTGTAGTCGTATTTTTCAGTTTTCTGTGATCTAAGCAAATATCCATATATATAAAATATTCAGCTTATAAGCTAGGCGTCCTTTGCATGACTTCAGAACTTTTAATTCATTAGATATAATTTCCTGTAGGGTCAGAATGATACACAATTACAATTGTAGCAATGACACATGCACATGTGCCACAGCTGAACTCAAGTAACGACAGTAAAGTATTCAAATACAAGGAGACCAGTCGAATAAGAATAATATAAAAATATGTATGATGTAATGGAGAAGTGGAACAATAACATATATAGTATGTAGAGAAAACTGCGATAGCTCGCTCGCATTATGCAAACTGAAGAGGCAAACTGCGAATAACAAGCTTATATCAAAGTATCATAAATTATAACTAAGTACTTTGGCAGAAAAATAAAAGAAAAATATTAACAAGAAGAAAAAGAAGTAAACAAAATAAATAAAAGAGAGAGAGAGAGAGACAGAATCGGTTGTTTATTCTGTTTCTTTCTTATTTCTACAATATATATGCAACTAATGCTATTACTGATGTTGGTGTTGTTGTTCATTTTCATCGCTTGTAATTTATTATTGTCCTGTTATAAGACTATGCTCTCCATTTCAGTTCATTTTTACATATACATCATGTAGTATGTACGCAGCTTGAGAATGACAACAAAACGACAAACAAGTTGTAACTCTTCTATGTAGTTGTTATTGTTGTTATTGTTAAATTCCTTCATTTCGCATGTGTGTGTGTGTCTTTAAGACTGTTTCCATCTAACTACCGCTCCTGCTTTCCATCAGTTTGCAGAGTTGCTAAAAGCATGTTACTCTCCATACCCAATCATTTCGGTTCTTTGCGATCATACAGAGGTGATTCTTTCAACCTCTCTGTTCATGAGTATTATAACTGTTTGAAGCATACGCATATATGATATATGTACCTATACTCATATGTACTTGATGCTGTGAAGCAGAATCGAGTGGATAAGATTTTTAAGTGGCAACTTGAATTTGATTAATTGTTCGAAATGCTTTTGTCATGCTTTCATGTTTATTGGATCCTTATTTCAATGTACGTATGTACATAGTAGAAAGTAGATGAAAGTAAAGAAACGATATTTTATACACGTGCATATGGGCCTCTTGGCTTCTTGCGACAATAGCTGAACACTCATATGAAAAGCAACAAATGAAGATAATTTGAACAGTTTGCCTTTTTACACGAGAGAGAAATGGTCACTTTTCACTTCATCTTTACTTCACTTTAATTTCGAATCTGCTTTTTAATTTAATTTATTAGATTTCGCACGCCTTTTTTTTGGATAAAATCGTAAATTTAATCTTAAAATATACAAGAATCATTTTGAAAGTTTTGAGAGGATATTATTGAACTCATGCTCTCATGAGAGATGATTTATTGTGCTATGAATTCAAATCAAATGCATTCTTTTACAAATGAAATTCATCCTTTTATAAACCAAATTCTTTTCCAATTGCTAATCATTTCACTTGATTCTGTCCCTTCGACCGTATTAAAAATGATCAACCCCATTGAACAGATTTTTTCAAAAACCCAATGTTGTCTAATCCTTCGAATAATCAGAATTTGATTTGTTGTTTAAACTGTCATAATTACTTTAAGAATATATACGAAATTATTTTTGACAGGTAAAAAATTAATTAAACAATTTAATTAAAAAATTCTAGTGTAGAAAAGTTATTTCCCAATTATGTAAGTTTGAATTTTACTTGAAAACTAATTAATTTGGCGAGAAGGTGAATTTGGTTTTTAAAAGGATACATTTGGCAAAATGCTCATTTGACTTCGAAAAGGTTGAATTTGATTTACCAATGAAAATCGTTATTTGTAAAGTCAATGTTCAAAAACCCCCTCGCTAATTTAAACATAATACGAACTTTGTACAATATCTTATAATAGGAAGATCAAAAATTACTTTTCATCAAATATTTTATTATTGATTTATAGTTATTTTCGTCTACTTCTGCGATGATAAAAAATTTTGTCACAATTGATAGGTTTTAACCTTTTAAAATTTTTGATTATAATTATGGTGAGTTCTGTAGAGACCGCCAGAGTAGAACTATTATGACTAATGCTTCTTTTATGCTAGAATGATTTATGAATAATGATATAATAAAAGTTTTTCTACTTAATAAAAGTTTGATTTATTATTAATGTGGTTATTCGTGAGCAAATTTTTTTTTTTGTGTCTACAAATAAATATTAACATTTATATTATTTTTTTTCAAAATTTGTCTCTTAACGAATGGGTGATCCCATGCATTACCTTCGCTCTGCCCTATCCTGCCCTGATATGTCAAATTAATTTATCATTTTCCACACATTTCATACATATTGCATACAACCACACGTATATATTTACTCCCGATACCCAGTCGGTATTTTCTTGTGATGGTAGGCTGATTGGCCAAGTCACACAACATAATGAGAGATATAATTTGGTGTGATTCTTGTATGTCTTAATCTGGTGAATGTTCTTTCAATATGACATGGCATGACAATTCTTCTCAATTACATAAATTAAACTATGAGGAGTAAGTTAGAAAAATTGGTGAACTTATTTTCATCGATAATTTCAAATTTGCATAATATTACTAATTCTAGCGACAAACATAGTTCTAATATGAAAATGGTTCAAGCAAAAAAATAGAAAACTGTTAACGTTAAAAGGTTAACGTCATATTTATTTACTAATAGATTCTTCTCTTCTTCTTTCAATGACTATCACTGATGTCAATTGAACTTATTTTCTTTTATATTTATCCATTATTTTCGATTTCATACTCTCCACCTAATGTCTATATATTTTTGTCTACTGGGTAATCAATTGTTCATATGTGAGAGTGTGTGATTCTAGACGCCTCCACAAGTAAGAAATGTAATTTTGTGTGTTGTTTTGCTGTTGTTATGTGCGGAAAGATACAAATTGCAGACAAGTCAACAGAAATTTGTCAAAAAGAACTTTGCGATAAAATCTTATTTTATAAAATTTTCCTTAATTTCTTTGCTCATTAAAAGTTGCGACAACTGACAAACACATGCATTCGGGACATATAAACTTGGTAAATACTATATGAGCACATGCTCACACCTACACAATTGTGTATTTGTTGTGAAATAAAACAAATGCCGAAAATAAAATGTCATTTAAAGGGGCAAATTAAGTAAATGACTCCGTTTCTCCCTCTCTCTCTCCCTTTGTATAGGAACAAATGTAAATACATATGTGATTGAGTCGTCTTGGTATGAGAGAGAGAGAGAGAGAGAGAGAGTGTGTGTTTGTGTGTGTGGATGAAGGGTATTTGTGCCAATGTTATTGCAACATATATGTAGTGAGCATTTTTTGTTGTTGTCTTATTTATTATTGTCGGTAATAGGCAAAATAAAATAAAAAAATAAACTTTCTTGTGATATTTCTCTAATTACCAACAGCAGCAGTAGCAGCAGCAATATGTATTTACATAGCCTTCAGTATGTTGTGTGAGCATACTCATATGTATTCTAGTGAAATTACATTCTAACACGAAACATGACATTAGCAAATTTACTCTTGACACTCCATACCTTGACACATACATACACACACACACACACACATGTATAGTATTGTATAAAATGTTGCACCTGCTAAAGAAATGTCAAATTATATGACATTTAAATGTGTCGGTGCTGATGGTACAATAAGATATATATGTATGTATAATGTTGATGTTGAGGTGTTGCTACTTGTCGACCAAAGTGGCGATTCAAACAAACAGACAAACAATTGTACATATCGCTCATTTGCTGCAAGACCGGCATAAATCAAAAAACGTGATTTTTGAGTTAATGCTGCAGAATTGTTCGTTATATCATACTTCATGTTGAGTGAAAAATTCATATGAATACCTCTTATATGCTCCGCTTGAGAAGAGAATTTTTTCCGTGTTTTCCGTGTACGGTTGGAGTCAGTTGAAAACTTCTAACGCGTTTTATGGAAAATCGATTTTTTTGACTTATGCCGGTCTTGCAGCAAATGAGCGATATGCTATCTCAATTCTTTGAGAGGATTTATGAATTATGATTATGATTATGATGATGATGATGATGATGATGGTAGGTAACAGCAGGTATATGTTAGAGTGTGTGTGAATGGATTGTTTTATTTTATTATACACATAAATATAAGGGCGTACTTTAAACTTGAGCTTAATGCAGTGAGAGTTGATGAATTAGGTTATCAAAAGCATTTGTTGCATTGCATAATTGTAGAAGATCAAGCAATTGGAACCAAGAGAATCAGAAACAACCAACCACACATATGAGTGCATACAGAGTTGTTACCAATTGCAATTAAGAACTGTCTAATATGTTGTAAGTTATATTTGGATAGTATTGTTACGGAAAAATTCTCGTATTATCACATTCTGAGTGTCAAAACCCTAATGCCATTGTTTCACCCGGAATTTTCGTACAAAACCTTTGCAAAAATATGTCTAACAATTATTAACTGTTGGAAAAATGGCTTCAAGTCAAGATAGAACCAGGGAATCGAAGTGATACACAGAAGGCTAACCACTCAACTAGTGCATCTCCGTTGATTATTAAATCTACGAATAACAATAGAGTGTTATAGTAGAAATAAAAAGTGTCATTCAGTTGCAAAAAAAAAAAAAAATGCATACAAATTGATACAATTGCTCTTGTTTATTGCAGCATCCAATATGACTAGCAATAATAACGAATACTTGATCATAAAAATGGGAGTACAAAAAAAAAAAAAAAAAGATAAAGGATATAAATAAATGGCAAAATAAAATAATCATAATTGTAATAATGCAATAATAAAAATTCAACAACGATACAATATAAATAAAAGATTGTCTTGTCCATTTACTCGATCGTTTTATGTTGTATGTTGTTGTCCCTATTTTGTCATCATCAGCAACATAGCATCAGCATACTATGATATAAGCAAACAAATATGTATAAACAACAGCTGCTGCAGGTTCAGTGTGCCGATTATTATTTCAACAAGAATATTTTGTATTGGTGTGTGTGTGTGTGCTCAAAATATCATTATGATCCCTATATAGTACTCTAGTATACATATAAAGGCCATTATATATGCATGTATGTATATGTATATATATATATATATATATATATATATATATATATATATTTAAGCCATCTAACATTATGGCAATGTTAACGATTTGCAGAGAGAAACATATGCTACTATGCCACAAGGATACAATCTACTATATGTAGCATCAATAAATCGGAGGGGTACTATTGCAGTTGGTATGTGTACAAGCGTGCGTAAAAATAAACTATAATTCTTTTATTTTATTATTTGTTCTAATATTATGTATACATACACACACTCTCATACACATTTGATATAAATATTTATTGCTTATATTGGTTATTTGGTCGAATTTGTTTAGCTCGGACAAATTTTTTGCCAACTATTATGTATGCATTCATGGTAGAAATTATGAGAAAATCTTACCGCATGATGAGTATAATGAAATTTTAGTTGTGATGAAATTGTCCCAAAAGGATATTCAATTTAATATAACCTTACATGCATACGAACCATTTTGTTTTTATTGTTGCTTAGTATTGAAAAGGTTTTTTTTTTATATATATAGTGTACTGCATAATCAGTTTTATTAATTATTATTTTTTTTTTACAATCAAAAAATGATTACCAATTTTCATTAGTTTATTCAGAAAATAAAAATTAAGAAAATAATTTTTTAATATTGCTTAATATATTTATTTTTTTTTTACAATCAGAAAATGTTTACCAATTTTCATTTGTTTATACAGAAAATAAGTTTTTAATATTGCTTAAACATAAATACGCCCCTATTCTCAAATGTAACATCTTCCTACATAATAACTTGCACCATTTCAAACACATCACATCATTTACAACCACACTTTTTTTTTATAATGTAAATTCAATAAGATAGTAAAATTGTATTTTACGACGTGGAAATAAATATTCATTGATCTTGAATGCTTTATATCATTTTATCAGCTATACCACCAGAAATTTTATGAAACTGTTGACAAATGTTGATTATTGTTTAGAGTGGAATTCATTCAAATTCATCAACATGGATAGTTATTCATTAAATACAAAAAATACCTGATAAATTTTAGAAAGTATACAGAAGAGTTTATCTCTATTTTTTTTTTGTGTGTATAGTCTCTCATTGTGAATTCATTTGCCTGAGTTAAAAAACGATTTTTTTCGTTTTTATATTAATCACTTGTAAACTTTGATGATCGTCTTTGTTATTAGTGAGATATTATGCTTAATGATCAATTGATAAACATAAATTTATGCATTTTTATTTTTAAATTTTGTAAAATTGTACAGTGGAGTGGAAAAGTAAAGCAACACTTTTTGTATACACACATAATATATTTTGTTATTTATGTAATTTTGAATAATTAGGAAATTTTGTAAGTTTTTACATTTAATTTGTTTAATTATTTGGTACTAGATGCTGTGATAACTTTGGTCGAGCTTTTTTCCAGTTTTTATCCAAAGCGAAGACGATATTTTACATGCAACCTTCCATTGTAGTACGATGTTCCAAGTATGCAAAGCAGAAATCACAAATTCATCAAATTTTCTTTGAATTATTAGTAGTTCTCTAGTTTAAAAGCACTGAATATGGGTATCCAGACTTGCTTAATAGATCCAGTAGTACATATGTAATTTTTCAATGTGATCCACATGCTTTAGGATTTATTCTGATGACAAAAAGTGAATACAATCCATGTTGCCTTTCCCAAAAATATATTTCAGCTGCAGTTTATGGCCCTCATCATGTAGAAGTACTAATCTCCTTTTCGAAGTCGGTTAAAAAATCATAATTACACAGGTGTATGCAATTTTTTATCTGTACTGTAAGTGCATACCTTAACTTTGTAATTAAAAATATTTTTGTAAACATGAATAATGCATTAGTTGAGCTAATGCCATAATAAATTACAATATATTTACGCCTACTTTTTTTTTTTTATTATTAAAAATATTTAAATAAGCTTTAAGCTTTCTTTCAAATTCATTTCATTGGATAATTATTAATGAATTGTGCATATTTTCACTGGGTATTTTCGCTACGTTATTAGCAGAAATGAGGGTGAGCAAGATATTCAAAATGTTGTCAAAAGGTGTGATTAAATTACCAAATTTCATTTTGCTCGTATGTCATAAATGTCTTTTGTACATAAATTCTACGTAATTTTTTAGGTAGTTTTGTGTAAATATGTATGAGAAATAAGCAATATCGTATGATATAATTTACTTCTTGTCGTCCTTTCAGCATAAATATTTTGAGACGACTTTGATGATGATGATGATGATGATGATGATGATGATGATGATGAAATTCGTATTTGATTTTTTTCTACGAATCGTTGCAATTAATGTAATTTAATATATCATCATATTTCTGTACATTTTAGTTGTGGTGTTTTGGTGTTTTTATTTATTTTTATTTTTTATTGCTGTCGTCGTGGTTATTTTAACACATGCTTTTTTATAGATTCTTTTTTTTTCAGTATAACCAGTTAGAGTCCACTCGCATGTAGTTTTCATAACTTGAATAACATTGTTATTGTACCTTATTTTTTGTATAATAATTTTGTTCGTTCATAATGACGATTATGTATTGTATAATACGAGTGCATTTCATATGAAAAATGTAGCTTCTATCAACATTTATTTCTAGAGATAAATTATTATAATTATTAGTGTCGCAGGGTATATTAATTAATCTGACAGTTTAATCTTCCTTTAATTTTTATTTTATGGGGTTCTTTCAATAATAATTTAAGTATAATATTGTATCCGTGCCGTAGCTCAGTGGTTAATGTGTTGGCCTTGTGATCTATAGGTGGTGGGTTCAATCCCCGGCTGAAGCATAACGAATTTAATATCGAAAAGATTTTTCTTTTGAATGGTACGCACCTGTCGGCAAGTAATTGTCGATTCTATCGGCAGTTAGAATTTGCCATGGAGAAGCTTTTAAAAGCACTCTGTGACAAAGCTCAGAAAAGTGATGTTGCAAGAGTTCTGCCGTTCGGAACCGGCTAAAATAAATACGCCCCTTCTAATACTGTCCAAAATTTAACACGCACATCAGTAATGGAAAAGAAGCTCGTCCAAAGTCCTTCGGGACTTTATGAACCACATATTTTTTTTTATAATATTTTATTTGAACATACATGTCTTTTAGGTCTTAGCACGTTTTCAAATTTATATATTAATTATTAATTAAATCACACTTACCTAGTTCTAGCTTTATATTTTGGCATTCAAAGTACAAAAAGATGCATACAGAATCATACGATTGTATGAGAGGTAGTAGATATCGGTTTTATTCTATTATGCCCATTTTTAGGTATAGAAATTATATCTTAATAAAATCATTCAATTATCGCTCTAACAAACATACAATTTTCAGACATTTTGCCACATTTAAGTGAAACAATATACGCATACCTATTATTAAAAATTCAATTAAAATATATAGTATTTTTTTTAAACAAATTGCTAGCAATTTGTCAAAACAGAAGTAACGCAAAAATACAGGAAGATTCTTTCAAGGACCACCAACCAAGTGTATGTATTTACACTCGAGCTCCGATTCGACCAACAATTTACACTTGGCACACATTCATTTAGGATATGTACGTAAACAAACTGCTTACCAAGCACTTTATGAGCTAATATAGCTTTAAAGAAACATGCATTTTTATGTTGTTTCTTTTGGCGTATTTTTTTGTTTTTTTCTTCACGCCAAACTCTGTTTAATATCGTCGCATCATTGCAACCATAGCGCTGTGTTCTTTTTACCGAATCTACAAATATTTATGTATAAAATGTTACTCGTCCACCACACTACCTCCCAAAAGCAAAAAAAAAAAAAAGTGAAAACCACACGAAGGACCACAAAATTTTGCGCCACAAATAACAACACGATGCGGAGGTGGTTGATTGCAGGCAACTGACTGGTACGTGCAGCAACAGAACTAAATGGGCGTAAAACTCTCGTGTCACAAAAATGAGAAAATGAGTGTAATAAAGTTTGCATGCCGCCATATAATTAATAACGGTAATATATTTTACATATACTCCCCGGTACGTACGTACATTTGTATTTGTGCGTATGATATAACAGAGCGGCATATGCAGATTCAATGCGGAGCAGCATTGCCAATTGAGTCGAATGTGATGATGTGGTATCGGTGATAATATGTAGTATAAACAATATACCCACGGCTTGTTGATTTAATACCCGTGAACGAAGTATAAGAGCTTGAAAATTTGGTAAAATTTTCAAGTGTTTTTCTTTAACATGACAACTACGTATGTGTATGTATGAGAGTTTCAAAGCAAATACATGCATGATGGCCTAAATGGTGGTGGTAAAGCAAATTGTGGAGGACCACACATTAAAATGGGATGAAAGTACTTTAAAATGTGAATAAATAACATAGTAAACCACACACAAGTTTTAACAAGGTGTATGCATGTGTGTGTATATATATTTTTCACTTTTGTAATTCACCTGGTCCAGATAAAATTACCGGTAAAATGATAAAAGAGCTACCTCCGGCTTCAGTAATTCATCTGATGCACATTTTCAATGCTATCCTTCGTATTAAACACTATCCCAAATGCTGGAAAACTTCAAAAATTATTATGATAGCAAAACCAGGAAAAGACCCTACAAAAGTTGCATCGTACAGACCTATCAGCCTCCTGCCTCTACTTTCTAAAGTATTCGAAAAGCTACTTGTCATGAATATAACTTCATTTATTAATCTCAACCAACTGATTCCTCAACATCAGTTTGGATTTAGAAAACAGCACGGCACAATATAACAAGTCCACCGCATTGTAACTCTGATAAGGAACACTTTTGAAGAAAAAAAGTATTGCTCAGCTGTCTTTCTTGATATCACTCAAGCTTTCGATAAAGTATGGCACGATGGCCTTATTTACAAACTCAAACTATTACTGCCTGCAAATGTCTCCTCATTGCTTAGTAGCTACCTCACGAAAAGACAATTTCTCGTACATCACAAGGATTACACAACAAATCCATTGGATATTCACGCTGGCGTTCCTCAAGGAAGCGTTTTGGGTCCCTTACTGTATCTCTTATACACTTCAGATATGCCCAACAATAACCATACATTCATATCGACCTTTGCTGATGATACGGCAATATTGTGCTCTCGCTCTAACCCCATAGAAGCTACTAAACTCCTGCAGACTCATGTCGATTCTCTCGAAATCTGGCTAGCAAAATGGCGTATAAAAGTCAATGAATCAAAGAGCGTACATGTAACCTTCACGCTAAGGCCAGATACATGTCCCCCACTTAAAATTAATGGCCAATCAGTTCCACAATGTTCCTCAACAAAGTACTTGGGTATTCACCTCGACAGAAGGCTGACCTGGAAAAATCACATAGAGGCAAAGAAAACTCAGATCAAGCTTAAAATGAATCAGTTATGGTGGCTGTTACACAAAAGATCAAAGTTGAATCTTGAATACAAAGTGCTATTATATAAAGCAATCCTGAAACCAATCTGGACTTATGGTATTCAGTTTTGGGGCACCGCATCTCCCTCTAATATCGAAAAATTGCAGCGAATACAATCCAAGTGTCTGCGAATTATTGTAAACGCGCCTTGGTATATGAGGAACGTTAATATCCATCGAGATTTAAATGTATCCACAATTTCTGAGGAAGTTGCAATGTCCTGCAGAAGCTACATTCAAAAATTACACAATCATCCGAATCCCCTTGCTAGGCAATTGTTGCTGAGCAAGGGGCATCGTCGATTAAAAAGAAAAGACACACTGAATATGCTGTAAAATTGCTACATCTCGCGACTCACCAAATTGTGATGGAACGTAGGGGATATCACATAGTTTTATTTAGTTTGTAAGATTTGAATACATATTGTTAGTTTCTTGTATTTAAGAAAGATTCAATAAAAAAAAAATAAGCTAAAAAAAAAAAAAAAAAAAAAAAAAAAAAACTTTTGTAATTGGTTTGAAAAACGAGCGAGCTCCACTAATAAGAACACTTTGCAAATTATAGAAAAAAAAGCAGAAAAAAGAATTGAAAAATCAACAGAATTTGAACGTTTGTAAATAAAATGTGAAAATTATTACCTACTTATTATACCCCCCCACATAAATGATGTTTGCCTTGTAAACTGACACTTAACAGTGTTCGATTCATTTTCGCTTTACCCAAGGGAGCAAAACTTTCCTAATTAGAGTTTTTATTCGTCGTATGTATATATGTGTAACATTTATATAAGAAAATTACTGGTTAACTCAATCGACCTTTTGGTTTTTATGAATAGCAGCTAACGAGAGAGAAAAAAAAAGTTTAAAATTATTGCATCTTCTTACAACGTACGTACATAGTGCTATACCGCTTAACGTACTCTTTTTATATAGGTATTTTGTTTTACTTGTGTAATTTATGCGAAACAGTAAATTATGATGCGACCTCAAGCAAATATTGTATCTTGACATATGCCAAGGTATTACATTATTTTACTGCGGTACAAATTGGTAACGAGTTGACCCATATATCAGTATGTATGAAAAGTGTATAAAAAGAATAATTTAATTTACTGCATTGTCCGTCTTGATGTTGCAACAAAGTATTAAAATCTTTTTCTCTTCTTCATCTCACTCACCTATGCAGAATATGAGGGGTACTATGTACTACAATATATTGTCAAACCGATCCGATTAAATGATAAATTATGAAGACGTGGTGAAAATGTACAGTATAACATCATTGAGTAACTTTCTACATGTATATTTGCATTGTCGCATAATTCAATGGATCGAATAAATTATTGACCGGTATCCGTAAAAAAGGTCAATATAATATAAGGTAGTGAGTCAAAATAGTATCATACTAAATTCTACAATTCCAGGCTTTCCCTGCTTAGCCCTAATAAAAAGAAATATATTGTATTTTAGTCTTTCACATGTTTTTTTTTAACCCTTTAATGGTTCTTATCATTGCTAAGCCAATATGAAAATGTCCGAAGAGCATTTTAGTGTTTGCAAATGGTTTTGAATGTTCATTTTTATGAGGGCTTCTATTCAGTTTATTTTATTTTATTTTTATTTGTTTAAAATAATAATTCTAATGAAAACCCTATATGCCTAACATTTCAAAGTTATAGAACTGAAATTTTGTGCATAAAATTTGTTTTCGTAAAGAATTGATGTGTCCAATAATTGCCGAAATCGGATAAAAAGCACACCTACCTGCCATACAAAAGTATGCTTCAGTATGCATATTTTAATATTTCGCGCATCAAAATATGAAACTTTAGTACAGAAACTCGGTGTGTAAAGTGTGAGTTCGCAAGGAACTTATACATCCAAAATTTGTTTTAATAGGATAAAAACAAGCCTACCTACCATACAAAAGTATGCTTCAGTATGTATGTTTTCATATTTTGTGCATGAAAATATGAAGCTTTAGTACTGAAGCTTGGTATATTAGGTTTGTTTTCTCAAAGAATTGATGTGTCCAAAAATTGCCGCAATCGGATAAAAAGCACACATACCTGTCCTACAAAAGTATGCTTCAGATGCTTGTTTTCATACTTCGAACATGAAAATATGAAGCTTTAGTACTGAAACTCGGTGTATAAGGTTTGTTTTCTCAAAGAGCTCATGTCTCTGAAAATTACGGTGATCGGATAAAAAGCACGGCAACCTTCCGTACAAAAGTATGTTCTGTTCTTTAACGTACGTCTCTCTATCTGTCATACTGCAGAGCAGATCAATTTCTATATCACTTAAAATTAACTTTAATCAATTTTCTTTTAATTGCATCGTGGGTCAAAGACATTTTGCACGAATACAAGCATTAAATATTAATCTGTGGGATTTAAATGTATTACTATAGGGACATCCTTCCTCTAGCATTTGTACATTTTGTACACAAATTAGCAATTAATTCAACTTCAAGTCTGATGTTTAACCTCTGTACTAACCCATTTTAATATACACAGCAATTCAGCTGCAAACATTAGCGAAATTTGTATGCACGAAATTCGAGAGATTCTTTTACACTTGAATCATCTCTTTGATGCAGATGCATTATAGCTTTTATGATTGAGCCATAATTTTGAAGTGATTGTTCAACGATTAATTAACATTTCAAAGAAGCATCGGAAGCAATTGATATATTTGTACATATGTACCATATGTTGTACTTATGAGTAAAGTGCCAATTATCCATTTGCAAATTCGCCAATTTTTTTTTTAAATCCATGCATATATATCATTTCATTATATATATGCGACCTACTCATATACGCATATACTCACTCTTAAGCATTGATATTCTATGGTAGTATGACTGGTGGAAACCGCAAAAGTAACTCTCTTGAACTGTTTTGTATAGATTTTTGTTGAAAATTTCATTAAAAAAAAAAAACACGCGAAAATGGGAACATAATTTGAACACACATTTTGTGTGGCAGCAAATTATGAATGAATGAAGATGCAAGTATATGTGTACGTGTATGTACACAAGCAAATGCTTATGTATATTTGTAAACATTCACAAGTGAAAATAATGTCAGAAATGCGTGTCGATGGTGTACGTAGTAGTAGTAATACGTTCGTTGTATGCCATTCGAAAATTTGCTCGTTTACGAAAAGTACCATCACATAATATGAATTTAAATGTTCATTTACACTTGTGTGTGCGGATATGTATGTATGTGTAAGTTGGCTTTATCAGCATTGGGTGGTTGAATGGTGTTGAATCATTTAAAAGTAAACGCCGCCACTTTTAAGTCATTCAAAACAGCTGACTACAATTTGATACGTCTGGTAGCTGGTAGGTACTGGTAGTGTGGGTACGTTAAGTGGTTAGTAGGGGGGAGAGTTGAAATACGAAAATTACTTTAAATGTTGATGTTGTCGAATATGCGTATTTTTTTCATGGAGAATTGCTCGATAATAATCGCGCTGATAATGATTATCACTTGTGCTCTACATGTGGTGTTGTAAATGGTATTCCTCGTTTACATTTTCCATGTGGGGTAGTGTGTAATGATAGAAAAGTTTCGATGTGTTTGACAAAGTCTGGCTCTCTATCTCTATTTGTATGTATGCATATGCGTATGTAATAATAATTTTTTATTTACCACCACTATTTCGATTTTTTGTTTTTAAATAAATCATGTCAATCTTGTGAAATGATAGTAGCTGTTTTGTATGGTCCACACTTACACCACATTAGCAAAAATTACTAGCAGAGAAGGAAATTCTCTTAAAAAAAAAAACTGTAAACCTAACCATAATGTCTCTTTTAAGCTGCTTAGGTTGACAAATTTGTACACAAGAATTTAGAAGCCTAAAAATAAATCAAGTGTATAAAAAGTAGAAGCAAACAAAGAAACATTGATTAGATTTCTCAATTAAAGAACAATTCATATCAATTGATGGCAATCAGAGCAGAAGTACTGTGCAGATACAAGTGTATGCGCTTAATTGAAACAACAAATCTGCGCCATACATCATCATATACAATTCGTACATACAATACATAATACATACAGACTACAGACTTATGTACTACTTATATCTTCTAATACATGAGAGGGTGGGTGTAATGCAATATAATTTGAAATGAAATATAATTTTCCATCCGGTTTTGGTACTATTGATGGGCTTCTTTTTTGTTCTTTCTGCTATATTTGTTTTTATGAATAATCAAGAAGAGTGTTGTGATTATATCATTGCTATAAAAATAATAGAAACAATACTTGAAGACTAAGACACTTTGATGTGAGCTAATACTTCACACATACTGTTGAGTATACTATATTCGAAATCTTAATAAAAACTTCATTCGATTGGCATTCTAATATCATAATAGTGCATTTATAATCTCTTAGATATTTCTGTGTTTATCAAAATCCATATAAATCTTTATATATACTTAAAATGTATGGCTGAAATTAACGAAAAACTATTTTATCGAAATTAAAAAATTATAAAAAGTGCTCAATAGTTATATCCAATGTTAGAGCCTGACTAACACAAATTAAAAAAGTTGACTTGCACATTTAAAGAATTATATTAGATTTATTTTTATTTTTATACCATGCATCAAAGAGCAAAAGTATATTAATTTTGATCAGATGTTTCAAACCATTGGAAGGAAGATCCATAGATGTAGACAAGTGTATATTGTCTTCATCAGAGTCATACCCATTGTCGATTTAAAGTTAACCGGTCTTCTGATCATATATTCATCTGTGTGCCTCATCGCTAGTTCGTACCATAACCTGAATAAATCTCGAGATATTCCAACAAAAATCAACATGAGGTCCAAGACTACAGACATTTTTGAAAATAGGCTTAATTGGTCAACTACCCTGATCACATTTAGCAATTAAGAACTCTGACCTCACAATTTAAAAAAATTTCAAGTCGTTATTTCTTGCTTACTATTCCATCTAGAGGATCAATAGTTGGTGTATGAATATTAATATTGTAATTTTAATAAGATTGAAAGGGGTAGACGACCCGATCACTATTTATTGTAGCTCTCATGCAAAGTCACGGAATTTAAACATGTTTTAAACCACCGTAACTTACTTAATATTGTAACTTTTTTATTTTGTGAACGTGTAATTCTATTTGAATCAACCTTGTTCGATCACTGGATCCTGTCAATAATAATTGCAACACTTATTTTGTACATCTATATACAGCAACAATATATTTAATCAACTCTATTTACAATCAACTATTTACAATAACCCTTTAATGTACTTGCAATTTTTGACTCTGATACTGTACCAATGTTTGCTCGATCACTTTCGGGATTTGATTGATTCATTTGTTAACAACTTGCGCTATTTATACTCTGTGGCAATACTCCAGAATCTTCTTTTATCGAGATTCTGCTCTTTCTTTCTCGTTGGCTTGTTCTGGTTATCGCCCATTTCTTTTTGTTGACATTCGTTTCGATGCTGCCAATATTCGTGTCACTCACAATAGTGTAATTCAAAATAGTAATGAGTAACCAACCATCAATACTCGTTACAATATATTATTTGTGACAATGATACTTGGTAGGAAAATTAATATTGTGAAAGAAAATAATTTCGCAAGAAATGTTTTAGCAATGCCGACTAATTCATATAGCTCCCATACAAAGGTTCTATACAATGATGTCGCCATATACCTCTTAAGAATAAGTCTCAGAGAGCCATATTTTGTAAGTGAAGCTATATTTATACGGGTGGGTGCCGTAGCTCAGTGGTTAGTGTGTTCGCCTTCTGATGCATAACAAATTTAATATCGAAAAGATTTTTCTTTCGAATGGTACCCTCCTGTCGGCAAGCAATTGGCAATTCTTCCGACAGTAACAACTTGCCATGAAAAAGCTTCTTAAAGAACTCTGTGACAAAGCTCAGAAAAAGTGATGTCACAAGTGTTCTGCCGTTCGGAACCGGCTAAAATAAGTAGATCCCTTCTAATACTGTCCAAATTTAAGACGCACAACAGTAATGGAAGAGAAGCTCGGCCAATGAGCCCTTTGGGGCTTTAAGTGCCACATATTTATTTATTTTTTTAGCTATATTTTAACG
This sequence comes from Megamerina dolium, assembly GCA_963854835.1. Taxonomy (NCBI): domain Eukaryota; kingdom Metazoa; phylum Arthropoda; class Insecta; order Diptera; family Megamerinidae; genus Megamerina; species Megamerina dolium. Next base: position 45,692,038 of record OY978527.1, read on the forward strand.
GTTGAAAATATACTAAATATTTCACTCCACAGCAGAACTACGGTACTATTTTGCTTTTATTATTTTTGATTCTCAGAACCCCAGTGGGACATGTTATAATATATATATATATATATATATATATATATATATATATATATATATATATATATATATATATGTATATATATATGTATATATATATATATACATATATATATATATATATACATATATATATATATATATATATATATATATATATATACATATATACATATATATACATATATATACATATATTATATATATATATATATATATATATATATATATATATATATATGTATGTATATATATATATATATATATATATATATATATATATATATATATATATATATATATTGTATGCAAGTATATAGAATAGATCAAAAAGAAAACTTTTACCTATACTCAAATATTTATCAAAGAGTGATTCATTACTACGTCCATCCGTTCATTAAATATATTGATTTGATTATATATATCATACATATGTACTCACATATGTTTATAGATATGTACCTAAATAATTTATTACGAAAATTGAATTTTTCACTTTGATACACATGTACTACATAGCGATACAAGTACTACTCGTATACTATAAATTATATAAAATTCCTTTATATGCATATGGCAAAAACCATTAATGGCATTTTCATTACAATTTTCTATTTTCAGGATACAGCGGCCATAATTAAGGCAAAGGTGAATTTAATGTGAAAAGCGACACTCTACCAGCAGCAGCAGGAAGGAATTCATACGCATATAAATATCACATTTCATCAGGTAAGCATGCAAATACCAACATACTAGTATTCGTACATATTGGGCACATTGGCATGTGTAAAACATGCTAATGAAAATATATATATGTAGCATATATATGTATGTATGTATGTACCTACCTACTATACACTAAGTACCTACCATAAAGGTAGCTGAAACAAGCCATCAGTTTCTAATGAAATTAATTTCTTGCTCAAAGGCCCTTAAAGAAGCAATATCTATTTATATGTAATGTACCTTATATATATATGTATGAGATGCTTTTATATATGAATAAAAGTGTGTGTCGTTCGTTCGTGGCATGTATCGTTCGTAGCATGTAATTTCCTTTTGCAAGCATGACATCGACAGACACCAGATAGTACGCAGTTTACTAATATTGTAACAATTTCGAATATTTTTTTTGGTTTTTTTTTTTAATTTTATCACACATCCCATAATTTGTAAATTGACATTTATTTCAACACCCATGTCACTATATATGGGCACAATCATTTCCACCAACAATCCACCCACCCCCTAGATACACACTGTTCTGTTTTCCCACAAATGAAAAGCCAAATAGCACAAGGGGTGCAGTAAAGGTTCATATACATATTCTACTCATTTCATCGCCTCATTGCATTATTTCAATTACTGTAATAATGTGTTTTGCATTGTAAATTGTGTATTTGATGCATACGCAGGATAAGCGCTTAAGCAACGATAACGATGACTTATAAATATATACATGTATATTAGACTGGATCTGACTTGTATGAAATTAATTCGATTTTGAAATTTCTGCTACCGAAAAATCGAATGTTTTTGATATTTGGGCATTTCTTAAGGTTTCATGTTGATTTAATATGTTCCAAATTATAGCAAAAATGAAACTTTTGGTATTCTAAAGTTGAAAATTCCAATTAATTGTACATTTTAGGTCCAATCTAATGTATATACATATGTGTGTAAATACAATGCTTTGCCTTTACTCCATTGTATCCAAATGTATGTGTACATACAATCAATTATTTATGTATAGAATTCATGCATACATGTGACTATTGTCTCTTCTACACCCTGCTTAGTTGGCTGATTGGTTTCATTGGTTGATCAGCCGATCAATCGATCGAGTGTTGTCACCATCAAATGTTATGTCATCATTAGATATGGTGTTGTAATGTATATTAGGTATTATATATGTGTATGTGTGTGTGTGTGTGATTATGTGTAGAGTTGATGGGATGGTGTCGAATGTTATGAAGTGTGCTAAGTAAATACTGTTACGAATTGCCATTGCGTTAATATAAATAATTTCAATTATATTGACATGCGTGTGTCTTTTTTCAATTCTATTTACTTATTGTTGGTGTGTACAAATATACAATATACAATGCGTCGGTGCGTGTTGTCAAAGCGGCGGCGGCGGCAAGTCAAGAGGAGTACGAGAGCTATATAAATAGAGCAATTGAATAAATGCATGTACAATACATACACTATACTAATATTCATTATTGACTTATTGTTATCAAGTATCGATAACAATTGTGAAGGTTTGTGTAATGTGAAAATGGCTTAATACTTTATAAAATATTGGAATTTAATCGAATAAAAAATAACGTATATTTGTATAAAATATTTTGCAAGCGAGGACATCCAACAACCACCCCATATATGGGTGTAACGAATTTTGTTTAGTGTCTTTTTTTTTTTCAATAAAATGAATTAAACCAAATAAAAATCAATCATTCTTATCCATATTTTCTGGCACAATGCAAGTATCACCCTAAAAAGGCGATGCATGCATATATATTGTACATAAGTTTGTCGAAAGTTGAAACTTACATAACCAACAGCATCACTCATCGCATTAGATATGCTCGCGTAAATTTGTTTACTTCCCCCTTTTATTTTTCAATTGCAATTCACTGTTACTTATACTGCTCTCGTCCATGTATGTACGTCACCATCATGCGGTACAACAATACCACCACCACCACTATGGCTTTTGTGCTAATTTCTAATGAAATGTGTACTGCTCTTACGTTGTTGCTGCAACGTACGCAGCATCGTATACGACGGCATCAGATTATGACCACATAAAATGTCGCAAATAGTTGAATTATAGTTATTTGCTCCCAAGCGAACACCACTAATAGGGTTACTGCAGTATTATTTCTGGGAACTTGGAATAATGTCGAGTTCAAAGAGTATTTGGCCATAATTTAAATACAGACATTATATATATATCGTAACCATATGCATATGTATGATAGTATCCATGCGTGAGCACTTTTGTGGCTATTGTGTTAGTGTGTGCAAAATATTCATACATATTGTGTAGTATATCTGAATTTCCATTACTCGTATGCTTTTCATACAGAGAGAGAAATGCATTGCATTATATACTATCGTATATGTATGTACACTACATTAACATTTTGCCATAATAATAATTATAATTTTTAATTAAAAATTTTCTATTGAATTTATAGCCAAGAATGAAATTATTGCAAAGATTGTCTATGGCAAAGAGTCGCTAATCTAATTGATATGGATTTTAGTATGGTAAAAGTTTGTTATATTTTAATAGTTTATACCACTGAAATATGAAATTATCTCTTAAATATCATGGGACTCTGCATTTAGTGGAGAATATATAGATAGAGATTATAATTAACGAATATAAAGCCACATATGATCAATTAAATTGCTGCAATATTTTATCAGTTTAATTTAGTACGGCAATAGATTAGGGAATATAATTAGCAAAAATGTGTTGATCTATTAAATCGCAGCATTTATCACTTTGAATTACTATAAATTTTCAGAATCAACAAACAATTATTGTCAAATAATACATTCGCAGGGCAAATAAAATTTATAGGACTACAAAATTTCTTAAATTTGATATGGAAAGATAACTAAAATAATTGTTCCGTAATAATAATAAAAATAATATTACTTAATTAGTAAATGCAATCTAATGTACAGAGTTTCAATTTGGTACCTTTGATAGTTTGATGCTAAAAGGGTGAATGCATATATTTGTATGGGAACCAGGGATGATTTTTATCGGATTCAGTCTATTTTCGAATATGTCTATAAATTAGCAAATATAATCGTATATAGTGAGTTTTAGCTTGATAACTTAAATTGTGTGGTGTGGTTTTCATACGATTGCGCCCATTTCTGTATATATCAATTGTTTGGTAAGCTTAATATTGCATACCAAGTTTTAGTTCAATAACTTAATATTTTCGCATGCAAAGTGGGAAAAAACACATTTAACAACATATTTTTGTTTGGGAGGTAGGTGTGGTTTTCAACCGATTTGATCCATTTTCAAACTGAGCTCTTCTTTGGTGAAGATAAGCTTATGTTTCAATTTATAGCTTGATAGCTCTATAATTACTGTAATTTGCATAATTATTCTATAATAACCATGGGCTAGGTGTACACATTGATTTTTCAGCATATAAAGAAAAAACCACAACCCACTATAGCCTTTCATCAACAAATTAGTGATTTATGAATTGGTCCAAAAACAATATTTTCGACAGAAAATTGGCAGCCTTTTGTAAAGGTAGAGGGCATACTTCCAGTGTCGTAATTTAAGCATAGTTTCATATACATTTTCTTAAGCTCAAAGCAAATGTCGATTTGTGATTTGAGCTGAAAGTTTTTATAATATGCGTGCAAAGTTTTATTAAAACCTACAACAACAACTATTTCGATTTTTGTCTACTTGTTTTATAAGATCAAGGCATGTGGCATATAAACGTGAATACCCTCAGAATTTTACGATTTAATGCCTAATTTGTATGGTAAAATTAATGGATCATGTTATATTGCAGTTTTTTGAGTTTCTTACTTGGCGCAAAAGTTGATGCAATTCAAGAAAATGCATTGAAAACTGAAATCAAATTTAACAATGAGGAAAGAGATAGCAAAAAAAAGCCGTACAGAGAGTGTGCTGTATGAAATTTGACTACCGAACTCCACTTGTACTTCTATTGTAATTTGAAATTAAAACAATTATTGTAATTATATCAATATGTAGACACACACACAGCCTTATAGATCTGGTTATACAGATTGAAATTTAATACAAGTTTGCAAACATAAAAGTTGTGATGAATATGCTCATACTCGTATGTACTACGAGTATGTATAATATTATTTTGAACGTAAATGCAAATGTTGCATTGTAATGCAATGCGATGCAATAAATTGCAAATCGTATTACATAATTTTATACCATAAAATGCCAGCCAACTAACAACAATGATATGGAATTCAATGTTTAATTCATATGTACTATTCATATGAATGAAGAATATTAAATATTAGTGATGGTATATTGAAAATTGATTTTTCAAAGAATCTGATAAGTGGTAAGTTACTTGGAAATAAATTAGATAACAGCTAAGTCATAGTGTACACTACAAATTGTTATGTATACACAGTATCGATTAAAAAGTGTTTCGATAAATTTATACAACAGAATCGTAAATATTCGATTGCTGTTATCTGTATTATGTAAGTGACATCGCTAACATTGAAAAGCACCAACATAGCATGCCCAGGTTCATGAGTGAATATATTGTATTTGAGTAGTAGTACATTGGTAGTAATGATATGCAAATGGCAACAATAGTAACTATGACAACAATACCACATGGCTTGCTCATTGGTAATACATACATTTTAATCATATATACATACATGTCCACATACATTGAAGTGTATAGCTATTTCTCATATGTATGCAAGCAAAGTACACATGCATAACTATAATATTGTATTAAAACAAATTTCGGTAGCTTATGGCATTATGTAAGGGTGATTTTGGAAAGGAAATTTAGCAATTTATTTACACAATTCATCAATGGCATTAACATTTTGCACTTGTATTGCTGCAAAACAGACCAGACTAGCAACAAACAAATTGTAATCATTTTGTTGGGATGCATACGCTATACAATGTACCTATATTTGTGGTATATTAGTAAACTAATAAATACAACAACAACATCGAAAACAGATGCATTATTTATGCGAATACATATACATATGTATTATGCACCTATAGATGTGAATGTTGCTATTATTGTTGCTATAATTATATTTTATGCATTTTGTATTTTTGAAATTGCTCATACAACTATTTATGACAGTGATGGGGAAAAAAGTATACAACTATTCTATTATTTAAATAACATTATGTGTGTTGTGAGCAGGGTAAAAATCTATGTGTTGAGGAAAATATACAGCTAAGCTTGTTAAGGGCTTCTAAGCGCTTATAGTAGAGTAATAGCAGAGTCTATTTATATGTGGGCTTACTAGCTTTTTGCTGTAAATAATAATAATATATTCTTCTTAATCACGACTAAGTCCGGAGTTTTTTTTTCTTTTTTGTAGTTGGATTTTGAGTGTCCTTTTGTGAAAGAGATTTTTTTCACTTCATTTTTAGTCACTTTTATGTATTTGTATTAACATATCGTTGAAAAAATATCCGGAAATATGCCATTTTGACTTCGATGTACTACACAATATCGTCAAAAATAGATTGTTTAAAAAGTGAAGCGTTTTTGCTTCGAAGATTTTAACTTTCATATTTTCTGACTTGTTCATATTTAAAGCTTTTAGTTCAAATAAACAATGAGGAGATTCGCAATTTGTCGCATTTTGTGCAATGCTTTCTTTGTTTCCAAAAAAAAGCTATGACGATATAGTCAATAGGATCAAGTAAAAAAAAAAAAAATAAATATGTGGCACTTAAAGCCCCAAGGGGCTAATTGGCCGAGCATCTCTTCCATTACTGTTGTGCGTCTTAAATTTAGACAGTATTTGAAGGGACCTACTTATTTTAGCCGGTTCCGAACCGCATCATCACTTTTTCTGAGCTTTGTCACAGAGTTCTTTAAGAAGCTTTTTCATGACAAGTTGTTACTGTCGGAAGAATTGCCAATTGCTTGCCGACAGGTGGGTACCATTCGAAAGAAAAATCTTATCGATATTAAATTTGTTATGCATCAGCCGGGGATTGAACCACGACCTACAGATCAGAATGCGAACATACTAACCACTGAGCTACGGCACCCACTTATGCGTTTAACCCGATGGCATCAATAGAAAATTCCAACCGCCAATAGGGAAATTTCGCGATTAATTTTATTTTGAAAAGCCCAAGGTAACATGCTATTGAAGGTGTAAAATATTCGAGCTTCTTCAAGAGAAGGCTCGACCCAAGAGTAGAGCTTAATCCAAAGTTCTCTTCAAACCAATGGGTTGGCTTATTTTGAGTTTTTCAGGAATATCGTACTGAGACATTGTTGCGTAAACATAATCTTTTCTTGAGCCTTCTCCAGAAATTTGGGTAGTGTTAAATTCTGATCTATGGTATACTTAGTACCTCAAATTCGAGGTTTTACTTACGGATTACTCTTATTAATTTCTGCACTGTTGTTTACAATTATTTTGTAACTTGTATTTGAATTTCAAAGAAGTGGTTAAATCGAATTACTAGTTTGTAGGGAAAATTTATTTCTCATTACTGTACAATACAATACAATAATTTTATTATGAACTCGGCTATATCTTCTCATATATGTACGTACGTATTTTCTTTTGGAGACAAGTAGATAGGAATTCGATATTATGATGATAATGTGTTGATGGCAAATTGTGTTAATATTTATTTACAATAAATTAAGTAGAAATAAACAATTCATATATCATTAATATTAATTTGCATTCGAAGCTTATGTTATTCTATACTGTATACAAGCATATGCTGACCATATACATTCCTTTAGTCTAGTAGGATTGCAAATGTAATACAATTACATTTAATCTGTCAAGCTTTAATATATGTATATGTATGTGCTAACATTAATTAAATATTTATATTTTAAAGCAAAAAAAAACCAAAAATATATTTTATACCTGAACTAAAAATGTAAATCATATATTTATATCTGAGAAAAGATCTTCTAATAATTAATATATTTCGATTTTTTTTTTTGGTTTTTCGTTGGTTGTTACTTTTTATCTTAAACATAACATATGAAAATATTCAAAAATTGAATGAATTAAAAGGTTTTGCCGTTTGCATTATAATGCTTAAAGAGATTTACCTTCTGTTCAATTTTGTTGTAAACAAATTTTAATTCATCGGATCATTGGATCAAATAAGATCAAGGAACTAAATGAATTGAAATAGAAATCCATTAAAATTGGTTATTCGAATAAGCCATCCAGCCAGCCCAATGCGTCCAATAAAAATAGAGCAATCATGAAGTAAATCTAAATGAACACAACACATTTCCAATATGCATTTCAATTGCAATGACTTTGAATGCAATCTGAATCTGAATGCAAACATCGGCGAGTACCACCACCACAGCACTTAAGCAACCACACACTCACACACACACACATACACATTCACCACATATAATTCATAGAAGTTTTTTTACTCATAGAAATTTGGCTATGATGAGGCTTAAAAGTACTTTGCTCTCACTCACTCCATCATCATTCACCAACACCACCGATAGTCGAGTTTTTCAGTTGTTGCCAAACTACCAAATTGCCACAACTTGCAATAGCAGAGAGTGTAGTCATTTTTGGTTGAATTGCGGTGGTATGCAGTTTTTTGTTGTTGTTGTTGTTTTTCAAACGTTTTTCAACCTTTTTTGCTTTCTCGTGGTTGTTGATGATTTACGAACCAACATTGGATGCGATTTCGTGTGCTTAGTCCATATACCATACACCTACATGTGTGTGTGTGTGTGGGTGTTAGTATATGTACCTACGTGTGCTTGTAGCATATTGAGATCCGATTAGGTCCATCAGTCTTAATGTTAGTAGCTTTGATTGCTTGTTTTATTTTCTTCTTTTATGATGGTTGTTTCTTGTTGTTTTTGTTAATGTTATTAGAATTAACTGTTGGTTTTGTTTTTTGTTTTTTTTTTTATTGCACTTTCTACATACAAACAAGCCGGCCGACCAACCAACCAGGAAAGCATCATCAATACCATCATTGAAATGCAGATTTTGGTTTTGTTGTTTATTTTACAATCGATTTATTGCGTTTTTGTGGGAAATGCATATAGATACCACTAGTATTTCGTTGATCTTCATATCGTTCGTGTGGGAATTTTCGCAAGAATGGCATTCTTCAAATGTTGATTTTATTATTGTTACGTTTTTTTTTTTCTTCTTTTCATTTCTGATGGTCCCCTAAGTACAGAGTTGCCGGAATTAAGTTCGACTAGCAAGTTATTTAAAAGGAAAAATATGTATATTTGAACAATTTTGATTAAAAAAAAGTAAAATTAAATTAAATTAAAACCACAGTTATTAAACAATCTAGATTGTTTTCTCTACAAATTGTTGGGGAAGTACCCTTCTAAGAATATTTTCCTTCTGCCTCCTTCTCGTGCAAGTTTCCATAACTTATGACTGCAAGAATGAGGGCTCTTAGAAAACTAGCAATCTGCTGATAAGTTCCTGGGATATAGTCTCAAATCAAATCGAACATTATATATCATTTCTACCTTCTTCCATTTATCATTTAATTAGTAGTTAATTCTTTTAACAGCTTCTATGCGAACATATATCTCTACTGGTAGAGCCATGTCTAGAGGGGGATCAACGCGTATCAATTAACTTCTGACTTTTCATTCTCTGTAATATTGTTACGAGCTTGAAGCCGAGAGTAAAACCGGTTTAAATCATTCAGTTTTCCATTGCTTTCTCTCGCATGGTTTGAATTTATATTCTTAGTTTAAAGAGCTTCTATTGCTACCGGACCTTTAACGAATCCGTCAACATTTCGCGTGTCTTTGATGTGGTTTCCAATTAGAGGACATGCGTCTCCAATTGCCAGAACTTCGACCTAAAAAATCTTGGCACCATTAGGTTAAGGAATTGAGCGTTTTATGTCTGGTGATGAGACTTCTATGCTCACTTCATCACAGTCCGCTTTAAAGGCATCAGGTTAAGTTGGGAAACCTTGAACCATGAAATCGCTATTATTACTTGAGGTATTATGTAAATATTTTATGATTGCCTAGTATCCTATTAAGTCTATTTGTGTGTTTTGTCCAGCAACTGACTGCATTAAGCGTAACTGCGCTGTTGCACCCTGTATTTTTAATGTGAAGGCCAAATTTCTTCAAACGCCAAATATTCATGGTGACCATTTCAGAGTGCGGTCTTGAATCAGAAATTGCATCATCATTCTATGTTTTTAACATAGAAGCATTTAACTCCTTTTTGCGAAAACTCCTTGAGAGAGCTGCCTCAATATTCATGAAGCTAAACAACATTTTAAATTAATGATTATAATGTAGTACAGGGTGATTTTTTAAGAGCCTTCGGACCAAACTGAACATGTTTGACAGTAACATGTTACACGAAAAGAGCTGAGCTGCCAAAAACACTGTTGCCAAAAAGAAAGTTGCTAAAAAATCACCCTATATATGCCAAAATTGAAAGAATATTAAATTTTTGACAAAAGAATGAGGTGGACTTTTTCCACACACTCAATTGTTAGGCTTGCAGTGCGCAATGTGTCCGTTTTGTTGACTTAAAACGATGTTGGTACAGCGAAAACGAGAAGAATAGTAAATAAGTGGTATGTATGACGAGCCGTCAATAATAGACAAGAAAGAAAAGATAAACAAACATTGCAACAATAGAACCAACAATACAATAGGATGCAATGCAAACAACCACTAACCGAATACATAGGTATCATAGAAGCTCTTATAAAATACATACTGATGTGCGGTAGTATCCTTCTTCGTACTCATCACTCAACGTGTACAAAAGCTATGAAATATTTACCAAAAAAAAAAAAAAAAAAACACGGAAAAAAGCAAATATGTATATAACAAATACGTTGTGTACGCATGTAAGCTGTGAAAGCGGGACTGCTGTTCATTTTACTTCTTCGTAAGTTTTCATATTTGTAGTTGCTATAGTACTAAAGCCAAAAATGAACAAAAAAAAAACCTCCAACTACAAGTTTTCTTTCTAAACAAATTCTATTATTGTTATTGTTGTTGTAAGCATTTTCCAAAGTGAAGTTAAACTTAAACAAGAGCAGCTGTTACAGTGGCGTACAATGTTTTCATAGCGAAAATGAATATGACTAACTAATACAGAGATACAGACATGCATGGCAGGCACGCAAATATGTATAAATACTCACACACAAGCATTGACTGGATCAAACACATGCAGACATACTACCCAAAAAAAAAATCAATAAACCAACCATCAACCAGCCAATCAACCAACCAACCAACCAACCTTTCTACTAGCCAACAATTCATTCATTCCGTTTACATGTGTCAGTTTGCCATGTTTGTTGCTCATATTATTCTTGTTCAACTTCTCCTGCTACCTCCACTATTGTTGTTGTTGTTATTGTTGTTGTTATTATTATTATTATTATTATTATTATTATTGACGTTAACTTTATTGAAGAGTATAATGTGATTTTTTTATTCTTTCTTCTCAAAAACAAATGTGGCTCGCATTTCTGACTTTGTCTTCGTTGTCTTTATTTTTACATAAATATTTAAGAAAAGATAAAAACGTTGGTTTTTTTTTTCTGTTCCTCATTTCGGACATGAGACGTGATTCAGTCACTTTATTCATGCTGTTGTTGTCCGCTACATTTTCTATATTCTTGGTTGATGTTGGTTTTCATTTGCCGCGACCTGATAACCCTAGCAGTATGAACGTACACATGCGCATATATATACATATTTCCCACAAACTTTTAGAGAAAACTAGAAAATATGTATATATTTTTTTTTTTGACATTTCACCATCTAAGTACGTGATAGATTTTTATAAAAACTTTTTATGCATTTTCAATTTGAATAATTCCAATGGCGTCAAAATCGAACGCACATAATTCATTTTATATAAGATATCTATAATAAATCAGTATGGAAATATTCAACGTTATTTATTCGTTATATTCGAAGGATATTTAGAAGTCACACGTGGGTGCCGCAGCTTAGTGGTTATTGCGTTGGCCTTCTGATATGTAGGTCGTGGGTGCAATATCCGGCTGAAACATAACAAAATTTAATATCGAAAAGATGTTTCTTTCGAACGGTACCCACCTGCCGGTAGGAATTGGCAATTTTTCCGGCAGTAACAATTCGCCAAAAATGCTTCTTAAAAAAGTTCTGTGGCAAAACTAAGTTAAAGTGATGTCCCCAGGGTTCTGCCGTTCGGAACCAGCTAATAAAAGCAGATCCCTTCCAATGCTGTCCAAATTTAACACGCACAGTAGTATTGGAATAGAAGCTCGGTAGTATCACACAAGTGTGTCCTCTCAGAGAGAGGGCAGCCACATACTCTAACCCTGACCTAGAAGTCAGACCCAAAAGTGTCAATAGCGACTGCAGCTCAACATGTGTTGTTTGTAAAAAGAACAATCCATGAATTATCTAAGTATTACGATCCAAGATTTACGATTGTTCTTAAAGAACAGTCGTCTTTTCATGTTGGTTATGAAAATTGTGGATCTATAGCACATTCAGCATACATTTCGGGTCTTGGAATGCTTCGATTAGGTACATATTTCAAATAATTAAAGTTAAGAACTATGCTTACAACTAATATTATTTGCAAGCAACGTCTTTCCGGAGCAAAAATAGAAATATTCAAAATATTCAAAATAGAAATATTTTATTAAATTGGCTTCTTTCACTCCCTGGGTGCTCCTAAAAGATTAAAATATATGGCTAACTCCCATTCATTCATATCATCATAATATTTTTCTCAAAGATACCCCCAATCTACTTCTTTTAAGGGAGCCGCCCATACAAAATAAACTTGAAAACACCTATGCGCTAGGTGCTATTTTAATAAATATGAAAAATTTATAATTAAAAATGATGAAATATAACATTTTTCAAATCTACGACTCGTACGCCAGTCCCAAAAAATCGTCAAACGACAAGAAACATTATATTTAGTAGTTTTGAGAACTATGTAGAATTTGCGTTTGAAATTTTTTTCCATACACTTATTCTACTTTTATCCAACCAGGGAAAACAGGGAGCCACACTGTGCAGTGCGTGATTCAGACATCGCCATATACACAGACGGCTCGAAGATGGACTGAGGAACGAACAAGCAGACGAAATTTTCAGTAGAAGATCTAGTATGGATGCCAATAAGGCCGACAACTCAGTACAATTTCCGCATTGCAAACTCTTCAGGTGTATAGAAGAAATAATTGTTAAGAAGGCGAATAGCTTGCGGACTAGCCGAGAGAATTGTGAGGTATCCAAGACTTTATGGTCTAGCCTGGACATGAGAAAGACGAGGGTACTTCTGTCCTTAGCGAAGTCTGCAATTAGAATTCTTACCGGGGTGCTCACTGGGCATTGTGCAATCGCGACAATGCTTCAACGTTGGCGTATACCAACGAGCGGACTGTGTAAGAGTTGCCGAGATGAAGAGGAAGAAGAGTCAATAAACAACTATCTATGTTTCTGTCCAGTACTACAGACAATACGACTTCAATGTTTGAGGTCTCGTGTCTTCTGAGGACTGGACGAACTTGCGAAAGTGGACTTAAAAGAGCTTCTTAACTTCGTATAAAGAACCAATTGGTTCAAGAAGGATGACATATGAACACTGGTTACTCTGGGAAGGAGTGCCTCCTCCGGCAATCAAGGTCAATCACAATGGGCAATAGATGCCTCCGAGTGGAAGTGTGAATATATGTGAATATACACACGCCCTTCAAACCTAACCTAACCTATTCTACTTTTCAGTCTGAAGCTTTGCCAGTTATAGTGAGGTATCAGCTAATTTGAAACCACATCAAGGACGGACACATGGTTACATTGGGCTTTGAGAGTATGGCTGAAATAAAAGCTTTTTAATCCAACACTATCAAATATAAGCTGGCAACGGAATCCAAGGTAGAACTGAGTTGGCTAAATTGGTGTGCTGATAGAAATTTCATTTGGGTTTCGGACCATAGGAATATAGCATTAGCATGCGTTGGTACTTCTCTGCACATGACTCTAGCGACGCAGGACTACGTACCGTCGGAGACTGTCAAAAGAAGCAAATATCTGCACCATCGTCAACTTGCAAATTAACGCTTGTCCAAAGCACCACTAAAACCATACAATTTATTAACAGAGACCGTATTGATACTGCTTAATGCAAGACGGTTTTCTCTGCTGAAAAACTGTGTATTCCCTTTATTATTCACTGTTGAAGTGATGGAAACATAAGCAGAAGGAGGCATCCACGCCAATGCCCTGCTCTAACAGTTAAAGTGAGCAATTTTCTAGGAATGTATATCTTTGACAATCTGCCCGACTGTTGAGAAGTTAAACTGAACAACCTTGTACGAAATGTTAGCTTGACGACACGAATCTAGTTGATACTCTATTATGTAGCTTTGTAACATTTTTCGAGAACTGTGGTATTAAAACTGCCTTTAATGACAAATTGTCCTATTAGTAGGATGCCTGTGGATCAGATGTCAATGAACCAACTTACCTAGTTTGAGTCCATCATGGCAATCGAAGTAGGTGATATTTTTTCGTCCAAAGTAATGCCAAAAGCCACAGGAATGAGACGCATTTAAGAGAATAATATAATTTATTTTTTTAGTTCATGATATAAGCGGCTTAGTAATTAATAACAATTTTAATTACTGTGTGCATATGCAATAAATACAAGTATTATAGAGGGAAGTTAGCCAAACCTAGAAAAAGGATAAAGAAAAATTAAGCGTAATAATAAATAAAGGTATGCTCTATTTTGTATCCATGTTGGCGTCCTACCAACTTCTCTTCATAATTCACATTCATATAACTATTTATATAGTGTGTGTACTCGTATGTGAGGCATTATCGTACGTCTAAACTTGTTGAGCTACGTATATCAAACGTACATTGGATATATATTGTACATAGGCGCTTAAACGGAAGTTGTGGTTGTTGACCACTCTTGGGTGGTACTTGTGTAGTAAGACGAATAAAGAATATATATACATATATGTATGTACTCGTAGTATAGCTGCCTACAAACATTGGGTTTGAGGTATGGCGTGCGCGTGGCAAATGACCAATTTCAATGTGACAGTTGTTCACTGTTTACATAGGACAACATTGGACACGACTTGGCTATTATTGCACGTATTACGTATTAGTACGTGTATTATCATATCATGTTATTATATTATTATTATGATTATTATTATTTTCAGTTTAGGACACATTCTTATGCACTAATTAATCTTTTATTCATTTGTGTTGCTTATCGTTATTGTGTGCTGTTGTGGGTCAAAATATACATACAGTTGCTGGGCTGACTGCCTGGCCATCTAGCTACTGGAAATTTTACATTTGATTGTGGTCCGAATGGTAAATATTCCTTCATAACGTCACCGTTGTCACCATTATTTATTTGGGCTTTAGTATGGATGTCACGTAAATGACCCAAATGTGAGACGTCTTCCTTAATTTTTGTTATTGCTCACTCTCTTCTTCTCTCTCTCTCTCTGTATCTATCTAGCTGCTCCATATTAGGTTACGTCATTCGATTGTAGTCGTTGTTATTGTTGGTTGGTTGGTTGGTTTTTGATGATGATGGTGTCGTCGTGATGGAAAAGGCTTTTGCTTGGAAAATTTATTACACATTCTTAAGTCTTCTTCTTCTTTTCAGCGTACTATCGTAGCAAGGTGGGAATGGAGACGATTGAATCTGCATGTACATGCATATATACTCGTAGTATGAATGTGTAGATGCTACTTTTTTTTAATAGAAAAGAAGACTGATGGAACGTTTATTTTCATTTTTATGGGTTTTGTTCTCTTATTACATGATGTTGTTGTTGCTTTTTCTGTTGTTGTGGCGGTAGAAATTTTATGAGAAAAATTAATGAAATCATTTTTTATGATAATTTTCGGAAATTGTCGTAGCAAAATGCATAAAGAAATAAAAAAAATAATGTTGTGAAAATTTTCAAAATTGAATGTGTAAATATATTGCATAAGTACAAAATATCTGTGAGTATATAGAATATATTTACATATTTATATAATATTTAAGAACGCAAGACTTGTTTTTGAAAAGAGAAGAAAACTCTCATCTTTAGTACAACAAAAGTTTGAACAAAAGCTTCAAGAGTTCAGCTTGATAAACAATCAAACATTTCCATTGTCCAACCTTAACATCACTGTGTAGCTACATGGTTATGGCTGAATCATGGTGTGGCTTTGAAATTATTTCTTTAACAAATAGATTAAGAAGGTATGTGTGAACAATTGATAAACTACTCGTATCACACTTCAATCTCTACCTCACTTAAAAATATTTGAAACTTTTGGTTTTTTTTTTCTTTTTTTTTTCGTTTGGCTTCCTTAAAGAAAATCAATTTCGAAAGTCACCACTTGATGAACACTTAAACACTTGACACCTTTGAGTGAACACTTTGTTGTCTGTTCAAATTATTGAAATAATGACGTTGAGAAATCAATTTAACATGAGATTACAGCAGTTAAATTGCGTTACGTAAATGAAATTTTGAAGTATTCACTGTCAGTTAAGTGAAAAAGCGAAAGTATGCTTAATTGTAAATGCGTTTGCGTGCAAGTGTTTATATCGGTATCATAATACATCTCTACAACACCAAAAAATAAGTCAAAAGTCAAATTGTCACTCAGAGTAAAGCATGCACATACACTGTAACTATTAATTGTACATTATTTACATTAGACTGGTACGAAAATTTCATGATATTTTGTGAGAATATGATTTTTTATGCACTAAAAGGGTTTTCCGAAAGTTTTTTTTGGAAGGCTAATTGAAATCAGTTAGTTAAATTAAAACCATAGTTCATATTTCTGGGAGAGAACCTCAAAAAATGCTTGTTAGTATAACAGATCTAATGTACAAATGTGCGCATACAAGGTGTGACAATTATGTATTAAGACTCGAACCATATCTCAGCAACCAAGCGCGCCATCTATGTGTGAGCACATGCGTTTTGAAACTTCAACCTTCCTCTACTAACTGTCAAAATTTCATGGCATTTGGTTGACATTTCATGTTTATTGACATTCATTTTACAAAACACGTGTTCGTTTGATGTTGAAATTTTAACATGGAGCACGATAATGCACCGAGTCACACAGCACTCATTGTTCGTCAATTTTTGGCTCGGAATCAGGTCTGTGTGTTGAATCAGCTGCCATATTCACCTGATTTGGCACCGTGAGACTTTTTTTTGTTCCCAAAACTGAAATTGAAGTTAAAAGGATGCTTTTTTGATGATATTCAGACCATACAACGGGCTTCGACGAGGGCACTGGAAGCAATTCCGAAAAATGAGCAGGCACACTCGTTTGAATCACTATTAAATCAATGTAACAAGTGTGTGTTTTAATTGTGTTTTCTAGAGGCAGTCTTAATAGATAATTGTCGCACCTTGTATATGTTAGTGTTGTGTTGTGTTGTGGAAGCAATTTATGTACATGCATACAAAATGCCATTAATTGTCAAAGGACCTATTGTAAAGCCAACATAAATTCAATTATTAGTTGGCTTAAAATGTTCACATGCCTGGCATATATATAAATCTGTCTATTTTTTAATTTTATGTTCGGGTATGGTGTATATATAAATTTATTAAATGTTTCCCCCCAAAGTAGCATACTTGTAAAAGTTGACGATGAAAACCATACGGTTTTGTTTTTGGGGTTTTCTTAAAATTGAAATTAATTTTTTTAAAGTTCTCTCTCACTCTCTCTCTCTCTCTCTCATTCTCTCATACTCTGTCTATACTACCCACGAGATCTTGATGTGAATGCGTTGCGTTGACATAAATTTCACACCTCACACACATGCAAATAATCTCCATTCTCACATATGCATACATATTGCCGGTAAACCCACATACGAGTATAAATAAATACTCATACGAGTACATACCCATAAATTTACTTACATACTCTGTAGTGGTGTTATGTTACATATTGGCGTCACACGAGTTTCTTTTGAAACTTTTTCGTAACAAACTCAATTAAAAGCGTATCTGCTCTTTTTGTTTTTTGTTTTTAAAATTTTGTTGCCAAAGTATGCGTGCGTGCATATGTTTGTGTGTGTAAGAGTCGTCTACAAAGTACTGCTCTGTTAAGTATGTCAGTGGGTATGTCATTCATTATTAGTTTGTAAAAGCTAAATAGGATTAACCTTTTTGTTTTTTTGTTTTCTGTTTTGAAAAGAGCACACAAGGCTGCAAAGTTTACAATTAATTCGTTTTTATATTCTTTGGTATATGGCCTCGTACTTTATGCTTTTTGCTTATAGTTCGTTAAGTTTTCCTTTTTTTTTTTTGCGTTACCAAATGAAAAGGATCGTTTGATTCATTTAAAGTTTTTCTTTCAAAAATTACTGTATATATATATATGATTTTATTTGATTAAATTTATATTCAAGTTTTGTATAAAAAAAATATATATATAACTGTTTTGCTATATTCATAATAATACATAATTATTATATTTATTCTCATTTCAGGTAAGAGGATACATCAAATGTTCTTTGATAAATAGTTTGTACTATATGCAAATGTCGAAATTGGTAAGTTGCGTGTAACAATTTTAAAATGTTTATAGTAAAAGGGATCATGGTTATAAGTAGTATACAAATTTATTGACTCAACTGTCATGCCCTGCTACCTAAAAAAATTTTTGTGCTGCAACAATTGCATTCCAAAACCAAAATGTATAAATTTTTTTTTCTAAAATTTCATTCCTTTACTGATAAAAAAATTAAGAAATTAACTTAAAGTTTTATGTATTTTCTCTGAAATAGATCTTCACTATTTTCCTTCAATTCCCAAGATTTCATAAATTCATATGCTATAATGTTAAGTTTAACGAAAATATGATAGATGAGTAGAGGCTTATAATTTTCTGAGTCATTCCAATAAACAGCAGTTACAACAAGCCACAAATATAGCTTACATAATTGTCATTTTGTATGCAAGGCAACAACAACAAATTTTAAATTATTATGACAATAATTTTATATGATTATAACAATTTGGCATCTTATCACTACTTGTCAATCCACTATAATATTGATTTATTCTAAAGAAAAGTCATAAAAATTAAAAATTAAAAGTGTTTTGGATTTTGAAAAAATTAATTAAATAAAACACAACATGGGTGCCGTAGCTCAGTGGTTAGTGTGTTCGCCTTCTGATCTGTAGGTCGTGGTTCAATACCCGGCTGATGCATAACAAATTTAATATCGAAAAGATTTTTCTTTCGAACGGTACCCACCTGTCGGCAAGCAATTGGCAATTCTTCCGACAGTAACAACTTGCCATGAAAAAGCTTCTAAAAAGAACTCTGTGACAAAGCTCAGAAAAAGTGATGTCACAAGTGTTCTGCCGTTCGGAACCGGCTAAAATAAGTAGGTCCATTCTAATACTGTCCAAGTTTAAGACGCACAACAGTAATGGAAGAGAAGCTCGGCCAATGAGCCCTTTGGGGCTTTAAGTTCCACATATTTATTTTTTTTTATTTTTTTTAACATTTATATTTAAAAAATTGTCTTTAGCTCATGACAAATTTTTCTTCTTCAGATATGTAACTTTAAATCAATTTTTAGCTTGTAATTCTTATGGAATTTTGTGTTTATACAATAAATAATTTTGAGTATATGCTACTTTATCTTCTGAAGACCTTTTAATTTGCTAATAACACATTAATCTTGGCTTCCAAGTCGTAGCTGGTTTTGCAGCACAGGCGAGTGACTTGACGCAGCCCCTCGAAAAGTAGTCTAAAGCAATCAAATCAGATGACAGAAGATATCTTATTTCATAAGACGTTTCGGTCACCAAAAGTTTGCCCCAAGAAAGTGATGGTTAGCATTGAGACTATTGATATTGACGTGAAAAAGTAAAAAGTTACACCATAGACTGTAACATTTCGTCCACCTTCAGTTTTAAAGAAGTCATCATCATCGTTTCCTGAATCTCCCACTGGAGCATAGGGCCTCAATAAAACATTTCCATCTGGTCCTGTTTTTTGATAATATCTTTAGTTCGTTCCACGACTTCGTATACGTAAATTGTTTTTTTTTTTTTTTTTGTAGTGTTCCCCTCCACGTGATCTTAGGGCGACCTCTCTTACAACTTCCTTGGGGGTTCCAATCAAGAGCCTGTCGACAGACCTCCGTAGTATATTTTCACAGTGTGTGGCATATCCACCTCTATTTCCATAATTTGATATATTTGGCCATTGGTAAAAGTAGGAACCAATAATGCCTCCGGCATGAGAATCACATGAATCCGTGGCATTTCTGCGATTAAATGGGGCCTCGTGATTCTCGTAAGGAATGTTCCTCATACTCATTTTGCGAATTGAGAATAAGCTACTCAAGTTTAAATTTTGGAAGTAAATTTATACGATATATAAACGTTGTTTGGGTGAAAATCTGCATGGTAATTTATCAGAGTATGCTGTACAGAAATGTCAAAGACGTGTGTGTGTATGTGATGGTTTAGCAGATATTCCTATGGAAAGCTCTATACCAGTGAAAACCAACTAATACTTAACGAATAAAAATGACTAATTATCATTATTCTATATTCTTCTACATATAATACTTAACTGATCAGTATAATATTTGTCAAATTATATTTTGGAATAATTGTTGCAAAACAATTTCCTAACCAATTAGATATTTTCGCAATAATAACAAAAATTTGGCAGCTTTGACAACAATAGTGTCGATAATTCTTTGTTCCATATATTGAAAATTTCGACATTGTTGCATACGATTTTCGACATTAATGCAATAAACTTTTTGACTTCGTCGAGTTGTTATCAATACAGTGGAACTTTTTTGATGTTATTTCAACATTTTTTCAACATTTTTCATTCGACTTTAAAGCAATATATATTTCGAGTTATTTGAGTCGATATCAAAACATTGGAATCGTCAAGTTCTGTACTTCAAACCTGTAATAAAGAGACTGTGTGTATAAGTAGTTACATACGAAGTGAGTTATCAATTTCAATAGTGATAAAATGACCAAATTACATTGCTGTTCTAATCCCCGAATAATATGACTCGTACATTTATGCCAAAATGAAAACAAAATAATCAAACGTTATTGATTGTCAGTAGCGATAAGATGCGTGCCTTTACATAAATACTATAAAACTAGTCATTTGCTCAAGTGTGGAAATATAAGTCATAAAATTACTAATAATAATAATAATTGTGTATGTGCTAGGACAATATTGTATAGTATGTATGATAATAAATATAAATCAAAAAAGGATGGGTAAAACAAAATTTACAAATTTTATTACGCGGCCGTTTTTGTGGTCATTGAAATTGTATACCCCAAGCGTTATGCATTTCCATTTGATTTTATGGTTTTTCTCTGGTATTTTTATGTTATTTTCCTCTATTCGTTCGACTATCATTGATATGAACTCTTGATCTCCCACATCTCCCTCGTATATACATACATACAGTTGGTGAATGCGTAAAAATAGATATAAAAAAATTTATTTATTGTATATGCTATTACAATTATTTTATGCCATTAATCGAATTTAGCCATTTAGAGATATTTAAGCTAGAAGTTATTAATTTTGATGATAATAATAATAAAAATATTTAATAAATATGATTCCCAATATGTATACGCATATTGGGCGCCAAAATTACAGTAAACTCGTAGTTAATATTCAACTATTTATGCATAAGTTGACACACACACACACCCACGAGCACACAATTTACCATATCGTTGAAAAGTATGAGGTTCTTTGTAGATACTTCATATGTAGAGCGCATTTTGCGAGGGTGCTACTATAAACATTCGCGTATGCATCTCAAGATAAATCGATATTTTATATGAGCAGATAGTAGATGCGTTTGTTATTCATGCGAACGCGAATATGGAAAATTTCAAATTCCACTCTTGTGCCTAGATAAGTAATATCAGACAAGTCATCATAATAGCATACAATTCAATGTGCAAAAATAAAAAATACCAAAAAAAAAAAAGAGGAAAACTTAAAATTTATGATTTCGATGATTTTTTTTTTTCTGAGATTTCAGTTGTGGTTGATTGTTCAGATTGTAATTGTGGTGGTAGTGACGACGATGATGTTGGTGCTGCTGCTGGTGATACGTACGAGTTACGTTAGTGTTATTGTTATCGTTGGCGCGTCATGCGGCGCCAAATGTCACGTTCATCGTGTCATTTTTCGTAGACATATGGCTAGACTGGAGCTAACGTAACTGTAAACCATGTCGCACGTCGAATTAGTTACACTCCACGTTTGTTGTATGATAATGATGATAATCATGTTTGTGATGTGTATAATAATAGCATGGAAGATGACGATGTCAATGAAAAATATGATGGTAGTAAGTGCTTGGTTAGTTATTCAAACGTTTCGTTTTGGCACATGTTTTTGTTCCTTTTTTTTATGATGAAGGTATTGTGGGTGTTAAGATTGAGAGTATAAGATATAGGAATCATTATGAGCCATTGGTAAAATGTATTTGCAATAATTGTGTATGTTCATTCAGTATGATATTTATTTAACAATTTGTTTTCTTAATAAATCTAAGAAATTAATGAAAAGATTTTCGAAAATAATTTTAATTTAAATAATTTCTAATTTTTCTATCTTCATATTGGCCCTTAACCGTCAAAGTTATAACAAAAACTCATTTTCATTCTTTTTTAAGATGGTAAAATGGTCAATGGATATGAGTGGACATTTAAAATTTTTCTCATCGGGCTCACCAATTAGGTTATATTAAGTATGTAACCTAATTTTTTTTTTATATTATTGCTTACTACAATATTTCGAAATTAAATTTTCAATTCACAATGCCCATTGGTAAAGCTAGTTATGGTAATTAATTTCTTTTCATTTCTATCTTCTTCATCTGCTTCGATTTAGCGTAACATTGTCGTTGCTGCTTCTACTAGTAATTATAGGTTTGGAAATAACCTACATCTGAGCTCCTTTCTTGTTTGCAATGTATATTATATTTAATATATTATTTGTTTATTGAAAAAGGAGAATTTGTATTTTTTTTTTCTTAACATACGAGTTTCTACATATTTGTGGTTGTTGCTCTGTGTAAAGGAACTTTTTGTTCGATTGTATTTCATCATGTTTGGGGTGATTTTTATTGCAATTACTATTGTTGTTGTTGTTGTTGTTGGTGGTGGTATTGTTGATGGTATGCAATAATAAAATTCCAAAGATTTGCCACATCTTTCGAAGAAAGTATGCTTTAACAGAAAACAAACAGCATCACCAACTGTTCGCATAATATTATCTGACCGAGATTGAGTGAATTCCACAGTGAATTGGTTTCCTTCATCTTTATGCTCTTTGATTTTTATTCCTTGATATTTATTTACTTACTTATCTCATCATATTGAATTTAGCCGTAGTCGTCGTATGTGTGAATATTAGTAGCTACATAGTTGGTATATATATGTACGATAGTAGTAGATTATTGTTACGGCAAGCCTTGAGATTGAATTTGTTTTTTTTTTCCACTCCTTATACGAACTTCTTTGAAATGAATTTTTACACCTACTCACACTCACATTTGGATTTCTTCTACATACATGGTCTCTTTTCGATTTGTATTAAACTCGACGATTCAACAAGTTTTATTTTATTTCTCAATAGTCATGTGGTGCTATATCAGTATATATGTGTAGCAAGCTTTTGTGGGCTTTTCACTTTTATTAACTTTTAGTGTAGGAGCCAGCTCGAGTATCAAATTTGTTTGAAATAAGTTTTTAAAGTATACACTACATAGAATTGAGTTTTTTTTTTTTTGAAAGGCATTTGAGGTAAATTTGCTTTGTTTTCTTTTTCTTTTGCTTTAATTAAATTTCATTGGATAACTTATATTTGCTAGCCGTTTTTTTCGCATACAAATGTATGGTGATAGAAGAAATAATTTTGTTTAAATGTTTTGTCGGCTAATTGTCGGCGATTATAATCAGCTATTACCCTCAATCAAATGGCATTATATAAATAAGTCTTTGATTAGAAAAACTTTGGTTATGATAAAGTAAAGCATTAAAAGAAGTAAAGAAGTAAGCCTTCAAATTGGCCAATGATCTTCAATGTATGAGTTACGGATGTTTATGGACTAATCTGTCACACATTTCCAAAAATCATATAGACAAGACCACTAGGCCACACTTCTAGGACGCCAAAAGTCACAAATTTAGGCTCATATATAGGATATTGCTCCTTTGAGTTTCAATATCTGTCAAACGGATACAAATAAAATGTTGCCCAAGTCAAAATACAATATCCATTGAAATATTTCAATACTAAAAAAACTCTTAAAATATTGCATTTTTGTCAGATTTTTCAAGATACAAGAAATAAAATTAACTTTTGAACGGAATTTTCCAACACAATAATGGTAAATAATTGCATCTATCGCGTCAAACTTTTGCTCATGCGCACTGTGATTGTAATCTATAAAAGGAGTATGTGATTTTATGGATATAAGCAATAAAATGGTGATATTAATACTTTAGTATCACACGCAGTAGCAAAAGATGCGATGTGTTAACAGGCTAAGTGTTGTTGTTGTTGTTGCTGGAATTTTATTTCTCGCTACATAGGTATACTACTCTCATATGTGCATATGGTCCATTCGAATTGTTTCCTCAATGCGTGTATTTTCAAACATGACTACTGAGCGACAATAAAATATTCAAAATAAAATAAAAACAACAACGAATTTAATAGTAGCGACGTGCTTAAAGTGTAAAATAACGCTTCTACTACATCAGTAGTAGGTAACGCACAGCTAGACATCATTTATAGCACAATCTGTTTGTATACATATGAATATGTGTGTGACGATATGAGTTCTTGCATGATAACTCATAAAAAAAATATGAAGCATTTATTTAGGCGCTTATGCGCAAACATACTTGTTACTATCTCGCTTTGACGATTGCTCTTGTTCTTCTTGCTACCCCATCACATTATTCTTTCTTGTGGGCGTTTGTTTATGTTACACTGCTGCGTACCGTCTTTATTTATTTATTTATTAATTGTTTTTTTCTTTTATGATGAAAACAGTGTGGTCTGTGGCCATAAAAATTGTTTTCATCTTTCTGTGTCGACTGTAACACTGTTTATTGCCTCCAAGCAGCTTAAGTGTGATTAGCGTCAAGAATGTTGTTTGTGCTACCGTTTGCCAATACTACCGATGGTGGAATGTTGAATTGATGATGATGATGAGTAGATTTCTATTGTGAATAGTCTATGCTGCCTTTGCAAATGCACACACAACATATGCATGAATCAATGCTGCCAGTGCCAATTTGCCCTTTAGCGCTTTTATATTGCGCTAATAGTATAAAATTGAACAAAATACGAAGCAGTATAAGAAAATCATATATTTTGCAGCGTTCATAAACTTAAAAAATAGAAAAATATGTGGCACTTAAAGCCCCAAAGGGCTCTTTGGCCGAGCTTCTCTTCCATTACTGTTGTGCGTGTTAAAATTTGGACAGTATTAGAAGGGACATACTTATTTTAGCCGGTTCCGAACGGCAGAACCCTTGTAACATCAGTTTTTCTGAGCTTTGTCACAGAGTTCTTTTAGAAGCAAATTGTTACTTCCGGAAGAATTGCGAATTGCTTGCCGTCAGGTGGGTACCGTTCGAAAGAAAAATCTTTTCGGTATTAAATTTGTTATGCTTGAGCCGGGGATTGAACCCACGAACTACAGGTCGGAAGCCTAACACCAATGAGCTGCGGCACCCACTCATAATATGTATTTAAAATACACGCTCTTCACTGAAAGTATTTTTGCTAGATTTTTGCTGATAATTTAAAAATCATTGATATCAATTTTGTAGATCACATCCTCATATTGTGTCAGATTGGCGAGGTTTTTCTGCAAATTTTTTTTATAGAATTTTTGTTTATTTTTTAATCACAATTCAAAATTAAAAATAGATTCCTAATTGCCAATAGTCACCACTAACGAATAAATCGCGGCCATTATTTTGATTGGTGACCTTAAATAAATCTAACCAGCCCATAATCAAAGAAACAATATACCATATGCCATATGTTTGTTTACAGAAAACAAAAAAAAAAAAACAAACAAAAAAAAAACAACAACAACAACCACAACAGCCGACAAATTATTAAGTCTTCTGCTACTGATGTTGGTGACAAAATCTTCACTTCTTAATGTTTTCCTCTTTGTGAAAGGCGTAGAACCAAACGAAAATAGTTGCAATAAAAAAAGAATTTAAACAAGATTTCTTGCAATTCAAAGCACATTTTGTCGGATTAAAATCTTGACAAATAATAACCCAAAAATATATACAAATACTCTATATACAATAATATCATATAGAAAATATTGTATTTTGTTTTATGCATTCCTTCTCCTTCTATATTTTGTTTTATTCATTTTTTTTCATATACTCTAACTTCTTCTTTATATGCGAGATACGTTTCGTATGATTGCTTTTTCGTATTTTCGAAGAAAAGCGCTTAACCCTAATACTTTATGATTAAGACGATTTAAATGTCAATAAGAAAAATGTATATGTATGTGTAAGTGTACACAAGAAAACATCCAAATCCCACAAGCGACAATATTTATACTCGTAATAACAGAAGAAGAAAAAAAAATGGAATTCAAAGCCAACTACAATAACAGTAATATGAATACATATATATCCATTTATCTACATACATATGTATTGTACATATATTTGTATAAACAACAAAAATAATAACAATAATGAAGCAAAAGCCTACCACTACATATCTACACAATACGATACACAACTAAAGTTGCCTTTCATAGAGTATTTTTCATCTTCAATGAATAAAATGAAAGAATTATTTTATTGTAAGCATCCTACATACATTTTTGTATATGTAGTTGCTACTGTTTCTCATCTTTGTTATTATTAATAATATTACAATTGTTTTTTTGTTTTTTTTTTTTGTTTTTTTTTTTTGTTCTCATTTTATCCTCAAGAATAAAAAGTTGAGCTAACTTGCATAGCACAGCTCAACACATTAACAGATAATTCCCTTCATAATCGTGATTTAATCGACTGTTGAAGGAGATATGAATATTTTCTATTGGTTAAGTTTCTATTGTCATTACACTACATTAAAAATTAATCGATATTGTTTTTATCTCTATCGATTTTTGGCAGTTTTCAGAAACAAGTTAGGTTACTATGAAGGGATTTCTTTAGACCAAATAGCACCAACATAGCGAAACAAAGAAGAGTAAGGGCATTGCGGATCATGTAGTCGATGGCTTGACACATTGGGTCGCTTTGACTGCCTCGAATGTTGTATGATAATTGAATGTATGAATTTGCATTTTCGATATTATTGTAAAAATTATTGCAGTAATGTTCAAATGAAATGGATAAAAAATTATAATTTCGACATTATTTCAATAAATTTTGCAATCATATCGACAAATAATGTTTCTCTATAAACAATTTCGATATTATTGCACTATTTTCGACATTAATTCATTCAGAATTCACGTTTCCATCAAGCCTTTCCTCTAGCATGCATTTGTTGAGTCTATTCAGTTTTTCCCTTAACAAAGGTAGTATTTTGCTTCAATGCTTCGTCTTCCATTATGCAACATATGAAAAGGGTATCCTCATCGATTTTTATTATGTCTAGGTTATAGTCATATGTAGACATATTGTCCTCTTAGAGCAGAAAACAGTCGGGGATAAAATTAAACGTTTTATGTTTTAATGTTGACATCATCCTTTATTTATTTTGTTCATCGCCCATTTATCGATGCCATTCATCCAAGTTTTGATTTTGCTGAACCTTAATTGTAAACCAGGGCCTGAGAAGCACTGTTCTATCTCAATCTTGCCATCTCATTCATTCATTTTCATCAAAATCCATTTGTTCTATTACTTACGAGTATATAAGTGTTGACTTATTCTTTTTTATTTGCTGTTTTTTAGATTTATGAGATTCTAGTATATCAATTTGTTTAACGCAAGACAGTTTAACCAACTTTACGCGAGTACCAGAATATTTTAGAGACCCAAAAATTAACCAAAAATAGGAGTCTTGGTGGATCAAAACTTTTGAATGAGAGATTTTTAATTGTAGTCGAGTTATGAGGGATTCTATGGCATGGCGGTGTTGTGTTAGAATGCAATATATCTTCCAGTTCAACTTCAGTAGTTGTTCGGTAACACACAATGCCTTCTCACAGCATGTGGTCATAAGTAGTGCATTTTATATTTAGGCGATTCATAAGATCCCATAAAGAAATATGTCACAACTTGAAATTGAACGAAAATATGAAACATTTGAACAACTCATAATGTCGCCGTCATAATTGTAAGTGATATTTCAATACTTAGTCAGCTGATTTTCTTCTTCTCATTCACAATCGAGCATAGATTTTGACTTGATATTAAATTAAAATGCCAAGAGAAAGTGAAAAAAATGCAAATAATAACTGATAGTTATTGACTCCACACAATAGTAAATACTCTTCTGGTGTCATATTGTAAAGAATCTGAATAAGCTGATTACATCGATTATGACTCGTTTCAAGTAACAGTTTACATAATGTGCGACTATTTTGATATATTATTATGTTTATGCATTTCAATTTTGCCGTAATAATATTTAAGTAGTGCACTCAAAATTCATTATTCTTCAATGCAATTGCAATGCCACATATTGCGACACCCATAATGGAAAACATACTGATGGATGTTACACTCGTGGGCAGTCATATTGAATTCATACTTGTATGAATAAACATATGTGAAGTGATTCTGCACAATGAATATTACCAACGATATGTGTGTTATTTTATAGTTTAAAGTACTTCAAACGTACTTGAGATGAAACAGTGATACCGCATTTCTCAAGTGCTGCCTCACTTTAAATAATATGTATGTGGATAAAAATAACAATATTCATTAAAAATTTTTTTTTTTTTTGAAGTTCACATCAAATCGTCGCACATTCGACAACGGAAGGGTATGTGAGAAGAGAATATTTGTGTTGCAGTTGGGCGGATATTTCAATTAAGGAAGTACAAAAATCACTATGTGCTGTCATAAGTAACAAAATTATATATGTATATAATACTGTATATAATACATATCTTCTTTCAGTAGAGAGAAGAAAAGATTCCCTTCATTTTATGCCGCTCTTATCTGAAGTGCATGTACTTATGAGCACTATCTGCTAATATATTCGCGGTAATTTCATCATTACATTGATAGTTCATATAAAGTACTGTTTATATTCATCAAATACATGTATTTCCTCTCTCCTCCGCCTTCACTCTTTGGTAGCCCGCAATAAATTTTCCACAATATTGATATTATGTAGAATGAAAAATTCCACTTGACGTAAAAACGCAAATGTCTTTGTGTAATAGTATAGAAACTGGCAATAGAGTTGGCTAACTGAAATGCCATTGGAAATAAAGACAGAGAATATCTACAAATGTAAATAAAAAATCTGTTTTCTGCCACTTTTAGTTGATCCTTATATGCTAACAGCGTGCATGATCCAGAGGCTTGCTGTTAAAGTATTACAATTGTAAGCACCTTGTACGCATGTTTAGGAAATTCTTTTTCTATTTCAATTTTATACAAGCTTAATCCAGGCAATATTTCAGAATGCTTACTGAATTGTTTATTGGGTTTAGAGCTTTGAAAATATATATCGGCACCATTTTTAAAATATTTTTGATTTCATTTTTCCGAAAAACTCAAAGCAAATCAACATTTTATACGAACTTTAACATTTCTG
This sequence comes from Megamerina dolium, assembly GCA_963854835.1. Classification (NCBI taxonomy): domain Eukaryota; kingdom Metazoa; phylum Arthropoda; class Insecta; order Diptera; family Megamerinidae; genus Megamerina; species Megamerina dolium. The sequence continues at coordinate 45,721,752 of OY978527.1, forward strand.
GTTTAAAAAAAGTGAAACATTCTTTAAAAATAGTCCTTTTATTTAACACAAAAAGAAAAATTATTACAGTAATAATAAATTTTGATATGTCTTTTGAGTGAAAATGAATAAAAACATCTTTTGTGGTGTTGAAATTAAAATATATATAAAATATATTTCATGTAAAAACTTCTGAACGTTTGTAAATGTGGCCACTTAGAGCTTTACATACACACACACACACACATTCACATGTGTGTATGGTATACCTAAACATTTTGCATTTTTTTTTTTCTTCATTTTAAATAATTTATTTGACAATCGGGATATGTTGTGAACATGAGAATATGGAAAAAGAAAAAAAAATTATTACTGATTTGTACTGGGAATGCGAATATGATAAGAGTAAATGAAGAAAATACATATTGCTATTTATTCAGAATTTATTCTTCAAAATGTTTTACTGCTGCTGCTTTCCCTCTTTCACTCTGTCGCTATTGCTTACTGCTTGTTAACTTGGCTCTCCATGAGGAATAATTCGAAGAAGTAATTAAAGAAGAAACGAAAGCGTCTTTTCTATTGAAGGATATAAGGATATATCGTAGTCGTATCGTGTAGAAAGTGAGGCGTTTATATGTCATGCAAACGCACACACATTGACGCAATTGTACATACATAGCATGTGTATGTTCAACACATATGAACATATGTATGTGTAACAGTTTGTGGTCGTGCGTGTGGCAAAAACAAAAAGGGGATAAAATAAGATTTATGGGTTATGCTTGTCACCAAAAAAGGATACGACCACAAAATCTAACAAAAAGGAAGAAAATGCGTGCGCAGGCAGTAGTAGTAACATTACTCGGATGATGATAACGAAAAATATCGATATTGACTTTTACACATACACGCACTTGCACGCCTCATAGAAAGAAGAAACGAATAATAAAAATAATCATAAATTTAAATAGAGAGTACATAATATTAAAGAGTGGATGATTTTGCAAAAAATGAATATGAACCTACTTCAATTTAAAAGGTTTAGCCCGGAGAGGACTATAAGTAAAATATATACGAATCCTTATTTACATATGTTTTCGAAATATGTACGATATATACTCCAATTGAAGTATATTTAAAAAATGTATTGCCATCATTGGTACATTATGAACCGCACGTGCTTAACAAGTAGACAATTTTATATTCAACAATAAAATTGTAATTAATTATTTATTAAGCCATCTACACATGCACGATCGTAAAAGTGTATATTATTTTTATGACCATTTCAAATTAAGGTATTTTTAAATATACACACTTTCAGTTGTAGGAAAATTAAATGCGCCTCAGTAATAATAGCTTGACATTCTTTGAAGTTGACGCCTTTCAATGAAATGGTGAAAGTTTTACATAATATGTAACTTGATGAGTTTTGAAGCCGCCCTAGTGTCATTTACAATTAATTGTATATAGACAAATCAATAAGTACGAGTAGGATGTAAAAGAAAATAATTGTGTCTTTAAGAAGGCTCAAGTAAGCGATAAATAGTAATAAGTACGACAATCATTATTATAACCTATATTTAAGTAGAAAGGTATATTCATTTTGGTCAAATAGAATGTAGAAAATACACCGCACGAAGCTACATGTGGTGCAAGCGTATAGGTGCTATTACAAATGGGCATGATAGGTCAGCTGACATGTCCACACAGAACAATTCCCGAGTATAGCCTCTGGTAAACAATTTCTAATGCATTATAACTTACTTCATATTTTATTTAGAAGAATAATTTTTTATGCATATCAAAGAACGCTTACATTTAGTGCAATCTATTTGCAAAGTATTGTAAATATATAAGCAGATAATAAATAACATTGCAGTAAATGAGCGAGCTGAGCTCATGTAAAATCAATTTTTAAATTTTCATTTCCCATACCTTAAGCTTCCATTTAAGGTGACTGTAATAAACACATTTATATGGCAAAATGGAATATCCTTGCTTTAAAGACGTGTGCCACATCCACTAATTGATATAGCTCCCATACAAAATGACACATTAAACAACATTTAACTTAGGTTAGGTTAGGTTATGTGGCTGCCCTCTCTCTCTGATAGGACACACTTAGGCCAGAAAGGCCCATTGTGATACCACCAAGCTTATCTTCCAATACTGTTAAATTTGGACAGCATTCAAAGGGACCTACTTATATTAGCCGGTTCCAAACGGCAGAACCCTTGTGACATCACTTTAACTTAGTCTTGTCACAGCGCTTTTTTAAGAAGCATTTTTGGCAAATTGTTACTGCCTGAAAAATTTCCAATTCTTGCCGGCAGGTGGGTACCGTTCAAAAGAAAAATCTTTTCGATACTAAATTTTGTTATGCTTCAGCCGGGGATTGAACCCACGACCTACAGATCAGAACGCCAACACACTAACCATTGAGCTACGGGACCCACTTATTATAACTTATAGTACATAGTTTTCCATCTAGGTCAATCTTATTCGGTATTTACCACCAACGCAAAAAGATCCAACAATTTCTCTCTCAAAAACCCTAAACCAGCTCTCATCCATAGGTGAAAGAAATATGATGAGGAATCTATAGAGTTGTGGTGTTCATTCTTCGAGAGAGAGCTCGACTTCTTATTTGCTTGCCTAGTCTACCACAGCAACTGACAACAAGAGTTATTGCTCGCATGATTTCCAGGCTGACTGACTGGCTGAAACGAAGTCCTACCAGGTGTACAAGCTTAAATCCCCTGTTTTTCGGTAAAAAAAAAACACATTTTTCTTTCGTAGAAAGCCAAAAATTAATATATTCAAAGTATTTGCCTCACCAGCTATACATTTTTCCCATCTCTCGGGCAATTTGTGTATACCATGCCAAAAGAATTCGTTATTTTTCGAGGCAAACCACTCGTCAAGACATTTTCCGACGTCTTCATACGAATCGAAGTACTGTTCGGCGAGCTCGTGACCCATCGACGAATACAGGTGATAGTCAGAAGGGGCCAGATCTGGTGAATAAGCGAGATGAGGTAGCACCCCCAATTGAGTGTGTCCAAGTAGTTTTGGACCAGTTTTGAGGTGTGCGATGGGGCGTTGTTGTGGAGAAAAATCAGATTCTCATGTCTTTGTTCATAATCAGGCCTTTTTTTCACCCATAACACGGCGTAATTTCACTAGTTGTTGGTGGTAGCGGTGAGCATTCACAGTTTCACCAGGTTTCAACAGCTCGTAGTAGATGACACCCTGCTGACCCCACCAAACGCACAGCATCGTCTTGCGTCCAAAGCGATTTGGTCTTGGAGAAGAAGTTGCTGGTTGGCCGGGATCGACCCACGATTTTTTTCGTTTAGGATTCTCAAAGTATATCCACTTTTCATCGCAAGTCACCACAAGATGCAGGCACGACCTTCTTTTTTGTCTAACAAGCAAGATTGCGCATGTGTTTTGGCGTTGCTCCATCTGCCTATCGTTCAATTCATGGGGTACACATTTTCCAAATTTTTGAACCTTCCCCATGGCTCGTAAACTTATGGAAATGGCTTGTTGAGTAACACCTAACTGTTTGGCAAGCAGTTTTTGCGATTGGGTGTCGTCCTCATCCAAAAGAGCCTGCAAATCATGGTCCTCAACTTTTCTGGGTCTATTTTCGCGCTTCTTGTCACTCAAGTCAAAATGGCCTTCTTTGAACCGACGAAACCAATCTCTGCAAGTGGTTTCCGATAGCGCACTGTCACCATAGGCCTCCACAAGCATTCGATGCAACTCAGCAGCAGATTTCTTCAAATTGAAGCAAAAAAGTAGATCTTCCCGCATATGCTCTTTTTCTGGCACGAAACTAGTCATGATTATACGATGAAAAATGTATGTTGTTGTATGAAAACACTGATGATGTTTACTAATTGATATAAACAGATGTCGAACTCACAGCGGATTTAAGCTTGTACACCTAGTATACTACTTCATAAGTAGATTTGTACACCGTGACGTGTCATCCCTAACGCAGATACTTCTTACGGATACAAAAGTCTTTACTTAAAATAATTTTTGAGAATATTGTTCGACAGAAAATTGTATATCTGTTTTCGTGATTTTGAATAATTTTCCTAATTACATGCAAATTATGGACAAGCTTGTAGAGCTTATGATTTAAAGTAATCTCAAAAAGGTGCTTTTGCATTATTACTTGTTAGTGTTGGAAAAGACTTCTCCGATTAATTTTTAATATTTGAATGTAAAAACAGGCTCTTGATATTCATATTTGATACCCGGTGTTTGCATCGGTCAAATAATTGTCAATCCCACTACCCATCACTACTCAAATAACCTCAAATGTAGAGTGAAATAAAAACTGAAATGCCCATCAAGTAATATGATACTTTATTCTTACGTCTACTCCACTTGAACTGTAGTAGTTCTGTTTTTTTTTTTTTTTTTGTGAAGGAAATGAATCTAAAAACAACATTTCATTATTAGCAAAAAAATAAAACCAAAAAGAAAAAAAAAACAAAAAAACATCATAAAACACCACAAGAGTAAAGGAAGCATAGGATTCGTTTACGTGTTTACATATTCGTACTTGTTCTTTTCATGTCCTTAACTTGATATGGTTTCTCTCTATTATTAGTATAAAGCTATTTTTATGTGCACATGTGTATGTGTTGTATATGTAGTATGTATGTATGTATATGTTGAATTGTTGTTGAATTGAAGATTGGCGTAAATTCTCATAATTCCAGTAACTTCTCCATCGCTTTTAATAAACTCATGCATGTCGCGCATATATACTCCTATACTGGCTGGCTTGACATGGTCTACATGTATACGATATAACGTACAGGAACATTTCTATATGCATATATCAGCATGGCGTCCTGTATTGTACATACATATTGTACCTAATGGAATTTGAATCCTTGCAAGGGTTTATATTACTGCTGTTGCTGAAGTTGGAGTTGCGGTTATTTTTTGTTTTTATTATTATTTTTATTTTTTTATTGTCTTTGCATTTTTGTGCTTCTTTATTTTTGTATCGATATAAAGTATTTGTATGATTTAGTGTGGTGGAATATGAGAAATCAAATTAGCTCAATGAACATTTACGCAATCAAGTGAAATTCTTACCCCATATATTGTATTCACACACACACATACACACACACATACACACACACATTCACACACATAACATGCATAATAAATTCGCAAACAAATTTGAACACATCTATGCACATTTTACTACATGTATATAAGTCTATGAACACATATGTACATATTACATATCATACATAAGTAAGGAAGCCAACATTTAGTTTGGCAGCAGTGTTGGTTAGTGTTGTATGAAATACTACAGCTTAAAATTGTTGGTATTGTTGTTGTTTCTGTTCTTTTCTGTTCTACTCATATGTAAGCCCTTAGTTCGATACAAAGCATATACTCGTATGTTGTATGAATAACATTGAAAAAAGCCTCTTAAAATATCAAATTATGAAATGGTAGAGGGTAGTGATGGTCTATGAATTGAATATGGTATGAATATTTGAATGCTTGCTGTTGTGTCCCCATTTAATATTTATTTAAATATTTATATTTTATTATATTACATTTTCATAAAGGGGGACTGTTTTGTAAGTATGAAGTAAGTTTTATCAAAAGAAACTCGAGTCAGTCCGTAATTGTTTATGAGTTTGGCATTTTCAATTTTACCAGTTTGGGGTAAAATTTATTTTAATTCAATTAAATTCACAATTAAAATGGGACAAGGGTTTGTGGTTGAAGAAGTCAACTATGGCTACCTTTGAAGCTAATGTTATGCTTGCAAAATATGTAGTACTTTAATGATAGTTTGATGTTGCAAAGTTAAGACCCATTTGGTGGATGTGTCGAAACTTCTCATCCAATTTCTATCAACTTTTATAGAGTTAACATATGCCATATGATATATGTGATTTGGCATTATCCTGATAAAATACAACATGCTTTCTATCGTTCTTTTATGACGTGATTTCCTTCATTACCCTCTTCATTGATATTACTTGCTTACAGTAGGGTGAAAAATCAGTGTTGGAAAACTCATCATATACTACTATATGTTTTTATGTCATTTATTACATTTGGTGAGACTGACGTCTCAGTGGTTAGTGTGTTCGCCTTCTGATCTGTAGGTCGTGGTTCAATCCCCGGCTGATGCATAACAAATTTAATATCGATAAGATTTTTCTTTCGAATGGTACCTACCTGTCGGCAAGCAATTGGCAATTCTTCCGACAGTAACAACTTGCCATGAAAAAGCTTCTAAAAGAACTCTGTGACAAAGCTCAGAAAAAGTGATGTCACAAGTGTTCTGCCGTTCGGAACCGGTTAAAATAAGTAGGTCCCTTCTAATACTGTCCAAATTTAAGACGCACAACAGTAATGGAAGAGAAGCTCGGCCAATGAGCCCTTTGGGGCTTTAAGTGCCACATATTTATTTATTTATAACTTTGACTTGAGGCATTATGACGTCTAATGAACGAGGAGCCTATACTGATCCAGATTAAGCGTAGGAAGTGGCGCTGGACTGGCCACACGCTAAGAAAGCAGTCAGAAAACATCACGAAAATGTCACTTGAATGGAACCCGCAAGGGAGCAGAAACCGCGGACGGACAAAAAACACTTGTAGAAGGTCAACCCTACCGGAACTAGCTGATTTCAACCTCACATGGGATGAAATCGTGTGCGATGGAGAAGGCTTGTGGAGGCCCTATGCTCTAATTAGGAGTAAAAAATAAGGGGGAAAAAATAATAATAACTTTAACTATAATTAGGTTCCATAAATTCTAAATTCATACATTTTTACAATAATTTACAGAAAATGTGAATGGGCCGAGGTGCGTTCAGTACGCTTTGTTGATAATATCGTTCGACATTATTTACATTTTTACATTTTTATTGTAGAAAATAATGTCGTTAAAGTGCCAAATAATATTTTGACATTATTAGAAATATTTATCAGTCCATTCAAACTTAACTAATGTAACGCACAATATATTGAGTTTTCAGCCTTCCAATTTTTAAGGAAGGCAGAGGAATAGGGAATCAGCTCTTTTAGTTTGGTGTCGCTGAACAGTTTGCCAGTGAACGCTATAGTGTAGGGTGTACCTACCTATGGAACTCAACAAGTTTGTCACTACATAATCGTCTTTATAATACAACTAACACAAATATAAGTAGAGGCTACGTATTGATTTTGTCTAACCGAGATGACTTAATATCGTAGTTGGCCATATTTCTGCATTGTAATAAATATTTGGTTTCTGCTTATACAAGTACTTGTACTTACATATTACAAATTTGTACTTATGGTTGATGAGTAATTTACTACGCTGCAATAAGCAATGTCTATACCACTCTCTATCATCAATGAATTGGTATCAAACATAAGTTGGCACTTACTTTGAAAAGATAATTATTTTATTGTCCATTATTTATGAAAATTTGGAAGAAACTCGCTTACACAAGAGATATTCTTAGAGTTTAGATGAGGTTAAATGAAAATAATGCATCCATCAGTTGTACTCTTATTGCTGTTGAGTGTTGTACTACTACACAATCAAATAAATGATGAATCATGAACACGCCACCAATTTGTAGTACAATAAGTTTTTGTGTAAATAAAATGCAATACAATAACATCATGCACATATACTCTTACATAAATGAATGATATTTATGTACCTATATAGACATATTTAATCCACAAACATACCTATATGGTATAGGTATTGTTTTTTGTGCTTACTAAAGAGCCAAATATTCAACACGTTGCATGCAACAGCTTTCTATGCTCACAACCGCACATACAGATAGATAGATACCTATATATATACCACGGATAATAATAATACATAAAAATTGAATTCCTTTCACACTTTATCATTATAAATTGAAAGAAAATCACAGAGTTTGGAAGTTGTTGGAAAAATTTTGTACGAATGCGCGCATTCAACGAAACTATAATTTAACAATTTTAATGGAGGGAGGCTTCCCTATACATACGAGCACATACCGACCAACAAATATGCTCGCATACATTATACCTACTATTTATAGGTGTATGCTAAAGGTTCTGCCACATTTGTTGTTGGTAATTCAACTGTATAAGTAGTAGGTAGCAGCAAAAGATAACTGAAGAAGAAAATGAATACGACGACGAAGAGGCGTTCATTTTGATACGCCTTCTAGTGAACGGTGGCTCGATTGTACTGTTGCTGCTGCTGCTGCTGCTGCTTTTGCTTTAGCTGCTGTTAGAAGAAAACTAGTTAATTATAGTGTAGCGCAGTGTTCGCGTTTAGTATACATAATTATAGCAGCTTCAATTTAATATATAACATATTATGTGCATTGAAAAGAATTACAAAAAAGAAAAACCTAAATCAAAACAAAATCAAGACTAAAACTAACTAAAATGAAAATCTAAAATGGCAATTCTGTTTCTCTATGAATTTCCTTAAAGGAAATAAAAATAAATAAGTGAATGGATATCTATTTGTGTTTAGTTAAATTACAATCCTGTATATAATATACAATAATCATATCTAATAAGTGGGGGTGTCTATTGGCTAAAATATAACAGAAATTCAAGTCGATATGAATAGGATTCGCAAGAAATTACGAATAAATACTGAAAATATTTGGTGCAAACAACTCTGTTCAACAAAGAACGTAAGCTTAGCTTCATTTCCAGTCATTCTTGTTGTGTGATCTCATTCATATGAGTCTAATTCTATAATCATTCCACAGGTGTTCTTGTTCAGCAGTTGAGGTAAATATTTCTGTACGAATTTATATACATATATGCGTTCCTAAGTTCAAAAAAAAAAATTTTAAATTGAAACCCTCTTGAAAATACCCTGAAATATCAAAAATTCATGTTTTCCTAAAACTGAGAAAATCAAAATTTTGTGAGGGAGCTCCTACCTCCTAAGGCGTCAAGTTGAACTTGTCATATTTGAGGAAAATTTCGGGGCAGAAAAATTAACACAGATTGTTCATACATTTTATGGATAAAAGAATGATTCTCAACTAATTTCGAGATTATTGGTGACCTTTCAGGTACTTTTAAGTTAATTAGTTAATAAAAACTAGTGGGGGTGGGTTTTATATGTATCCATTACAGGTCTACTTTGGGAGTGGTAGAAGGGGAATTTATAAAAACTTAAATTTTGTGGGGGAGTTCCTCTAATGTGTAGAAGTAGTGCGTGGCTATGCCCATAAAAATGTTCAGGAGATAAAATTAATTGGTGTCGCTTATACAGTGTAACCCTCGATTTTGTGAGTTCTAATGTATGATTCGACTTACATTATTTTTTTTTTCTTTTTCTTTTAGGTGAAATATGTCCTGACCGAGTCAAATCAACTCCGGTTTCCGAATTCAGCGACTCCAAAAATGTATATTATTATTGTTAATGGGGATGTAGCACCGCGACCTATAAGACCTATCGTGCCCCCTTCATTTTCTTTCAAAGTATTTCTTTGAGTCCAACATCCTCTATGAAATATAGTATTGCGCCTATATTCCCGAGTCTGATTGCCCCATCAGTTAGTAAATGTTCACCTCGGTGTTTCTTACGTTTTTGCATTACTGCGGGGCATACCTCCAGCACGTTAAATAACAAAATCTGGAATCACGTTATGACCGGTTGATATCGTGATTTCAGATTTTGAGATTGACAATCATCATCATTTGAGTTGGATAGGAAAAGACGTTGAATTAGTTGCAAAATGCTTTAACTTTTGACTAAGGTCCGTCGTTGCAACACAATGAAATCAAGCTACTTTTGAAATGGGTTCTGTACTGAACCAGTAATATGAAGCTGTGTGTTTGGCACGACAGGAAGGTAGTCGTTCATCGTGAGGTATTAACAGTTATTTTACACTCGAATGCGAACATGTAGTGCGATTAAAATGGAGGACCGAAAAAAACATCCAAAAATAATCAACCCGCTGAGTGGGTTGGTTGACAAAGTTTTGATGAACCCACCACTGTATGGTGCTTCCCTAAAAAGCTTTCTCAAGATCTCAAGGAAAATTTCTTATCAAAGTTATTCAATCAAAAATTGCGCAACCTATTCTGTTCTGTCATTATTTTGCATATTCCCTAGTTTTCTTATTTTCTTTTTTTATTGAAATTTATACGCATTTTTATAGTTTCCTTACACAACGTCATGGCATTTAATATACATAATTATTTCAACCTGTATCGATACGCGAATGAACAGCAATCATCTTTCCGCTGTGTTAGTTGCCAGTTATGCTATCAGCTGAGTAATTTAAATTTCCTGCTAATTTGAATAGTAATAAGTAAATCACTGAAATTAATTTTCATCGAGACTAGCATTTAGTTTGCCAGCTACACTAGCGTTATAAATTATGCACGACAGCTTCATCAGCGATGTCACTGCAATAGCGACTTTAAGCTAGGGTGGCTGTGAATTCATATTATGTACCTAACATAGATGTTGGAACTTACGTTTAGGCGTAAAATTGAACTGAATTTCAATATCTAATATTTCTTTTGTTGTTGCTGGTAGATATGCATCCAAAGATGAACAGTTAAAAATCAGTTTATTCAGTCTTTAAATCATTTTGTTTGATTTTAATTTTTGTTTTTGTTTTACTTCAACATACTTTGGAGGCTATTTCATCTATAGTACTCGTACATGAAGTTGCAACATTTATAAATATTGTGTAATTCGTGGCATCGTACAGCCAGAGTGCCGGTAGTAGTAGTGATGAAGTCGTCAATAGTGACGACGATAAAACTGATGATGATAATAATGATGATGGTGGCGGCGGTGGTGGTGTGCGTAGATTTGGACATGTATATGAGTGTGTATATATGAGAAAATGTTAATTTCTGTGCAGCGTTGCATGTCATTGTTGTAATTTAATTGCCTCTGGATGGTTGCTCTGTATTTCTTGGTGGACTTGTTTGTACGACGACGTAAGAATCATACGGGCAATTGGTGGGGAACTGTTTTACCAGATTATAATGCATCAGTAACAACGACAGATGCAGTAGCAGCAGCAGCAGCAGTAATGCTGATGCCACATAATTATATTGCATTTTTCTGGAGCATACAATTACAATTGCACTTCATACCAGCACTATCGCCCTTCTCTCTAACGGTGTGACTGGATACGAATGACGGTTGGATGATGTGAGACTAATGCAATACTGATGAAGATGCCGATGAGAGACGATGATGTTAATAATTAAATTTTTATTGGATTGCATTTATGATTTTTCATTACCTACTATTTTACGATGGTAAGCGTGCGGGCGTATGCTTACGCTTATAGTTATGCTTATATGTATCATACTTAATAGGAAAATGTGATGCTGCAATCGGCCAATTATATTATTTATGATGTTGCTGTTGTTGTACGATATGCGAAATGTGTGTCAATTAAAAAATGCTGGTTGTGATTTTTTGAAATCATTTTCATATGTAAAATAATACGCAGCAATATTCATAAGGCACACAGTGCGCCAATTTAAATTATTATTATAAAAATATGTCTTGTTAGGAATATGATTTTTATAAGTGGCAGATTTGTGTGATATATAAGAGTATGGAGATATAACAGATGAGAGTATTACCATTTTTTATATAACTAGAAATTCTCAACGTGATCACGTCATCCATTAAATTTAACATCAACTACTTACTCCACACCATTTTGTGGGTTTGTAAGTAGTTTTTCCCCACTTTGTTTTATTATTATGCGCATACCTACATAACAAATCTTAGATACGCTACTCCTACACATTTGTATGACAATTAGGAGTATTTTTCGAAGTCGTCGAAGCATCATTTCGAAGCATCATTGGAAGTTCTCTTGGAACTTACATCTCTTCACATTCACATCCAGTTCCAAGCAAAGAGGGCTATCATGAGAATGACTGCTGTTAATAGCGGACCAGGCATATGGATGGACCGCAAGAAATATGATGTTCTAATAAAATAACATCTTGAAGTCGTAATGCCAACGGACCAAATACATATGGAATTCAGCTTTACTAAGCGATTCCAAACAGAGCTCAGTAAAAAAAAAACAAATGTTAAGGTATATCTAACATCTAATGAAGGGGCCGAAGCTGGAGTGATAGGCCCGGGGTTAAAATACTAGGAGACTTTAGGTAACAATACTACTGTCTTTCAAGCGAAAATATAAGCGATTGACAGGTGTGCCCACTCCAACATCATACGCCAATACGGGAATAGAACGATTGCAATCCTGACAGACAGTCAGGCTGCTATCAAGGCACTGAACTCTAACCAGGTGAAATCAAAACTGGTGTGGGAATGTCTTGATAAGCTGGGTAAACTTGGTGAAAATAACCAATTATGGATCCTTTGGGTTCCACGACATATTGGAGTTGGAGGCAAAGAGCTGACGGATAGGTTTGCCAGGAAGGGAGCAGCAACACCCTTTGTAGGTCCAGAACACTTCTGTGGTCTGGGCAAAGAAGCTTTATCCATGCTCATTAAAAGGAGTAAAGAATCAGAAATGCAATCATACTGGGAAAACCTACTAGGGTTGTCTCAATCCAAGACACTTTTAGGGATCTATAACCTAAAACGACTTGAGGAATGTATCAGTTTAAACAAGAATAATGTAAGAATCGTCACGGGATTATTAACAGCACACTACCGGCCGAATTATCACTTAAGGAAACGGGGCATCTTCTGGGCTGAAATCCGCCGACATGGCAGGGAGGAGAATAAAACTGCAAAACATGTGTTGGGAACGTGCCCAGAACTTATGCACACAAGAAAAAGTTCTGGGAATTTATAATACCGAAAAATCTGCTGAAGTTCATTAGGGTAGGATTTATACTAAACTTCCTTATGGATGCTAGACTTAGAGAAATACTCTAGTCCATGATGGCGTGCACAATAGACCTAGGGTTGCAGTGCAATACAACCCTCTAATAATAATAATAATAATAATAATAATAATATTCGCGTGTAAAGTATGAAAAAACACATTCAACAACTCATTTTTATATGGTAACTATGCGTGGTTTTCTTCCGATTTTGCTTATTCATGAACACGCCCATTCAATGGGGAAAATAATCGTATGTGTCAATTTGCAGCTCTCTCGTTCTATAATTACGGGAGTTATCGTGTGAATAGGCGACCATGGAGGAAGATTGTTTTGCATTAAAACCAATTTAAAATTTAAATTTACCATGAAAAATATCCTGAAAGAGCTCTCCAATAAGAGTTTCCAATAAATGTTATGTCAGATGAGATCTTCCGTTCGGGATCGATTAAAAGCTCCCTTCCGATACATTCCTAACTTAGCACTTTAGTCGATACTAGCTCAAAAATCTGACCAACACACCTCACTGCTTATGATTTTTTCTATAAATTATTTTTAGTGACCCATCCATATTTTTTTTTTAGATTGGTTGAGGATTGTGCGCTTGAGAATATTCTTTTGGAGGGATTTTGTGGCTTTGTGATTTATTTTTATGGTAAATGAATATGTATATTTTGTACATATCTATGTTTGTCTACTTATTTATTTAGTTTATCCTTGGTAATTGGTAATTGTGGTATATACAAATGCGACAATTTGAGTTCTAGTGTACTTACATATGTGCGTGTGGTGTGAATGTGAACAAAACTCATTTAACGAGTTATATTAATTTATTTAAAGTTACACGTGCATTTTGAACTCATCTACAACGAGTTGCAGTACATCGGCAGTACTTGAGAGTAAATAAATTATACAATTTGTGTGCTCATACACTCAAAATCATACAAGCACGCATGAACACACACACACACACACACCATATCACAATGTATACAGATTGAGGTGTAGATGCTTGGTTGACTTCGAAAGTGATGTAATTTGTTGCAAATAGATATGTGTTGCAATAACAACAATGTGTATAATGTATGATACTTACATATTAAATGAGTACTTGCATCTTGGCGGACGTGCAATATTTACTGCATGCTATTGCAAACAGTTAATGTGGTATAAATAAACAACAACAACAACAAGAACAACGCCTAATATATTGCGATATTTTAATTGCCATCATTTTGCTAAATGCATGCATTACATTTTCTATGCAACAACATGTTGCATGTGTGCCAAAATTATAAAATGAACCTGTTTATGTGCTGCATCATAATTGTTGTATTGTATTATAGCCACTTTAGGCTGCTGTGCGCGTAACTGATGAAAGCTTAGCATTGCAAATAAGGCGAGTAAGAGAGAAAGAGAGAGAGAAAAAAACTGAAAGTTGCTGATTTTCAATTAATAAAGTGGAAAAACAACAACATTGAGAAGAGGATGGTCAAATACTTGCATACGCTCGAGCACATAAATCAAATAGGATTAGCTTGGTGACGCCATTCAGCCAGCAGACAGACAGCAGTTTGATATTGCATGTTGCATTTTTGCTTCCTAGCTGCAATGTGGAGACTGGAGGAAAATGACTGAAATTTATACCCTAAGGAGGCATCGACACATTACAATTTATCATCCAATAGCAACAAGTACTAGTTACATGCAAATGTACATGTATACGTACATACATACATACATATTACAAGCTGCCTCTAAACGTTGCCCTAGCCAGTGTCGTTGTTAATGATGCCATGGCGTAATTAACACTTTTGCAGCTGTGGTCGCATTTTATATGCATTAGGGAGGACCGTTTTCAAATTTCAAACCTATAATTTCAGGCATTTTTGAAGAAAGTAGAGAGATATTATGAAGGGACTGTGAATGTGTATGTCTTTCAAAATATATTTGCTTAATGATTCTATGCAAACCTTATTATAAAAGTTTACTATGAAATAGGATTAAGAATGAAGATCAATATAGTTCTTATGTCCATCATAACTTATATTACAAGCAATTATTTGTGGGTCAGTATTTACAATGACTCTACAAAATCAGATCTTCAATTCTACTTATTAAATATTGAATGTTGATTTGAAGGTCTTGGCTTATTTGAGAATTATACCTACACACTTTACTTTTGAAGTAACCGCATAAGTATGAAATCTAATGGATATAAATCACACGACCGCGGTGGCAATATCATGGCTCTCTTTACTCCAAACGCCACATCAAACAGTAATTTTAGGGCTATGTAATAATTGTTATTGAATTATTCGAGAATTTCGATGATCTACACATGATATTTTTGGTCATTCACTTGTCCGTTCAATGAAGTACGTATTAGAGTGCTGCAGGAATGTATTCGTTTGCATCTTCAAAACACTCTATTGATATTAAAATAGAATCTCTCATTCATTCTCTTTAAGCACATACGAATTAAAATGAATAAAATAGAAATAGATGGATGTAATGCATTTGAGAGTACTCTAAATATTCGTTTTGCTTTTCTATGTTACATTATAATACATATAAGCAAAAAAATACAGTAGATAAGACAACATGACACGGCAAGACGAAGTAATACAAATCTTCAGTGTCTGTCATGAAAAGTAACAACAATTATAACGTACAACATACTCGTAGTACTCTCAAACTCTCGTAGTACTATGAAATATGCGTTTCTTTGAAGAGAAAAAAAAAACGAATGTATGGAATATTTCTTATACAAGAAATGAGTGGAGTATTCTATTTGTCTAATATTTTACTCTCACTCATTTTCATTATATTTAGATATGCTTTGCAAATATTATACATGTTTTGAGAATAAAGAGAATCATTCGAAAATCAAATACATTCTCGCAGCTCTCTAGTACGTCAATATAAATGATTTTCTTTCAAAACACAGCAACATTTTATTTCCTCAACATGTTTCCGAAACATACCTGCTGCTCATCTCTACTTCTTAGGCAGGCTGACCTATAAAATTAATTTCAAAATAGTTGAATATTGACAAATAACTCCATTATTGTCCAGAAATCGCACCAAGATAGTGATATATATGATGGATCCATAATAATTATTCTGTACCAGCATTTCCCTCAAATGTGCTTAGCCCCTATCTTCACCCCTTGAGGGGGTTCATCTATAAGCTGATACTATATCCATATGCTATATTCGTGAAGAAAAATATATTTTTTAATATACTTTCTACAGTTCCTCTTGGAAAATACAGTATTAATATTATTACAATATTAACAACACTTTTCACATGGAGCATGTGACAATTTTAATGTGACACAAGTGAGTACAACCACAAAGTGGTTGCGCGCATGGTTAATTTTTATTTATTTTTTTCTCACATACTAAATCTTACGTTTCAGAGCTTTTGCTCTATTCGTCTCACATTCATTCATTTACTTATTATTTTTCTTTCTCGTTTTATCTTTCTGCTCCATACACTTGCTACTGTGTCTTGAGACATAGTCACAGCTCATCTATCAATTTCTTTGATATGCGGTTATTTCAATCAGTAAATGCGTATATGCGCGTGCGATTATCCGACACCTGCCTGTCTTGTCGTTTGGTTTTTCGCACTCTGTTGCAATAACCACATACGGGTATGCACGCTTACACATATCAATTCGTACATATCTACTTTATATCTATACATATCTGGAATGCTGAATATGCACTAACGCACACAAGCTGTAACAACATCAACATTACGACTAAGTGCAAAATATATAAAATCTACAGCCCTGACCACTTTTAGAAAATTGTACAATTTTCTTTCAGATTAATACAAAAATAATTGTTGCAAAAAATTCCATAAGTAGTGATACGTAATACATCTTTTTGAATGTCAATGTGTGTATGTGTGTTCATATGGAAAGGGTGTTTTTGTAGGAATAAGTTTTTAAAATCGTTGTATTGAGTAGATTTTATCACATGAGTATCTATCTATTCGGTCTAATGTTAACCCCTATATATACCCGTGTATAGACACTACATTTTACGCTTAATAAATAATTTACAAAACATTTGTAGTCTGCATTTTTATTGGCACAAATCATAATACTTACGAATGCAGGATGCAACAGTAGCAGCATCAGTTTAACATTTCACTGTTGCAACAACCGTAGAGCAAAAAAAAAAATAAAAATTATAAGCCATCATCATCATTATCAGCATCACGAAACACGATTCAAGTAGTCCATGTTCGTAGTGAAATATTTCCTCTTTTTTTTTTTTTTCTTTCTTCATATGTGACAACTTTGGTACGTGCGCCAGTATGAGTAGTATTTAGTTGATATAGCAAATATTGTTGCACAACATGTGGCACATTTAATGTACTAAATTAAGTTAATGTTGTACTTCAGACTTTGCATTTTTTTTTCTTTTGTTTTTTTTCAATTTTTTTCATCGCTGTAATTTTTTCTCGTAAATTTCATTACAATGACAACAAATAATTAAAATATTTTCACTTTCATTTTTAGGCTACTTGCTCAAGTACTACTGCAAAGACTGTGCTGCCATTCACTAATGCTTGAGGCTACCGGCGAGGTGCGTGTGAAGAGCTTCATTATTATTAAAATTGCAACACAAAAAGGTAAAACAGGGAGGAAGATGCTGATGTGGATTAAATATGCATTTTATTACTTAACACATACTGCTGAGGGTTCTAAAAGAATTCCTTCAATTGAGAATATTAGTCATAAATGAAACAATTTATAAGTCATGAGAATATAATGAGTACGTGCGCGATCCCAAATCTACCCGGCCTAACAAAGAAAACACAACAAATTTGGGAAAATTTTTCTTTATTGCTCAACATAATCTCCTTTCAGCTCTATACACTTTTCCCAGCGATATTCTATAGCTTTGATACCCTGTTTATAGGGTGAACTGTCTAGCTCATTAAAATAACCATCTACTGCAGACTCCACCTCTTCATTGTTTGCAAATTTTCTACCACCAAGCCATTTTTTCAAATTTGGAAATAGAAAATAATCCAAAGGAGCTAAATCCTGCGAATAAAGTGCGTGCTGAAGCAATTCGTGCTTTAACTCATTGATTTTGACCATCGCAATAGCGGATGTGTGAACTGGTGCTTTTTCTTGATGAAACAACACTTTCTTTTTCGCCAAATGCGGCCTATTTTTCTTTAATTTCATCACTTAAACGCTGCAACAAATAAGCACAATTCTCGTAGTTGATTGTTTTTCCTTTTTGAAGATAATCAATAAAAATTATCCCACGTGCATCCCAAAAAAACAGACGCCATAACCTTGCCTGCAGATGGAACTGTCTTCGCCTTCTTTGGACACGAGTCTCCCCTTTCAGTCCAATATTTTGACTGCTCCTTTGTCTCAGATGTGAAGTGGTGGACCCATGTCTCATCCATGGTTACGAATCGACGCAAAAACTCAGCTTTATTACTGTGAAACATCGCCAAACACTCTATAGAAACATCTTCACGACGTTGTTTTTTGTTCTATTGTGAGCAAACGAGGCACCTATCTTGCACATAGCTTTTCTCCAAATTTTCGGTAAATATTCGATCTATAGCACTTTTTAAAATGCCTGTAATTTCATCTAGCTCACGCACCTTCAGCCGGCGATCATCCGATACCATTTTTGGATTTACTTAACCGTTTCTGGCGTGGCCACCTCAATTGGTCGACCACTACGGTGATCGTCTTGGCAGTTCGTACGACCTCGTTTAAGCTGTGCCATCCAATTTTTTATGATCGTAAACGAAGGAGCAGACTCCCCCAGAGTAGAATCTAGTTCGGCTTTAATATTCGTTGGACTGCGACCTTTCATTTGAAAGTATTGAATTACATCACAGTGCCCAATTTTTTCCATGTTTACAAATTCACTGAGGTCGTTAACTTAAAAAAAAAAAATACTACACAACGTGGTGCCTTGAAACTTAAAATATATGTTTTATAAGGTTGCCACTTTTCATCAAAGTAATCTTTTTTCCAACTACTGCCGCCATCTATATGTCAGGTCGGGTAGTTCTGGGCGCCGTCCCCCTATGCTTCAAATTTGCTTCAAATGACTTCAACTAAAATCGCATGCACCTCACTTCAAAAGATACAGTAATTGTAAATTACTTTTCATTGGCTATATCTTACAATTACACTCACACTCACACATTCACACATTTCATTGTCACAACAGTTGCAGTTGACGACAGTGGCAGACGGGTATATAGACGAGAAATAATGTGTCATAAAAATTACAATTAAGTGATGTAGCATAAAATGCGATTTTAAGCCACTTTGCAATGGCATGCAGCTATCATACACTCATAGCAATCATATTTCCTCATAGATTGTATGACAGGTGCAATATTGCTGCATGCATATATACAGATAATATGCATCCGTAAAGGTTGCAGCAACAAGTTTAAATGATTGTTGTCACATTTTGTTGTGTTTTGACGCACAAGATGATGCTGTTGCAATGAATGCTGTTGCTGCAATGTCACAACTTTCAATTTTGAAAATTAACGTAAACAAAATATTATTCAACAATATCGATGTAGACACATTGTGTGTGTCACATAGTGAGTATAATCAAAAATACCTTCTCTAATACATACATACTTCATGAGCATTGGTGTTAATGATGATGACGGTATATGGTGTGTTAGTGCAATAGCACATCTGCCACATTGCTCCATCATCATCATCACCATCATCCTACTAGTAGCAGCTTAACGCGCACATTTATTACGCCATGTTACGTGCCATTCGAAACGATTGGCAGTACATGAGCCGTGTAAAGTCACTTCCTTTTACTTGTTTGCTGTTTGCTCTTTGGTTTTTTTCTTTTTTTCTTTTATACATGTGCTGATGTTTTCCATTTGTCCATACCGCATACATTGGTTGTCGTCTTTCATCTATGGAATAAATATTTTAATGAGTTCGCATGTTAATTATCAAAATTAGTTGCTGTGCTTTCTTGTTTCGCTATTGCTATATATATATATATATGGCCATTGCTAGGCATCAAAGGCATACGCACACGCACACACACACACATCATCCTTATCAATGCTCTCACTAATATTACTCGTAAATAATGACTGGAGGATATTCATTACATATATATTGTTTAGTGGGTGGGTGTGTGTTTGTGTGTTGCCAGGGTTAGTGAACTCTTTTGGTATGGAAAGAGTATAATTTTCATATTAATTTCAATATATATATATGAATGTGTATGAAAATGTCGATTATATTTGAATAATTTACCTATTTATATACATAAAGTCAAGGTCTCTTATAGTCCAATATATTTTAGCATTTCGTTATATGATTGCATGATTTTTGAAAGCAATCAAATGTTTTGTGTCTTTTTGACTTCTTAATTGCCAGTGGTTTGTATACACTAACATTCAATTAGTTGAATTATATGAATTTTGTGAAATGAAATCTATAAAATTATATCAGAACAATCATATCATTTCGTAGAATGATTTTTCCTTTTGAACATTTTCACTGAACGTAATTACCCCATAACTCCAATCTTTAGGAGAGCTTTCCCACAAAATTGAAGGCTTTGCAAAAATCGGAATAATAGGCGGATGGAAATCAGGAATTTCCTTATAGTCACACATACACCTTCAGTCCCAAAATAATCCGTATTGGTTGAATAAAAAGCAGAAATAATTAATTTTAATAAAAATCATAATATTTATTCGAAATAGTCAGCATCACGATGGGTTATCACGCAATAATCTCCAACTGCCTAGCTCTCGATATTCAAAGTGAGTACGAATTAGTAATCGCCTCGTAACACCACTTGGAACAAACTCCTTATGAATAATTTCTTTGGAATCGCAAAAAGAAATAAAAATTGTTTTGATTTTTGATTTCAGTAAACGAAATCTTTTTGGATTTCCTTGCATTGCCACCACTCAACACTTTGACGCTTGGTTTCTGATTCATATTGGGAACACCATGCCTCATCGTGTCACAATCGATGGCTTTGCAATGCTCGATTTAATATTTCTTCTTCTTCTTCTTATTTCGTTTCGACAAAATCGTAAGAAAGATTCACAATACATAAATCATTAAAAAATTGAGAGATGGCACTACTTATTCCATGGCCTACATTACCAATCCGGACAGAGGTGTCTATTCGAAGGCATAGTTTTCTATAAGAGCTAGGCGTGATTTTCATTCGATTTCGCCCATTTTCCAATGCGTCCATTTATTAACCAATATAATCATACAAATGTATCCAGCTTTTGCTGCATATCTTTGTGTTTTCCTGGGCAAAGTCTGAAATTTACACACTTCAACATACTTTTGTATGGAAGGTAGGCGTGGTTTTAATCCTATTTCGGCTATACTTAAACTTATCTATTAGCTGATAAATATAATCATATGTACCGAGTTTCAGATTGATAATTTTATGTTTTCGTGCTCAAAGTGTGAAAATATGTAATGAAAACATACTTTTGTATGGGAAGTAGGCGTGGTTTTCATTTGATTACACCCCTTCCCAAACTGGTTCACGCTTTAATCAATAATTATAAGTATGAATATACTTTCAACTTGATAGCTTTAAATTTTCATCGGAAAAGTGTAAAAATATAAATACGTGAGTGTGTGGGGATTGTTGCCGGTGGGCCGCGCGATGGAAAATTGCTGCCCTGGTATGTTGGTGAAGTTGCCGCTGTGGTTACCGCTGCGGTTGTTGTTGTGCCTGTTGACTGCGCCTCTTTTTTTTTCTGATCGAAGAATTTAATTAGTGGACGTTTTTTATTGTTTCATCCACTTATCCTTGCACTGGCGATGATGATAATGATGATGATGATGATGCTGATGAAGTCAAAGACGTCAGACAAGGCACTTTTTCATATATTTATGGGAAAAAGCACTTGTTCTCTCTTCTTCCCTAATATTTTTAAATTAATTTTTCATTTGTATCTTAAAACACTGTTGTTCGTTTGATTCATTTTTGTAACAATTTATTTCTTTTACTTCTCTTCTCCTTTTACAAAAAAACCGAATTTCGTCGCGCACTGCACAGTGTATTTAAGGAACTCTTGAGAACGAATGATTAACCAAAACCAAGAAAAGTTAAAAGAAACCAATCAGAAATATAATGCCTTTAGATAGAAAACTAAAACCAAAGACAAAGACAAAGAGAGAGAAGAAGAGAGAGTATAAGAGATGAAGTGCAATAAAAAGTAGAGAGAGGGAAAGTGGGAGGAAATTATTTCAAATTAAAAGGAGAGTGAACAGAGGAATAGGAAGAGCCGTCATACACGGTGATGCCAGACGGCATATTCAGTCCATTTCCCCAATTGACCCAAAAATACACCGACAGTTCTGCGATTTTTACTCTGGCGTAAACAATACGAAAGCATCCATTTGTATGCGAGCTATACGTTGTTTATATCCGATGAAGCCTATTTTCCAACTTTTTCGTTTGTTAGTAAAAATAACCTTATTTACCAATTTTGAGGAAATGTGCTTCATAATTACGACAGTTATCATGAGAACATATAGATAGCTAGACTTCACTAAATCGCCTCGAATGCTGATTCTGTCCAATAATGTACATACTTTTGTATACATATCGCCTCTTAATAGCACAAGCTCAGCACTCAAATAGTCAAAGGTTTAGACTATTTGAGTGCTGGGTGTAGCTAACAGTGTTCCATAACGAAATACGGAATCTGTTTGGTTGCATTCATGATGTTTTTATGTCTTCGTTCGTTTTTTTTAGCATATTTAAATGAATACAGATGTACAATAATCAATTTTAATTACAGAATGACCCAAATTAAGCAAAAGATACAAATGAAATTTCAATTCGTACGTCTTAAGTGCTCGTATATAGTAACTTGTGTGCTTTCGATTGTGTTGCACAATTAAATATCATAAAGAAGGGTGTGGAAAGATACATGTGCCATACAAAATAACCCTTCTATTATTGTGCTTAAGGCATATAAGAGTATGCATATTAATACTTGTATGCACACCAAATGTGTCCATTTGCAGACTGCGTGTGTGACGATAATTGGGCATTCATTCAAAACTCACGCACACAATAAATCTGAAATAGGTTTGTTTCCTTTTTTTCCCATATTTCTTGTCTGAATGAAATCTTTGCATTGTGACACATGTGGTTCCCAAACGTAATCGTCAATCATTGCCAACTTCATTGCAAAGACACAAATGCGCCCACAATACACATGCAAAGTAAATATTTAGAAGAGGAAGAAAAAAAAAATATTACAGTGATATCTCTGAAAATACAAGCACATATCTATTGGCAAAACAACTCGAACTCATGTTGTTGTATATTCGTATACTTTAGTATATGAGTGAATGTATTTTACCTACCCTAGTCTTGATTTAAAATATAATGCGTCAGCAAATAAAATAATCAGCTGGCATACGCACACGCAAATGCGATGATGGTAAGAATATTATATATATTAACGTCTATTAAAAAAAAACACACACACACACAAATAATACAGAGCAATAATAATGATCTCGTTCTTATTCTTATTTATTAATTTTATTTTTCATATTGTCATTGTCCTTTTTTTTTTCAACAAAAATGATGATTATAATGATGATGATGGTGATGACATGGAAGAAAATATCAAACAAATCCATCATAATGAATTTACGTTAAAAAAGAAACATACACAATAAAAGAAAAATAATACTATACATGAAAAATAATCATTTACAAACGTACGTATACGCACACTCATCGTTCTCCCCCACCCCCACCCCCTTGACAAATTGAATGTGAATTCAAGCTACTAAGTTGGGTCGGTCGGTTCGGTCTTTGGCGAAAATCCAAAATACGGTAAAACAAACCGCAAAACAAGCTTTAAAGAAAAATGTCCGCTCAAATTGCCACGCCATTTGGAAGCTGTATTCAAACTATTGCTTTAAACTTTCATGCGGAAGCATTATGGAAGCCTTATCAAAGTATGACTCGCATTTTCACCATATGAAAGTGCAAATTGTTACTTGGGCTGTCATTGTTTATCAGTTTGAACGAAATCGATCTATAGTATGCCGTTTAGATGTCAACTAATTTTTTTCAGATTTTGTCTACCCTGGCTACTTTGGAGCTTAACAATGGGGCGTAGCTGACACTGCAGTTTGTATTGTAATTCGGCTTCGTAGTGGTGAACCCAATCGTAATCCACAGTTCTCCTTTTTATGATTTTAAAAATGATTCATTTCTCTTCCATGGTCAACAAATTGAGAATTAATCTTGAACATTGTTTTCTTATCCCCAAAATTGTGTTAAAAATTTAAATGATTTACATACTCCAATACAGTAACAATCAATAAGATTCTATTATGGTACTCTCAAGAGTATTCAATATTATTTAGACCATTTTTTAACCCGCTATTTTAAAAATTATAAATTCTTTCAACATAATTTATAATTCAATGAGAGTCTCATACTCAATACTATTCAATAAGCGTCTTTCAGTCATACTAGACTGGATGTACCATGCTATATAACTATACAATCACAACAAAAATTTCAACTAAATTATGTTGTTAGCAAGGATGATGAAGACAAAAAGAAAAAGTGACTGGTGGGTGGGATGGTGCTATTTTCGACAACACCATTGATTATGGTACGTTCATACATACCTATTATATGATGATGTGCTTGAGATTGTAAGCTAAACAAAAAAAAACAAAAAACACGCAAAGTTCCTAAATTCGTATAACAAAAATAGCAAATAACTACAACAACTTGCACAATTGTATTACAAAAAAAAAGTATAGTAATCCGCCTCCACTTCATAAACCATACCATAAGACAGAACCAACGCCCTTCAATTTTCATTCTTTTCTTTCTGTTTTTTTTTTGTTTGCGAATGAAAAGTTACAAAATTTTGGTTGAAATGTGTGTACGCTAAATGAAGCGTTGCATGTAGATAACTGCGATAGCATAGGAAAAAAAAAACAGCACAAAAGCCTGCTGCTACTACTGTTGCTGTTGCTATTGAATACATTGTTAATGGCGACAATGATGGCGATGATGGCATTAATATTGTTGATTAGCATTAGCATTAGGCTCTATTGTTGTTTTTGTAGAATGAATATGTATATTTTTTTGAATAAAAAAAAATCAACAAAATAAAAAAAAGCTGCTGATACAATGATGAGTCGACTAAGCCGATTGGTGGACCATTACGTCGCCTCTCCGTGTCCATTAGTGAGCAATGTCGACAACAGCATTCTACTACATACCAATCAAAAACGATAAAGTCAAAGATTGCATTACCATCACGAACAGTCGCCGCCAACATTATCAATGGGTGTAATGACTTGCTCAAATTTTGTTCCATTTTTTTCGTGTGTGATTTCCAGTCCGATTTGTTCTTTATTATTTGAGCGAATTGAAATAATTTTGAATTTCGAAAAGAGAATTATTGGCATGCAAGGTATTATGTCCTTCATCAACATTTAACTACATATGAGTTGAATACGATACACACACACACACATACATATATACTATATGTATAAAAATCCATAAAACATCAAATGTCAGAAAATTAATTTGAATTGATAGCTTGCCAATTTCATTCTTGCCATAAGATCATAATCACTTCTTCAGTGATTCAGTTCATCGCGTTTTTTTTACATCATTGCATAGCGCACATATTGTACAGATTAATTAAGTATTTTAATAAATTATTCAATTTTATTGCCTCTACAGTGTGATGTGTAGTGAAAGAGAAATTTATATCGGTACAAAAATGTCCTGGATTGAGATAACATTAATTGTAAGTTGAAATCAAAATTGATTTACAGTGAAGACTGTAGGTAGACTCGAGGTAGAATATTATCGATATGTACATATCAGAGTCCAGCACGAGTAAGTAAAAATGTACGAGTAAAGTCGTTTGGTACTAATTGATTGTGCTCTTTTCCAACCGAAAAGTTGTGCTTTAATAAACTCAAGTTCCTCGTATAACATTGGTATACGACGCATAAAACTAATGGCACCTATTGCTCATAGCGTGACGAGTAGTAATCACGATGCAACGATTAGTACTCGTAAATGAATAAACGAGTTTCTAAATATAACGCGGCATCGTAAACATAAGTATTTGCACTCGACTCGTACAAAATCAAGTACATACATACTAGTATAAATTTGACACAAGCAGCTCAGAAGAATCTCGCAGGCTATATCTTTCAGATTGGTTGTGAGTATTAAATTTGAGCAGCAGTTTGTATACTCCATATTCAAAGAACCAAGCGTACATAGAATTTTTGCTTCCGTATGCAAAGCCATAAGGAGAGGTGGTCGAATCTGTGTCATGTCTGAGTCGATATAGCATTGTGTGTCAGTCTGTCCGATAATAGAGTTAATGAGTTGAAATTTTTTAAATATGATTATTTTCAACAACGAACCAATGAGTTATAGGCAAAATCTGATGAGAACTATGGTACGCACAGCTCTCATATAAATATTAGTTATTGTATAGGCTTATTCACACTTTGTATACAAAAGTATGAAGTTATCAAGCTGAAACTTCTTGCATATGATTGTATTTACTAATTAAGGGATAAATTTGAAAATAAGCCGAATCGGATGAAAAACTATTCCTCCTTCGCATACAAATGTACACTTCTGTCTGCCTACTTTCAAACTTTGCGCACGAAAATGCAAAGTTATCAAGCTGAAAATCGGCACGTGTGCATGTTGGGAGGAAAAATGATTTTTTGTAAGAAAAAATAAAATTTTTTAAATAAATTTATTGTCTGGCAACTTTTTTCTGGTTGTTTGTTTGGTGGCGGCTTAAAGTTTATTCCTCATCAAACACTAACCAAATGGTAGTTTTCCACTAAACCAAGCCAGAGCTCGAAAATAGATTATTTAATCATTTCTTTTTCAACCAAATTTCCATAGATTCTACCATTGATTTTGAATTGAGTTTGATTGAATATGCAGTTTTTCTGCAACAGTGCCTTTGCACCAGAGGTCTGTATGGACTGCTGCAAGCCCAGTAGCTTTGTTATGTTCCTTAAAAAAGACCATATTGCACGAAAGACAATACAAGGAGTTTATAACTTCTATCTTATTGACCATCTGAAGATAGTGCTTTTCTAGATGACTCCCAGAGGAACGGTGATTTCTACCTCATCGACTTCAGCTTTTCGAATTAAATCATAGTCAACCGGCCTCTATGGTATTTACAAACTGTTTTGTTTTTTTTTTTTGCCATTTCAACCATTTTCTTTGGCAACATATCATGAATTATTTGGCATTCGGCAATATCCATGCTGCAATTCAATGTACTACAATAATGTAGTTCCGCACAATAACGTAAATTTGCCTTAGCCACCCACTATTATTGTCACTGCTGCCGCTGCCATCACCCTCATTTTTGTGCTCCCACACACACAATTGAGTGGCTGCAGACACATTGAATCATCGCTTTGTGGCATATATGGTACTACGAGTATGAGATATGAGATGTATGCTCATATGTGAGACCAGTCAGCTACTCAACTAAATACATAAGCTTACATCTAGCGAATGCATACTGATGACAACGATGCGACGTACGTCAACTGCTATGATTGATTTATGGTAGCTCATAAAATAGAGTGTACATACAGGAGGAGCGGAAGAACGATAGTCCTGATGGACGCGTTAAGCGTGTTACTGCTATCTGTTATACATACATATACTGAATGTATGTATGTGTACAAGCCACAACTATTGTTAAAGTGTCGTGCTTCATCCGGCACATGAAAGTACCATACGCACAATTTATGAGAGTCTTCAACACTCTGATCCCATAGAGAAACCAACGAAGATACTTCCTCTAATCGGAGGAGATGTATAGTATGTGCATATCTATTTGTCTCTGTATGTATGTACATATGTACGATGAAATATATAACAGTTATAGTTAGTTGAATTATTTGTCCTGTTTGTTTGTCCTCTATTGTGTGGCAGCAGTCGTTAGTCAACACCTCCTACATTCCGTTGCATTAGATCATCAACTCAGGAACGAACAGCGCTAAATATAATGTTTAAAATACTTTAGTACAGATGACGAGTATCTCTGACTGTAATAGAAAATTGTAGCCGCCAGTGGTCTCATACACTGTCTGAATGGCAAAGCTCATAATTCCCGATTTTATTTGTGGCAATTTTGTTGTGTGACATGCATTTGTACACAACTCGTATAATAAGCAGATGTAGATTGTAAAAACACTTCTATTTTAACGCTGATTAATGGTTATGTCATTCATACTCATACATATAGTATATTGCGGAATTTATGCGCTTACTTGTTTCACTTTGTTACGCTTTTCAGGTAATTCTTAAAGCATTGTGTGGGATACTTCTAGGCATCCGAGGAGTGCAACATGAACAACAAATAATTACAATTCAAAGTGACGCACATCTAATAGCACAGCGCAAATTCAGCTTAAGCTATCTAACGTTTTTGCCTGCCTTACCTTTTGCTTGTACCATTAAAGTGGCTACAATAGCCTCCTGCGCTCTGTTACAATATGTACCCAGGCACGGCGAAGTTTCACAATCGTTCAGCATCTCCACAATTCACCAATTTCTCACCACCAGCCGACTATCCGCATGGAGGCGGTGGAACGGTAACCTTGGAAACACAATCCGCAGCATCATCACTAGGTGCTGCGTCCATGCATCACCAATCCATGTCGATGCGGCACCCAAAGTCCCTAACAAATAAGATGCGAGCCACAACTGGTCATCCATTGGTGAATTCGCATACGATGGGAATGATGGGTGGTGGCAGCATTGGTCATCATCGTGGTGATCTTATCTTTCCCGATGATATGGACAGTATAGAGTTCTGCATGCCACCGCCACCCGCACCGTCAAATGGCATTGGACACGGCATTAATGGGGACTCTCTGCTGATGCACGGCAGTAATGGTTTATGCGCCGCCGAGGCATTTGGAGATCGACGTCGTCGCGGTCACAGTCGAAGGAGCAATCATAAAATTGATGTTGAACAACAGGTGAGTTTGAATATGCCTCAAATTGAATATCTCTTATTTGGTTGGTATACACTTGTAGGTAAAATGGTCTCGCAAGAATATTGCAGCCACAATGGAACGTTTCGAACCCACCCATCATTCGTCCTCTTCCGCCTCATCGCTGGAGTATGGATTTGCTGCAGGTGTAGTAACGCCGTCAACGACACCTTTGCACCAGACCAATATGGTGTCTGCACAATCGTCCTTTGCGAGCAGCAGCAGTTCAGCTGGTGCTGCGGCGCCGCTCGTCAATCATGTGTACTCATATGCATACTATGAACCCGGTGCTGCAAAGTGTCACACAAACATTCCCCAAAAAGAAGGTTCGCCATTGCCCATAATGCCTGCGGCGGCACCTGAGGTCGCCGGACCTTCAAAGAGTCCGCCACGCAACTCAATACGCGCACTGTTAGCGAGGGGTTTCCGTTCTAAGTCAAACAGCGGCCAGTCCACCTCATCTTCGCCGAGCGCTGAGGATCGACACACATATACTACACGATACGGTACCACGGAAAACCTATACGAGGAGGTCAACGATCAAAAGATACGTAAGGTACTCTCGGATAATCGCATAGCAACGGGTGCGGGTAATTTTAAAGACGAGCTGCGTCGCGTGCAACATAATCACTTTCGTGTACTCGACGAACTAAATCTATCACTTGAAGCACTTATAATGCCAGAGACCCCACCTGATGTTAGTCCCATTCATGTAGAGAACGACGATGTGCCAAGTACCAGTGCAGCTGCGGCGGCAGCAATGGCAGCAGCAGCTGCATCAGCATCCGCATCAACACCGACTTCGTCCTCATCGCAGCGCCCACGACGTGGTGGACTGCTGGGCGGAGCTGCTTCGACCTCATCATCAACATCATCGCAGCAGCATACATTCTCGCATGCCAGTCTCGAAAATCTCTCCACCACACTCAACTCCATGGAGCTGAAAGATCATGCGCACAATTCATGTATCAATCCTGAATTCGACGAGGGTGATTTGGATAGTGGCTTCAGTGGCAGCGGCAGCAGCAGTGGCGCCAGCTACAATGAGAGCCTTCGCTATTATAAAACAGGTACAAACAGCAACATGCAAACAACAACTCTGCCACATAATCTAAGAAGTTGTCGCTCATCGACAGCATCTGGTACGTCGACCTCCAAGAGTAGCATGGCTTCGTCCGAAGATCAGGGGATTAGTATGATGCCAGTTTTGGGTGGTGGCGGTATGGCAGGTGGTGGTGGTGTTTTAAATTGTGGAGTTGCTGCTGTCGGCACTGGCCTTCTTACATCGCCATTCAATTACACACGACGCTGTTCGGACACGCAAAGAGCATCATCGCGATCCACCTCGGCATCATCATCGGTGACGGGTACGAAACCAAAAAAAAACTTTTGGACAATAAAACCGTGATGCTATAAAAAGGCATTAAGAAATTTCTGTAAAAAATGGAGTATTGTGGTGGTAAGTACTTATTGTAATCGAGATATTGTACTTATTTTCCCACACTCTAAAAGCATCGCTCAATTGATTTGACACATTATCATAACTGCTATCAACGAGCTTCTTCCGTTTCCGCAAAACTTGCATTGTTTGTTTTCAGTTGGGCGATATAATGCCATAGCGCTGACATGAATCAATTAATACTGATTGAACTATATATTTCCCAAATGTGATGCTGCTGCTGCTGTTATAGATATACAAACGAAAATAACTTAATTGCACTCGAAGAACTATAAATTCAACTTAAAAACATTACACATATGCCCTCATTTTTCAAGGGATTAATCGGAAAGACGACCACAGCAGCAGCAGCAGTAGAAGCAGCACATGACAACCCTCATAAAGATGGCAACAGTGCCATCAGATGCAAACGCTGACATCTTTACAATCCACGAGCGATGAGTTCACATTGCCATGGCATGGAAACGCGGGAAAATCGAGAAAGAAAAGTGCAAAGATGTTAAGAAAAATTAATTTTACTGTATAAATCGGCGCGTCGATATCATTTCTGTGCTCAATTTTTTATTGCTCTTCTGTCTGAGTGTGTGTGTGTGTCTCTAGTCTGAGGGTTAAAGTGAATTGCAGCAGCAAATGAAGAGACGAGCGAACAAATAAGCGGGCGATTTAATGCCTTTCGATTGCATCAAATCGCTTTCGCACTAGTATTGGTGGAGGGCTTCATAATCTTCGGCATCAGTGATGCTGTAGTTGAGTGTAGTTACTGTAGTCGACTGCAAAGCGATATAATATAATCTTGCCATAATATCTATTCACTTTCCAACTGTTTGTATCACTTGTATGCTACATGACCATGATGAGGATAATGATGATGATGATGATGCTCGGTTTCAATAGTAAACAGAACGACAATACGATAGAGATTGTTCTTAATTCTGCAATAAACCAAAGTGAAAGCACAATGCACGAAGAGGGTAACAACACTCTTGTGTGAGCAGACGCATGAGAGGGTGTCGTACGTAATGTGACTGTGGTATTGTTTATCAGTGATATTAATACATACTATGACGTTGTGGTGCGACAGTACACGCAATAAATCTGTCAATTTGCTTTTTATTTGTTCACTTGAGCAACACCATAAAAATCTATTGGAATCTATACTCATTCAATATATATTTGTGTGTGTGTGTGGAATTATTTCCAAATGAATCCAAATGAATTGAGATGAGTTGAGATATAAAAAAAAAAAATTTTTTACATCAGTCTTCATATATGATGAAAATATTCTGAGACATATTTCTGGTACTACGAATATTAATCTAGATATAATTTTTATCCGCAACAATAACTTAGCTATTGCACATTTACTGTTTTCTACCCACCTCCGGCCCACCTCTGCCAACACCAATTCATCATATCCTTGAGCCGTATATTTCACATTTCAAGCTTTCGTCTTTTGCGCTTCTGCTGCGGCATCTCAAGTCGCAAATTTAGAGCACACACACACATATATAAAATACCGCTTCCAGCTAATTTAATATTGTCATCGTTACATTGAGTTGCGTACTTTTAATTTATTATCTTACAAAAAATTAATCTTGATATGTTGCTCTTGCATGCTGTGCTTGCTGCCCGACGCTTGCAACAACAACAACAACTTGCCAATTGCTCACATCTGTTTAAGACCTTTTGTAGAAGATTTTTACTAAATCTTTTAAAGAATTATTTACTACGTCTCAGCCACCACCACTACCAAAAGCAACAACAACAACAATATATACAGGCTTACAGAGGTTTAATGAAAAATGAGGCCACGAGGGTGATTTACATCATTTGAGGCAATACATACTACATACATATGACAATGGCCCACCAGTCACCCTCTCATCATCATTGCCTTGGCTGTTGTCATTGTGTGTTTGTTGTACTGCTGCCATTGTTATGCCATGCTGTCGCATCGGCATATTCTCGGCATACTATACCTACCCGTCATATACTTGCTACTTAAATTCATTTGGCGCCTTGCCACCGATTAAATTTATTGTGTCACAAGTGAGCGATTCTTCTTATAACATTTTCCAGGCTATACTTGTTTTGTTACCATTTGCTCTTTTACTTTTGATTTACTTTTAATCGCTATGAAAGAATCTGTTTCCTGTTTATATTTTGTAGGGATGTCTTACTTATCGTTGCATTATCCTTATTGGCAACACCATATCCATACACACACACAGCAGATATTGTGGAAAAAGCAAATTGAATTATAGGTTCTTATGTACATAAACACCTTGAAAGTATTGATTTTGTAATGTCGAACTATTGATCATTATATGCAATATCCTAAAAATAATTATATGTTGCACTCAAAGAGTTAAGGGTATAATGAGTTTGGTCTTCCATTTGTAACACAAGCCAAAATTAAAAGTAAAAAGTATGGACAATATTGATCAGAATCATCTTAATCATCACAAGTATCAAGCAAATTTGCTCAAAATTGGAAATTCAACTCAAAGAAGTGTTAATGTTTAGAAATATAAGGTCTAATTAAATTGAAGGTTCTATTTAGCATAGTTAGAATGATCCGATTTAGGTCAAATATGCACCATTTTTTCCGATAACTGGTTGCCATTTTCAAGGTAATTTCATAATGCCACTCTCATAGAAACTCTCGTCCCTATCGGCTAAAAACTGGGATAGTCGATTTTCACAAGCTCCTCTTGAGGAGAATTTTTCACCAGCAAAATCATTCGCTATAGACAGGAACAGGTAGTAATAACTTGGTGCCAGGTCCGGACTATAAGGTGGAAGCATAAAAACCTCCCAACCAAGCTCCCGGAGCTTCTGGCGAGTCACTATCGATTTGTGTGGCCTGGTTGTTGTCCTGATGGAACACAATTCCTCTCCTATTGGCCAAAGCTGGCCGATTCTGGGCGATTGCTTCCTTTAGACGGTCCAATTGTTGACAATACAGGTCCGAATTAAGAGTCTAGCCTTAGGGGAGCAGCTCATAGTAGATGATTCCCTGCCAATCCCATCAAACACATGGCAAAACCTTCCTGACCGTCAATCCGGGTTTGGCCACCGTTTGCGCCAGCTCACCGCGATTCGACCATGACCGTTTTCGTTTGACGTTGTCGCAAGTGACCCACTATTCATCACCAGTAACCATCCGCTTCAGAAATGGATCGATTTTGTTGCGATTCATCAGCGATTCACAGATGGAAATTCGGTCCATGAGGTTTTCCAATGGTTCCAAACTGTATTTTTTTTTTTTTTTGCAATGTTTAGCTCCTGGGCAATAGAAACAGTGCTTACATGTCGGTCAGACTCGACGATTTCCATTATTTTATCGATATTTTCGACAATTGACCTTCCAGAGCGTGGTGCATCTTTGACATCAAAATTACCGGAACGGAATCGACGAAAATTGTACGTGACTGGCTGTTGCAGTATCAGGACTTTAAACACTATTCACATTATCAGCCGTCTGGCTTACATATTCAGAAAAACTGTAAAATATGGTGTATTTTCTCTTTACTGGTGTCCATCTTTGACGCGTGCTCAAACAATACAGAGTCAAGCAATCGCAAAACTGCCTGAAAAGTTTATTTAGTACGAAATCCTATCTTTCTAACGCCATCTAGCGTAACCCGATCCCACTTACACAACGCGAGATACAGATTACTAAAGCCATCTATTGGAAAAATTTCTTGGATTTCTTTTTACTACACCTGATATTTCCTCCACCAAGTTGGTTACATTCTATGCAAGTGGTTATATTCAATTTATGGTCTTTTTGTTTCACAACAATTAACACACAGAAACCAGAGACAAACCAAAAAACGAACATTTAAACCAGAAGTTCGTTTAATTATGTTGTGGATTATTTGCCACGCCGCTTAGGTGTTGTCATTTCGTCAATTGTCATTTCGTCTCACTTGATGACCACTGATAGAAGTGAAAACTGATTACATGAATGTACAAAGTTCCAGGGGTAATTGAGCTTAAAAAATCATTACAAGATTCACACCATTTTTCTATATCAATGTTGTGATGATTTTGAATTTGTTGAATTCCCTTCTCCTTTATGGCTGTTATATTTTACTGTTTTATACATTTTTACCCACCTAGTAATCCACACACTACAATCACACACGGTCCTTTCATTCTGCTCATCTTTAGTTCGTAATCAGATCTCGTCGAAATTATTTACTCTCAATCAGTTTCTGGTTTGACAGTTGTGTTTATATGAATGTGGTTGTGATGTTGCTGTTGCTGTTGCGATGTTTTTGTTTGTCGATTTTCTTTGAAATCGAAATCCAGTTGTGCCTGATGGATGCATGTCGTTATTGCTGATATTGCTGTTAGCTGCTTTTGCTACTACTACTTACTAACGCTTTTGTTGTTTTTGTTGTTGTTATCGAATGTTAAATCGTGATTCTGTACCATGGTACGTATGCTGTGAATGCTGTGGTGCTTCTTATTTATATTATTTTCGTTTGAAATTTGTTTTCATTGATGGTTGTCATTTATATTTTTGCTTTCGCTTTGATTGTGCTATTCATGTTCGAGAGTGTGTATTTGTATGTGTTTGCGTGTCACTGTTACGAAATGCTACTGCGGCGGTGAGTGGTATAAAGAGAAATCCTTCGGTTTTCCACAATTTAGTTTTGGTTGGTTTTTCGCCGTCGATTAATGCTCAACTTTGCCAATTTGTGTATGAAATGTCATTTATTTTAACGAGTTATCTGTGTGTTTGTGTGTATGTGTGTTTGTGTGTATGTTTCCGTTCAATTTAATGCTGTTCTCCATTTTCAATGTGTAATGCAATTGTATATCAGCCGACATTGTTGTTTGATAACATTGTGATGAATTCGTTTATTCTTGATGAGTTGTTTGAAATGACATGGTGTGATTTAATGGTGTTTTATCACAATTTACTCCTTGGATTTTTGTTTTTGTTTTATCTCATTGTGGATGTTTTGATTTATCATCAAATCAGCCTGTGGAATAATTTTCACACCTTAAAATTGGTCATTACACAAATTCGACCATAAAGGAGTACAAATATCCAAGGTCTATAATAGTCGTATTCTATACGACCCTCGCATGTAGCTAACACCAATGAATAACACATCAGCTTAATAACCAATAAAAAAACAACTTTTTGCAAAATTCGACTTTATTCATCAACATAGTCTTCTTCAAGAGCAACGCTATCAACGATTTCAACGCTTCTCTAATATTTCGATAGCTTTTTTGTAGAACGGTTCATCTTTGGCCTCAAAATGGGCCTCTGTTGCGGCGACCACCTCTTCATTCGAGCTGAATCCCTCCAGAAAGCATCTTTTGAGATCTGCGAACAGATAACAGTCTCTGGAAGTCAAATTTGGAGAATACGGTGGGTGCGAAAGCAATTCGATTTGTAATTCGTCCACTTTGGCCATGGCAGCCACACTGAAAAATCACTAAAGAGCACTTTTTTCTTCTTCATATAGGGCCATTTTTTTCACGATTTCCTCCTTAAAACGCACTAGTTGGACCACGTAGCGATTGGTACTGATGGTCTGGCGATTTTCAAGGCAGTCGATGGACAAAATTCCATTCGCATCCTAAAATACGGACGCCGTAACCTTGCCATCTGACTGTTGCGTTTTTAGTCACTGTGCGCGAGATTAACCGACTGCTCAGCTGACTGCCGATTTAATTCTGGAGTATAGTAGTTGATCCAAGTTTCGTGATGCCTTTTTTGGGCGAACAAAGCGTTCGGCATCATCGGCGCTTGTACAACCGCGTTTAAAATTTTAGCAAACTACTTCTCTACCACTTTTCCGAATAGCACTTATCAAGCGACGCCAAGTGTTGCCAATTACTATAATTTTTTCTACTGTACAGGGATGTTATTTTTCGATATTTTCTTACTTAAACGTCAAAAATGTTATAATTAAGAAAAAAATGAAGTTATGTTGCAATAAAATTATTTCACTATTGCAATTCATACATTTTAATTAAATAATCAGATCAAGTACTTATATGAAATTGTATATTGAATAAAACTGAAATCAACTCTGTTTAGGAAACTTAGCATCTACTCGTATGTTATTTTATTGGCTAACCATCATACACTTAATATTTTTGTAGTTATTGGTTGCACATAAAACAAAAATAAAAATATATATTTGCAAAAATATGTTTCAGAAGAAGGATAAAACACCCATTTGCCAAGGCAGGCCATTTAACTTCCATTCGGAGCCACATGTTGTAAATTTGTTTTTCAAAGTTGTGATGCAAAAATTATGGTGATTAAATTTAAAAACATTTGTCACTTTTTCTTTTTCGAAAATAAATATCCATGTAAATAGACATGTCCAAAAATGTGAAGGGTTTTTCAGAATATAATTTACTTATAAGCCGGAAATTTTATTTTGGAAAAACTTCATTTTTCTTTAAACCGAATCGCCGAAGTTGACAGTTTTTTTTCAAAGAAAAAATTCAAAAACTCTAGTAACTTTTGTAACAGGTTAGGCAAACTTTTTAATTAATCATTTATTTTTTTTTGCAAATTATTTAGAAAATTCCTTATACCAAAACAAAATTTATATTGAAAAAATTTGGATAGTTCTAGTGTAAAATGAAGTACAAGTCACGTCTCACGTCATCATCACATCATTGCCACCCATATAAACTTTCTACTTTTCTGTGAGGTGACATTTCATATACAAAAGTTTTGCTATTTGCCATGCTAACTTTTACACGATGTTTGGTGCACGTGATAGGCATTCGATGTACTTTCGGAGTAATATAATATTTTCTTTGCCCTTTATGTGGGAGTCATATTCAATTTAATTTAACATTTAGTTTTATTTAAATAATTTTTCATGATATAATACAATTTCATAAGCACTTCGCCTTGTAAATCTTTGAATTTCCCCATAATAGATACTACTTTTTGGGTAATCATTTTATGAAGATTGATGTAAAATAAAGTTTACACCAATTGCCCATATCGTTCATAGCAAAATATATACGTATAAAACATACGAATCATTCAATCATCTACACATTTATTTATTAATAATACAACCGGTACTGCTTACTTGGTTGCTTGATGGTGTGCCACGTTAGAATCAACCACATAATATAGAATATTTACCATTCGTATACTTTTTTGTACCTTCAAAAAGCAATTTTTCAGGAAAAACTCTGACCATTAGTGTAAATTGTTCACAATTGTTTGAAATCTCTCCCACACCAGCTCCAGATCAAGCACTTGTATACTCACCAGCTGTTGTTGCCGCTACGGTTGTTAATGTTTTTCTTTATTCCTCATACATATACCTTTAAATGAGAGGAAAGAAGTATAAATATGCGAAAAGACGTCGGCCAACAAAAACACGGACAAGCATATGAATGAAAAATATTGACT
This sequence comes from Megamerina dolium, assembly GCA_963854835.1. Lineage (NCBI taxonomy): Eukaryota > Metazoa > Arthropoda > Insecta > Diptera > Megamerinidae > Megamerina > Megamerina dolium. Next base: position 45,759,606 of record OY978527.1, read on the forward strand.
CACATTTATATCATGTGACATAAATGAATTTTTCTTGCCACAAACCACAAGACCTCCACCACATTAACAATAACAACAACAACAAGTGCAATATTTCAGTTGGTTCAGTTTGTGTTTTTCAATTTTTCCATTTTTTATTTTCTATTTCTCGCTCTCTCTCCCTCTCTCTCTTTCCATCATTTTTGTTTTTTCACTCTTGTATTCCATCCAAATATTGGTTGGTCACAGTATGAGCACAAGTTGGTGTTTGATATCATGTGGCGCCTTATTATTAGTGTTCTTCATGTTTTCATTGTTGTTGCAGTAGTTGCAATTTCTCTAATATGTCGTGTGTGGTTAGTAGGTTTGGTTGTTGTTGTTGGATGTGGAGATTGTTGCCACATATGCAGTGTGTATAGGTAGATATTAGTATATGCTTGCAATGCCTGTAGCTATGTGTCGCAGTCTGGCATCATTAAGCGAAATACCTTCACAAGTACATAGCACTCAGCTCCATCGTGTTGTTGTATTTGAGAAAAATGTATGAGGCATCCTCACGCATGTGGAGACCTTGAATAAATTGCATTTGGCTTGGCAAAGACATGAAAGAAACATGAAAAATGAGAATATTAAAGAAAAGAAATGCAGAGAAAGGAGTAAAGTTTAAGGTCATTGAAAAATGTTTTCGCTTTTTCTATTTTGGAGCAAAGTCAAAGATAAATGCAAAAACGCAAGACATTTGCTAGACATGCTAATTTACAAAATTTAACTGACTGGACCTAATAGAAGAGCTGGTCCCAATTAATTCCAATAGCATTTGTTCGTAGAGATAACATTTATTATTGCTACTTGCTTTGTCTCGGTATGTACTTACTTACCAATTCTTGTGGCACTAAAATCATGCTATGAAAGCTTGCATATAAAAGAAAGCTTTTATAAGAAAGTATTTTTAAATTGCTTTCTTTACTCAACGTATACGGCTATGGATTGTTATGTTATGTTATTGTGGCTGCCTCTCTCTGAGAGGCCGAGCTTCTCTTCCAATACGGTTGTGCGTATTAAATTTGGACAGCCTTAGAAGGGACCTACTTATATTAGCCGGTTCCGAACGGCGAAACCCCTTGCGACATCACTTTAACTTAGTTTTGTCACAGATTTTTGGCAAATTGTTACTGCCGGAAAAATTGCAAATTCTTACCGACAGGTGGGAACCGTTCGAAAGAAAAATCTTTTCGATAACTCCTTGGCTGATTTGTTAGTTTTCTATTTTCTTGATATGACAAGGTCAGTACAGCCTCTGGATTTTAAGACATTCAATTTTGTTGTCAAGACTTTTTTCGGCATTATTCGAAATTATTCGATAAATATGCATATAGCCTGTATGGAGAGGCATATGTTGATAGATTTCTTCGAGTTCTGGTTGCTGCTCCGACTTATTTCAGACAATCAGCATATTCCAACAATGTCATTAGTTGGAGGTCCCATTTTGTATTACAAGGGAGAGGAATGTTCCGTACCAGCCTTCATCAAAGAACAGATATTATGCAACATCTTCTTTTCAAATTTAATTAGTTTTATAGGAACACCGGGCTCAGACATTGTTGTGTGTAAGATGATATCTTATCGGTGGCGGGTGACGAATACATTTAAGAGTTTTTATGATTGTGCAAGTGGGTGTTGGAGCTCAATTGATTAATGTGCTGGTCGTCAGTGTAAGAGTCGTGACTTGCTTCCAATTATATACAAATTTATAACAGTACTGGAAGAGAAGCTCGGCCGAAGAGTCCTTAGTGGCCTTAAAAGGGAAAAATTATATCGTATTACATTAATTGAATATATATACATATTTCCGATTTGTATGAATTTTATATGTTTTTTTATTTGCACAAAAAGACTGGTACACGACATGACCATATTCCTGAACAATTGGTAATAGGAAATTCCCATGGAAGATTAGAGGTATTTTACCAACTTATGTGGCCATTACAAATGAACATCGATTCAAAGCAGACGATGGTGATTTTGTAAATAAAATGTTCATACCTCATAATGGCACCTCTGATACATATTACTATACATATTGTTTACGTTGGTGATATCGTCATTGTATACATGCCATCCCTGTCGATTGGCATTCTCAGCGCTCCATGCTTGCATGTGTGTATGAATACTTGTTTGAGGGTGTGTGCTGGGAAGGTATGTGAAATTTATTTTAACAATAAATTTGTCTACAACATAAAATGAATACCATTTACATTTTAACAAATGTTACAGTAACAATAATAAACACTGAGCAACATAATTGTTTCTTACTGTTGCTATTGTTGTGTGCGCTATGAATTCCTCGTACACTTGATAGAGTAACATTGTCAAATAAATTGTATGGGGCTTGCAACAAGAATTACCCGAAATGCATTTTAACATGCACCCACATACACACATATACCGTACATATATTAAGTACAATTTAGGCATTTACCAACTCAAAATAATATCAAATAATTAAAAGCTCCTTTGGCTTGTTTAGCGATTTGCAAAACATTGTTCTATAAAATATAGTAAGTGTTTATGTCTGTGTGTCTGTGTGTTTATTGATGTAGTTAAATGTGTAGGTGTGTATACTCTTATTTGCCATTTGTTAGACGCTGTGGCAATCTTTATGTAAAATTTAATTTGAACATTTCCTGTTTCCTGTCGGTAGTTGGAATTTATTATATACTTACACACATAAACGTTCATAGTGTTGGGACTCATATGTTGGCACTCATATACATGTGCACATTAAACTGAATGTAGTAGGTATCCTTACGACATAATGTATATAATATATATATATATCTATGCATGTGTGTGTGTTTGTTTTGTTTATTTTCCGTTGCCACTAAAGTACCACCATCGGCCTGATAATTTGTATTTCCAATTTTTATACAACATAAACGACCACTTTTAGTGTTATCTCGAAAAAAGGGGTAGCACCAGACAGCTACAACGAATATCATGCATATGTACCTTTTCCATGCATACACTGACGAGCAAATCGTTTACACATATTGTGTGTATTGTAGAATCAACAGTGTAGGGTATACTTAGAAGGATAGAGAATACCTGCTGATCAAATGGATTACAATATCTCAAAAGAGGCTCAATAAAAATTATTATTATTATTATTAACAACTATTAACAATTGCATTGCTAGTTGCCTTTACTTTTTCTCGTCATTGTATTAAAGTGATATATTGGTTTTATTATTGTGGTCGTCTCTTGTGTATTTGTTACTTAAATTAAGGGCTTCAAAATTTTATTTAACTTCCAACTTTTAGTTTATTTATGAGATTATTTCATTATGTTTCTATTGAGTTTACCCTCATCTTTCCTATGCTCTCGATACTTCACCGATTTGTCCAAAATCGACTATTTGACGCCATTTATAGAATGAATGTGCAAATTATTCTCATTCATAGTTTATTTAACTTTGCCATTTTTATTGCCAAAATGTGTTAGCTTTGCTAGCATAGTTGAAGACTTCTCTGTATAGTATACTTTTATGCGCGTGTGTGTATGTGTGTGTGTGTGTGTGTGTGTGAATTGTGAATAATTATTCAATTCATAAATTAACTTGGCAATACATTTGGCAATGCTGCTATAGATTTATTATAATGGAGCGGAAGAGAGATTGCCATCTTCACTTGGAGTCCTGTTGATTTCAAATTGTTTAGCTTTTATTATTGAAATTATTTTAGTTTATATTAATAAGTTTCTTTATTTATTTTTTTAATTTTTTCTAGGAATATAATTCAAAGACTGCTTCATGCCACGTCATTCAATACCATTATGCAAATTATACATCACGTTATTTGGCAGCCATCGAAGAGTGCCGTCAGCCAATTTTTCACGAACACTTTGGTAAGTAAGCATTATCTCATATGAACCAACCTTAGGCCTCAAGTTTAGGGTTCCAATTTTATCACATTTGTTTTGTACTCAAATCACTTGCATTTCCTGTATTAAAATCGTCCTCAGTTTTCTCGGCTTATGTCTAGCACGGACATTTTGACATATTTGAGTCGGGTCTTCCCAAGGCATATGAGTTGTTTGGATTTTTTCTCTATGCACGCTAACCTGAAGCTATCGCATATGTATCGGTAAGGGGATTTTAATTAGCTCCGTGAGAGCTAGTGACCACTAGGCCTGGCAGTGTTGTCATTTTCATTGGCAAACAGGCTGTAATAGAAACTCTGCAGTCTACCACCATAAATTCTAAGTTATACCAGAATATAGGCTAGAACCAATGAGGCCCATTGTGATGACACAAGTGGGCTACCCCATTTCCCTGGGGAACCAACCTGAACTTTGAATAAAGAGTAATACGTTTCCTAGCTGACAGTGAGCCAGATTATTATGGATAAAGTGACTGTCCAAATGAATCATTCTGCGGTGAGCTAGTGCCGAACACTCCAACAGGAGTTAAGTTATGTAAACTGTTTCTTCCTCGTCGCCACAGTTCCGGCAGTAGTCAGGTGCAGCGATGCCTAGTCTATTTGCATACCACCAACATACTAACCACATGTCTGTTAAGTGCTAGTACGTCTTTTGTGCATTTTTTGTTTAGTGCTGGCCAGATTGATCGGTTAGTTGCACATGAATGTTCCAACTCCCATCTGGCATTCATTTTTTGTAATGCATCCGAAGCTAGGATAAATTTACACGTCGTCCATTGGTATGTCAATACTCTCCCTATCAAAAAGATTTTGTACATTGAAAAGGATAAGAAGGTAAATAAATTTATCTGCGCTTAATGTTTTACTGTATATAACTCTAGTGGTACAGGTCTACGTTTCTTTTGGGGTTGAAAAAAGAACAATTGCCTACACCATCTTCAACTGGCAAACAGAAGGCGAAAGTCAATCACAACGTGTAGAACTGTCAAGTTTGAACTGTCATATATTCAACAACATTCAAAGGTTCAAACCCGAGAACTCATCAACAGAGACTGTCAAACTATTAGGTTTCTATTCGATTTTCGCAGATCACCGATGCACATGGGTTCTTTTGCCCCGGTGATTTGAAAAACTGTCTATTTCTTTTAATGATGACCAACATATGTGCCCGGCTGTGGCAATTTGAGGGAAGAAATTTCTCGACAGTCAGTCTGAACTCAACAAAAGTAATCTATTGTAGTTAGTTACTCTGCCGTCGATGTTTGGACTTTTTTGCAAGAATCATGATGTTAAAATGGATGCCGTAGCCCAGTGGTTGGTGTGTTGTCCTTCTGATCTGTAGGTTGTGGGTTCAATCCTCGAAAAGATTTGTCTTTCGAACGGTACCCATCTGCCGGCTAATACTTGGCAATTCTTTCGGCAGTTACAATTTGCCATGGCAAAGCTTCTGAAAGAACTCTGTGACAAAGCACAGAAAAAGTAATGTCGCTCAAAGTTCTGCCGTTCAGAATCGGCTGAAATAAGTAGGTCCCTTCTAATACTGCCCCAAAATTTATGAATTCATTGTTGACGAAGTATTTTTACATTTTTATTAATTTTTCGTTTCATTTAATTTTTATTTTATTTTCATTCTAGATTGACACATAATAAGGAATTTTAATAGATATTGGATGTTGTTAAACATATTGAAGAAAAACACTAAACTACATAGTACTACAAAGATATATTGAAAAAACAAAAGCACACACATTTAAAAATTCTCTATATATTACATTGCACTTTCATGGATCTTTCTATCTGATGTTTTCAAAACTAAAAAAACTACTATTGTCAAACAAAATACGATCAGGAGTTATTCACTCACTAGCAGCACTTGTAAGAAGCACTAACTAATACGATAGCAGCAAAAAAAAAAAAAAAAAAAAAACTTCAGCAAACTCTAAATACAAACCTGAAATTACAACTACTGCCTAATCTAGACTTAACTATCATTTATGACAGCTACAGCAACAAAACAGAAATAATTGATGTTTATCAAGACGTTCAAGAAAAAAAAAAATGAAATGAGAAATAAGTAATTACAACTAGAAAAATCATTTAATAAAAAATAAAAAACAAAAATTCTATATTTTTAAGTATTATTTAGTTAAGCAAAGCGATTATCAAGAAATGTATACAGTGTAAATAAGAAGTTATAAGAAAGAAAAAAAAAAACAATAAGAAGAAAGAAGAATGTATATTGGCTTGTATTAATTTGAAGATTTTATATGCTCTTAATGGCGAAAATTTAATTTGTTTTTCTGTTTTAAGTTTATGATTTCATATTATTTGCATACAGTTTTTATTTTGGATGCTAAAGCATATTATCTAATAAATTCAATTAGGGAATTTAATAATGAATTACCTTTATGCAAATGTAAACACACAGAGATACATACACACACATACACACATAAATAAATAGCCTACACAAAAATTTATACGATTTTTAATTCACATTGAAACGCAACTTTATGAATAAAGTGCAACAACTAAATGATGTATATACAAACAAAATAAATATACAAAACATACAAACACAAATGAAAATAGAATAAATATTTAAATTACGATTGTAAGATGAAGAAACATAACACAATTATATACATACATTCTACCTACTATTAGTATATATTACATAAAATGTCAGCTGAAGAACTTAAAATTAGTTTAGCTAATAGACGGTAACTAAATAACAGAAAAAAAATATATATGAAAATTAACAAATTTAATGAAGGGATAAAAATGTATATATTGTATATAGGTGTTACACTTCAAATTCACCCTTTTTCAAATCAAATATATGCTTTTACAAAACTAAATGCATCCTTTTAAAAATAAATTTTACGATTTGACAAATCAAATTTAATATTTTACAATTGAAAATGTCTTTATTATAAAATTTCATCAATATAAGGCCTAGTAAAAAGAAATCCATTATTTTTCATTAAATTGAAGCTTTTATTTAGCATAGTTAGAATTATCCGATTTAGGTCAAATATTCACCGTTTTGTTCGATTAGTTGTTGCTATTTTGAAGGTAATTTCATAATGCCACTCTCATAGAGACCTTCGTCCTTATTGGCAAAAATCTGGGACAGTCGATTTTCACATGCTTCTCTTGAGGCGAATTTTTCACCAGCAAAATCATTCGCCATAGACAGGAACAGGTAGTAATCACTTGATGCCAGGTCTGGGCTATAAGGTAGATGCATAAGAATCTCCAAACCAAGTTCCTGGAGCTTCTGGCGAGTCACTATCGATGTGTGTGGCCTAGCGTTGTTCTGATGGAACACAATTCCTCTTCTATTGGCTAAAGCTGGCCGCTTCTGGGTGATTGCTTCCTTCATTGTTGACAGTACATAACCGAATTAAGAGTTTGGCCATAGGGGAGCAGCTCATAGTAGATGATTCCCTGACAATCCCACCAAACACATAGCAAAACCTTCCTGACTGTCAACCCTGGCTTGACCACCGTTACGCCGGCTCACCGCGATTCGACCATTACCGTTTTCACTTGACATTGTCGTAAGTGACCCACTTTTCATCACCAGTATCCATCCGCTTCAGAAATGGATCGATTTTGTTGCGATTCACCAGCGATTCGAAGATGAAAATTCGGTCCATGAGGTTTTTTTGCGTTAACTCGTGTGGCACCCATACATCGAGCTTCTTTTTGTATTCACCCTTATTTAAATGGTTCCAAACGGTTTTTTTTGCAATATTTAGCTCATGGGCAATAGAAACAGTGCTTACATGATGGTCAGACTCGACGATTTCCATTATTTTATCGATATTTTCTACAATTGACATCAAAATTACCGGAACGGAATCGACGAAACCAAAATTGCACTTGATTGGCTATTACAGTATCAGGACCATACACACTATTCACATTTTCAGCCGTCTGGCTTGCGTTTTCACCTTTATCGGAGAAAAACTATAAAATATGGAATATTTTCTCTTTATGGTGTCCAAAATGGACACTCAAACAATTCTGAGTCAAGCAATCACAAAACTGTCTGAAAAATTTATTTAGTACGAAATCCTAACTTTCTAACGCCATCTAGCGTAACCCGATCGCACTTATAGAACGCGAAATACAGATGACTAAAAATAATGGATTTCTTTTTACTACACCTGATATTACAAATCTCGTATAACAAATATTACAAATCAGCGAAGTTTCTATATTTTATATTTTAACCGAGTATTGCCCAAAATAAGTTAAAAAATTACATGACTATCGTTCAAAAATCATTGTAAAAATTGGAATAAAATTGTTGATATAGCAGCACAACATGCCACTCCCTGGTGTCTGACTATGGCTTCAATACCCATTGCAGCCATTAGAAAATCCATTGCTTAGCCGACGTGTTTACTAAATGGAAATTTTATGAAGGCTTCAATTTGAAAAAAGCATTGACAAAACGCTAAATTTGTATTGTAATAGATGAAATAGGAAATAGATGAATTTGAAGTGAAAATAAATTCATTTGATTTCGAAATGAGTGTATTTGGTTTGGAAAAGAGTACATTTGGCTTGAAAAATGTTGAATTCGTAGTGAACAACTTGTACAGAAATGTATACAATAAATCTGAGAGAAAAACAAAAAATATAAATGTTGATATTAGAATAGAAAAACAAAAAAAAAAAAAAATTAAATCTAATAATGTGACATAAAAAAATAAAATCTATAGTAAAATATATGCACGTATTGAGTGTGAGAAGAAATACGATTTGAAACTATAGATTTTGTTTTACACAATATTCATTCAATGAATTTGGTAAACATAAATTTATGTCATAAATCTTTCATCGTATTAATAATAATAATCTCTACACAAAAAAAAACACACACAGTCTCACACATACACACACGGAAACAAATGCAAGCACCTTTTAAATAGAGCTCATCTTTATGTTGTTGATTGTACTCTTGCTGGTAACATGTTCACAAGCCATGCTACAGCATTCATTCAGCAAATATGTATGAGATAATTATTTGCAAATTTCAATTTAAGATTATTTATGTGATCATAGATGTGACAATGTATTGAATTGTCTTGCATATGATACACATTACGATTAACTAAATCCGCCGGTCTAATAAAATAAAAAAAATAATAAAAACATTGAAAGTTATTGCACATCAATTGGTAAACGATGCAACAAATATTGAATGTCTAAAAATATCGAGAAAAAAAAACAAAACAAGAAACAAAACATGACACTAACACATACATACTACGTATATATTTACTACATACAAACACCACTAATGAGTATGAAATGTCTTATAAATTTATTTTGAATTTTTTGAAATTAAGGAAATGCTAAACTTTAATTTTTTTTTCAAATGTATAATAATTTTCGAAAATAAAAGTTGTAGAAGTACTTAGTATTATATTGCATTAGTTATTATGTCTGCTTGAAAAAATGCATAAGCGTTTGTATGTATAAATTTACTTAAAGAAAAAACGAAAAAAAAACGAGACATTAAAATAATTGAATTGTTCTTAATTAATTACTATTATTATTATTATTATTATTATTATTATTATTAATATTATTATTCTTCTTAAAACATATATAAAAAAACGAAAAACTAAAAAAGAAAAATGGATAAATCCAAAAAAGCTTAAAATGTGATATTTTGTAAAACTCGATAAATATTATTAAAAGTGAATATTTAAACAAAACATAAAGAAAAACAAATGGTGTAAACACGAGAATGTGAAAAGTGAGCAACAAATAATTTAAATAATAAATCACAAATCCATACATTATTACAAAACATACAGAGAAACACAAAACAACAACAACACACATACTCATAATAATTCATTTATGTTAAATTTAATTAAATGAGTAACAAACAACAAGAACAACAAAAAAGAAAACATAATTACAATATGAATATTTCTAAATGTAAGAAACGTTAAAAATATTATTATAATTATTAAAAAAAAAAACAAAAATAATTATTATTATAAATTTAAATTAAATAAAACTGAAAATATATGAGAAAAATAAGCATAAAATGGCATTATTATTTCAAGTTTTTGTACGTGGTGGTTATAGCTTGATATCTTTGGCCTAAGAGCAGATGACCTGCATAGCAGTCAAATAGAGAGTATATTGGTATGCCATATAGAGGGAATATCGTTTGAGGTGCTGACTTGAATGCAAACATTTTAGACGCACCACACACCGCAATCCCTATGGAAATATTTAAGTAGAAATAGTTGGGAGAAATCATTTCCTACTACGTTCGTTATTCTGGGTCTCGAGTATGGTGTTGATATTATTCAGAGTTCGAGGTAAGATCCCTTGATAATTATACCTCAGTTTTTCAAGCAATGGAAAATATATGGAAGGTACAACAAATTTGGTATACAGTGACAGTCAATCTGTAAGGGTGTTTGCAACCCTCTGAATATTTTTACACTAGAACGTAAGTATATCCAAGATGGAGTAGGTTGCCCGTGATATAAGATCCAGGCAATGAAACCTCACACAGCTTAGCTAGGATACGATTGTTTACCCGAATAATCTGAATTCGATTCGTTAGTTGGAGGACCTTCTGTGTGCACCAAGGCCACAATTCACAAAGTGGTCAAAGTAACTCATGATGACGAATTAGTGTTGCAAAGAGATGATAGATCCTTAATCTTAAGAAGGGCCGCTGAATTCCTTCTGTATTTTTGACGATATAAATGCCGGCGACTAATAGGTCTTTAAATCATTTAAATCTAGTTTTTATCCAAACTAGCTTTATAGTCTTTGCAACTTATACATTAAGAAACGAAATGCCGAGCTCTCTAAACGCTATCGTGTATACTTAGTCTTCGGAGAAAGATAAAAAGAAACTATGAATTGTAATACAATGGGCTCAATCTTTGCGTATGTGTTCCAAAAAAAAAAAAACAAAACAAAATTCTTGAATTGGATTCTAAAGAATTTTATATAAAATAAATTGACACCTGATAAGGAACTAGTTATCTATCGTACTACTTAGAATAACGTGAACATGATATTTTCGTGAATGAACATACAAAGGTTTCAGTGTAATATTGTGAATATCAGAGAAATACAATATGCAATTAACGCAGCCCTAAGAAGAGTATGCTGTTTGATGGATTAGAGTAGATAATAGAGTAGAATGCTATGGATTTTGGGCTGCTGAATCCGATTCTGTATTTGAATTTCCACCATCACCATTCGCCATCACAATCAGATGCGATTTCCGCCATATTCCACAGATTACTTTCTAACTTCAAAAAACCTCACAAACCTTTTTATTCGTAATTGGGACATAAATAACACCGAGTGTAGTTGGGATTTTCACAATGCCCGTTTCAATCCAAAATATTCTCCAAGATATTGTCGTTAATTTTCAAGACGCACTAAGTCAGCGTGGTGCATTAAATTTTCATTTGATCTGCATAGTATTAAGGAGAAAAATTCAATTGAGTATAGGACTTTTATAGCGCTTATGGAAGATTTACAGATGTCGTTGTTACATTCCATATCGACTCTGCTCTATGACTGAGTCTTACTGAAGCTATTATACATTGGATTGGAATAATTGAATGTTAATTTTTTTTTAGTTTCGGCAATAGTTGCATAGGATTATTCAATTCAATTATTCAACTTGTTCATTGCTCTGAGTCAATTGCTAAAAGTGTTTACAACTCAGCTTCATGTTATTGCCAGACTAAATTAACTTTGGATGAAGAACATGATGGCCCATCGAAGACGGAGAGTTATATTTATCAAAATTTTACTAGGTTAATTCACATTCACATTCAAATTCACATAAAATAGAGAATATCTTCTGCAGTGAGTTTTATGAATTCACAAAATATGAAAGTCGCTATATAATGTCAGACGTATGAATACGTATAATATGGAGTTTCGTCAAGAACTCTAAAATATGTACATGAATCGATTAAGTTTTAAAATATAAATCTATTAAGAAGAAGCTCTGTCTTAAAGCCGTATTGGTACAACGATTTTACGATTTGAAAATCCCTTCTAGTCTTGTCCGAATCACATCACACGACGGTTCACGGTAAGCTAAACTCCAGTAGAAAGTTCAATTTATATTTGTTATTGAGAAATGCAAATGAAATCTCTATAGTAGCCAAAAACCGATATGTACTTACATACAAATCTATCTACGAGTATATTTGAAAAATAACATTTATATTATTCCATAAAATCAAAGAGTTTCAAAGTAAAAAGTGCATTTTCTCTGCAGAGATTTGCATGTACATACTTTACTCCATTGTATGTACTTACATCAATAAAGAAAATAATACAATATCTAACATATTAAAACTACGAGTACAGTAACAATAACAATTATCGAAAAGATTGCATTTCTTCAAATAACATAAACATAAAATAGAAAGTTTTCGCCAACGTTTTTTCTTTTTTTTTTTTTTGGTTTTGTTAAGAAAACATCAGAAGCTTTATGCGTATGGAAAGTAGGAAAAGTCAATGAATGCAACGACAACCGGCAACATTGTATGGCAATAATATGTAAGTGTATAAAAATATTCAAAACGTTTTTGCACGTCTTCTGCACTGATGTTTCATACTAAGCGCGTCCAAATATAATTTGAAAGTCTTTAAAAGTTTATTCAAACATAGTGTGTGTGTGTGTGTGGTTGAATTCAGGAGTTACACGTACAATATACAGTCGTAGAGGAGAGAACGACGACGAGCGGAGTTAAGAACTCAAATATGTAAATCGAAAAAGAAGAATGAATGAAATGAAATGTAAAGAAAAAATAAGAATAAGTTGAAGTTGAAAATCAGTAGAAATCATTGCAAAAGTTTTATTCCTTCTGTGGAAGAATCTCTCTCTCCCTCTCTCTCTCATTCTCTCCTCGAAGATCAAATGCAAAACGCAAGTGTACATGACAAAAATGCTTGAACACTTGGAATGGAATGGATTTTTGCATTGCCGGACACGTTCCAACACAACAACAGAGGGTGATTACGATGTGCATACAGGAAAAGCACAGACAGGGCACAAGGAACGCACCAATGGCCATTTACATTTCTTCATGGCTACTACATTGCCGCCCTCGCCATCAATTGCACCAGCTTGACATGCACAACAAAAGGATACTGTTGTATGTACTTGCAATCATGTTTACAAGCATCGCAATATGAATGTTTAAATGGACGTTTGGGACGTTTGTTCATCGGTGGTCCGTTCTGCTCATCCGTTTGTCTACTTTTTCGATTGCGTGTATGTGTGTGTGTGTGTGTGTGTGTGATGCGATTTGTTGTTGCTGAGGAAATTGTTATAATTTTTTCTATTTTTCTACTTATTTTTTTCGATTCAACTTGGGTTGCTTACTGGTCCTTGCCAAGTAAACGAAATGAATGCTTTCTATTCTTCTTGAAATGAAAGACTTGCATTGCGTATGCAGAGTTAAGAGAGTAGTATAACGACGACAACGACGCCAACACGAGGAGTAGATGGTCTCTAAGAGGATTGAAATAATAATAGTAGTGCTGGCATAGATTTTAATATCAAATCTTTGTCGTTAGTCTATTATTTCACTTCAAGTTTAATTCAAACCCCAATACGAATATATTGGCCATAGTTTGCTGCTTCATATCCTTGTTGGTAGTGCACTACAAAATTTCTTATCTTTAGTGTGTGGACACACATTTGCACATACTTAATACATACTTTCTACCCTCTCCAAAAATTATGTGCAAGTTTTAATGTACAAAGCATTTTGAATTATGATGCATGGCGGTTATCGGAAAGAATTGGAAATTTCTTTTTGTTTACTCCTTAGAGGTAGTAAATACGAGTACATAACTACATCTACGCATATTATATAGATCGTTCATACCTGGAGATTTTTTATATGAATTTGAACAAGACGCACTCGAACACACACTTCAGTTGTTTGTATTTGGATTTACACATTTTTATTTATGCATGCTTGACTATTCACGCCCACACAATGTAAAATGAAAAGCAAAGATATAGAAAAATGGAAAATATAAATGATTACAAGCAGTGCATAAAAAAATTTCAACAATAGAAAAATTAGTATTTATAAAAAAAAAAAATAAAAATAAAAAAATAAAAAAGAAAGAAAAATTAGCAGACAATAATAATCGAGAAGGTGTGCCAAGAATTCGTAAAAGAAAATGAGTCAAACACAAAAAAAATACAATACAAACTTCAAATCATACTCAGTGAGACCAAGTTTTCTGTGAAGACATGGAAGGAGAATGTCCCTCAGATTCACAAGTCGTGCAGAAGAGAAATGTTGCTTACATCTTGAACACAGCACCAAAAATTCATGGCTATATAATCACCTAAAATTTAGAATCGCCGATTTTTGTTTGGCAAATATGGCAAAGAAGTCGGCCGTTGATTTCAAGTACATAACGATAATTTGTTGCAAAATTGCTAAAAGACTCAAGCTCCAATGTCTCTCAAAAAACATTTTATGCATTCCAACCTTTACTTTTTTCCTGGAAACTTTGGTCATACCCTCATCGAGCAAGAAACGCGACGTGTATCCAAAAATCCAAAAAGATAACAAGAATTTTGGGACATGTTGTTAATGAGCTACTGCTCTGGAAGCATAAAGCGTGAAACGGATCTCAAACAATACAAACAACTCAATTCAACTTTTCTTAATTTCTGATTGATCACATTTTATTGATTCAATTGCCCAAAATATTTAGTTACAAAATTAATAAAATGAATATCTCGAAAACTGAAAACAATCTTAAAAAAAATGGATTGAAGGTTCGCTAACAATTGTTCTCATCTTATCGGCATCAAAAGTTGACCGGAATATACGTCACTGTTGTCAATTTCACTTTCAAGGTGTTGAAGGACTTCATCTATCTTGAAACCAGCATCAACATCTGTAATGACGACAGCATAGAGATCATGCGTAGGATAACACTTGCTAACAGATGTTACTGTGGGCTGAGTAAACAATTGAGTAGTCGAAACCTCTCTCGAAGATCGAAAATTACACTCTACAAGTCCCTCATTATTCCTGTTCTAACATATGGCGCATTAGCCTGGACGATTTCCACCGCGGATAAGAAGATGCTAGGAATTTTCGAGAGAAAAGATGGCGAGTATCGAATAAGGTACAACGATGAGCTGTACGAGCTGTATGCCGATATTGACATAGTAAAGCGCATCAAAAACCAGCGGCTGCGCTGGCATGTCGAGCGAATGGAAGAACACGCTCCAACGAAGAGGGTATTTAATTCGGCACCTGCTAGAGGACGCAGAAGAAGAGGAATACCAAACTTCCGTTGGAAGGACCAAGTGTTGGGTAACCTGGCGATGCTTGGAACATCCAATTGGTGCCAGCAAGCGAAGAACATAGAAGACCCAAAATCGATCATCGGTTGTTATGGTCACATAAGAAGAAGAAGAAGAAGAAGAAGAATCTAGTTAAATAGAATGTTCAATTATTTACTATCCATTTAAGCAAATTTAATTATTCAATGCTCACGAAGGAGCAGTTCTTCCGCAATAAAATATTCGGATGACCTTTTTTCTTGAGCTTTCTTGAGCTGCATATTGTCTTATGAAACAATTAGCACGATTAACAGTGAGTTTCTGTGAGTTTCTATAGTACTGAAATGTTCAAACGGATGCTTTATTTAGGCTACAATTTGTCTAGAGAAAATTTTGGGTGCGATATCTCGAAATCGGATCCAATGGGTTCGAAAACTGTTTGCCATTCGTTCCTAGATTAATTTTTAATCTTCTCTAACATTAAAATTATTGTATGATCCTCTAAAACATTAATGCCACTAAAACTATTCGCCTAGCTCCTTTGCGTTATAAGACAAGTTATGTGGAGTGTGGCTCATCTTGGAAGGTACACACAATCGTCTGGTCTTCTTTTTTTTTCGGTAAATTAATGTATTTATTTTTATAATTTTCTATAAATGGAATTAATCAAAGTATTGCATGAGTATCATTATTTTCAATCATTTTTCATCATCTTCCGGATAGAGCCGCGATCCATCTACGTAAAACTTCAGCGAGTTTTTGTCAAAGTACACTTACACATTGTTTTTGCAATTAACTTATAGCCTAGACAGACGGCAGCCTAATTCCGGATTACCGGCGCACTTAATCCGAATAAAATAATAACCTGACAGACGGCAATATTGCGGATTAACTAAACGGCTGATTGCTGTTTTATTAGGTCTGTCCACTTACATTACTATCACTATCAATTTCTGTCATCTATCACTCTCGATATGAGAAAATCTACAAGAAGTACGTGAACTGAAAACTATCAGAAACTTGTAAATTGAAATTCACCGTTCGTAATTGACAGCTGGATTTATTTGTTCGCCAACACTTTTCATGTTGAAAACTGTAAACAATTCTTGAAAGTTTTTTGTTAGCGAACTCATCTAATATTTTGTAAAATGGATGGAGAAAAATTCACAATAGTCAATTTTCAGCAGTGTTGCCATCGCAAATTGCCCTAATTCTCTTTTATTTTGAGATTTAACTCATAGAGTTTATGCAGATTAGCTGCAGTTAATGCCCTAGTTAATTCGAATTAACTCGGTAATCCGGAATTAGGCTGCCGTCTGTCTAGGCTATTAGACTGGAATTTTTCCACCTGTAGGGAATTTTGAATCAACCTTAATATATGATAGTCTTAAGGTTGCAATGTTACAGCTGTAGGGTGGTTAGACCAAATGTGGTATCGCGTGAGAAAAATAACTTGTTCCGAATATGTCGATTCTAATCACATGATTATATGATGACTTCACTCAATTCATTTACACACACACAATATAGCTGCGAATCAATCGCTTGGCCAGGATGGATCAGCTCATATTGTATGACAACCTTCCATTCGTTTTAGAAATATGATACCTTCTTATTCGTCAATTTTGACTTTGCTATATACATATTGTCGTATGTAATCCAATGAGCATAGCCAATGACGACTCGTTATAAATAGAATTTGCCTGTTTTAAAACTGCTTTTGGTTTTGCCTCTATAGAGCGACTTCCATTTTCAAAATTTCCTTAAATTTCATCTGTGTACTTCATTGTAATTTTTGTAATAATGTGTATAATGTGTGTAATAAATATGTGCCAAAATTGATGTAACTATAAAATATGTATGGCATGGCTATATAAACTCTTTAGTAGCCTATTGGAATTATGACATATAACTTTGCATATAGAAAATGTAACAAAAAATGGTAAAAACAAAGAAATAACTAAAGAAATTGTTTACACTTGTTTTATATTCTCCTTGGTGTATTGCATTTAACAATGAGGATAAACCAAAAAAAAAAAAAAGGATAATAACAACAGCACAATGAAGAAAAAACTAAAGTGTAATATTTCATACTTAAAATAACACACATAGATGTAAAATGAGACCAAAAGGCAAAGCAACAGGGACAGAACTGTGGAACGAAATGAAAATGGTTCTTTATTCAAGTCCTTGGACAAAGATTTGGTTTGGTCGCCAATAATAATACATAAAATAGTTACCAATCTACAAGGAGATTTGACATAATATACTACGTAAATATTCATTTGCAAACAGGGTGTGACAATTTGAATTTGAATTTCCAGTGCATTTTTGTTTAAGATTCAATCGCATGGCATATATATTTCTTAATTGTTTTTTATTTTTAGTTAAGTTAAACTTTTTAACTTTTCGGATGACCAAGTATAAATACAGTAGAATATATATGCATACACATAGTAGCCGATATCTTTGCGGCGTCATACAAATCTAACATTGTTTGGTGGAATTTGCGCAATTTTATCGTTCAAAATCATTATTTATATCCTCTCAAGGACACGATTATGTCAAGGACAAAAACAAGTAATCAAAGTTTATGTCCAATGTTGTTATATGAAATAACAAAAGCAAAAACAAAAAAGTCGAAAAAAATAAGAAAAAAGTAAACATGAAATGCTAATAAGACATATCATAAAATACATCGTATTTATATATACGAATATGGTGCCTGTGAGAATAGCGAGTGAATTTTAGGATATTGGCCAAGGATTATAATATATTTGGTTATGTTACTTAAGTAGAGTTAAGTTTTTGAGTTTTTTTTTTAAGAAGAAATCATATACATATGTAGTAATTTTTTTTAACAATACCAAAGGTCAAATAATTGATGTGATATATCAGCATAGAAGATCAACTCGGTAATATCTAAGACACACCATAGTACATAGAGTTCTTTAGGTAACCCTAAATTTTCAAGCTTTTATTAAATTTCAGCACTTTGTTGGGTTCGTTATTCCACAATTTATATGGAGGCACTGTACTATCACTAAAGTGGTTTAGTCTTTGTCTGCCAAGAGCTTGACATTCACAGAGAATGTGCTCCGAGCTTTCGATGTCTAAGTTGCAGAATCTGCAGATATCAGTGTCCGATATATCTAACTTCTTTAAGTGGTATCTGAGGCTGCAGTGGCCTGTGATATAAACACAAAAAATACGTAAGTCAGCTCTACCAAACGTGAGAATCTTTTTAGATATCCCTTTATTTGGGATAAGGAATTGTTTGACGCTGCCCTGCACTACTGTGACAGTGTTCTGCAAATTTATTTTCCTCCAATTTCCTGATAATCTCCTTGGTGTGGCATCTAGCCAAGCCACAGAATGGTTCAGGTCTGATCAGGGGCTTTTCAGCGCCCATTTTGGCTAGTTTATCAGCTATTTCGTTCCCCACGTGTCCTTCATGGCCAAGTATTCACCTTAATTCTAGAGTATTTAGGTTTCCTAGCTCATTTAGAAGGCTGACATTCATCTACTAATTTAGAGGTGATTGTGAAATATTGAAGAGCTTTTAAAGCTGCTTGGCTATCTGATAATATATAAAAATTGTTGGGTAAAAACCCATTAGGATTGATCGTCTGCTTCAACCAGTCCATGTACCAGACTTGTGAGCCTTGCTTGAAGGTGATTGAATCTTTCCTTCATGCTTCTCTTTCGCTTATAACGATTTCGAAGTCTCGGCAGTATGATATTTTTGAGGCCAGAGTGTCCTCGTTGAACAAAATGGGGCTATTGGCAAAGTTTTCTAGAACCTTCAAGCTCCCGGTAAGATCTCCACATTTGTATTTGGAGATACTATGCATCCTTAATACTGAGAGGCAGGTTTCCTTTTCGATTTGGATAGGAAGTGGAGGAATATGAAGAAGTACTCCCATATCGTTGGTGGGACAAGTTTTCATTGCCCCCGTGACGCCATCGCAAGTGAGACTGGAGGTTGGTCGTACAATAAAATAATCTAAGATTGATCATCATGCGATTATGGGGCTATTTGTCGATTTTAGGTTGATTTTGGATCATTTTATTGAGAAGATTTTCTAAGCAGTAATGATAAGGAGTAAGTAGGTTCAAAAAACATTTTAGGTATTCAAATTAATAAGAAATTATCATAAATTTTAATCCTCCAGATACACTCTGGTAGCGGTAAAAGTTAAATTTAAGAAAAGACCCTCAAAGTAATAGAGGGGCTTTAAAAATGTTTTAAAAAAATTGTTGAGGAGCAACAATCTTGGTGGTATAGGGTGTGTGAATTAATAACCGGCCCTTTATGTGATTACGCCACGGTTAAGCGCGATGTCGTACAAAATTGTCCGAAATGTCATTTTAAATGTCTATTCACTTGCTGTCAAAATCAGTCAAAAGTTTTCAGTTCGGTTGTACGCATCATATTTTTTTCCACGATGGAAAATTTTAAGAATTGGCGGAAAAAAACGCAATTGGGGGTAGTTTTGTTAAGTCACTTTTTTGGAAAGAAAAGTGCAGCTGAAAGTCATCGTTGTTTGTGGAATTGTATGGCGTTAATTCTCTATCCAATACACAGTGTAAGGAGTGGTTTGTGTGCTTCAAAAACTGTCATTATGATATCAAAGACAAAGAACGCTCTGGAGCGCCGAAAAATTTTGAAGACGAGGATTTGGAGAAATTACTCGACCAAGACCTGATCGAATCATTACGGTAGGGCAGTACCGACAACGATTGAAGAAAGCAATGTCGCGAAACGGCCGTAATAAGCGACCAGACACGAATCGGTAATTTTTCACCATAACAACGCATGGCCACAAATTGATATTTCGGTCAAAAACTATAATGCTAATAGCGGATGGGAAGTTTTACTCCACCCGCTTTATAGCACAGACCTGGCGCCTTCAGATTACCACTTGTTGCGGTCCATACAGAACACCCTTAATGGAATACGATTCACTTCAGTCATCGGAATCAGAAATTGCCGCGACTCGTTTTTTGGCCGTCCAGTTCCCTTGGGATGGAATCCATAAATTGCCAGAAAGATGGGGAAATGTCATAGTTACTGATGGACTATGGACTTTGAATGACATGTTTTTACAGAATTCTGAAAAATAAATTATTTTTGAGCCCTAGAAAATGGTTACTAATTCATCCACCCAATATATGGAAACGTAGTGATCATTTTCAATAGGAAGTGTTCGCCATACTGAAAGTAGCGAATTGGATTATTGGGTGGAAATGGCGCAGAAAATAGATTGGATAAGAGTCAAGCTGTTCTAAAGGTCTGGAATGTAAATTAAGACTTAGCTCTGTTACAAGGAGGATTTGGCTGTTCGTGGGAACGGAATAGGTGATCAACTGGCAAACTGTGGACTTTCGGACAATTCAAAGGCACCAAAAAAAAAAAAAACAAAATTATCATATTCACAAGGAACGATCACCTACGTAGCTCATCTGCAAAAAAATGAAGAGCAAATGCTTCCTTAGAAATTAGTAAGTTTTATTCATCCTCCATCCTTCCTAAATCTCTCACTCATACAAATCTATATTATCCGGCCTTTGGTATAATATGCATAAATGAAAGAAAATTGTTTAAGTTATTTAAATTTGCCTTTATTACTTAATGTCATTGTTGAGTACTATGCTGTAGGACTTTCAACTTTTGTTTTGATTTTATTAATACGCGAGACATAAAGTTTATAATACTTTTTCCAACGATATTTTCTTTTATAAATAGTATGTGTGTACAGAAAAGAAGACAAAAAAAAAATGAAAATATAATCGATTTAAATAGGGCTTTGTATTCTTCTACTACTGTTGCGTATGCTTAAAAGTCAATCCTACTCAAATAAAAACTTATAGGCTATTGAGTTGAAGAATTTTTCATTCATCTCGCAAATCCACATTCATACATTTATCCTTTTTCTATTTTGTCATTTCAGTGCCATTCTAGGGATAAGGAGACAATTTTTGCTTTTTTTTGTATATGCTTTTTTTGCTACATGACACTAACTCAATCTATCTTAACTATATAGCCAACAAGGATTTAAACAAATTATCCTGTCTGCATGCCAAAACGTATGGCAGCAAGAATTTTGCTAACGACATTTTTTTTTTCTTGTGTATCCTTTTATTTTTGTTGCTTTTGTCTTGTAGAGTATGTGCACGTCGACTAGTTCAGATGCTCAATTGGATTTCATTTTATTCATACGCTATTTTATATGGCGTATAATATTCACATGTACATTAGAGCGGGTCAAATATTTCGGAAAAGAAATTAAAATTATGATTTTGAGTAAAACTGCTGTGGAATCTCTCAGTAATATAGTAATATGTTACTATGAATGAATGAATGGCAATGAAGGATTAATATGTTCTTCGAATATGTAAAAAAAAAATAAATATGTGGCACTTAAAGCCCCAAAGGGCTCATTGGCCGAGCTTCTCTTCCATTACTGTTGTGCGTCTTAAATTTGGACAGTATTAGAAGGGACCTACTTATTTTAGCCGGTTCCGAACGGCAGAACACTTGTGACATCACTTTTTCTGAGCTTTGTCACAGAGTTCTTTTTAAGAAGCTTTTTCATCACAAGTTGTTACTGTCGGAAGAATTGTTAATTGCTTGCCGACAGGTGGGTACCATTCGAAAGAAAAATCTTATCGATATTAAATTTGTTATGCATCAGCCGGGGATTGAACCACGACTTACAGATCAGAAGGCGAACACACTAACCACTGACCTACGGCACCCACATGTTCGAATATGTTCTTCAGCTAATTTCACCAGATATAATTGAAAACAAAAATTTCAATTATCTCAAATTTCGACTGACATCGAAACTTTAAAAAACTAAAACTGAAATTTATCATTTTTTTTTTTTAACAAATACTAAACATATTTTGTCAATGTTGAATAACGCATATATTTTTGTATTTATTATTATTATTTTGAAATTTATTTTAGATGAATGGGTTTATTCCTAGAATTCAATTTTGCTGTAGCCATCCTTTGCATGCTGGCAAAAAATAGCAACACTGACCCATTCTAATATACCAACTCGGATATGGCAAATTCAAATGAGAATTTATTTAATTTATTATTCTTATTAAATAAATCAAAATTAATTTCAGCAATAATAAATAAGTATTGTGTCACTTTTTAATAAAAGATGTGTTATTGAACTTTATCGAAAGAAATTGTATAATTTGTGGTTAGAATTTTACAATTTGTTATACAATGAATATAATTAATTTAAGAGTATGCAAAAATTGTTACATTTTTCTCCGATTAAGGTCCGATTAAGCTCATATTCATTCGTTAGGACTTGGTATATTACACTGCGACAACGGAGGGTAGTTTAGTGTAAATTTGACATTTTAAGGGAAAAAAGAAAATATAATAAAATAAACAGCTAGTTCGATTATTGTGCGTTACATAACCTTTTACGATTTCATGTGGAAAATAATTGCACAATATTGTGTGTCAATTGGTTGAATTCTGTCTTTAGTAATGCAGCGCTGACCCAAGCAGCAATAAAATCTCTAGATTACGATATATCTGAGCAGTTCACATATCCTCCTAATATAATTCCCATGGGACAAGGTCATAGAAAGGAATGACACCGCGGACGAACTAGCAAAGAAGGGCACATTGTTGCAAACTCTTTCTGATAAGAGGAGTATAGGCATTTCAATGGCGACGTATAAACTCCAACTAGCCTCGGACGCATTACAGAAAACGAATGCAAGATGGGTGTTGGAACAACCTTGTACAACTATCCGATCAATCTGGCCAATACTGAATCTAAAATGAACAAATGATCTACTAGCACTTAACAGACATGCAGTTAGTATGCTGGCAGGCATTTTTACGGAGCATTGCCTTATAGGGAGGCATGTAGGTAGGATAGGCATTGCTGCGGCGTCGAGGAAAATCGGAATATATAACTCATCCTGGCTAGGGCAATCACTTCTCACATGATCTCATCGAGTTGGCTCACTCCTAGCTAGAGAATACTTTACGCTTTACCCGAAGTTCGGTTTGGTTTGGCCATTTATTCAGTCCTCAACCAATTAGGGGATGAAAGGCGATAGATTTCTACGGCTTAGCTTTTGACTGATGTCAAATCTGATGATCTCCTGCACCCTCAACGCCGCAACGACCTGGACTCAAGTCAAAGCACTTCAAACAAAGATTAGAACAAAACAAAAATATTTTGCGTTAATATTTGGATGCTATTGAACTTCATCGTATATTTTTAACGTATATTTTTCGATGCCGCAAAATGTTAAGAGAAAATTCGCCCATAGTCTGTCAAAATCATTTTCAACATCCGAGGGCTGAAGCATGTGAGCCCTAAAACAAATGTCAGTCCTTTGGTGGATATTCAGCGATGAATGATCAATCACAAAATATAAAAAGATGTTCGATTGTTCTGCGTCGTTAGGAAAATTGTTGCCTGTTTCTTCCCTAAAGGTAGTGATTGTTGCTTTCGAGGATAGGGGAAATACCAACTCTTCTAGTAATTGTAACATTTGTTACATGGCAACAACATGGCAATACAGATAGGTGGTCATACGTAAAACAAATGCAATTTTGGAGAGAGCAAAAAACTCAATCGACTGATTCAATGTTGAATAATTAGAAATTCTATAAGGAGCGTCGTACATCGTCTGAATCGATAGTCCAAGCCTACCTTCAGAGGTGCCTGCTTCCTACACCCAACGTCTTGAGGGCATAAAATCTAGCATCGATTATCAAAAGTCATTTTGTTTCACGCTTTTACTTTCCGAAAAATTGTTAAGCAACCTAGGATAATCTTGTCAAAGCAATTGAAGCACAAAAAAAAAATAAACAATATCAAAAATACATCAGAAAGGGACAAGAAGGTACTCATTTACGAATTCGCTGTTAATTAACTTTGTACGATTGCTAACTTTAGTCGGGTTATCTCATTTTATTTTTGTTTACAAGCATATGTGAAAGCTTCAACAACAACAACAACACAACCCTGCTTTTAAAATACCTACAAAATGGCACGAAAATAGCATCAACACATTTGTACAGTATGTATAAGTTTGAAAGGACCCAACAGTTTTATCTATTTATTCTCTCTACTCTTTTGGTCCACTCTTTATGCATACACACACACACACACAAACACACACTTACATACATAATGTACACGTATGTAGGTGTGTATGTATGTGCAAATACAAACAAATGCACGTGTAACTTTTGCATCTGTAAAGCAATTAATAATAATTGCCTTCTCCCGTTACTCCTATATATGTTAGATAGCAAAAAAAAAAAAAACCTATTCATAGTAAAATAGCATACGTTCCATTATAAACGTAGATATACGTAAGTGATACCCTCAACCTATGTATTGTAGATGTGTGTAGTATATAGAATGAGTAGTATGAAAGAGACAGGAAACCAACTGTAGCTAGCAAATATAAATGTTTACACAATCAAATATATACACATACACGTATAACTATTTTCACTCACACACACACACATATGCACTCATGAAGATAAAATCATTTGTACACACCGTTGGCGTGAGAAGAACCACCCACCCACACACATTGCTCATGGTCCCAAACAAATAAACTTTTGAAATGCGATTATCTTGATGAATTTGAATTTGAATTCCTTCGCTTGAGTTTTTCTTTACTTGCTGTATACATATACATGCATACTACCTATGTACATACTTGCATACTATATATCGTATTTTGTTTGGGTCACGCTTGACCAATGCCACTACTGCTGCTGCTGCTGCTGCTGCTGTTGCTATTATGTACTCAAGAGTACTGTTTTGAAACAATAACAACAATAATGTACACCAACACCAATGACTGCTCGTAATAGGCCCTGCAGCATTAAACGTGTGTGCTTGTTCGTATATGTGTTCTGTATGCGTTCTGTACTCTGTTCGTATCTGTGTCAGGCAATTCACATAATATAAAAGTCAAATTAATCGGCTCCGGACTGCATAAAATGTAGAAAACAAGGTGGGGTAAAATGGGAATTATATCAGTCCAATTTACCGTGTATATATATATGTTGTATTTAACTACTCTGTATATACTTTACGAGGATATGTCAGATAAAGAACGTGTCCGTTCTGGACCACCATGTGGTATGAGTAATTGTGAACTTTAATTCTTCTGCAGACCAATTGTGTGTTGGGGTTGCGCCGCGCGCTGTGTGTGTTAGTATGAATATTTCCTAACGTAATATAGTGAACTACATATATTTATTTGTTACGTTAATGCACAAGAAGTGAAGCTGCGCTTTTTTTTTGTATGAACGGGATTGTCGGATAAGTTGGCATACGACGTATTTTTGTGCTCAAGAAGACAAGCGTATATTGAGTTTGTGTTTCCATTTTTATCAATCAAAAGCAATGTTGCCTATTATCATATATTATTGATCAGAATCGCACGATAACTGCCTTAATTCTAAAGCAATTTCGCTGAAAATTGGTACATACGATTTTTTTTCAACTAACAAATGAGCTTTTGATGGAAATTGATGCAATCGTATGAAATTCACGCCTACCTCTCATATAAAATTATGTTACGTACAACCTTCCATACAAACGAATGCTTTCGTATGCATATTTGCACATTTTGCAGATAAAAATATGAAGCCATATAACTGAAACTCAGTACATAAGTTGCGTTTTAATAGTAAATGGACATGTTAAAATATGGGCTGAATTGTATAAAATCTTCCCTTACCTCCCATACAAAAATACGCTTCGGAATGTATTTTTTTACTCTTTCGCACAAAAATATGTAGCTATTAAGTTGAAACTTACATACAATTATATATACTAACACATAGTGGACATTAAAAATAAATGCCATCGGATGAAAATTACGTCTGGCTCCCATACAAAAATATGCTTTGCAATGTATGTTTTTATATTTTTTGCATGAAAATATAAAGATTTAAAGCTAAAACTCCACATGTACAATTGTATTAACATACTAGTTGATGAGCTGGAGAATAGACTAAATGAAATAAAAATTACTGCTACCTCCCATATAAAAGTATGCTTTCCAATGTATGTTTTAATACTTTTTGCATGACAATATAAAGATTTAAAGCTAAAACTTCACATGTACAATTATATTTACATATTAATTTACCAGCTGGAGAATAGGCTGAATGAAATGAAAATTACTCCTACCTCCCATATAAAAGTATGCTTTAAAATGTATGATTTTATCATTTATGATGAAAAAAAAAAATAACGCTAGCAAATTGAAAGGTACTACATATGATTATATTTATGTATATATCGACAAGTTCTCAAAATGTGTGAAATCGGGTTAAAACAACGCCCCCTTCTCATACAAAAATATGTTTCCATATGTATATTTTCACACTTTATGCACGAAAAGATAGAGCTATGAAGCTGAAACTTCATATATAAGATAATATTTATCAGTAACTAGAGGAGTCTGAAAATGGTCGGAATTTGTCGAAGCGTAAGCTTCCTTATCATACACAAACTCTGATTTTTAAAGTATTAATGATTTAATTTCTTAAAATTTCATAATTTTTTGTGTATTTTATCATGAAAAATATTTGTAATAACATGTAAATATCATATAACTTCAATAAGCCGAGTCTGCTGTATTGGATCATTCTAAATTTTGTGTGGATAAGCCGCCTTAAGGATGTCTTACTCGAACATTTTGAGTGACCCTAAGAATCTGCAACAAAGCCATCGGATAATCCCCTACATTTCCTGAATAATATTTGTTGTTATGTTGAACGAACTACATACATGCATTCACCGATATCGTATCACATTCAACAAAAAGCAGAAAAATGAAGCCCAACGTGCAGTGAAAGTGAAAAGCATTCATCAACAAATTGTTGGTATATACGACAAATGTAATTTTTACTAGTACATTCGCCTATGGCTGGCACTTTAATGTACATTTTTTCATTCATCAACGTTTTAAATTTGGTTAAATTGAACTATTTTCTATGTAGAATGTATAGTTTTTCGATTTCAAACTTACATTTGTCAACGGAAATATCATAAACTTTTCCCGATGGTATTGCTAATCGGGAAATTGTAAATACAATAGTACTCGTAATCACAATATTCTTCACCAGCACAGAGTAGTATCTATACAAGTATAAACAATCAAAGAATGTACGAGATTTGTTCATTGTCTTCCCATCACTGTGTCTCAATGGCGTTTCGGCTCATGTACAATCCGTGAGTAATTTGATTTCCTTTTGAGCACGCTTACACGATGTTCCCTCGAATGAAAGTTACATAATTATCGCTTTAATTGAGTTGCTGTTTGTTGTACATTTACTATACACAGTACACAGACAGGCAAACAGATAGGCAAACAGACAGGCAGACATACAGAATGAGAGAGAGAGAGAGAGACAGACAAACAGACGAGACATGCTTATATTGCCAAAGGTAGTAGTACCCGTAATATGTATTCGTTAAATGTGATTACTCTGCTTTTGTGGGTTGGCAACTGTGAGTACGCTCAAATTGCGCCATACGCAGCTATGTGAGTAGTAGTACGAGATCATCTTCTTTGCAAACAATTACATCGGTAATGTGGACATCCAACTTTACTTAAGTAATTGTATACTATAGCATTTTATATATTTTCTCTTCAATTTTTTTGCACTTTTTGCCGGAGCACTATTTATATACAAACGAGTATGCAACGCATACATTGCATTGAACAAAAAGGACCATAATATTTCAATAGGATATATAACTTCCGGCATATTGTACCATAGTATTGTATGAATATAAGTTGAGTTACAAATCAAAGGCAAAAAAAAAATTATAATTGACAATTATAATTATGTTTGGTAATTTTGTATGTTGAGATATGTATTATAATTTTTATCTTTTCATACACAACTTTTATGTCTGATCCGATTTTATATGAATCTATATATAAATGCAATAACATTGAAAAAGGTGAACTGCATGAATGTGGAAAGAATTTGCTTTTTGAAACAAAGTCACATTTTTTGTATGAAATAAATAGCATCTCATGGAATTATTATGTAATTTGTAATGATAATTAATTTCCATGTAATTTGCTGTATAGTATATTCTTAAACTGTTGCAAATTTGCTATGAATTTAATAAAGCACTTAAAAAGCTAAAGTTTTAAGAACGTATTATGTATCGTCCGTCCACAAATTTCAAAGTTATGATCAGGAAACCGTATTGTGTATATTTTGGAAGATAAAAATGAATGAATGGCTCCGAGGTGTATCTTCTTCTTCTTCGTATGTGGCCATAACAACCGATGTTCGATTTAGGCCGAACATATATTGCGGCGCCAGTCTTCTCTGTTCTTCACTTGCTGGCGCCAATTGGATATTCCGAGCGCCGCGGACCAACGGAGGTTTGGTCTTCCTCTTCTTCTGCGTACTCCAGTGGGTGCCGAATTAAATACCCTCTTCACTGGAGCGTCTTCTTCCATTCGCTCAATATGACCTAGCCGATGTACTTCGCCACCTCGAAAGTGTAATTGTCAACGGTGACGTGTTGTCCAAGACGCCGGGGCTCTTTGTTTGTAGACACTAGATATTTCGTCTTGTCCTCGTTCACTGTAAGACCCATTCGACGTGGCTAGAAGAATAAACAAATATGTGGCACTTCAAATCCCGAAGGGTTCTTTGGCCGAGCTTCTCTTCCATTACTGTTGTGCGTGTTAAACTTTGGACAGCATTAGAAGGGACCTACTTTTTTGATCTGGTTCCGAATGGTAGAGCCCTAGTGACTTTGGAAGAATTGGCAATTGCCTTCTTCTTCTTATGTGGCCATAACAACCGAATATCGATTTAGGCCGAAAATAACATGCTTCGCCAGCCATCTCTGTTCTTCGCTAGCTGGCGCCAGTTAGAAATTCCAAGCGCCGTTAGGTTCTCCAGTACTTGGTCTTTCCACCGGAGGTTTGGTCTTCCTCTTTTGCGTCGTCCTCCAGCGGGTTCCGAATATAACACCTTCTTAGCTGGAGCGTGTTCTTCCATTCACTCGACATGACCTAGCCAGCGCAGCCGCTGGATTTTGATGCGCTTTACTATGTCAATACGGCATACAGCTCGTACAGCTCATGGTTGTACCTTATTCGGTACTCGCCACCAACGCAAATAGGTCCAAAGATCTTGCGTAGGACCTTTCTCTCGAAAACTCCAAGCATTCGCTCATCCGAGGTGGAAATTGTCCAGGCTTCAGCGCCATATGTTAGGACAGGCATGATGAGAGACTTGTAGAGTGTAGTTTTCGTTCTTCGAGAGAAGGCTCGACTTCTCAATTGCTTACTCAGCCCAAAGTAACACCTGTTAGCAAGAGTTATCCTATGCATGATCTCCAAGCTGACGTCATTACTGCTGTTAATGCTGGTTCCAAGATAGACAAAGTCCCTTACTACTTCAAAAGCGTAGTTGTCAACAGTGACGTGCTGTCCAAGACGCCGGGACTCTTTGTTTGTTGACACTAGATACTTCGTCTTGCCCTCGTTCACCGTGAGACCCATCCGACGCGACTCTCTTTCCAACTCTGAGAATGCTGCACTGACTGCTCGCGTGTTCATGCCGATTATGTCAATATCGTCGGCATACGCTAACAGCATGACACTTTTGTTGAAGATAGTGCTATTATGTCGTAGATCAGCAGCTCGTATTATTTTCTCCATAATAAGATTGAAGAAGTCGCACGATAACGAATCACCTTGTCTGAAACCCCGTTCGAAAGCGGCTTTATAATCAACAAATAGGGGTGTGTGTCGATCTGTTTTTCTTGGGTCTTCTCCAGGATTTGGCGCAGTGTGAAAATCTGGTCGATGGTGGATTTACCAGGTCTGAAGCCACACTGATAAGGTCCAATCAGGTTGCTGAGCATAGGCTTCAACCTTTCACACAGTACGCTCGATAGAACCTTGTATGCGATGCTCAGGAGACTTATTCCACGGTAGTTGGCGCAAATTGTGGGGTCTCCTTTTTTATGTACAGGACAGAGAACACTGAGCTTCCAATCATCAGGCATGCTTTCATCCGACCATATTCTGCTTATGAGCTGGTGCATGCGGGTGAGCAGCTCATCGCCTCCGGTCTTAAACAACTGGGCAGGCAGGCCATCAGCACCTGCAGCTTTGTTGTTCTTCAGCCTTAAAATGGCCGTTTCAACCTCGTCATAGTCGGGTGGTGGAATATTAACACCATCATCTGTAATTGGGGTTATCGGGCAAACTCCTCCACTGGCGGAATTGTTCTTAGCATCGCCATTCAGTAACGTGGGGAAGTGTTCCCTCCATAGGCTCAGTACACTCTGGACATCCGTAACCAGATTCCCATTTCCATCACCTCCACTCAGGCGCTTGATCTTTTCGATGAATTTTCGAGTCTCATTCTTGTCGGTACACATCTCTATCTCCTCACACTCGCGTCTTTCCAACTCCCTCTTCTTGCGCCTGAAAAGACGTCTCTCTGCACTCCTTTTCTCTCTATACCGCTCCTTAACAGCTCGCATTGCGCCTGCACGCAGGGTTTTTCTGTAGGCGGCGTCTTTCTCTGCGGTAGCGTCGCGACACTCCTGATCATACCACTCATTCCTCAGAGGCCGGTAGTAAACGATTACCTCCTCGGTAGCGGTAGTCATGGAGTGGGATATATGTGTCCACCTCGCGCATGTATCATCAAGTGGGGAAGTGTTCTGCATAAGCAGATCCGATAGTCGAGTGGAAAATGCATCTGCTGTCTCTGGTGATCGCAGCTTACTGACGTCGAGCTTTCTCAGTGTGGCAATTGCCTTCGAAAGATAAATCTTTGCGATATCAAATTTGTTATGCTTTAGCCGGGGATTGAAACTACGACCTACAGATCAGATCGCTGAACCAACCGGAATATTGAATGAATTTTAGGAGATTGACAATGTCAATCTGGGATAATTGGGCTAGGCCAGTCAGCTGGTAATGTCCTAGAAATTTTTTGCAATTTTTACATAAAGCAGGGCAAGTATATAGTGGATGTGAGATCGTTTCAAGTTCCTCCTCATCTCTGCAGCTTCTGCAGAAGTCATGAGCGAGGTTGACCAAGCCTAATCTCACAGCGCAAGGACCTATGAGGCAGTGTCCGATGACTACTCCCACATAAGTCGACATGTCTATCCTATTAAAATCAACAAATTTACGTGAACGTTTCTTGCTGAGTAGGGGCCACTGCAATTTCGCCGTCCTACAGATGGGTGTATCCGTCCATCTTTTCTGAAAGGCGTTGGTGGTGATAACCTCCAAATTATGCTTACACGTAGCTATGGGGATTCCTAACCGAGAATTCTTATGGGTTAGAGACTCTTTTGTACCCTGTCTTGCAAACTCATCGGCTATGCAGTTGAGTTCAGTTCAGTTCAGTTCAGTTCAGTTCAGTTCAGTTCATTTCATTGGAGTTTCATTTCATCAAAATTCATCTATCGACATCCCAATGACGACATTAAAGTAGAATTTTGAGGTAACAACTTTCAATTATTATTCGAGAAATTGAAGTGAAACTCTTATCTGTCAAATGATAAAACTAGTGTGGTCCGTATAACACATCGACTGAATAGTTCACAAAATGACTCATTGATGTATCGGTATTTAGTAATGGATGAAGCTTGGTTCCACTATTACACTCCAGAGTGAAATCGACAGTCAGTTAAGAGGAACAGCAGCCGGCGAACCTCACGCAAAGCTGAGAAAAACACAACAGTCAGCTGGCAAGTATATGGCGTCCATATTTTGGGACGCACCTGATATTTTGTTCACTGATTGTCTTAAAATAGGCCAGATCATCAGCAACGTTCGCTGCATGACCCAACTGGTATGTCTGAAGGACGAAATCGCATAAAATCGATTCGAAATGCAGAAGAAAAAATTACTCTTTCAAATTGCATAAATTACATACAGAGATGCTTCTGCAGACCTCAAAAAAATGCTTGTCGCAAAGAGATTTGACTCGAATATAGAAATGATTGCCTACGCAGAGACCTGTTTTGAGGTCAAAAATGAATCGTTCTACAAAAAAGGTATTGAAAAGTTATAGAAGCCTTGGAGTTATTGTATCGCTCTTGAAGGAGACTATGTTGATGAATAAAATCGAATTTTACCAAAAGTTATTGTTTTATTCATTATGGTGTTTGTTTTCAGGCGATGTGTTACATTAAGAATCGTACAGACAGACTTTCAGACCTCAACAAGCAAAATATCTTAAATATTGTGAATGTTGTCTTTGGCCACTGCGACATCGGTAGTTATGGTAGTTATGGTAGACTTCTGCTAGAGACGTAAAGGAATTTGAGAACATTTCACAACTGCTGCGTATCTGACTCTCAGTAGTTTGAAAAATTAAGCAGTGGAACGAAATGGGACAAAGGTTGGACCTATTTATGTATCATAGTCGAATATCTGTAGTTATTGATCGCAAATACATAGAAAAATATTTCAAAAGAATTATCGGTCGATAATTTAACGCCATATAAATATATAAAGGGTTTTCCATTAGGGACATAACAATTTTATCTATTAATAAAACACAGAAATATTTGAGATATTGAGTTCAAATTTATTGTGAATATATTGCAAGCATTACATTTTATGAATGAAATTCGATTTGGGTCATATAACCACCACGAGCCCGTTTACAGCGGTCGATTCTTTGGACCCAATTTTACACCACTCTAGCACACATTTCGACCGGAACGTTTGCAATGTCGCGTTGGATGTTGTCTTTGAGCTCGTCTAAAGTTGCTGGTTTGTTGGCATAGACCAGTGACTTGATAAAGCCCCATAAAAAGAAATCCAATTGTGTTAGATCGCATGAACGAGGCGGCCATTTGACCGGACCATTTCTCGAGATAACACGTTCACCGAATTTGCCTTGCAGTAAATCGATTGTGACGTGTGCTGTGTGGCTAGTGGCACCGTCTTGTTGAAACCACATATCGCTGATGTCAAGTTCATCCAATTCTGGCCACAAATAATTTTCCAACATAGCACGATAGCGCTCTCCATTGACGGTAACATGACGATCGTTTTCATCCACGAAAAAATACGGCCCAATCACACCTCCGGCATGAAAACCGCACCAAACAGTAACTTTTTGCGGGTGCAACGGTGTCTCAAGAACCACTTGGGGTTTTGTTGCTGACCAATAACGCATATTTTGCTTATTGACAAAGCCATTGAGCCAGAAATGAGCTTCATCGCTGAAGATGATTTTTCGCTCTTAAAGTTGCAACCACCGACTCAGAATTTCGGTAGTCATTTTTAATAATTTCCAAACGTTGCTGGTTCGTGAACTTTACTATGATGAAAATGTTGACTTTAACTAACGTTTTGATATTGACAGTTGATTAAAAAAGTTTAAGGGTGTGTTCATATAAAGATACGAAATTGTTATGTCCCTAATGGAAAACCCTTTATATAACACCACAATTAGTAGAATGTGAGGGGGCGTGGAAAAAAAATTGATAAATGTTAATACCAAGAAAATGGTTGGCAAGTAAATCCAATCGCAATTGGAAAATAAAGCATTTTAGTGATTTTAAAACGAAATATTTCAATGAAATGGGAAGAAGGCTAGTGCTTTGACACTATAACTTTTATTTCGCCAAATTTGTACAACATAAAAATTGTGGAAATAATTGTTCATAGTATCAAGGTGACATTAAAATTAGCAATGAGTAATTGAACCGAACTTGAATAAATTACTTAATATATTGCAATATACCTACATGTGGTCATGTTATAATGCTCTTATTTGTAAGTTTAAGCATAAAATTGCAAAAAATTAATTTGTATTTCTATATTTGAAGCATGTAGTTTTTAACAAAAACTTTATAAATTTGCCCTTTTTGCAGAAAACCCTTGTTTGGGGTTCCTGGGGAATGTTTACTAGAGGCAAAAACAAAACAAAACATAAATAAATTATTCTCTTTTAACGTGTGCAAACCTAATTATATATGCCGTTAATGACATTCGCACCTGAATTTTAATGAGCTATTGTGTAATTAAAATGATAATTTGTATGCTTGTAGAAAATATGCCGACAATCAGTTGTTGAACTTCAAAAAAAAAAAAAAAAAAAAAATTACAAAATTGTAAGTATGTGTATTATACCATCTTTCTCTACAATTGCCATCGCATCAATGTGCTTTTTCTTAGCATTTTATAAAATATTCAGAACAATAACAATGACAACAACAACAACAGCAGCACCAGCAGCAGAAAAATAATAATTTTCAATAAATTACAATAAAGTAGTGTATATTGTGTCCTTGTTGTTGTTGATTTTTTTTTTTTTTTTTTTTTTTTGTGGACTTTTGGTTGAGAATAATTTTCATTAAACGTTTATTACATTTATGTATTTGCACTTTGCGCTTGTTTAAAATGCTCTCATTGTGTCTGTGTGTGTTTTTTTTTTTTTTTGTTTCGCAAAGTAATAATGTTCATATAAAATTAATTTGTATTATTATTATTAATTGATTGGTCATCCACATTGGCCATTACCACACTTTAATGGGTGGCCAATATTGGTTTTACATAAATGGAAAAAATATATATATATATGCCGATAGCTGGTGGAAAACATAACATAACATCATCATTAACATATCAACAGCAACTGAATTGAAAACAAAAACAAAAAAAACTCATTGATTAAGAAATAAAATGAAATATGCCATTAATTATGATGATGATGATGATGGTGTACTAACATTTACATAAATTCTCGCATATTGTAAATATAATTTAACGAGTGCATTACATCGATGTTGGTTATTCAATGAATGCATGCAGAACAAAGATCAGATCTTAAAGTATTTAAATTTTAATTATTTAAATATAATCTTGATTATATAATGCGATATTAACGCATTATAAATTCATTATAAGACGACAAAATTCTGATATAAAAATCCCTCAAGGGTCACATCACTAAATTAAAGAAAACGAACTCCAATGTTGACTGTCCCTGTTAATGAGATGGTCAAATACTATATTATTATTATTAACAGGCCCTTGTGCACTACGATCAGACTTGATCTATTTTGCAGTCTTTGAGTTAGCCTAAATTTTCAGGCACTGTATGGAGGCACTGTACTATCACCAAAGTGGTTTAGTCTTTGTCTGCCAAGAGCTCAACATTCACAGAGAATGTGCTCCGAGCTTTCGACGTATAAGTTGCAGAGTCTGCAGACATCAGTGTCAGATAGATCTAACTTCTTTAAGCGGTATCTGAGGCTGCAGTGGCCTGTAAAACAACTCTACCAAACGTGAGTATCTTTTTAGTAATCCCTTTATTTAGGATTAGGAACTGTTTTTCTTTGCGCTGCCCTATACTATTGAGCCAGTGTTCTGCAAATTTCTTTTCCCCCCATTTCCTGATAAACTTCTTGGCGTGGCATCTAGCCAAACCACAGAAGGAAAGGTTCAGAGCTGATCAGGTCCTTTTCAGCGCCCATTTTGGTTAGTTTATCAGCTATTTCGTTCCAATCGTGTCCTTCATGCCCAGGTATCTACCTTAATACTACAGTATTTAGGTTTCCTAGCTCATTTAGAAGGCTGAGACAATCATCTACTAATTTAAAGATGATTGTGAGATTGTGAGATTGTAGAGCTTTTAAAGCTGGTTGGCTATCTGATATGGGATCCTTGCATTTTTCTTCTAAGACACTCCCGCACACATATTTCAATGACCTGAACTTCCGCTTGGAAAATTGTTGAGTAAAAACCCATTGGGATTGATCGTCCAAATTAGGGGTCATATATTCCCGTCCCGTTTCCACAATCTTCCAGCTTCGACCCGTGCGTGTACCAGACTTGTAAGCCTTGCTTGAAGGTGATTGAATCTTTCCTTCATGCTTCTCTTTTGCTCGGCAGTATGATATTTTTGAGGCCAGTGTGTCCTCATTCAACAAAATGGGGCTATTGGCAAAGTTTTCTAAATTTTTTAAGCGCCCAGTTAGATCTCCACTTTTGTATCTGGAGATACAAACACTATGACAAAAATATATTTTGGGCACTAAGGTACAAGCTAAATGGAGATGAAATGAAAATGATCGAGTATGCGACACACAGAGTTCATCAATTCTTGCCCTATGAATTCTTTTAGTATTACAACCGACGCACACTGGCTGCAGACTGTAGACTGTACTCTTAAAAGAGTCATACAAAAAGCTTCAAATATCCACTCCATAATTAAAATATTACTTTAGGAACATTTCGATAGCATTAAACTTCTTTTTGGAATTCGCAAAAAACAGAAAATGAACTGTCACTTAATCATAACTTTGTGATTTGATGGCCGATTTACAAACATTGTTACACAGAGCCCACCGTCAATGACTTTTGGCGGTGATATATGGATTTGCCCTTTTCTATTTTGTCAGTAACCAGTATTTTAGCATCGCTGATGCACTATTTAGGCTCTTTCTTCCTTAACGATACTTTAGGCTCAATGTTCGCCGCAGATTTTGATCAGTCAGCATCCTTTTCTCCAATATCATTCTTTTACTCAGTATTTACTTCTTCTAAATTCGCCAGTCATCTATATTTTCACAATCCCATGCTTCCAGAGGTTCTGAGGTACATCGTTATTGTTCTGGATGTTTAGCTTTCCTCATTGTCGGCGTCTAACAGCAGTTTCTGAATAAAATACATCGTCCCATCAGAGACGAAAAGTGGTCATATCTTCGCCCCATTTTTAAAGTTATGGTGAAGGATTGATTGATGTGCCTGGATATTTTCTTTTGTTTACTTAGAAACTCTTTTGTTATGCTCTACAACTCATTTTAAAAGAAATGACCGTGGTTTGTTTAATTTTGATGGTTCTCATTTTTTCTAGGAGACTGCTCAACTTTTCTTTGTTTACGTTTAGAACCTTAGTTCCTGAATACAACATTATATCATCAGAGATGAAAATTGCCCATATATTCACCCCATATTTAAGATGTGATGGCGGTTTGGTTGATTCGTATGGCTTTCATTATTACTGAGAGATAGGTCAACTCTTCATTTGTTTATTTCAATACCTTTTCTAACATTCTATTAGATTAATTTTGGATTATTCGTTGTTTTAAGATGTCGATTGCTTTCTTAACACAACAAATGCTAAACTACACAATTGATTAATCATCTCGAACAAACTCCCTACAACAATAATAAGAAACTAAATACGAAGAAGTAGAAGATATTTTGAGTACTACGAGTATAATGAAACTAATGAGCTTTTTATATATTTACATATACATCTCTATGTATGTGTATATCATGAACACATCATTAGGACTCAATTACTTAAATGTTTTAACTACGACTAATAGTAATTCTAACTTCCTACAAGTATCTCATTAAAATGAAAATGACTAGTGAAGAAGTTCATCAAAAAAAGAAAAAATGTACATACGATTACAAGGTATGGCTTGTACACATATATTTATAGAGTATAAAAAATTCCCCATTGGAATCATGTAAATGAACTACATACATACTTGCTCGATTCATCAACTTGACGGTATTGTTTATGGCAACATACATACGTACATACATACATACTCATACTACATTGTACTAGTGTGTGTGTGTGTGTACATAGTGTTTACTTAGAGCGTTGCTATTGATTTTGTGGCAGTTGGGTAAGTCTTTGGCAAACACTTATCATTATTGTCCATATGAAAACTTTCATAATTCAATTTGAATTGAGAAAATGTTTCACCGAGAAGTTTACGTATGAAAACACCTCTGGCGCACATACATACGAGTACATAACTAACTACGTACTGTGTCACACCCATCCGTTTACCCACAATGTCGAAAGAAGACGGAAGTCAATGCCACAATTTGCCACTGTGTGATGGTAACTAAAATCAACTTTCCAACGTCTGGCAACAGAATTCGTAGACGACATCATCCTTGTCTCCACTTTAATCGATGTTATACGCCATCGTTATGTAGTTGGATGCCGTCGTCTTGGTTCTTTATAGACGGTACGATATCATTATATCAATTTGGTAAACAGGCGGCGGTATCGTTGCCGCCGTTGTCATCCTCATCGGCATCGTTTTTTTATTTTTTATTCTTCATTCGAACAAAAAGGACGTTAACGACGACGATGTTGAGTGTTGCGTTAAATTAAGTAAGCACGTAAGTAAGTAAGTAAGTAAGTAAGTCAGTAGCAAGATAATGGGAGGAAATTTTGAGTGGCATGAATCTACATGAAACAATGA
Organism: Megamerina dolium; assembly: GCA_963854835.1. Classification (NCBI taxonomy): domain Eukaryota; kingdom Metazoa; phylum Arthropoda; class Insecta; order Diptera; family Megamerinidae; genus Megamerina; species Megamerina dolium. The sequence goes on from OY978527.1 coordinate 45,798,182, forward strand.
TGCGCCGCCAATCGTTTCGGTAACTTTGCATTGAATTGACCCTAATTCGGCTGTACCTGAATTGCATTGGCAAGTTGCGTTAGCAGATTGATTTTGTGAACTTAGTGCGCACTATAGAAATTCAGTTTGCTGCGCTGTCATTGCCTTTAGCGATAAGTGGAAACTCAGGAAAAAAATACATTAGAAGAGCCAAGAAGTTTACCTGTTGTTCTAACCACAAGTGTTATTCGTCTTCAAGTACATAGTTGCTACATTCCCTCATCATTATTATTTCGATGGAATGCATTTTCAGATGTTCGACAACACAACGACAATGACAATTGTGTTGATTTTAGCTATGTTGATAAGTTGTTTTTATTCTCTTTTCAACGAAGTACTTGCTAAACTCATAAAATGTCTGAAGTTTGAAAAGTAGATATTGAGTTGAAAGTAAACTATGCGTACACTTACATTAATCTGTCGCACAGGCAAGTGCAACCTTATGATATATATACATATATTATTGGAATAGAATAGTAATTTAGCGCAATATTGCATTTTTCATCTTTATGCTTTTATTCTATAATTTTTCTCTTGTTAACATTATTGACCAGCTGTCTTTTGTATTGATGAAATTTTCACTACAGTGAAAAGCGAAAAAAAGAATGCATAAATCGAAAACCACCCCTCTTTGGCAATTCAATGTTGATAACTCTATAAATATGAAATAACACGGTGATGGTGGTTGATGTTAATTTCCTGAGTAAACTCCCCGTGGACAATGTTGATAACCGTTCACTAGCTTCCACAATGCTACGGGTAATAGTAGTATGACGGAGCAGGGAAATTGTGATTCGATTGTCCAGGGTTTTGAAATCGATTGCGCAATGAATTCATTGGGAATAATTAATTTTGTAATTACATAGTCAAGTCATGTGTATCATACTTAGCACGATTTTACTTATCATAAATTCGGTTTGTTATTAATGAAGGATAAAGAACTGAATCGTTCTTTCGAGTGCGCTAACCCTCTTACAAGGATAATGAAATTTTAGTGAAGTGCTAGAAAAAATTGATTTTTTTTCTCAACTATTGCATGATTTTTTTCCAATATTCTGATTACTAATAACTCTTAATATTTTGACATCGTAAATTATATTGTCGAAATACTCGTAATTGCTATTTATTTGCAGATAGGCGAATAAGAAATTTTTGTTTTATAAAAAAAAATTTTCACAATTGGTTTTAGATACTTTTTGAAACTTTTTGGCTAAAGTTCTTTCTTGCAAATGTTGAACTCAAACAGCATTGGGTTGGAGCTACGTATATCTGTCATTTCCATGCCATAAAACACTTTCATTGGCGTCAGTTAATCTCCGGGATTTTTCATAAAGTAATGACCAATGACAGGGTGATTAGTTGGCAACTTTCTTTTTGGCAAGACTGTTTTTGGCAACTCAGTTATTTTCGTGTAACATATTACTGTCAAACATGTTCAAGTCCATGAATCCACTTACAAATGAACAACGCTTGCAGATTATTGAATTTTATTATCAAAATTCATGCTCGGTTCATTCATTCATTCATTTTGTGGTCAGTTTGGGCGACCTTCTGAGACAGCTATACTAATAATATGACTAAATTTCGCACCAAATTTACATTATTGGACATTAAACCGATTTATTCGTGAAATATCGGCCGATATGTTGGATAGAGTATGCCAAAATTGGACCCAGTGTATGAATTTTTTGAGGCGCAGCCGCGGTCAACATTCGCAAAAACTGCTTGCCGAACAGTTCGGTGTTACTCATCAAGCCATTTCCATATGTTTACGAGCCATGGGGAAGGTTCAAAGATGTGGAAAATGGGTACCCCATGAATTGAACGATAGCCAGATGGATCGACGCCAAAACACATGCGAAATCTTGCTTGCTAGACAAAAAAGAAAGTCGTTCCTGCATCTTGTGGTGACTTGCGATGAAAAGTGGATATACCTTGAGAATCCTAAACGAAAAAAATCGTGGGTCGATCCCGGCCAACCAGCAACTTCTTCTCCAAGACCAAATCGCTTTGCACGCAAGACGATGCTGTGCGTTTGGTGGGATCAGCAGGGTGTCATCTACTACGAGCTGTTGAAACCTGGTGAAACTCTCAATGCTCACGCTACCACCAACAACTAGTGAAATTGCGCCGTGCTTCGGGTGAAAAAAGGCCTGATTATGAACAAAGGCATGAGAAGCTGATTTTTCTCCACAACAACGCCCCATCGCACACGTCAAAACTGGTCCAAAACCACTTGGACACACTCAATTGCGAGGTGCTACCTCATCCCGCTTATTCACCAGACCTGGCCCCTTCTGACTATCACCTGTTTTCGTCGATGGGTCACGCGCTCGCCGAACAGCACTTCGATTCATATTAAGACGTCGGAAAATGGCTTGACGAGTGGTTTGCCTCGAAAAATGAGGAATTCTTTTGGCGTGGTATACACAAATTGCCCAAGAGTGAGGGCAAATACTTTGAATAAATTAATTTTTGTCTTTCTATGAAAAAAAATCTATTTTTGTACACCTGGTATTATTTCGATTATCCATTTCTAAATAAGATTCAAACGTCTTGGGTTATATTTTCTTAGGACTTAATCACTGAATTCTTTCAGAAACTTTGTCATTAAGACTTTTGACGTATCAGAATAATGAAACCATCTATAATAATGAGCACCACAACAAGCAAACACAACAAGACTAGTTTTACGTCTTTGCTGAAGTACTTAAATGGACACTGGATCATGTAGATGGTGTTAGATCAATTGAGGAATCTAATCGCATCGAAGTTTTATCGATTTAGAGTTATTTTGAGGAAGAATTTCGTTTTGGTGGAAGTTTTAATCCATCGTGACTATCATGACTATCAAAGCCACACACACTTCAGCAGATAGAATGGTCATAGTGGGCATTAAAAAATCCTGCCATCAGTAGTAAAACCGATTTGTCTTCTAAATATTATATTTTATTCCTGAATAAGAATCTTGGTGAACAGTGATTTGAAGTGTTCTCCACACATACTTCGTCTATATTTTATACAACAAAATATAATTTTTTATCCGACTTTGTGATTTCATAATTTTTATGCAGTTTTAAAAGTTTCTTGATATAATAATTTATGTACACTCTCTATAATAAAAGCATTTAGGTCATTGACCCAACGTAGAAGCACTGTATTATTTGTAATCATTTCAATTTGCTTCTATCTAGTTATCACCTAATCGAACATTATGCAACAGATGTCATCATCAATATATACAATTTGAAACACTTATGTGCCACCAAAATGAGTTGCCAATCTAAACGACAACTCTCTTTGAGAGTGCTGTCTGTCAGTCGAGTGGTATAGTAGAATATAGTAGTAGTAGTAGTAGCACTTGTTACTTGGTTCAACAGTTCCCCAGAGAACTGTTTATATTGAGTACGTATTTAGTATAACTTCCGGAAGGTTATAACGTTTCTCTCCTAGTATTTACACCCCCACCATCCCATATACATATATGGACATATTCATATCATGATATTAGTATGCAATGCATGTGATTTCATTGCAATTTCGATTAGCTACGGTGAATGTGTGCTATCAAAATGGTGATGTCCATTCGATTTTTGTATTTCCAACCTCCCCCCAAAAAAACACTTCTCTATTGGCAAAGATGACAAAGGCTATATATGGTTAAGCGGAGTGTGAGAGGAGATTCAAACACAAGGGAAAATAATATGATTTCGCTTTCGACAAATGGCAATTTTTGACTCTCATAATAGTCATACTATACGTACAAGGTAGGAGTACACTTTTATATACACTCTGTAGTACGTTTTACGATGCAAGCGTGTTCAATCAGATGTTGTCAAATTAGTTCGACATTATGGTCTGTTTATATTTTAATTTCTCTTGTGATTTGTTTGTCATTTCTCCTAAATTACTATACTCATACCATCATCTCTGCATACAAACACATACGGATCTATGAACCAATACGTTAAAAACAACCCCCACACTTCATATACTTCTGTGGACGAGTATGTTAGGTATTGAAATACGCTTTTTGATATGGTCATATTTGAACGTAAATATTGTAATTGTATGGTGACCGATTGAAAAGTCCCCAAGTGTATTTGACATTTACATATTTTCACTATTATTTGAATATCCCTTGGAGAGGGTTACCACCACCCATCCCAACCATTCATACTTGTATTGATAATCTGTAATTAATGCCTTGTCACACGTTAACTTAATTTATACGACAAACTATCATTATGTATGTAATAATATTTATGTTCACATGTACTCGTATATGTGTGTTACATGTTTGTGTTCAATTTATTATTCATTAATTAACCACCAGTCCGTTCAAAGACTGTAAATGTGATTGTGTGTGCATGTTGTTACGAATGTATGTTTAAATAATTGCTATGTATGCGAAATGGTACATAGCATACATACATCATTTATATAACACTACAAACATATTTATATCATTAGAGTATTGACATAATTTCCATTTTAAATCTTATGATTATTGATTTGTTACAATATTTTTTTGTATGTAATAAATGTACTCGTATGTAGGCAAGTGTAACAGCAATTGAAAATTATTTTAAGAACTTTCTATAAATTCTTTTGTGAATTTTTTGTATACTTTGTCTACTAAATTTTAAAATAATTAATTTGAGAATGCTGTGTGATGATCATTAACTTGACAGTAGGGCATTTATTGCATATTCCTCAACAAATTAGCTGGCGGAAGACCATGTAATCCCAAAGCATTACTCTGAGCTGATATAATGAAGTGCAGAACCCCTTCTGATTGATTTGTCTGCAATGTCATTTTCATAAATTTCTTAATGTCTCAAAACGCAAGTCAGTGTGACATTGTTTATGTTTTTTTTTGGGGAATCTTTAATAGATACCGTCAGCCATAGACGGTATGTACGATTCATACTGTCCGCTAAGGATACACCTCATTTGGGACCACGCCCAGTCAGTATTATCTTACTATGCTGGACTTGCGAACCAGTACGCCTACGTTCGAAACCCTTAACTCCGACTTCTGTAGCTTGTATTTTTTTTTTAGCCCTGCGGGACCGCCGTTAAGGACTACTTCGCAGGACCGAGCTAGCCCAAAAAGGCTCTTCACACACGCCCTACAGCGTTATTCATCCGTTGCATGTATATTTCTACTTCTACGCTGTCTTTCTTTCATCCTGAACTCCTGGAGCGCTATTGCGGACCATTCCTTCATCTTAGCCCACACCAATCTCGATTGCAGCATGTGACTCACAATGTTATCGGGCGTCATCCTTTCGTTTTTTAGCCTCTCTATATCCGCTCTCTGTGCTAAATATCTCGAACAAGAGAAAAAGATAAGCACTGCGTTTTCACCGACACTGCTCTGCAGAAGGAGCATTCTGTCGCTTCATCGTGCCCGAATCTGAGGAGGTACTCCCTGAAACAGCCATGACCCGACAAAAACTGCGTCAGGTAAAAGTCTGTCTCTCCATGTTTTCTATCGACCCAGGCTTGCACGTTCCTGACGAGCTTGTGCGTCCACCTTCCTTTTTCTGCGGCGTCCCATTGTATTTGCCACTCGTGGAAGCTCATCTGTCTCTCCTCTTTACGTTCGTCTGCCGTTAGACGCATTTTATCCAATATTAGAAAGAACCTACTTATATTAGTTGGTAGCACAACCCTTGTGACATCACTTCTTCTGAGCTTTGTTATAGAGCTCTTTTAGAAGCGTGTTCATGGCAAGTTGTTACTGCCGGAAGAATTGCTAATTGCTTGCCGACAGGTGGATACCATTTGAAATATAAATCTTTTCGATATTAAAGTTATGCTTCATGCTTATGAAAAAAAATTCGACATTATTGCAAATTATTTTCGACATTAATGTGTTAGTGAGTTCATTTCTCTGTACAATATTAACACAATATTATCGGTGAAAAATAAGACTGTCAATCATAATTGTTGCTGCGTCGGGGTTGTATTTAGAAAAATAAAGGGTTATCCATTTCGCGGTTTCAAAAGTATAGGGCTAGAATTCGACATCTGTCAAACTGAGTTGTTAAAACAATTTCTTTCTTTTTCAGTTCAAAGTCTGACATTTGCGAAAATGGATCGCTTAACTATCGCACAACGCATTAAAATTGTAAAAACCTACTACAAAAATGGTGATTCTGCCACAGCCACATATCGTGCTTTAAGAGGAGATTATGGTTTACATAATCGTCCAACTACGCAAGCAATTGGCAAAATTGTGAAGAAATATGAAGAGACTGGATCGGTTACAGATATTGTAAGGCCTGTGCATCATCGTTTCGCTCGTACCACCGAAAATATCGCTGCTGTAAGTGAAAGTGTTTCCGAAGACCCGAATGTGTCGATTCCTCGTCGTTCTCGGGAATTAGAACTGTCTTACGGCACATTATGGCGTATTTTGCATTTGGAACTACACCTACATCCATATAAAATCCAGCTCACACAACAACTGAAGCCAGCTGACCATTCACAACGTCGTAGATACGTCGAATGGGTGCTTGAACAACAGGCGGTGGACGGCGATTTTTCGAACAAAATTTTCTTCAGCGACGAAGCACATTTCTCACTCGGTGGGTATGTTAACAAACAAAATTGTCGTATTTGGGGTTCTGAGAATCCTCAAGTAATTGAAGAGAGGCCACTACATCCACAAAAAGTCACTGCTTGGTGCGCTCTTTGGACCGGAGGTGTGATTGGACCTTACTTCTTCGAAAACGACGATGGAACGACTGTCACCGTCAATTCGGAGCGTTATGGTCATATGATAACCGACTTTTTTTTGCCTGCTATTGAAGAATATGACTTAGAGAATACGTGGTTTCAACAAGACGGTGCCACATGCCACACAACTCGAGCGAATATGGCTTTATTGCAAGAGAAATTTTCTGGCCGCGTAATTTCTCGTCGTGGCGATATCAAGTGGCCACCAAGATCATGCGATTTGACACCGTTTGACTTTTTTTTGTGGGAAAGACCGTGTTTATGCAGATAAACCTTTAACTCTTGAGCACCTAAAAACCAACATTCGTCACGTTATGGCTGAGATACCGCCCAATATGTGTCAAAAAGTGGTCGAAAATTACCTCAAAAGAATCGATGCATGCAACAATTCGCGTGGTGGTCATTTAAATGATGTAGTATTTCACACATAATGCCAACGTTCAAACTTTATAATAAAAAAGAAATATCATGATAAAAAATATTTCATATGTGTTTTATTTACATTTACTTTTGAAACCGCAAAATGGATAATGGATATAAAAATTACCATACACAGTCGATAAGAATAAAAATTATAAATAAATCTGATGAATATAAATATGACTTAAAGAACAATCCCTCATTTAGATAAATTTGCAATAACTTCACTCTTACTAGTATGCAACTTTTGACTCGTGTCTATTCAATCGATTATAAAAAACAAAAAACATTTCCTGAACAAATTAATCAAGTTTCTTAGAATTTGATATTTCAATCTTTTGATATCCAGAATAGCATGTGTATCCATTTCACTTATGTAATTCTTCATTGTAAAACTGTCACCACAAGAATAAGGGTTAAAGATATTACCTTCGATTACATTCAAATTCTCTCCATAAAACATTTCGAAGTTAGTCTTCATTTACAATGTAAAAATCTTGCTGGAATATTCTATTCTACCTACTGATACATACTAGTACATTGCTCGTACGCATTGTATAATTGATTACACGAAGAAAGTAATAAATTCAATTAACTTAATTACAAACACACTATAAATGCGCCCTTTTCATGCTGTGTGCTTATGCGTGTGCATGTGTTTGTGTGTCTGTGTGTGTTCAACTTAATCTTTTAAATTACTTAATCCTCATTAAAAATAACGACGCTTGTGTATTTGCATACCAACCCGCATCGACGTGTGACATTTAATGAAAAATCGAATCGAAGTGTATAATTGTGATTGTCTCCACCTGGACGAGATGGCATCACGACGCCATCAACAATGAACTTCTTAAGAATTTAAAAGTCTCTCATTGGGAAGGGGAGTATTAGTGATGCTTCGTTGATCTGAACGAGCACAAAATATTATATGTGGACGAGTGGGCGGGCGGACAGAGTTCAACAGCCTAAAGTAACATACGCACAGTACGTGATGTGGCCAGAGCTCACGCTCATGAATGTACTGGCAATAGGCGATAGATGTTGAATACGTAAAAATATTTAAATTAAAAATTGATTAAAACGAAACAAATTCACTTAAGCTATATACAATGTGGTGGATACACTCTATTACCATTACCGAGGAAGCTGTGAAGAACTGAGTAAGTTGCACGTAATAATGTAAAGGACACTTGATCCGTGTCCTCCAGTGTTGATGGTGGATGCGGGCAACTAACTTTGTACATATGTATATCTATGAATGTTGTTGTTGTTGTTGTAAATAGTTTTTGGTAAATTAAATTTGTGCATTACGCAAATGAGCCAAACCAATACGACCGCACGTCTATACAACATATGCACATGAATGGCATACTTTTTGTGTTCATCTTTTGAAAAAGAAAATTTTCAAACTGAAGCAATATCAACAACAATGAAGTTATTATTAAGAAGCTGATAGCTATGAATATTCTAAATATATATCTTTATGTAGCTGTGAGTTGTGCTTTATGATCTCTATATCATTGTGGCATTCCCACTTCATTTTTATGAATCATTAGTGTGCAGTTTTGTTTATAAATATAATCCTGCATATGTAATCGTACAATATTGTATTGCGACTTTATGTAGCTTCACTTCAATCTAATAGTCTTAACCTTTTTTTGAGACTATGTTGTATACAATATTCCGCCATGTTCGTTGCCATTCTCTTACCGGCACTGATATCATTACTTTTTCACTCACACTACATAGTGATGTTGTTGTTGTTGTTGATGATGATGATGATGATTGTAGTGGCAAAGCAATCTGCTTGCCTAATGATCCCTGGTGTTGTTGCTGATATTCTGATGCTAATGTTCTGATGTTGATGATGCGGAGACATTGTTGCTGATGTTAATGTTGCTGATGGTAGTATTGGATATCTTACTTGCAGTCAGTATACAAGTATTTATTTGACTTGAGTTCAGCTTGGTTTGATTGAATTTTTGTGGTCATTTGGGGTTTGTGTCGTATCTTAATTTATCTCCTTCTGGAATGTAATGATTTTTTTTTTTTGTGTGTGTGCGTGTATCTTATTTGTTCATTTGCCCTCATTTCTATTCATCATCAGAGCAAGCAATTCTCTTATCTAATGATGTTGTTTTTGATGATGTTCTCCATTTTTTTGATTTTATTTTATTTTAATTAATTTCCTTTCATTTTAATTAAGAAATGTTATTGTGCGTTGGTTCCATTTTAATTGAATAAAAATACTTTAGCAATTAAGTCAATTTCATACTATATTTAGGTATATCGTATATAAATAGATATAATATAGAAATAAAATGAGTTTACAACACAGAGCTAATACCTAAAAGTAATCCAGTGATCATTAACTAAAATTGATCGTATAAGTAAAAAATGCAATTAAAAGAATTTGCAAAAATAACATTTCGCATTGGTGTTAAATCCTTCGAATTGAACAATTAAATCACCAACATTTGTATACACGCGCGTAAGCAGTGGGAGTAATGCATATTAAAACCTAAATTAAATTTAATGTTAAACGTTCTTTGAACATACGTCAGTCTCATCTCAGGGCACAAATAACAGAGGACTGGTGTAGCTCTATAGACAGGTACTAAAGATGAGTAATTTTAGTTCATTTGGTTCACAAAAATAGCAGTTATCAGACTAATGTTCTTATACGAAGTATTAATGTTGACGATAGTGCTTAAGAAATCCGGATATAGAAATCCTTTAAGAGAGATATATATAGCGTCAAGCGTTTTAGAAGCAGGAGCACTTAGAACTACACCATAGTTGGAAATCGAAATTTTTCTGAATCTTAAGCCTGGCAATTTATTCTTCTATATATGGAACATCGAAGCAGTATGATATACAATACATTTAGACTACACTTACATCTAAAATAGACAGAGATAGATAAGCAGAAGGACACTGTAGAAGGTAATCTCCATAGGCACTCAGACACAGTAATGCCTACTGTATCAAAGAGTCGGTTAAAACTGATTAGGATTAGGAAGAGGAAAATGAGACTTAGGAAATGTAAAGACAAAGAAAAAAGAAAAATAAATATTTAGTGAAGAATAAAGTTTACTTCTTTTCAGACAACATTTAGTATTGTTCACTTAGCCCGTGATCCACATTAAATCTGTTAAACTCACTCCGATAATAGTCCCATTAGATTTCTTGGGGATTCATAGTTTACCAGTTCATCAGCTGAATACCACAATGTCCTGGAACCCAAATAAATTTAAAGCTCTTCCTTCTTGCGGCGGAATTAATTATTTTGTAAAAACTATTGTTGTTTCGCTTATAGGCAGTGCACGTATCAATCTAGGCCTTTCAGCCATTCGTTATTTAATTATTTGTGCAGGCTCCTATAATTTAAATTTTCTTCTAAAAGATAGGAAGATGGAATGAGTATTTCTATATAAGTCTATTGAAGAGCTCTCTATGCCCAATGTTCTTTTCAATGCATCGATAGCAATAAGAGCACAGCTTACACGTCTTGTAACGGACGAAAGTTCAACTAAATGCTTAGAGATCATGACGCTTAACTTTTCTAAAATCATATATAGATCAAAGTTGCGACCTTAACCATTGTTCATAGCAACCATATTTCAGTCGTGTACTTGATCACTGGTTTTATTTGTGCTGTGTACACCCTCTTTTACTACAGCTGGTTTTAAATCCCAGGTTTAACTAAAAGCTCGTTGGCATTGATCAAACACGTTTTAGGGTTCATTCATTTTCAACTTGATGTGCCCAGATATTATACTACCGAGAAGAGTCTTAGAGTTATGCTGATCAATGCTGGACATTTATGTCCTTCCAATTTCCGTTATTTTCTGGGTTCTGGGTAGGGTTCTGCTTTATAGGATCCCGTGCTGTTAGAATAGATTTTGGCCAACAAAAAAATGTCCTCTTCAGTTGAAGTTGAACTGGAGACAGTCAAATAAGTGGTGTCCAACTGCCTTGCCCTTTTTATGAAAAGAAAAAAAATTCTAGATTATTATTGCCTGAATAGCTTGCCCTCTGGTTCAGATATTTATTTAGGGAATCCTCTAAAACTGCTGCAGTTCATTCAAAGGGGAGATAAACAATTGGATGTTATTAGCAATTAAGCGAACTATAGAGCTATCGCAAAACCTTTTTTCTGAACTTTGTCCTAGAGCACGTTCAGAACTTCCTTCAATTCAAATATATGTAATGTCCCAACAACATTCACCTAAAAGTAAAATTATTCTACTTTCTGCAAAAGAAAACATGCTGGTTGATTTACATTGTACAGTATCCTGTGGCACTAGCCAATGTATTTCGAACTACAGAAATGTAGTTATTAATAGAGACACTATATTCAAGACACCATGTTTGTTAAATTAAATCATTTAATTATATCTAAAAGCTCTTTTATTTTATGATGTCATCATCATTGAAATCTTGTAAGACGAACTAACAAAGGAAGCGTATAAATAAAAAGGTAAAATAAAGAGTAAAGACAAAAACAAAATGAAAATAAAATTGAGGAAAAACAATGAAATTATTGTCACATAATTATGTCATAAAATCTAAGTGATGGAGCAAGCAACCCTCGGATATCGCTCATTAAAAAAAGAATTGCAATAAAGACAACAAGTAAACAAGCAAACCGGTAAAAAAAAAGTAATTGTTACTGAGGAAGGATAATAAAACAACTACTCCAACAAAAAAAAAAAAAAAGGAAAAACAACATTCATTAAAATGCCAACGGATTATATGAATGAATTAAATTGAAAGAGAGAAGGAGATGGTAACTGAAATGTAAATAATAATAGAGATGAGAATGAAATGAATAAAAGTAAACTGAAGCAATTATGTTGGTATTTGAAGAATTCCGAAGGTCAGTTTGATCCAAGTTAGTAAAAAAAATAAAATTAAAATGTATTTAGATATGTAAAATACATATTTTGATTTTCAAGTGTGACTAAAGTATGCTCGGTATGATGACGAGCAGAAGCAATTACTCCATAATTCCTTTGCTCAAATCGATGCACGCGTACGAAAATTCCATTTCTTTTCCCTATTATGAATATATTAACTTAGCCCTAGCCTATGTACTCTCTACATTTACTTCAATATGTACATGAAAGTATGTGTTTGAACATGAAGATATACAAATTTATTTGAATACTATTTTCTTGTAAGCCAAACACGCACAACCACCCAATCACTCCCAGCATTTATTCATTTTGAGCTGTAGGAAGCGATAAAGAGAGGAAGAGAGCTCAAATTCATGCCTCTCCATAATAAAAGGGTTTTTTCTGTCTGATGTGTCTTTCAATCTCACTACACAGCATTTCAACTTTATCCTCTGTGATCTGTTCTGTTGGGGTGGGTCGGTCGATTGCACTAGTACAGGGGTTCATATTGGCAAACACATTGAAAGCATCACAACTTTCATGCTGTGATTCTTCCAATTTTGTGGTATTTGGTAAATAATTTGTGATTTTCTTACAATTTAATTAATTTATTGCACATTCCCTATGCGCCATCTATTCTTTTCATTCTGTGGGCTTAATGGTTTGTACGTACATCGAAGGTGTCATCATCATCGTCATCATCATCATCATCATCATCATCATCATCATCATTGTTGGTTTGTAAATTTATTCGAAATTGAATTTATTGACTTATTGAGATTTAGTGTTGAAATATTTTTCAAGAATTTTAATTTAACTCAATAATACGAATATGTACCTATTGTAAGGATGGATGTGGATATATTAAGGTGTTTATACCACAAATACTATGGTATTATTTATTATTTAATTGAAAAGGGTTGGCTCAATAATCAAGCACTATGAACTAAAAGATCTTTTGTGCTAAAAGTAACCCCGTTGAGCGATAAAAGTCTCTGCTATTGTAATGAAAGCTAAGGCATACTTTGCCGAAGTAAATTTGATGTCAGAAGGCCTAAGGAGGGCTGTGCTGAGGTTTTTCCTTATACTGCGAGCTAACGCTGGGCAGTATCAAAGAATATGCTTAAATGTTTCGTTGTTTTCGCTGCAAAGGCGACAAGTCGTATTTTCAGATAGGCCCATTTAATGAATGTAATACCGGATATTGCGAAACCCTACAGTAGCCTGTTAGTAAACTTAAAAAACAAATTCTTTAATACATGGAGCTGAAAACCGTGACTAATATGGTGAGCTCTTTGGCCTAACTGAGACTAAGGGCGTTTTTCTAGTAGGAGTTTGAAATACTTTTTTACCAGCTCTCTAATAGACATTTGACTATCCGAGAAGGTAGTGAGCAAGGCACTCTTTCATATCTTTGTTAATCAGACAGCTGCACGGAAAAGGGTACAAAGTCTGATAGATCAGAATAATAACATTCATTAGATTTTGGGTTGCTCAATTCTAATCTGTAGTCAGAATTTCATCATCACGCTCAAGTTTCTTTCGAACCTCAAAAACCTAATTGTTGGTTCATATTTGCCGGTTGTTATAAATGAACTTATGGTGAATGGAAAAATACCGACTATGGATTCTTATTTAGCGTTCGAACATCCATAGAATGTGACTACTCTGGTCCTTCGGACATTATATTTTTTTATATTTGTGGCTGTGGCAGCCCCACAAAAAAAAAACTAATATCTTCGATGGACCAGAGTATTTACATTCTATAGATTTTGAGTCGCTCAATCCGAATTCGTTGTCGCATTTTCTTCATCATGCTCAGGTTTCTATCAGACCTCGAAAACATCAGTTTTTGGCTATTTGTTTGAGGTTAGAAAGAAACCTGTGGCTGTCCCCTCAAAAGGATGGCACACGTAGGCCAGAGAAAGGCCCATTGTGGTACCACGCGAATATTCCTACTCTACTACGTCGAACCAACCAGAACTTTTGACGAAATTTAGGAGGTTGCTAATATCAACCACTGATAGGGGGCTAAGTCATTTAACTCGTAATATCCCAGGAATTTTTAGCGTCTTTTGCACAAAGCAGGGCAGGTAGCCAGCAGATATGAGACGGTCTCGAGTTCCGTCTCATCTCTGCAGCTTCTGCAGTAGTCATGCATGAAATGGCCTAAGCCTATTCTCGCTGCGTGTGGTCCTATGAGGCATATGAATAGGTAGCACACTAATTGCTTCAACCTGCCCAAATAAAATGTCCACCATCGTTTCTATTTTTGGTCTCAATCTATTCTCATCGATCCTGTAATTATTATGCTTTAAAGAACTTTTGGCCACTACATGCGTAGATGAAAATATGTTAGACTATTGCAGTGTAGATCCAGTGAATCAAATTTGTATTAAGACTCGTTTCCATGCAAACCCTTTATTATAGGTCGTACCCGCAATATCGTCTTTTTTTTCTAAATGTAAGACACCCTAATATATATGTACGTTCATACATTGAGAAGTATTGAGTTTAAATACCAGGAGTTTTGCTTGCATTTAATAAACATATTGATGCTGGAAAAATTTTAATTTTTTAAATATTTTTTAATTAAATCATCTTACATCTCTTGATCTCTGTTGAATATTCGAAACTTTAAATAAAAAGTTTCGAAATAACAACAAAGAATTTCTCGAAAACATAATTTTACATTTTGTTATTGTTTTTTGTTCTTGTTAATTTTGCAACAATAACAGCAAATGGAATGGAGGATCCATAAAATTAATAAAACTTCAAAACTGAAGTCGAAATATTTGTCTTCATATGGCATTTTTTTGTTTTTTCATTGTTGTACGTGGGTACGTATATACATATTTTTTTCTCTTTTTGTTTTCTTAATGGTATTGTTTCATTAAATATGCATGTGCTTTTAAACAGTTCATGTTTTTCGATCCCTTGTTTCCTTCGTAGATATGTAACATACATTAGATTGGTACAAAAGATTGGAAATGGAAAGATGCTCCGATTTTCGAAATTCGTCTCTCAAATCCAAATCCAAGTAAGTACCATGTTTAATTTGATCGAATTTGGAATACGTGTAATGTACGCTTCAACTTGTGAAGTTCAATTTATATTAGTATGAAAATAAGATTCAATTGTTGTTTGCATTTGTAATTTATTTTTATACATTCACTTTAATCAGTTTGGAAATGTTATGTTATCAATTTTCTTCATAGAAATCTGAACCAATCTAATGTACATACTAGTACTTGTTGTTGTTATTGCATTTATAAAACTTAAATTACGATTATATGTACATATAACATATTCGTAAATATATATGACCGAGTATAAGAATGAGTAGCGAGTATTGTCTACCATTCATTGATGGAGTGAGATGGTACGCATATTTAAATTTCTTCTGATTCCAGCGATATGGCGGATGGTTTATGAGAACAAAACTTATCATATGTATAGCTTATACTTACTTACTTACTTACTTATGTGGCCATAACAACCGAATATCGATTTAGGCCGAAAATAACATGCTTCGCCAGCCATCTCTGTTCTTCGCTAGCTGGCGCCAGTTAGAATTTCCAAGCGCTGTCAGGTTCTCCAGTACTTGGTCTTTCCACCGGAGGTTTGGTCTTTCTCTTTTGCGTCGTCCTCCAGCGGGTTCCGAATATAACACCTTCTTAGCTGGAGCGTGTTCTTCCATTCGCTCGACATGACCTAGCCAGCGCAGCCGCTGGATTTTGATGCGCTTTACTATGTCAATATCAGCATACAGCTCGTACAGCTCATGGTTGTACCTTATTCGGTACTCGCCACCAACGCAAATAGGTCCAAAGATCTTGCGTAGGACTTTTCTCTCGAAAACTCCAAGTATTCGCTCATCCGAGGTGGAAATTGTCCAGGCTTCAGCGCCATATGTTAGGACAGGCATGATGAGAGACTTGTAGAGTGTAGTTTTCGTTCTTCGAGAGAGGGCTCGACTTCTCAATTGCTTACTCAGCCCAAAGTAACACCTGTTAGCAAGAGTTATCCTACGCATGATCTCCAAGCTGACGTCATTACTGCTGTTAATGCTGGTTCCAAGATAGACAAAGTCCCTTACTACTTCAAAAGCGTAGTTGTCAACAGTGACGTGCTGTCCAAGACGCCGGGACTCTTTGTTTGTTGACACTAGATACTTCGTCTTGCCCTCGTTCACCGTGAGACCCATCCGACGCGACTATCTTTCCAACTCTGAGAACGCTGCACTGACTGCTCGCGTGTTCATGCCGATTATGTCAATATCGTCGGCATACGCTAACAGCAGGACGCTTTTGTTGAAGATAGTGCCATTATGTCGTAGATCAGCAGCTCGTATTATTTTCTCCATAATAAGATTGAAGAAGTCGCACGGTAACGAATCACCTTGTCTGAAACCCCGTTCGGTATTAAACGGTGCGGAGAGGTCCTTCCCAATTTTCACTGCACAACGGGAGTAATGCAGTGTCATTCTACAAAGTCGAATGAGCTTTGTATAGCTTATACACTATAGCATATTTTATAAATTTTTTATTTAAGAAAAATAAAAATACGAGTATCAAAATCAGAAGAAATGCAAAAAAAAAACTACATAAAACGCAAAAAGAATATATCTGACATATAATATATATATGCACGATATGAGTAACTTTATTTATTTAGATGCTTGTGATTTGTTCGTTTTTGAGATAATGAAATTATTAAATTTTTTAAAAGGTAAATATATACATAAATGCTTATAATAGATATACGAGTATGTCGATTATGAACAAAGCGCACAGGTAGAGTGTATTTATCTTTTATGTATAAGAATATTTATTCTTTTTTAAATTTTGTAATATTTATACGATGTTGTTATGCACATACTTTTGCCTCATGGGCTTTCCATTTCTTTGACGATCCCTAATGCACTACATATACTGCATAAGATATTCAGAAAATGTTTTCATTTTTAGAACTCAGGCTTTAGTGAGACTTTTTATGTTGAATATTATGCTGACATATGTCCAAAAGTGTTAAAATAGGCTTGCGAAAAATTAATATTCTCAATATTCTACCACAGCTGTCCAAATCTAAAATTTTGAGTAACTATATTTGTACTATCCTCGCGATTTGGGTTTCAAATCGATGAGGTGCCAATCCACTATAAAGCGACAATTGCAGTCCAATGCAAACGTACATTGTACATAATTTACTGTCAAAATATTAGCCTTTTAGTTGAATTCGGAAGATCTTTTTGTATTCTAATGGAAATATCAGCAATCTGGCATATTCGACAGGTAATGGACTTCCATGTATTGGATTGGAATGGATTGGATGTATTGTGGCAACATCATCATTTTGCAGCATCATCATTGGGCTATGGAAATTAGTATGTGTCATTCTCTCGAAGTATAGACAACATTTTTTTTTAGTTATATCAACTTTTGTGCCTACTAAAGACCATTCGTCGGAAGTATTGCTTTTTTGATTTCATCTAAAGAAAAGTGCAGCCAAAAGTCATTGGAAGCCATGTGTGAATTTTGGTTTAGATGGTTCAAAAGTTATAATTTTGTTAGATGTGATAAAGAGTCAATGGGGAGGCCAGCAACTTTTGAAGACTCTGAATTGCAGGTTTTATTATAGAAGCACCCGTATAAAACTCAAAAGGAGATTTCTGAACCTTTGGAAATGTCTTAACAAATCATTTCGTTGTGTTTAGGGCATGTGAGCATGATCCTGTAAGTGGGAAATTTGATTCCAATTCCAAGAGACATCGAAAGACAATTTTGCTTGTCTGAAATCATGCTTTAACGCCACAAGAGGAAATCTTTTTTTGCATCGTATCATTACTGCCGACGCAAAATCGATCAATAACGACAACCCTAAACGCAAAAAGTTATATGTGAGACTTGACCAACCAGCCAAATTGACTCCGAAGCCGAATATCGATAGTTCAAAGGTGATGCTATATATTTGATGGGATCATACCGAGTGAAATCATACGTGGGGAGCTCTACCGAGAATAGATCATCGAATTGAAACCAGTATTTAACCAAAAACATGACCAGGATGGGCAACCAGACACGATTTATTGATTTTCCATTATGACAATGCTCGGCAACATGTTGTGCAACCCGTTAAAACCTACTTGGAAAATAGCGGATCGGAAGTCTTACTCCACCCGACATATAGCCTAGACATTCCTCTCGCTGAGAAATTACAACTTTTTACATCAATTTGTCCAAACCTAACGAATGTAACTTCAACTACAATATTTTTCATATGCGTTGATATGTACGAGGGTGATCCCAGAACTACCCGACCTGACATATAGATGGCGGCAGTAGTTTGAAAAAAATACTTTGATGAAAAGTAGCAAATTTGTTGTTTTCTTTATTAGGTCTGGTAGTTTTGGGACCGCCCTCGTATTTATGCCTATATGACCCTTGTACTATATTTGGGTCGCGTAACCAAAAATTTGTCAATGAATGAGAGTGCAACATGAATAATTGGGTTGACATTTTGTATACCATTGACACATTTGCATTTGCACTTGTCATATCGCATGACATGTGTATTTTTTTTTGAGAATCTGCAATCGCATATGTTGGATGTTATTATTATTATTGTTGTTTCTGTCGTTGTTGTTGTTATTATTTATATTTGGCAATTTTTAGCACATATCATTCGATATGAGCACTTATGTACATGTATTGTATGTCGAATATCAGTATTGTACATCTATTGATATCTTGACGAGATAGCAATTTTATATCAATTGTATTGATTATGACCATGATACGTACAATATGTAAAGTAAGTTTCCAAATTTATATTATACAAATGTAAGTATGTCCAGAAGATAAAACCTTGTTCTGCGCTATTTCAACTAAATACTGTCCATAAAATATCGATTGAGCATCTTGTGATACTTTAGAAAATTTATGTGATAGTCACGCCTTGTTTTATTGCTGCCAACTACAATATATATAATATCGTACATCATTTGATTTCTTTTGATTTATAGAATCCAGTATATTATATTTTGTGTCGTTCTTGCTACACACGACGATATACCTTCTATACATACGTATGAGTACATAAAGATGCGATTTTGTGATTGCGTTATATTGTTCGACTGTCCTTTACTGTGGTCGACATCTGTTCATCGATAATGTATTGGCATTGTAAATGTTACAATTTACATGTTTGGTATTTGATATTTGTTTTGTTGTTTTTTTTTTCGTTGTGTGTCTTTATGTACTGCTATTGTTTGTGAACTTTTATTTCATTTCATTTTATTGACACATTCGAATGTGTCGTGTCGTGCCGTACCGTGTAAAAAATGAAAAAAAAAAGAAGAAGAAATATTATTTGGCAATAAATTAATTTGGCAAGTGCCATTTACAAACACAGCCAATTTGTTGGTTTTGTTGATGCTACAATGATATATGTAAATGTATATGAGTACATAAGTACAACAATTTATGTAATGTACGAGTACATATATGTATATGTACACATACTCGTAGCTATCAACATGGAAAGAATTTTGAATGGGAAATTTAAAACATACATACATGCAATTTTATTCATAATTCAAGTAAAATAAATTAAAATTTGCAAACATACGGTAACATTATCCACAGGGGCGGACTGATGAGTTTCAGCGACATATTGGAGGGTTTTGCTTTGCTTTGCTCTTCCTCACACGCATTTTCCTGGATTTTTCAGTTTTATTTAAGTACTGTTGAAGCTATGGAAGTGATTAATTCGACTTTAGGTGAATATTATGTGAATATTAGAACAGTACAAAGATGGTTTGTAAGTTTTTGTGACAATAATTTTTGTCTTGAGGATGATTCACGTACCAGTGTGTACAGCAAAATCAACTCAAGTACTCATCTTCTCCCTAGACTAGGAAGTTCTCCATCATGCGGTGCATTCTCTAGATTTGGCACATTCCGAATACTGAAGGGTTATCCATTTCGCGGTTTCAAAAGTATAGGGCTAGAATTCGACATCTGTCAAACTGAGTTGTTAAAACAATTTCTTTCTTTTTCAGTTCAAAGTCTGACATTTGCGAAAATGGATCGCTTAACTATCGCACAACGCATTAAAATTGTAAAAACCTACTACAAAAATGCTGATTCTGCCACAGCCATCGTGCTTTAAGAGGAGATTATGGTTTACATAATCGTCCAACTACGCAAGCAATTGGCAAAATTGTGAAGAAATATGAAGAGACTGGATCGGTTACAGATATTGTAAGGCCTGTGCATCATCGTTTCGCTCGTACCACCGAAAATATCGCTGCTGTAAGTGAAAGTGTTGCCGAAGACCCGAATGTGTCGATTCCTCGTCGTTCTCAGGAATTAGGACTGTCTTACGGCACATTATGGCATATTTTGCATTTGGATCTACACCTACATCCATATAAAATCCAGCTCACACAACAACTGAAGCCAGCTAACCATTCACAACGTCGTAGATACGTCGAATGGGTGCTTGAACAACAGGCGGTGGACGGCGTTTTTTCGAACAAAATTTTCTTCAGCGACGAAGCACATTTCTCACTCGGTGGGTATGTTAACAAACAAAATTGTCGTATTTGGGGTTCTGAGAATCCTCAAGTAATTGAAGAGAGGCCACTACATCCACAAAAAGTCACTGCTTGGTGCGCTCTTTGGACCGGAGGTGTGATTGGACCTTACTTCTTCGAAAACGACGATGGAACGACTGTCACCGTCAATTCGGAGCGTTATGGTCATATGATAACCGACTTTTTTTTGCCTGCTATTGAAGAATACGACTTAGAGAATATGTGGTTTCAACAAGACGGTGCCACATGCCACATAACTCGAGCGAATATGGCTTTATTGCAAGAGAAATTTTCTGGCCGCGTAATTTCTCGTAGTGGCGATATCAAGTGGCCACCAAGATCATGCGATTTGACACCGCTTGACTTTTTTTTTTGGGGCTACGCGAAAGACCTTGTTTATGCAGATAAACCTTTAACTCTTGAGCACCTAAAAACCAACATTCGTCACGTTATGGCTGAGATACCGCGCAATATGTGTCAAAAAGTGGTCGAAAATTACCTCAAAAGAATCGACGCTTGCAACAATTCGCGTGGTGGTCATTTAAATGATGTAGTATTTCACACATAATGTCAACGTTCAAACTTTATAATAAAAAGGAAATATCATGATAAAAAATATTTTATATGTGTTTTATTTACATTTACTTTTGAAACCGCAAAATGGATAACCCTTTACTTATTTAGATCAATGCAGTTTTATTTAACTCACCAGCGATTCTCCAAATATGAAGATGTACGAAAATGGCTCTATGACTACTTTGCCTCAAAATCAAGAAGTTTCTATCGCAAGGGGATCCATCATCTACAAATGGCGAAAGATCATAAATAGTAATTCCGAATTTTTCGATTATTAAGCTTTGTAACGAGTATATGTATTTTTAATAAAGATGAAATTCATGAAAAACATGACAGAATTTATTTGTACACTTATTATTCTTAATTGGCACTCAGTGTGATTACGCTGTGACTTCATCTATGAAGACCTTAAGACCTTTCGGAAGTGAGACTCCATTAATAAACAATTAAATTATTGCATAAAAGATACTTGTGTCTTCGGTTATCAGACCTTTTTTGAATTCAGGCTTCTTGTCGAAATTCTATTCGCCTTGATGATCTCTTTCGAATGTTTAACTCATCGAAATATTGGTCACGCGTCAACTAACACAGATCATCCGATAACCGAAAATGTCGATGGCCTTCAACGTTCTTTTTTAAAATTTTGACGCAATTCTCTATCTCTTGCCGAACTTCTTCGACATTTTATTCACTCCTTCGAATGTCTTGATATTCAATCGTTTATCAGTCTTCAGTCGTTTAGTTTTTATTGTTCTTCCTGAGACTGAGGCACGATTCACCATCCCTTGTCGGATCTTTTCAACATTTTTTTCATTTCATATCCGAGTTATTAAGCGATCACTGAGTTTCTGGTCTGCAATGTACTCTGTGTCGCTTTGAAACTAATGAAACCGGATTTGACTAGAATGTGCGTTAAAAAACGCATTAAAACATCTCGCTGAAAGTTTTACCCAATTAAAATTAGAGTTTGATATTAGCTAGTTGCTCAAATTTGATTTTTGATGAGCGAAGATATATTAACACTAGTATGTTTTATGCGTTAACTTCGTTTCTGGTTGACGGAATGAGTTTTCCAAAGCGTCAAAATGTTCGTAAAGGTGCAGTATTTTAAATTCATTTATATATGTAATAATAGATGCCGCCACTGAATAAGCCCGCTGATCAACAGGTTAAAAACTATTGAAATACATTGAAATACTGTCAAAACTCATGTCCATCTTATAGCTTTTAATTAAAGCATTCATTGTGAAAATTTTATCGAAATTCTGTGCATTTTATCTAAAAAAAAAAAAAAATAAATATGTGGCACTTAAAGCCCCAAAGGACTCATTGGCCGAGCTTCTCTTCCATTACTGTTGTGCGTCTTAAATTTGGACAGTATTAGAAGGGACCTACTTATTTTAGCCGGTTCCGAACGGCAGAACACTTGTGACATCACTTTTTCTGAGCTTTGTCACAGAGTTCTTTAAGAAGCTTTTTCATGGCAAGTTGTTACTGTCGGAAGAATTGCCAATTGCTTGCCGACAGGTGGGTACCATTCGAAAGAAAAATCTTATCGATATTAAATTTGTTATGCATCAGCCGGGGATTGAACCACGACCTACAGATCAGAAGGCGAACACACTAACCACTGAGCTACGGCACCCACCCTGTGCATTTTATCTATTCGCATTTATCTGCGCTCCTGAATATAAACATCATTACGTGGCGCCCTGTTGCTATGAACACTTCGAACATCCCCTAATACGGCCCTGATTGTCATATTGCTATACAAATAAGGATGGAGTTTTGATGTAAAAGTTGTCAAATTAATTTGTAAACATTTTAGATTGTTTGCTATAAATGTAAGTATTTGCAAAAAGAATTATGAAAGCGATCTTCCGCAATCTCATATTCAGAAAAATAAGAAGTCAAGTAATACGAAACAATTTAAATTAAATTAAATATTGCTCTTGAATTTGGAGAGAAAAATCATTTAAATAGAATGAAACATAAAATTGTATAAGAATAAAATCAATAAGCTAAATTCAGTTAAGCTGTGTCAGTTTATCGGAACTTATCGATCAGCCAGCAGTATATAATGTCAGTATGGATTTTCAATTAGATAGTCAAGTGCAATTTTTATGTCCTTTGCATAAGTATAATTACATAGCCACATGTGCAGACATACTTACATACATCTACATACATCTACATACATAACTCCATACATATACACATGCAACATACATATATCTTCATGCGTGTGAATATAATGCTGTTAAAGGAAATATTTCATTAAAATGACACTCATATTGTCAATGATACTTAATTTTTACGAGAATAAGCATAACACATGAATATTCGTATGATGTGGCGTAGTGTAGACACCAAAGCAATGCAAAATAATCGGAAAAGTGGATGAAGAAAAAAATCCGCGAAATAAATTTCCATATAAACATTCAAAATGATCGACAGTAATTGATAGCCCATCAATAACAACAACAACTATAGCAAAATAAGGAACATTGCAAAAAAAAAAAAAAACAAAAACAAGCACATAACAAGAAACATGAAATTCAAATGAAATACCCCAACACAGAAGCCAATGTATATACAATTCAACATTCCCATTACATAGACAAAAAATACACACACACACACACGTACACATTTAAGATGAACGAACAAACAGTAACTAGCGACATTTTGTGTGTGCTGTTCTGTTTTTTTCTTTCACTGTTTATGTTTTTCGCAGTTTTTTTTTTTTTTTTTTAATCGAAGCAGCATAGCAAAGAAACAGTGTAACAGTAAAGGCAATGAAGACAATGAAGAAGATGAAAATGACAAATGCCAATTGACAACTGATGAGAAAAATGACAGCGGAAGCATCAATAAAAAATCATTTGAAGCTTATCTTTTCCGGAGTTAAAATGGATGATATACAGTACACACTGGTGTATTCGCTTACTCGGGTGCTGGCGGGCAATGGCGGGGTGGGTGGATAGAGGCAAACTTTGTCAATTTGATAAATGCTAATTTAAACCGAATAATAAAAGCCATTAAGAGCAGGCAGTATACGATATATATACATACAAACATACTGATGTTTGCCAGCCATAGAGGTGGGTCAACGCATTCACCACTACCAGCTTTATGCAGTGTACTGAAAATTGGGTCTGAATGAGATTCGTCATTGCCATCATTCATCATTAGATTGTGAAAAGCTGACGAATTTGTATGCTGGATTTGATGCTTTCGTCTTGGTCCTTTGTTCTACATTGTGAGTGTTGCATTCGAGTTGTTCTTGTTGTTGTTGATGTTGATTTTTATCACATACTGCTACACACACACACACACATACACACTCTCCCGATATGATGGCTATAAATCGACAAAGAAATCCTTCACAATATTTAACGATGCGGGTCTCCAGGATCGAATGAAAATAGACAATTTTAGATGATGTTTTTCTACAGATTTGTTTTTGTTTTTCTTCCCTGATTTGTTTGATTGTAATAAATTGTATTTTTGAATTGTCATCAGTTGTTCCATTTAAAAAAAGTTTTAATGAAATCGCTGACAAATGAAAAATTTATAAGCATATCAATATAAAGATGGAAATCGACAGCTACATGAAGATGACAAGGGAGCGACTAGAGCTAAATATTCAATATGGAGCCTACGAAAGGCGCCTATAGAGTAGGCTGTTTGAAAAGTTTAGAATGCGACACCAATATGTGTATATTCTACTAGTAGAAAATAATCGCCAATTGTATAAAAGCAGCAATGTTAAGTAGAAAAAACTGCGGGGACTCAACTGAGCACGTCATTTGACAATAGTAAAAATGGAACATTCGTAAATGGTGACGACAGCAGGTCAAAATTCAAACAATGGGAGAAAAATCGAGAAAGAACGACCCACAGCTGTTCAGGAGTCGTCTCCTGACAATATAAGACCCAGGTTTATAACTCCAACTTTTTTGGGAGCATATGTCACCACCTCTTAGGGAGATTCTATACCAAAATTAGGTTTTTAGTAAATTTACTCAAACCGCTCTAAAAATATTGCTAGAGAGCTAAGGTATATGCCCACATCTCATCCAATTCCTAACCACACTATTTCCCTTGAACATACTTCCTCCAATATCCACTTATGATGGAAGCTCCCTTACAAAATTAACATAACAATACCTCAAAATCGAATAATCGCCTCTAGAAAGGTATAATGTAGGGCTAACTGCCACTAATTTTTCCTTTTCGTCATTGTTTCGAAGCACATTTCGAAGTCCTATCTATTGACGCGTGCAAGGTCGTTCCTAAAAAAAATTCATTAATGTGACAGAGCTCTTTTAGAAGCATTTTCATAGCGAATTGTTGCTGCTGGAATTGCCAATTGCTTGCGCACGGGAGGTTACCGTTCGATAAAACACTCTTTTCGATATTAAAGTTGTGCTTTAGCCGAGGATTGAAGCCACTTCCTACAGATCAATATGACAACGCAAAAATCACTCAGCTACGGCATTCACGGTCGATCCTACAGGATTCAAATATATCACATACTTTCATTCATTTTTACTCTCCAACATTTACTTTGAAAAAACTAACTCTAACTAATCCTATCTCCATTTCTCAAAGGGGGTTCCATACAAAAGGAAATAACATTTTTTTTTCATACAGTCGATTAAAATAGGCATGGTATGAGGTTTTTATTTAAAATGTAAATAGTCTCTAAAGGCATAGTACAGGCCGTAAAGATGATCCACATTTTGGACTTGTTACAGACAATGAAATCGGAGGAAATTGCTATAGCAATAGATATCTCATTTGAAAGGGCATTACATATTTCGAAGAAGATAGCAAATTTGTGAAATATGCCTCATTTGTTAAACACGTATTGAGAGTGGCAGTTTCTGAACAAAAAACACTGGATCTCTTTTCCGCTCCGTAAACTTTTCAATCAACTCAATATATTACAATTATTTATTTACATAAAAGACACCACATATAAAATATAATACGAGTATATAAGGATATTTCCATTTTTATTTTATAATTTCACCAAGATAATTGGCATCTTCTATACTCAAATATCAGTTGTGCTTACAATGTGTACGTATCGTACAAGGTTGAATATCGCACACATGCTGCCTACTACAAATCGTACTCATTCACACAATATATATATATATATATATATATATATATATATATATATATATATATATATATATATATATATATATATATATATATATATATTTTTAGAAAATAATAATAAATATACAATATACTGCTTATCAACCGAAAAATAATGACAACCATAAAAAATAATGACAATATACCCTAATCTTTAGTTCAGCAAGTTCAGCCCATCCCAAGACCAATTCTTGGGTACCACTCGAATAGAGCGACGACAAATGAAAACGAAAGGACATCATCATGTCACACATACAATACATACAATATATACTTTATGTACATAAATGTCCTTGTTATTGTATATATATATATATATATATATATATATATATATATATATGTATGTGAAAGTATGTATGTAACGATTATTTGTGCTTCATGAATTTATGTTATTATCGTCATCGCCGTCGTCGTCGTCAATATCGTTGTCTGTGGCATTGGGTATGGACATGGGCTCACTGTCACTGAAATACCCAATCATATTCGAACTGTTCATTGAACCATTCTCTGATTGCGCTAGCAAAAATACAATATCAACCCAACCAACTACCTCATAACTACCATGTCCAGTGTCTGGTTACACAATTTTACTTCTGAGTTGGTTGGACAATAATAATAAGGTCCCTCGTGGCTCGCTTATCATTTTTATGGCAACACAAATGACTATTGCCAAAACGACTTGTCTGGTGTGACACCAGCGACGCTAACGGCGACAGCAGCATCTACCTACAGTATTGTATTGTTTGTTACTTTATTTATTTTTTTTTTTTCCATTTTCGCAATTATTGTGTATATCAAGGTGACACTGCGATAGCAGCTTATCTAAAGAGGCAGTTTATTCGGACTTGTTATTGAAGGATAATAATGAAATACTATGTAAAATGATTTCAACATGTGATTATGAATTTAGCTATCACTCAATATTCACAAACTCTTGACCATCTAAATAGTTTTGTGTTGTGTTGTATTCGATTTTCATTAAGCTGATGAATTTATCATTCACAAGAAGGTATTTAGTGAGCAAAACTGCGATTTATCGCAACTAAAATTCTCAAAGGGCTGCTCATTCGTAACAAAACAATTATAATTACTGATTTTAACTTCAGAGTGTCACAAAGTGATTACTCTTTATGCTTTGTATTGAAAAAGAGTGCTTCTTTTATTGTGTCAAACTTTGCCTTATAACATAGATTTAACATGAAGCAATTCAAGTGACATTTCAATTTCGTAAGGTTTTTCATTTTATTATGGAAAGATTTAAGCTAGAACAGATAGATAGATAGATTGATTATAGAACGGGAACCAGTCACCTTGTCACTGCGGTCAAGATAGACCTATTGTGACACACTCTAAAAATTCACTAGGAATTCAAATACATATTTAGAAGGTTTGCCTAGCACGCATACAGAGCTGGCAAATCCACTGAAACGGCCCTGCAAGAACTCGTTCGCGTAGCGGAGAGGGAACTGTTTTGTGGAGGGATATCTATGTCTACTTTTATTGATATAGAAGGTGCCTTCGATAAGATTGGTTTCGATAAGCTAAGGATGGCCTTTGCTACTCGTGAAGTCAGCCCAACCATTATAAGGTGGGTGGACAGCATGCTGAGGAAAAGGGCAATAAACTTTCAAAATGGGAGTTACAGACTCAGAGGTAGGGTAGTCAAAGGGTGTCCACTGGGGGGAGTATTATCGCCCATTTTTTGGAATATCACGGTCGATTCCTTACTTTAGTTTCTGGACTCAACAGGTAGACACACCGTCGGGTATGCAGATGACATAGCGGTAACGGTGAGCGGTAAGTTCCTGGACACTATTTATGATACCATGAGAGGTGCACTCAAAATGGTTGAAGGATGGTGCACGGAACAAGGTCTCTCTGTAAATGCTAGTAAGTCGGAAACAGTACTCTTTACTAAAAGGAGGACTGGACTAATAATAGACCCTCTTAGGCTTTTTGGATCGAACATCAACGTCTCCAAGGAAGTAAAGTATCTAGGTGTCATTCTGGATAACAAGCTGACTTGGAATAGTCACGTCGATGACAAGATCCAGAAGGGCAAGCGGGTATTGCATCAGTGTAAGAGAGTGTTCGGTCTCATGTGGGGAATTACTCCCAGAGCAGCGCACTGGATCTACACAACGATGGTCAGGCCCTTAATATCGTATGCTGCTGTGGTCTGGTGACCTAAGGTCACCCAAAAGACCGCGAAAAGCAAGTTAGATAGGGTGCAAAGAATGGCTTGTATTGGGATTACCGGAGCTATCCGGACGACCTCAGTAGAAGCATTGGAAGTCTTTCTCGGGCTGCTGTTGGACTTGCATATTATGAAGTCAGCGGCATTAACAGCATTAGGTCTGAAGACAACCAATAATTGGTGTGGATTCGGCACGGAGATAGGGCACAGGGGAGGGAATGGGTAGGCTGAAGATGACTGAAAAATCACACAGAACACTCATTGAAGACGGCCTCACACATGATGTATGTGAGGAAAATGATATCAGTATTTTTACAGATGGTTCATTAATGGATGGCAGAGCGGGTGCTGGAATCTTCTCTAAAGAGTTGGGACTGGCATGCACTCTGAATCTGAGAAGATACGTATCGGTCTATCAAGCAGAAATGCTTGGTGTAATGCATGCGCTAGACCATCTACTGGATGGAAAGGCGCAAGGTAAGAAAATCTTGCTAGCACTCAATAACCAGGCGGTGGTCAGGCGGCTGCAACAACCTACGGTATCTTCTAAGTTGGCGCTGTAGTATTGCGATTACTCTTATGTGGGTGAAGGAACACATTGGTATAGAACAGAATGAAGCTGCAGACGTCTTGGCTAGATAAGGATCTGAAGCTGAATTTTATAGACCGGAACCAGTAGTTGCTCTTAGCAGCGGGACGGTGAAAGCAAAGGTCGAAGAGTGGATAAAGAAACTCCATCTCACGAGATGGTAGAACTTATCCACTTGTAGACAGGCAAAGGCTTCGTTGGGGCTATCAAAGGGCAGGGAGGGCTCTCAGTCTAGGACGATTGACTCTAAGCTGGTTGACTTGTAGACAGGCAAAGGCTTCGTTGGGGCTATCAAAGGGCAGGGAGGGCTCTCAGTCTAGGACGATTGACTCTAAGCTGGTTGACTGCATTAATAACTAGGCATGGCAATTTCAGGTACCACCTCAGCAAGATGGGTCTTGTTAAAGGGGAGGATGCTGACATTTGCAGATTATGCATGGAAGAGGCAGAGACAGCGGCGCACATAGTGTGCCAGTGTCCTGCATTGGTAAGCAGGAGGATGTCCACACTGGCTCGCCAATTTATTGATGAACTCGAAATGTGGAACATACCCCACAAAGACATGCTTGAAATAACGCGTGATGTTATTATGAGGAAGGAAGTAGAAGAATTCTGCAACCGAACAAATAATTAACACACGATTTGAGGGACGAAAAGAGACCCATATAAGTGATCTGATTCGCCTAATCCCTTAAATATATATCTAGAAAGCTTGCCCGCTATGTCTGACGGGTCCAGGTAATAACTACCTAAGTAACGTAGCCTGGTCCATATCAGACCATTACAGTGACAAAGTAGATGTTCAGCTGTTCAGCTTCGTCTTCGTTACATAAACTACAGCGGTAGTTTTGACTTATCCTCATATTGTGCAGATGTTTCATAACTCTGCAATGTCTGGTCAAGAATCCTGTGACAATGCGAATACCAGTACGAGTCAAACTGAGTACTTCAGCAGTTCTATTGTGAGAACATGGAAGGTTTTGCAACTCTAATATATTTTGTTTCCATCCAATATTGGTGCGATTTTTTCTTTTTCTAGCCAAGTATTAATTTTATATTTGGTGGAGCTCCAATGCAGCCCGCAGAATAGTTCTGGTCCAATAAATTTACTGGTTGCCCCTTTTCTTGCAAGCTCCACTGCCTTCTCGTTTCCCAAATGGCCACTACATCCTGACATCCATATCAGATGAACTCTGTTAATAGTTGCTAGTCTTTTTAGAAGTGTTAAACAATCTCAAAACTTATTTCGATTTAATTCCGAAAGTACTAAGCGCTAACAATGCAGCTTTACTATTCAAAGTGAATATAAGCTAGAACAACTCTTACATATTCAGCAATTGTATTTTCAAAAATCATACCGAATAAAATGAAAATTCAAAATAACAACATAACAAACAACCCCTTCCTATATTGCAATTAGATATGTGAGTATTTTCAAAATTGTATTTTCAAACTAATACTAAAAACATTTAGCATTTTAAATTTTACTTTTTTTAGTAATTAATTTTAATGCAATTTATAATGAAACAGTTTAATTTTTTTCTTCAAAGAAGACTTTGTTGCCTAATACCCAATGCCCCGTTCTCGCCCTCATTACACGCCCTCCCTCCCTTTTCAATTTTCAATAGAATTACCATTAATTTAACCCAAATTGAAACCGCACCATTTTACGCTTTACATTTTGCATTTTGTAGCTTGAACCTTCTCCTATTCCTGTAGTGCTTAAAATATCATTAAACGATGAGACGGATGTTAAGGAATGTTGAAATATTGTAGTACATAGAGCAAATAGAGAGAAGACATACTAGACATACATAAATTATTAATTGTGGAATAATTGCAAAATGCTGCTTCAGTCGCGAATTACGATGAATTAGAGTATATAGGTAGAGATACATAAACATTTCTTCTATTGCTGCGTCCCTTACGTTTGTCTGATCAACGTCGCATTTATATATATATTTGCTTTGAATCTCTAATGAGTCCATTTGTCTGCTGTCCATGTACTGGAATTTAATATTTTTTTTTTCCCTCGAATTTTTGTTTTTATACAAATTCCACTTTCAATGGTTTCATCGGCTTCTTTTACTACTCTTCACCAAATTACACAAATTAGACGCTAATTAATTTGTTATTGCATGAACAGTGAAAGATTGAGTTCATTACATGGCATTTTTCGCGCCTACTTTAGAGAGTAGGTGGTTGGTTGGTTGGTTGGTTGGTTCGACCATTTTATTTTCCAATTCTCTTTGACTTCATTTATAATATGTATAATATGTAAGTACGTACATGTGTATGTTATATGTATAAGAAAATGGCCCAATGATCGAGTAATTAAGTTAATTGACTGAAATTATCGCAAATATAAATGAAATAAGTATGATTATGGTATAATATGTATACGAGCAAATAGTATTGGTAGTAGTATTAATAGGTACTAGGTAATGGGTATTAGAAAACGATCATTCTTACACTTTACAAAAACTGACGAAATTATTTATGAGTTTTGCAAATAAGTTTTTGGCCATTAAATATTAAATGTTGCCATTAGCTCTTATCAAAGCGGTTTTATTTATATAAAATTTTATAAATACAAATTTGCGATTTCTTGATTCTGCTTTCATTTACAAGCTACTTGTTTATTTATTGAATAATTATATGTTTGCTTGTAATAAGTTGGAAACTATTTCCCCATATTGTCTGTCATTCACTTCATATATTCTTGACTAGTGGAAGTGTTCGTAAAGCAAAAATTTGAAATTAAGTTTATAGTTCAGACTATGGCTTTATTCTGCAGTAGTTACATATATATTCTTCTGTTCAATATGCTTTCTTAAGTGATTCTCCAGTGCATTTAAAACATCAGTGTAGTAATCAGTAATCCCCTACGAGTGCTTTCTTTCTTCCTTCCTTCGTTCATTGTTCGATTAAAATCGTTGTCCATGTAAAAATATTTTGATTTGTGCTTACAGTTAGAGGTCAGATGGATACAGATCTATTGAGTGGTCATGCAAATTATAGTCCAATTCAATTTAAGTATTGCCAAAATATATTTATAAGATTCTGCATTGTCTTCATGTATGATTTTTCGCTTTAACGAACTGGGTCTTTTCTTTAGGATTTCAGGTTGTAAGAGCACCCTCATATTATTGCTTGAGCCAAAATTACTAAATATGTCATACATATTGCGCTTTACTTCCTTGTAACTAATCCGTTCAATTGAGATTCTTATAGCTATAGGAAATTCACACTTGGACGTACCTCCAATTTCTATCAATTTATTTCTACCATTGACCAAGTATATCAGTATCAATAAAATAAAATAAACAATATGTGCCTTTCTTCATGCTAGATATTTTTAGCTTTGAGTTTAGTAAATGCTATATTTGTTATTATTGTTAATACTAAGTATATGCTTTATTCTTATACATTGTACATACCTGCTTATAATCAGAGAAGACCAAAATCTGTTGTTTAATATTACTTATGTATTTGGATATTTTGAGATTTTTTTTTGCAAGTTTGAAGGGGAGACCCTCTGTGGTGTCAAAATACGGGTAAGTATGTTCAGAAAATATATTAAGGATATGAAATGAATGGCTGTCGATCATATATTTTTTTCCCTCTACTGTCGATTCTATGTATTTGAATGAAAGTTTCAACGTGCATCATTAATTGAGATCAGGGACGAAATGTGACCAACAATGGACTGGAATTTAGCGACCTCAATAATGTATACAGATATACTTGTATATCTCTCATTTACTGGACAATACATTGTTCTCCTTTCGTAAGGCTGTGATATTTAATAGAATTTTGGTGAAATTATTACTAAAAGTTTATCAATGTATTATTTATGTATTTTTGTTTCATATTTTTTCGTGCATATTGAAGAATATATTTTGCTCTTTTTTTTAAACAATACTCCTACATATGTGCCTAAATATTTTTGATTATTATTTATGCATATTTTGGTCTTCCCTACCAATAACTTGAATATCGACTATTAATGCCCTTCTCGGAAAAATGCTGCGTTTCTATATATATTTGTACATTGCTAAAGTTTATATGTATATAGTATAGTACTTGTAGATACATATACTTATATTATTGTATTATCATCGCCTATTCATTGCGAAAATGTTAAAAAAAAAAAACGATGAATCTATCTATACTTAGTCGTTGCCGTCATAATAATCTTTTTCAATGTATGGCAAGGATTTTAGCAAAAATACTATAGTCGAATCTTTTACAATGGAATTTATATAATAAATCTATTGTTGTTGCTGCTGCTGCTGCTGATGCTACGTACTTCTGTTATTGCATCAACAATAAAATTAATGGAGCGCACAAATGATGCGCAAAATACGGATTGCAGATTCTCTATTTATTTATTATCTATTTTTTAATATAGGTATGTACATTAAGCAGGGTTAAATTGTATGGATCATCATTTCTATAATTTCTTCTCAAGGCAACATTTTAAAATTTAGTTTACACCCGCTATAAAATTATCAATATTGTAGGGGAGCTCTTCTAAGAGGTAGAGCTATGGCGTAAGTAAGTTCAGAGGAAATATTGAGGAGAAAAAATAAATTGGGGTCAGTCATTCATTGTACCGCTCTAACGTCGATTCTTGGGCAGCTATAGTCAATTTTCAAATGATTTTTCGGTCATTGTATACGGGAGTCTCCTTAATGGTGGAGCTACAGAGTAAGAATATTTTTAGCAAATATTGATGATGAAAATATGATAGGGAATCGATAATATATTTGGTCTAGCAGCAGATGCTTTAACGATCATTTTGTATGGGAGTCACCCTAACGGATGGAGATAGGAGGTAAGTATGCTTAGAGGAAATGTTTGCGAAGAAAATTAATGGATACCAGTCATACATTTCGCTACTGTAGGAGCATTTCCTCGGCAACTACTGTCTATTTTCAAGTATTTTTACGTTCATTTCACCCACCTTAATATATCAGGTGTAGTAAAAAGAAATCCATTATTTTTCCAATTGGATTTAGTAATCTGTATCTCGCGTTGTGTAAGTCCGATCGGGTTACGCTCGAAAGCCTTAGAAAGATAGGATTTCGTACTAAATAAACTTTTCAGTAAGTTTTCTGATTACTTGACTCAGTATTGTTTGAGCACGCGTCAAATATGGGCACCAGTAAAGAGAAAATACGCCATATTTTACAATTTTTCTTCAATAAAGGCGAAAACGCAAGCCAGACGGCTGAAAATGTGAATAGTATTTATGGTTCTGATAATGTAACAGGCAATCACGTGCAATTTTGGTTTCGTCGATTCCGTTCCGGTAATTTTGATGTCAAAGATGCACCACGCTCTGAAAGGCCAATTTTCGAAAATATCGATAAAATAATGGAAATCGTTGAGTCTGACCGTCAATTAAGCACTGTTTCTATTGCCCAAGAGCTAAAAATTGCACAAAAAACCATTTGGAACCATTTAAATAAGGCTGGATACAAAAAGAAGCTCGATGTATGGGTGCCACACGAGTTAATGCAAAAAAAACATCATGGACCGAATTTCCATTTGCGAATCGCTGCTGAATCGCAACAAAATCGATCCATTTCTGAAGCGGATGGTTACTGGTGATGAAAAATGGGTCACTTACGACAACGTCAAGCGAAAACAGTTGTGGTGGAATCGCGGTGAGTCTGCGCAAATTGTGGTCAAGCCAGGATTGACGGTCAGGAAGGTTTTGCTATGTGTTTGGTGGGATTGGCAGGGAATCATCTACTATGAGCTGCTCCCCTATAGCCAAACTCTTAATTCGGTCCTGTACTGTCAACAATGAAGGAAGAAATCGCCCAGAAGCGGCCAGATTTGGACAATAGGAGAGGAATTGTGTTCCATCAGGACAACGCCAGGCCACACACATCGATAGTGACTCACCAGAAGCCCCGTGAAATTGTTTGGGAGGTTCGTATGCATCCAACTTATAGTCCGGACCTGGCACCAAGTGATTACTACCTGTTCCTGTCCATGGCGAATGCTTTTGCTGGTGAAAAATTCGCCTCAAGAGAAGTTTGTGAAAATCGACTGTCCCAGTTTTTTCCCAATAGGGACGAGGGTTTCTATGAGAGTGGCATTATGAAATTAGCTTCAAAATGGCAACAAGTTATCGAACAAAACGGTGCTTATTTCACGGATTATTCTAACTATGTTAAATAAAACCTTCAATTTAATGCAAAAATGATGGATTTCTTTTTACTAGACCTTATATATAGAGAACTTATCAACTACATATAATATCCAAAATATATTTAGAAAGAGATAGAGATAGATATACAGAGAACGGTTGCTGGCAAAAATAAATATCTATATTGAATTTTTTTGTCCAAAGTAAAAGGATTTTAATTTTCATTTGAGTCCTCTTCTATTTTTTTTTTATTATTATTAAAAATTCCCTAGCATTTTATATAAGTGCTATTTGTATTTATTGAAAAAAATTATTAGAGTAAGCGAACAAGTTCAATTAAATGAATGAATTGAAATTTGTTATCGTAATGCTGACGATTTGCTAAAATAGAGATATACGTACTCGTAATTATAAAGGCAGGCACCTATACATATGTTAAGTGTGCCTAGATTGAAATGAACTAATGAATCAACGAACTGTATAATTAATATTTCAATGTAAAAATCATATGATTTAAGAATAACTAGCAATGATTGTTAAATTAAATGTGTAATAAGTAGGTACCCATTTAGATAACTTCCTTTAAAATAGAACCCTTCATAATAAGAGAGCCCTTACAATCAATATGATGACCGATGGTATAACTGTAACAGTTTTTCTTCCAAAATTACAATATATTTGTGAAGGTGTTTGATTAAAAATTCATTCATACTCCAATATTATTAATAATCATCGTATAATTAAATTATAATTAAATAGATACGTTTGAAATCTTGCTCCATATTCTCTATTCTGAGATTCTAATTATATATATTTACGCAAAATTTTTGGACGACATAAAATTTCAAATATTTATATTTGTTTTTTTCCTAAATTTAATTTCTTAAAAGACTGTGCGCACAAATGCTGATAAAGAGCAACATAAATTCGCTTTTCAACTTTATAAATATACTTACTCGCATATAAAAACGATTAATGAATTTGCATTATTGCTTTATAATAAGTACATACATACTTAACTTTGACAAACTATAGTCTGCTAAATAGACAGAAGACGAAAAAACACCAACTGCCTACAGTCTCATTGGCCCCGTTTTCTTTTGATTTCAATATACAAACTTCATTGTATGTATCATATTATATTCATCTTGAAAGACTTCTCAAGGCATAATAAGAAGAACATTATGTATGTATGTACTGTTACATATAATGAATTTCTGTTTATGCTAGAACTTTTACTGTTACACTGCATATGAGCTATATAGCAAGTACTTACATATATACAATACATTTTCGTCCTTTTCGGTATGTTAGTCAAATTACTTTCATCCGATTCAACAAGCCGCTTATAAAGGTTTTCTTTACACACACACACACACACACACATAGTTTAGTATCCACACACACACACAAACAAACACACAGAAAGCCACTTGTAGGCACCTTTCACGTTTCATACGTTACGAGTAAACCTCTCGTTGATCATTTTAGTATAGTTCATCAGTATGTCACTTAGACTCGTATGTATATATTTATTTACCTACGCTTCAAAAGCACTTCTTAAGGAATTTTAAATATGAAATTTCTTTTGATTTTTATCTGTAAATAAGAAGCCAAGTTGAGTTTATGGTGTATGGGAGAAAAAAAACACAGAAAGAAAAATAATAATAATAATAAGAAAAAAGCAAAAAAGGTAGGCAAGCAAATACTTATAGCAAAAGATCTAGGTGCGTGTAAACAAACAGCATGACCGATTCTAATTCGAAATAAAGCATACGATGATTTGTTTGTTTGTTTGTCTTATGTACGTATGTACAGAGGTATAATATCCACTCATCCGCTCATTGAAAAGGACCAACACAGTCGTCGACAAGTGCTTTATTGTTTCAAATGGCATAAATACGAATACTCGTATACTCATATTTTAAATATATTGAAGTATAATACCCAAAACATATATAAATAAATAGCTATGTGTAGTAGTAGTAGTAGTAGTAATAAATTATTAAAGTTTGTCATTTTCGTTTGCCTTGGAAAATGAGTTTTTCACAAATTATTCGATTCGTAACGCTTCATCTAACGCGAGTCACAATTTGCAAATATTGAACTTTTTGTTTTCAATATCTTATTCATTTTAAGTTTGACTTGTTAACTTTGTATTCTATGAATTGTTTTGTTTTTTAAGTATTCTACTTTTTGTTTTTGGTTATTTTCTTTATTTATTTTGTCTGCACATTGTTAAAGTCATCAAGTTGAGAATAATAAGAACGCCACTTTTATTTATTAGTTTTTATTTATTTATTTTTTTTTTCCATGAAAATATGATTTATAGCATTTATTAGAAGAGTTCTGTAGAGTTATGTCGATTTCAATAAATACCGATTATATATTAGTGCAATAAGAAAGATCTAAAATTCAGTTGATTTGGAATTACAGAGCTCTTGTGGTTTAACCTCCTTCAAACTTTGTCGTAGAGCTCAGCAAAGAAAATGGATTTCGAGACAAAATTACCACAGTAGAAAAAAAATTTCAAATGCTTGACGATATATGGGCACCCTTTTAGAAAATTTGTAAGTTTCTGCGAAATTGCTTTAAAATTTTAGCTAGCCGGAGTAGAGTGGAGTAACAACATATTTTTGCAGATTCTCATACTAAGAAATTTCAAATTTTACAACCCCAACACGCATACCTTAAGGTAGACCTACGAGAACTGCTCTACGCGAGATTCCCTGGCAATCTTATTAAATATAGAGGAGGGCTTTAATCAGCACGGAAGTTGCATAGCAAGAGCCTCGTACCAGGATTGGTGGTGCGGAGAATATTGATTAGTATATTTATCGATATTATGCAGAAGGCTCTAAGAGAGTTCAGCTAACTACTTAGGCTACATGCTGTGGACTAAGTGTTAAACCCGCAGAGACTGAACTTTTCGGCTTTCACTCTCCGTACACTAAACGGACAACAATTAATCATTTCAGACAAAGCCAAGTGCTTAGAGGCTTTATTGGATTAAACACTTCCTGCGCAAATGTATTTGAAAGGATTTTTTCCTGACTTTGAGGATTTATTTTTAAAAAATTGACACAATAAATTTTATTTTAGCCTGAAGCTATGGGAGTATAAATAAGTTCGTACGTTTTCTTTTCGAAAATTGAAACTTTATTGTTAAAAATTGGCTATATATTCAATATTCAAAGTATTGTCCGTCACTAGACACTACTTTTTTGCATCTTTTTCGGTAGCATACAGATTCGGCGTCGCAAGAAATCGACATGTTTGGGGCAATCCATAAATCGACCCAATTTTTGACTTCTTCGTAAGTATGGAAGCGTTTTTCTTCCAGGCCGTGTGTCATCGATCGAAACAAATGGTAATCGGAAGGAGCAATGTCTAGACTAGACGGCGTGTGGGGTAGAACTTCCCATTTGAGCTTTTCTAAGTACATTTTAACGGGCACCGTAACATGTGGCCATAGCATTATTATGTTGCAAAAAAACTTTGTCGTGTCTATCCGCGTATTGCGGCCGTTTTTCTCGCAATGCTCAGCTTAAACGCATCAATCGTTGTCGGTACAGGTACCCTGTGATCATGTGACCTAATTTCAACAGCTGATAATATACCACGCCCTGCTGATCCCACGAAATACACAGCATGATCTTCTTGCCATGAATATTCGGCTTGGCCGTAGATGATAAGGCATTGCCGCGGTCTCCTTACGTTGCCGGACATTTCAGATTATCGAAATGGACCCACTTTTCATCGCTAGTCACAATTCGATGCTAAAACCCCTTTCTTTTTTACCGTTGGAGCAGTTGTTCACACGTGAAAAAATGGCATTCCACGTCTCTCGGCTACAGTTCATACAGCACCCAATATCGTACCTTTTGGATCATTCCGATTGCGTTTTAAAGAGTTCATCTTGCGTTGGTGAAGGATCTTCATCGAGCGTTGCCACCAATTCTTCTTCATGCTTAAACGCTCCGGATCGTTCTTCGTCTTCCAAATTAGAAAATTGGCACTTTTAAATCAAGCAAACCACTTCTGATACGTTCACTTGGCTAAAACATGGCACTTGCGGCAGATTTTTTTCTTCATATTGATGTACAGCATATGACATCAATCATTGGAATAAATATTTCCTTATTTTCGATTATTTTCAGAATCTGTTTGAATTTCTCACGTGTCCATCTCTTTGTCGTACGGGGTTATTACTGCAAAACTTTGCACAAAATAATATTTTCATTCTCATATTCATGATTAGAATAGAGAAATTAAGTATGATAATTCTAATCTTTGTATGAGTAGCTACATATTTCGGATGAAATCCAAACGCTCGAGGTTACAATATGGCTTTTGTGAAAGAATTTCATTCCATGTATCAAAGTGAATTCGTAAGCAAAACCAACAACAATACTAAACAATTACATTTACATAATTACATTTTTACTCAGCAAAACCTTCCAGCTGAGAATCGAGAGTAAATATTTAAGCAAAGTAAACAGAGATCAAACAGGTGAACTGACCAATGTCTCTGCACTCACACACACACACACACACATACACACAATGTAGGTACCTATGTGCATAATAGAACTTGGACTTCACACTTGTACTACTTCTACTATTGTTGCTGTTGAATCTTATATACACTACGTATACTTGTATTTGGGTTCTTCAGAATAGTACACATTATTATGAACAATAGAAGCATAAAATGGAATTTTATCAAAAAATATACCAAGCTAACTAACCAGAGTTTATTCAATTGGTGATATCGTTCATTACTGTGCATTTTGCTATGTATTGTACCTAACATAAGTGTGTGTGTTTGGATGTGTGTGTGTGTGTGGATAGTTTGATCTTTTTGACATTATGCACCTTGCCATCTTTTCTATGGTTGAAAGAATTTTTAGTATAAAATTTCTTGTGCAATTGCATTGCATATTTTTAGAAACAATTGCTAGCATTGTTTTCAAATATTTCCTAAATGAGATTATATATTGTATATATGATATCATCTATGCCTTTATTATTCTATTGTATGCATCTGCATATGTTTAAACGTAGATCAAATTAGAAATGAAGAGAATCTCATAGGCAATTAGTAAAATTGTCTATTGTAAACCTCAGGTATGTGCTTTTCTTCTTGCTAGTTGCCAAAATGTAAAATGCATCAATTCAAGTTATCTTTAATATTGTAAATCAATTTGATCCTTAGAATTGTTTGCATTTCTCCATAAAAATTACAATGTTTCACTAAGATGCTTTAACAGCTGTTAATAAAGTTATATTGTATCAGATTCGGTGCTCAGTGTCGTCATTTTTAAATAAAAAATTTAAATCGAATTATTATTAATTATTTCCCCCACTCAAATTTCACAATACTTCTATATCTATGCAAATTCTGATTTAATCTGTATCCACATCAACAACCTGTAGGCTTTCTGAATTGTCTATTTGTGCTCTTATCACCTCAGACATTGTAACAAAGTTTAATTACACAACAACAGCAACTCGATACAAACGGGAATGAAATTATACAATTTATTGACTTCATTCATGTAGCAGTAAAGTTAAATAATAACAATTACAACAACAACAGCAACACTGGGCACAGTCGGCAACAGTTTGCACATAACACATTATACCATTCGCCATTCGCCCATGAATAGTATAGCATAACCTGAGGCGTTTTCGATGAACACCCACTCTACAATGCATAACTTTATATTTAGAACTACTATAATGCAACGTATTATTGCAACTGGCAACCACTACTATGTGTGTGTGTGTGTGTGTATCCCCTCATGATGAGATTTTTACTTATAATTAAAGCACTTTGTTGTATGTACGTACGTACATATGACTAAGAGTACTAATGCTAGTATAAATATGTACTCTTACTATTGCATTTTGTTCGCTATGGTTATTCGAGTTGTTTTTTTGTTGTTGTTGCCGTAAAAGCAAATTATCACCATAATGAAAGTGTGTAATTGTGTAAAGCAGGAAAATTACATACTACGTACGTACACGTATATGAGCTTAACATATACCTTACATACGAGTATACGATATTTTGTTTGTGTGTGTATGTGTGTGTGTGTGTGTGTGTGTTTGGCAACTTCCGGCATCTTAAGCTACAATTTCAAATTAAACTTTGGCAAAGTGAGTCGAATGAAAACTAATGCACATGTATTTCTATAAACGTAAGCATATATAATTTATAATGCAACATTGGAGGTGCATGCAATAAAATAAAGAATTTAAAATCTTATTAAATCATATTTTTATCATCATCACCTTTAAGGTTGATTAGCACATGGAAGATTAGCTTCCATGAGCAAATTGTATTCTGAGGCCCTCTTAGCTTTTTCAACTGATGCTTGTGAATTATCCTGAAGCCTTTAATAAATTTAAGATTTCAGAAAGCCCCAATTCTGTTATGCGTTTATTAAATAAAGGCGCTCTAATGTATTCGATTAATTTTTGTGATGGGTGATGGGTAGGGTAGACCCAGAAGAGATGTTTCACAATTACGGTCTCATCGTCTTCACCACGATTGCTGCTAAGGTGTCTGTGGTAGAGCCCGTATTTGATGGCTCTTAAGCTGATGCTATATACATTGCTGCATGAGCATTT
This sequence comes from Megamerina dolium, assembly GCA_963854835.1. Lineage (NCBI taxonomy): Eukaryota > Metazoa > Arthropoda > Insecta > Diptera > Megamerinidae > Megamerina > Megamerina dolium. Next base: position 45,840,239 of record OY978527.1, read on the forward strand.
CAACAAGAGTTGAAAGATCTCATTTGCTAAATTTGGAAAGAGTGTAAGTACTTGCTTCTTCTATTACTTCCTTGAATTAATTTGATTTTATGTTTGCATAAGTAGCTTAAAAATATCTTCCTCCTGTTGTTCCATATTCCTCAGCTTTTACATTACAAAGTATTCCTCGATGACTGAGAAATCAACGGAACACATATTCACTCAACACATTGTGATTTGGTTGACGGTGGGTTCCAACCCACTAGAATTTCGTTAGTAACAAAATCATCCAACATTGTGGAGTTTATGACGTCTCGTAGAAGGCAACTAGTCGGAAAGTTGGCGAACCTGAAATAGAATTTATAAATCTGTGTTCTGTCGTTATTTCATCAGCAGTCTTGTTATCTATTATGATTCAGCTTGTCCAATTTTGGGATGAAATCTTCGAAAAAGATCCTATTGCAATCAACGCATCTCTTACGTTAACCAGCTCCATCCTTTTCAATTCGGTCAGTCTTCTTTATATGTCTGTTTGTCCAACTGTAATTCAAGGAAAATTATAAAAATATTGCTGTTCATCATTATCATCATCATCATCATCATCATCATATATGGCCATTACAACTCGTTATCGAGTTACGGCCGACCGCAGCAGCTCTCTCCAGGCGTCTTCGCCTTTGTGCGCGTCTTCTCCAACCAGTTACACCTTTTTCGCTTTTTCGCGATCCCTTCCTTCCATCGGAGGCATGGCCTTTCTCTCCATCGTCGTCTAGCGGCTTCCGTTTCAAACACCTTTTTCGCCGGAGCTTCTTCATCCATACGCACAACATGGCTTAGCCACCGCAGACATTGAATAGTGATGCGTTAGACTATGTCAATGTCAGCGTAGCGCTCATACAATTCGTTGTTCATTCGAATACGATAGTCATCACCGACGCAAACAGGACCGAAGATTTTGCGAAGAATTTTTGTCTTGAACACCACAAGCGTGGTGCTGCGCCCTAGAGCAGCACGGGTATGATGAGCGTCTTTAGAGTGTCACATTTGTCGCGCGAGAAATGGCTCTACTCGTCATTTGCTTACTGAGCCCGTAGTAAAATCTATTAGCAAGAGTGAGTCTTCGCTTTATCTTCAGGCTGACATCATTTTCGATGTTAACGGCGGTGCCAAGGTATGTAAATTCCTTGACAACTTCGAAAGAATGTTGCTGTTAGTTCGTGACTTCCACAAAATTTGCTATATTTTCTCTAATGGCCTATGAAAGCTTTTTACTTTCGAACTTAAACAAACGCCTTTCCATGACCGATGACTCTCCCCTATTCGTATATATTTAAACACATCGAAATGTATACATGAACAATTATTGCAAAATCAAACCATAGCAAGTTATTTGTGGTGAAAGTTTTCGAATGCCATGCTAACTTTATTCGTGTCACCAGCTAAAATAAACGGGAATGTGCACGACGACAATTTTCCAAAAACTCTATCTATAATTGCTGCATAGTTGCATGCATACATACATACAAATATGTATGCATGTAAGTTCCGCTTGCAGCGCCTACATGAAAAAACACTTGATAATGAAACAAAAAATGAACAAAAACAAAAAGAATACAATAAAAATAAAAAGATTTGTTAGCACAGAGGCAAAAGAGAATATATACACGTACATGTAAAAGCGAAAATTGAAACTAAAATTAAGGAAAAGAGACCAAAAAAAATAAAAAAGTCACTGTCAGCAACAATAGTCGATGAATATACAAACTCATATATTCATTCATTCATTCATACTTACTGGCGCAACGTACATAGAGTAGAATAGAAATAGTAAAAGTGAAAAATAAATGTGTGCCACAAACAGTCTTTCAACTTGTCGTTCGCAATGAATATCATTTTTTATTATGCAAATTGAGGTTGCAACAGACTGCGGTAAGTGAACAAAATTTTATAAACACAAACACATACACATCCTACGGTAAAATAAGCACGTATAAAATGCCTTAAGATGGTTTATATAATATACATAGGTAAATAGTTTATACTTGTACCACACGTACCACAGATGGGTACCACCTATCACACTTAGAGTTGACATCTTAAAACAGATGCATTTTGAAAAATGATCCAACCATGACACCATCATAAAGCGTATGCAACAGAGAGAGAGAGAGAGAGAGAGAGAGAGAGAAAGAGGGAAACAGGAAACAGTGGGTTGAATAGATTTGTTCGTTAACCAAATCTTATCGAATCTATTTGAAATTTTTGACAGCACCTTTATTCTTTAAATTGAGTGAAACAGAATTTGTGCTGATTTAAGAACCGAATTCGCTGATCCTGTATAGCTTAATGTCGTTTATTTCACAAATGTTCTTATTTATTTTGCAAAATGTTCAAAATTCTGTGAAGGCAAGGAATCTACACAGAGTAACCAGTATGAGTAAGTAAGTAATCTTAGTACTCAAACAGGTTAGTAGGCTGGACATTGCAACTGCCGAGTGAATCTAAATTTCGACATTGGACAATACTTTCCCTTCCTTTCGTTCATGAAGTGATTAATGTCAAAGATGCAGTTGCTTTGCTATTGACACAAGCAGGTTCGTTGAGGCTACATTAACTGAAAGTGCTATGGAACTAGACAACCCACATGAAGAACCCCAGAACTTTTTTTGGAAACATTATAATCTCGGATTCATTCAGTGGAATGAAGAAGTAAAATTTGCGATCCACGCCTAATATTTTTTCCTGCAAAATATTTTTTCAGAACAAACATACATCCTATATCCATCCCTTAGGAAGCTCTCCTAAAAAATTATGTTTTTTATAAAATTCCCTCCTCGTACATCCACGTTGCCTCAACAGGAGTATAGTACATGACTGGTCCCCATTTATTTTTACTTTTCAACATTTTTCCTGAACATACTTATCCCGTCCTTCAATTCACAGAGAGGCACCGATACAAACAAAACCCAAAAATACCTGAAAATTGACAAATAACCCCATAGTTTGATAGGAATCGCCTCTAGAAAGATGCCATGTAGGATGGTTTGGGACAGTTCGGGTTGTTCATCTCACATATGAAATCGTTATTTATATGAACTGGATTTTCCCTGTTTCAATCAATTTTCTTTTTAGTAATTTAAGGGGCACAACTAGTTTGACCGCCTGAAAAAAAGGTGATTTTTGTGAATTGTTTTAAAAAAAAAGTATTGCATCGAATGTTTTAAAATTATGCAGATATATTTTTTTTTTTTTTTTTTTTTTATTTTTATCCAAGACTCAGGAGTCTTCAAAAAAAAAAGTTTTCCCACTGCTGCAGTGATTGTAACCTTCGCAGTACCTGAAATAAAAAAAACAAATATTTTATTAAACTAGATTACACAATGACGCTCGATTGTAAAAAAAAAAATTAAAATGCAACAAAATGGTGGATTTGTGAAAAAAAAATTAAAATCTTGCTGAAAAATCTGATGGTTTCTGGCCTGGCATAATTATATTTTTCATCCAATCATAAAACTGGAGGGTCATTGTATAGAAAAACAAATACAAAATACGCTAAAAGAAGACCCAAGTCGATCGGATGATTTGTTATCAAGTTACAGCTGCAGCAAATTTAAAAAATGTAGTTTTGAGAAAAACGCGTTTAAAGATAAAAGTACTGATTACATTGTTCATTACAGCTGCTCTGTAAAAGGCTGTAACTCAGAAACTATTTGAGATTTTCACTTGAAATTTTAGTATGTTAATTTTAAAGGTATAAATGATCGAAATATCAATATATCGAAATTTGTAAAATTTCAAACTAGTTGTGCCCCTTAAAGAGAGCATTCATATAAAATTGTAGTATACCTTTAGGCATTTGCTTTCATATATGCACAAACAAATGAGTATCATTTAATTACAATTCTGAAACTATCACACAAATCCGTTTAATGAGGCTCTTGATTTTCATTTACATATTTTTTAATCGCAATTTTTTTCAACAAGGCTTGTTGTGTGAATTTCGGAAAACTGATGGACCGAGATTTATACTTTAGCATGAAAAGGAGAAAATATTTATGCAAGATTAACAAATATATACTAAATTAGAGTCTCAAAAATGCTGCTTTAAATTGCTGTTCAAGGATAGCGAATATAAGGTAGTAATTTTTCTTTTCTTTTAGCTTAAAATGCTATTCATGGAGATTTCGTTTTATGAAATTAGGCCAACTTTGACGAGTCGTGCCATGCACATGGTGAGATTTATTACAAATTTCTGTTCCGTGTGGCTTTCAGTTTAACAGTGGAAGATAGCACCACTGGGTTTCAAATACAATTCTTTCTTGGCCAAGCGGGGTTTAACTTATCACTCAACATGATCGACCAACCACAGCCTCCCTATTTAATGCACGTAATCACGCCATATTACTCAATATCATATTTTAATTATCCATGAGCAAACGAATACGTTGAGAAGCCTGTGGACTAAAAATTTTGTCCTAAATATATGTAAATCATAGCAAAACAGTTTTGCTTTTGACACATGTAAAATCAAATCAAATGTGATCTTTTAAATGAATACCTCATTTTAATTAAAGCAAATTAAAAGCATAGTTGATTCTAAATAACGATTAAGTTGGTCATTAAAATTCATTTGGCAAGTTGTATGTTCATTTCGGCATACAACGAAAACTTTCAGATGAATAGTTGTTCACACACACACACACGAATATACACAGTGTTGGCGTAGACTTTGCTACAGTATTGCCGCGCCAAAATGATAAATGATCTCCAATTCCGGTCGGTGATTTGCAAAGAAGAACTAAAGAGAACTGCTGGCAACTACAATACAGCATCACCAGCACTAGCTGCAGGTGCAACAAGATAAATGCACTCAGTAAAAATCAGTCATGATGAGTGCGTGGTGGTCTTTGCAAAATACACCTACACTTTGCAAACGACTGACTCGTAGACACGTAGACACGAAAGTGAAAAATGGCATTTGGCAACAGGTAAAAACCCTAAGAAACGTGCCAACAGTAAGTAGTTGCGGCAGAACTTTATTGTAAAGAAAAAATGTGAAACGAATGTCGGCAGAAAAGCAAGGCGTAAATGGTTGGTCGGATCGCAAGGCAAATGGAAAGGAAGTAACACATGAAAAGTCGACCACCAACCAAGTAGCAATAGTACATAGTTGACAGTGCAACTGTATGAGTAATGTAAAGGGCAGTTTAAGTTTTGCGCCAACAAACTTGTCGTTCAATTCGTTCATGAGTTTGCAGTTAAATATCCTTTCGCTTTGGCATGTTATTGTTTTTGGCTTGAAAATAAAAGAAACACATATTAAAAGAGTAAGGAAATTGCATTATCTTATCTCGTTTGTTTCATTTATATTCGCATACATAATAATAATAGTATTTTTACCTGCAAGATAGCAGCGTAAGGGATAGCAGAGTGAGCATTATATAGAAACAACTTTGTTATATGCTTTAAGACCTTATTTGCATTTATATTGCTTTGACCAATAATTTCTTTTGCTAACCGACTGACTAACGTACTCTCACTCTCCTTCTCCTTCGCCTCGGTGTTTTTATTTTGTAATAAAATTTATTTATAGCATTATTGTTCCTGCTGCTGCTGCTGCTGGTGCTGCTGTAATGGTTTAGTAAATTTTATAGTTTTTATGAAAGTTTTGTCGTTGACACCGGCAAAATATCGTCGCGTCAAGGCAATATTTTCGACTTGCATAATAAAAGCTATTTTATAAAAGGGTAATTAGTTGCAGGCATAAATATGTTGAATAACCGGTAATGTTTATGTAGAAATATTTGCACACTTTTCCAAAGGGTTAGTTTAGAATTTATCGATAAAGTATATATATATAAAGTATGCGAATTGGTACTGCATTAAATAACAATATAATAAGTTAGCAAATAAGTATATATATTATTGTATTATTATACCGAATGCTTAAACTGTCTTTAAGTCACACTACAACTCATCCACAGATGACACTGTTGCGTACTTCCTTCAATTCGCAAGTACTTGGAAGTATATATTTTTCAAATGAAATTAAATTTTCTCTAACAACAGAACAACAACAACAACAATGAACAGAAGGAAATCATATTTTATGCATTAAATCCGCTTTGCCACCAAATGCGCCAAAAAGCTCTCTTCAAAAAAAATAACAAACAGTGGCAGTGAAGCAACATCAACAATGTCAACATTTTCTATAGGGGAAGTTGGTGAAATTTTAGACTTTGCAATTTGTTGGGAACAATATTTTTCCCTTCCTATATTTTGTAAATGATTATATATTTTAGATTGCTTTCTTCAGACAATATGCAGCACAAAATATAAGAACATAATTGACTCTATGTCCATAAGATACCGCGGATATTCATTAATGAATTCCTCTGATGGCATTTTGTTCAAACCTTCAAGAAAGCAATGTGAAATTTTGAACTTTCATCGAAATATGTGATTGAGTCCCTAAAAATTGGACAACATTTACATTTGACCCTAAAATAAATTATATACGAGGTTTTATAGCAATTAGCTGTTTAGGCGGATATTTTAATTTCAATTTGGCTACATTTTGTTGGAGGATAATTTGAAAAAATTCCTAAATGTGTAAAAATAATAGAAATTGTCACAAATTTGGTCACTCATCGTAATTTCGTGTCATTTTCAGAACATTTTTGAATAAAGGTTTTCCCAATATTAAGACCCGTTAGAGAAATGTGACGCTAACACTGGTTGCAACGTTTATGACACAATACATTTAGGAATTTTAACAAATTTCACAAATATGATAAGAATTTTTAAAATTTAGAAAAACAATTATTTTTAAGGAGTGCCGTATCTCAGTGGTTGGTGTGTTGGCTTGCTGATGCATAACGAATTTAATATCGATAAGATTTTTCTTTCGAATGGTACCCACTTGTTGGCAAGCAATTGGCAATTCTTCCGACAGTAACAACTTGCCATGAAAAAGCTTCTAAAAGAACTCTGTAAAGCTCAGAAAAAATGATGTCACAAGGGTTCTGCCGTTCGGAACCGGCTAAAATAAGTAGCTCCCTTCTAATACTGTCCAAAAATTTAACACGCATAGCAGTAATGGGAGAGAAGCTTGGCCAATGAGCCCTTCGGGGCTTTAAGTGCCATATATTTATTATTTTTTATTATTTTTAAGCAAGTTTTATAATACGTTCCCCTACAGCATTAGTATAAGTATAAGTACTTTATATATTGTAAATATGTATTTATTACATAGAAATAAAGATTGCACATTTTAGTTTAAACAGGGTCGGATGAAATGTTCTTCGAAGGACGCAGAAAACGGGCGCCGAGCAAATCAAGAATCAAGAACAATTCACATTGTGATAGTTCTGGGTCTAATAGTTGGGGAGTAAAATTTCATGAGAAATTCCAACAAGCGAGTAGATGAAATGCACAAAAAATGCGTAATATCAACTAGCTCAGACTCTTCAGTCCGACCCTGAGTCTATGCACAAATATAAGAGTTTAGAATGTAAGACGACGATTAAGAAGATGCAAAAATTTATAAAGAAGTTCATATATTTATGGCATTTTATTTTGGTATTTTTGCAATTTAATATATTGTTGAGTGGGCGTAATTGAAAATGGCCTGTGCCAATTTGAATACAGTTCTTATCTAAGTACTGATAATTTGAAATAAATATATTTTCTTTCAAATATTACTTTCTAAATATATTCATACATATCAGTTAGTGATATCTTTTATTTGCTTTCAATTTTTTTTCTGCATTTTAAATAAATTTAATATTAGGTAGTAAAATTTTAACAACGAAAACAAAAACCAGCAACCAGCAACATTAAGAGAGCAACGCCACACAGTGTGCATCAATTGAATATAACAACAAGTGTCACAGGAGATGGAAGAAAACAAGCAAACAGCAAAGGGGGTAGTTATCATACTACTTAAGTTAGTTCGCACACTACAGCAGCGCACTACAGAGAAAAGGAGTGCACCTGATGCCTGGAAGTTGACTTGATGCTGTCGATAATGCCATTTTAAGTTCTTCTGTTCAATGCAGCTGTATCTGTGCTACTGCATAAAATAGCAGCATGTCATTTTCGGTGTGCGTGCGGAAGGGGACGTGTGCTATTACGAAAGAAAGCAGAAAGCAAGAGTTGCTTGGTTACATTTTGAATAAAAGCAACTAAATGGAATTTTTAAATATTTTTTTATTTATTTTTTTTTTAATTTTAGTTTATACTCATATTTGTGTGTCAGTGTTGTGAGTGCGTGCTGGTGTATGTGCTGGTTTGTATTCATTTGTACGAGTACTATTTAATATGGTAAAGGATGTAGAACTGTCATAAGGCACAACAGCCTTATCAGAAGTAAGTTAAAATGCTTTCAAAGTTACAAAGAGATATACATATAAATAGAAAAAAGAGATAGAGAGAATGGTAGAATAAAATAAAGACTAAGTAATAAAAATTAATATTATTTTTCAAATAAAATAAAGAGTATACTTTTGAGAATATAATTATACTACATACATACATACATCATTGTAGTTGTTGTTGTTGTTGTTGACAAAATTTCAATGCTTGCACAAATAATAAGATATTCTTTAGTTGTGGTGAAATGTTTCACAGAGAGATAACAAACAACATAGGGATGTAACTTATAAATTTTATTAATGACATCACATATGGGAGATATTATAAATGAACAGAATTATTAATTTATACATTTTCTCGTATTAATCATACAGGTTCTATAATTACGAAAAGTGCAAGTTCTCGGTGAAATTATAGTTAGAGAGAGGGCAGTGAGTGATGCGTACTAATGCGTACATATTGTAGCTCAAAGGCTCTCAGGTTGTGAGGTGTTTTATTTTTGAAAAATTGCATTTTATTACTAAATGATAATGATGTTATTGGATAGCTAAGAGGCCTTAGAAAACTGATGCTGAAGCAATTTGTTTGATTATGCCGTTCGTTCGAGAAAGATCACTCGAACAGTACAAAAAAAAAATTAAAATTATTATTTTTAAATTTTCTGCTTTAAGTTTGTTTTTAAAATAAACCAAAGATTATTGTTGACAATATTTTATACAACGTCGTATTTCCCACTTTAATGTCAGTTCTATATTGTCTTAGTTGGCATCGAAGAACATTTTGACTAAGCTTCTCTTTCAGTATTATTTGGCTTCTAACTTCGAACTTCGGAGAGAATTTTATAAAAATGAATGTTTTGTAGGATAGCCGCACGTGGCGGAGATAAAGATAAATTTTGGAGAATATTAGAAGTAACCTACTTATATTAGAAGGTTCTGAACGGCAGAATCCCTGTGACTTTGTCACATTGCCATAGAGCTCTTTTACGAGATTTTTCATGACAAATTGTTACTGCTGGTAGATTTGCCAATTGCATGTCGATAGATGGGTACCGTTCGAAAAAGCAATATTTTCAATATTAAAGTTGTTCTAACGCCGGGGATTGAACCCACGACCTACATAACAAAAGGCCAACTCACCAACCACTGAGCTACGGAACGCAATATATTAGATTTAAAAAATGTAAAGGGGCGGTCATATATTTTTCCCTTCCATGGACACCGAATTTTATAAAAACGTAAATTTTGTAAGTGAACCTTTTTAAGGAGTGGAGAGATAAGGGGTTAGTACCTTCCTGAAAATTATTAATATGAGAAACAGTGAATATGGCTTGGGCATACACTTTACGCCGGGTTATCACCCGATTTTCTCCCCAATTTTTGTACAAATTCCTCCCAATTTTTTTTGAAATTTACCCACACTCCCTTTACCATTCTTGTTTTAGCTTACGAGCCTTTATGAACCCTCACAAAATTGGTGAATTACTTATGATCACTATTTGTAACTAACCCATAACTATTGGTGACTGCTATTCAAAGGACTTATTTGAATATTTTTTCTGAAGAAATGATGCTGATAAAATAGGTTCCAAAGCAGTTCATACTTATGACAATATACACTAAACAAATGAGCTACTAACTAATTTACAGATTACATTAATTTAGGCTGAATGGCTTAATGTTGAAAATTTTCGCAATAATGTCGCAATAATTTCTTTATCACTTTTTCGATATTCTTGCTATAGAAAATGGAAGTAACATCCAAAGAAATATGTAAGAAAATAGATGTTCGGCATTATTGAAAAAATTTCCACAATAAACTCGAAGTTTAATTGTATAAATATTGGTATAAAAATTGTTCAAATTCTTGTAGATATGGTTTTTCGACATTATTGCAAAGAATTGAAATAATGTCGAATCAAAAGAAAAAAATCTCCTTACAGTCGGCTGGGGCCGACCAAACTATACCCTGCATATGTAGATTTATATATAAAAAGTTTACTCGAATATCCAACTTTTCTTTTATTTCCACTTTTCGAGAAACAATTTTTGCATATACTACTAATTTACACCCGAAATATGGTTGACTTTGACGAAGTAAAAGGATTTTAAGATAATTCCGAGGCTTAGTATGGGAGCTATATAAAAAGTGGGCGTGGCTTACCACTTTCTAGTGAATCCAATTAATTTTTCAATGTTAATCCACACCTTAAATTTGGTGTCCTACGTTGAATAGTTTCTAAGTTATGGTGGTTAACATTTTTGTTTAATTTCCTCAACTTTGTATGGGAGCCCCAATAAGAAGTGGGCGTGGTACGCTGATTTTTGCCAGATTATTTCCGACTACGATATTAATTTAAGTGTCAATTATGGTTATTGTAGACATAAGATTGCCTAAGTTACAGCTGTTTCAATTTAAAATTTGTATGGGGGCTACGATAAACACTGGGCGTGGTGCGCCCATTTTCTGTGAGCCTAGTTGCTCGTACAATACTAATCCATACCCTAAGTCTCGTTGTTCTAGGCTAAATGGTTTGTAAGCTATGGCGGTTAAAATTTTAGTTTAATTCCCTTGACTTTGTATGGGAGACCCATGAAGGAGTAGGCGTGGCACACTGATTTTCCGCCAGATTTTTGCCGACACCGATATTAATTTAAGTGTCAATTATGGTTATTCTAGACAGAAGATTGCCGAAGTTACAGCTGTTTCAATTTAAAATTTGTATGGGGGCTACGATAAACAGTGGGCGTGGTGCGCCCATTTTTTGTGAGCCTAGTTACTCGTACAATACTAATCCACACCTTAAATCTCGTTATTCTACGCTGAATAGTTTGCAAGTTATAATCGGTAACATTTTTTTTAATTTCCGCAACTTTGTATGGTAGACCCAAAAAGGAGTGGGCGTGGCACATTGATTTTCTGTCATATTATTTCTGGCTGCCGTGTTAATCTAAGTGCCAATTATGGTTATTCTAGACAGAAGATTGTAGAAGTTACAGCAGTTTCAATTTAAAAGAAGTACAGACACTTTGTATGGGAGCTACGCTAGAAAGTAGGCGTGGCTCACCCACTTTTGGAGAGGTTATATAGTAGTATAATATAACTCTCTGTGCAAAATATTGTTGTCCCAAGTGGTATATTATGTGAGTTATAGCAAGTTAAAGATTTTGAAAATTTCGAGGTTAGAGCGCTTTGAATGCTTGGTGTGGGCGTGGTTATTGACCGATCATGCCCAATATCAATCCCCTCCGTACCCTTGGATCATAGATTACTTATGCCAAATTTCATCGAAATAGCTTAATATTTACTCAAGTTATCGTGCGAACCAGCCAGGTGACAGACAGACGGACGGACGGACGGACGGACAGACGGACATCGTTAAATCGAAAATTTAATCGACGCTGATCACGAATATATATCTATGTCTATATCTCCGGAGATTCCTTCAAGTGGACACAAACATCTGACCGAAATGAATATACCATGCATATTGCATTATGCAGGGTATAAAAATATGGATTTAGATTTTTGCAATAATGAATTTTTTTTTTCGACATTTATGCAATACACCTGATGTCAAACATCTATCAAAACAATGGCAAATAGTTATTATAATCTATGATGTGGAAAATTAATTAATTTTTCCAATAAAACTTTGCTATTGCATAAATTGTATAAAATTATCTACTATTAAAGACGATGCATACATCTTGGCAATTTCAAAGTCGTTGTACGACTACCAACATACGCACAAATTAGAAACATACATTGCGAGTAGTAAATATACATACATACTGCTTTAATAAGACGCTAGTGAACGCTCTGTGCTATATGCACACATCGTATACACTATGTTGCCAAATAATTGATACGAATTTGCAACAAGGGCCATATTATTATTCTATTGTACGATTATAATATGTACAATGAGTGCATACTTTGCTTACTCAAGTCAATGCATTTGCAATATAGTGTTTCCTTTGGAGTTTCCGAGCTGAGCAATTGCACTTGGCTTTCGCAATTTGTTCTTATCAAAGTGCAACACATGCAGCAAGCAACAAATGTTGCTCGATTCTACATACATACATACATAGTTTCTCATTCCATTAGATGCTCAATATCAACAGCAAGAACAACAAGCATTTGTCTACTACTCATCTGCTAGGCTCCTAGTAATGATGAGCTTATCGTTGTGGAGGACAAGCACCAGTTGCTAAACAAAGAAGAAGAATTGTAACAGCTTCAGAGTTGCCTTCTGCATCCTGAGTATTGGTATTGAGTTTTCACAATGGCAAAATCATTTGCATCTGTGTATTCGTGTGTATGCATGTAAGTAGAACACATTTAGACTGAACAATAGAAGCAAATGTAAAAGTATGGTAGTAGTAGCAGCAGCAGGAACAGCAGCAGCAGCAATTTAATACCTTTTAATCGGAATTCTGGGTAAAATTGAAACTAAAGTGTAACTTGGTTCGAGTGCTTTTCATATGAAAGACTAAGATTTTATTGATTTTCTTTTTTGCAATCATTATTAAGGAAGCAATCACTTGCTGCCATAATACTATGTATGTATGAAACTAATATAAAATAGAACGTGGAGTTAGGTGACACTCAAAATGAGAGGTGGTGGAGGAAAATATGTAGCACAAATACTTGAGCACACGCTATTCTTTCAATTTTGAGCTTTTTACATAAACGAGACGAACGGATATGTAATATGTATCAGGGGTAATGCATTGAAATTGGATCGTATGTATTAATGAGAAAATGAGCAAGAGTAACAGCATAGTTTATTTATAAGCACAATGGCAACGCGATTTACACAAACACTTTAATTGTTAGACAAAATATTAAACGGACACGCGTTCAGCAAATGGACTTTTTTTTATGTGCCGGGTCACGCACACATAATTTGCTTCTGACTAAATGCGTATCTAATAGTTTTTCACGCGATTTTTCCATGTAATTCATATACGGCGTATGTTGCAGAGAACCTTGCATAATTGCTTCCAGTCAATTATTCTCATTAACAAAGGGTGGGTACACCACTAGAGGAAGAAGAAGAAGAAGAAAAAAATAATCGTATTTATAATGCATACATACTAAAATTATAATATTGTATTGTATATGGGCATAAACGCGTGTAAAACTCAAAAGAAGCAGTAGAAAAGGCACACAATTTGAAAGGCGACTACACAGGAAATTGCATCGCTTTTGAAAACAACTATGTACTGTATTGTATTTATAATACCATGCGCATATACATATTTGTGGGTGCAAGTTGAACCTACGTACCATAGCTCCATCCATTCAACTTTCCATTCATATCATAGATAAGAAGTAGCATGACTGTTCGTGTTTATCGTAAAAAGCCATCGGAAATTGAAATATTTTATGCTCATCGGATTTTGGTCAAAACAATGTTTTATTTATTTTTGCAAAATATAAAAAAAAAAAAAAAAAAAATAACAGCAACAACAACGACAACAAAACAGTATTAAATATTAGTTCATTTGACACGTTATTTATTACATTGTTTATTGCCGCCAACATAACGATGGATATAAGGAAAAAATCTAATTTATGAATTTCCCAGAAAAATGCTAGTAAGCAAACTGTCGACAATAGGTCGAAAAAAAAACGAAGAAGAAGAAAAAAAACAACGTCTAAACATTTTCTGAAATATAAATTAGAAATTCATGAGAACATAATTGGCAGTATATTCGCATATGTCTTGGGTTTGGGTTTGAAGTCTCATTTCAGTATACAACGAATTGGATTTATTACTTTAACAAAATTCGCAGAATGAATTGTAAAGTAACATAATCGTTTTAGTCAATCCCATATTATTTTCAAATGATACTTACACGTTATGTTGCGAAATAATTGGAATTATTTGCAAAGCTAGATTGTCTTCTTTAGTGGGGTGAAAATGCCGATTTGTCTTTTTCTCGATATTCCTATAAAGCGTTCATAGAGAAAGCAATTGATGTACAATATTCAATATTCAATTTTTCGGAGATTAGATTTGCGAGAATGACAATAGTTTACTTTTATCGAAATTTATAGATAAAAATCGTGATTCATTTCTTTCTTCCAATACTGGTTAATTTTCTTTTTTCCAATTTATTGAACTGTTGTAGAACCTAGAAATTTCACCAGTGTTACCTATCTGAGTGTTGAGCCCACCGTTTGACACTATCATTTTCTGCAGGTCATATTTCAACACCCTATGTATACTGGTCCTTCCCTACAATGGCAGTTAGATAAGTTAGTGTCTTTTTGAATACTAAAATTTGATTTTCTTTTAGCTCCATACATTTAGCCCAGAGATCTTCTAAGTTTTTTTTTATTCTTTGCACATACTAGATTTCGCTTTGGCCTTCTTTTAATGCATGTTCACCTGGAGAGCTCCACTGCTCAGACTGTTCCTTAGTCTCAGATGTATTATAATGGATCCAGCTTTTTCTCACGGTTACAAGATGGCGCATAAATTAATTCGAATTGCGATTGAACATCACCAAATATTCCATTGAAGTGGTCACGCAGATGTGCGTGTTGTCAATTGTGAGCAAACTCGGCATCCGTCTTACAGGCAGCTTTTTCATATCCAATATCACTATACGATTTCTGACGTGACAACTTCTTTTGGGCACCCTCAATGTTCGGCATCACTTGTGCTGATACACACAACGTAACTTAATAGACAACTTCTTAAACATTGAAGTTAATGATGCAAGATTTCCATAGTATTTATCAAGCCTTTCTTCGGTTTCATTGATTATTTTTATGCGCGAAAAATAATGCTTGATGAGTATATCAAATTAACTTGTTGCTATTTTCGTCGAAATTTATGAGATTGTCTTTTTTCAATGGTTGTCAAACACAAACTAAATGACGCAACATGCTCCAAATTTGATAGTAGTTTATTAACAGATATTATATCTCTTACAGAAATTGACAATTTTTTTTAGAATGTCATAGAAATATGAAGAAATATGAACATCAGCCGGAGCAATATAAAGGGTTATCCATTTCGCGGTTTCAAAAGTATAGGGCTAGAATTCGACATCTGTCAAACTGAGTTGTTAAAACAATTTCTTTCTTTTTCAGTTCAAAGTCTAACATTTGCGAAAATGGATCGCTTAACAATCGCACAACGCATTAAAATTGTAAAAACCTACTACAAAAATGGTGATTCTGCGACAGCCACATATCGTGCTTTAAGAGGAGATTATGGTTTACATAATCGTCCAACTACGCAAGCAATTGGCAAAATTGTGAAGAAATATGAAGACACTGGATCGGTTACAGATATTGTAAGGCCTGTGCATCATCGTTTCGCTCGTACCACCGAAAATATCGCTGCTGTAAGTGAAAGTGTTTCCGAAGACCCGAAAGTGTCGATTCCTCGTCGTTCTCGGGAATTAGAACTGTCTTACGGCACATTATGGCGTATTTTGCATTTGGATCTACACCTACATCCATATAAAATCCAGCTCACACAACAACTGAAGCCAGCTGACCATTCACAACGTCGTAGATACGTCGAATGGGTGCTTGAACAACAGGCGGTGGACGGCGATTTTTCGAACAAAATTTTCTTCAGCTACGAAGCACATTTCTCACTCGGTGGGTATGTTAACAAACAAAATTGTCGTATTTGGGGTTCTGAGAATCCTCAAGTAATTGAAGAGAGGCCACTACATCCACAAAAAGTCACTGCTTGGTGCGCTCCGGACCGGAGGTGTGATTGGACCTTACTTCTTCGAAAACGACGATGGAACGACTGTCACCGTCAATTCGGAGCGTTATGGTCATATGATAACCGACTTTTTTTTGCCTGCTATTGAAGAATATGACTTAGAGAATATGTGGTTTCAACAAGACGGTGACACATGCCACACAACTCGAGCGAATATGGCTTTATTGCAAGAGAAATTTTCTGGCCGCGTAATTTCTCGTCGTGGCGATATCAAGTGGCCACCAAGATCATGCGATTTGACACCGCTTGACTTTTTTTTTTGTGGGGCTACGCAAAAGACCGTGTTTATGCAGATAAACCTTTAACTCTTGAGCACCTAAAAACCAACATTCGTGACGTTATGGCTGAGATATCGCCCAATATGTGTCAAAAAGTGGTCGAAAATTACCTCAAAAGAATCGATGCTTGCAACAATTCGCGTGGTGGTCATTTATATGATGTAGTATTTCACACATAATATCAACGTTCAAACTTTATAATAAAAAAGAAATATCATGATAAAAAATATTTTATATGTGTTTTATTTACATTTACTTTTGAAACCGCAAAATGGATAACCCTTATGACATTCATAAATGAATATTTTTGTAGGACCTGGCATTGCCAGTAGTCAGTAGTGGGTTGTTTTAGTGGTCCATTGACAAGAATGTCAATTATGTAGTGAATTACGTCACTAAAGTTTCATCAAATGCACAGTAACATATTTTTCAATTACAAGCTCGGTCTATGAGTTTGTACTAGAGTTTTATTTGCAGTGAGCCATAGGTTTAAATGCTTTATATTATTTTAAGGGATCGATTCATACTCAGACCACGACTAAACCCAAAGCTTCTATGTTAGATAATCCTTGTAAAATACTAGAAAGCAAAAACTCCGTCATTTAATGACAGAGCAGTTAACAAATTTATACTTCTTATAATATTTGCAATGTTTGTTGCTTTACTGAAAACTCTAAAAGAAAACAGCCGAGTACGAGTATGAGTATTTCTTGTATATAACAATATAGTTCAATTGGGACCATTTGGACGCCTTTCAGATTTCTCATAATTAAGAAGATGTGGTTGTGGTTTAGGCCAATGTTTATCTACTTGTATAAGTGTTTTCTTTCTAGCTATGATAATCTTCGACAGTAGCCCTCGATCAATTCATTCATAGTTTGTAGGTTTGTTTGCAAAAAATTAATCATTCTAGCCCAATACTCTACTCCCCTATCTGTCTCTCTATATCCCTTATTTTGAATCACTAATCCACTTTCAAAATTGAGCTCATACTTTAAGCTTCCAATTTTCTTTCTAAACTCTCATAATTAAGCCATTTGTATAAGATATACTAGTACATAATATATAAAGGCTTACTTTATATATAATTTTTTTGAATTTTCGTTTTAACTTTACTAAGAAATCAAAACGATTAAATAAAAAGATAAATCAAAATTCACGGAAATAAAAAAAAACTTCACAAAAAAAATGAAAATCTTCACTAATTGCGAAAAGAATGAAAACTAACAGAAAACAGAAGGCAGAATGACAAGCAAAAAATTTTTTGAAAAATGAATATGAGAAACGCATACTCTCACATACACACACACTTACACAAATAAATAATGATTTATAATTTTCACCCTTTCATCTTAACTGAACTTGTTGGTTTTTAGGTTTTTATTAATTTACTTATGTCTTCTTCTTCTTCTTCTTCTTCTTTGGTCTAGAGACATTTGTCGCCGCTTTTGGGTTACTTTGTTGCCTTCATTGTTGCCGTTTTGAACTGTCAACTAAAATTTAATCATAATCTAAATAAATCCATTTTCAGATATAAAAACGCGCACCCATTTGACACAAGAGCAACAACAACAACAGCTGGAACAGCAGCAACAGCAGCAGGGGTTACAAAAATCACAGCTAAACGAAAGCAACAACTGAAAAATGTTGTTGTAGAATGTTACCAACACGCGATACACACACACATACACTTACACAAACATATCATCATTTATTCTTGCACGCCAACCACTATAGCTGACGATGCCGCACCGCAATCTCGCATGTAAGTATGTATTTGTGTGTGTGTATGTGTGTGTGTGTGAGTACGCCCCGTTAAACGTTATGATTGATGGCTTTAATTTTCACAAAATGTCCAGTTGAGCATTTACGCCAACACCAACACCAACACCAAAAGCAAACCCAACAAACCACAACAACAGCAGCATTAAGTCCAGCAGGAACAGCAATAATTGCAACAACAACAACAACGTTTGTCTAATCTCATTTTTCGTATTTTTCCGCGCGTTTATCCTTTGCATCAACACTACAGTGTACCCACATTGCTGCTGTGTTGTTTTTTTTTTGTTTTGCTTAGCGTTGTTTATATACATGCCGCATTGCCTGCCACCATCGTCGCCATCATCATACATACAAAAATATATATACGATTATGTATGTATGTAACATAGTCGTTCATACGAATTTATGGCGAATAACAACATTTTCAACTTTCAATGTTTTCGGTGTGTTTATCTCAATGTCGTATTCTGTTTTTTCTGTTTTTTTTTTTTTTGAATTTGTTGTTGTTTTTATTTTATTTTATTCCATTTTATTTTCCTGCATTCAAAAGTTTCACATTTTTTTGTTTGCTTGTTTGTTTTTCGCTGCTGCTTCTTCATCAGAGTTTCTATCTTTCAGATCTTCTTTTTCCTATACTTTTTTTTTCTCTCATACAAACGTTGCTACATCATCATCTGTGTATGAGTGTGTTTGTTTTTTTTTTTATTTTTCATTGAAGAAGATTTTTATCATTTAATATTGCCCGTTGCATAGTAAATTTTCTTACTCTTCGTGTCCATTGTGAATTGCAAAAATTCACAAACACACACACACACACACAGTTATTCTAAAAGGATACACAAGATGAATGAAATATTCAGGGTGCAATCATCTTGGATTTCGTTCATAATTTATTATGCCGCTAATGGCTAACGCATAACGTTTTTGTTTCTTGAAGACGTTTGCTGGCTGTTTCTGCTTCGCCTTCCATTACAACGCAATCAGTTCGTATTGCTAGAAGGGACATGGGGCATACACTATGTATCGTACATATGCAACCACATATACCTACAGAGTAACAATAGCTGAACCAAATGTTTGAAGCAACATCGAGACGTTGATTTTTGGCCTACTACCACCACAGCTGATGTAAAAAAAAAAATTTATGATTTTTTTAAATGTTTAACTTTAGTTTTTCTTCTTCTTCTTCTATTGGTTGGTTTCAAAAACATTGTTTGCCATGTGCATATGAATGATATTATTGTTATCTCGATTTAATTTAAAAAATTGCAGAGTGGAAGAAAAGGGGAATGTACAAAATTTCAAAAAATAGGTCATTTATATACAAACAGTTTAAATTTGTGTATATGTTCAAAATATGATAATTTTTTTTAACTAAATATCCATCACAGTCGCCTTCATTGTCAATTTAAAGATGTCAATCCGTCTATTCGTTTGCCCGATTACACGGTAACTTGAAAAATTCTACAGATATTTTGACGAAATTTGGCAAGAGCTATCTATGATCCAAGGGGACTGATGTTGCTGAAAATGAATATTCAACCAACAATCAAAATCACTAAGATTGGAATTTTGTATAAATTTTAGTCTATTACAACTCAATTAAATTCCCCCTAGAACTGTGATATTTAGTATATAGTTCAACTTTATGGTGGATAATAATCTTTCACAAAGTCACAGAATTTTTTGAAACTTCAAACTCCGCTATATTATTTTCGTCTTATGCCTACAATAACCATATGGAGTAGAAATAAACTATAGTCACAATTAGCCTCCCATACAAAGTCACCATGATATTTGCATAGTCACGGAATTAAAAAAAAAACCATTTTTAATCTCTTACTAATGTATTCTGCCGTCTAAGATAACCATATTTAGTATTTAGATAAACATTGCACCGTGAAATAATAACGCGTAATATAGAGACTATTTAATATGGATAACATACAGAGCGACCGCTACAATTCGTCAATATGTCGCTAGAAACCTTCTAAAAGCAAGTCCGAAACAGTCACAATTTGGAAGTAAATGCAAATTTTAGCGGTTGGGAGATTACCAATGAGTGCACCATGCCTTATATTCCTAGCCAATGAATTATGTAGAAATCGTTTGTTGCGAAAAAGATTGTTCAATTGCCGTCTCTAGAATTATTTGAACAATTTTTTTACGAAGTCAAAACTGAGCCCTGAACAAGACACAGATCTACTTGGTATCCTAGTTTGGTGGACGAATCTTCAGAGAACATCACACCGAGGTCTAAAAAAATATGAATTTAAATATGTGGCACTTATAGGCCCCAAAGAGACCTTAAGCCGAGCTTCTCTTCAAGTATTGTTGTGTGCGAGTTAAATTTTGCACAGTAATTGAAGGGACCTACTTATATTAGCCGATTCCGAACGACAGAACCCTTGTGACATTAACTTTCCACAGCTTTGTCACAGAGCTCTTTTAGAAGCTTTTCCATGGCAATTTGTAACTGCCGGAAGAATTGTCAATTGCTTGCTGATAGGTGGCTACCGTTCGAAAGAAAAATCCTTTCGATATGAAAGTGGTGCTTCAGTCTGGGTTTGAACCCATGACCTACAAATCAAAAGGTCAACGCCTTAACCACTTTGATTCGGCACCCAAACAGGTATCTACTCTCCAAAATACAGCATTCGATATTTATAATAATTACAAGTACACTAAGAATCACACCAACGAACGCATTGGACATTATGCTTCACCTTATAAACATGGACCTTTGCTGGATGCACTCTACGGCCATAACACGTCTCAGATTGAGAACAGCACGTCCTTGGCTGCGACATCAAAGTGGCTATTCTTTGATAACTGCTCAAATGACAGATATAGGGAAACTAGACAATACCACCCCAATTTTCAAGTTCAATAGAAGATTCTCTACTCATATTCCTTAGAGGAGGGAATGAGATGAAGAATCTCCTGAACATCTAAAAGTATTAAATCTAATCTTCATTGACGCCTCCAAATAAGATGAGGCCATGAGTGGAGGATTAAACTCAAATTCATTAAAAATTAAACACTCCTTTAGGTTGCCTAACCACTGTAGCATTTGTCAAGCAGAGGTTAAGGCTATAAATGTAGTCCTATCCGTAATGGGAGAAAACAATATCTCCACTAGAGATATTACGATATTCGGTGAGAGACAGGTTGCTATAAAAGCACTACGATCACACATTTTAGCATTAAAGATCACGTTTCACTACCGCAGATCTCTTGATGAAATGGCTGAATAAAATAAACTGCATCTAATATGGGTGCTGGGTCGCAGTGACGTTCCAGGCAGTTGTAGGGCAGACGAACTAGCCAAAAATGGCACCACTTTCGTAGTGAATTTGCTAGCTCTTGTACTCCTCTGAGCACTTAGATAGTCTCACAAGCATATTAATAGTAAAATTTTAATAGATTTCTCTGAAGCTGAATATCAAAAGTAAAAAAATCTTTCATGTATTGCAGTTCAGTTTAAAAGAAAATATACAAATTCTTTGCCACTGTCAGGCCACTGCAAATTCGAAAGAAAGTTGAAACTTAGTATAGACGAATTTGTGATTTAAAATTTCATCTTCTTTCGAATGAATACTGAATGAAACAAATCTCTGTGCACATAGTTAATAAAAATTAAGAGATCATAATAAAGTAGTTAAACAAATTTATACATATGTACATACAAACTCGTATATGCTAAATAGTTTTATCGCTATCATACATATAAAGTAACTATTTGTATTTAAAGCCACATTCAAATAACCACAAATAGGCAAAGAAGTATGTGTGTATATTTAAATTTTACATATAAGATAGGCACACTTAAAAACTCACACACACACACACACACACATGCATAGAGTTCACAATAAAATCCAATGAAAATTAATTGTCTCACAATTCAGTGATTTAAATTAATCAGAAGATACTTTAGAGCAAATTACAAGAACGATGAAGCAAAACCATACATACACACCTACTTGTATCAGTACTTAAGTAGATGCCAGATGTAAAATATTTATATGTAGTAGGTTGTAGAAGAGTGTAAAAAGTTTTGAAAAGACTGTAAAATTATTTAAGATTGCCATAGTCGAGCATCACTCACGCAAACACACACACACACACGCACACACACACACACGCACACACACACACACATTTGAAAGTATTAAGTTTATTGTTATATGTACCTAGAACAAAAACGACAACTATAAAATGACAAGAGCTAATCAAAATGTTGAGAATGAGAAATCTTAATGACAGCATTAAAATGGTATGACAAAATAAGATATTTACCAAAGTAGCACGAATAGTAGCAGCAACAGTACCAGAGCAAATATTCAATGTGGTTGAGTGGAAGTGAGTAGATAATAATTATCGGCTGTCTCAGAAATAAAATGATACTTATGAATTTTGCCATAAAATTCTCTAATGACATAAACAATTTCGGTAACTTGAAAAATATTGTAATAGGAGAAGCTTTCTTAAGATACATTACATCAACCAATCGGACAATAAATTTAATGAGAATATACTATAGTCAATACAGGAAATTCAATTCCAGATTCGACAATCTGTTCTCAATTTTTACCCATATCGTCTACTAAATTTCAAGTCGCACGGTGCCACATTGTTGGTAAATGCACCTGAACCTTCCTGAAGTATTTGAGCAGTCGTAGAAATATGTTTCGACTGAAGCTTTCTTAAAAATTACCATCATATGAAAGGTGTCATTTCCTTTACGATAATCCATACAATAATGAATGAATGCAAAGATGATGAAAAGGTGTTGCAATGAGATATACATACTCCGTCATCACTAGAAATATTATACTCAATATACACACATGCATGTGTATACTCTCACAAATATGCGGTAAGCAAACGTAACGCATGACAAATAACAAGAAGACTTACGGGCACACAGCTATAGCTAAGCATGCTTATCCATGCTAGCATATTGTCACATTGGCACACACACACACACACACACATACACCTACATATGTACTAACTATACGCTGGTGGTTAGATGATGAACTTTGAATTTCGATCCTCATCGTATGCATACGAGTACACACGAGCACACAAATCCATATACAAGCTAACAAAGTTGTTATAAATTAGTTAATTATTTGGTAAGTTCTTTCTGAAACTCTTGACACTTTGATCTCGATAACTTGCTGTTTGTCGACACTGTTGCTCCTCTTGTCCTTTCTATGCAATATGAACATAATATGCATAAAAATATACATATGTATAAACATGTGTATATTGAATAATAAACCATCGACATACCAACCAAATAACCGATATATCGTATGTACCTTCTGAGCTTGAGGATTACCATCATGATTGCCACTACAACTGATGCTATGGTAGTGTGCTGCCTGCATTACATCAAAAGTGTCAATAAATAAAATCCACACTATAAGTTTTATGCTATGCTGAATATATACACACTCACACAGTCATACACACAAACCTACACACTCATGCCAATATGAATACGAAGAATGTTTCTTCAACCTTTACTGCACTCATTGGTGTTGTGGTTCATGCTTTACGAGCGACCGTCAAGCTTAATGGGTAAACAAAATTATGCTCACCTGCTGACAGTTAGTCACAGAGGAGGGTCTCACCTCTTCTCTCTCTCTCTCTTTGTACTTCTCTACCGCTTCATCTCTTTCTATGTGTATCCTGGTATCCTTTCATTGTGTAAACAATAAAATATATCCAAGTTCATAATACATATTGTAAATTACCATAAATTCTAATATGTATTGTTCATCGTTAGTTTCATTGTCCATTGTACATCCTTCTGGCAAACCTGTTTTTTGTCATAAATTGTCAAATTAAATACATAGACACGACTATTTGTGTTTGCTCTTAATTTAGATCATCTTGTTGTACACGGCGTATGAGTAACATTATAGAAGATGTCTCGGTTTGTGGAATACTAGTACATATTATGATATATGTATATTTGAAAAAAAAAAAAAAAGAAAAACTGATTGTCTGTATCTATATATGGTAAATATATAAATTAGATGACAACTGCCATCAGTGCATAATAATCAAAGTCAAACGTACTTTTTGTTAATTCTCGCTTATTTGCTCAGCACGGAAATGAACTCATAACTATACGTAACAGTCAGATATATTATATGACATAATTCACTCAATTATTTTATTATTACAAATTATTCGGATTTAGCTTACATCATTCGTTATGTATCATCAACGCTATGCAACGTTCTTAATTCGAAATTTTGGTAAAAAGAACCGGCTTTGAGTTAATCTTACACGAAAACATTCGATTTGATACATTTTTGTACTTGATATATACGAACATATATGTATTTTCATTATAAGCCGTATATATTAATTATTAAAAAATTTTTTGGAAAAAAAATCAACGCACTCAAAATGGAATAGACCACTGTGGAGTATAACAAAATATTATTTGATAAATGGAATCAAAAATGATTATTATTTCTAAACCTAGGAGTTATTATTTATTATGGTAGCTATACTGATTTTTTTTAAATTACTAATTTTAATTACTGATTTTAAAATTTCGTATTTCTTCGCCCCAAATACGGTGGTGCATAGATCAGAGTTGTAACATGGTATGGTCAGCTCGATGATGGTTGACTTTGAAAATGTTGTGTATTACTAATGTTTAATATCTCTCCGCACCGTTTAATGCCGAACGGGGTTTCAGACAAGGTGATTCGTTATCGTGCGACTTCTTCAATCTTATTATGGAGAAAATAATATGAGCTGCTGATCTACGACGTAATGGCACTATCTTCAACAAAAGTGTCATGCTGTTAGCGTATGCCGACGATATTGACATAATCGGCATGAACACGCGAGCAGTCAGTGCAGCATTCTCAGAGTTGGAAAGAGAGTCGCGTCGGATGGGTCTCACGGTGAACGAGGGCAAGACGAAGTATCTAGTGTCAACAAACAAAGAGTCCCGGCGTCTTGGACAGCACGTCACTGTTGACAACTACGCTTTTGAAGTAGTAAGGGACTTTGTCTATCTTGGAACCAGCATTAACAGCAGTAATGACGTCAGCTTGGAGATCATGCGTAGGATAACTCTTGCTAACAGGTGTTACTTTGGGCTGAGTAAGCAATTGAGAAGTCGAGCCCTCTCTCGAAGAACGAAAACTACACTCTACAAGTCTCTCATCATGCCTGTCCTAACATATGGCGCTGAAGCCTGGACAATTTCCACCTCGGATGAGCGAATACTTGGAGTTTTCGAGAGAAAAGTCCTAAGCAAGATCTTTGGACCTATTTGCGTTGGTGGCGAGTACCGAATAAGGTACAACCATGAGCTGTACGAGCTGTATGCCGTATTGACATAGTAAAGCGCATCAAAATCCAGCGGCTGGAAGAACACACTCCAGCGGCTGGAAGAACACACTCCAGCTAAGAAGGTGTTATATTCGGAACCCGCTGGAGGACGACGCAAAAGAGGAAGACCAAACCTCCGGTAGAAAGACCAAGTACTGGAGAACCTGACGGCGCTTGGAATTTCTAACTGGCGCCAGCTAGCAAAGAACAGAGATGGCTGGCGAAGCATGTTATTTTCGGCCTAAATCGATATTCGGTTGTTATGACCACATAAGTAAGTAAGTAAGTAATATCTTTTGCAATAATATCGAAATTTTTTTTTGTATATGAAAAAAAATCGCATTAATGTCGAAAATTATTTGCAATAATATCGAAACTTTCTTCTAAATGAGAAAAAACATAATACTATTGAAAAATGTTTGCCTAAACATCCAAATTTTTATTGTCTAAAAAGAAAAAATATATTGCATTAATATCGAAACACCAGTTAGGTAAAAATTTGTGCAATAATGCCGAAAATCTAATCCTTTGAATTTCCTGTTCGATTTTATTTTAATTGCTTTCTGAAAATCAAATCGAAAAAGTGTCCCTAAAATTTATCGATATTAATTCATTCGATCATAATTTATGTAGTTGAAAATATTTACGCTTAATTTGATTTAATCATCATCATCTCCGATCCGATCATATAAACAATAAACTGCAATAATAACGAGGGGTGCACTATGGTGAAAGATAAAATATAAAATTTGCGCACAATAAAATTCACTACAAAAATAACAAAACGGCTATTGCATTCTTTGCAACAAAATAACAAATGGAAAGCTATAAGAATACACATACACACTATTCAATAAATATCACCTCCTACGCAGACACAGAGCAATAGTATGAGTACCTACATATAAAATGTATAACCCATACAATAATATTATACCAGAGACATACGGGCATTTCTTGGAAAAGTTGAAGCAAAACTGAAAAAAGGGATATATGGCAAATGGTCGAATTTTTGGCTTAACTTCTAATAATGATGCATATGTTTTTAGATTACATCGGAGATGCCATTTCCATGATGACCATTTTCTTGTAGGAAGTACACTTCAGATCTTCATAAACCAAACAAATAATATGTACTATTCCATGGAAAATTTATCGCGTTCATAGTGTCACGACCGCTATTAAAGGGCAAATACATATTTTATATAATTAAAATAATAAAAAAAAGCAAACGCAAATCTTGAACAATTTTGTATATATTCACTTCCATATTTGGTTCCGTCCGTATCGCATAGTGGACGTATCCGTAAATTTAATCCTCAGCATTACTAACATTTTCTATTAAAGTTAATATCCAGCTAGTGCTAGAAACCAATCGAAAAGGGTAGCACATACCTCCATTTGTTTTTATTTTCTTCATATTTCATATATACGAACGTCACGTCTCTAACCCAGGAAATGCCTATATGCATGTTAGACCAGAAAAGAAATATTTGGAATTTTTTAGAATACGTTTTGAATGCAGCAAATGGCAAAATAAGTTTTAAAAGCGTTTTCAATAACTTCGGTTTTTTTCCAAATTCCAATATCATTCGAAAAAGCTTTCAGCACATACCAAAAAGCATATTCTAATAATTCGAACAGCTCTAATAATATAAATTTAATACTACAAACAGTATTATCGATGGCATATACAGTAGTAGTAGTAGTAGTAGTAGTAGTAGTAGTCGTAGTAGTGCGATACAATAATATAATGCTTGATGATGCATGGTGCTTAAATTGTCTATCGTCGTTGTCGTTGTTGTCTTCATCATCATCATCATCATCATCATCATTTTCATCGTATTCACTTGGAATACTTTCTTGCGTAATCCGATGCTTCCGGTGCGATATATATTGTTATTTTTGTTTATTATGACGGCTCTGTGATATTACTCAATTTTATTGCATTCACACAACTATGATAAACAACAACAACAACACATACTCGTACATAAAGACAACAAAATTATTTTGCAAAAATTGAATAAAAAGTACTTATGTGATATTCCATAATATCGAAACAGACCTGACACCGACTAACTGCTTTAAAGAAACCATATTTAATACATCTCTGATGGAAGAGTATGAATTTCTTAAATATTAATTATCAGCCTATTGGTTAGTACCTATTGCTATTGGTGGTGTGAGTGAGTGTTCAAGCAAGATGAGCTATTCTCTCGATTTCTCAGTTTCGCTTAAGACAGCCTGACATCCGGTATTTGGTTTGTTGCTTCCGGTTTCCGGGAATTAATTCATCGCTTCAGAAGACAATTTATAATTAAATTTCCCCTTCGTATCATCGTTATTATTTTTGTTTTGTTTTTCTATTATATTTAGTTATAATGAAGTCAGAGGCAAACACATATAAAAAGTAAATACTGACAGACAGACAGATAATAAAAACAAAATCTTTCTATATAGAGTTAGAGATAGTAGCGGTATGTTGAAGAGAAGCACTGTTGGCAATTGATTATGTTTGCACATATATTTCCTGAAATAATGTAGACGTCTGTTGATTTTTAAAGATTCCGGATATTTTTTGCTGATGAAATAAAATCCTATTTAATTGTGGCTAACATGGAGGCGATCAATTCGTAAAAATCGAAGGGTGTATATAGTACCAATATTCCATGCTGTACGATGAAATGAGAGTGGAAAACAACTTTTCAGAAATGAAAAATACTCTCAAATTAACTTCTATAGGTCTGCGAGTGGATACATTATCGATAGGAGTACTCCCTTTATGATCCCACCTCACATAAATGAGAAATCAAAAAGACTAGTTAGGTAGGGTAGGTAGAATCGCTGCGACCCCGGTCGCTCAAATAGCAAACATAATGCCGTTTTGGGCATTTACACAATAAATGCTCCACCGTCTCCTTAGCGGTTATATCGTTACAGCTTCTGCAATGGTGGTTGTAGGGAATACCCATTTTCTGTGCATGTGTACCAATGGCCCAGTGGCCTGTGCATACTACTATTAGTCTAGTCCCTTTAAATATCTCAGTTGTGTGTTTCCTTTCGTCTATGTCCCTCCGAAAATGACGCATTCAGTGTTCTTTCATTGGCTCAATATAACCAAAACAGAACAGGATCTGGCTTTCGATGCGCTTAACTGTGCTAATTTCGGCATACAGCTCATGGCGCTCAGGGTTGTACCAAAGCTACCTGGCAGACGTAGTGGAAAGTGTAGCCGCTTTGTGTCATATGCAACGTCTGATTAAGCGGTAGCGTCATTCTACAGAATTGAATGAGATTTGCAAGAATAATGGGTGCCGTAGCTCAGTGGTTAGTACGTCGGCCTTCTGATCTGTAGGTCGTGGGTTCAGTCCCCCGCTGAAGTCTAACCAAATTTAATATCGACGGTACCCACTTGCCGTCAAGAATTATCAATTTTTCCGGCAGTAACAATTTGCCAAAAATGCTTCTTAAAAGAGTTCTGTGACCAAACTAAGTTAAAGTGATGTCGCATGGGTTCTGCCGTTCGGAACCAGCTAATATAAGTAGGTCCCTTTTAATGCTATCCAAATTTAACACCCACAACAGTATTGGAAGAGAAGCTCGATGGTATCACAATGGGTCTTTCTGCCCTAAGTGTGTCCTCTCAGAAAGAGGGCAGCCACATAACCAAACCCAAACCCAAGAATAATGAACTCAGAGGTTATACCTTGCGAGACTGTCAAAAGCAGTCTTACAAGTGCTTACTGCTTTTCTCAGATATTCCATAACTGACTACAAAAATAATTAATATTTATTCGCAGACTCGTTGCATTTCATATGAAATACTATTATTTGATACACAAATTTGGGATGGCAAACATTTTTATAGGGCTTTGTGACACAGATCGTAAAAGATGATGTTATCAGAATTCCATCATTCGAATATTATCTATCATGCTCCAGCTAGAGCTCAACATCTCTATTAAGGATAAGTATCCAATAAAGGACTTTATATGAAAGTAAAACAATTGCGTAACTTTAACAACAACTTTATGCAATAAAAGTCCACCGATGTGGCGGTATTAAAGTAAAATGAAAATGGAAAATCATCTAATCATCAGCATCATCGTCGTCGCAGCCATTACCAAGGGCAATTCTACGAACTTACTACAATTGTATGTCTGTATTATTTGACACAACTTGCAAACGAGTTGAAATTGCACCACCAACATCGCGTTGATGCCAGCATCGACAATTGAGACGCGTGAACTTCCAAACCATTTATAATGAAAACAAAGTTGGCGGTTATTTATTTTAATGGTTTTTAATTTTTCAATGTCATTTGCCGAATGTCGACCCATCTAGTTGGCGCAATAATAACAACAACAATGACTACAGAATGGTGCAAAGTTTGTGGTTGGAGTAGCATCAAACGGGGCAAACGTAGCATTAACAAAGAAGTTTCACTATTTAATACGAGACGCAGTTAGAGAGAGAGAGAGAGAGATGTCGATGGTACTTTTGAATTGATGTTGCTCCATCGACTCAAGTGTCTGCTGCATGCCATTATGACAAGTGATAAAATTGCTTTTCATTTACAATGTATATATAGATAGTATTGTTGTTATTATACTTGTTTGTTATTTGCTCTGTACTCTATTACGTACTCCACCCAATGCTGTCATCAGATGCTTAGAGGTAGTGAGGAGACGAACACTCACAAATATAATTCAAACAATTAAAACTAACGATGACTTAATAAGTTCGACGCCAACATCATCGCCAAGACCATCAACAATCATATTCACAGCCGACAAACGATTGTGCCATGTTCAATGTTAGAAATTTAGTATTTTCAAATGTATAGACGACAAAGTGGTGGGCGCGGGGCTGGAAGGTTTCTACTTGGCACTCCTGACTGAACTGGCTGATACTCCTGTTCTCAACATTGTGTGTTCAGAGTGTTTTAATTGATGTTTCTTCGTTTGTCTTTATTTGTCTGACTGACGACATTAATGAATGCTGAATGAATGAATAAGTTGAATTCTATTCTTATTGTTGGGGGATGCCATTTATCTAGCTTGGCTAAATATTAGCCAAGTGCCGTTGTGCCCAACAACGTGGTGTTTATCACTCCCGCCTTTCATAAAGAGGGTACGAATAAAACACATCCGCTGCAATGTGTACATACTCTTACATATTTACAATTAGATATTAGGGTTCAAATACTTAGTTAACTGTATCGAATTTAGTATGTAAAGGAACATACCATACATAAGGGATGACATTATTGTAGCTTCAAATAATATTCAATATTACTGGTTCTGAAGTGGTAAATATTAGTCTAGAAATTGCATATATTTTTTTAATTATCAACATATGATTTAATGAATTGTTTATCATAAACGTTTACAAAGGGTTTCTCCACGGCCAGTCAAGCATGACCTTAAATGTCTACGAATGATTCGAATTCCATCTGCTAGACGTTCGCATTTGAATTTCGAAGGGCACACCTTCTTTCATTCAAAACTATTCGTGCAACCTAGATGGAGTTAGAATTTTCTAATCTCAAATACATAAGTGGTTTAAATAAACGAGTGTGAATATCCTGTTCGAGCTCTGTAGTAATGATGAAGATCATCGGTTCGATTTCTGGTTCGACCAACCCAACAAAATTTTTTTCTGTAAAACTATAAACTTCCTTTATTCCTTCAAACGGTGACCACCAGCAGACAAGTAGTTAACGATGCTTCCAAAAATATATACCATTCACATTAAATTCACTGAGATGCTTCTGAAGGAACTCTCTGATACAGTTAAAAATTTATTTCGCTCAAAATCACCTCATATTAATAATGTCCTTCAAAAACTGCTCAAATTTAATACGCCCTACCATGAGGGAAAAGTTTATTGGCTGAATACTGAGACTAAAGAAATTCCTTTGCAAACTAGAGCTTTGGAAACATCTGATAGTGAAGCTGGTCAAGTAGCTATGACCCAGAAATTATTTTCAAAGCCTTTAGTGCGAGTGATTGTAGTTTTAAATTGTTTAATTTTTAGACTGCTGAGAATACTTTTAACAATATCTTTCCTCTTTAAGGCTTCTCAGTTAGGTGATCAATCTGAATTACCAAATCAAAATCCATTCCAGTCTACCCTAGAGTCTTACATTTTCTGTGTTATGGACGCGACATAAAATAATTGGCATTGGACAACTGAAACAATCAAATAGACGATAAGCATTAGAACAAAATAAACAAATAAAAATTATGGCGTTGTAGGAAAAGTCATGACGCATTTTGTTTTTCTTAAATGAAGTTTCAATTATATTCTCTCAAAAGCGATGACACTTGAGCCGATTGCAATGGCACAAATATTGTAAAAGTATGTATGATGCCATGTATTGCAAAATACGTCATGACTTTGCCGGCAAACCAATCATCATTATAATCATTATAACCAATTTTTATTTTATTTTTTATAATTTTAATTATTCATTTAAATTCTTATAAAACGTAACATAAATATACATATTCGATCATACGAAATTTTTGTGCCTACTGTGCACTTGTGCTAACTAATAAAGTTATGCTAAATATAAGATAAGCTCTTATTAAAAAAAAAATTTTAATAGATAAATTTATATTCATGTACAATATATGAATTGAACGAGAGTCACGTCGAATGGGTCTTACGGTGAACGAGGGCAAGACGAAGTAGTGTCTACAAACAAAGAGACCCGGTGTTTTGGACAACACGTCACTGTTGACAATTACACTTTCGAGATGGTGAAGGACTACGTCTATATTGGAACCAGCATCAACAGTTGTAATGACGTCAGCCTGGAGATCACGCGTAGGATAACTCTTGCTAACAGGTGTTACTTTGGCCTGAGTAAGCAATTGGGTAGTCGAACCCTCTCTCGAAGAGCGAAAATCACACTCTACAAGTCCCTCATTCTTTCTGTCCTAACACATGGCGCAGAAGCCTGGACAATTTCCACCACGGATGAGAGGATGCTTGAAGTTTTCCAGAGAAAAGTTCTGCGCAGGGTCTTCGAACCTATTTGCGTTGATGGCGAGTATCGAATAAGGTACTACGATGAGCTGTATGATCTGTACGTTGACATTGACATAGCTAGATGAATCAAAATCCAACGGCTGCGCTGGTTAGGTCTTGTCGAGCGAATAGGAGAAGACGATCCAGCGAAGAGCGTATTTAATTCGGCACCCGCTGGAGGATGCAGAAGGAGAGGAATACCAAACCTCCGTTGGAAGGACCAAGTGTTGGGTAACCTAGTGGCGCGTGGAATATCCAATTGGTACCAGCAAGCGAAGAACAGAGAAGACTGGCGCCGAATTATAAGTTCGGCCTAAATCGATCATCGGTTGTTATGGCCACATAAGAAGAAGAAGTACAATTCAATATATATTTTATACTGTAATTCATACTATGAACGATTTCTTAATGGGGGGGAGTGGAAAGTAGATTAATGTGGGTTCCTATATTATTTATAAATAAAAAGTATTAAGTGAATGCAATTTTGTATAGAAAAATGCCCCATTGACTTACTTAAATTGGAATATTAATTCACTTACAGTTACAGTCAAAAATATGTTCTTTCAACATATAATAATATGAACATATACTATAAGAAAAAAAAGACTGTTCACATACGAACGCTTTTGAGCATCAGTTGAAAGACATTTGTCGCTGTCAGGATAATATGCAAACGGCATTCACGCACATATGCTGTACTGTAAAGAAGGCCAGCAGATATCTGCACACATCCACTAATGAATTGCCGGCATTTAAATAGGGTCTTTCTTGAGCAATTCAAGTTAATACTACGTACGTACTACTTGGTCGCCGGCAATAAGATATGCTCTATGAGCAAATAAACCTTATACAGAAGTATGTGTGTCATTTGCATTTTATATGTATACACGTGTATGTGTGTGTTTGTTTGTTTTTTTTTTTGTTCCTTCTTCTGGCTTGTTTGTTCGTCTTTTCATTTTGATATTTGTTCTAGATGATATTATTGTGTGTTGCTGTAGTTGTTATTATTACTTATGTACGAGTATTATTTCTTTTCGTAGTTTCATTTGATTAGTATCTTTCGCACATCGTTCTGTCAGATTGAGACTAGAAATGCTAACAAATGCCGGCAATTGGCTTAACGTCTGGGCAACCGCATCACTTTGTCAGGCTCAACAGCATCACCACCACCAACATCATCATCATCATCATCGTCATCATGATCTCCATAACCAACACTACTACCACCGGCGCCATGATGCTTATACCTTCCATACATATTCGTACATTTGACACGGATACAAGGCGCATTTGACACTTGCCAGTTCCATTTTGTGTTCTTACTTTTTATTGTTGCATTGTATACTATTGCTGTTTGTGCTAGTGCTATTATCGTTTTTGTAGCTTACAAGCGCAAAGTCGTTGTCGATGTTGATGAAGATTGTTGTGGATTTAGTTATGCTACTTGAAGTATGTGAACGACGTCAATTCATGTTACTCGATTCTGCCTTCGTAAGCGAAAGTTCTAATGGCCTAAATGTCGAGGCAAGAAAATGTGTGAGTTAGTAAACAACAACCAGGCAAATAAATGTTGAGGAGAGGGAGATGACAACTCACATTTATGTATGTATGTACGTTCTGCATCATGAATTCGGGTTGTGGCTGGCGCTTAGCATATGTTGCGGACAGCAACAGCAATAGCAGCAATAGCAGCAGTTACGTCCGATATTAATCATTCATCATTGCTTGCTTCAAGTGATGGATTTGATGAATAAGCAAAAGTGCGTGTGACGTAATTCCTTATGGAACTGTTAGACTTATGCGGGATTATTTTGCGGTGGCTCTCCTTTTTATATGTGTAGGTGATTTCATGATTTGACAAATTTGCACAACATCCGAAAGGAGAACTAAGTAAAAGTGACTGGGACTGACTGACTGGAAGTTTGAATGGCACTCGTTACTCGTTACGTTGTTGTTGAATGTTGAACATGTTGAAATGGAAATTTCTTTTCAAACACAATGATGAATTAATTCAATAACATTTCTTTGAAGATTAATTCGTAAGACTTACACTCATGACATTTACACAATAGATTACCAGGCTTGACTATTTAGTGGCGGTAGAAGCGATAAATGGAAATGGGAATGCAATATTGAATGAACTAAAGACATGTAGTTTATTTTGATTTTTTGTTCATATTTCATAATAACTAGATACATAAATATGAATTATTTAAGAAAATAAACTCTTATTTGTTTGATGAATAATTTTTGCAGTAAATATGAATATTAATTCGATCCATTAATACTCGTACACTACTTTTGTCGATTTTCTAGTAATTGCAATATATGTATAATAGTTATCTTTTGATTTTTATTTTGTTATAATTATTATTTTTGAGTGGAGTCCTAAATATCGTTTCACAGGTTAGAATTGAATGGATTATTTTTGTGTGCATCTAGTGTGTGATTTGAGGACGTAAGGCCCATCTTTTGCAAAATTGCTTGCAAAAGTAGAAGGCCGCAACAAATTCGGTTTTATTTTCCAACATACATTCCCTTCAAGTTTATACAATGAGTCCAACGATTTTCTAACTTCTTTATCCCATCCAAAAAGTGGTCCTTTGGAAGCCCTACAAAGTAATTCTCAGTTTCAGCTATGAGTTCCTCATTTGTGTAAAATTTCTTACCAGTGATCAATGTCTTCAAGTTTGGATACAGGTAGAGGTACCTAGGTGTGAGATCTGGTGAATACAATGGCTGAGGAACCACTTCAAACCCGATTTCATGCGTCAAATACTGCCGTTTTTCATCGATTTCAATTTCCATACGATCCAATAATGATGAATATGATGCGCTAATTATAACTCAATAAATATTACTTCACGAGCATCCCAAAATATGGAGATCATAACTCTTCCCGTCCATTGTTGCTTTTTTCGATGCTTCGAAACACTTTCACCCAGAAAAACCCATTGTTTTGACTGTTGCATGGACTCTGGAGTATTGAAATGTATTTAAATTTCATATATGGTTATGAATCGTTGCAAAAACTCTATTTGATTTCGCGTAAATATTACCAAATTTTGCTGGCAAGTCGTAACACAAATTCGTTTTCGCTCCCTTGTTAGAAAATGTGGCACCGAACAGGCACAGAAATTTATCATACCCAAAATGTCAGGTATTATACTTGTATTGAAAACACTGCCATAGGACGTCTTTGTCATCTCAGCTATAATAATTACCTCACATTCACTTTCAAGTCGTTCAATATAATATCATGGATTTTTTCCCTCGTTTTCTGGTGTACTGACGTCTTTCGGGAGTACAGATCGTTCAGCAGCTTCGAGGGTCGTACGGCCACAACGAAAGGCAGAAAATCACTTTTGAAGCATATCCATCGACGGTGCAGAATCCACATAATACTTACCTAGCTTTGTGGGTGACGTAGCTCAGTGGTTAGTGCGTCGGCATTCTGATCTGTAGGTCGTGGGTTCAGTCCCCAGCTGAAGCATAACAAAATTTAATATCGACGGTACCCACCTACCGTCAAGAATTAGCAATTTTTCCGGCAGTAACAATTTGCCAAAAATGCTTCTTAAAAGAGCTCTGTGACAAAGCTAAGTTAAAGCGATGTCAAAAGGATTCTGTCGTTCAGAACCTGCTAATATAAGTAGGTCCCTTCTAATGTCCCTTCTAGTAAACCTATCTAGCTTTACTTTGTTCTCTATTATCGTAAATATAGTGCGTAAATAATAGTGTTCAATCAGAACATGAAACCTTGATTTTTCCATTAAAAAATAAAACACGGATGTTCTCACTGCTGTAACCTTTAAATGCGTAAACAAAAATGTCTAACGAGGGATGAATTTTTTTATAATTTAGTGCATACTAACGCCATCTCTGAGGATTAAAATCCATTCAAACGTTTTAATTTACCTTATCCGTAACTCATTAACTCAAATTCAGCATTCAGTATTCAGCAAAACTGCCAAGTATTTGGCTTGAATTGATAAGATTAATTATTGTCCATTCAATGATAGAAATTCAAAGGTTGGAATTTTAGTCTTAGAGGCGAAATGAATTGGGATTAATTTTGTCTTCGCTCGGGTAATTACCGAGTGCACATTTTCTGGCTTGAGTCCAAAATTTCACCACTGTCTTTTGCATAATATCATCCATTATGCTTGACGACATAATTCACCTTCACTTTATCAAGTATACTAATCATATGATACAATTATGGCTAGCGCCTAGAATATTGAACAAATTATATATCTTTGTGGTATTAGTTACGAACATTAAGCCATTAATTTTTGGCATCACTATTATCCGATTCTTTTGCTCAGAAATAAAAACTATTTTTTTTTTTTTTTTTTTTGAAAAGAAAAACTCGCAAAGTGAAACGTTTCCATAATAATATCTAGTTTTTAAGTCGTTAACTTTTAAATATATACTATACTTTTTTATTTCTTCACTATATTTATCAACAGTAAAATATTCAGTAGTAGCATGTAAGTAATTTAAAAAAAATTACATATTTTCACATTAGAATTTACATCTCGCTAAACATCTCTCGATTGATTATATTTTAAGAGAGTTGTGGCGGCGCCTCATAACTACTATGATGATGATGATGATGATGATAATGACTTTATCATGAAGTATTATTAGTGGAGAACTCATTTAAATGTTAATTTCTTCAAACATTTGCATACACATACATATGTTGAGAGTGCCCCTACTTTGCTTGTACCATATATACGAGCATATAAGTATTTACTCGTTATTGAAAATCAATGATGTGGAAAATTTGATGACTTTAAATAATAATGGCAGAGTACATAATTTTAGGTATTTAGGCGACACACTCATACCCATTCATAAGTATACGTACAAAATGCTCATATATGTAGGTACTCGAAACGTGTATATGGTGTATGTACAAAGATATGCAGCAAGTGGTTGCATCATCATACTATTGGACAACGTGAAATTGCAAAATATTTTAAATGCGATTAATTCGCGATTGTAATTTCACGCATAATAATTGCAATTACATGAATTCCTTTGTGTTATTGCTGTTGCTGCTGCTGCTGGTGCATAATCGCGGTAATATCTCGCCGACATCACCACTAGCACCACTGCCACCACCACCAATCAGACAATACCTTAATATCATTAACACGAAGCTGGTGTGTCGAACATGTGCAATAATTATACATAAATGTGTGTGTATGTGTGTATATGAATACAATAATTATGGAAACTAAATCGGAAAAGTAAATATGACTGACAATGGGTCCATACAAAATTACCTAAAATGTTGTTTATTTGGCGTGTGTACGTGTTGGTGCTGGAGGGCTCGCCAACAGTTGAGTCCACCGATTACGCACTGACACTTTAGTATGAAATTTTGTAGGTGTTTTATGTATATGCATGCATAATCATATTAATAATAATTAAGCACATACGCACAGACACAGATGATAATCAGCAAAGTCTGACTGGCCACATGTCATGCTTGTAGATTATTTGCCACTGATTTTATTTGCATTCCCATATTTGATATTTTTTTTTTATATTTTGTTGTTTTATTTTTTTGTATGATTATCTGCATTATCGATAAAATGTGCTTGTCGAATATCGAAGAATATATTTACTCTGATTATTGAAAATGACTGCACGTGCTGTTGTCTGCCCTCGTAATGAGATTATATAAAAGCCGCGTGACATATTTTTAGCCGACTACAAATACAATTATGGGCAACTTATTCACATATTCGAATACTTGGACGCTGTTAAAATATTATAGCCTATTGGGAAAGTGGGGTGCTTCATTAACACAACATTACCATTTACGAACAATTTTAGATGGTAAGCCAAAGGGACAAGAATGAAATTAAGGAAATATATGGAAGTGAAATTTGCCAAAAAGAAGGAGTAGTAAAGTAATATAAATATTTTTCTTGCTATTAAGCAATATTTTAAACCTTTGCCTATTGGCTTACCTAAGCCTAAGAAAGCCTCTCGGATTTTTTTTTTTTTCGCTTACCATTGCTTCAATTTTCCACTGGGTATGTATTTAGCCTATATGATTATAATTAATACATCGCATTTCATAAAATTATAGAATAATCAATTTTAGATTTATCTTGAACTAAATGGATTTTCAATTTTGTGCAATGACTGCGATTATTGCATCATTTGTGTTGAACAAGTGCATTAAGTAATAAGCTGAAATATATATATATTAAGTTATTATGAAAATATTAAATAATTTAGATGTGTTGTGCTTGAATAATAATCTATCCTTCGAATGGAGAGTATAAAATTAAATAAATTAAATCAGGGACCAAATATAATAGATCATTGTTGATGAAAAAACCTTAAGCAAAAATGAATCTACCAAAGAGTCCTGTAGCAATCACTTAAAGAAAAAAAAAAATCAATTTACCAAAGAATGACCAATTACTCTCCGCCACATGGATATTGCAAGATATTACAAATTTTTGGTCGTTCTAAAGAAGTCTGCTATTAAATTGGTCGCGCCTGCTTTCAGATCAGCGACCTTCAATAAAGCGAAAGGCAAAAAAAAAATAATTTTCGTATTTGTCAGCAAACAATGTACATACACACAGACATATATAAATATACTTATAGTAAAATGTCAAATAATTTTTGATTATTTTATTTTTATTTCTTGTTTGTTTGCTTTTGTCAAAATTAAAATGCTAAAAATAGTCAAAACACAATTTTGTGGTGATGGCAATTTGGTCTCAGTTTTATTGATGCAATAAAAATGTACATTGTCACACAGACACACACATATATGCGGAGAGAAATACATACATACCTATACATATTCATTTTTGTATCACTTTGTGGGTTACCACATTCGTTTATTCTCAGACAGTTTTTGTGGTGGCAAATAACAAAATACATACACATATATATATGTTAGATCAGTTCAAATTTGGATAATTTTGTGTGCGCTCAAATATTCTCCGATAACTTTTTGCAGACAATAAGATATGATTTGATAAAACATGTACGTCCATTGTACTGCGCCTGAGGTCCATTTTATTGTATGTATTTTAAATATATCCGAAGAAATCGAAATCGATAAATCGATCCCGTGAAAGCAAGAAGGTCTCCATAGACTACGTCACTACGTGCTTTTTCCGTAGCCCATTACCAAACCGACTAGTCCTCTGCTATTATATTTGCTTGAAGGCATATGGAAACCAGACCATCTAACATATTTATTCGGTAGCATGGCATTCATCCCCCCACAGACTTTCGCTGTTAGCTAAGCCAACCAAAAGACTATAGCAATGCAGGCCATTATGTATTCTGAGATATTTTGTCTGAAACCGCAGAACTCAACAATCTTGGAAGAGGTGATATAATCATTCAAGGCCCGGAGCGCAGTTTGGCTGTCGCTGCAGATAGACAACCGCATTTTTTTCTTACCTTTCAACCCCTTCTTCATGACATAGTCCATAGCAACCACTTTTAGTCGAAAGACAGATGTACAGCAAAGCAGAGTTCCACAAAAATGCCAGAACCTGTCACTTTTGCAGTACTGAATTCATCTGTGAAAAGAAGAAAGCAAAGTCTACCGCACCTTCAGTGTTCAAAATGGATTTGGAGGATTTCCCGCATTCACAGGCATGCTAAAATGCAAATATTTGATGTGTTCATTTCCAATTTCTTTATTTCCAATTTCATTATTCGAAAGTTGTGCACATATTTTGTATAGGACTAATGTATATACATATATTTATGTATATATGCGCGAGTATGTATAAGGGTAAGAATAAGGAAAAACAGCGAGAAAGCAACAAAATAATTGAGTAATTCGTGATGAAGGAAATGTTGTCGGCCCTTTTTTTTCCATCGACATACAAGTACACTTACATTCTTATACATACACATATCTGCCCACTAAAGCATATGTGTGTATATACCCAATTGGAAAAATAAAATGTTAGATATTTTAAGAACATAATGGATACTTTACTGACACAAATCAAATGTGTCCTTGACGATATTTGCACTTAACAAGCGCTACTGTGATGAATCCACATGCCATATTTGACAAGAAGTCATCTATAGGAATTATTTCTGGTTCTCTCCATTTGTTCAGAGACTTATTGAGAGAATTTTGTTTAATATTATCACAGTATGTTTAAAGTTATGGTGTTTGTCTTCGATCCATATACGAGTATGTATGATTAAGCTACTTTGTTGACACAAAATTTCCAACTGGGTGTGTATAGTATATTAATATTCTTATGCATATACTATCTATTCCTTTTCGATGATAATGATGATGATCATTATCATCATTATCATCATCATCATCATCATCATCATCATCATCATTATGATGAAGGCTACAAAGCTGACGTACGGCGTTATTATTCCTATAAAATCCTTGCAGTGTGTTTCCTTCTTCGCTTATTGCTTTTACTATTGTTGTTATTATATTGCTTTTTTATTTTATTCTCAATTTTTTTTTTCATTTTTATTTATTTTCGTATTTCTTTTTTCTGACATCGATTCTTTTTGTTTTTTTTTTTTTTGTTTGCTGTTGTTTTTGTTGCTCACAGTGGCAACTATCGCTGCCAGACGCAATTTATATGCAAATTTTATGAGAATCTCAACACATATACATACATACAAGAATACCAAAAAATATTTGTTCATATTCATGTTGCCATATTTTGTAGTTGTGGTTGTAGTTGTTGTTGTTGTTATTATTCCTGTTGCTACTAGTGTTACTGTTACTTTTACTGTTGCTTTTATCGATGTGTTATACACTTATACATATGTAGATACCTACCTTATAGACTATATTTGTATGTGGTAATTTGAGTGTTGTTGTTGTTATTCCCATATCACTTGCACAAAGGCAGCATGAGTAAGATAGAGAGAGAGAGAGAGAGAGAGAGAGAGAGAGAGAGAGAGAGATTGAAAAAATAACAAGCTACAATATTATCATTGGAATTTCAACATGTCATCAATGAAGAGAATGTATTGGCGCACTAAAAATTTCCGTGAATGCTTTCAACGAAAGAAACTAAAAGTCGTATCGAAAAAATTAAAGTGTTTCAAATGCATTTGGCTATTAGTTACAGTGTCGTTCTCTCTTTTACTACCCATTAAGTCGATACATTTGTATTTGTGCCTCATACTTGAGCAGGCATTTTTTATGCAAATTTTTATGTGTTAAATGCATTTTGTCGGATTTAGCATTCGCTGATTTGGTTTTCATTTCTGCATAATAATGAAGCTGTACTATATGTACAAGTATATGTACAAGTATATGTACAAGTATATTGTAGATAGAAGCAACAGCAATTCGTATCATATACAATACAAAGTCCACACACGTACATCCTTTGTTTGCTAATACATATGTGAGTTTGTGAAAATGATGAGTACGAGCAGTATAAGAGTGATGAAGAAGAAACATTGGCAACACTGACAACAGAGAAAAAAGTTCAAGACAGTGGGTGTTGGAACAGCACAGCAGTTGTCTGTTGTGTGTTGTCATTTGTCGCTCGCCAAATCGCACTCAAATGCTTGTTTTTTTTTCGGTTTCTCCTTACATATACACATGTCAGTGTGCTGATACATATGTGTATGTATACCGCCATTAGGGTAAATTAGAGGATTAAGTGGGATGTTGCATGCTGCAAACGCAATTACGCTAATTCTATTTAAATTATTTGCCACACACACCATTACTCCTCTAAACATCACATACGAGTATCTACACAAATGGCAATGAGAACTTTTATGCTTATAGCGATTTCTTCTGATATCCAAAATGTACGAGAAAACAAAAAAACGAAACATTATT
The DNA here is from genome assembly GCA_963854835.1 of Megamerina dolium. Classification (NCBI taxonomy): domain Eukaryota; kingdom Metazoa; phylum Arthropoda; class Insecta; order Diptera; family Megamerinidae; genus Megamerina; species Megamerina dolium. Next base: position 45,882,690 of record OY978527.1, read on the forward strand.
GATGTAATTTGGGGGGGTGCATATAAAAGAAAATGGAATTGGTGGGTTTACAGAATATCGTTTCATCGATTTGACATCTTTTTCTGGCAACTTTCCTTGCGATGCAATATTCACGCTTTTTTATGCAATTTTTTTGGTGAATGTCTAATTTATGCACACTTTTTTCAGAACAGGCACATTACCATTTAAGATTATTACGACAATAATGTTGTTTAATTTTAGGTGTTTAATTTTTCACTATCAATTTACAGGGTTGATTCATAAAAAGTTATACTTTCCAATAGGTATTGCATGTTTAAGAATGAAAGAAATTTTCTCGTATACTTAAAGTTTGCAGTTATATACATCATGGCAAGATCATCATGCAGTTAAAGTTATATATATATCATTCTCTATTTTTCTCTAATGTTAATCTTCGTGTAGTGTACTATACTAAAATAATAAAAAAAATAAACATGTGGCACTTAAATCCCCAAAGGGCTCTTTGGCCGGGCCTCTCTTCCACTACTGTTGTGCGTGTTAAATTTTGGACAGTATTAGAAGGTACCTACTTATTTTAGCCGGTTCCGAACGGCAGCACTTTTTGCGACGTTCACTTTTTCTGAGCTTTGCCACAGAGTTCTTTTAGAAGCTTTTCCATGGCAAATTGATACTGCCGGAAGAATTAGCAATTGCTTGCCGACAGATGGGTACCGTTCGAAAGAAAAATCTTTCCGATTGTCGTAGCTCAGTGGTTAGTGTGTTGGCCTTCTGATCTGTAGGTCATGGGATCAATCCCCGGCTGAAGCATAACAAATTTAATATCGAAAAGATTTTTCTTTCGAGCGGTACCCACCTGTCGGCAAGCAATTGGGAATTCTTCCGGAAAAGTTCAGAAAAAGTGATGTCGCAAGAGTTATGCCGTTCTGAACCGGCTAATATAAATACATACCTTCTAATAATGTCATAATGCCATATATGTATATATAAGGGGCAGTGAATTGTAGTTTTTGAATCTGAATCCTGTAGCTGCTTAAAAATATAATTGGTTGTGAAATTTTAATGCTACATTATTAAATTTTTGCAATTTGCAATCGTTTGAAGTCACTCTAATAACTCTAATAAGGTAGGTTTAGTTTGTAGAAAGTAGTTTACAACCTGTTGAGAAAAGGCACTATTCATTAAGAAAATACTCTGTAAAGCATATTATATGTGAGACCGTAACCACTAAGCAACGGCACCTAGCTGGACACAGTAATCTGAATCTAATGTGGGCGTCGACTTACAGAGACGTTTGAGATCATTGCAGGCCAGACGACCTAACCACAATAAAGGAGATGATGACAGAATAATAAGGACAACACCGTGCAAAAAATATTATCCAAGTTAGCCTCACTCAAAGTCCAGACAGAAGCATTTTGAGGGTCGTAACAGAAATGATTACTGGCCACTACATTCTCGGTATACATGTTTAAAAAAATAATTAGATCATCTAAGGTACGACTTCCAAAAAAGCTGTAGAGAAGATAAAGAGAAGATGAGGACTTAATCCTGCATCTTTGCCGTGGACACAAAGTTAGTTTTAGTTAGCGAATTAGGGATAGAAACAAAGTAGTCCTGAGTCCACCTTAATCAACCTGATATAAATAAATAAATATGTGACACTTAAAGCCCCGAAGGGCTCATTGGCCGAGCTTCTCTTCCATTACTGTTGTGCGTGTTAAATTTTGGACAGTATTGGGAGAGACCTACTTATTTTAGCCGGTTCCGAACGGCAGAACCCTTGTGACATCACATTTTCTGAGCTTTGTCACAGAGTTCTTTTAGAAGCTTTTTCATGGCAAGTTGTTACTGTCGGAAGAATTGCCAATTGCTTGCCGACAGGTGGGTACCGTTCGAAAGAAAAATCTTTTCGATATTAAATTTGTTATTCATCAGCCGGGGATTGAACCACGACCTACAGATCAGAAGCCCAACACACTAACCACTGAGCTACGGCACCCAACATTCTCGGTATACATGTTTAAAAAAATAATTAGACCATCTAAGGCACGACTTCGACAGAAGCTGTAGAGGAGATAAATATGAAGAGTCAATCCTGCATTTTATCTGGCTGATACGTATCAGGCACTTTGGCGTGGGCATAAAGCACATCTGAGTTCCTATAGTGTAGGTAACCTTAAACGTATCTCAACGGTCTGCATTAGGAAACTCATAAGCAATATTTTGAGATCTAAATAATTTTAGCTAGCGAGTTAGGAATCGCAACAGTGTTAGAAACATAGTAGTCCTGAGGCCATCTTAACCAAGCTGATATCTGAATAATTGTGTGAGAATTCAAATCAGATATCGGTTAGAAACTTATAATTACATATATTAAGGACATACTTTTTACAAATGTTAACAAACAAAATATTCCAAGCAGCCATCTATAATATTTTGTCATATATCGGGTCATATATTGAGGATAACTTAGCAGTTCTTGTACTTAGTCTATGATTATCATATAAAAATTGCTTTAACTACGCTTTTAAACTGGATAAGTTAATGGGCCTAAATGTTTAAATTTGTGAATTTAAATATTCTGTCTATCGTGAAATGAACATCAGAGTAATGAGCAAAAAAGTGTATTGAAAAATATTTTTTTACACATACACACGAGTACTATATGAAAGGTAATATTCATACATATTTCTATGTTGATTTATGTACGTGCATATGTATGTATGTAAATATGCATATTACTTATACTCGTACTTATGTACTCGAGCACATAAGTATGTATGTATGTATTTCGGATAGATATGTTGCATCTGCTTGCATAATTAATTACTTTGTTAAATATACATTTTATACGCAAACGTGCACACAGACACACACATACGCTCAGATTCACGCGAATACAAATATACTGAATAAACATTAATTTGAATTAATTAACTTTGAAGCAAATCAAAAATTTAACAAAATATAAAAACATTAAAATAATATATTGCATCATACTGTATGTATGAGTACTACATCCATTCACATTAATAATATTATATTACCACAAATCCAATAGAATCACACAATATAAACATAAATGTATATATCACACCCACATGTACAAACACATAATCAATTAAAATTGAATCATGTGTTGAATTTTTTTTTTTGTTCCTTTGTTTTTCTATTAATTTTTAACATTATCATAACTCAACATTTTTTTTTTTTTTTTGTTTTTGTGTTTATATTTTATTTTCTCATTTTTCATATCGTATAACAAATATCCTGTCAAAGTTCATAAATAGAAATTAATTTAATTTTACAAATTGACCGCACATAAATCGCATCTAAATAAACACTACATAATAAACATATTCATACATTGCCTATGTTCAAGCGTATAATGTTTAATATTAATAATAAAAGGGTATTCAGAGCTTATGCGAGAAATGGAAAATTGCTTTAAACCTTGTAAAAGTCAACTATTGTTGACTACTCTGAAAAAATGTCTATAAGTGCTATTCGAAAAGTAAAAACAACAGCTGAAACTCTCATTTTTTACTTGATTTTCAACTGAGGAGCTGTATAGATATTTCATCCTAAAAACCGCTCTTACCTTACGTGGATAATCTTAGACCAAATTTCGTTATTTTGATTCCACAAATTGTGCCCCTCCATCATCTCACTACCCACACCAAACATTGAGATGTAAATAGCCCAGCTAGAATTGAACCGGTTCGGTGAGATCACTGAGGTTAGGTGCTAATAAGCTTAGCATTCTGGTGACTACCAGAATACCAGAATACTGACAGTATATCGGTTGGAGCATAATAATTATTTTGCCCTTCCTAAGTCCCACTTGTAGCAGAGCCTATTGAACTCTTGTTAGTGATGGTGACTGTCAGGAGACTGACAGTTTGTCTATTGGAGCATAATAATTATTTTGCCCTTTCTAAGTCCCACTTGTAGCAGATCCGATTGTACTATTGTTTTTCCCGGTCACCAGTCCGCAGCTGAATGGAGCTAAAACTGGTAGAAGCCTATTGTGTCCTATTGTTTGTGATGGTGACTATCAGGACTATCAGGATAGTGACAGTTTGTCAGTTAGAGCACAATGGTTCATTTGCCTTTTTAAGTTCTATTTGTAGCAGATGTAATTGCAGCCACCTGGAGTTAGACTTTTGTATTTCTTTAAATGCGAGAAGAAAGACTATCAGAAAGAGTACCTTCTCTCGTTATTTCATCTAGTGTTTCGTTAGCCAATATGTTTCTGTGACTTGACGCCCAAACAAGGTAGATGTTGAACTGTTTGGATATGTCGTTGAAAGAGTGATTGTTTCCAGGGATTTACATCAGGGCCTTAAAGGCATATTATTCTAACACGATTATTTTTTGAAATGTACTCAGACAGAAATTTCAGAAGCTAAGGAGTAGCCAGCGTTAATGTAAAATCACATCTCGGTTCCAGTTGCGGTTCCATTCCGTTAACTATGAGTCTACTGAATACAGAATTAGAAATCAAATTATTTTTTGTACCATTTTGGAAACACGGTCTCAGTTTTAATACTCGTATTGTTTCACTTTCTAAATGTCAATTTCTATCGAATAGCCCTATATCTGTAAACACAATGTCAACAAAATGAAATATTGAATTAATTGATTTGTGTGCATCTAAATACTTGTTAGCGTCCCAGGTTTGTTCACTCATACATACAAGTATTTATCGATCAATATTTGCCGCATTTAATTCATCAATTATATATATGTATATGTATATGATAGAACTATTGTACAACAATAATAATTATAACCAATTGCTATTAGCTCAATATACATAATAATGAGAATGTGTTATCAATATTTATACCAAACCATACATATTCCTATGAGGGGTAAATGTAATATTATTACTATTTACATTATAGTATAGTATGTATATAAGTGAGTACTCGTATATATATACATATAATATATTAGTATTATCACATTACTGTATGTAACCCTTCAACTAGATATCACACGATATGAATTGGTTGCATTATGTTGAAAATTAAATTAAATTATTATTATTATTATGAGTTTTTATTTGATTACGCTAATTATTGTGTTGATTTAATAATTCTTATTACATTTATACATACAATGTTTACAATTAGATTATCATATAAACACGTTGATGTACATGCAACTTTTTTTTTAGGAATAGGACTGAGTTGTATGTTATATGGTATCGAAAAGTTAATCAGATTACTAAGGCGAGGGAGTACAGTACTTTATAGGAATATCACATCGTTAATTTTGAAAAGAACTCTCAGAAATGAATAAAATAAAAATAAGGACAGAATACCTAAAGATTATGCATTCCAAAACCTATATAGACTGGAAGAATATTTATCCATTCATAATTATCAACACACCAAATTATGATATTATTGGAAAAACATGCTTTCGAAATGCAAAAACATATCGATTATTTTAAAGTTGCACAGCATCCATACCAAAAAAAATTCATAAAAAATCGACATAATTAATGGTTCCTCTAAATGATTAGATTATTAGATTATTGTTATTACTTACTTACTTTGGCCATTACAACCAAAAATAGATTTAACCCTCTAGTGCCCAAATTTTTTTTTCGCAGAAAAAAATTATTTTTGGGTTCATTATGTCTTAAAAGTAAAGGTTTGTTCTGGAAAAAATGTTACTTTTGCACGAATCGAGTTTTATAGGACTAAAACCTTGGACCGCATAGAGGCGGCTTTGGGAAAATAGGCCAAAAAAAATTTCAGTAAAAAAATTTTGTTGTTTACACGTTTTATTATAAAAAAATAAAGAAAGGCTCAAAAAACAAAAGAAATAACAATAAAAAAAGTAACTTAAAGTTACAAAAATACAAAATATTTGTGTACAAAAAGTTCGTTTACTTATTTGTGATGAAAATCGTAGAAACAGTCTTTTTGCTGGGAAAGGCATAGATTTATATTACATTTACGGCATACAATTTGAGTTTCGGAAGTGCAACCAGGAAGCTTACAGGTTTTTTTGCCAGCGCGTGATAAAAACATCGGAAAGTGCTCGACGCCATCATAACGTACATCATTAGGCGGTAGGAAAGTTTTCTTCCCTGTGTTTTTATTTTCCTTTTCAGCAACTTGTCGTGGGCGCCCTGGTCCTTTTGGCAGATAAGGAGTTTGTAGCATGCAAACCACGTATGCGACCTCTGATCTGAAGTTTGGCAGTTGGTATTTTGCATTATTAGCGTTTATCATGGCTAAATCAAGCATATGTGTAAATAGTCGATTTGTGTACTTGTTGCTCTTAACTGGAATTTTATATCGACCAATAAGTCCGTCCATTAAGTCGACACCACCCATGTTGCTATTATATTCGTGGATTACATTAGGGCAATCTATGTCCTCGTACTTTTTTTTTCAGAGCGCACAAAACGTGAAACCGTGAGGGCAACTTACTATTATCGTTGAAATGCAAATTGCTTCGTATTTGTTCAAAGCGATTTTTTGACATTGTGGTCTGAACTGTTCCAAACGCATACTCACCCCAAAATGAACGAATATTTGGATAGCGAAAAACTGATATAAAAAATAAAATGCCAATAAATTGTCGAATTTCCAAATTGGTTGTTGAAAACGAAGTATTGACATCTTTTTGGGCAGCATACAAATTTGTTTGCTGGGTAATATGCTCAATGATAGTATCATTCAAAAAGTATTCAAAACACTTGAATGGCGTATCAAGCTTTTTGAGAACACCGAGGTCGGACTCAGTAAAGGAAATCGCAGATTTATCCAAGACTAAGTTCTTTTGCCGCCACAACATCTTTTTGAAAAGCGATGATTTTGGATCTATATCCAAAACAGATCCTACAAATTCGGTTTTTGTACTTTCTTCAGCATGAGCGTTTGCGTTTCTGTGCTTGAGGTGAATTCGATGCTATCGAAGTTGAGGGTGACAACAATTTCACCAACGGAGCAGGACTTCCGCTTGAAGTTACACAAATCTCTGAAGCCAACATAGAATCCGACATATTTACCGCTCTTTCAATCGCTTCTTGATCTTCCTCATTGACAGGAAACGCTGCATCGCAAACATCATCTGTCAAATCGTCCTCCAATTCTTCTTCTCCGTCCGTATGAAAGTCAAAATCAATCGAATTCAAAAATTTCTCAATCTCCACATCAGAAAGAGCTGATAGCTTATGCATTTGTCGTCGTTCCATGTCTAAGCAATTATTTGGACTTAAATATGTCTTGAGTTGTTCCACTTTCAAACTTACCTTATATTTTTTTTTCCCCGAATTGTCCCAAGACCGCCTCTAGACGGGATACCTTATAAAAGCAATAAAAAGCTAACGAAAACTTTTTTTTAATATGTGTTTTGTGTTTTGCGTTCTAGACACTATCAGCAACACGCCAATAATTTTTTTTCCAGCTGTGAACTTTTTAAAATATTTTTAAAATTTTTTTTAATTCGCTTTTTTTACAAAATAATTATTGCGTCCGAACTTCACAAACTTTCAAATTCAAATGATTGCAGCAGCTGACGCAAGCGCTGCGGAATGCGGAAAGCGAAAGAATAAGGATGTTTTGAATTTTGCCCGTGTAGAGGCGGTCTTGAGCACTAGAGGGTTAAGCCGAATCTAGCATGCTTCGCCAGCTACCTCCTTCCTTCGCTAGCTGGCGCCAGTTAATAATTCCAAACGCCGTCAAGTTCTCCAGTACTTGGTCTTTCCACCAGAGATAAGGTCTGCCTCTTATGCGTCGTCCTCCAGCGGGTTCCTCCAACTGGAGTTCTTATTTCAGCATACAGCTCATACATCTCATGGTTGTATCTTATTCGATACTCACTCCCAACGCAAATAAATCCAAAGATCTTCAGTAGGATTTTTCCCTCGAAAACTCCGAGCATTCTCTCACCTGAGGTGGAAATTGTCTAAAATTCGGTGACATATAAAAGGCATAATGAGAGACTTATCCTGTTAGGAAGAGTGATTCTTCACAATATCTCCAGGCTGATGCTATTACAGCTGTTAATGCTGATTCCAAGAGAGACAAAGGTACGCATTACTTCAAAAGCGTAATTATCAACAGTGATGTACTGCCCAAGACCCCAGTATTCTTTGTTTGTTGACACTAGGTGCTTCTTCTTGCCCTCGTTCACCGTAAGACCCATTCGACGCGACACTCTTTCCGACTCTGAGAATACTACGCTCACTGCTCGCGTGATCAATCTCATCGGCATACGCTAACAGCATGATACTTTTGTTGAATATATTCTTCATTATAAGATTGAAGATGTCGCGCGATAATCAACCATCTTCTTTCAAACCCCATTCGGTATTAAACTGCGGTGTGAAGTGCTTCCCAATTTTCACTGCATAATGGAAGTTATACAGTATTCTGCAATGACGAATGAGCTTTGCAGGAGCACCGGACTCAGGCATTGTTGTGTAGAAGTAATCCCTTACCGAACTGTTGAAAGAAGCTTTATAATCAACAAATTTATAGTGTGTGGCGATCTGCTTCTCTTGAGTCTTCTTTAGTATTGCGCGCAGTATGAAAATCTGGTCGATGGTAGATTTATCAGGCCTGAAGCCACACTGATAAAGTCCAATCTGGTTGTTTAGTATAAGCGTCAATCTTTCACACAGAATATTATATACGAACTTGTATGCGATTGTCTAAATCCCTTTAGACAAGCCATATGGCCAGTCCCTGAAAGAAGGAAGTAAAAATAATGAAATAGTATTTATAAAATGAATTAATGATACTTAACATTTTTACTTACCTTACCTTGCATACTTACCATATGGCAACCCAACTCTCCACATAAATTCCCCTTTTATGTTTTTGGGTTTTCGCGGTTCGCGTTATGATCGACCGATGTTATCATCTATACATTCGGTCCTTGAAGATTTTCCAACGAGATCGTGCCATTCCGCGCCGTTTTCAATATCTTAATAAATCTAAATCTAAATCTTTCATCACGAGTCTAAATCGCGTTAATTATAAATTATAATTATAAATTATAAATAGTGCGAATTATTGTGACTTTAGTGATTTATATACTTTATACGCATCGTTATTTACATTTATGCACAATGGAGAAGTAGCATTAAAACGATAGCATTAAATTTTTGAACATACAATACATTAAAAGTGTAGAACTATTGTACCATTATATACGAAGATTAAAAGCATTACAAGTGTTGAATAAAATAAACATCGTTTTGATTTCTGAAAATTTATACGTACAAAAGAATTGTGACTAAAATCATCAAATTGTTCAGCTCAATTTCTAGTGCGTTTTATTCAGCGATGCTTAGAAGACTTACACTACGCTAGTTCACGCAAATTGTGGGGTCTCCCCACAGTTTCACGAGACACTGAGAACATTGAGAACACTGAGCCTCCAATCATCGGTCATACTTTCATCCGACTACATTCTGCATATGAGCTAGTGCATGCTGGTGAGCAGCTCATCGTCTCTAGTCTTAAACAACTAGGCAGGCAGACCATCAGAACCACACAGCCTTATTGTTTTTCAGCCTATAAATGGCTTTTCTGACCTCATCATAGTCGGCTGGTAGAACATTTACACCATCATCCCTGATTGGGGACGTCAGAAAATCCCCTACACTGGTGAAATTGTTGAAATCGTATCAGTCACTTGGAGAAGTGTCCTCTCCATAAGCTCAGTACACTTATGGACATTTGTAACTAGATTCTCATTTTTTGTCACGACTGGAAGAGATTCCGGGACTTAAACCGCCACCCAGGCGCTTGATCTAAATCTCTATCTCTTGTATCTCCTATCTCCTAATCTTTAAAATATTTTTAAAGCATATTCTGATATTCTCAGTTCATGACTAAATCAAAATTGCTAGATTTGTGATCGAAATTTCGACTATTTTATAATAAATTTATAATTATACTATAATACTTATACGAGTATATAACTTTTACATATAGTATTTTTAAATCAAAAACGTAACGGGAGGTAAAAATTATTATTTTGAATCCAACAACTGAAAAAGCGATGAGTTTAACCTTTGATGATTTCATTGGTTACAAGGTCTTGAAGGGTCGATATAAACCATCAAATACAACAAGCCAAACGATACTGAACCACGTGTAATGAACGGTATAATGAAAATAATCAAAATTAAGTTGACTTTTCGGTTTGTACTATGAAATTTAGTATATAATTTTTTTTTTTTTTTTTTTTTTTTGTTGTAAGTACTAAACTGAAATTTATTGTAAGATTTGTTTACTTTTATTATGCATAAATGAATATTTTTTCAGGATCATGAGACTTTTTGCCCTTATATCGCATATGTTAGCACATTTCAATCTATTGGTACTTAACCACATATATGTATGTGCGGTATTCAATAGCAAATCAACAAGAAAAGCATGCTCGGTCCTGCCTTCCAATTTATATGGTGCGCTTAATTAAAGTGATCTAAATAAAATCATATACGTATAACTTAATTAGAATTCACTCTCGAACATCGACATTGGAATCTTAAGTTATCGAATAGGAATTTGTAATACGATATATACAATATACAAATATACATATCTATACTGTATTGAAGTGTTGTCTATAAAATATCTACTTGCGTCATCGTCATTGATACATCGCACATTAAGGCACAAACTAAAAAAATTATTCTGTTTTTCGATTAAGTTTTTAAGAAGTCTGAGTTCCAAAACCTTCGTTCGAATAGTTTTGTTTTGCTGTTTGCGATTAAAAGAAGCGATAAGTATTTGATGAGCCTGCCTTCGCCTGCTCATATCCAAATGCTGACTGGCATGACTGGCATGTTTAGTGAAATCTATGCGAGAGAAGATGCATAAACCTGAAGTTGTAAAAATTGTCAGCTTGTCACAAAATGAAAATGGAATAATCAGTAATTTTCCAGTAGAAACGGTAAAATAAGATAGCTTTGGTATCATGAACATTGTTGACCATGGTAGGTACTAATAACAATAAAAATAACAGCAACAACAATAACAATGACAATGGCAATAAAAAGGAAAATGATGCAAAGAAGCTTCAATGAATACCACCAACCACACAGCACAGTATAATACGCACATTAGAGATTTTTAACAGCAGATAAGGCAACAAACACATGCCTCCTTCTCTCTGGGTCTCTCTCTCTCTCTCTTGCTCATTGGCATCAATATCGTAGGAGTAATAGTATTTATGTAACGACTACATAGATAGAGCAATTCCGTGTAATTGTAATTTCCAACCTTCGCTTTTCGTCCATGAAGCTTTTGTTGCCACAGTGATACCAACAATACCAACACTGCTGAGTGCTGCTACTCGTACATCCACCGTCACTTCATTATTATTTCACTGCTTTTTCTCTGTTGTTTTTGTTCTTTTGTGATGGCTCCATGGTTGAGTTTTTCCTTTTTTCTTTCTCTTCGAAAGCTTAGCCTCGAGGTTACTATTGAGTTAAGTTGTTATTTGTTTGTTTGTTTACTTCACTTGAAACTGTAAAGGCAGGCAAAAATAAAAATAAAATAAAAAAAAAAACCCAAAAGAGAGCGAAAGAAAATATATGCGAGTGGGGGGGATGACAAAAATACTGGAGTGGTTCCATCCAGCCCCAAAACAATAATTGAAACCATGCTGCTGCTGTTGTTGTTGTTGCCAGTAATAAACCTCAATTTGGCATGGAATTTTGCCGTACACATGATAGTATGATAGAAATTATATAGAAGGGCGACGACAAGTGGTGCAAAAATTCCGAAGAGTTTGGCAACAACAGCATTTAAAACGTTATCAACAACATATCACTTGCAGCGTGTATTTAACATTTTGATTTTAATAGCAGTTACCATCATCACTTGCGATTACGTGAGTATAATTTGTTGGAGGGTTATATGAGAATGTAAGTACCTACTGAATGTACTTTAAGGGTTCAGGTTAATTTTTAGCACTGACGAAGAGTTGAAAGGTCACACAGATGTCAAGTGCTGTGCTGACAGTTGACAGTGATCAGTGAGCAAATGCAAAATTTCACAGCTTACAGTTCTCATGTTGTACAAAATCACCCACTCACGTATTTGTTTTACCTGAACTCAATCCAGCGGTTCATTTTTTTGTCTTTTTTTCAGTGGTGCCGACCCTATACTTTGTTATCATCATCATTTGAAAGTAGCACATGAATAAATGCATAAACATGGAGGATTTTCTAAATCACACTGTGTATTAACGTACTGTTGCCACTTGACTTTGTTATTATTTTTTTACATTATTATTATTTTTTTACTTTTCTGAGAAGCTCACTTCTGGCCATATACGTACAAATTAAGCCAATACCATGGCAATGTACTGGCATCCGATTCTATTCTAGGTATTCATAAGTACATACTTGTTTACGAGTACATAGATTCAGCATTGTTGTTCACTTTTCATTTGAAATTATTTTCTACACTAACAAGTGAGTGAGACAATGAAAATAATTCTATCCAAATGTAATATTTCGTAAAATATATACAAATTATGTAGCAGACTCTTATGCGTGTGTATTTGATTGATGTTCATTAATCATATAATGTAATTATTTTCAGCCACAACATAACTGTTAAAATTAACGCTCTTAAATTAGACCTTAACGCAACATCATACTATTCTATAGAATTAATATCGTTGAAATGCTTTAACTCATTAAGGTTCAATGCGTATAGCAGTAAGGGGTATTTTAAAATTTTCAAAATATTTGTATAGCGAAACTTTTGACATATTTGGTTAGTTTATTAAGCAACGTTTCGCTTGATTCTCTCTAATGAATTCTAATAAATAATTAACTCTTGCACTGAAACTGGTTGCGGTTCCACCACCTACCATAAATTCAAAATCAAAGTAATGGACTTTATAGACCCTCAGGGATCTCGACTGATATTTCTCTCATCATTATTATGCATTTTAAATTTAGGCAAGCAGTCAGTGCAGCATTCTCAGGGTTGGAAAGAGAGTCGCGTCGAATGGGTCTTACGGTGAGAGAAGGCAAGACGAAGTATCTATTGTCAACAAACAAACAGTCCCAGCGTCTTGGACAGCTCATCACTGTCGATAACTTCGCTTTTGAAGTATTGCGGTGCTTTGTCTATCTTGGAACTTGTATTAACACTAGTAAATACGTCAGACTGGAGATATTGCGAAGGATCACACTTGCTAGCAGGTGCTGTTTTGAGCTAAGTAATTGAGAAGTCGAGTCCTCTCTTGAGAAACGAAAACCCCATGCTACAAATATCTCATTATGCCTCGTCTCTCGAGAGAAAAGTCCTATGGTATCTTAATAAAAAGTAAGATATCCTCTGCTGAATTCAATTTTATGTGAGATGGACTGAGAAAGGTCATACTCAATATTTCAATGTTTTTGATGAAAGCTAATGCTGAACAGTAGCAAATTTATCTCTTCGATAAATTCTCATTCCAGATTCTCACCCACATTATGAAAGTAATATCTGCGAAGGTGCGTATGATGAGAGTGCCGAGGGTAAGCAATCTTAAACCTGTTTTATTGTAAAGGTTTATTACATAGGGTTGGAACATGTGTTTGATCTCAACTCAGTACACAAGTAAGCGAGTGCAGATCCAAAAAGCATGGTTTTGCATTTACTGTACCTGAACTTTTACTTCAACAGCGTTAAGGGTTTAATTTAATATCGGGAAATATCTTATGATAAAAATTTGTTTACATTTAAATATCTCTTTTACCTTCGAGCCTTTTGTTCATATTTGGAAATAGAAAGAAGTTAGCGAGTCTTAAATCCGAATGATAGGGCTGCGATGGCAGAGAAGTTAGACAAAATATTTGCGTGATGGAACAGCAAATGCGGCACCCAACTCGCTGCTGGATTTTTTGCACCCACAACTTCATTTAACTACGAATTGAGGAATCTCAATACGAGTCATACGACCTCTTTTGAAGTTGAATTTTGATCAAGTAATTAATCCTTTACAGCTCTTTACAGATACTTAAGAGACATTCTCAGCATTTTACCGATCTGCGTCCAACTGCACTGTTCGATAAATTATGCTGATCATTCAGCAAACCTCATTATTCCGCGCCCTTTTCCTGGCAACACTCCGAACACCTCCTAGTCCAACCATGTACATTCTGTCAAATAAGTACCCGGAAATCGGAAATTCTCATTTTTAATTTTCCCTCTGTGAATATTTCAAAAAAAAATTTTCCCAGGTTGGTACAACTGTCAGCCACTATTCTGTGAATTTTTATTGCTATGTGTCATTTAGATTGGTTACGACGTCATTAGGAACAAGTCAACCTTTTGTGTGCGTTCCGATTTTTACTATGGATAAAAATATCGAACAAAGATTTTGTGTGAAATTTTGTGTTTCAAACGAAATTTCTTGTGCCAAAACGTTGGAAATGTTGAAAAAAAAACATTTGGTGATTCAACCATGTCGAAAACTCAAGTTTACGATTGGTATAAATCGTTCAAAGAGGGACGAGAAGAAATCGCAACGCACACAAAAGGTTGACTTGTTCCTAATGACGCCGTAACCAAACTAAATGACACATAGCAATAAAAATTCACATAATAGTGGCTGAAAGTTGTGCCAACCTGGAAAAAAAAATTTTTTGAAATATTCTCAGAGGGAAAATTAAAAATGAGAATTTCCGGGTACTTTAATGACAGAATGTATGTCATAATAGTAGCGATATGGATATGAAAATCGCATAGATTGCTTGTTGATCAAATAGTTATTTATCAGAGCGTGTGTTTCATTGCAGTACTTATAATATTCTACATAAGTAAAGGTACATTAATAAAAATAATATTTTGCCATGCACCACACGCAAACATACACACATGCTTATTGACAATTTTTCAATATCCTATATAACAACCATAAGTACTCGTATGGCAAACCAAAAAAGGACACAACTAAAACACATTGAAAACCAAATAATGTTAGAAAAACATACGCCATACTCACAGTACACGAATTCGACGAAGCTCGCCATCTACATATTTGTATATGAATATGTATTATTTACTATGAACCAATACAAAATACATACTTGTCTGTGAAAAGGAATAGCAAGGAAGTTTTGCATAAGTGTCAATTGCTTCAATATCGCTACTACTGCTGTTACTGTTGCTGCTGCTCAAACTTATTCCCATTTGGTAAATATTTGCTTGTTGTCGCGTATATAGATGCTGTCATCGTAGATAGATACTATCCAATATATATTTGCACTTGCTTTTTAGTACCATGCATATATTGTATATACATTGTATTGTATATATATTGTATGCATACTTATCAACATTTGTTAAGGTATGGTGCATAATACAGAACGATAAGAAAAATATTTGCTCATATCTTATTTGCCAATGATGTTGAAGATATTGTAGCATTAACAACAACAACAACAACAGCCAAGATAAAGAACTCCTTATACTTTGTGAGTGCTATCTGATAGACATGCAACATGCTTGTGTATATGTATATATGTGTGTGTAATCATTAAAAGTGTCCAAAAAGTATGAGTAAATGACAGCACACATACATATAAATGTCATATTAAAAATCTCATCATAATTCAAGATGGTTATTGCTTGGTGATGATGTGTTGAGAAAGTGCTGAGCATCGTTGTGCTAAACTAATAGCATATTTTAATCTTACAGATTAAGACATTTCCAAAAATACATCGAAGTGAAATATACTCGTCGCTTGTATTATATAATATTACATTTGTCCAAAAAGTTGGAAGATTTTTAAAATTAAGATTAAAACAAGATTTGAACATTTTTCCTTAACCCCTATTCATTACTAGGCAAAATTAGGACCCTAACAAAATGGAAAGAATTTATTTGATACCATTTTCGGTTATTTACATATATTATAAGAATTTTAAATTTTTAAAGCTTTTGTAAAGAGCCTTATTAGCTTCCGAGTCAAAGTTCGGAACCAGCAATGCCATCTGTGAAAGTTTTGTATAATTTTTTCTTCTGTAAATATGTATCCTTTTGGGGATAAATGAACATAAAATAGAAGAATAATGCAAGACAATTCGCGAAATAATAAGCTCGGAGGTAATTTTGGAAACCTCCATGTTCCTCTGTAGAGCTTTTGTTGGCTTTGGTGGTGAATTAAAAAAAAAAAACTTTTTATTAAATTTGGATACACGGTATTAACACTTTCGGAAGGTATGAATCTCAGTCACAGGCTGCATGGCGAAACATAGGGACTACGACTAAAAATAAAAAATAAAAATACAAAATCACCAATGCCTCATTGTATGGTTGATCGTCTGCGGGAGGATGAAACATCAATCCACATCTTTTGCGAATGCCTAACCTTGGTCAAGCTTTGCCTTAAACACTTTCATCCGAGTTTCCCAACACCACATTCATTCATTAAAAGTTAGACAAGATCAATTCTATCTTTCATTAAAAAGGTAGAGGAGATTCTAGTGTCGAAGATGGGCTTGGGCACAAAAGACATCGTATGATCACGATGCCCGTAACACTTGTGGTTGGCCCTCAGAGTTATCAGCCGTAGGGATCATATCCTCTAACAGACTTCAATCTGGTTTCACGTGATTTTCGCGTGATCCACTTGATGAACAAGGAGTTTGTCCTTGCTCCAACGTCATGCTCTCTTTTGATTGATTGATTGATGGTTGATCGTCTTTGGGGCCCCACAACAATCTAAGCAATAATCACAGATACTACTGTCTTCAGCTTTGCGGTCAATATAAGAGTAGCCTATGCGATCGTAAGGTTACCCAATCTACTTCCGAAAGGTGAACCAATGAGGAATATTAAAATACCAAACCTTGTCTGGAACTGACCATGCCTCATGAAATTTTACAAGATGAATAGTAAACTACAACTGAGTAAACAGAACTACGTAGAGGAATAACGAGATAGCCTTCAAATAGTACTTATAGCATTGGTATTTAAGAATTGTGGAACCTAATTTCGAAAGAGCAATTGCAATGGCAAAAACTGCTACCAAATTTCGGGCTAAGGTTCACACCATGCTCAATATTTCCGCAAGGGAACTCGTAGTATCAACATACGAATTCACTCAGACAGGCATGCAGCTTTAATAGTTCTAATTAATTTAGTACTCCAATCAAAGTTCAACTGGCAATGCTTCAAACTCCTTCCTTCACGAGGAGTATGAGGCGTATGAATGCAATGAAAGAGCAGATTACCTGAAAAAAGGTGTACAAGTGTGAGTGTGTGTGTCCGTTCATAGGTTCACAAGCCATCTATGAGGGAATCAACAGCTACTAACCGATCGCTGTGTGCTTAACTATCACCTCTAAAGAATAAATCTGGTAGACAGTGATTTACCTTGACTCTGTAAAGGTAACCTAAGACGTACTATACTCTTTTCAAGCTGCAGAAAACTTAGTTACCTAGATGGATTGTTATTATAATCCTTTTTTAATATTGAGCACAATAAGGCTACCACACATGAAAGTAGTTCCCTTTAAGAAATTGTATATATTCGAGAACAATATATGATGACGAGCTGCACATCTTCTAAGAGTACTAGTAAGTCTAATCTGTTAAGAATAGAAAGTTGTAGATTGATGAATAGTACACGTAGAATATTGGTGATGAAGCTTCAATGTTGCTTCAATACCAATGAAAATTGTAACTGTTAATGAACGATGATATCATATAAAATACACAAATACTATGTTACATATGTTCTGAAGGAGACATATATATGTAATAGTTGTGAATACTTGCTGATCGATACAACTGTACTTAAACAAAGCTAACATTTATGTCAGAAAATAACAAAATGCGGATGATGATGGTGATGATGATGATGATGATGACTTCAATGGAACAAACTAATCTGCTGCAACAAATATGATAAAGAACGTACATACATAAACATTCATTTGTATATAGTCAAGTTGAGTGCATATCGGCAATGTCATGTTTGTTGGTGGAGATTTGTGTAAATGTCCGTCATAAAATGTAAATTGCTCTTGTAATGAATATGAAGTGATAGGCAGGCGGACGATATATGCAAACATTTGTATGTGTACCTCGTATGTAGATATATTTCGTCTGTATAAGTGTTCGTATTCAGCTCACGTATACGCATAGAGTGGCATATTGATTCAGTATTTGATATGAAAATTCGATGTACCAACTACTCGTATGTACCTGTCAACAATTCTCTCTATGAGTGTTTGTGTGTGTGTGTGTGCTACTCGTATTTCATAGTGTTGAAGCGAATGTGTTACATTTGTTATTGTATCGATACATACTCACACATATGTATGCTTTTGATTTTGACAGTTAATCGACAAATAATGAAGACTGACAATATGTGAAAGCTAATTGCAGTTTATTACGTGCACTTTTATGCACTTTAAACTGGCAGGTAGTCACTATTGGTCGATACTCTTAATTATGGTAACACATGTGGAATGGCATGTGAAATCATTTTCTTTTTATGGGACAAATAAATTGAGAATATGATATGGAGGGTCATATTGAGTTGACTTCTAGTTATTACAAATCTGATTTTTCAATACAAACTACTTAAATGGATAAAATTCCAAAATGAATGAAACTATAAGCAACTATAATGCATACAATGAAGTAATAAATTAAAACGATTTCGTTCGTATAAGAAAATCACACCAGATAAGTAATCGAAAAAAATTGACTAAAGAATGCTATAAATCCTGACTATATTAAAATGCAAATCCTCCCAAATGAATTCACTGCGAACACTACTCTTATTATTATTATTATTATTATTATTATTCGTCGTCTTTTCTGCGCGTACATATCAACTCACTCCATGTGCTACCCTTTGTTCTGATGCTGCTGTTCAGTTATTGTATAAAAGCACCCCCAAATATTTACGTAATTCGAATCTTTCGTAGCAGCGAAGAGAAAGTGATAGAAAGCGTCACAATGATTAAAAAGCATTCAAACCCAATAGACTATTGGCGGTTGAGTATGGGTATACGATATAGGGTGGATACGATGCCGTATAAAATATACGCACTGCTTCAAGTTTGACTTTGGGAGCATATAAATGCTGGTAGAATAATTTAATGGAAAATCTAATGAATGAATGTATGTAGCATGTAGCTTAAATCCGAAATTTATATGACCACAGTTGGACGCACACAAATATCTCCATAGACATGGTCGTTGTCACACAATCGAAATCATATATAGCAAAGGGGAAAAAGTATCGGTTGATCATAAATTTCCACTTTTGGTCGAACAAAAACAGATTGTGTAACTGAAGATGAAAGTGAAGTGAAGTAGAGGGCACATCTTTTGTATGACGTTGTATGTATGGCACACATTTTTCTAATAAAATATGGAATTGAGGACAATTTTTAATGAAAAATATAACAATTTGTTCTTCAAATTGATAGAACCATTATTATTTAAAAACTTATTAAATAAAACACAAAAATCACTATTAATCTAAATTTATTGTGTTTCCATCAAAATAGGTTCAATTTCGAAACGCTATACTTCATTCAACAAATTGCATAACCATCTGTAAACTCTCTGAGTCATTTTCGTGGATTGCCTTGAGTTAGGTTAGGTTAGGTTATTGTGGCTGCCCTGTCTCTCTGAGAGAACACAATTAGACCAAAAAAACCTATTGCGATAACACCGAGCTTCTCATCCAATACTCTTGTGTGTTTTAAATATGGACAACATTAGAAGGCACCTACTTATATTAGCCGATTTCGAATGGCATAACTCTTTTGACATCACTTTTAACTTAGTTTTGTCACAGAGCTCTATTAAGGAGCATTTTTGGCAAATTGTTACTGCCAGAAAAAAATTGCCAATTACTTAACGGCAGGTAAATAAAGTTCGAAAGAAAAATCTTTTTTCGATATTAAATTTTGTTATGCTTCAGCAGGGGATTGAACCCATGACATATAGATCAGAAGGCTAATGCACTAACCACCGAGCTACGGCACCCTTCAGTGAATTCATCTTTACGACTTCAAAAATCATTTAACAAGCATCACTTTTCAATGAGTATTCAGTTTTAAAAATTTCAGAACTGAACCAATGCAATTACGATCGCTCAAAAGTGATTGATCCAAATTTTGATAGATTATCCGGCGGTTTCCACCGGAGGCTGTGTCTTCTTCTTCGTCATCATCCTGCAGCGGCTCTCAAATGCAACACATTTGTGGCTGTAGCGTATTCTTATATTCATTCAATAAGACAAAGGCATAACAGCTGCTGGATTTTGGTACACGTTACGAATGTTATTATTAGTTTACAGCTCATATAATTGATGATTGTGGATTATTCGGTACTCGCCACCATTAAAAATTAGTCGGAAAATCTTCTAAAGCACTTTTCTCCCGATAACTACAAGCAACCTAATATCCCTACTCGAAAGGTGTCCATGCTTCCACGTCATATGTAAGTGCATTCAGGGTTAGAGACTTGCGGAGTATGGTTTTTGAGAGGTGGCTCGGCTTCTCAATCGTTTACTTAATCGAAAGTAGCACCTGCTTGCAGAAATTTTGCTTGGGATGAATTCCAAAGCTGACCTCATTAATGATAAAAGTCTATTACTACTTTGAAAGTGTACATGTCAGCGTACTTGAATTCTTTGCTTGCTGACGCTGAGTGCTTCGTCTTGCTCTCGGTCATAGTAAAAATCATAGAAAATTATACACTTACTGCTCGCGTGTTTATGCATATTATGCAAATCAGCTTCTCGTATTATTCTCTCTATTATATGAATAAAGAAGTCTCACTATTGAGAATCATCATGTCTGAAGCCTCGTACGATATTATTTCATTTAAAATTTCAGGGCACAACCTGCCTCGAGCAGAGTTATTCTACAAAATCGACCGAGTTTTTTGCTTAAATACTGAACTCAGCTATTATTGGAGCGAATCTGAATTTCATATTCCATTGACAAAAGAATTCCCGTGAACTCAATAGATTTAGAGGTAAACAATCAATTGTGCTATACCAGAGTCAATACTTATTACCCAATTGAATACTTAGATTTTATATCGAGCATATACTAATACTAGGTACTAAGTAAGTAATATACTCAGCCAGCCACATAAGAATTATGTGTCGTACATCCTCGAACATACAAAGATGTTCAAATATTATTGCGAGTTTAACATACATATACAAGAATTTGACAGGATTTTTCCCATTCTAATACATACATACTTGTATATCGTAGTAGTATACAATATAATGTATTGTTGTCAGATTTAATCCCGCAATAGCACAATAGCAATACAATACGTTTCTAGTTAATGGTTTTTGCTTTGGGCGGTATTGAATTAAATTCATGTACACCCTCTTCGGCAGTTGACTCTTCGAATAATTACAAAAAATAAAATAAAATAAAATAAAATGAAATAATAATAATAAAATAACGAAAAACATTTACAATAGAATATAAGTCGTCGAAAAAATGAAAATAGGATTTTGAAGCCAAATTCGAAATGTACGCTTATCTATTTGACTAAACGTCTGCCTCTCTGTCTGTGTGTCTGTCTGGCTGCCTGTCTATCTCTCTGTCTGTTTGTCTATTTGTTTTTGTTCACTGTGGATTTAATAAATGTTTTTTTCTTTATTTGAAAAATTGTATATAGGTACAATGTATGCGTGTGTGTGTCTGTGCCTATGTGAGTCCAATAATTCTGATGATTACACAAAAATAATTACTCTACATCAATTCGATAGCTGACTCACTCACTCACTCACGCGTTTGCTCACTTACTGACTGTATGTTGGTGCGTTGACGCTAACAAATGTCCTAAAGTCCAAATTGTGCAGCTTGGCATGTGATTTTGTGATTTATTAATTACGACTCATAATTCTTTCATATGTACGTTTGCTCGTATTTGAATATGAATTCGCACTTTGGAAATTGTTGTTATTCGTTGGAAATTTTTATGTGATATTTCATATACATGAGCAATGGGACAAATTGGATTTTTTATAGAAAAAAAAAAACAAATCATAATAATAAAAGAAATATACACATAATTATTGTAAATAAATGAAAACCAGTTTATGAAAAAATCAGCACAGGCTCTTAACGAGTATTTCCATAAAGCAGACAAAAAAAAATTGAAATATTAATGCAAAAGCTAAATATTATAATACTAAATAAGTACTACAGTGCATACATGTGTACAGAACGAACACACACACGAACACAATCATACGAGTGCAATTTTTCAATGCTCTCACAGCAGGAATGACCAGGAAGTAAGCCAATAGTCTGTAAACATACAAGAAGTATCTACAAACAAGTATGTACAAGTACATTAGATCTGTTCACATTTTCGGGGTATATTTGCGAAATTTTCTATTGAAGATTTGGATGCTTCTTGCTTAGCAAGATAAACTGAGGTTCAAAAACAACAAAATAAAGTCATTTATCGAATCAAACTCGAATGTGTCATCTCTTAAAACAGTAAACATTTATCATTTGAGCACTCACGACCATCTCAGAAAGTTTGAATTTATCAGCAAGCTCGATATGTGGGTTCCTCATGAGCTCAAACAAATAAAAAAAAACTCGCCAACAGCATCAACATCGACCTATCTCAGTCGCAACAAAATATGGCTCACATTTTTCAACAATACTTAACGTAGCCGATCATCATTTGATTATTAAAATTCTGCTCAAACGACATACAAACTCTCTAAAATGGGATGTCATATTTTTCGGTATTTTACCCTAAAACTTGACAGACTAGACTAGAATGATAGACATTTCGAATCTGGTGAAATAATCAAACATTATTTCCTTCAATAGATGGGAATCATGCAACTTCACAAATGGGTGGGAAAATATTCAATTGGTTGTCCTTTTTTTTTTTTTGAAAACATTATGGTTCCAATTGTTGTCTTTGCGTCAAATATCCCTCCATTTCGACTAAGCGATTTGCACAATCGTCTATTGATAACAATTTCTTTTTAATAACGCAGCTTTGCAGTACTTACTTACTTATGTGGCCATAGCAACCGAATATCGATTTAGGCCGAATATAACATGCTTCGCCAGCCATCTCTGTTCTTCGCTAGATGGCGCCAGTTAGAAATTCCAAGCGCCGTCAGGTTCTCCAGCGTGTTCTTCCATACGCTCGACATGACCTAGCCAGCGCAGCCGCTGGATTTTGATGCGCTTTACTTCGAGAGAGGGCTCTACTTCTCAATTGCTTACTAGGACCCCAAAGTAGGACCTGTTTGCAAGAATCATCCTTCTCAATATTTCTCGGCTGACATCATTACTGCTGTTAATGTTAGGTCCAAGATAGACAGAGTCCCTTACTGCTCCAAAATCGTAGTTGTCAACAGTGACGTGCTGTCCATGACGCCGGGACTCTTTGTTTGTTGCAGCTTTGCAATGATTTAAAAAAAAAATATATGGTAATCCTTTGGGGCCAGGCCTTGACTATAACGCAAATGCAACAAAACTTCCAAACCAAGCTCTCGGAATCTCTAGCGAGTCACTATAGACATGTATTGCACCCTGTCGTTGTCCTGATGTAATACAATTCCTCTCCTGTTACACAATTTTGGCTGCTTTTGGCTCAATTGTTGACAGTAGAGTTCCAAATTTGGTACCTGCCTACATGGATGCAATTCATAGTAGATGCTTCTTTTCCAGTTCCCACAAATGACAACAAAAACTTCCTGTATGTTTATCCTGCTTTGGCCACCATTTGAAGCGCTTCAGTCATTTCAGTTTATTTCCATGATGTCAACGACGAGGTGTGTTATTACTATCGGAAATGCCGAAAACAAAGGAAAGAAAAAGGAGAAATCGGGACACCATTTATAAATTCAGACGACTGATTTGCATTGTCACCTTTATCAAAACAAAATTCTAAACTATACCGAATATGCTTGTTGTTAACTTCCATCTATATGAAGATCTAGGGATTGATTTGTTCTACGTTTTAAAAAAGAAGTCCGCCCATAAAAAAATAACAGTAAGATGTTCTACTAAGTAGAGTAGTCACATTCCAAGGATTTCGAGTGGCTAAATCCGAATCCGTGGTCGGATTTGCCGCCATCACTCTCATTTTTTTCTTACCTCCAAAAATGCTATTTTGCAGATTTTTTTTTTTTTGAGGTTAGAAAAAAATCTGAGGATGATGCCAAAAATTTGACTACAAATTCGGATTGAACGACTCAAAATCCTCTCCTTTCTAAACTCAAAATACATCGTTTTTTCGGCTATTTTTGCAGGATTCTTTAAGATTCGAAAGACACCTACTTAAGATGATTGTGTAAAACAGCCCACGAATTCATTCAAATTTTTTTATTCGTGGGTTTGCGTAATCATCTCAAAAATACGACATCACTTTTCCGACAATCCCATAGCTAGATACTGAAGGCATTCAAATTTGAAATATTTGTGGACAAGCCTCTCAAAAATTTTGTTTGGACTGATCTAGTCTGCATACAAATGTATGTACGTACACCATGGGTGACAATGGCGTCATATTGCACATTGTCCGACCGGATATCCACAATGCATTTACATACGCACGTACACACACAACGCATATAAACAGTTGAACTCGCCTATTTGTCGCTTGGTGGACTCAATTCAACGCAGCTCATTGGGCTGTAGTTGTTGTTACTGTTGTTATTGTTGTTGCTACGATTCGCTATTGCCATTAAATCATTTTTAAAATCGTTTTGTTTTCGTGTACACTACATAATATTGTTATTGTTGTTATTGTTGTTGTTGTTGTTGTTGCTGTTGCGTTTTTAGTTTGTTTATTTGTTGTTGTTGTTGTTGTTATTATGTTTGTACCAACAACTCGTGTACTTGAGTATTTTGGAATATCGTTTTCATCGTTTGTGCATTCAACTTGAAAGCCCGTAACTATGCGACAATCGAATGAACGAATGTAGAAAACAACAAAAATTGTACTACTATGTACCACAACTCTGTGACCGTGCCACATTCAATTCAGCTCGAGGGTGATGAACGCCAATGGGAGTCAATACACTTTACACTCTGACACCATATTTGAATAAGCGGATATATGCCCCGAAAAATATAATCGCCCCAAATATTCATTCACAAGTGTTCATCCGTTTCGTCTCTACTACATTCAGTTAGTGGAGAAATTTGTTTTTTTTTTTGTTTTCTTCTATATATTCTCTTTATATGTGTGTGGGTGTATATAGGGGTGTATGCCTATGCTAGCTAGCTACTCTATTCAAGTACCAACTGTGCTGTTCAAATATTATTTGTAATCCATGCAATACTCGCCAATATATCTAGTATGATGCCTATTTGTATGATGAACACCATCATACATTTGTACATACATACCATCTACCTAGCAGTAAGTACAAGGCTGTGTAGGAGTTTGTTTGTTGGCAAATCCACAATTCGTAAGTTTGTGCAACTCAATATTCGTCTGTCCGGCTATCTGTCCGTTTGTATGCGTTTGCTGTCCATTGTCAGGGCGACTTTGTATTTCGCTCTTCGTTTCATTCGTATTTATTTTCATCCATTGTTTGACACATTCACATTCGTTCATATTCATTGCCTGTTGTTGCCTGGTTACCAACAAATATACGTACCCACACACATACATAACTGGTTGCTGGTTGCTGGCTGCTGGTTGCTTTGGTTCTTGTCCTGGCATTATTCAAATGTTATGAATAATTTATTGCCAACTATTTGAGTAAATTGCAGCAGCACTTTTTGTTGTTGTTTTGTTTAATTTTTGATTTTTTTTGTGTTTTGTGTTTTGTTTTGTTCGTTTTCTTTTCATTGCTTTTAAATATTTCAACAAAAACATTTAACATAGCTTATTCAAATGATGCATATCAAAAAGAAAACACAAAAAATACAATAATTTCACAAATAACTATCTACGTATATACTCGAAATGTTGATACTGTGCTGTTGCTTTTCATATCATTTTCGATTCTTATATTATACCTACTCATAGTGCAGAACTATTTTCTTTTTATACAAACAACTTTTGTAGACTTAATTTGTGCCAATTGCATTCAATTAAGTTATACACGCATAAACACACTCACTCGCACACACACAAACAATATTTAATTTGCATAATACAAGTTGTAGTCAGAAAAGAAAAAAGAAAACACAACAACAACAACAACATATGCTCATATTTCAAACTAAAATAATATTTGCTAAAGGATTTTATTATGATATCATATGGTGATATCAGCATGTGGTCCTATTCGAATGAATGCATCCACGCCAACATACAGTTATACGATATGTATGTTCATGTGAATGAATTTTACATAAGATTAATGTTCACGTGTAAGAACTACGATAAACATAAAAGTCGACGCTTCAATTGTAGCTTGAGTTCATATTATTTGCAATTAGATCATTTTTGTTTCTACAATTCAACATTTTCAAATTATGCTGTGGTTAGATTTATAACTGAATTTTATTTTACTATTTAAACATAATTACTGCTTCGATTTTCAAATCCCAGATAAATAGCCTGAAAGTCCCATTTTATCAGGGGCCCTTAATGGCATATCTAATAGGATGTCCTTAATTTAGAGTTTGTCACTAAATGTTATAGCATCAGATTAATATAATTATTTCGTACACCTTAAGCCTGGCTTGAGAGAATTCTACTGCTTCCAGACTGCCTAGAAAGGTAACCAGAATATATTTTCTGCAATTTAGAGATATTTAAAAACTAGGAAGAGAGAGGGGCCCAGGTCAGAACTGATTTGAATCAATTCATAAATATATGGCAGGCCAATTCAATTCATTTAGGATGGAAATATGTTGATATGTTAAGTGCTTTAGACAGAGTTCAAAACTATTTATACTGGACCCACTTGAGTCATACAGACCGATGACATTTGTCTTCCATGTGACACCCAAGCAAGTATGAACGCTCTGAAAACTTTTCTGATTAGATCTGAAAATAATATGGACTAGCGCATATATCTTAATGAGCTCGCAGGAAGGATTCTGAGGCATATAGGAATAAGAGAGGATGGATGAGCTCGCAAGATAGACTGCAACTGAAGCACTTAAAGCGCAATCGATTTTCAGGGATTCCAAACTCGTAAATAC
The DNA here is from genome assembly GCA_963854835.1 of Megamerina dolium. Taxonomy (NCBI): domain Eukaryota; kingdom Metazoa; phylum Arthropoda; class Insecta; order Diptera; family Megamerinidae; genus Megamerina; species Megamerina dolium. Next base: position 45,909,812 of record OY978527.1, read on the forward strand.
AACTTGAGAATACGAGTATTAACTCTCATCGCTTTTCAAAAAATATGATAGATTACCTCACATGAGGGGAAACAAACAAGACTTCTTTACCATTGTAGGAGTGATCACAGCATAATGCCTCATATTTGTAAAAACTTATGCTGTTAGAATGATAGCTTTAGGCCATCAATCAAATTACTTTTCCATAAGTTGAAGATGAACTGTACACAAGCAAACGGTAACAGGAAGTAATAGGAAAAAATTGCTAAGTTATTACAACATGAATAATATGGCATCACTTTCAAATGTTTTCGTAAGGGAAATTATGAGTTTCGTAAACAGCTCTAGTATCATGAAAAGCCTGGCATCTTTTTGGTTCTCTCTCTCTCTCTCTCTCTCTCTCTCTCTTTCTCTCTCACTTTCTCTGAGAGGGCTCTTCCATTAACCAATTGCTCAATGATTTAATGCGGTTCCGTCAAGAGTTGCATTGTTAGAGAGTCATTCAGTTTTAATTCTGAAAATCTATTAAATTGCTGAATTTTATGGGTTCCCAATTTTTGTATCACATGCTTGAAATTGATATTGAAATGCTGCCGTAAACAAGATTGACCTTTTTATGGAATATTACTTATAATCGCGAAAGCTTGAGAAATTTATAAATTTTGTTTTGAAATATGCAATTCCAAAGTAAACTCTTAAACGGTGAGCTCTATGAACTGTACGCTGACATTGACACAGTCAGGAGAATCGAAATCTAGCGGCTGCGCTGGCTGGGTCATGTCGAGCGAATAGAAGAAGACGCACCAGCGAAGAGGATATCTAATTCGGCACCCGCTGGAGGGCGCAGAAGAAGAGGAAGACCAAACCTCTGTGGGAAGAAGATTTGGTCTTCCTCTTACCCCACGTGTTGAATAACCTGGCGGCGCGTGGAATATCCAATTGGCGCCAGCAAGTGAAAAACAGAGAAGATTGGCGCCGCATTATATGTTCGGCATAAATCGATCATCGATTGTTATGGCCACATAAGAAAAAGAAAGTAAACTTCTAAACAACTTTTGCTACCCTAGGTTTCTCATATCTCACATTCAAGCCTACCACAAAAATGCTCTTGTTCGTATGTTGATGACACCAACTCGTATTCGTAAAATACACTTGGCATAAGGCATAAACTTGTGAACATACATTTCATATGAGTACATATTTATAAATTTATGCACAATATAGTAATAATGACATTTACTTAAAAAATTACGACCAATAATCGTTGAAGAGAAGGTACAAGTTTGTACTTTGTATCTTTGCAAGTACATGTACATACAATGTACACACATATGTATGTAGGTATATGTGCATATAAAACAATAAAGACAAGAGACTGTCAAGCACAGGATGAAAAATAAATATGTATCCTTACGATTCCCAATTGGAAATATATTGGGAAATGGATAATCCGCTACAATTTTTTCTCCTGAAAAATGTGGAATGTAGATTAAGGCGTATGGCTCACACTTGGGAAAATGGATCATTAATGTGCACATTTTGACAGCTTGACTTTTTACTGATACAAAGAGATGAGATATTCTATTCTGTCAGCTCTGTTTTTGAAAGGAAATCTGTTAACATTCACAATCTTTGCTGAAGTTAATAGCCTAGCAGCGGTAATTCGGATTAACGGCGCACTTAATCCGAATAAAATATTAACCTGACAGACGGAGGTATTGCGGATTAAGTAAACAGCTGTTTTATTAGGGTTGCTCATTTACATTCCTATCACTATGAATTTCTGTCATTTGTCACTCTCGAAATGGAAAGTACGCGAACTGAAAACTATTAGAAACTTGTAAATTGACATTCACCGTTCGTAGTTGACAACCGGATTTATTTGTTCGCCAACGCTTTTCATGTCGAAAACTGTTAACAATTTTTGAAAATTTTTTGTTAGTAAACACACCTATTGTTTTGTAAGTTGGAGCGACAAAAAAATTCACATTTGAAAACAGCTATTAATTTTCAGCAGTGTTGCCATCGAAAATTGCCCTAATCCTCTTTAATTTTGAGAATTAACTGCAGGATTAGCTGCAGTTAATGCCCGAGTTAATTCGAATTAAATCATTAATCCGGATTAACGCTGCCAACTGTCCGTGCTATAACGTACAAGTAGTTCACACAACTGATCAGCTCGGGTCGATTTTGTATGATTGCTTCACTTCAATTCTGCAACTGCTTGTAGTAAATATCTGAATTAAATATCTTGGTCTTTGGAAGCACTTCACAGACACTCGAAGCCTTTCAATTCCTCCATATAGACCAGATTCGATTTTCACTACTCCAACATTTATTCAGCCGAAATTGCCGTAGACAATATACTTTTCTGAGTCTTTGGTCATTCACTTCGAGAATGAATCGTTTCCCTTCCGCTTCACTTCGTCATGTGAATTTGTGATATTCAAATATCGAACTCCTTTACGAAGGCTAGTGACTTAAATGGTCATGAGTACTTTCAATGTTAATTGTCTAGAAGTCCGATTGGAGCGCTGATAGTCACCCTTACGAAATCAGCATCACGTAATCGGGCGTACCAGGTCAGGCACTTACATTTTATGGAAGTTTCTCAGGCTTCAGTGGCTTTCTTTGTTTGAAGTGATAAAGACAAGTATGACAAAAGATTCTTCAAAATCCTACATGATCGAACTAAAGTTTCATGCACAAAACTCGACTGAATCTCGTCAAGTTTTGCTTTTTGATTTGCTAATGCCTTTTGACTTGTAAAATTCTGATATCCTGATTCTATATCTTATTTTTGTTCAATATATCAAAGTTTAATTTTCTATTGGGCAGAGTAGACCTTTACAATACGACCATAAATAAGAACTTAAATGTTCACGTGTATGTACACACACACACACACATACACAACATATGATGACGATGAGCGATAGTTTATCGTAAAGAAGAAATCATTTTTCTTAAATTTAACTCAAACTCGCACCGCATACACATACCCGTACACATGAGTTGTCAAAGGCAGTATAACCGCATGCATAAGATAATAATATCTATGCAGAGAGACGCATAACAAGGAGGGCTAAACAAAAATAAGATACCCGAAGGGTACACAAGTATACAAACACCGTTCGCTCGCACCGTTTGAGAACGCAACATTAACTTCAGAATTTGTTGCTGTCGTTGATGTTGATGACACTGACGATGTTGGTGTTGCATTGGTTAGTGTTTATGTGAATCTATGCAAGTGAGTGACTAAACATAATCGCAGAGCAAGAACCCAGAAATACGATAATAGAAATAAAAAATGTTATACCACTTGGGTGTATAAGTTTTCGAGCTAGTCGAATGAGTTGGATGGTTGGTTGGGTTGTGTATGTATGTAAATATGTACATAACAAGGGTACAAACGAGTTTTCTACGAAATATTTTGAATGAAAATGCAATATTTTTATCCGTGAAAGTGAGGGATGAAATGAACAGCTTTCCATTGCAAAATAATGGTGGATTTTTTGGGGTTTTTTCCTTCTTAAATTGCGTCTTATTACTTCCTGCTGGTTTCAATAACTTTTTTCTTAATTTTTATTTTTTTATTTTGCATTTCTTTTCTTTTTATTTTCTACGTTAAGAACAATATTTCCTTCTACTTCAAGTTCATTGCTGTTGTTGTTTGTGTTGTTCTTCTTATTCTTTTTCTTATTGCTATTATTGTTGCTGGTTTTTGGTCTGATGTCGGTTGTATGAAAATTCAATTTCAAATTCTTTCGATGGAAAAATACAACGAGTACGAGTATGTTTGTATTGTAAGTTGTTCCCTCTTTATGTTCTACTGAATTTTTGTTTGCGGTTTATCGACATTTTTCCCCAAAAGATAATCATTCGTTACGCATATCTCACCACTCTCACTCTCACTTTGTCTCTCTCTCTAACGACTATGACTCACAGTAGTAGCAACAAATGTAATGACATTCAAGTGGGTGACCCATGTAATGAGTAAGTGAATGGATATTGACAACTTTGTATGAACATTTGCAAATCTGTGAAAAATTGTTTCATAGGCAAAAATTTCCATTTTGAATATTCACTCACTCTACTTACCCACTTAAATAGTGAATACATGGATTAGTTAGTGAGTTGTCTTTTCTGAGTATACAACCCCAAAGTATTTTGTGATGATTTTTACGAGCGCATTTTTAATTTCCTGTCAAAGAGAAAAAAAAATATATATATATAATAAGTTCACCATAAGTAGTACTTGGGAACAATACTTTTACTTTCCGAATAGAAACATGTTCAAGTGGCTGTTTTCACCAGAATTCGCCACAGCATTAAGAAATGAAGAAAACTGATTTTAATAGTTGTTTTATGCTTTTTATACATTATACGCTGTATTAAATATACATATATTGAGTTATTTTTTATAACTTCTTTTGAATATTCTTCTTTATGCTTATAATGGGAAACCGCTTTGTCCATACAACTTAAATTACACAAACACTTAATTGCAAGTGTTTAGTGTGAAGCAGCATATTCAAACATTTCTAGAACTGTTTTGCAATAAAAACACTCAAAATTTTTTAATAAATTTGAACTTTTAATAATACACAATTAGAAGAAAACTTTGGGGATATAGAAAAACAAACATATTCTTGATCAGCATCATCTAAATAGTCGATTTGAAGTAGTCCTTCCATCTGTCTGCTCACACGACTCTTTCTCACATAGATGGTTTGCATGATAACTTAAGCAAATATCAAGATATTTCAAGGAAATTTGGCAGAGCCTACCTATGATTCAAGTGCAAGGTTGCCAGATTAGCTAAAACGCCATAACTTGCTTAATCTTTGATGGAGCGCAGCCATATTTGGCATGTAGGCACTTGTTGCACTGAGGAGGACCGAATTCCGCACGATTGTCTATTGGCAATAAATTCACCGACCCTAGAAGAGTGTTCGGCTCGGCACTGATGGAACTACTACTACTCTGTTTCATTTTTCTTCGTTTTATTTTGCTTTCTTTCTTTTTACAATTTTCAAGAATACAATTTCAATTGTTTATTCTATACCTTAATGGAATACCTAACCCTAGCTAACCTTACTTATATAATGAGGATTTATAGGATTGATCAGTGCCACCTGGTCGTACCTAATCAGTCGTCTGGTAGATCTGTCTCTGCAGAAGTCCAAGCGACGGGTAATTGTGTAGGGTAGCCTGGCCTCACACTTAGAAAAGGGAGACCTTTTAGAGCAATATATAGGAACAACCAACGGGGTGGCGGATGGTTGCTCCTGGTATATGCGATTGGTCAAAATGATCCCGGGCAGAGCTGGGGGCTCGCAGGCGGCTACTTTAAGCGAGCGGTCGAACACTGACAGTCTCGCTTAAAGCGAGATAGCGAAGCTACTCGAACGGGCCGATTAAAAACTGCAGCAAGATCGTATTAAACAGTAGGTCGGGTTACGACTTACTCGATCAAGCGTCAATTGGTTTTCATACCTTCCGTTGGCAAGTCATGCACCTTTAGTACATATCTATGTAAAGCATCTAAGAATTATATAACGCTGCATTTTACGTTGAGTGAAAATTAATTTGATTGTTTCTTCTTTCTCTGTCGTCATAGCGACTGACTACACGAGGATATGTACATAGCTACTGATATTATTGTATGACGACAATAAGGAGAAGAAGAAAAATCAAATGAACTTTTCTATTATACACATATTTGGTATAGTTTGAATATTGGTGGTACGTTGAATTTTTCATGATGTGGAGTGTTTGTAGGTAGGTATGTAAAAAGGTTGTCACAGACTCAGTTTTAACCTGTTACAACTTAGCTGAACTTGAGCGAATAGAAACTTGCAACATTTTTCAAATGTTAAATTTTTATATCGAATGAAAAAAGAGATGGTAAAAATATTAAAATTTAAGGGGGAACTAGTAAAAGGTGTTATAATTGCAAAATAATTATCTACTTAAATGCTTCTGTCCTTAATTTAATAAAGACTACCTATCATGTAATACCTCTATAATTTTCAACCATACCACTTTTATGATAAATATAATGCAAACTGAATTTAAACCGAATAACATTTTAACTTCCTCCATCCTTAAATAAAAACCACTAAAGCATTTCCTGAATTTAAAAAAAAGAAAAAAAAATACTAACCATAGTAGATACACGAAAATAATGTAAAAAGCAACATATAGCAAGAATAATAGTAATGATGAACGCAACAGTTGCAACAGCGTGAGAGGCAAAAAAAAACAACAGTAACAGTAGAAAAAGTAACATCCCGCAGTGAAATGTCATTTCTGGGTTTTCGAACTCAGTTTTGCTGTGTAACATTTATTGCATAAGCGCAAAACTTCGTCTTGAAGATATTTGCGCAGTGCATATTCGTTACAGAGTACAATTGTTAAGAAACCAATGCATTGTACATTTTCGTAGATGTGTGTTCACTTCGTTATAGTATTTTTTTTTTCTTATATATATTTTTATTATATTTATAATTAGTTGTTGACTAGGGCTGCCATGTATTAGAATCCCTGACTTTAAAGTCAATAATTTTCTAATAATACGAGGGCGGTCCCAGAACTACCCGTCCTGACATATAGACGACAGTAGTTTGAAAATAATTGCTTTGGTGAAAAGCGGCAATCTTATAAAACATATATTTTAAATTTCAAGTCGCCACGTTGTTAGTATTTTTTTAAGTGAATTTGTAAACATGGAGAAATTGGTCACTGTTGTGTAATTTAATACTTTCATTTGAAAGGTCTCAGTCCAACGAATATTAAAGCCGAACTAGATTCTACTATGAGGGAGTCTGCTCCTTCGTTTACGACCATAAAATATTAGGTGGCAGAGTTTAAACGAGGTCGTACGAGCTGCCAAGACGAACACCGTAGGGGTCCATCAATTGAGGTGGCCACGCCAGAAACGGTTAAGAAAATCCACAAAATGGTATTGGATGATCGCCGGCTGAAGGTGTGTGAGCTAGGTGAAATTACAGGCATTTCAAATGTGCTATACATCGTATATTGACCGAAAATTTGGAGATGAAAAAGCTGTGTGCAAGATGGGTGACGCGTTCGCTCATAATAGAACGTCGTGAAGATGTTTCTATAGACATGAAACATGGATTCACCACTTCACACCTGAGACAAAGGAGCAGTCAAAACAATGGACTGAAAGGGGAGAATCGTGTCCAAAGAAGGCGAAGACCATCTGCAGGCAAGGTTATGGCGTCTGTTTTTTGAGATGCACGTGGGATAATTTTTATTGATTATCTTCAAAAAGGAAAAACAATCAACGGCGAGTATTAATTTAATTAATAATTTTTCGGCAAGCAATTGGCAATTCTTCCGACAGTAACAACTTGCCATGAAAAAGTTTCTAAAGAGAACTCTGTGACAAAGCTCAGAAAAAGTGATGTCACAAGTGTTCTGCCGTTCGGAACCGGCTAAAATAAGTACGTCCATTCTAATACTGTCCAAAATTTAAGACGCACAACAGTAATGGAAGAGAAGCTCGGTCAATGAGCCCTTTGGGGCTTTAAGTACCACATATTTATTTTTTTTTTTTTTAATAATTTGTTGCAGCGTTTAAGTGATGAAATTAAATAAAAAAGGCCGCATTTGACGAAAAAGAAAGTGTTGTTTCATCCAGACAATGCACCAGTTCACACATCCGCTATTACTATAGAATGTTATACAAGAAACACGTTTTTTCAATAAAACACATTCACTTCTAATAAGTATATTATTGAAACAGTTAGTGTGTTCGAATTATTTTCTATTTGCAAATTTGAAAAAATGGCTTGGTGGTAGAAGATTTGCAAACAATGCAGATGTGAAGCCTGCGATAGATGGCTATTTTAATGAGCTACACAGCTCATACTATAAACAGGGTATCGAAGCTAAGGAATATCGCTGGGAAAAGTGTATAGAGCTAAAAGGAGATTATGTTGAGAAATAAAAAAAAATTTTCCCAAATTTGTTGTGTTTTCTTTGTTAGGTCGGGTAGCTCTGGGACCGCCCTCGTACTCGTATTAATAGAATTTTGTAATGAGAATGCCAACTCTTTTATTATCCCCTCAAAATTAATACTGGTATTTTAAAATAATATACTCCTACCGAGATATACTCTTAAAGATAGTTGGCAACCTTTTCGTAGCGCTTGTTTCTTCATACTTTATTTGTGAACATTTCGTAAGTAGTTTTTAACGATGCATGTATGTATTTGTCGTGTTGCTTTCGTAACACTATTGTTTTTGACAAATTAAATTTAACAACTCACTCATATAATCGAGTTCAAGCTAAGAACAATACCAAAACGATCTCCGCATATGACAGTGTTGCTTACTTCCGCTTCCTTATACTTTGCTATAAAAAGAAAAAAAAAAAAAAGAAATGAGAGCGGGATATCTGCTTGTCAATGCACTGCACTGTAAAATCTTTAATTGACATGAAACAAATGTGTTGTTGTTGTGACTGACTATTCTTATTGTCGTAAGTGAAAATGTTGTGGTTGTTTAGTCGCGTTTCTTTTTATTTCACATCATACATATTCACATGTATGAACACATGTACTTATATATAAGTATGGTTAATGACTGTATTAGGTACCTACGTTGTTTTCCACTCAGCCCTGCAATTCGAACCAGAATATGTATATGTGTATTGTAATAACGAAATGAGTGTTATACAAGAAACACGTTTTTTCAATAAAACACATTCACTTCTATTAAGTATATTATTGAAACAGTTAGTCTTTCTACGTGAACTCATATTAGATTACGTCGTTAAATTACGCTCATAGTCATTAAAAATAGAAACATGTTAATAATATTAAATTAGAGTAATTAAATTCAAACTGATGAAAGTTGGTAGTTAGCCGCACAGTATTGATAAAAATACAATAAAATACAAAATAAGTCAAGATGTAGTTAGAGCAAATGAAATGTATTTAAAATGATTTAATTGAGCGCTCGCAAAATGAAGTAACGATCCGCGATCTGTTTTATTTTATATCGATACAGGACATTTTGGAGATAGAAAAATGTTCACGACAACTATAAAAGAACACTGCGATGATCATGTAAAATTATGATAACAAAATTGACAGGTTATACAAGTATGTATGTATTTCCTTAGTTTTTAAAATCGACTTCTAAATTAATTTATTTACTTTATTATTTTTACCACTTGCAATGAAGCCACTACCTCTTTTTGGAAATCTTTCCTTACTATATTGCATTGTATCTGGATATTGGTATCAATCAATCAAAAGAGAGCGTGACGTTGGAGCAAGGACAAAATCATTGTTCATCAAGTGGACCACGCGAAACCAGACTCAAGTCTGTTAGAGGATATGAGCCCTAAGGCTGATACCTCTGAGAGCCAACCACAAGTGTTACGGACACTGCGTGCATAGGAGGTCTTTTATACCCAAGCCCGTGTCAGAGGATAATCCCAATTTGTGGAGGTGGTACTTTAACCAGTTATGTCCTGAGAGATAGTCGTAGATTTGTTCTGCTAATACTAATTCTGTCAAAAGTTGTATCAAAGCTGATGACCTGTCGAATTTGTCCATTGTATTTGGTATTTATCGTGGTAATTTTTTCTATCATAGCTTTTGTGAATGCCCAGCTTATACCGTAGAGAGGTTATGCGCCTGTCAGTGGAGAAGACGAGCCAGCTGTCGCTAGTTCGTCCGCCACTTCATTGCTCTCAATTCTGTGGTGCCCTGACACTCAAAATAATGTGACCTAATTTTGTATAGAAAATATTTGTAGGATAAGGAAGCATATATTGGTATACTTTTTGAAATGTATCAAATTGTTAGGATTTTTATTCTTCATTTATTCGTTATAATTTGGTTAATTAAATTAGTCCTTGTTTTAAACAAAATCACAAACTTAATTGAAACGAAATCATAAAATGTTGCTTCTGTATAGCTATCTAAATCAGATATGATGACATGAGTCGAAAGAAATTTTTAGATCAAATTTAATGGATTTTGTGCTTTGTTTCATTAAAAAAAAAAAAATTAATATGTGGCACTTAAAGCCCCAAAGGACTCATTGGCCGAGCTTCTCTTCCATTACTGTTGTGCGTCTTAAATTTGGACAGTATTAGAAGGGACCTACTTATTTTAGCCGGTTCCGAACGGCAGAACACTTGTGACATCACTTTTTCTGAGCTTTGTCACAGAGTTCTTTAAGAAGCTTTTTCATGGCAAGTTGTTACTGTCGGAAGAATTGCCAATTGCTTGCCGACAGGTGGGTACCATTCGAAAGAAAAATCTTTTCGATATTAAATTTGTTATGCATCAGCCGGGGATTGAACCCACGACCTACAGATCAGAAGGCGAACACACTAACCACTGAGCTACGGCACCCATTTGTTTCATTACTATGGATAAAACTTGAGTCTACCATCATGATCCTAAATCAAAATTAAAGGCGCTAAGCAATAGTGTGAACCTGGTTCTTCGTCTCAAAGTGAGTGCATGACCAGAAATCAGCCAAGAAGGTGTTAGGAGCAGTTTTTTGGAATACAAAAATGATTTTGTTGGTTGATTATCTTCAAATGGGTAAAAAAATAAATTTAGATTACTATTCTAACCATTTGGAATAATTTTATGCGATTGAATCGAATGAAAACCACCTTAACCTTACAAACAAAACTATTTTCGATTGTATATTGGTAGACTTTACACATAAACACATAGGATTTTTATCTTACCAACAAATGGAGTACAAAAGTATGGTTTTCCTGTTAGGGTATATGTTCAAATGGCTAATATTTCTTATTAGTTTCATTTGAAATAAATTGTTGGTAGTTTCATATTTTAAATATTTGCTTGCATTAATTTATTTTAAACAATTTTATTATACTTTGTACACGATTTTTTCATATTGAAGCTCATTCGCCTTAGAGCTTGAAATAAAATTTAAAATACCTTAAAACGAAAGACATAATATTTGAATCTATATATAATCTATAGATAAAACTGGAATATTCTGTATAAAAGAATGATAATGCTCGTATCTATTTTAAGACATGTACTACACTTTACAACAACAATTCTGAATTGCTTAAAAGTACTTATTTAACATCTGGATGCATGAGACGTACGATATAGGAAATCTTTTCTCTCTCTCTCTCTTTTAAATTCATGCTTTCATTTTTATTTTTGAACTTATAATCTATGTGACAAAACGGTAAATGTAAAGGATATTAAATTTTAATATTTCATTTATTGTGCATGTCTAAGAATCTTTGAAGAGATATTGAGTAAAATCATTCCATATTTTTTCACATCGTTGTAAATTGTACAAATAAAGTACAAATATTTCAAAGATTTAACTTTGAAATATGTATCGTTTCTTGTTAGAATAATAAAAAATAATTCCATTGAGTGTTGAGCATGCAAAATACTACATGCATTCATATCATCTGTATGTATTAAAATTATATGTTCACTTATTTATAGAATAAGATCATATCTCAAAATAATCTTCCAACATTTTAATAAATAGCTACAAATTTCATTTTTTACAAGTGAGTCACTTGTAATACTACAACACATATATGTATATTTGCAATAATAAATGCTTAAGGAAAATGACTTGGAAACGATATCATAAGACCATTAAGTAAACATCATTAAGATATAGATAATTCAGAATACAATTTATTACCATCACCTCTTTAAGACTAGCTAAACTACTTGTATTTCAAAGGTATACGCTACGGAGTAGTTTTGTTGAAGGCGTTTCATACTGGAAGGTAAATGATGGCGCCTAAAAGCATACTACACAACATAAATGTTGCCTTTTGTATTGAATTTTCAAACAATATATATATTTACACATGTGACAATACAAACAAACAATAAAAGCTCATATGTGTATGCCAAATTTTCCACACGTACACACACACATAAAAACCATTACACGCGTAATAAAGACACCGGCAAACAATAGGAAACCCTTTGCGACATAAAAGTGTGTACTGCCGAGCAGCCAACCAGTCAGTCAACCAGCCACACCCTTTTCTAATGCTAGTCCCTGCCTATTAAAATTAATGACTGTCATTAAACAAATTGTCGCAATAAATCAGCGTGTTTCAAAGTCACACAAAGTCAAAGTCGAAAATGAAGAATAAGAGAAAAGAAAATAAAAAATATATATGAAATGTACAAACAAAGAAAAATTATTCGAAGCTATAAAGAAAATCATTAGTAGGAAATGACGTTGCTGAAAGTGGTGCTGAAAAAAAAACGAAGCCGTTGTACATATGTGCATAGTAGAAACAGTAGCAAGCGAATCCTAATAACTGAATGTGGTTGGTGGCGCCATCTTTTGTGCCACTGTGTCTCATTACTTTAATTAACTAATAATCTGGAAGGCTTTAATTGTGACGCTTTCATTGTTGCTGCTCCCAAGACACAAGCACTAATCGTCTTTTGTTGCCTCTCTCCCGCTCTATTCCATCTCTGCATTACCATTGTAAACATCATTTGCGCATCATCCAACATGACCTATTGTTTCACATTTCAAGGCGGGTTAAAATGAAGTAATCAGTGACAATTGCAAATGTATATGAGTAAGGTAGCATTGTCAGACAAATACTACATATTGTGGTGGTATTCTACTATGGAAGGCAAACTATAACATGTACATGGCATTCTCGTATGCGTTGATAAATAATAATTTATTCTCATTCTGTGTAATTGTATTCGACTAAATCCCATGACATACATCATCGTTCGCATTCAAGCAATTTGTACGCAATAAAAAAAGCAATCATCATATTCCAGAAGGATGAGAGTAAGATATAAGAGTAAGATGAACAATTGATTATTCCACCGATATTAATTGTGTGAGTAAATCACTATTGGATCTATCTTTGCCTCTTACAACTTTGGTGGCAGCCTTTCTCCGCTACATTAAGAACCAATGAATGAAGACGAAAACAATTAATTTCATTCCGGATTTGAGGTAAATGTAGCAGTTGTTGATGCGGTTAATGAGCTGGACTTTTTTGAGCTCACGACGTTGAGATTGTTGATTAATCCCAGCTTTATGAGATTGTCGCAGACGGTCAAGGGATGGATTTTGAATGTGTCTGTAAACATAAGCAATAACATTCTTCAGTCATCACTCTTACTTGGCTAGGCATCTGCAATGAAACAGCGTCGAAGATTAAGGAGTGGCTCACGATGACCGAGCTCCAGCTTGCAGGACAGAAAACAGAGGCGGTACTTATTTCGAGCAGGAAAAAAATGGAAACAATCACCCTGAATATTGACGGCTATAATGTCCCAACGCAATCGTCACTGAGGTACCTTGGTGTGATGATTGATGCGAAACTCAATTTCAAGGCTCATATTGAAAAGGCATGTAGTAAGGCGGCTGCAGTGACAACGGCTCTGACTAGAATCATAGCGAACATTGGCGGCCCTAGCCAGAGTAGGAGAGCACTCCTGGCTAAAGTAAGCCAGTCGGTATTGATGTATGCCGCGCCTATATGGGGAAGAGCCCTGCGTCAAAAAACATGTGTCAAGATGGCGAAAGCAGTTTTTAGGCTAAGCGCCAATAGAGTTGCCTGCGCTTTTAGAACTGTGTCGCACGAAGCGAAGACATAATGGCCTCAGAGCTGAGCAGAGTCTACAACAGAGCAAAAAGCATGAATAGGCGACTAACTGCAGATGAACGTAAAGAGGAGAGACAGATGAGCTTCGACGAGTGGCAAACACAATGGGATGCCGCAGATAAAGAAAGTCGGACGCACAGGCTCGTCAGGAACGTGCAAGCCTGGGTCGATAGAAAACATGGAGAGACAGACTTTTACCTGACGCAGTTTTTGTCGGGTCATGGCTGTTTCAGGGAGTACCTCCTCAGATTCGGGCACGATGACGCGACAGAATGCTCCTTCTGCAGCAGTGTCGGTGAAAACGCAGAGCATATCTTTTTCTCTTGTTCGAGATATGTAGCACAGAGAGCGGATATAGAGAGGTTAATAATCGAAAGGATGACACCCAATAACATTGTGAGCCACATGCTGCAATCGAGATTGGTATGGGCTAAGATGAAGGAATGGTCCGCGATAGCGCTTCAGGAGCTCAGGACGAAAGAAAGGCAACGTAGTAGTAGAAATATACATGCAACGGATGCATAACCCTGTAGGGCGTGAGTGAAGAGCCTTTTTGGGCTAGCTCGGTCCTGCGAAGTAGTGCTTAACGGCGGTCCCGTTAGGCCAAAAAAAAAATACAAGCTACAGAAGTCGGAATTAAGGGTTTAGTACGTAGGCGTACTGGTTCGCAAGTCCAGCATAGTAAGATAATACTGACTGGGCGTGGTCCCGAATTAGGTGTATCCTTAGCGGACAGTATGAATCTTACATGCCGTCTATGGCTGACGGTATCTATGAAAGATTCCCCCTTCGAATTAACAAAAAAAAAATCTAGGATTGATATCAAAATGTCCTGCACAAAATTCGTGAAATACACTCAAACACCGACGATCTGGAAATAATGTCCCTTATCCTCTGTTAAAACCAAATGCCTCGACCCAATTCCGCTGACGCTAGCAGACGACAGGACTTCTTCGACAAATAAATATATGAATTTTTTTATTTTTATTTCCAACTTTATTACTAATAAATTACATTGTCTTAAGAGCTCATGCCATTGATTATATAAATAAAAGAATTCATACTGATTATTATCCAAGAGTATAAAACGTTCAACGCAAAGCTACTTGTACCTACATATTAGCCCATAAGCTTCAGCTCTCAATGTATGACCTTGATATGATGGTTTGTGTCCCTTTTATTTGATTGAAGCTACAAACGAAAATGGCTATGAAAAAGAAATTAAACTTCTATTTACTTAACTATATCCGCGCACAATATGTTAGTAGTATGAAAATGCTTCGAAATGTTTTGAATACAAAACAAGATTAACATAAATATCGTACATCAAAAATTTTACAAGCCCAGAATAACTTGACTGTCAGTTATTTAAGAATGTCCTTTAGTAATTAGTAATCTAGTTAACAAAATATTCACAATGGCAGAGGATAAATGAAATAAATAAAAGCTCTGTCCGTTTTATTTCTTTTTAAACTTTGTCATTTTAAGCTCAACATCGACAAGCGAAATGAAAATAAAAATGATGTATAAAAACCATAATAAATTAAAATTAACAAACCTCTGAAATGACAAATCTATGTAAGCATAAGAAAAACCAAGTTGATGAACAAATTAATTGAGAGATGGGTGGATGAGATGACAGGGTGTAGCATTAGCCAACGATAACCTAATGAAGAGACAAGCCAATATGTAATAAGACAAAAGAAAAAGAAAGAAAGAAAAAAAAGAAGGAAAATTACACCACTCACAAACAACAATATTTATATTTATAGTAAAGAGAAGCAGCAGTGAAAGGATAGAAATTCAGATGGCGAGCTCTATTGACTTGTATACGCCTCTTGGCTTTTATAGAACAATCGATGGAACAAAAAAATACAGTGAGTAAACAACTAAGCCCATAAATCTTGCTGCCGCCGCGGATGACACTTCGTTGTACTATGTTGCCCTCACTGTTTGATTTGATTGTTGGTTGTCGTTGTTGTTGCTGCTGCTTACAGATCATAAGGAAGGAAGGAAGGATACAAATAATAAAAACAATGGCAACAGCAAGAATAAACATACATAAATTCTAAACTGAACTATAAGATTTGCCATTCTATTGTTGATTCAATGATTGCTGCTGCTGTTGTTCTTCTTCTCCTCCGCTTATATGAAAACACATCGGTTGTTGCGTGGTGTCATCCAAAGTAGTTACTATGCACTATGTATGCTTATTACATTATCCTTATTACTACTGCACTGGCGCGCTATTTGATTGGATCACGCATATAGATTGAAATCTTTATGGCAGCAGCACCAACAGAAGCGGCAATAGCAGCATCAACAATGATACAATAATATACAATAACAACAACAGCAGCAGCAACATTTCAGAATGAGTTTGCTATTAAAATTCAAAGCATAGAAAGTCATTAAAATATATATCACAATACAGACATCACATTGCACATACATACATATGAAACGTCATATATATATATTGTGTCACACAATGAAGTACCCGGATAAGCGTTACCACAATGGACCAAAAACGAATTGCTAAACGTGAAACGATTAAGCAATCAGTACAATTGGTGTGTGGCACACAAGCGTCGAATGTAAACAGAAACACGTGCATTCATGCACACACTTGCACGCACAAACACCTAAACGAATCAAACATAACCACCACATAAGCATTCATTACTTGCAGACAAATAATCGCTACAAATGCCTTGTCGGTAATATTGGAAAGCATTCGGCCGAATAGGTGTATCAAAATTAGATTGCATAAATCAATAATAATTTCGAAACAAGTTTTCTCATTTTTTCAAACATTTTTGGAAAGTACCTAAATTGAAATATTTGCAAACAAATTTGGGTATCGTAGTAGTATGGTAGTATATCCTACTACATAAACCTATGTCTGTTAAAAACAGACATAGGTTTGAATCTGTTTTTATATCCACCATACAACCACAATATATTTCAGATTGCTTCGTGGCATGGCAGTGATGGCGTGGCAGAAATAGAAGCGAATTTTGCTGAGTTTGATCAATCGTATTTTGGAAACGGTTAAACAACGTGACAGTAACTTTCGAAAAATGTATACCACCGAAGTAAATGAAGAATAAATGGAAATCATTAAAAACTTGCTTCTTCATTCCTAATACGAGTACTTATTGTTTGGCCCTCGGGTATATATGGAGCAGTTAAATGTATGACTGACCCCCACAAATAATTTTTGCTCCTCAACATTTTCTCAAGACATATGATATTTAGCCCCTATCACCATCTCTTAAGGGGACTGTGATACAAAATAACCGGGAAAAAAAACCTAGAAATCAAGATAGGTGTCCAGAAATCACTCCTAGAAAAAAATATGACCAACTCTCATTAATATTTTCTCCTCAATATTTCCTTTGAACATACTTACCTCCGATTTCCACCCACTAGCGGATTCTCATACGAAATGACCATACAAAATCCATGAAAGTCGATATTAGAAGCACAGAAATCGCCAAAATTGGCTTTAGAAAAATTTGAGGATTGATATAAAGCCAAATATTTCAATAGAAACATTTCGTTCTCAAAATACACAATTGCTTGCATGTTATCTTATGCTATTTTTTCCGCAGGGCATTTGCATAATAAGTGATGGAATGTAATGAAAAATATAATAGAAGTGATAGAAGTTAAGCACAAGTCTATTTTTTTATAATCAAATTTACCCTCTTTTCAAAGTACTTCTTACACATTTTTGATCTCCAACGACAGTCCACCACCAAATCTTAATATTGAAAAGTTCATAAGGCTTATGTGCCTAAATATTAATTATTTATTTAGCTTCCACAGATTATATTGTATGTAATGTAGACATAGTAGCTTGCCTGAGACAGAAGACAATCATCCTTTTATTTTCAAAATATGTTTCAACACCTAAACTGCAATGCACAAGATCTAAGTTCATTTGGCGCCAAAAATGAATTTCATATTTCCTCCAAGTAGACGACCCATAAATAAGCCAGCACACTTACTCGTATACATAAAAGCAAATTACCAAAAATCCTACTATACAAAAAATAATTACGCTTATCGCGTTTTAAATGGAGTTGTGATAGCAATTTTACGCCATTCAACAACGACAAAAAAACAACAGAACAGAACAGAAAAAAATATATATATACAAATAACGTAATAGCATTACTGTTCATTTGTAATGTGGCAGAAAACAACAAAACAAAAAAAAAACGCGACCGGATTCGTTGAGAAACTAAACAAGAACGAGCAAAAGATTAAAGACATCAGCGCAATGTATAGAGAATGAAAATGATGAAGAAGAAGGAAAACATAGAGAAGAAAATTACAACGACCACGATGAGAATGAAACTGAAACAACAGCAACAGCAGCACGTCGTATTTGTTTCGCAGTGACAAGACAAATTATTCTATTGATAAGAAATGGTCGACATTCAAACGGGAAGTGGATTCTGCCTTTCTTCTTACGGAGTACATACATAGATGGTGCAATGCATGATATTTCTTAACCCATTTAAATGGTAATATATACATACACGTTTGTAAGTAAATATACAGAAATTGTGGAAAGAAAAACCAAAATAAATTATGTAATACATTTATTGTTCCTAATTGTCGTTGTCACTGTTCTGAATACAATCACAATAAACTCTTGGTAAGTACTTTATGGTATGCTTTAGCTGGTACATACATATTTTTTGCTTCATAAGTGACCATAACTATTACAGGAAAAAACGCTAGACATCCTTGGATTCGAAACTATATAATAGATGAGATCCAAGAACCAAATGAATTAATCGATGAAAAAATTATAAAAATTATGATTTATTTTATATTAATTTCCAACATATATGGGCCTTATCGACAATAGTTCCTGAACTGGCATCATCTGCAAAAACCTCTAAGAGTCAGTACTTGCAGTCTACTGTGCAGAACTTTCCATAAGAGCAGAAACAAGAAAGCGGTCGGAGCTTGCTTGTGTCGACGCTACTATCAACTGCGAAGTAAATTTCTTTGTGAACAGCAAAGCAGCTATTAAGGCAATTAAATCATGGTTTTCATCATCCAAAAATGTCCAAGACTGCAAGAAAGCCTTAGACAGACTGGCCTGCAATCGTAGGCTGTGTGTTTATTGGGTTTCTGGCCACAAGGTCATACAGGGAAATGAGGTGGTTGATGACATTGCTAAAACCGGTGAAAGACTTGCAGAGGATCATATAAGCAAGGTACTTAGTTCTCTACAAGAGATATACAAACAACCGCATGACGGACAGTTGGCACAATCTGACTACCTGTAGAGTCGCTAGTTTCATGTATAGATACGCATTCGATGAACAGTACACCGAAGCTGTTATATCGTTCGAAAGAAAAAACTGCAGAACAGCTCACTGCCTAGTGGCAGTCCACGCGTATAAATTAAATTTAATCAACAGCGATGCTTGTAGGAAATGTAATGAGTCGGGTACAAAAGAAACCGTGGTTCATCTGCTGTGTTTTTGTCCGGCTCTCTCGAGAACTCGATTGAAAAATCCGAGAGCTAGCAGTTTTGAGGGATTAATATTTCTGAGATTGGAATTAAATCCGTTCAAAGATTTTCTAATGAAACGCTCGTCCTGAATGATGCTTACTACCGCTGAAATAGGATTCTGATCTAGGACCTCTGGTCTCTGTGTGGCGAAAACATTAGTGCTTAAACTCTTTTATTTATCTGTAATTAAAAATTCAAAACTCATCATTGAGAATTTGACTAACAACTCGTAGTAATGAGAAATCAAGCAAGAAATTATATTTATAATCACAGAACCAATTTAGAGTTCAAACCTGTGTTACGAAATAAGTTAAATTCCAAATATTTATCTATGTAAGGTATATTGAACCTGTAAAAATAATGAATGAAATATTGAGAACATATATTTGAAACTAAGGCTTTTCTAAAAAGTTCGATACCAAGAAATTTAATTTGTTTGAAAAAATTCAATATTATACTCATATTGATGTTTGAAAGAAGCTTTGGATTTTTTTTTTTTGAAAATTTTAACTCTTTCTAGCTTACTTAGTGTTCCATCTAGGAAAATCATATCTTTCTTGTTGGTAAACATTTGCCTGAATAAATATCTCGCAAGAAATGTCGCAGCTGTGCGATCCCCGCATACTGTAGGTCCCATATAAACCCCACTGACATTCATCAAAATGTTACTTAGTCAAAACTTTACTTTGTCCTCCAGGTATGCTATGCATGACAATCATATTTGATATAGAGATTAACATTTTAAGTAGAAATAATTTTAAAAGAAATGTACGCGCTATGCCCACTATTGAATGTAGCTGCCATACAAAGTCATTACTATTTATATGTGCACTTGTAATTTTGGACAGATCAAATGTGCACTCACTCATATACCATCAACCGTAACGAATAGCTTAGAGCATAAATAGTATGTCAGAGTAATGAAAGAACATATGTACTTACAAAACATGCAGTGATACTCGGACACTGCATCTTTCTACCATTCCGAGCAACAACGTATATCATCAGCACTATTTCAATGACGACATCAATATGGCACACATAATATATACATATGTATGGTATATAAATATATGAACAATGTTAACGTCCTAAAGTCCTCGATACCACCACATATGTAAGTAGCATACATAGTATATACTTATATCTGCTGATGATCGACATCAATATGTCGCATTACTCATAAACGTGACTAAAATACACATTGAGGGGATACCATATTGTAGAGGGTCCCCTAAAGATGTGGTCTCTCATTAAAAGTGGTATTGCAAAAATATGTTGTAAGAACAACAAATCTAATGATAACCAACTTTATGTTGCCATTTGCAATGAGGATACTAATTTACGTCACCGCATACACATACACATGTATACGTGCTGCTTATATATAATGCGTATACATTGAATTTAGGAGTATATACATAGGGGGCGTGTTGCGAAATACTTCCAATAACACTTCGATATGTTTTATGATACTTTTATTCTCTTCTATGTATGTAGTACGATATATCCCCTTTGGTCTTTGCTCTTTTTCTCACGCTCTTGGCTAACAATTTTTATTATATTTTCGTGTCGTATGTGTGTGAGCATATGTGTTGCACGAAATTTGCTGTTGCAGCATTAAAATAGATTAACTCGAGTGACCACAGTATACTCATGGCATGCTATAGTTGTTGTTGTTGTTGTTTTGCCACACTCAGTTAGTCAGCTAGTTCCGTTTCCTGTTTCAAGTAATTCGAGTAACTACATACACATATACATATAACTGTGTTGAATTTACGGTCTTGTGCATAAGGGAAGTACTCCACGTACTCCATCTGTTGCACGTATATACTTTTATCAGTTGAAGTTTTTTTTTTTTTGTGTTCTTCATCTTATTTTTTGTTTCTTTTGGAATGATGCACTCTGATGTATAAAATCAATTTTGTCAGAGTTGACCTCATTTACGACGTAAGTCTGTCATATATGTATAAATTTTTTTTTTTTTATCCTACCATGATTATATTGTCTTTTCGTGTTTTCTTTTCTTTTAAGTTGAGTGTTGTCTTATACAATAGCACATCTATATATATTGATATTTGGCATGAGCTGCTTCTGGTTTTTTGGATAATTGAAAAACAAACATAGCATAGTACTTTACAGATATTCAAAAAAAAACGTTTGGGAATATTTACTTGTGTGCTTTAAGAATACACAAAGACTGCCTTAGATTTGAAATCAAAAAAACAAAAATCAAAATGTTTTCTTTAGATACTGCTATTCTACGATTGGCACAAATATGTTACAGTGTAACGATGAGTATCCAACCACTACATCGAGCATTTTTAATTTCAGTATCTCGACACCTCTCGCATATATCGAAAGATGGACTTTCTCAAAATAATACTATAATAGTAATAATCATAATCCAGATGAAGGCGAAGCGGTTTGTGGCATTGGTCGAAAGTACCAGATAAATATACCTGATGCCTTATACGTGATATCTGCTACTTGATATCTGATAGTTGACTTATGACACCGGATACCTTATTTCTAATGCCTGATAAACGATATCTGATGCTTGTAATATTATATGTGATACCTCACATGTGACTTATGACCGCTGACATCTGATACCTGATACGTAGTACCTACTATCGGATTCCTGATACCTTATACCTGACACCTGATGCCTGATACCGTTTATCTGATACCTGATACCTTGTAGATAACAGGCCATTCAATAAGTCCGTAGGAAAAGTATGAAAAAAACAAAATTTTGACAAAACTCGATTTTATTATTCAACATAGTTGCCTTCGAGGGTGATACAACGAGTAAGCGATTTTCGAGACCTCTTTTATAAGACGATTTCTCTTTCTCGTCAAAGTTGACCTAAGTTTCAGGGATTACTGCATCATCGGTCTTCAATTTCTTTGCAGAAAGCATTCTCTTGAGATATCAAAACAGGAAAAAGTCGCTGGGGGCTAAATCTGGAGAATACGGTGGGTGGGTAAGCAATTCGAAGCCCAATTCATTCAATTTTGCCATCGTTTTCATCGATTTGTGACACGGTGAAACAACACTTTTTCTTTTGCAAATGTGGCCGTTCCTTTACGATTTCAGCCTTCAATCGGTCCAAAACCTCACAATAATAGTGGTTGTTGATGGTGGTTCCTTTTTGAATATAGTCGCCATCACCTTACCGGCCGACTGTTGAGTCTTTGCTCGCTTTGGATTCGATTCGTCGACTGCTGTCCACTCAGTCTATTGACTATTGGACTATCTGACTAGCTGACTATTGGATTGTGGTGTGTAATGGAATCTCATTGATATCTGAGATGAGCTGAGATCTGATACCAGATACCTCTTAATTGATACCTGCCACTTGATACCTTACACCTAATACCTCACACTCGATACCTTTTACCATTTCCATACGTTTACGAGCCATGGGTTTTTTTTTTTTTACCGAAAAACAGCGGATTTAAGCTTGTATACCTGGTATCTGTTTTCTACATAATACCTATTTTTTTTCCTTGGTCTCTCGACGCTAACTACTCTTCGAGTAATGTATTATATAAAAATTTGGTTACAATTTCGTTTGATATACAAATTGTGATCAATGTTAAGTAATTTACAATAAATAAAATGTTCACATAAGGAGCGCAATTACATTATACCTAGTATCTGGCACATGATACCTAATACCTGTCACCATATATCTAATACCTTATGTCTTATACCTGATACTGGATCCATATAACTGACACCCAATACCTAATACCTAACCCCTGGTACCTGATATCATGTTCTCACAGCTAATCCCAGAAATCGCTTCTACTCCGTTTTAAAGCTAAAAATCTCCCCGATCTTTGAGATGACACCAAAACGATATTGGCCTAAAATTATTGGCGTATACTCGTATCAAGGGATGAAATTTACTGGTCGTAACACTAATATATGACCCTTTCACTAATAATCTTTTGCATTTATAGTGGTGATACTGGTGCAGAGATGAGGCTCATTTTATTTCTAATTCTAATCCAATCTCCCAATATTTCAATAGTCCCGATTAGAAGTAACATAATAATGCTCAACTCTATAAACTAACTATTGCCAATATGAGCTCCTAACAAACTCACAAAGATAAATGCAATAAATTCAATAAGATCCATACGTAAATGAGTATAAATAAATACCATAATTCAACAATATTCAAGGACAATCAAATTTGAATTAAATTTAAATAAAAAAATACAAAATGAACACTTTCACAACAGCAAAACATTTGTGCACATTCAAATGTATTGTACGAATATAACAATAAATATATATATTCTACAATATATATGGCAACAATCGAAAGTATAATATATATACGTGCTATTACAACGTAAAGTATCGTTGGCATTTTTAACTTTTTTACCGCAACATGGCCGCATGCTTTTACAGGAAAGAACTCCAAATAGCATATACTCGCACTCGCATAGTCGCCCACATAAATTGGCCGCAAACCAAAAGTCCCCAGAGACATGAACTGGACGGAAGACGAGTTAAAAATATACAAACATTTCCTTGCACACACACATAAGCATGATCCTTTACAAATTATTGTATCTACAACTGCCGCCTCTGCCGCAGCACTATACAGCAATTGCTATGATCCGCTAGAATTTAAACGCATTTCATTGTAGTGGTGCCGCTGTTTATTTTATTTTACATTTTTATTATTTTTTTTTTTTTCTTACGTGCTTATTTCCTTTATTTCCCTATTTATTTATTTGTCACCATACACGTACTTGTTGTTGTTGGTGCTGGTTTTTGATTTGTACTCCTTTTCATATCTTTCATGGCTAACTGATATTATGTGGTGCGGCTAGACGCATAAATTTTGTGATTTGACAAACAAAAATTATGCCTAGAAGCTTAATGTTTTTCGTGTTTGAATTTACGGCCAAAAATCGGCGTGCTTTGCTGCAATGTTTAACTTTAATAATTGCAAAGACTGAATTTTTTCACTAATTATTTTTAAAATTTGATTTGAAGCTTTTCCAAAAATGACATGAAATACTTTTTAAAATTTAAACGTAATTATGAACGAATAAGCAGAAGAAAAACAATTTAATATTCACAAAAATAATCTGAAACCATTGCCAAATGTCAAATATCAAGCAGATTTCAATTTTTGCCCCATCGAAGCATAAAACATGAAAAAAATACAACTTTTACCACTAACTCCAGCTACTACATAGTAGCTGGACTATACGTTATATTATATATTAAGCTGTTGTCCGAGTATGCTTTTGTCATTTTCGATAACCTTCATATATTTTCAAATACATCACTTGACTTCACGGACTGAAACGAAAGAATTAGGGCATTATTGTTTTCAATTCGATAGATTGCAGTCAACCCAAACGAAATGTACTTAGATGGACCGCGTTTTTAAAATACGCTTATGTATACCTACAACAAATTATATTTTATCTTCTCGAATATTCAATGTAGAGAATTTGTTAATTTTCGAATACATCATCATGTTCTAACGTTGGCCGAACTTTTCTTCCAGAATAGTTGTGCGTGTTGAATTTTGCATTAGCCGGCTTCGAATGGCAAAACCTTTGTGACATTACTTTTTCTGAATTTTGTCACAGAGCTCTCTTGATAGCTTAATTGGTATTTATTTATCGCTATTCTCTCTATTCGTTTATTTCCTGACATTTTTCAAATACTAGTACCAATTGAATATGTCGATATTGTACCATATTTATCAAACCATATATTTCCGTGCAGCACCATATATGCATTTAATTTAATTCTTTACTTACATACATGCATAAATAAAATGTTAACTTTTTGTCATGTTTTATTTTCTGTTGGGATATGGGTGTGCTGTTTGCAAAAGTGACTAATACAAAAGTCACATTATTCACAAACAAATGCCAGAATAACCAAAAAGAGTACGCAACATTAAAACCAACATGTCCTCGCATAATTCACAACAATAACTATATGAATGGTGGCAAAGTTCTTACTTTGCACTGATAATTTGCCCCATATAATGGTATATGTAATTATTAAATAAAGTTTCGATTAATAATTCGAAAATATTAAATTTCAAGATTTTTGTAAAAAAAAATTGTTAATCAAATAATTATTAAAATATTGTCAAATAAATTTATATAAATGACATATTTCAATTTCTTAAAAAGTATATTTATTTATATCCATAGACATCGAACACTTAGCTGCTGAACACTACACCACTGAGGATGTTGAAGATATCGACTACTAAGGAAACCTGAAATCGAGGAATAAAATTTGCACTGAAATTATGCAATTTCTATACCGCATTAATGTCGAAATTTTTTTGCAATAATATCTACAATTTGTTCAATAATATCGAAATGGCCAGTTTTGCAAAATTTCATTACAACATTTTTTTATCGAATCTCGAAAATCTAAGAAAATTTGTTTTCCATTATTTCGAAAAACTTATAAAGACATTATTGTTAATAATTGCATCTAAAATGTTCCTCCATTTTTATAATATCCAATACTGAAGATTTTTTAAAAATTGCACACCTTTGATATTATACCACTGTGCCTTTAGTGCAGTTTAGGGCAAATTCACAAATATAACGCATGCAGCAATGCATGGCGTTCACCACCTAAAATGGTTGGTGACATGTGTAAATAACTACTCATATATTGCAGAAGCAAATGCATATTTACTCATACCTAAATACGATACAAATGCAAAGCCATACTAATGATGATGATGATGATGATGATGATGTTGATGGAATTTTTAATAGGTATTTTTAATATTATTTTACCAGCTCTCGTGCCTATATCAAAGAGTGTAAATTTATTTATACATTTCGATAATACAATTCCATTAGTTTTGTTCCATTTAAAAATGTACATACACTCTAAATAGATTGTATATAGTAGAAGCAAATGTAGCAAATTTTATTAGTTGAAATTTAAAGCAATTTCAATTAAAATGTATCTACTATATAATTTCCAACCCACATACTCGTACATACACATATACTCTCGCATCCATTGCATGTATCATCAAAATCACCCACCCACTGAGAAGAATTATCTGTAATCCTTTGTAAAACTACCAGTTAATGGGATATTTCAAATATTTAAATTAAATTGTTGTTTATTGCGTACAAATGCCAAAGCAACTAAGTAAGTAAGTAAGTAATCAGATTGTTAAATAACAAACACTCATACGATGTGTATAACATGCGGTATGCGGTGTCGAGAAAATCTGAATGCCAACACCAAATAAATACATATGATGTAAGGTTCACTGTAACTACGAGTATGTACTTGTATGTATGCGTAGGTACATATGAACGCATAACTATGAATATTAATTTATGCATGTATGAATAATTGTGCTTCATAATTTATATTTATCAATATCACAAAGGTGGATTATTTAAAACTAATGAACTGTACTACTACTATACTCGTAGTATGTAGGTATTGCTATTACAACGATAATAACCCTTTAGCGAAAATGTCATATTTTGTTACATAACAGATTAGTGTAGAATCGATAGATGCGGTGAGTCATATATACATATATGTATTACTACAGTAGTAGACATTTGAATATACGCGTTTAGTTTTACTTTAGTATTTTACGCGACTTAAGACATGTTGGGGGGATAAAATTAATAGCATTACTTCTAGAGGCGATATATTATGGTCAAAAAAATACGAAGGAATGATGAAAACCCACTTTTGTTTAACTTTAGGAATTGTGCCTCGCAGTTTCAAAATTTCATCACTCGACACGAAACCTTCTATTTTGTTGGTTCTTTTTTTAATCACATTGAATATTGTTAGACTATGAGAGCACTACCCTAGCATATATATATACAAATGTCTATTTCTGCAAATATTGTATGGTTTGTTATTGTAATTATCATTTAAATGTTTCTCTTATTGACGACAACATTTAAAAACAGCATTAAAACACTAAATGCATAAACCATCTAGTAAAAGGCATTCGAAAATGATGCGAATAGTATTAAAAGTAATCATCAAATATATTCAAGCGAAAGTAATATGTTCGATATATATGTATATTGTAGTATATTCGTAATTGAAAAGCAAAACTATAAAGAACAACTGACCTCTGAATCGTTTAATATTATCTATAAAATGCATGTATTTAGCACTATGTACATAGTACATATCTACATATATAGTAAGTATGTGCATATATTTGAAACTGCTTGTCCATATACGAGTATAGGTATCGCAAAATTTTAATTAAAATCATAAAATTTACTCATATTTACTGTCGCACACTATGTAAGCAAAGTGTTTGTCAACAAACAATACCCAACCACAATGTTTTATATGAGTAAGTCTATATATGGGACACTGTGGTTAGATGTTTCATGTACTACATAGTTATGGTAGTGTTTCGCAAAATTTACATAATCATTTTTATAAGAAACTACAAGATTTCTTGGCTAAATGGAGCTACTAATACTCAGCAGCTATCGGTATTCAATGATTTTAAGCTACATACGATCAATAAAGTGGAATTCAATAAAATTCTATTAGCAGCTATAAACTAGTTGACTACATTGACATTTGCTAATATGTTGGAGTGACTGTGTTTTCATAAAAAAAAAAAACTTGTGTCATTGATTTCGCGGTTCTCAAAACCACCAGGGGAAAATTTTGTATATTATTGCAATTCTGAGTAGTCAAGACTCAACACTAATTGCAGATAAATCAACTATTTTAATTAATTATTATTATTATTTTTTTTTTTTTGCTGAATTCAGATTCTAATGCAGCGGTCACATACTCCTTGAACTTTCCTTAGCTGATTGTAACTAAAATATCACAATGTTGCTGGATTAATGTTGTTGTTGGAGTACATTGTGATTAATTATGATGTGAATTTTATGACAAATTGCCACAGTCTCCCATATGTAAGTACATATGTAGACGCACCACGTGTGTAACGGCCACCACAATACTATGGTATCACCTTAGCATGTACGAATATGATGTACATACAATACAATAAATATAACAACAACAACAACAACAACTACTACTACTACTACAACAGTGTAACAAAGGTAATAATACACTTGTTGATGGCGGCCAACATTGATTGAGTTGGTTGTACGGTCAGTGGTCGTCACCGGTCAATAAATTTAAAAATGAATTTCATTATTGTTGTCGCTTTTAACATTATGTTGATGTCGAATGTATAAGGTGTGTATGATATATTCTTAGCCTCAAATGAGAACAATCTTTTTTAGCAAAACTTCTTTTTTGCACTTTTCAACAAATACAAAATATTCCCTTTAGCTTTGTATACTTTCATCTATGATGATCGAGCCAGTTCAGCCTCTAAAATTTATGTTCTAAGTAATATATTTCTATAAAAGACTTGGCTCCACATTTGTTCTCTTAACCAGACGAAGTAAGCCGCTGACAAGAGTTACCTTGCACATCTAGGCGGACGTCATGATTGAATTAATCACTTAATCACTCACTTAAGTATTTAGTACCAACTAGTTTGAGTTATCTTTCACATGATCTTTAGGCTACCAACATAATTGGATTAACTGATGATGCGATACATCAAATCTAATGATTTTTCCATTTTTTTAGTCTAGTCTAAATAATTGGACTCCTCCAGCTATGCCAAATAGGTTCGATTGATTTAATTTGAATTGATTTTTATAATGACCTTGGTGTTGCAGTCAAATCGTTTTTAGTAGAGTCCTTGCTTCAGGTTTGTAGACGTGAAATAATGTGCTGATAGTACACCCTTGTACTAGCGCTTTCCCATGATAGAAGATACTAATTTTATTCTTCAACAAAAGAAAATTTTTTTCAATGAAAATGTTACTCAAATACTATGGCATTTCTTGGCAATTGTTTTCTCTCTCCTCAAGGTAATCAAGGTCAAACAAATTTCGAGTTTTCTTAATAATTCCTTCTGTAGTGACCTGATATTTATTCAACATCAACTAACGACTGTCATCATTAGTCATACTAAAGGAATATCTTGCTAAAGCTATGCACATATCATACAGCAATCATACATAGTGTGGCCAGTGTGACTAATGGCATACAACAGTTGGTGTCAAGCATCAAATTTGCATAAATGTAGGAGTGTATATCCACTAGACACATGCATATGAGTACACAATTTTGTACATTAAAAGTGTCGCCTTTTGCAGCAAAATATGCACGGATATTTGTATGTGGATATGCATATCTACTACTCATATACTTACTCGTAGATATATGTGTGTGTATATGGCTTAGCATAAATTATGCAAACCAACTCAATTAATTAGTCAAAGCTCTTAATTGGTATTTAAAAGAGTTTATTCACTTGATGAGCGTACGAGTTTGGTCATGTTGCATCAATCACTCTATAAAGTTAAACTCGTATAAATAGTGGATTTGTCATAAAATCGAATGGATCATAAAGAATTGTGTGATTATGTGATTTCAATGGAGCGTATAAGTTAATACTACAATTGTTGTTAAGTTGTGTTGCTGTAATTTTTTAGTTATCTATAAGAAATTATATTATTTTATAATAAAGAAATAAAGCATAGAGTGGGTCATGCATCGTCTGCAGTATGTGTTTATAGTATTGTTCATGTATATATAACTAAATATAGTAGTATATTTAAATAGACACACACATACATATAGAAGTATATGTATAGTATATCTATTTAATCAAATCAAAAAGACTATTTATTGGTGAGCACTTTTTATTGAGTCAATTTCTAGTTTATTCTTTTGACTAAAATTTAACTTCCCAGTAGATAAAAAAGAAATATGCTAGAATGCATTTATCTTTTCAAATCGTAAAGTATGAGTAAGTAACTCAATTATGAGCTTACTGAAAGCAAATATTGGATATAAGATTATTGATCTAGTTACATATGAGTTACATTGCCGTTGTCGTTACTAAACTCACTGGAACATGGTTTCACAATATGACATTGCTTATAGTTATATCATATGCATTTAGATTCATCTGTATTTATGTTAGAACTGTCCAATTAAGTATGCGTGAATTCTTTAAAATGTGAAAGCCTGAAGGAAAAAAAATTTTGCTAATAATATAACATTGGAATGCTGCTCAGAATTTTTGAGAATTTTCTAAAAAGATCCAAATCAGTTTTTTCGGTCGAAAGAGTTAATAAAAGAAAATACGATATTCTTATAACTAATTAATCGAACTACTCCATTATGAGAGTAACTTTGTTCCCGATCTTCCTGTTTCAGGAAATAGTCAAATTTTATGTTTTCCTCTGCTCCGCGTCGACTCAAAATTTGATTCAAATCTGACCACATCAACCGATATATCGACTATTGATGCATGCAGCAATACTACGTTCTTTATGCAAAAATTGTAAAATCCAATCGTAGTCTGACTATAAAATTAAGACCGTCTCCTTCGACGTTCACCACCAGGATGACGAGCACGATATGTCCGATCCAGCACAGTCGAAAAACATTATTATTATAGAAGAGCCTCTCAAAGGTGTGGAGGTAGGGGATAAGTATTTATGGGCAAATTTTTGGAAAATTAATGTATGTCGATTCCTTGGTGATTATGGAGTTTTTTTTTTTTTTTTGTGGATTTTTAGATGCTTGTTAGTTAATTATGTAACAAAATCTCCCTCAGAAGACGACTATAAGATAACACATCGTTTAGTTGAAATCATTGGGAGTCAGTCACATATATTACCTAACTAGGAAGTTTATGTAAACCTCGGTTTTGTAGGGCAATCACTTTAAGAGGTGATTATGGAGGGTAAGCATGTTAGGGAAACATGTCGAGGAGAAAAAATTAATGGAGGTTGATCACACTTGTTTCCTCTTTTGGGGCAATGTTTCAATTTTCATAATTTTTGTTTGAGTTTAGGAACAAAATGTGATCTAACCAAGCCATATAAACACCGGATTAGAACTCAGCGATAACAAATATGTATTAAAAATAATCCTCTTGTCTATCGGACAAGAAATTATTATTTTTTAGCGGAAATTATTATTTTTTATAATAAAATTATATTACTATTTTTTGGCTTTGAAAAAATTCCATTACAACTATCAATTCAGATATTATAGCCTAGACATACGGCAGCCTAATTCCGGATTACCGGCGCACTTAATCCGAATAAAATAATAACCTGACAGACGGCAGTATTGCGGATTAACGAAACGGCTGATTGCTGTTTTATTAGGTCTGTCCACTTACATTACTATCACTATCGATTTCTGTCATCTATCACTCTCG
The DNA here is from genome assembly GCA_963854835.1 of Megamerina dolium. Classification (NCBI taxonomy): domain Eukaryota; kingdom Metazoa; phylum Arthropoda; class Insecta; order Diptera; family Megamerinidae; genus Megamerina; species Megamerina dolium. The sequence continues at coordinate 45,941,318 of OY978527.1, forward strand.
ATATGAGAAAATCTACAAGAAGTACGTGAACTGAAAACTATCAGAAACTTGTAAATTGGCATTCACCGTTCGTAATTGACAGCTGGATTTATTTGTTCGCCAACACTTTTCATGTTGAAAACTGTTAACAGTTGTTGAAAGTTTTTTGTTAGCGAACACACCTAATGGTTTGTAAAATGGATGGAGAAAAATTCACAATAGACAATTTTCAGCAGTGTTGCCATCGTAAATTGCCCTAATCCTCTTTTATTTTGAGAATTAACTCATAGAGTTTATGCGGATTAGCTGCAGTTAATGCCCGAGTTAATTCGAATTAATCCGGAATTAGGCTGCCGTCTGTCTAGGCTATTAGAATGATCTATGACTATATTCTGCTGTAAATCTCACTCAAAGTTATTAACACCGAAATAAATGATAAATTATTAGCACTCAGCGCCTCCTGAAAATTTCCTACCTGTCTAATGTACACTAGTGCAAGTATAACTCAATACAAAAAATACGTCTGTCGTTCTATCGTCTGAACATATTTTTATCAATTGCTTATCAAATGCAATCAACGTGATTCCCCACTCAACACCTCTCATACATACACACATATACAAACACACATACACAACAATATATTTATTTGCATAGACGGTAGTTCTTCTACAAATATTTGTTGAAAGATTCTCTACTTATATACTCGATATTGAATCAAGCACACATGAAATCCGGCATAAGAAGAACCGCCTTTTTTATTAGCTCATCTCCCCGCATATAATTTGTGTGTGTGTGTGTGTGTGTGTGAAAATCAACTTTTAAATTGTAGCAAATTTCATTTAGGTTACTTGCAGTCTAGCAATCTACTTTATTGCTGTTTCTTCGTGTGGCAACTTCAACTTCTTAACGGATAATACCAATTGTTAGAGAAGTTTGTAAAAATTACCTTTTTTCATTTGCACATGTGGGTGTATGTTGGTGAAGAAACAGACATAAATGTAGACAGTCAAATGAGCGATATCAAAGTCAAGTAAATACTTCGATGTATAATAGAGGATGAGTCCTTTTTGAGCCTATAACAGACTGTTGATAGCTGTTGTCCTTGCTCGTCTCGACATACTGGCTTGTGTGCATACATTAGAGTATATGCACTCATACGTATGTATATGCAGCAATAAGTATCTTGCATCTTGTTGCATTTTAATATTGTGTCTGCAAGCAGAGTATATATACACATATTCATATCTATATTCTACGGGCATAGAGAGATACGTTCAGTCAAAGGAAATTGCTTTTCAGCAATGCCGAACAAGACAAAACGAAAAGGCACACACTAGAAAATTATTTGATTTTTATGCACTCGCTTAAGTAAAACTGACTAGAGACACATTTATTTTCACTACCATATACGCCATATACTCAGACAATAAATGTAAATCGAAGCCCACAAGAGAGAACAGAAGCAAGGAATAGAGTTAAATAATAATTCAAGTAGCTACTAACATGATTTGCCCTATTCAAGTTTGAACTTTATTCACAAATTTCCATTTATAATTTATTTATTTGCAAGCATTTGCAGTTAAGCCCAGAAAACAGCGCTAAAGTTATTGTAGATACGAAGCAATATCACTCCATTCATACATACTCATAGACATTCATATATGAATAAAATCTCAAGGAATGAACACGCCTTTCAACCAACATGCAATATATATACTATGTGTAAATATGTTTGCATATTTGTTTACTTTCTTTTCATACTACAAAAAACACAAACACATGCAAGTACCTAACATATACGAACAAAACCATATTCAACCATTTACATATGTACGTTCACAGAACATAGTAAATCGTTTTAATAGTTGACATTCTTCATGCTTAAATTCTAAAAAACTTAATTATGCATGGTTAACACGAAAACTCAATAAATTTTACAATAAGTAAGTCGGTTTGCGTGCGTACGTTTGTTTGTTGGTTGGATCCTATGCTCAAGCCTATGCAAGCAAATATAAATTGAAGGTATCGTATCGTATGTACCTAATATATTTATATATACATATACCTATATATGCTGGTGTAAATATATATTCGTATATGTAAAGCGACTTTAAAATTTATTCAAAATATATGTTAGCAGATGCTTACCAAGCGGGCATGGAGGCAATAACATATGCTTTAAGGCTACCTTATGTACGAGTAAATACTCATACAAACACAATTTGTGAATACTTATATATCGCACATAAATATAACGGTAAGTAAAATAATACTTCGAATTGGTAGAACCAAAAAACTTACCTCTGCAAATAAGTATGAATATTAGATATGTGCAATAAAATTTTCACAATTTAAAAATATGATTTTTATGTGTTCTTTTTAATGGAAAATGTTACTTAAATTTTGTTTTTCGACAATAATTTGACGAGGTGAATCTAGCTAGATCCATCTATTTTAGAAAGGTCTTTGCGAGAACTTTGATGCCAAACCGCATTTATTGCTAATTGTGTGAAACGGAAATATATCTGTAGATCATCCATTCTCCAACCAACTAACAAGCCAACCACCACAAATTATATTCTCAAAACAATATAATAATTTTTTTTTTTTTGAAGATTCTAATATACTCGTAAAGCTCATAAATTAATTTAGTTCGGTAAGAAACTGATTGAACCAAATAAGAGATGCAAGAGTAAATTGGTGCTCAGTTGTGACAAAAGTGGACTAAATTATTATCAAAATGCAGTGTCTCTAAAATAAATAAAAGCAGGTTTTTCTTATAAATAATTGGAATTCATGATTTTATTGATGGTTTTTATAATTGCAACTACATACATGCTGTCAAAGTCGCAAATAAGATTTCAAGGTGCGACACTCCACCAGAATACCATGAATAAACTATATAGGCTGATATTATGCCTGGAATTATGACGACTGGCGAATGCGACCTAAAGTTTCAATATTTTTTTTCACAACTAATAATCTTCATATGAACGGCAATATATCGATTGGGACATTTTCCAAATTTTCTGTTATTAAAATGTAGCCCAAGTCAAAATAAAACGTCCGCCTGAACATTTCAATGATATAAAAGCACATATTAATTGCATTTTCTGATCAAATATCTTAATGTCATATTTCAAAAATGGTTGAAAATTTCCATCAATAATTTCTCGTTTTGATAAATTCCCTACGATGAAATATTACTAGAAATAATTAAATGAAATTTCGAATCAATCACGCATCATTCATTTAACATGATTCTATGTGCACGAAGGAGTGGCTCATCGCCACTGAAACCTCATCCTAGGAAACCTCTTCTCATGTGAAATTGTATCCGCATTCATAGGAGTAAAATATTCCGGCGGCTGTTTTATTTTAACTTGGGCCACATTTCATTGAAAGCAAATATGGAGAAATGTCCAATCAGAGATCGGCCCAATTTTGTCTCACGAAGAAAATTTACAATTTTTACAGATAATAGATATTTTCATCTTCATCTGTAGTCGATCGGCCGTCGCTCTGAATTAATGTCGAAAAATGTTTCCAAAATAATACCCAAATATTTTTGTAGGTGAAATAAACCTTTTCGACATTATTGCAAATACTTCACCCTATACATTTTAATTGTTTAACATTATATCAAAAAACAGAATGTATAGATTTTGACTTTCGATTTTATTGCCATAATTCCTGTCGAAAATCGAACTTAATAATTTTGCAATAATGTCAAAAATCGAATTCCTTACATTTTTTCGACATTATTTCAAATTTGAATGCAATAATATCGAAAAAGTGCCAACAATATGTTTTTCAACATTATTGCAAAAAATTTGCGACTTTGATTCATTCGAAATCTACCCTTGGGTATCGTTATCATTTGTTTGCCTTGCATTTTTTCCTAACGAATATTGATGGAGTTCTAATACGAGTGCCATAAACGATAAAAACAACATGATAAATACACTTGCAGTCAAAAACAAACGTGAAAGGAGCAATAGAAAAGTGAATTCACACAAATATACTAACAATCATAAACGTAACAACAACAACAACAGCAAGTAAGATTACAATTCACAAAGTACATTAACAAACGTACAATTTCTATCAAAAGATGCGAAAGCGCATACGAATAAATGTGTTTCTGTGTGTGTGTTTGTGTGCAAGTGTGTCCGTTTGCAAAGTGTCAAAAGCTCAAATATCTCTCATTGTCAGTACCTAGTTGCAACAATATATGTATCGCCATAAAAGGTAAAAGTGGTAACAATAAGAACAACAGAGCAATGGCAAAATCAACAACAAGAACACATACCAACATCAAAAACAAACCGAACACGAGTAAGGGTAAAACAACAAAAACAACAACAACACCAACAACAACACTTACATAAATAAACATTGTTCATGCACCGGAGTAACACTTGTGCAAAGGAAACAACAAACGTCCGACCAGTGCAACATAGGAAATGAGCAACAATGGTGTTACCAACCTAAATGCATCAATGCATTTCATCAGTGTGAATGTGTGTGAGTGTGTGGGTGGGTGTTTAAGTACATTGGGTGCATGTTGGTCGTTGAAAATAATGCTGTGTATGCATTGTAAAGTATATACAATACGTTTTGTGTTTCATGACGACCGATCGGTTATGCTGGCACACACACACACACACTCACAAACACAAGCACACAAATGTGTGTGTATATATTATTGTAAATGCATACCTATGTGTGTAGTCTTAACTTAACATGGGGAGAGACCAATGCCATGACATAAGTGGTGATGCAAAGTTACAGATCACGCAATTGCCAAGTTCACCCCCACTCATCGAAGTATTAAGTTAAAGTGTAGTAAGCAATTGTTGTGCACAAAAGTTGAATAAACGCATTGTTGAATCGAGGACAAAAAGGACGTTAGAATCAATCAACAACTATGCATTGCAATTGCATCAGCCATTCTCTCTGTACGAGTATATGTTTCGTAAAATGCGTCACATTTCTTGAATTGTCCAATACTCCTACGCTTTGGTACGGTTTCGATATTTCTGTTCGCCTGCACGCTGGTAAAATGAATTACACGCGATATCATACTGATTTACGATTGGTATTGTTGCCGACTTGTTATCGTGTCACGTGTTTGACTGGCTGGCATGCATCTATGCAAACAGTTTCTATCGGAACCATATGTACATACATGCACTTGATTACAAAAACGGCCATCTAAGTTAATTTTGTGTGGCAACCATCCATTATTTTGTTTCTTAAGGGAAAATGTTTGTATTCGCATTATTTGCTAAATCATACCACCATGTTGTATGTGTCAGTCTAAATCAATCTAATCTGCTAACTTGTCTAACAGTAACAATCAATAAGCGCTTATGCCGAGTTAAGAAAGAACTGAGTATAGTGCACGGTTTTGTGATTTCAAAATGCAGCAATCGCCTATTTTGAAGGATTACAACAACAAAAATGTGTGAGTCAACTAATGCTGATGATAACGAGGAGATAAATGATACCGCATCGAGGTCAAAGTTAAAAACATGGGCAAAAACCATTAAATTTGCCCGGAAATCACCTCCATCAATATTTTGTTAAACGTGCATACCCTTTGTCTTCATTCATTAGGGCGGATACCCTACAAAATTGATATTATACTTTTATAGAATTTTTTTCCTCCGCACCTAGGAGTCGCCTTAGAGCTAAAAGAGTTATTATAGAGTACTCGAATTGTTTGACCCTAATATTTTTTCCGAACATACATATCCTCTATCTTCACTCTTCCGGATATCTCCTGTACAACAGAAACGATTTTACAACTTACACTCCCACCGCTCCCAGAATGCCCCTACAGGGGTGAAATATATTGTATTATTGGACTTCAAATAAGTTTTCACCACAACATTTTTTCCAAACATCTAATCCTCTATTTGCTTCCGCAAAGGGAGATTCCCTATAAAGTTATCCTTAAACATGGTAAAATCAACAAATAGTTCTATAATTGCCCAGGAATCAATTCTGGCACAGAATGTCCGATCTGATTTATACATTCTGCTCTAATATCAAAATAAATTCCCTTAAGTTTCAGGGTTGGTGACATTCCATGGACAATTTTCTATCAATGGAAACCCAGTAGAACTTCGATGTTAGAGTTTGCCGCTGTTTCCTGAATTTGATTCCATAAGATCAAATTGGTTTGAGTGAAGCTTTATATAATAGTAACTTGGTGTTCAGCTTCGGTTGGGATGATTTGTTTCACAACAAGTTTAGACTCGTTGGCTTTAACCCCAGAGTTTTTCGCTTCGTGAAAATGTGGCTTCCCATGTGAGTTTTGCATCCAAATGAAGACTCAAAAATTTAGTTATGTTTCATTGGAGACTGTGTCATCCGCAAATGCTCGAAATAGCGCATTTGATGGGGTCGACAAATCATGGGGGTACAACAGATATTGAATGGGACTTATTATGTTACGCGGCAGAACAGTAATTAAGATTGGTCTTTTTAAGAACAGAGGTACAAGAGTGCAATGACATCGTTGGTTTGTGTCTAGGATATTTTATTGGGTTATTGGTGGGTGTATTGGATATTAATTCTGGTTTGGGTGGGTGTCTTTACTATTATTGTGGCTCTGGTACAGAGCTGTAAAAGAATTGAATCAATACGGAATTCACTCACCCTTAATTCATTTAAAAGCTGCATCAACGAGGCTGCACTCTTTTGCTTCGACGAACCATTCATCATTCTCAAAAGCTTAAAATTATCACACTTTCCAATTCAGTAAAGAATGGGAATTGAAAAATATCAATCCCATTCTTCAAAGGCTTAAAAATATGATGAATTCATTCAATATTATAACTCTTTTAAACTCTGAAATACTGGAAATATGATATTATTTATTACCATGAAAAGCATAGCTGCTTTGGAACAAAGCCCATGGTGTTATTATGAAGGTAGAGCAACTTCAAAAAATTCCTATTGGTTGCGCGGTATAATGTCAAAAACTGGCTTCTTATAGTATCAAGCTAGTGTGTTTCTTGTTTCCTTTTCAACTTCTTCTTCTTCTTTTCCCATATGTTTGTTGTTGTTTTATTTACTTTTTTCCTTCATTCATGAGAACTTTCCCCAATGGCTCTACCTTGAGTTTTTATACCATGACAAAACCAATCAGCTGTCATTATTCACATAAATAAGCGAATTATAGTTTATAAATTTTTGGCTTTGAAATGTTTATAAAGTTGGTTGTTGGAGGTATTTCATTGGCTTGTTGCGTTTCATAAATTGGTTTCGAAACACAAACATACATGTGAGCATATTTGAATATATAATAATTGTATTTGATCAATTTTGATTTTTTGCATTTAATACTTTCTTTATATTTAATATAAGCCAATGGCAACCCAGAAATGAAAAATCCAACAACCATACAGATATTTTGTAAACAACAAAACGGGAAGAAGAAGAAAGGATGTCAGCTTGCTACTGAATGCATATCGCCACTGCTATTCTTTTTAGGCTGCAGCCATCTGCGACTGCATTCATTAAAATTTCAATTCAGTGTGAATTCTTTAGCATTTTCAATTCATGAATTGAAAACGAATAGAACTCATTCATTTTTATCAGCCTAAAGATTTCACACACTGAATGGTAGAAAAAAAGATTGCAGCTTTTCAAATTTTAAATAAAAGAATTAAAAGTGAAAATGAGTACACACTTTTACAGCTCTGCTCTGGTAGTATCAAATAAGCTTATAGACTAGGTAGACGGCAGCGTTATTGCGAATAATCGGCGCATCTAATCCGAATAAAATATTAACCTGACAGACGGTAGTATTGCGGATTAACTAAACAGCTGATTGCTGTCTTATTAGGTCTGTTCACTTACATTACTATCACTATCAATTTCTGTCATCTGTCACTCTCGATATGAGAAAATCTACAAAAAGTACGTAAACTGAAAACTATCAGAAACTTGTAAATTGACATTCACAGTTCGTAATTGACAGCTGGATTTATTTTTTCTCCAACGCTTTTCATGTCTAAAACTGTTAACACTTTTTGAAAGTATTTTTATATGCGAACACACCTATTGTTTTGTAAGTTGGATCGAGAAAAATTCACAATACAAATTCTTCAGCAGTGTTGCCATCGAAAATGGGCCTAATCCTCTTTAATTTTGAGAATTAACTCATAGAGTCAATGTGTATTAGCTGCAGTTAATGTCCGAGTAAATTCGAATTAAATCGTTAATCCGGATTAACGCTGCCGTCTGTCAGGGCTATTAGATATTATCAGATCAGTCCAAGTCTAGTATGATCAGATCGGATCAGTCCAGGTCTGGTATTATCTGGTTTTCTCGTTTTTTTCTATTTCAATCTGAATTTTTTTAGATAGTTGGTTTAATGAATCTTCACTAAACGAAATCGATTGTAAATATTTGGATTAATTCCACTTCTTAGTGAAAAGAAAGAGACAAAAGTCAAGAGAAAAAGGAGAATGAAGTTGTCAATTTAATCAATCTTCTTGTTGAAAAGACGAAATATTTTCATACAACCACTTAACAAAATATACGTTTTGTAATATCTATTTTTCCCACATTCCAAATTCGTAATAAAATCGAAAATCGATTGAAAAATCACTTAAGAGCTAATTGCAAAATGTGGAAAGTGACCAGAAAAGACCAGATTTTTGTGGTAAATCGAACATTTGACGATAATAAAACACTAAATCAGACTTACATACAATCTCCACTAGCTCACTTAAGAAACATAATCACGGTGTTATTGTACCATGTTATTTGTATAAATAAATTTTAAATTGCATAGTATTTCTACAAGTGGACATTAATAAATTAAAAACACATTACATATGCTAATATGTTTGCAAACACTATTATACTATTGTATATATTTAATTAATGCCACTTTAGTTCAAAAACAACTCTATTGGAGTCATATGAAAACACTCATCTGTGATTATGGAATGTATCATTTTGATGTGTAAATTTAAGCCACGACCTATGAACTACGAGTATTGTAAATACCACTTAAACACAACATACAATCTCAATCCTTTAATACACTCAACACATCTAAGTGTCTACTACTAACCAGTCAACCACTACTACCGTACTACATACGAGTACATTATCATACATTATCATACTATATTTATACACTCATACTCATAGGTAAGTAAGAGAGCCACAATTTGCAAACGCCTATCACTAACAAAAATAAGAAGCTGACTCAGACATCCTAAATCAGTAAGTAAGTAGTATAGCATGTGTTTATTTATGTAGCCTATACATACTATGTACAGTATATGTATGTGCATACAAGTGTATTAAGTGTCATAATTATTGATGAAGGTGGAATTAAAGCAAGATTATTGATTACTGCACGAAATTGGATTAATGCGCACGATAAAGTGTATGTGTGTGTGTGAGCTAAAGAGCAATATACTCGTACATTTGCACTTACAAATACTCAGTATATACTCCAATATATGGACTAAAGCAACTGAACACATGAAGACAGCAGTCGAAATGATATTCGAATACAATCAAAATATCATCATTTCAGTTATGTACGAATAGGTATGAATATGGGTTAAGTACGTATAAAATCAATAAGTTGTTTATATTGTAGCAAATTGATAGGACGTTGAGTATAACGAAGCCACATTCCATCTATTAACATCATAATATGGTTGTATAGGACAGGTAGTGTAATCAAATTACCAATTAAACGTTACTACCTGTCTACATAGCTACACATATAACAGTATTCACATATAGTATGTGATTATGTATGTTCGTATATATATTACGTAGTCGTACGTATACGTAAGGTATACGTTAGTAACGATAATACAACCCATCATCGCTAATGCAGAGTACTCTAAGTACCAACTCATCGAAATGGTTTCCGCAACTAAATGAACAACTAAAACAGGCATCAACAAGGATATCGTCGCATTGAATACTTAGTTTGCTACTTTGATTGAGTAATCGAGATGCTTGACTATACGTACTATATTTGACGTTAGCTTTTGAAAGGAATAACAAAAACAATTTCTGTGTCACAAACACAAGTAGTTGACAATTGCCGTATAACCAATGTACTTTTACAAATGTACTTAACATGTATGTAGCTACTACCTACGTAAACCAATTGCTAGTAATGATGATACATTTTGATGATGATAATGAAGCTATGCCGTTGACCTCGACATACTTAATTAATGCAATTCTTATTGTATTGCGACTAATTATGAGATTTCGATAAAATCGTAATCAATGAAATAATAAGTGTGTACAATTAGCTGAGAGTGTAGTTATTCTGAGTTACCATTAAAATGAATGCAGATGATACAATTTATATTTATATAATTTATATTGTAACTGCTGGAGGTACTGATTTGTCTTCAACGTCATGACACTGACTCAATTCTTACGCAACCAAAATAAGCCGCGCTTCAAAAAGTATAAATTAGTTCGTGCGTTTTCTTTTCGAAAATTGAAATTTTGCTGTGAAAAATTGGTTATACATTCAATGTTCGAAGTATTATCCGTCGATAACCACTACTTTTTCCCCATCTTTAGGGCAGCATAAGGATTCCGCGAAGAATTCAACATGTATTGAGGCAATCCATGAATCGATCCAATTTTTGGCTTCTTCGTAAGAATGGAATATTCTTCCATTCCGTGTGTCATCGATCGGAACAAGTGGTAATCGGAAGAAGCAATGTCTGGTGTATACTGCGGATGGGGTACGACTTCCCATTTGAGCATTTCCAAGAACGTTTTAACGGGCCCAGCAACATTTGACCGCGCATTATCATGTTGCAAAATAATTTTGTGGCGCCTATCGGCGTATTGCAACCATTTTATCGCAATGCTCGGCTCAAACGCATTAATTGTCGTCTGTACAGGTGATCGTCTGACGCGATTTCAACAGCTCATGATACACCACATCAAGCTGGTCCCACCAAATATTAGGTATGGCTGGGTTATCCATACGTCTCCCGACGTTTTGGATTATCGTAATGGACCCACCAACGCCAGTCATAATTCGATGCAAAAAACCCTTTCTTTTTTGCATTTCGAGCAGTTATTTACACGAGAAAAAACGGCATTCGACGTCTCTTGGCTTCAGTTCATACGGCTACCAATTTCTACCATTTCTAATTGTTGGCTGAGTGACTCCAAGTGTTTTTGTGATGGATCTTTATAGAGCCTTTCCTCCAATTTATCATCCTCAAACTTTTGTGGCGCTCGGGGTCGTTCTTCGTCTTCCAAATCAAAATTGCAACTTTCAAATCTTAGAAACCATTTCTGACTCGTTCGTTCAGCTAAAGCATGATAAACTTCCACGAAAATAAGATGAATTTCGTCAGTCTTTTTCTGCATATTTAAGTAATGAAGTAAAATTCCCCGCAAAATGACATTATTCGGTACAAAAGTTTACATCTTCAGAGATTATTATGTTGTTTACACTTCATCGAAATGACAGATCCTGAAAAAGAAAGCCTAATGATGACACTTCAAAATGACGGTATTGCCAGATGAAGCAATGGAATAATAAACTAGTTGCGACATCTGTTATCAAATCCCCACAAACTAATTTATACTCCAAATAAATATTTTGCTTAATATAATTGCTATAGCTTAAATGGCTCATTCGATTATCATTGATTTCGGCCCTTTCAATTTCACTTGAATTCTGAGGAGGCTAATAAACAAACATAAATTCTTCGCTGAAAAATATCGCAGAATCACACAGTGTCCAGGAAAATGAAAAAAAAATAAAATTACGTCAATCCGTTATTGGTTAAATTGTATTCTATATATTAATAAATGAACCCTAATAATCACCCCTAAAATGCGTCATAACATTTCCGACAACTCTCTATATTAACAAAAATATCCTCACATTCACTCAGTAAAGTAAAATACTACAAATCCAAATAAGTGATACTCGTATCTGTTTAAACTATTTTAAAAAAAATTATTTATTCTCACTCTAAAGATATGTTACTGAGCTGGAATTCAATAGATGTGTTTTATTATTCAGCAGATTATTATTATTGATGATTCATTGAAATGATGACATCTGATCAATGTATTAATATGCTCCCCTAATGCATGGGGTTTCTCTTGAAAACTAAATACAGTTCATCCTAATGGCAACACCTTCAGTGAGCACAAATTATGTGCATGTATAACTCTGAATAAGACTAAAGCTGAGTACAAAGAATATATTTGTTTTTATTTTCATCTAAACAACAAATTTGGCCACTTAAAATTTAGTTAAACAACAAAATTAATAAATACTAGCTTTATCTAGTAAACTCTTTCAGTAGTAAAGCTCCTCATAGCGCACATATAGCAATCTAATGGACTAGCGAGACTCTTTGTATATCAGTTATAATTGATAACTCGGTTGTTATGGCCATCATCATGGTTGTTAGTACGCCATCATCATTGCAATCAAATTTTGATTTTTTATTTTAATTAGCACTCAATCCTATCACTGCAAAAATATAAATCATTATTTTGAGAATAGCAAAAAAACAAATGAAGAAAAAAGAAACAAATCTCTTATCGGTATCTTGGCATGAAGATACGTATATAATTGCTTCTACATATATATTTATATATTTACAATTGACTGATAAAATCTAACAAGTGATATGAGTAAGTATTGAGCAGCAAATGCTTTCATATCTCTTACACACACACGCATGAGTCATTAATTAATTAAAGACTTGACTGTTGTCGCAGCAATTGAAGTACGAACGAGCGAGTTGTTCTCATTAAAAAAGTAGTTTTAGTCGAAAGATGTCAGACGAATATTTTGTAGAACATCCAAGTGCTGATGTCTCAACAAATATATACGCATCATACGCATTACCTGATGCCATCATGCGTAGACGTCTGCATCCTTATGTCAAGCATTTGCTTGTCGCACTTGGAATAGTACTAATTGCTTCTGCTGTAGCTTGGAAATGTAACTTTCATCGAAATGGGGTCACACTTACAAGTAAAAATACTGCGCTCGTTGCTGCGAGCAACGAAACAATAGCACAGCTGCTGGAGAGAGAAGTGCGTGTCTTGTGCTGGGTGATGACAACACCGGCGAATCATAAAACAAAAGCCATACATGTCTTGAGGACTTGGGGCAAACGTTGTAATCGTATAGTGTTTGTAACCTCGCAAGAGGATGATGAATTGAATACGATTGTGTTGTCGGTAGAGGACAAATATGAAAATTTGTGGGGTAAAACTCGTGAGGCATTTCGATATATTCATCAACATTATAACGATGAAGCTGATTGGTTTATGAAAGCCGATGACGATACGTAAGTGAACTGAGAGTGAGAGTGTGTGATACTTATTGCATACAATACAAATAACTTTCCATCTTTACTTGTACTTGTATAGCTATGTTTTTGTGGAGAACTTGCGTTATATGCTCTATGCATATAGCCCAGAGATGCCAATTTATTTTGGCTACAACTTCAAATTGTATGGTGTAAAGGATGAGGTAATATGAAACAAAAAAAAATTTTTGCAATAGTCCAAATGTAATATATTTCTCTTTACTCTTCTACAATTGCATATACATACTTAGTCGTATATGTCCGGTGGCAGTGGTTATGTACTAAGTAAGGAAGCTCTAAGACGTTTTGTCGAAACTTCATTCAATGAGTCCGACTACAAATGTCGTATTAACGAAGATAATGGTGCCGAAGATGTAGAAATGGGCTTATGCCTATATGAAGCTGGTGTACTGGCTGGTGATTCACGTGATATCAATCATAAAAATCGCTTTTTGCCCTTTGAACCACATGCGGCATTAATTGCAAATCATTATGGCAAAGATTTCTGGATATATGGTCACAGTCATTATCATGTGCGCAATGTAAGAAGAGCTTAATTCAAAAAATGTATTTATTTATTATTAATCTTTGTATTCGTTTTTCTTCCCTTTTCTTCTACTTTTAAGTGCCGCGATTGTTTATCGAATTATGCAATTGCCTTCCATTATGTTCATCCCGATGATATGTATATGTATGACTACTTTAAATATGAATTTGAAGCCATTGGCTTGGAAGTCGAGAAGGATCGCCTACCGAGACGACTAAATTTGAGTGAAATTGTGATACCAAAATGTGATAACTTGAATTAAAATATATTCATATGCTTACTATATATACAATGTTTATTGAAAAACATTACTGAAATGTATACTTTCTTATAAGCAAGCACGTCTCTTTCTCTGTTAGCATAGTTAGCATGGTTGGCATGAGGACTTTATAAAAAGTTGAGACTAAACTTAGCATGAGCAACATATGGGTACGACTTCTATTGAACATAATTATTTCATTTGTTAACTTCCACACGGAGCAATCAATGAGATTCACCTCGTAATTGCTTTAAATTTTTACACATTATAACTCACTAGGACGGCCCACGCCTACTATTTACTAGAGCTCTCATACTAAATCCCCTACAAGACCGAGTTCATTCGTATGGTTGTGCGAACTAAGTTTGGAAGAATTTTTACTTCTTTCATCACTTTTTTTATTAATGTACAATTATTTTACAAAGATTTTCAGCAAAAAATTAATAATAATAACAATAAAATATATCTTCCCTGAATATGCTACTCTTGCGACAATGTTTCCTTTTCCAGAATATCATCGCTGTTCGGCCTACGACGTTGGTCTCTTGTCAAATGCACCACACCCACTTTATGCATGTTATGTGTTTCTGAATCTTCGATCTCACTCGCCGGAACATCTTCATCGCTGCTGGGCGAACGTTGAACACGTAATAGATTTTCTCTCAACAATGGTGGAGGTATATGCGTATTGCTCTCTATGTTCGTTTGATCACTTGATGTGAGTTTGAATTGTTGTGATACATTCACTGCAATCAAAATGAGGCAGAATATCGAAATTATATTGAAATTCATTGTGTTCTGTTTTATTTTTATGTCGTTTTATTTTGATATGTTTCTTGTTTGCTTTCTAAATAAATACTAAACTTGAAAATGAAAATACTTTCAGATTTACTTAATCGAAATTATTGTTTATTATTTCTTCATTGCCATTTAAGCTGATCTTCTATACATGTTATCATCGCAAAATGTTCCAAGATCAACAAAATAGAATGGTATTAGTAAGCATGCGCCATTAAGGTCTGTCAACAATTATTTGCCGTACATGGGTGTCACTTTGTCTGGCATGCATGTACATTAGTGTGTCAAATAGTTCTATGTGTAAAAAATTTCTCAAGATTCAAACAGAACTTCTTCCTAAAAATATTTATTTGATAATTATCGGCAATGTCAGGATGGATAAAGAACATCTTCCTGATATCCGTTCACCTTCATTTTTATACCTAAAATAATAATTTCTAGTTGAAGTGATGATATACATTTTTAACAAAATGTTGTATCCATGCAATGAAGTTGCACCTTAATATACATAGACCTACATATGTATTCTATTGAAACAGGGAAACCCCCTCGTTCTGAGAATGCAATATTTGTTTTCTTATTATGTAGCAGTCGTACTTAAAATCGTATAAATATATGATTGTATTTTCCATTCTAACGAAATCTGTAGCTAGTAGTTCACTTGGGTTATCTGTATAGGCGAGATGCTATACATACTAAATAACATAATAAATTATTATTATTGTTTCAATTTATTCAATAATTCTAATGAAATTCAATAAATTAATCTGCACAAGCATATTTTGAAACCAACTTTGCAACCGCAAGGTAATGTTACGGAGATTGAAACAAATGGTAGTTCGACTATCCAAGATCAAAACTATACGGTTGAAGGTTTCATATTTTCTATTTAAATTTGAACTTCTGCCAATTCTTCAAAAATATGTTTTTTATTCTGGTGTTGTTTTGGTAGAATACCAAATTCTATCTCTTGATCACTTTCAGCACGACTTGAGACAATCTGGCCACTCATCGATCGCGAAACGCACTTCATGCATGAGAAAATTATCCACTGCACGGACAACGGCTTGCTTCAATATTTTGGGTATAGAGTATACCAAGCCATGCCCTCTAATATGGACTACAACTTGTAATCCAACGGGTTGAAGCCTGGACTACCAGCTGGCCAATTGAGTCGTTTTTGCCTTGTGAACTGGAGCAGAGGCTTCTTTGGATCATCGGGATGACCTGGGATGCTTCTCTGGATAACCGAGCATACACACGATCGTTCTGTTTATTGAACGATTCTTCTACGGTGAAGATTTTCTCGCCAGTACACAGAATTTGTCTGTGAGCGTTCCGGCGGCTTAACGCTTTCAGTTTTCGCTTGCGTTTTCCCTCCTTTGCGGCCCTGAGCAGGTGTTCAGTGTGTCGCTTGTACGCGCTGAGTCCAAAATCTTAATAGACTCAGCGCAGCGGTTTTCGGTCGATTCGTTTCTTTGATCGCTTTTGGAGTTCTCACAATGCGCGGACGGCCGGATCTTTGACGGCCTCGTACTCCACCAGTATCCTCAAACAACTTTACAGTACGATACACAAAACGGGAGTGATTCCAAGCGGTCGCAACGTCCGAAAGATATCGCCTTTTCATGTAGCATTTTAGTAGGCCAACTACAACAATACGATTTTCAATGTCGCCCCAATTCATGATTTTTTTTTTTTTTTTTTTTTTTATTGGATCTTTCTAAAATTACTTAGAAACTAACAATAAGTAATCAAATCTTACAAACTAAATAAAATTATGTGATATTCCCAAAGTTCCATCACAATTTGTTGAGTCGCGAGGTATAGCAATTTCAGAGCATATTCAGTGTGTCTTTTCTTTTTAATCGACGATGCCCCGTGCTCAGCAACAATTGCCTAGCAAGGGGATTCGGATGATTGTGTAATTTTTGAATGTAGCTTCTGCAAGACATTGCAACTTCCTCAGAAATTGTGGGTACATTTAAATCTCGATGGATGTTAACGTTCCTCATATACCAAGGCGCGTTTACAATAATTCGCAGACACTTGGATTGTATTCGCTGCAATTTTTCGATATTTGAGGGAGATGCGGTGCCCCAAAACTGAATACCATAAGTCCAGATTGGCTTCAGGATTGCTTTATATAATAGCACTTTGTATTCGAGATTCAACTTTGATCTTTTGTGTAGCAGCCACCATAACTGATTAATTTTAAGTTTGATCTGAGTTTTCTTTGCCTCTATGTGATTTTTCCAGGTCAGCCTTCTGTCGAGGTGAATACCCAAGTACTTTGTTGAGGAACATTGTGGAACTGATTGGCCATTTATTTTAAGTGGGGGACATGTATCTAGCCTTAGCGTGAAGGTTACATGTACGCTCTTTGATTCATTGACTTTTATACGCCATTTTGCTATCCAGATTTCGAGAGAATCGACATGAGTCTGCAGGAGTTTAGTAGCTTCTATGGGGTTAGAGCGAGAGCACAATATTGCCGTATCATCAGCAAAGGTCGATATGAATGTATAGTTATTGTTGGGCATATCTGAAGTGTATAAGAGATACAGTAAGGGACCCAAAACGCTTCCTTGAGGAACGCCATCGTGAATATCCAATGGATTTATTGTGTAATCCTTGTGATGTACGAGAAATTGTCTTTTCGTGAGGTAGCTACTGAGCAATGAGGAGATATTTGCAGGCAGTAATAGTTTGAGTTTGTAAATAAGGCCATCATGCCATACTTTATCGAAAGCTTGAGTGATATCAAGAAAGACAGCTGAGCAATACTTTTTTTCTTCAAAAGTGCTCCTTATCAGAGTTACAATGCGGTGGACTTGTTCTATTGTGCCGTGCTGTTTTCTAAATCCAAACTGATGTTGAGGAATCACTTGGTTGAGATTAATAAATGGAGTTATATACATGACAAGTAGCTTTTCGAATACTTCAGAAAGTAGAGGCAGGAGGCTGATAGGTGTGTACGATTCATGATTGTAAACAATTTATTCCAAAAACTTTTTACGTGACAATAAAGCATAAATGTCAACTGTCAAATCACAGACAAGATGAAATGGATGCGCCCAATATTGCATTCGTAATGAATGCATTTATTTGTGTATCAATATATATGACTGGACCACGTAACTTCCTTCAAAACAAGATATAAGTATACAATAAATAAATTTGAAATCAAATGTTCACTAATGTAACCAAGTTGGTTATAAAAATTTGTGTATTTTTAATTTAAAATGTTTAAAGCTGATGGAACATTTGCGCTTATTGGCAGATAATCCGTTAAAAAAATCTGTATATAATAAATAGTAAATCTTAAGAACTGTTTATTCACAATTGTTTCGTCATGTGAGTCATTCAAACAAATTTGCAAACTAATTCACATGCACTGCAGCATATATGCAAGCATATTTCGTCTTTTCAATAATACACACTAACTTACCCCCAACGGACATTATTAAGAATGTGGCAATACTTGCCGTGATGCTACATAGAGAACTCAATTCATAGTCACATTGATTATTTTTACCAAAACGAAATAAAAACATTTACCACATTTGGTATTCCATATATTAATGCAATTAATCAAAACTCCATATGGTTTCATCTATGTACGGATATTGCTCATATACATACATACATATCCATAAGTAGTACCTAGTACCAATGTGACAATGTGTACATGCTGATATGCTACAATATGTATATTATGAAAGCAACAGGACATAAATAACTAAATAGAAAAAATCTCATATTCGTATGACGACAGATGCGACATGCAAATATGGACATTTGTACATATAGATCATATAGACGACATCAATAAACGTAAATTTGCAATAATGTGAGCACACACTACTACCTGCATAGAGTAGCAATCACAACTTATTTGACAATGATGAAAGAAATATTCCTGCATTACGAGTGTATTAGCAATATTGCTCATACCTGTAGGTGGAATACATTTATCAGACAATTCTACCACCCTGTATGACTACACATTAGCTAATATTGTAACATATTGTTAAAGTCTTTTTAGTTTTTTTTTTTTTTTTTTTAATTTAGTTATCGTATGTAAACATCGTAAATTGCAAATATTTTCATATACTAAACAGCTTGCAATAATGTCGTAGTTTTATATAGATGTAGATAGATACATGCATTGCTTATACTCGTAGGTGTAAAACAACGCCCACTCAGTGAAATAAGTGGCAGTGCACGATGGCACATGAACTTCATTTGTCGTTGTTCGTTACAATTGCATGTTTTCATAATCAAAGTAAACAATCCATAAAATCCACAAACCAATGTAATGTCAATTGTCCCATCGCATCGATTCGATTCGATTCTCACTGATATCGTTATGGTTTTCTTGTGATGAGGACAACGACATCTCACTATTGCTAGCAATAGCTAGTTGACGGTGAACTCTAACATCAGTACAAAACACCGCCAGCCGCCATTGTCATCATATCAAAGTCACTGCTCGAATATATTTGGTAAACAGAATTTGAATTTCTAATGAAAATTCCTTCAGGATGACAATGAGAATGGTTACTATTAGTGCTTTAATGCTACATACAGAATGTTGTTTTTTTTTTCGTTCTTCAATGATTTCAATTCTGTTTGACATATGTAAATTGAACATCATACATATGTATGTATGTATATGTTAATTAGAAAATGTTTATACTTGCCACTAAGCTAGTTGTATGTCAAGTGTGATAATGTATTCTTCTTACAGCAATTTCCATTTTAGAAATGTTAAACAAATATGTACTATAGTGAATTAACTCTGTATGCATATCGGTATCATTGTAAAAATATTTGCTCAATATTTTTAATACTGAGTTAACAAGAGTTTTCTTATTGAAATATACTTAATTTCAATAATCACTACTATTCCATCGACAATTTGTTGGATAAAATGTTAAAAAGATTATATTCAAAACACTTTGTATAAAAACATGTAATTGACTCGAGGTCGTCATTACATGGACTCCTCGGTCCAATTACTCAACAATTATTCAATAAAAAGTGACAAATCAGAAATGTGAAACTGTTGAAGTAAACTGTTTGTATTGTTTGAAATCCATTTCACTCGTATCCCCCGTAGTTCTCAAGGAAAACTACAAGATGGGAACTCGGGAAATTAATTTTGAGTGACATTCAATATTCAAATTTGCAGTAATATTGCTGAGAGTTTGCGGTTTCCCTGAAATGTGCTTTTGTAACATGTTTTAATCAATTTGTTTTCCAATTCGAGATTAGCTTTTGAAAGTTTGCTCGTAATCCAGGGATATGCGTCTACGTAAAAGAAGCTACAATTCTTCTTCTTCTTATGTAACTATAACAACCGATGATCGATTTAGGCGCCACTTGGATATTCCAAGCGCCGCCTGATTACCCAGCACTTGGTCCTTCCAACGGAGGTTTGGTCTTCCTCTTCTTCTGCGTCCTCCAGCTGGTGCCGAATTAAGTACCCTCTTCGCTGGAGCGTCTTCTTCCATTCGCTCGGCATGACCTAGCCAGCACAGCTGCTGGATTTTGATTCATCTGAATATGTCAATGCCAGCGTACAGCTAATACAGCTCATCGTTGTACCTTATTCGATATTCGCCATCTACGCAAATAGGTCCGAAGATCTTGCGCAGAACTTTTCTCCCGAAATCTCCAAGCATCGTCTCATCCGTGGTGGAAATTGTCCAAGTTTCTGCGCCAGGACAGGAATAATGAGTGTGATTTTCGATCTTCGAAATCTTCGACTACTCAAATGCGTACTCAGCCCAAAGTAACACATGTTAGCAAGAGTTATACTACGCATGATCTCCAGGCTGACGTCATTATAGTTGTACAATACGCAGCTCTAATTGTGAACCTTCGGGAAATTTGAATGCTATATCTTCACATTAAACATGTTGATCTATCAAGAACTTCGTCAAAGAGCTCAATTGTAGAAGACCAGCTCCTCAATTTGGGCCAATTTTTCTAAGGAAGGTCTGAAATTTTTTAGTAGCTGCTTTTGAAAAACGATTCAAAATCTAACAATTAATATTTTGTACACTGTATACTATAATACACTATATGTGTGTACTAATTACGGTAATTACGTAATTAATGTTGACCGTAAAAACTATGGCGAGCGTTTTCTGAGATTCGGGAGCACCATTTTTTCATACTGTTCGTCTTTGGAAAATACAAAATAATCACAGAACAAGCTCAATTGTTGGGTAGATAGAATGATGCATTGGTGACAAAATGATCATATTTCGCATAGCAATAAGCATTTTTTGCATCACAATGTCAAAATATTCCAATCAAAGGCAATTGTAAAGAGTAATTACTTCACTACGATCATCAGAATCAGTCCTCTGTGTTTCCTGACCTGTTTACAAGCACAAAAATGCCTTCATGAAGAGGAACTTGAGAACATCACCAAAATTGAACTCTATTTTCAGAGTTTAATGGGACTAATTCTTTAACAGTTTGAAAATCTTGAATTATCTTTGATCCATGTGTAATTTCAAATTCCAAACATATGTTTTCTTACCCAAAACCCGATCATATCATTCACTCGTATTATACAGACTAATCTACGAATTACCAAATCATTTTCTAGTAGAGAGGGAAACTTAATTGGAGGATTGTTGATGTCCCATTACTTGTAGATAATATCTGAAGCAGACAGCCATTGGATAGTCGTCCAGTGCATGCAAACAAGACCATTTAGACCATTTTACAATGTCAATATTATTTTTAGTGAAATTCATTAACCGTTAAATATGTGTGTGTATTAAATTATGAAACATCTATGTATGTACAATATCAACAACCTAATATTGTTGTTACTGTATTCATGCGAATATAATACAATACGATATATACAATATAAAAGTATATAGGTACATTTGAGTATAAGTATGTACGTAGTAGTGTGTTCATATACATATGAATATCTATGTAGATACGACAAATTATAAAGTGATGGGGTGTACTTAACCTTAAAACTGATAATGCTTACTTAGAGAATCTATTATGCTTATACTGAAAATTTCATGCAGATATGCTTGATATGCAGGATAGAAGCTTTGCACATTATATACTACATACGTACATACGTGTATATATCGGAAGATACAATGTCGCCAGTGTTGTTGTTGTTACTTATGGTACTGCAAATTATGAGGACAACAACATACAACAATGATATTAAGTATACATACGTACCAACTTGCATATGTAGGATAAAGTCAACAAACTGTCTACCAGCTGGTACTCGTATTGTATGTATAATCATACATATACTCACACACACACACACACAGAGAGTGGTTAAGGGCAAGTCAATGTTGATGATACGTATGAATGAGGGATAAACTTCCATTTCATGGTACAATACTACTATGTAGATAGTAGTTGGGTACTAACAAAACAGACATGTTGGATTTTCTCAAAAGCTAAATGTATATCGTATGAATGAAACTCTAAAGATATTATGTACAACTATCATACTATATGAGGTTGATATTGTTGCATTTTTTTTTTTTTTTTTTTACTTTTCCTTATCCCATCAAAATTTTCTTGAAAATCCAACTATATGATAGCATACAAAAATATACAGGGTTAGGCATTTGAAGTGTTACTAAGTATATCTGTCAAACCGATATTGCCAACTACGTGAAATTCATACCAATAACAGCTGTTTATATTGTTTACAAACTTCTGCAAGCATTTGCGTCTAAATTTTATAGAACAAAAGTTATTCGAAATGGAATTCAAACGTAATAGTGATATTTGGCTGAAAAATCACAACCAGTTATTGTTCGTGACACCTCTAACACCTCAAAGTTAATAAAATGATTGTGTATCGTACCATAAATCGTTAAAATGATACAGGCAGCATTGCCAAACGCTATGGTGGTGGACGAAAAAAAAACAGCAACATCACCTGAAATGGTTCGGAAATGGTGAAGGCTCGACTTGAACGAAATCCATGGCTTAGTGGTAATCAAATGGTCAAAGACCTGAAAATATCTCAGCGAAGCAAAATGATCTCAAGGTATGGCCTCACAAGCTCCAAAAGGCACACGATCTTACACCAAAGCAAAAAAAAAGATAGAATCGAAAGAGCAAAGTTGTTACGCTTGCACGAATGTGCCGAATTTCCAAACACTGTGTTCTCTGATGAAAAAAATTTCCCTATTGAGCAGTTCATCAACTCTCAAAATGATCGTGTTTAAAAACTGAATGCATTTCCGAAAACTTGAGACTGCGAATGGCCACCCGAAGTAATTTTCCAGTTCAAGTAATGGCATGGGCAGTTATAAACGCCGATGTACGCTCTCCAATCGTTTTCATCGAGCCAAGTGTGAAATTCGATGTGACTTATTATCGGGAAAATGTTTTTGAAGTTGCTTTAGACGTTCCAACAAGACTCGACACCATCTCGTAAAGCTCTTATGAGTCAAGAATGGTTAAAAAATCATGTTTCACACTTCATTTCGTCCACACAATGGTTTTCGAATTCACCAGATGCAAATCCGATGGACTATTCTATCTGGGGCATTTTAGAGAGCAAGGCGACGGATAAAAAATATGCCAGTATGGATGCGCTGAAGAAAGCCATTGTTTGAGAATGGGCCAAAATACCGTTCACATTCGTGAAGCATGTAACATATTTTTTAACCGTTTGAAGGCCATAATCAAAAGGTGGCCACATCGAGCTAGAGTGAATGGATTTTGAAATTTTGACTATTTCCACAATTTTTGTAATTTGAATCAATAACAAATAATTTCACACAAAAAAGATATAATAGCCTGAATAGGTAACACTTCAATCACCTAACCCTGTATATATGTTTATAAGTATCTATATAATATACAATAAATATACACATATTTGTATGTATATCATTTTATACACTTTCCGATAGTCGAGTATGGTCATTCAATGCAGATGTGTGTGTGTGTAGTAAAGGATATTTCAAATAATATTTTTGTTCCAAGATATGGAAAAATGATGTGATAAAATGAATAAGCAGCTTAGGAAAATTATTAAATTTTTGATTAGAAAATAACAAAAAATAATTTTCTTCATCACACTTCAATCGTTTATTTACATTACTTATTTCTGTTCAAATACAAAATAAGTCGGAAATCCTTCACATTGTCCATATGCACAGATAAAAACATAAGACACCAAGTATCAACCACAATGAAATGTATGAGTACGAGTATATGTATGTATGAATGTCCTTAGCTTTTACTATTTAATTATTCCAAAAACTATTAGATACATATTATGTTGTATTATTTTCGCTTAATTTCTTCGCAATCCTCTTGAATCACAGACAGACTTGAAAATATGTATATGGAAATACATATGCATGTATGAAATCTGTCAAAGTGATATGCTGTCGCTCTCTTGTACGTCACCGACATCAACTATTTAATCTCTTTTCCTCATAATGTACGCATTAAAATGTCATACCTTTATAATTTAATCATGTTCATATGCTTTAAACGAATCCATTTGTACCTGCATACATACTCGGTTGTATGTATGAGAATAAATGAATGTATATTGTTGTACTCGTACTATATTTGTAATCATGTTAAGATGTTCTTTTCACTATTATCCGCATATCAGAGGCGTCTTTGACATCTTAAGACCAAATGCTGGATTATTGTATTTATGAATGAATGAAACAAGAAGCCTAATCATCTTATAAAGGAGATTCCATATTGACTTACATTCACTTTCACATGGAATGCACGTTTCATATCTAAAAACAGGCTAATCTACGAGTATTTAATATTGAATATTTCTACAGAGTTAGTTGCAGAAACATAGCAGCAATAATAATTCCCATCGTAAACATATGGATTAAAACGAGGTAATGTCAATAAATACGATGGACCATAGTGGACCAATGAATCGAAGTTAAAATCAAGTTAATGGTCGAATCGACTTCTTTCACATATTTCCCATACAAAAATCTATGAAAAACCCAATTCTAACTTTAAGATGGTCTCAACTTTGACTATGGATGACGTGAAATTGTCTTTTGCACTATCTAATCAATGATTCTCAAACAAAGTCAACTATAAACTTTTGCTTATAATTTTGTACATTTTTCATATTATTTATAAAACTTTCAAGTTTTGTAGGCGTTTACATTTTAATAAATTTACTTTAAATACTCCAATAAATACGAGTACTTATTTATAATGACTGTGCGACGTGTCATCATTTACATCCATATGCATGTAAGTATGTAAACCATAAGTAAGTGCATAAGTACTCGTAGTATTTAGTTGCTTAAAAATTTTCCAACTCGAAATCGTTTATATAACTTACATAAGTATGTCTTTCATTTGATTTATTCGTAATTGAAGTGATTTTGGTATTGTGGTTATTAAATTGAAAATTGTGGCTTTCATGTAACGAACACATTGTAAGTTCATGCCAATGGTCATATTCATATATGTTCGTTTAAATATTATTGAAACATAACTTCAGAATGAATCTATTTTTATTTTCTTATTATATACTTTTTTCTTATACTTTATAGATAATTGGTTCATTAGAAGGATTGCGAATACAGGAAGGAGTTTTTTTTTTTTTTGAATGTTGAACTGTGAAATTTAGGTTGCCATTTTTACTCAATATAGTTACCACAAAGACTAACGACTAAATTATGAGAATTTTAGGGCCGGTATCATCGTTTATTACAGCAAGCATTTCATCATACAATCGATAAATTGAGTTCATATTTAATAAACTTGATGCTAAGCCAACAACATGCCAAAAAATTGTTCCTGCTAAAGAAACAATAGCTGCTGTAAATAAATATGTAAAAGAATATTCAGACCTATCCATTAGATGTCAATTGCTATCATTAGATATTTGGCAGTTAGATATTTATTTGCGTTCGAATACGAATATTAAACGAATTTTAACTTTTTTAAAAGAACAAACTATAATATCGTAACATAAAAGAAGCTTCTAAAATAAAACTAATTCTTTGAATGAAATTCATCATTTTGTATTGGTTCTTAGTGTCACCTTATTAAGAGCATAACCCTTATTTTAGAGGACGATTTTCGGTATTCCTTATTTCTTGTGGGTAACAAAAACAAAAAATTTGATTTCATTTCTTTAATTTAAATTCCAAACATTGAATAAATAAGACTAATACCAACTTTGTTACTACTTAAAAATTTTGACATTAACTGCGTTAATTATCTTTGCATTACATTTTTAAAATTAAAATTAAAATTGTAATTATAATTATAATTGGACGAATTTTGAATGGGCGAATGATTACAATCAACAACTTTATTTTCAGATATACTTTGCGACCTCTACCGACAATGTGTTATAACATGTTTGCTAGCTCATACAAAAACCTATTTAGTATTGTTGGTGAATTTATTTTCAACAATTGTGAATCGCAATGTGAATAAAAAACAATTCACACCCTTCAAAATAGCAGCAATTGGCAATACATCAATTTTGGTTTCTTTTAATTGTTCTTCAGTCAGTTCAAAATTATATGAAAAACAGTCGGTTTTCCGATCAAAATGAAAATAGAAAATTCATTGAATCGACAGAGCAAACACGGAAAAATGCCAGACATCATCACACTTCGTTTGCAATTAACTCATCATAAGCTCATCATTAAAAAATGTAATTGTTTATTAATCAAAACCTTTCACTGGTACATAGTTTGACTATTGGGAGCATAACTCGTATGGAGCTTGTATGTATGTTTATGAAGAAAATCTCTCATTTGTTTTGATTATTGTGTTTATAATATTTTAGTTGTACATGATAGACAACCAACAACCTCTTTACTGAAGAACATTCAGAGTGGGCAACTTGGCGATAAATCACTGAGTAGCTCAAAGCGCAGATTGGGCTCATTTTGAAATTATGATTACTGTAAAGTGGCCATTTATTTATATTATACATACTTCAGTATTTCAGTATTCGGTATTAATTATTCCGCGATAACATATAATATATATATATATATATATATATATATATATATATATATATATATATATATATATATATATATATATATATATATATATATATATATATATATATATATATATATATATATATATATATAAATATAATTGCATTATATTTATCTTATTATGAAATGATTCGGTGCGCACGTTTAGCTATTTGTTTGCAATTCTTTTGAATGACAATATAAAAAAAAAATAAATATGTGGCACTTAAAGCCCCAAAGGGCTCATTGGCCGAGCTTCTCTTCCATTACTGTTGTGCGTCTTAAATTTTGGACAGTATTAGAATGGACCTACTTATTTTAGCCGGTTCCGAACGGCAGAACACTTGTGACATCACTTTTTCTGAGCTTTGTCACAGAGTTCTTTTTAGAAGCTTTTTCATGGCAAGTTGTTACTGTCGGAAGAATTGCCAATTGCTTGCCGACAGGTGGGTACCGTTCGAAAGAAAAATCTTTTCGATATTAAATTTGTTATGCATCAGCCAGGTATTGAACCACGACCTACAGATCAGAAGGCGAACTCACTAACCACTGAGCTACGGCACGCACAATATATTGCGTGACAATATATAGATGTTTAATCTCGTCATTGAAAGAATGATTCGAAATCGATTACGAGTATGTAAAATCACATTGTCAAAAGTAGGTGTTGATGGAATTGCGATCATTGCTGTTTTACTACATACCACCTTGATCGAAAAGGCTGAATCCGATCCCACATTCATCAAAAGGATCATTACTCGAGACGAGACGTAGATTTATGAGTACGATGGAAAGAGACCAGAATTGTGAGCAGAAGACTCGTGGATTTTGCACCATGATAACGCACCGTCGCACAGTGCCATCATTATTCGTAATTTTTTGGCGAAAAATGCAACAAATACCATCCAACAGCCACCGAATTCACATGATTTGGCTCCCTGTGACTTCTTTCTGTTCAATCGAGTTAAAAAACCATTACGGGGAACGCGTTTCAGCTGCCGAGAAGAAGTAATGGAAAAAACGTTTGCAAATGTCAAGCTATGACCCTAAGATTTAGATGGAATATCAACAACAGATGTACCAACTTAACAAACAAAAACAGAACTCAAATTGGAACGATGGAAGCGCCACACTGTGGTTATTCCGGCAACTTTTTGATCAAGGTGGTATATTCTTTCTTGTTTAACCTAATTTAACCTAAAATATAGAATTACTATTGAGTCTTTCTTTAAAAAAATGTACTCAGTTCTTTCTTTAACCTTTCTGGAATCACCTGTATATGCTCCTGGCTGCTTAAGCAAAACTTTTCTAGCAAACCCACGAAGATGGAACTCGGATAAACTCTCCATGTGTTATTCTTTGTGCAAAATCTTCATTGCGTTTTCTTCACTCGGCAAAAAGGTTCGCTCAAATAGTTCAGCATTCAATATCTAAATAGATAATCAGATATTATTCATTTTTACTGATGGTGACGTACTTAGAAAAGGAGTATCTACAAAGATGAGTTTCTATATTTGAAATAAATCAAGCGAATGGCGGAAAATTGTAGAAAACATGTTGCTTTTTTTCGAGAAAAAACAACGGCATTAGATTTATTTTATAAATCAAAACTCTGGCAGCTACGAAATGGTTAAATAAATCTATTCCATAAGTATAAATTCATTTTATTCACTTCACATAGAAAACAAACAAAAAAATAAAAATAAAATCAAATTATAAATTAAAATCAAAACTATCACATTAAAAATACATATTTCAATAAGACTAAGATTATAATGATCTAAGTGTGATATTGAGACGCTTATGACTAAGGATGTAAATATGTATTTCTATATGTATCTACTTAGAATAAATGAATTCATCAATGCAAACGAATATCTTTGAGTTGTTTGACTTGAAATAGTTAATGTCTTTTTGTTTTTGTTAAAAAATTAAATTATTTTTATCTTCTTCTTCTTATTTTTGGTAAGTGGTTTCGTATTTATAAACTACAGACATACACATACTAATACGATGAGGATGAATTAAAAATTGATGATGAATGGGGTGTGATGCATGGTTATAAATTTGGTTCGAAATGAGGTGTGTGTGTGTGTATGTTGGTGTTGGTGTGTTCCTATTAAGAAACTAAGCGCTCGTTTTCGCTGAATATGCGCTCATAATTCTCGATCAGTGTTTTTGCCAATGTATTCATACGTCCGATATCAAATTCAATTTGATTAACTGACCATATACAGGGGCCCCAAACAATGGCCAAATTAGAGGCAGGCATACGATTCTCTGAGCTGCAGGCAGCAACGCTATGTATATAAAGAGGACAATAAATTACAATGATTAGATGACAATTCTTGTACGAATGGAACTTACTTTGTTAAATGCTTGATGAGAAATTTCAATGTGGATCGATTGGGTTCGCGCATATCTTCAAAGGCAAGCCGCAGTGTTTCAATGCCGGCCGCATCTGTGAGATTGCGTCCCAGACGTTCGTAAGTCTCTTGTGGTATAAGAGGAGCACCCAATTCGCGAAAGAATAATTTCAGCAGACTCGTCAGCGTGTGTATATCGTCGGTTATTAAAAGTTTCGGATCGTAGATGTAACTTTCGGACAACTTTTGCTTCAGCTCATCGATACACACCTTATTGCCAGATGCTCGATATAGGCCGTCTTGTTGTATACACTCCTTGCGCTCAATGTACTCGACACAATCCACCACAAAGCACGGCACATTCGGATATGTGGTCTGGTTGAGTTCCAATTGATCGAGCGGTGCACCAAATATGGGATACTTTGGTTTCATGCCATCCTCTAGATATAGACTAGTTGCCTCGGCACGTCTAAAGATGCCGCGGCTTTTCTTCTCACTTTTCGGAGATCGGACATTTCTGCAAACAAAGAAATTATGCAAGTAAGCCAATGAGTTGCCAAATTGTAAATTCATTATTCGTTATACTTACAATTTAAAAACACCGCGTTGCACTGAACAGCATCAGAACGACGACCAATCAGAATATCGAGAAAGAAAAAGAAACGAAAACAAACTTGTTACTTGATGTATTCATATTATGTCATTCAAAAATGTTTCTATTTAGTATTGAAACATGTTCATGTTTTTCAACATATTCTTATTTCTAATGTTAATTAAATAAATCACAATAATAATAAGAATAACAAATAAATAAAAACCAGTTGGACATGTACTCTTCTTATCGTGTGCGGCTTGCGCGATTTCTTGGCGTCGACATTTCTACTGACTATTAAATTCATTGCGATCATCATCTGTATGGAGGTATGAGTATCAGTAGCCTGTGGGCGTACGTGTGTTTGTATGCGTACGCTTGCATGAGCATTTCACATCAAGTCAAGAAAATTATAACTCGAATCGAATGCATAAATTAAAAAGCTCAGTTTGTTGTTTTGATCAGAAAATCGGCAATGAATCATACGTGCAATAGCACTTGCTCATATGCATCGTATGTAAAGGTATCTACTTATTTGTATAAAAAATTTATGATTTTTTTTTGTTTGTTTTTTTTTTTTTGCAGCTGCCATTTATTTATTGCATTTACCACATAAATGAATGAATGAGTGCCATCACGAGTATATTTGAATTCAACTCTATCCTAACACAATGGGAGGCATTCTGTAAACATCCATATTTGCCAATAAACATTTTATTTAATGAAAATCATTTACAAAGGCAAATTGCGTCGACATAATTCACTTAGTGAGTGAAATTTGAATTTAAAATGAGCTGGTTAATATTTTTCGAAATACAATCGGGTTCAATATCTCTCTGTCAAATTCAAATTTGATTCCAACAGCAATAAAATCCTTCTACAATTCTGAATATTACTACATATTATATTATCTGAACAATTCTCGTACGTATTTGAATTTCAGATTCAGCTTTTTAAATAAAAAAAAAACATTGTGATTAAATGCAATTATCAACTCGATCAAGAAAAAGAGCAATGTAAAGTATTAATAAATAAAATTATATAAAAAAAAAACATTTAACTTTAATCAAATCTTCTAAATATTATAGACTCACATTTATTTCGCATACGCTCCGCAATTGATTTCTTATCATCCTCATTTGGCAAATCGATTAAATTTCCAATGGAAGCACTTTTGAAACGTTGCAAAATGGTTAGCTGCTGTGTTTGATGCCCATCAACATCCTCCTTAATCTCTTGGGCTCGTAATATTTCACTTTCGGAAACAATCTGTAACATGAGGAAAGGAAAATATTTTTTTACAGTTGAAATATAAATTTGTAGAATTGAAATTATCTAAAATTTATGTATTAATTTTTAGGGGGGCTTATGTAATAATTAACTCTTTGAGGTTACGTGTACTAAAAACTGTCCAACGATTTAATTAATTCTGTATGCATGGTGGAATCTATTTTAAAAAGTTGAACTTATTCATATTCAGCTTAATGTTTTGTGCTTAATTTTCAAGGACTACAAGTGAAAATTACGTTTTTATTAACTTTAAAATGGTTTGCCTCAAAGAGACATATTCCATATATTAAAATAGATTCATTACAAAATACATACTTGAAAATCGAGCTGGGAAAAAAGAGATTGTGGAATAAAGTATTTGTTCTTTTCAAAAAACAAAATCTATGGGGAATTGATTCAGACGACTAAAGTAACTATGCACAATTCGATTTCAATGATTTTCGAGAAAATTCGACATTCGCGATTTTTCGAAGTAACCAGAAAGCAAAGAAAATAAGGTGGGTGCTACAAATCGTAATGTATTTGAACCAACTGTCAATCATGGCTATGGGACAATAATGATTTAGGATAGTTTGGGTTACGATGGGCTTGGTGCATTAGTCAAAACCGATGAAACAATGTGGAAGAAGCACTATCACCAAATACTTCAACGAACTATTCTGCACACTGGCAATGAAATATTGGGATAGAAAAAATAACCAAGATAATGATCCAAAGTTCACTTTTAACCTTTGTCGTTAATATTTAGAACGGAAACTAAATGAAAATGTGTTGAAAATAATGGATTAGCCTGGGTAATCGCCTGATGTTCATACACTAGAGTTGCTGTATGATTGTCGTCGATTGTCATTTTTTTACCAAATTGAATACAAAAATGCAATTTGTAAATAACTCACAAAAGATTTTTTCTTTGTAAAAACTCTCAATTTTCCGCAAGATTGTTAATAATGATAATTACAAAAACTTTTGTGAGTTTACTCTGCATCCATAGAGATTTATATTTTATATACCATATAAATTTATGTAGTCATTCGTATATGATATTATTATCAATTAGACAAACATTACCTGCCATTAATGAAATTGAATGTGTACAGTGACATCAGTGAAAAATTTTACAAAACAAAACAATTGCTCTGTTGTACTCAAATGGTAATTGCTTCATCCAATTACTTATGACTGTATATGGGGTAAGGCATGCAGTTAAGTATTCGTATGTTTTTATATATGTATGCATGTATGTAGATATATATGTATATGTAAGTATAGTATATTTTATTTATGTAAGTATGACATTTGTTATTGTTGTGCTTTTGATAGCAATTTTTATCATCTATGATATACTATTAAATATATGTTTTCATTTTTGTATATATCATTATGTATTTATATATTACATACATATATGTTAGGGGGTATGTAACATATACTACTGGCTGAATGAAGGGAACGAGTCAATGTATAAGTATATAAGTATATATGTAGAAATTGATGCACTTTATAATGCTTAATAATAACACGATCAGTAAACAATTGTTGTAATATTTATTGTTTGCATTATAATTACGATATTTTTCTCTTTTGATTATTTGTTTAAAATTTTTATAGAGCATAGTGTGTACGTAATATCATATTTCTGGACAAACTGACCTATTATCCATGAATAAATAATGGGCGTTGTGATTTGCATTTGGGTTTCAAATATCTATATGAGAATTGTTACATATTGTTTGAAATAAAAATTAATCGTGAATGCTCCACTTTTTTATAAATTAATTATATATCTAAATGTTTTAATTTTATCACTTTTTGTTTTGTTTTTTGGTATTCTTTCTAATCTATTAGAACACAAAATTGAAATCGCTTTAAAATATTTCATTTTTAGAACTCTCACACTTATGTACACTACTAGTCTTCAACATTGCGTAGATTATTTTTTGCTACACATAGTAAATTGTATACAGCCATCATAAATTTTATTTTCAATTAATTATTTCTATACAACTACATATCTAGTTATCGTAGATATGACAATACATGTATTCAATTCAGTACAAAGAAACATTGCGCAATTATTGAGCAATATTTGAATCAATCAATCTATCATGATCTGATTTAATTGCGTATGTAAATATGTACATATACAGTTCAGAGTAAAAACGTAATTGGAACAGTGCACATACATACGTACGAATACTTTTCAAGTTACTTTTTGTTCTGAGCTGTACCTACTCGTGTGGTCATTAGTAGAAATTTTTCTGAAATCCATATTTTGTATAAATTTATATATAGCAGGTGTATGTTATATATATATATATATATATATATATATATATATATATATATATATATATATATATATATATATATATATATATAATTATGCAAATGTATGTGTTTCTTTGTTTTCATTTACAAATAAAATAAAAAGAAATACATACGTGTAAAGACAATGCCACTTTGTTATACCCTGCATAATGCAATATGCATGGTATATTCATTTCGGTCAGATGTTTGTGTCCACTTGAAGGAATCTCCGGAGATATAGACATGGATATATATTCGTGATCAGCGTCGATTAAATTTTCGATTTAACGATGTCCGTCCGTCCGTCCGTCCGTCCGTCCGTCCGTCTGTCTGTCACCTGGCTGGTTCGCACGATAACTTGAGTAAATATTGAGCTATTTCGATGAAATTTGGCATAAGTAATCTATGATCCAAGGGTACGGAGGGGATTGATATTGGGCATGATCGGTCAATAACCACGCCCACACCAAACATTCAAAGCGACTAACCTCTGAATTTTCAAAATCTTTAACTTGCTATAACTCACATAATATACCACTTGGGACAACAATATTTGGCACATAGAGTTATATTATACTACTATATAACCTCGCCAAAAGTGGGTGAGCCACGCCTACTTTCTAGCGTAGCTCCCATACAAAGTGTCTGTACTTCTTTTAAATTGAAACTGTTGTAACTTCTACAATCTTCTGTCTAGAATAACCATAATTGACACTTAGATTAACACGGTAGTCAGAAATAATATGGCAGAAAATCAATGTGCCACGCCCACTCCTTTTTGGGTCTCCCATACAAAGTTGCGGAAATTTAAAAAAATGTTACCGGTTATAACTTGCAAACTATTCAGCGTAGAATAACGAGATTTAAGGTGTGGATTAGTATTGTACGAGCAACTAGGCTCACAGAAAATGGGCGCACCACGCCCAGTGTTTATCGTAGCCCCCATACAAATTTTAAATTGAAACAGCTGTAACTTCGGCAATCTTATGTCTACAATAACCATAATTGACACTTAAATTAATATCGTAGTCGGAAATAATCTGGCGAAAAATCAGCGTACCACGCCCACTTCTTATTGGGGCTCCCATACAAAGTTGAGGAAATTAAACAAAAATGTTAACCACCATAACTTAGAAACTATTCAACGTAGGACACCAAATTTAAGGTGTGGATTAACATTGAAAAATTAATTGGATTTACTAGAAAGTGGTAAGCCACGCCCACTTTTTATATAGCTCCCATACTAAGCCTCGGAATTATCTTAAAATCCTTTTACTTCGTCAAAGTCAACCATATTTCGGGTGTAAATTAGTAGTATATGCAAAAATTGTTTCTCGAAAAGTGGAAATAAAAGAAAAGTTGGATATTCGAGTAAACTTTTTATATACAAATCTACATATGCAGGGTATAGTTTGGTCGGCCCCAGCCGACTGTAAGGAGATTTTTTTAACAATCAGGTGATCAGAAGTGATACATTTTATAACTAATCATTTAAAAGAATATTATGGGTATAAAGTCTCCAAAATTACTTTAAAATATTTTTCATATTCTCTTGACATTTGATTCATGTGATTTTAATTTAATGTAATTATAAATAACAAACTATTCAAAATGCATTGAAGAGATAAATAGTATGAAAACCTCCTCCATGGTTTTCCTTGCTATATACTTATTAGCATCAAACTTTTGAATACCCTTACTAATTTCATGTTTAAATAACATAAACAGAACAGAGAGTAAAAACTATGTATGAGAATTTAAGCTATTTTGTTATTGCCAGAAGTATTTGTTGAAATTTGTAGTAGAATATCCCAAAAAATAAAAAAAAACGTACCGGCAGAAGAACACCAGATTGGGAATCATCCCATCGGTATCTATTAAAAACAACTTAACCTTAATTAAGTTCAACATATGCAATGACGATATACATATGTAATCACTGTCCATAAGCAAATGTGATAGGTATGGACATTTTTTAAAGACTGTCATTTTCATTGAATTTCGAGATACAACTTGCTTGTGTGTCGATTACGTTTTTGGTCACCGTGTTTGCACAATATACATACATAGTGATTCAATTCGTGATTCAGGCGCATACCCAAAAAAAATTCACAGATCGGCGTGCTTCACCAATGACACAATAATAAAAATACATGAATAAATTGAAAATGTTTTACTTTACAGCAATGCAATTATGATCACCTTGTATGATTTAATGCTTAACCCTACTTCCCTGTGTCAAGTGATTCTCTATTCAAGAAAAATTAAAAAAAAAAAACAACAATGTGCAAACTCAAATTAAACATCTGAATATTTATTATTATTTTCTATTTATACAGTCTGAACACAAATTAAACTTTTGGCAATGATTCGGGCATAACGGTTTGCGACAAGAACAACAGTACCATACAGAGTATAAAAAATTTTTGTATAAAACTATTGTTGATTTTCATTTTGTATGGAAGTCACCTTAACAGCTGGAGATGGAGGGTCTTTGAAGAAAATGATGAGATGGTTTTAGTTAATTTTTACTTTTCAGATGTTTTGTCAGTCATTCTGTATGGAAGCTCCCTTAACGAGTGAAGATAGGGTGTAAATATGTTCGGAGCAAATGTTGAGGGAAACAATTTATGGGGGGTAAGTCATACAGTTCACCACTCTAGGCACAATTCGAGACAATTTTTTGTCGATTTTCATGTGTTTTTACCTTATTTTTGCACGGGTAAGGAATAAGCGTGTTCGGAAGAAATATTCAGAAGGAAAAATCAATACGGGTGAGTTGTAGAATTCACCAACCTACAGCTGATTCCTTTCCAGACATTACATTTATAGATTTATATTTGTACATTTTCATGTGTTTCACATTCATTTTGCAAGGGAGCTCCCTTTATGTGGTGGAAATAGAAAGTAAAACACGAGCCACGAAAGCTCGATGTGTTCAAAAATTGGACTCATCTTAATGTACATATTTTATATATGCTGTCATAGGAACATAGGTACATTTTTGAATACTTTTTTGCAAAACGTACCAAGAACAACATTTTTAAACATAACTTTTCTACAGCTAATATATATTAGCTGTAGAAAATCTGTAGGAATATCTGAGTTTTAGTTAAAAATATAATTTTTCTGAGTAAACATTTGGGAAACGTTTGGCTATCTTGTTATGAACGCCGGACACAGAGAATATTCATTATCCAGAAAGACAGCTTCCATAATTATGTCCAGCAGTTGAGAGATTGATATTCTAAAAAAAACAGCGAATTACAGGAACAAGGCTTAAATTTTGCCCGATATCTTACATAAATAGATCGTATATAGCATAATAAGAGTATTCACATGAATTTCTGTAACTATTATTATCAAATTTTTTTTAGTTCGTAGTCATACACCGTACAAATGTCTAACCTAATTTACATATTTCTGTAAAAAATTCTTTTACAAATTTTGAATGAAAAGGATTTTTTTAAGAAGAATGTATATTGTGTATGTGTGAGGCACCTTGCACGAGCGTCTCTTCTAATGCTGTTATGCGTGTTGAATTTTGGACCTACTGATATTAGCAGCTTCCAAATAACAGACGCCTTGTGACATGATGCTTTGTCACAGAGTTCTTTTAGAAACGTTTCATAGCAAATTGTTAATTGCCCCAAACACCCCAGCACCCACCTGTTGGTAATTACAGGCAATCACAGATTGAACCCATGGCCAACTAAGCTACAGCACCCACAACAGAAGAATAACTAAATCATTTTATACTTATACTAATAAAAATTATTGCATTATAAAAATTGTTCCAAAAATGATTATGGGTATAAATCAATGTCTACCACTGTATATAAGGTAGATACTAAATATATCTACTTATTAGCGGCGATGTTGGAATTAAATTAAAATTGGCGAATGTTATTCACTTATACAAAATACCTACAAGTAATAATGCGAAAGCAAAGAAACAACAACAAAAGTGAACGGAAATGATTTTACAAGAAGTTCACTTCATTTACTGCATATACCCAACTCTATATACAATACAATGGAAATAAAATTCACATAATTAAGTAATAATTTCAAAATAACAGAAATATATAGATACTTGTGTGTGTGTATGTGATAAGCCAATGAGATAAGTATAGTAGTTGTACATGTATTTATTTGCTTCAAGTTGTGTAAATATTAGCCCTTTTGGTTTTGTGAAATGCAAATGTTGCACCTTTATGAGATAAAAGTAAGCTGCTCAAACGATTGTATCGTTTGAGGGGGTTAATGTTCGCTTACATAAAATTCCACTAAATTCGCATATTTCTGCGAAATATTATGTGTAGGTAAATAACAGCACGTATTCTTCGAATGTGATTTATAAACAAACATACAAACATACAAACAATTGTACATCAGACAGATACAGCACATATTTGAATTTGAAAGAAAAAACATACAGATACAGAAAACTAATTTTGTACATACCACGTGCACACTTAACACTATACTCACCATATCTTCCTCGTCCTCAATGTAATTTATATCCAAGAGCATAAATTTCCATGCTTGTACGGAATCTGGCAGCAATTGCAAATTCGTTGTTGCCACTTTCACTGATTGACTTCCACTTTCACCTGTTGCTGCTGCTGCTGGCCGCGTATTTCCCACTATTGTTTTGTATGCGGCAGCGGCACTGGTGGTACGCGGCGGTGGAATTGGCGAACGCTCCTCTTTCGGCGATTTGCCAATGCCGCTATCGTCATTTGTCATCTGTCTTGGAGGCCATTTCGCAAAATAGGCAAAACAATGCGCACGATCGTAGTCGTAGACAATTGCTCGCAGCTTTGGCTGAGTGAGACTGTAAAAGATACCGATGTTTCTGAACAGATGATGCGTTAGGCTGGCACTAATTGCCGATGCCAATGTTGCAGTACTGCTGCCGAAGCCAGTTACAGTGCTTCCAGTTATCGAACTATTGTTGCTTCGCGTTGAACGCACTGTAGAGCTGTTCAAACTGCACGCATCGGTCGCAGTTTCATTCTCCGTCGGTGTGGAAAACATGAATTCATCGTCCGTCTCCCATTCACTGTGATCTTCGACATTGTTCGAGATCAAAATTGATGGCAACACAGATGAATCATCTTCGAAGAGTTTCTTTGCCATTGCTGCTGCCGTCGTCGACGCCGCCGCTGCATTCGATGACACTGACGCCACATCAAAATAATCAGCATCAGTGTGGTAGCGTTCTTGGACTTCCCCAACCGTTTTAAACTTCCATATAGGCTGGTAGATGTCGTCATCATCGTTACGTTGTTTGTTATTCGCATTGTGCGTAGGTGTGGAATTAGCAGATGGTACTGTCATTGTATTAGTAGCGACAGTATTGGTTAGTATTGTTTTTGGATCGCGAGCCGGAACTTGTGGTCGCCTTCTTAAATGCGTTTTATTATTTGAATTATGTGTTTCACTACAATCGTTTTGAGCACTTTCACCACCACCACCACCACCACTACCATCACAAACTTTTTCTAATGCAGATGACACACTATCTGTGTCAACATTCTCTTCGGTTCTCACAGTGGCGGCAATTTTAGAGTTACCACCGCCTTCACCGTTTTTATTCACTTCACTTGCAGTTTTTGTTGTTGCAGTTGTCTCCACCCGTCTCACGACGATCTGCACACAATTTCGTTTCTCTTCTTTGGTTGTCCTATGCACAATTCGATCACCATCACCATCACCATCACCACGATTACCATCAATCATGCGACTTCCGTTCTTTGGTGTAATAAAATTGCTTAATACTGACTCATTCACTGTGTTTGTGTCACCACCATTGTTGT
This sequence comes from Megamerina dolium, assembly GCA_963854835.1. Lineage (NCBI taxonomy): Eukaryota > Metazoa > Arthropoda > Insecta > Diptera > Megamerinidae > Megamerina > Megamerina dolium. Next base: position 45,980,701 of record OY978527.1, read on the forward strand.
TGGTAATATTCGATTCGATCGCGAAATTCACCGTAGACAATTCGCGACGGCAATAAGCGTGAAAACGTTGAAATTTTCTCACCAAATGATCTTGCGGGCAATTCAAATATCTGAGACGTTGATCGACACGATCGCGAATGCTATGCAAAAATGCATACAATGCTTCCTCGAAATAAATGACAATTCTGTTTAGACTACGCGATAGCAGCAGATTATTGATAAGCGGATTAAGATCAAATATTTGTTCAGCGGTATTTAGTTTAGCTGCAAATGGCTGCACATGTAACTGATGCCCACTTTCGAATACAACAGCTGCCAATTGTTTATCTAAAACACAATTTACGCTCGCGCAAGGGTTCGATTCATGTAGCACAACACTGATAAGAGCTGCTGTCGACACATTTCGCGATTGAAAACGATCACGACGACACTTGGTTTCTTCATCGGTTGTCTCATTCACACGGCATATATTCGTTAGGTTAGACCTTTTTTGATTCTGATCTTGTTGTTGCTGCTGCTGTTGAGATTCATCGATATCGTCTGATTGTCGTTGTAAAAATGTATCGAACGCACTTAAAATATCATTTACAAACTCCGAATCACGTTCGTATATACCGCACCGTTTGCTAGACGATGTGAACGGTTTGCGAGCTGCGCGTCGACTGTTGAGGCCACGCTCAGCGATCGCACACTGAGAAACCACATCGGCAAACTGTGACGCTTCGTTATTATTCATTTGTTTACGTGAGTAAACAATCGCGTTAGCATCGTTGCCATTACTGTTGTTAATGCCTGTTTTAGATATTTTGTCACTGTCATCATTATTATTATTGTTATTATTGTGTTCATTATTTTTATTATTATCGGCATCCATTTTCAGGTAGATCGCTTGACGCTTAACTCGCTGCTGATGTGCCACAGACACCGTTTCGGAATGTGACATTGAATTTGCAATAGCATCAATGTCTTGCTGTTGTTGTTGTTGTTGTTGCTGCTGTACCTGTTGCATTTGCTTTGCCATTAGATTGCGTTTGAATTCATCCACCATCTGATCGACAGGTGATCTATGATGTCGTTCCGCAGAATGCGTCTGTTGACTACTTTGACGTCTCAATGTAACGACATCGTCATTGCTGCCATTGCTACTCGACACATTACTAATTCGAGAACTAATGGGCGATGTGCTGTGAGATTTATCAATTGTATTTTGACAATTACTCACTAATAGCTTGCTGTATGCAGCAGCAGCAGCAGCAGCACTGGCAATATGAACACCACCGGAACCACTTGAACAATAAATTAATGTATTTTTCGCCGGAATACTCTTCGGATGGCACAAGGCAATGTTGTCGTCGTCGATTGCAATTCCAAAACTGCGATAATTATGAATTTCTTGTCGCAATGATGTCATCCACTGGCACACATTATCGGGTAAGTATAGCGCTTGCTTCACTGGATTAGTGTTGTCAGAGGCGTTGCTGTTGCAATCATTGGCACTTTGTGATCTCGAGTGAAGCAGCAATCGTGGCACTGAGATACGTGGTCGCCGTTTGGCCTTACTTCCGGCTTTAATTTGATGCGGTTCTTCGTTGGAATTCTCCTCATTCACTTGCTGTAAATGATCGTGTGATTGTGAGAGCTGCGGTGTTGCAAAAATAGTTTCGGGTGTATTGGTTCGTTTGAGTCTACCATAAATATGTTGATCACTGCAACTGGTCTGTGATCGTTTCAACTCACAAATACGCTTTAAATCGAATGTTTCCTGTGTGCGAAATATATTCTCGTAACCATCGACGTTATGAACGATTTCGAGACGTTTACGTGTGCGCGGCGACAATGTATCCGATGGAGTGTGACTTGTACTGTCTCCTTTTTGCTTGACACCTCGCCTCAATGAACCGATAATTCCCTGAAATATACCGCGTTTGTCGCGTTTACCGAATGATTTCGATTTTTTCACTTTAGCCGATGATTTTTTTAATTCATCCGCTGCACCAGAATTCACTTGCACAATTGTATTGTTTATTCTATCGCTGGAAGCCAAAGTACTGTGACTTGCTGTTGCGATTGCTTTACGTTCATTACAACATACACACTCGGCACTGCTGTAGATGCGAGAACATGTGTCGCATATGTTTTCATAGATATTGGTAGTGCTAGTATCTTCTACATGATTGATTGTCGTCGTCGTCGTCGTCGTCGTCGTCGTTCGAACTCCATTCACGAGACACTGACAAAAGTGACACAAATTGCCGTGCGCTTCAAAAACACCATAACCACAGCCTTTGCAAAGATTTTCATAATCTGCGTAATGCGTATTTTCAGCGCTGCGAAAGAATTTATGCAATAGCAATTGTTTACTCAGATTTAAATCGAATTTCAAATTTTCATAAGCAAAATTCGCTATTTCTCCGTTACGTATTCTAACATCACTATGGCTACCGTTAATAAGTTCATTTCCGTACGCGTCACATGTGTCACTATCGATTAGATATTCGTAATTAAATGTTTCGCTTGCTATGTGATCGCGTTCAAGCAGAAACTGATCACTGTTAGTGTTGTTATTTGTCGTCGTGTTATTGTTGTTGTTATTGTTGATGTTTTTGGAGTTCATGTATTTGGCTTCTTCTTTGCTCACTTCGTAAAATTCTTTACGTTGTCGTTTGGGCATTTTCACAAAAATTTCTCTCGCATTTGTTATTTTGGTTGAAATTTCTTCTCCGTTCTATAGCGCTGCTCTCTGGCTCGATCAGTCTCTTTTACCTATTCCTCTTTGTAACCTTATTCTATGTGTTTTATTGTACTTTTCATACATATATACATAATATCGATAGCTCTCTCGCCAATGCTATTCTATGTATTTCATTTGGTTTTAGGCTTTCTTTGCACGTATTCACAAACATATCGGCTATTCCCTGTAATAATGACATAACTCAAAAATTGACTACCTCAGATATTAAAATATTTAGAAATTGTCAAAAGCCTAATATATATCGTAGAGAATTTTGATAGCAATAGTATCCATATTTCATGTTGTTATTGGATTTTGTGATATTTTTGTTCAAGCTTAAGTTTTTTTACTAAGCTCAATGAAAATATTTTTGGGTTGTGGTCATTGAGCCGAAATTATATGTAAATAATCATTGAATGGTAGAAATACTGCACATTAACCTTGGGTTTAACACTTTTTCTGTCATGTCAAAAAAAAAAAATTACCACATGAAACCTTAATTCGTCATTGGCCAACAATTTAAATCGAGTTATATCGTTATTGCAGATAATTAGCGACATGTGTCTGATAGATTGTATCTCACTCTCTGTTGTAATTTTATTGTTTTATTGCTTTGCTTGTTTCACTGTTTCACTTGGGCGGTGTTTTTACCATTTTTGTTTTCGTCTCATTTAATTTCCATTTACATGCCGTTGTTTTTATTGTCGCTTCATTTTATATCATTCTTTAAGATGTTTGCCTTGTATATATGAGTCACTCTCCATATTCTTTACTACTTAGTTTTCGTGTTTTTTGTTTTATTTTTTTTGTTTATGTAGCTTATTTTTGTTTTTCGCTCTTATATACTAACACATACAATATATACGTTATAGGTGTGTTCAACAGGTGGTTTAGAATAATAACTTTTTGTTTTAATAAATGCTCGATATAAATACAAATTATTGCAAAGTGTATATTTGCAATTTCATACATATTTCATACATAATTTATTTATTTTTTCTACATACGAATATATACATGAGTGCTCTATGTCTATATATGTATGTATGTATCTTTAGCAAATCAACACATAAACACCGGATGCTCAAGTTTATGAGATTTATTTAACACTTGAACAACAATATTAATTCAACACATTTACACCAACTTCATTTTTATTGCTCTTGAAATATGAAAATATGTCTAAATATTCTTAAAAAAAAAGAGTTTATAAATATCAACACCAAATCATAATGTTCTACAAATATATGCATGTATGTGTTTGTCTAATGGATTAAAAGGCTTGAAATTCTTTTTCAGAAAGTCTGTTTTTATACAGGGAGTGGCATACACTTGATCATTATAATAGGAATAAAAAGTCGAAATTCGTGCTCTGTTGTGGTCGAAAATGGTGAAAATTAAAAATGAATTAGACGAACTTTAAATCTTCAGATCAATTCGAACAAGAAGACAATAAAGCAACATCACTACATAGATCTCATTCAAAAACTTTGATCAGATTAAGAAATGAAAACACTTTCACCACACCCTGTACATATAGCGTATCTATATTGATGCACATAAATAATATAAGGCTGTCGTAAAAGTCATGACGCGTTTTGTGGCAAATTTTAATGTATAAAGTAAAATTGTTTAAATTTGAGCATGAACCTTTTCGCATAACGACCGGCTTTTTCCAGCTGTTCGACAACCTTTTCGGGACCAAGCCAGTGGATTACTAGTGGGAATCGAATTGCTCAAGATTCGATGAGTGTGGTGGATGAAAAAATACCTCTCATCCAAGCTGCAGCAACTTTTAAAGAATCACCAAATTTCTATGGGGTGTGGCATTATCATGAGAAAATACTTCGCTTCTGCGATTGATAAGTGCTGGACATTTTCTCACGAGGATATATATAAATAATCCAGTTGATAGCAACACATCTGCGAATCAATCATCTGGTCTTTTGATAAATGCTTGAAACACACGACTTTCTTATAATCTAATCATACAGAGAGTACACGTAACCGTTATTTGGTGAGAATTTGAAGCAGCTCACTTAAGTAACATTTTTAATACTGCATCATGATCACTTACGGTAAATATTAATGCAAACAAACAATTTTCAATCACCGACCACAATACATTTCACGTTCGGCATATTTGTGATACGTTTGGAGTTGAGATTGAGGGTTGTTGAAATAAATTTCGTCGAATATTATAAAGGACTCAAATATAGAGTTTTGAAAGAAATCTCAGCTGCCTGACATGACGTTGGACGGACAAATTACAAATTTCTAGCGCCTCCGCGATTTCACAAGTTGTCATATGTGAGTTTGCTTCGATCAATGCCTCTATTTCCTCATCATCAATTTAAATTGTTCTTTCGGAGAGATGTATCGTTGACAGCAAAATCTCCACCATAAAATTTGTAAAACTAACTACGGTACTGACGACCTAGTAAAGTATCGTCCACTTAGATTTTATGAAATGTTTAACAGATGCGTCTACCTTTCTTCTTCTTGCAGAAATGATAGAGTAATGCATATATATAGAGGAAGTCAACAGTTTGGTTATAAATTTTGATGTAAAAATCCAACGATACCATGAAATGAACTACCATTTTTTTCTAAACAAAGTTTGAGCTGTCATCTGTAGAAATTTTAATTATTTAAGACAATTGAGGTAGCGCTAATAATATAAAAGTACGTGTGACTCCATCTACTGTCACATACGTCATGACTTCTACGACAAACTAATGTATTGTTGGAAAACTACATATTTTGAATGCCTTAATTTCTTCAAAAGAACATTTGTTTTTACTACATTATTGGATTGACAATCGAATGAACCGTTAATAACACTTGCCTTCCACATGCGTTCATCAATATATGTATGTATGTATAATATATAAATACAATACATATACACATACACATGTGCATACAGCATTTAGAAGAATACATTTCTTTATGCTCAATATAAAAATAGCTTTGACATTTTAATTTTATTTATGCATTGTGTTCACAGATCTAATCGTATGACTTCTGCATTTAACAAGACACTACTCGTAGCTTCTAGTCAGATGATATTCAATGCAGATATGTTTTGTACAATATAAATTAAGGCATGAAAATATACGGGAACATATGGATATTGGATTATTTATAATTTAATAACTGTACATTGGATTATGAAAAGCATACCTTTAAACAATTAATTATTTATATTCTGTACAACCTTAATTATAGAGTCACAGTGTTTAACATATTAGACCTCTGTGTATGAGATTCAACGTACGCAACCCAACTCAGAAGCACTGTTTAAGAAAGACGAAAATTTGCCCGCGAGTCTGAAAGTTAATTGCAATTCTTTCGACAATTTCATTGACAAAGCTTCTCTATGAGCCCTGTAACAAAATTGGGGGAAAAAAATAATGTCACTAAAGCTTTGTCGTTCGGTATCAGCTACTATAAATATGTGACTCAAAAACGACTATACGATTTTATAGAGAGACCCAATTCAAATAAAAAACCGCGTGTTTTATCTAATAACAAAATATAATGCATACAATAAAAATTATGTATACACATATGTACGATATTTACGTTGCGGCATTGAAAAATGAGGAGCCTCTTTGTGTTCTACTACTTTACATACTATAATATAATGCATATCAGAATTGTTATGGGTCAACAACTTTAAATTTACCACGAATATGTACTATTGTATATGTATATATGTATGTATATATACATGTATATTTAAATTCATATATGTATATGAACAGACAATGCTATAATAAATAATAATAGAGGCTTTATAATTTCAAAGTGGTTACTCTTGACCACAGTCAGGCCAATCATGTGATACAACAATGTTTTTCATTGATGTTGAACAATCCATGTACATATATTATGTAGAAATATTTCTTTGAATTCTATCTCTGCTAATATGCCATAGCTTTGCGAGGTCGAAGAAATTTATTCTAACAATGCTAACAATGAGACAAAAATTTTAATCTCCACAAAAAAAAATATAGAAACGATAAAAGATTTGTTTTAGTTTCACTTATTGGGAAAAAATAAAAATTTACTATTTGATATTCTTTCATTAGAATATGTCGGAGTTGTTACAGATTCCAATCACTTCATAATAAATAATTAATTATTTGATTTTCAAATTAAATAAAAACAATAATTTTTTTGTATTGTGTAAAAAAAAAAACACACATATAAATTCATAAATCAACATGCAAAAATTATGCATTTTGAATTCATGTCAACCGTCGAGTGGTGCATATTGAGTGGATCCATTTCACACAATCGTCTATTTTATTCTACGAGATCCTCCAATACACAGGTCACAATGCATTTCAAGAATGGGTGATTTTAATTTACACAATCGTGTATTTTATTTTACGAGATCCTTCAATACACAGATCACAATTCATTTCAAGAAGGGCTAATTATACCCTGCATAATGCAATATGCATGGTATATTCATTTCGGTCAGATGTTTGTGTCCACTTGAAGGAATCTCCGGAGATATAGACATGGATATATATTCGTGATCAGCGTCGATTAAATTTTCGATTTAACGATGTCCGTCCGTCCGTCCGTCCGTCCGTCCGTCCGTCCGTCCGTCCGTCTGTCTGTCACCTGGCTGGTTCGCACGATAACTTGAGTAAATATTGAGCTATTTCGATGAAATTTGGCATAAGTAATCTATGATCCAAGAGTACGGAGGGGATTGATATTGGGCATGATCGGTCAATAACCACGCCCACACCAAGCATTCAAAGCGACCAACCTCGAAATTTTCAAAATCTTTAACTTGCTATAACTCACATAATATACCACTTGGGACAACAATATTTGGCACATAGACTTATATTATACTACTATATAACCTCGCCAAAAGTGGTTGAGCCACGCCTACTTTTTAGCGTAGCTCTCATACAAAGTGTCTGTACTTCTTTTAAATTGAAACAGCTGTAACTTCTACAATCTTCTGTCCAGAATAACCATAATTGACACTTAGATTAACATGGTAGTCGGAAATAATATGGCAGAAAATCAGTGTGCCACGCCCACTCCTTTTTGGGTCTCCCATACAAAGTTGCGGAATTTAAAAAAATGTTACCGGTTATAACTTGCAAACTATTCAGCGTAGAATAACGAGATTTAAGGTGTGGATTAGTATTGTACGAGCAACTAGGCTCACAGAAAATGGGCGCACCACGCCCAGTGTTTATCGTAGCCCCCATACAAATTGTAAATTGAAACAGCTGTAACTTCGGCAATCTTCTGTCTAGAATAACCATAATTGACACTTAAATTAATATCGTAGTCGGAAATAATCTGGCGAAAAATCTGCGTACCACGCCCACTTCTTATTGGGGCTCCCATACAAAGTTGAGGAAATTAAACAAAAATGTTAACCACCATAACTTAGAAACTATTCAACGTAGGACACCAAATTTAAGTTGTGGATTAACATTGAAAAATTAATTGGATTTACTAGAAAGTGGTAAGCCACGCCCACTTTTTATATAGCTCCCATACTAAGCCTCGGAATTATCTTAAAATCCTTTTACTTCATCAAAGTCAACCATATTTCGAGTGTAAATTAGTAGTATATGCAAAAATTGTTTCTCGAAAAGTGGAAATAAAAGAAAAGTTGGATATTCGAGTAAACTTTTTATATATAAATCTACATATGCAGGGTATAGTTTGGTCGGCCCCAGCCGACTGTAAGGAGATTTTTTTTAATTCGTTTGAGGTATGGGTGAAGTTGGATACCGCAAATTTTGATGCAATTGATGCTTTAAGCATAAGTGGAACACAAATATTATCCTCAACATAAATGTGGACTGTCTGCGATATTATTGTAATGAATCATATTCCATGGAAATTCCCATGTGAGTTATTGAGCTCGTTGAGGTGTTTGAGCTCGAGCTCCCTTAGACCAGTTCTGATCACTGGAGCCAAGCAATATGCCAAATGGTCCAATTGAGAGGCGAGTTCGATGAACAGTTTATTTGAGGCTGGTCAATTGGGCGCCTAGATCGTGCGATTTAACACCTTTAGACTATTTTTTGTGGGGCTATGTTAAGGCTCATGTCTATAGCGACAAGCCCACAATGGTTGACGCACTGGAAGCCAATAATGAAGAATTTATTTGTGTGATACCGGCCGATATATTGGAGAGAGCATGCCAAAATTGGACTCAGCGTATGAACTATTTGAGGCGCAGCCTCAATCATTTCTAAACATTGAATTATATAGATTATTCTATCGACTCAAATAAAGATTTCATACATTTCTCAAAATTTTATGTATTTTCTTTTTAAATCAAATCCGAACGCTCTTAAAAAATCACCGGATTTCAATGGCAAACTGGCATAGATATCACTTCTCTGAGCTTTGGTACAAAGATTTTTCACAATTGTTACCATTGGAAGAATTTTAACACTTAACATGGCAAATTTTTTTATTGCTGATCAAAATGCCGCTAAAACCTAAGAGACCTAGTTGAGCAATTATAATATTCGCCTCTACAACAATTGCATTTAATAAAATTTACTTTTAAAATAAAATTTAATTTTAAATTCAATTCTATTATAATACCACCAACAAAATTTATTTATTTCACTTTACACTTTTTGCTTATGAAACGATCATATTACTCGTATAATTTTTATTATATGTGTGTGTGTATTAATGATTTCAAATATATAGCAATGTAATTATAAGCTTTGGCAATTGTATTCAACATTTAGTTCAAACTCATTTTAATGTCATCACACCAAAAGCACATCAACACTTTAATACTGATACATTTGCAACATTTGTTGTATTTCATTATTTCTTTATGAAATTGTTATAATTAATTTTATCTCACATATGTGCATGCCATGAATATGTGCAATATTTTCATTATAGAAACATATTTTTCAAAAATATTTCAATATTGCCAGTGTGTTTTGCAAATACTCATATGTACTCGTATATATGCAGGTATAATGATCATACAGTTATACACTTATCTATATATAATATTATATTATTTATTTCATTGCAGTTTCATCACTTTCAAATACTAATCAACACGTTTTGCAAAAATATTTTGAAATTTTGTAAATATTTTCACTGCATAAACTACAGCCATATATATAAATATGTATATTGTTTAGCTATGCTAGTCGTCGAACCATATGACCATATATTGGGTACATGTAGTCGCTACCTATGTAAGTAATTGCGCCGTAAACTCATACTTAGACCATGCTGTCTGTGTAGCCGTACGTTATTAATTGAATTTATAATTATTTTCAAGTTTTGTTTTTTCTCAGTTACGAATGTATTTGTACGGTACATTCATATTTAGGTAGGTAGGTAGCTATTGTACCTAGACCTGCCTTTGTGATTGTGCTATTCAAATGAATATTGATAATGAGCAGCGTTGTAGGTATTTGTTGTTGTTGTTGTTTAAAATCAGTAGCACTCCGATATTCCGTAGTATCAGTGTTCAACAATACCACAAAAATAACATCACGTAACAGCACATTATCGAATCGAAAATAATGGAAAAGGAAATTTCAACTGAATTCTCCAACACACCGAACGAGAATAAACAATTGACGACAACGACGCACGTTAAGATCGCAAATTTACACAAAGTACATATACGAGTATATTTCAAACTGAATACGGACTCAAGATGATGCGGAGCACTTTCTTCCGTTGCGATGCGTACTACAAACTGCTGTCATGTGTACATATATTGTCACTACGACTAGAAAATGCCCGCTGTTAGTCCTATGAAATGAAATTGAAATTATCTGATGATGATGATGCGTTGTCGTCTTCGTCGTCGTCGCCGTCATCGTCGTCCAAATAACGCCGGCGACGAGTGAGTTTATTTTTATTAATTTTTTTCTTGAATACTGTCTTGGTATTCTGAATCGCCCTCAGCGTTCACACTATACGGTATGCACTTGCGCGATATGTACTTTACTGATATTCTGGGATATTGTCGTCGGAATGAATGCGTTCGTTGTCTTCTGTAGTGTTGTAGTGAATTATGTTGCGCCAGTGGAATTAGAGTTATGAATCGTATTGTTGCGCAAAGTACGACGAGGGCGAGCCCTCATAATTGTCTGATCAAAATTGTGTAGCAAATACATGTTCGCATTTTGTATTGTATAAATAGTACCTACATTGTGCTCTAGCGTTTATTTGTTCCGTCTGCTTATTTACTTCTATAGCGATTCACTCATTTACTCCATTCATTATTAGTAATTAACAAACTTTGAAATGAATTAGGGTGAGAGGAGAGCAGATGATCACGAGTCCATTTTGCTGGATCGATTTTTAGCGTCTTATATGAGTGATTAATAAATTATGTAGGTACACATGTTTATTTGCTCATACGTATATTGAGCAATTCGTAATGATAAGAATAAAATGAAGACGATCTCAATTCTTCTCCATAATGTTGTATGTATATAAGTAAAGGGTGCGGCAACAGTTGGCTTCTGTATTATTACTATTTGGCATTGCGACCCTATATAGAAGAACAAAGCTGCATCGTTAAACGCTTAAACTAGAATAGAGGAATGTTGATGTCCAATCGATTATCATTACAGTTAATCAATCTTAGTAGGTATATAATCATTAAGGTAGGTATATATTCACAATTAGACCAAATAAGGCCCATGGTGATGCCGCAGGTGGGCTACCCCATTCCAACTAGGAACCAACCCGAGTACCCAAACTTTGGGTAAAGCGTAAGATTTTTCCCAGCTGGCATTGAGCCAGCTCGGCGAGGTTATTAATAAGGTGTCTGAACAAATGAGTAATTATGCGGCGAGCTAGTCTCGAATATTCACACAGGATGCGAGTTATGGACTCTGGTTACCCTAGCCGCTGCAGCTCCGGCAGTAGTCAGGTACCGCGATGCCTAGTCTATTTGAAATCCTATCTATCACGCAATGCCCTGTAATAAATTCCACCAGCATACAAATTGCGTATCTGTTAAGCGCTAGTGGGTCTTTTCTTCGTTTTATATTCAGTACTGTCCAGGTTGATCGGGTAGTTACACACGAGTGTTCCAGCTCCCATGCGTCCGAAGCTAGGAGAAGTTTACACGTCGCCATTGGAATGCCAATACCTTTCTTGTCACAAAGAGTTTGCAACGTTGTATCCTTCTTTGCTAGGTCGTCCGTGGTCGCCTTCCCTGATATATCACTGTGCCCTGGCATCCATATAAGGTAAATATTAAACTATTTGGGTATCTCGTTAAGAGATGTTCTGCAATTTTGGGTTAGTAATGAATTGAGGCAAGCTGAATCTAAGGATTTTATTGCTGCATGGCTATTAGTGAAAATATCTATATCCACGTATGATATAACGTTACACTTAAGCCACGTCATTACTTTGTGGAACTCTAACACCTCTGCTTGAAAAATGCAGCAGTCTAAAAGCTATGCGAAGTATTTCACTGAATACCGCTGCTCCTACTCGTCCGTCAAGTCTCGAGGCGTCGGTGTAGAAGAGGATTAATTGATTAAGTGAAATGGGTATTCACATACTCACAATTAGATCTGTACGGAATATGTGTATTAAACTTGTTGTCAAACGTCAACTTTGTCGTTTCATAGTCAACTATTGGTCCAGAATTGTTGAGTGTCCCGTACCTTTGAATCATTCTGAAATTTATGTAAGTCTGATTGCCGATTGAGCTGCTAATCGCTTCCCCTTGAAATCTAAAGGTATAAGTTGTAACAAAGTATGCAAAGATTTGCTGGAGGTCGTTCTAAGTGCCCCTGTAATGTCAAAGGATGCCATTTTTGGGCCTGTACCCCAAAATTTCTGTGTATGGCCCTATCAAACCATACAGTGTAATTGACCTCAGTACCATTGTTTGGAAACAGTATACGAAATTTGGTCTCATTCCCCATTTTTTTGCGTGAGTATAATGCTACCGAAGCTTTTCTGACGCGTTCTTCGATGTTACGCTTCCAGCAAAGTTTTTTGTCAAGGACCTAGACCTAGGTATCTGATTTCGTCCGAAAACTCAGACGAGTCCCCCTGATTGAGGGTGGTGTAATATGTATTGGTTTCGATTCGACGCTGTGAACATTTAGGTATTCAATTTCAAACTTCATCTAGGTGATCGAAATAGCTTGACTTTCATACATTCAATAGACAACCTCCTGAAGTGCCTAAATAAATTCGGTTAAATCGACGATCGTATGGAATTGAAAATTTAATAACATCTAACACACCAATCTAACCTAACCTAGTAATCCAGTGACAAATAAACTGAAATTCAAAATTGGATAGACAAATACCACCTTTTAAATGTAAAATGCTGAATTTTAAGTCTAACTCTCTAAAATGTTTAAATAATTTTTGATTTCGCCATTTTTAAAAGGTAATCGTTAGATGGTACACCCTTTAAATGTACATGCCGTGCTCGTGCTTTCATACACATACTTATGTACTTCACTCAATTAAGTAGTACCGACCATTTGTCGCATTTTGCATGAATTATGCTTATATTCATCGAGTCAATCCACGAATAAGAAATTTTTGTTTCAATAATTGCCCCTAAGTTATTATCGGTCATTTCGATCTGTTTTCATTCAGCTTATCATTAAAGTACATACCCATATTTACATATGTATGCACACATTACAGAATAACAAACATATGTACTTAATTATAATATGTGAGTCATACAGTAGGTATGTACATTGTGTATGTATTGTATATAATTACATACACAACAACCTCTTGCATAGCTTACGATCGTGAATAATAAAATCCTGCGACATGTATTTTAAACTATATATTATCTCTGTGGTTTTATATCTACTCATACTCATATCATATTGCAACAGGTTATTGACGTGTCCTAAGCCGTTCTGAAGCATCTAGTAGTTACTCGTGTAAATGGGTGTGCTTTTAATTGCACATAAACATGCTAAATAGTGTTTGTAGCATTTTGAATGGCCATTTTTAAAATGCATAAAATACATATTATGTAGGTAAACTGATTAAACGATGCCAATAAAGGATTAAAAAATCTTTGCATTTATACATATTAAACTATTCATGCGCTTTAAGTATTTAAGTGCTTACTAGAGTTAAACGAATTTTAATAATACTGAGTTTATATCATTTTTCTGATAAATGGACATCTACGTATTCTTCGAGATTTTAAAATTATCTCAAGGAAGTGCGATACAATTTGGCTCTGATCCGTCCGGATCAAAAATTTTGTAGGAGAATTTCACACAACATTCTTAATAGATCTTAACAGAAAAGACTTGGAGCCAAATGATCATCTTTTTATTTAGGAAAATTCGATATATATATCGTGTATATAATTGGATGCCTCCGAGTAATTTTTTGACAACATATGTTCCATCATTTCATGGGTGCCATAGCTCAATGGTTAGTGCGTCGGCCTTCTGATTTGTAGGTCGTCCCCGGCTGGAGCATAACAAAATATAATATCAAAAAGTTTTTTCTTCAAACGGTACCCACCTTCCGGCAAGAATTGGCAATTTTTCCGGCAGTAACAATTTGCCAAAAGTGCTTCTTAAAAGAGCTCTGTGACAAAAACTAAGTTAAAGTGATGTCACAAGAGTTCTGCCGTTCGGAACCGGCTAATATAAGTAGGTCCCTTCTAATGCTGTCCAAATTTAACACGCACAACAGTATCGGTGGTATCACAAAGGGCTTTTCAGTCGTAAGTGTGTCCTCTCAGAGAGAGAGAGCAACCACATAACCTAACCTAACCTTCCATCATTTCAAGCATTTTTGTCTAAAGGAAATAAAAAGCAAATCCAAATTTGGACTCAGCTACTTTTTAGTTTTTGCGACCATTATAAAAGATCAATTTTGTACCCCAACCTTCCTAAGAAAGAAACATAGGGCGTAAGAATATTTGAAGAAAATTTTGGTGAGGAAAAATTAATATACGTCGATTTTGCGTACATTTTGTAGGGGAGCCACACTAAGATGTGAAGATCCATATGAAAGAAAAAATCAAACCAGGTAATCTGACTGGACTCCTAGAGATCTTAAACAAGGACAGAAATATTACACATATGACACAGACAAATCACCAAATAGACCAAGTACTCAATTTCATCAAGAGATACAACACTAAATCACTTAAGCACTAGACCACAGGAGGCATAAAATCCTAGGTTCATACTTACTAGAAAATGAAAACTTTCAAATGCTACCCCCGAAGGAGCTGGTTCGATTTCTCGATATAATAAATATACTAAATATATAAGTACAAAGGGGTGCACAATAGATCTAGTTGATCGCAGTGCATAAAGACCTTAGCCTAACCCGTACAAGCATTACCATGACCAAGAAATGAAGATAAAAAGATTAATAAATGTTTAGTGGAAATATTGGGGAGAAAAAAAACCTTGATGTCAGTAATATATTTCTTCGCTTTAGCAACAATTCCTGGGAAGATAAAACGTTATTTGGCGTTTTCCAGCTGCATTTGTGCTCATATTAAATGAAAGCCCTCTTAACAGATGAAGATTGAGGGTAAATATGTGGGGAGGAAATGCTAGCAAAGAAAAATAACATTTCACCATGATTGAACCTACATTTGTTCCAAAAGACCTGTTCAACAGGAACTCATTTTTATAACCTAGAGAAAAAATCATCTAAAAGATCCAAAGTTTGACACGCCCAAAAGCGTACAAATATATATGTACCCATTTTAAAACTTTTTAGTATTTATAATAAATGTCAAAGCAATTAGGTAAAAGTAAAGGGCACATAAAACACGCCCTTTCTTACTTATGTACATATAATAGCCCCTTGTAATGATGAAATTGTAGTCATACTGTGTACATTCGTACCCCACATTTGTATTTTCTTTTAATTCATATATGATTACAGTGGTTTTTGTTGTAACTGTTGCTGCTGCTGCTACTGCTGCTGGTGATGATTTAAATTAATAAATATCTTTGTATATTTTTATCACAATATGCCGTAGATACAATTTACGATGAGGCATGTCAATTGATTTTAACTCGATGCACGTACGACTACACATTTAATATGTAGCATGTAGTATAGACACGAAATAATACGTAGAATTTAAAACAACCCAAAGGGAATATGGATAGGTACAAAATCATCTGAAGAATGCATAAACACATTTGTCGTTTGATAAGAAACACTGACTAATTGTATGTGCAAGTATTACTTTTCGCATATTTTGTGTTACCCCATAGCTCACAGAGTCATGAATGAAATCGCAATGATAAAGTTTTCATTGCAAGGATGAGCAACTTTCATTGGGAAGTTTCATTACTTCTTCCGTTACCTACTTTCCAATTGGGAATGCTAATATACGCAAGTATGTATATTGTGCAAATTGTATCACAATACAAAAAACAAGAAAATTAGCGGCAGCATCAGCACTAGCAATGATGGCAACGACGACAACAGTACCCAACCACAATAATACCAGGGGCATTTCAGTGGTTTACTTGTTATTTCCAACAATTGTGATCATTGTACTTAATTAATTTAGTTCAAAGATCATGTACATAGCGATTGAAGCTTTCGATTCAAACGAATATGAATGAATATGGAAAACGATGGAGAATATTCATAATTTTATGAGTCAAGTTAGGGAGAAATTACATACACATACATCTGTATGTATGTACATACGAGTACCATACGATTGATATAGGTGCATAGGCTTAATGAGAAATTTTGTCTGGCAATAATCAATAATCGCTTAAGTCAAAATAGGAATTTAACTATTTATTATAATTTAATTTAATTATAAGCACCATCATGTTTAACGTCTTTAATTATGAATTATGTCAGATCTAATAATACTAAATTTTGAGAAATTAATAGGATTTTCATATAAACGATATTTACACTAAGAAGAAAGGAACTAAATGAAGATTGTGTTCTTCAGAAATATTAAATAAAATGGCATTTCTTGTCACTACCCACATACTCCATAATACTAAAATAAAAAAAATTAAAATATAAAAAATATTCTCTCAATAACATGCTGCTTGCTGTTGCTCAAACATTGAGTATAATAAATATCGTACAAACTGTACATGGGAATGTAACTTGAGAAATTTCTCTGCGGGCTACCCTGTATAGAGATACATAAAATAGATACACACGCTATTCGTTGAGTGTCTACAGTTTTATTGTTATTGTTTTCACGTTGTTGTTGTTGTTGTTGTTGATATTGTATTATTTTTTTTACAATGTTTGACATAAACGGAGACAGACAATTAACATAGTTGCTATTGTTGAAGTGATGCCTCCAATTTCATCCAAAAATAATAATTTGAATAAACAACAACAACAACAACAATATAAAAACCAAAAAAAAAAAAGGAAGATAAAATTAAGAAAGATGGGATATGAAAACGAATTAAAAAACTAATTATATTGACATATGATAGAATTTGTTCCCAAAAATACCACCTACAACCGTCTAATAGAAAAATGGATATTTTATAGTCGTTTACATTTAAGATTTTATTTATTTACAGTTTTCGTAACTAAATTCAACAAAGTGATTGATAATGCCAATATTCCAACTAATTACAGTAAAACTTTTGAGATTCTTCATATTATTGGACCTACTTCCATGAGAAATGTGTTATTTACTTACTCTATTATTGTATTAATTTATTGTACATTCCATAAGATCATATTTCATATTTCAGAGATTAGGTTTCAGGTTTATTCTATTTCATAATTGTCCAGCGTTATTAGTTTCAATGAAGATAGGACTTTCCTACAACAGAGACTGCGCTGATGGAATATGATCAACTGCAGTTGGGTGCTATTATTTGGAATGTCATTTTATGGAAATGTTTGGCCACTCTGTATAGTGATGATTGCAATATGACAACTTCGAATTAAGCCGCTATGTCTTTCCTAGGATTTGTTCAGTTGCGCATAAAGTAGATATGACCTATGTTACGATACAACTCAAATGGCTTTCCCAAGAACTTTTTAGTATAGAGAAAAATATCTTCCTTGCCTAGTATTTATGATCTCTACCATCAAGGCTGACATAATCGTTCTTGCTCGAAATCACCCTGTGTAAGAAGTCTTATATTGAGGCGAACAAATGTGTATGTGGATTTGTGGTTAGTAAGGAACTATGTCTATGTCTATCATACATCACGAACAAAGCCCTGAGGACTACCTTCGCTTGCCAAAGGCTGTATGGTAAAACATGGGGACTACGACCTAAAATGATGGCGTGATCTTACAAAGCTGTAATAGTACTAATGATTACATATGCCTCTCCGGTATGGTGGCCCAAGATAAATCAAAGTGGAACTCAGATGATCCTTAACAGAATTCATCGAATAGCCTGTTTGAGCGTAACGGGAGCGATGAGAACTAGCCCCACAGCAGCTTTAGGAATAATCACAGGTCTCAATCCTCTACACCTTGTGGTTAAGAGGACAGCAGCCAGTGCAGCCATAGGGCTTCCGAACTCTATTCAGCTGAAAGAAGGTAACCTAAAAGGGCGCATTAAGATTCTAGACGTAGTCTGGAATTCACCGGGCCTCAGGATGGATAAAAAATTTAAATTCTCCAAACCCTTCGAAGTGATCATTCACGATCGCTCAGCGTGGAGAAACAACGAAATATTTCTAGAACAGGGCTCACAGCTATGGTGCACTGATGGGTCCAAAGATGGCAGTGCTCGAGGCCAAATTTCCGGAAGGCAATTGCAATGGGAAAAATAGTTTCCATTTTTCAGGCGGAGGTCCACTCCTTAGGGCTATCTGTCAGAGAATGTCTACTTAGGGGCACTCGAGGAACCAACATATGCATTCTTTCAAACAGTCAGGCAGCTCTAAAATCACTAATGAATTTCTCGTTCCAATTTAGGTTGGTCTGGGAATGCTTTGAACTCCTCAATACTTTAGCAAAGAGGAACTCTCTGATTCTAATATGGGTACCGGGACACGAGGGGCATGCAGGAAATGAAATGGCAGATTTCATAGGCCCAGAACCCGTCTGCGGGGTAAACAGTAGCTTCATGAACAACTTAATATGTGAAGAGGAAAAAAGTAGTCTAACCGATTACTGGAGAGCCCAAACAGTCATGCGGCAGTCGAAAAGATTCAATGACCCTGAACACATTATGATAGATGCTATCTTGAACCTCAGCAGAGAAGGCATCAAACTCTATACTGAACTATTAACAGGTCATTGTAAACTTAATTATCACATGATGAAAATGGGTGTGTTTAACAACAATCTCTGTCGACTCTGTCTTGAAGAGCAGGAAACAGTAGAACACGTTCTTTGCAATTGCCCAGCTGTGGCTAGACGCAGACTAAACTACGTAGACAACGGATTCATAGTTAAAATCAATCCCACAACAGTGACAGGATTTATAAATAGTCTTGAGATCTGGTAGTTAGGGAATTAGGCTGCACAAAAGATCTTCAGGTCGCGATGCTTCATAGCCTTAATAATAATAAAATGTCTTGCCTTAGCGTTTAAATATCTGTTTTACCCAACACCAACTACATTTTCGACAAAAGAAAATATCCCCTTAATATCAGAATCATCGACAATGGTATTGAAGTACAACCACCCACCTCATTCATATTTACAGGATGAAATTGATTTATCACAACTTTATTATTAAGACAAATAGGAATATAAATGTTTTTGAAAATGAACTATAGATAATATTTCTCTATGTTAAGTGCTCAAAACTCAAGTCCTGATTACGAATGGTGATGTATGCATTATAAGTATATAATGTAAATATATTACTACAATGAATTTATTTCAAACTGACAGAAAAAGGAATATTTCAAAATGAAGCCATGTTGAAAATGTAAAACACATGAGCGTAATTTCGTCAAACACACTATATACATAACATACATACACAAAAACCTCCCTATTACAGCAGTAGGCAACAGCAATAAAAATTATTCAAAGAATTATTAGCGAAATGGCAAAACCATGAAATATTCGTATGCTATTTACTTATGTATATGCACATACAATATATGTATCTGTATTTAGTTATATTGTAAGTATATATAAAATAATAAGTTCCACATGCGATACGAAAAAGTTCAAGCAGTACTTCATGCTGCAATAAGCGCGATCACGCAAGTATGTATGATACATTTCATAATTGGGACAAAGCAGCAGTAGCAGCGATAGTGACAGCAGCTACTGAAAGCAACAACATCAACAACAACAAATATCCGTTCTGAAATTGCACAAATTCAACTGTAACACATTGTCGACTTACGAGTACATACTCGTACGTACATATATTTGCTATTGCTGTTAGTGTTATTGCATTTGTTAGTTAAATGCATAAATACGCTCCCTCCCACTCTGATACACTCTATAGACATGTAATATACAATATATACAAATTTCAAATACTTCATGTGCTTATTTTATTGCCATCACATGCAACTTGCAATCTGTTGCTGTTGTTGCAAGACGCAATCATTCATTCACTCTGCTTGTTGCATTTTTATGCCACCCTTTTGCAATAAATGCATATACGAGTATGTGTAAGCATATCGTACTTGCAATACATCGTAATTACTGATAAAATATTTGTTTTGTTGTGATATTTTCTCATTGCTATTTAATTCGGTTGCGTCCCCCCCATTATATGCCTTATTTATGTTAAGCTTGAGTTTGATGATTCGTCGCACAGTGGGACAAGAGTGGTAATATAGATTTTTATATTGTTTATTTCAAAAGTAGATATTTGAGAACAGTAATCACTATAATTTTTATACCCTGCATAATGCAATATGCATGGTATATTCATTTCGGTCAGATGTTTGTGTCCACTTGAAGGAATCTCCGGAGATATAGACATAGATATATATTCGTGATCAGCGTCGATTAAATTTTCGATTTAACGATGTCCGTCCGTCCGTCCGTCCGTCCGTCCGTCTGTCTGTCACCTGGCTGGTTCGCACGATAACTTGAGTAAATATTAAGCTATTTCGATGAAATTTGGCATAAGTAATCTATGATACAAGGGTACGGAGGGGATTGATATTGGGCATGATCGGTCAATAACCACGCCCACACCAAGCATTCAAAGCGACTAACCTCGAAATTTTCAAAATCTTTAACTTGCTATAACTCACATAATATACCACTTGGGACAACAATATTTGGCACATAGACTTATATTATACTACTATATAACCTCACCAAAAGTGGTTGAGCCACGCCTACTTTTTAGCGTAGCTGTCATACAAAGTGTCTGTACTTCTTTTTAATTGAAACAGCTGTAACTTCTACAATCTTCTGTCCAGAATAACCATAATTGACACTTAGATTAATAAGGTAGTTGGAAATAATATGGCAGAAAATCAGTTTGCCACGCCCACTCCTTTTTGGGTCTCCCATACAAAGTTGCGGAAATTAAAAAAAATGTTACCGGTTATAACTTGCAAACTATTCAGCGTAGAATAACGAGATTTAAGATATGGATTAGTATTGTTCGAGCAACTAAGCTCACAGAAAATGGGCGCACCACACCCACTGTTTATTGTAGCCCCCATACAAATTTTAAATTGAAACAGCTGTAACTTCGGCAATCTTCTGTCTAGAATAACCATAATTGACTTTTAGATTAACATGGCAGTGAAAAATAATATGGCAGAAAATCAGTGTGCCACGCCCACTCCTTCATGAGTCTCCCATACAAAGTCAAGGGAATTAAACTAAAACTTTTAAGCTCCATAACTTACAAACCATTTAGCGTAGGACAAAGAGATTTAAGGTATGGATTAGTATTGTTCGAGCAACTAGGCTCACTTGAAATGGGCGCGCCACGCCCACTGTTTATTGTAGCCCCCATACAAATTTTAAATTGAAACAGCTGTAACTTCGGCAATCTTTTGCCTAAAATAACCATAATTGACACTTAAATTAATATCGTAGTCGGAAATAATTTGGCAGAAAATCAGTGTGCCACCCCCATTCCTTCATAGGTCTCCCATACAAAGTCGAGGGAATTAAACTAAAACTTTTAAGCTCCATAACTTACAAACCATTTAGCGTAGGACAACCATTTTTAAGGTATGGATAAGTATTGTACGAGCAACTAGGCTCATAGGAAATGGGAGCGCCATGCCCACTGTTCATTGCAGCCCCCATGCAAAATGACTGAAATTCATTTAAATTTAAACAGCTGTAACTTCGTCAATCTCCTGCCTAAAATAACCATAATTGACACTTAGATTAATATCGTAGTCGGAAATAATCTGGCAGAAAATCAGTGTGCCACGCCCAGTCCTTCATAGGTCTCCCATACAAAGTCGAGGGAATTAAACTAAAACTTTTAAGCTCCATAACTTACAAACCATTTAGCGTAGGACAACCAAATTTAAGGTGTGGATTGATATTGAAAAATTAATTAGATATACCAGAAAGAGATACGTCACGCCCACTTTTTATATATCTTCCGTATAAAGTCTCGGATTTATCTTAAACATTAAAACACCCATAACTTACTAATTAATACGCCTAGGTCAACCCATTGCAACCTATGTAGTTTAGTATTATAGGCAGGAATTGATCCTTCAAAATTGGTGAGGTACGCCTGCTTCTTAATGTAGGTCCTATACAAAGTAGTGGAAGAAAAGGATGGATATACGAGCAAACTTTTTATATATATGTCTACATATGCAGGGTATAATTTGGTCGGCCCCAGCCGACTGTAAGGAGATTTTTTAAATTTTTTTTGTTCTTTGAAATTGTCGTAATCTATTGGGTACCTATATACTCATATATATAAAAGAACATGAGTCCACTTTCGCACCATATAAGTCTTCTGAACATCTTATTGTGCGTACTGTATGAAAGATTAAACTCAGCGACCTATTTGGACATTTTCAGTGTGGCTGCAGACCTAATAGATTCACCATTTATCACATTTTCAGACTACGCCAAATTCTGGAGAAGACACGTACAACCTATTTGTTGATTATAAAGCCGCTTTCGACAATCCGATAAGGGATTATCTCTACACAACAATATCTGAGTTTGGAATTCTTGCAAATCCCGTTCGTCTTTGCAGAAGAAAGCGTATTATATAACTTGCGTTGTGCATTGAAAATCCGAAACACCTCTCCCCACCGTTAAATACCGAACGTGTTTTCAAGCAAGATGATTCTTTATCATGCGCCTTCTTCAATCTTTCTATGAAGAAAATAATATAGCGCAGCATTCTCAGAGTTTTAAAGAGAATCGCGTCGAATGGTTCTTATGGTGAACGAGGGCAGCACAAAATAAATAGCGTCAACAAGCAAAGAGTCCCAGCGCCTTGGACAGCACGCCCAATCACATCGTTTACTGCACTGTTGATAACTATGCATTTGAAGTAGTAAAGGGATTTGCCTATCTTAGAGCTAACACTAACACCAGTAATGACGTTAGCCTGGAAATATGGCGAAGGATCACTCTTACTGGTGCTACTTTGAGATAAGTAAGCAATTGAGAAGTCCAGCCCTCTCTCGAGAAGTGAAAACTACACTGTAAAAGTCTTTCATCTCACCTGTCCTTATATATGGCACCAAAGCTGGGACAATTTCCACCTCAGATGAGAGAATGCTGGGAGTTTTCGACAGAAGAGTCATACGCAAGATCTTTGGACCTATTTGCGTTGCTGGCGACTATCGAATAAGGTACAATCATGAACTGTATGAGTTGTATACCGACACCGACATAGTAAAGCGATTGATTCACAATAATATTGATAATATAATAATAATCTTAATTAAATAAACGTTTCTTCTTCTTCTTCTTCTTCTTCTTCATCTTCATCTTATTCTTGTTCTGCTAATGAGTAAAAATGCGGTTCTCCACAACAACCATATCATTATCATTGAATTCCGTTTTATTCCTAATTGTTATCTTTCGATATGAAATTTCTTCTCTTTTTAACCTCTCCTTATTGAACTCGTTCCACTGTACATTCACGTCGTTGTCGTCGTCATTATTGGATTATTCTATTTGTATGCGTATTGCATGCGGATGAGTCAATTTAACTATGGATATTGTTATTGTTCATGTTGTTGCGATTACGTAAGTGCATCGAAGTGAAAAATAATACAAGTTAATATGATTTATCTATAAGAAGGCGACACTGGCATAATATGTACATATGTAGTATATTTATTCAAACAATATTTATAGTGTAAAAAAGGTGTTGGTTTCACTGCATCACATTCTTAAGGAATCGTAATTAAATTTGAAAATGATTCAGTAAGATTTCAGGATTGAGATGAGGATTCCATTTTTATACCCTGCATAATGCAATATGCATGGTATATTCATTTCGGTCAGATGTTTGTTATACCCTGCATAATGCAATATGCATGGTATATTCATTTCGGTCAGATGTTTGTGTCCACTTGAAGGAATCTCCGGAGATATAGACATGGATATATATTCGTGATCAGCGTCGATTAAATTTTCGATTTAACGATGTCCGTCCGTCCGTCCGTCCGTCCGTCCGTCCGTCCGTCCGTCCGTCCGTCCGTCCGTCCGTCTGTCTGTCACCTGGCTGGTTCGCACGATAACTTGAGTAAATATTGAGCTATTTCGATGAAATTTGGCATAAGTAATCTACGATCCAAGGGTACGGAGGGGATTGATATTGGGCATGATCGGTCAATAACCACGCCCACACCAAGCATTCAAAGCGACTAACCTCGAAATTTTCAAAATCTTTAACTTGCTATAACTCACATAATATACCACTTGGGACAACAATATTTTGCACATAGAGTTATATTATACTACTATATAACCTCGCCAAAAGTGGGTGAGCCACGCCTACTTTCTAGCGTAGCTCCCATACAAAGTGTCTGTACTTCTTTTAAATTGAAACTGCTGTAACTTCTACAATCTTCTGTCTAGAATAACCATAATTGACACTTAGATTAACACGGCAGTCAGAAATAATACGGCAGAAAATCAATGTGCCACGCCCACTCCTTTTTGGGTCTCCCATACAAAGTTGCGGAAATTAAAAAAAATGTTACCGGTTATAACTTGCAAACTATTCAGCGTAGAATAACGAGATTTAATGTGTGGATTAGTATTGTACGAGCAACTAGGCTCACAGAAAATGGGCGCACCACGCCCAGTGTTTATCGTAGCCCCCATACAAATTTTAAATTGAAACAGCTGTATCTTAGGCAATCTTATGTCTACAATAACCATAATTGACACTTAAATTAATATCGTAGTCGGAAATAATCTGGCGAAAAATCTGCGTACCACGCCCACTTCTTATTGGGGCTCCCATACAAAGTTGAGGAAATTAAACAAAAATGTTAACCACCATAACTTAGAAACTATTCAACGTAGGACACCAAATTTAAGGTGTGGATTAACATTGAAAAATTAATTGGATTTACTAGAAAGTGGTAAGCCACGCCCACTTTTTATATAGCTCCCATACTAAGCCTCGGAATTATCTTAAAATCCTTTTACTTCGTCAAAGTCAACCATATTTCGGGTGTAAATTAGTAGTATATGCAAAAATTGTTTCTCGAAAAGTGGAAATAAAAGAAAAGTTGGATATTCGAGTAAACTTTTTATATACAAATCTACATATGCAGGGTATAGTTTGGTCGGCCCCAGCCGACTGTAAGGAGATTTTTTTTTAATACAAAGGGCCTTAGGTCAAATATTTTATACCCAATTTTGGTTAATTTATTGGAACCTTGTACAATATGTCCTTGTACAAGTACATAGAACAGTTAAGAACTCGTTCTTTTTTTTATTGTAACGCCGGAATACCAATAAAGCTGTGGACGACTGCTACTATTTGTGCAAAATATTAACTGAAGAATACAATATTCAATGAATAAATATAATAGAAACTGATTAACTATTACTTGTTATGCATTATGTCTAGCACCCTTAAAATGTTTCGCGCTATTTGTCTATAAATAAATGCAGCCCTGTAAATTCTTCTCAACCGCATATTAACATAAATATATTTGCTTTAGTTTTATCGTATTATTGTAATATGCCATTATATGAATACTTAGTATATGATTTATAGCATAGAAGTATGTTTCCGTGAATTTATAATTTGTGACCGGCTATTTTCCGAAGAAACTATTTACTTTATCCTTTAACCTTGGATTTAAATATCTTAATATTCTTATAAGAAATACCATATGTATGTATACTTACCATTATAGGCATATCTTTGAATGTTGGTGATTTATCTTCTTTGGTGTAAAACACTTGTGAAATACTTCGAAAAAGTGTCCTATAACTGGAATTGTAGTCAGTCTCATCAGTCATTGTATGCGATATTTTTGTCGTTTTCAATAATGTTCCTTTGTTATTGTTGCACTAAATATTACCGCTGCTTTGTAATAAATTCTGCTACAAAAGTATTTTAGGTCAAGCGTAAATGTGTATAGGTGTATATACATACATCATATATTGTATTAACATATATATATATATCTATTCATACATATGTACATAGTCATAAGTAGGTAGATATATGAGAATTTGTTTGGTTTTATCATTTTTACTTTCACCTAATGACGTCATTGTAATTGTTAGTACACATTTCTTTTATATTCTTTCACATAGACGCATTAAATAATAAATATTTATTAATATTATTGTGGTTGTTGTAGCTATATAAATACATATACATATGTTACTTGTAGTTGTTATAGAGTTTAACCCTCTAATTCATAAAATTAACATTTTTACCTCAGTCCTAACAAATATCAGTGACTTTTACATTACGGATTGAGAAATAGTTTGTTTGACAGTTTAATTCGACTTTTCATGCACTAAAATCGCCCGACTAGTTAGCTAGAACTGATTTTTAAATTTAAATTGTAATAAAATATTGACGTATCACCTTAAAAAATTATTTTTCTTTTAGACTTTCTCCAATGCGACCATAATAAATTCACATAAATATAGCAATAGCTATTTTTAGTTGACATACCTGTCATCATTAAACTGAAAATAAAAATATTTTTTTCAGGATTATGGTTTATAGGATTACGAATCTAAATCACGGAATTAAAAACTATGATAGTTAAAAGAAGCTCAAACATTTTGTGCAAAATGATTTTTTGATCGTATTTTGTACTACAATAAAACTTGTACTGAAATAATCACAAAAGACCAAAGCTTCAAAATCGTAAACACATTTTTGACTATGAAAAATTTAATTGCTTTTCTAGAAGTTACTGTTTCTGAAGCCGAAAATATCCTAATCAAATTCAAACTCAAATTCAATTCAAATTAAGTAATATGCCAAATATTATTATATATTTTGCATTAATAAAAACCAATTGTATCGATGTGAATTTATTATGCGCTTCAAAGTATGCAATACTAAAAACGTATTGCATATGTTTGTAATGCATATGCAATAGTGGAATTTGATGCTTCAAATATCAGACATAATAATAATTAAAAAAGAACAAAATAGTGTTGCAAAATATATTTCAACACAGTTGTTTGCAATTACTTTCAAATATTTAGTTTTTTTGAAATTATCCACAACTTTATGCGCTAGATTGTGGACACCGCTGCTATCATCTAGCTATGATTAGTGAAACAGGTTTTTTTTTTATTTTTAGTTTTGAAAATATTACAGTTTCGTTATCAAATATTTCATAGCTAGGGTTAACGAAATATAGTACTTCATTCACTTCGAAAAAAATCACCGCAATTTCGTTATCAACGCGTTAATTTCATATTTACAATTTGTATTTGTATTGTTTTTTCGAACATTTGTTCACACCACAGCTGGTTGCTATTGCATTTGACAGTGTAGTTAGACAATTGAGTGATATGAATTGATTGCGTAAATATGCGATAACACCCACCAACAGGGTGTAGTTTACTTTGATTTGTAATATTTATAAAATTTTTAAGTCTATTTCTTAAAATTAGTATACATATATAATTAAATAATAATTATTTTCATTAATATGAATTTAATTAACATCATGCCACATATGTTTGATTGAGCTAATAAACAAAAACCTTCGTTAAGAAGGTCGTAAGCACATGTATTTACTTATGAATTACATTATATACAAAAGTAGGTATATAAATATATTGTACATGAAGTATGTATATGAATTACATTACATTACAACTGAAGAGGCCATAAAACACTTAAACACCATATTCATTGCTTCAACTCACACTTGTATGTGAACATATAGTTGATAATATATGTATATAACCGGGAACAACAACCACAAGTACGATATCAACAAACCATAAAGCAATTACTAAAATTAGTATAAATAATATTAACTATTTGTAAATGCAAAACAACAACAACAACAACAACAACGACAACTATTGTGCTGTTGCTTCATATGTACATTAAAGTTCCTCATCAAAATAATTTAAAAATATTACTTTGCACTATATGTAGACTTACTGCACAAGCATTCTGGCATTTAAAACAGACCACTCTAGAAAAAAGTAGCATAAAGAGAATATTCCTTAGCAAAATATAAATATTAAAAGTCTTTTGAAAATTTTGAAATATCAATTTTAGGAGGCAATTTTTTTTTATGAAGCTATCTAATGTACATATGTGTATATTCAATGAACAAAGTTGGCAATAACAGAAGAACAACAAGAAAAAATATATGTACGAATGTCTTTATATATATGTATATATATATATATATATATATATATATATATATATATATTTATATATATATATATATATATATATATATATATATTTATATATATATATATATATATATATATATATATATATTTATATATATATATATATATATATATATTTACATATATATATAATATTAGGTATATTGCTACAACAAATTTTCAGAAAAGAAACAATAATTTCGTTTCTTGTTTTCATTTGATTCTGTCATTTTTTATATAAATAAATATGATCAATAAAATATAGTTCCAGTGTAAATCATAACTTAAAATATATTTTTTCTATGTATATTTATAGAATCATAGACAAGTATTGATTATGTATATTTATTAAAAAAATGAGTTTTCGAAAAAATCATTATATCAACGTTTTGTTTACTTTTCACCAATCTTCTCACATAGATACTTGTATTTATATATGTATATAAAATTTCACCAATTTAAGTTCTAATATTCTCATATTTGTTATTTTCTAAAAATATAGCCGAATCTATTAAATTATAGCCGTATTCCTTTACGACGACCCGACTATTTGAACTTTACGGCTAACCGTCTGTTGTACGACTAAAAACGGTAAAACATCTAAAAGCTTGTATATTTTTTTTTTACATTTAATTTGTTTGTTTCTCTGTTCGATGATGATGATGATGACGGCTCACGCAGAAAACGTTAACTTGCTAGCGTGAAAATAAAGGTAAATTATGGCAATCAGCATATATGTATGTACCTACTTGTACATATAAATACTTATATATGTATGAGTGTATCGTATTAACATGACACAGTAAATGGTGTATAGCAACTTCGGTTGGGGTTCCGATTGTTATTGTTATTTTATTATTTTATTTTATTTTTTCTGTTTGTTTGTTCATTGTTGTCGTCTTCAATACACATAGATACATAGCAAAATGCTACGCAAAATGAATAGAAAATCAAAATAAAATGAGGGGGGCAAAAACAAAAATTCATTCATTCACCCAATTGCTTATGCGCTCAATCGTTCTCTCATTCAGTCAGTTAGCCAATAATTAGTTCAGTCATACCAATGAATCGTATGTATGTACATATTGGTGGTACCTATGTACAAGTATGTATGTTTTTCGAGTCAGCGCATTGTAGATAAATGTTAAATAAATAAATAAACAAATACTATGAAGCTTAACTATAATGGTATAAAGGTGCAATATAAAAACGAGACCGCTAAATGGCTATGCAAGAAGAATGAACAAAAGAAGAAGAAGAAGAAAGGGAGAAGCACCCAAGGAAGCCGCTATCCTGCATTTCGTGACGAACTAATGTTGTAATATAATTGTCTGCCCGATAAAAATCAATAATATGTCTCCCCTATTGCAGTGCAACAATATGCTCAAAGCATAAGATTATATCATATCATATTTAGTACACATGATGCATACAAGTACTACTGTGCATTAGAGTGGGTCACGAAAAAAATTTAATTCCTAATTTGAATTATGTTGAAAGATTCTCAGGATAACCGCCCAAAATAATTTTTTTATTCGTTTCCGTCAGTTATTAATTGTTCGATTTGGTAGAATTATATTTGGTAGGGTAGAAACAAGAGAATTGAATATAATTGTTTAGAGGTTCGTTCAATGTCAAAGTCATATACATATATGGCAATTATAGCTCTGAGGCCTTTTTGTAAAAGCTATCATTTTTCAAAATCGGGTTAAGAAGAAAAAAAATATTTTTAATGTCTTGAGGACTTTTCAACATAATCTTTGAATTTAGGAGTGAAATTTTATAGCTTTTATTTTTGCAGAGGGACCGCCCACCCTACTGTGAAATTTCAATATGTTCTAGGGTGTTTATTGACTACGATATAAACTTGTTCGTTGCAAAATTACAAGTGTGAATAATTTTCCATTTTATAAACATATGACTGTCCACCATATTTTGCTCGATAACTACAATCCAGAAAAAATCAAAATCGGAATATTGTAAAAGTTTATCATTATTTCAAAAATTTTTAAATAATTTTTTGCAATATTCGTTTTTCAACTTTCAGAAAATATGGACTTTTTAAATAATATTTAAAATTTGAATAAGAACATCAAATTTAAAATCGAAGCTCTTGGCCTCCTTGGTTATGGAGTAAACTTGTTTAGTAAAAATCTTGACGAGCTTATTTTTCCACTCTTGGGTTGATTCCTGGCAGCTATAGGTTATTTGGCGATTTTCCGTTGTTTTCATGTGCATTTAAACGGGAATCTCTATAAGGGGTGAAGATAGAAGGTAAATATGTTCAGAAAAAAGTTTAGGTAGTAAAAGTTAATAGGTGCCCGTAATAGTTTTTATCACTTTAGGGGCAGCAAAATTTATAAGAACGTTAATTTTCAAGGGAGCCCCTCTAAGAGGTGGCAATAGGGGAGTAAGTATGATTAATACATTTTTGGAGCTCAATCTCCTTGAGGAACAAATCTGTGTGTTTCAATTTCAATTATTTTTGTGAGTTTGAACGAAATGCTACCAGGCCGAGTAAAATAAAACCCCAATTCGAATCCAAAGGCTATCTATTTGTTTTTTGAATTGTTAAATTATTTTCCTTGCATTAACTTCTTGGACATTAATTCACAGAGACAATTTAAACTATTTATTTACACGTTTCACTTTAATGAGCTACCTCATTTGGAGCAGCTGCAAGAAAAAGCAAAGCTAATGTGGCTGGAGTTCTGTCTTTCGGAATCACATATAGAAATATTAGGGCATATGGAAGGAATATACCAATAATATTTGTAGCTAAAAATCTAGCTACAAATCCCAAGTGGAAACTATTCTTCCTATAACAGTAACAGAGCCCTTTTGAATGCTTTTTCCAAGTAACTTTTGACTGCCACATGCATTTTTTATTATTTACTGTTAGAAATACCAACCCTTATATTTTGTTTAGAAATATGCTATTAGAACAAAATAAGTCGAAGGTCGAACGTGTACACTGAGCTCCTTATGCTCAAAAACAAGCACAAACTTTATAAAACAATTTCATAAATATAATTTTAAAAATTTTATAATTTATAAAATTTATATATACAATAGTAAATATAAAATGTATTTCATCCAAAATGAAACAAATTGTATGGTCTGTGTACACCAGTAGATGCGATTTCTTTTAAACAATCTCGATCGTATGTTTACAGTTTGACAATAACTGTGCTTGCTGGTGAATAAACATGCTTATTTTAAATTCCAACTAAATGTGCTTTACTGAAAAGCTTCTCAATAAATTAAAATGCTTTAAATTGGTTTGAAGCAAATTTTCAATATTAACAGAGAAACTTAACCAATTATTTATGGTATTTATATGCATATTTGTAAATTATATTGTATTTATAATGTGCTTATACATATTCCTAAAAACATAAATCTATGACCGAACGACTCACTTAAGCTCATACAAATATCTTCTATTCAATTTATTTCTCTAAAGAAATGAAACCACACTCTACAAGCCTTCTTAACTGCATTCGTAGATCTTTTGATATTCCACTTGCTTTAGATGAATTACACTATGAGACAAATAAGAAGTGAACCGAATCAAAACATGCCTGTTGGATGGTGGTTAGTTGATGCCAAGGTACTGCGATTAAGCCTATTTTGGACCTTATTCATAATCAGCAGATGAGAATATATTTTTGAAAAATATTCAACAAATATCTTCTTCTAATATTCCCTTTTTGGTATTTTTAATCACTATCAATCACACGTTATAGAAAAAGATTTCTCATAAAATGTTGCTAAATATTAATGAACAGTAAAAAATTTTTTTTAATAAAAATAAATTTAATAAAACCAATAAAAATATCGACTGACATAAGTCGAAACCTCATAACTGACTTTTGGAAATGTGGTAATTTTCTACATAAGTGATCGATTTTTCTCCTCTGCTAAAAAATTATATGTAAAGTAAGGTACAATGTGTATGATTACCAATATGAAAAAATAATCATATGAAAAATTCAACTTATACAGTTTACAGTATATCTGAAAAACATGAATTTATCGTTCAAAGTAAATCTATGCATATAACATAAACAATAGAATTCTCAAACAGATTCGTAACAGTTTCTTACCACAGACTTGATGATGATGATTATTTTAAAAGAGTATTTAAGAACTTCCGCCTCTTACTTTTTTATTTATGAAAATGATATAAACTTTTTATTATACAATAAAAAAATAAAATAAATTATATCATACAATAATGCCGCTTTAATTACAAATGACTCATTTTGCAAATTATATATAAATCTACCGATAACACCCTGTGTGTACGAAAAAAAATTAAATAAAATATCAACAACATTATAAACATTAAATAAGAATATATCGCATTTATTTTGAGATTGTTTTTATAATTCGCTTAAATGTACTAATTAAATTAACATTATAATGCAATCTTAATAATAATATAATTTAACATCAATCATTAACTTAATGTTTCGTTTTTTTTCTCTTAATTTTATTTTTTTATTTAAGTTTATTTTCAACATTTCGTTCACAGTCAGCCTTATATGTAAATAGGTACTCGTATATAATGATTTGTGTAAAGTTCAACTGCATTTAATCCAAGTTCAAGAAACCAATAATACTAGGTATCTAAAATAAAACAATAAAATAATATGATTATTAATTTAATTTTATAAATAATTATATTTATGTATACATATGCATTAAAGTAGTGTGAATACAGTGGTTACTATATATTTTTCTCAATAATTATGGACAGTGAATGTATTTATATTAATTATTTAACCTCATTAGCATGTCGATAAAAAATTTGATGCAAATAAATTTACAGTACTAGTACTTCTTGTCTGTATGTATAAGCACGTTTGTAATGTTGGATCACATAATTGAGCTATGACTGTGATTCAGCGAATTGTATTTGCAAAAAAAAAAAGCTTGCCAATTTGGCATGTTGTTAAATTTTTATATTTTTCATAATAGACAAAAAAAAAATTACTTTATTACACTAAGACTATATGGCATTCCCTGAACTTGACCTCGACAAAATCAAACAATGCACAATAAATGTGATGTGATGATTAGTATAGAAGTAAACATGGTGAAAATGTAAAATGTAAAGATAATCGACATATACAATGAACCAAAATTAATAACTGATAAAAGGTAGTGAACAAAAAAAAACAACATACAACTCAACTCCATTGTAGCTGTGATACATAGTGTGTAGCTACATACATGTGAACAATTATTTTATGACTTTTAACCAGTATGATATTGCATTATAGCATTTTAACATTCAAATTTATTGTGTGTTTGTGTATGTAAGAATTGTATACAATATAACATGCTCATAAATATAAATTTCAAAAGCCACACGCTACTAGAAGCTTTTAATTCTGAGTAAGGCACATACGAGTATATATGAAATTGTCGATGACTATGAGTATGAGCATGTTTTAAAGAAAATGTAAACATAATTTGTTGTTGATCTAAGGTTTAGCGATCATTGAACTTATGGTACGTGGAGGTCAAAAATATACACACTTAGATGAAGTATTTTTAATGTAATTAATCTTGTTTTATTTCTTCGATTTCTGTATTGCACCAAAGTACTCTGTATTCTTAAATATGAAAAGGATGGAGAGTTTCAATTTTAGGATAGGTTTTTTCGATTTTGGTTCTATTTAAAATCGTAGAAACTATATTTTAGTTTTGGGGAAAATATTGGTTATATATTGACTTTACACTGTTTGGAATGAGACTTTGTGGATAAATCCAACGTTTCGTTGAACTCTTAAAGAGCATTTTTGTTTATTTCTTTGAACTAAAACCTACATAAATTCTACATTGATAAAAAAAATTGCAGAAAATAGCCCAATGAAAATGTTTTAATTAAAATCACTTTGAGTGAACATAAAATATAACGGTACCTTTTCACCAACATAGTGTTTTTTTTTCTCCCTTATTTTCTGTTTATATGTATTAACATTAATAATATTATACTTTATTGAATATAGTAGAATATATCTTTACCTAAAATAACTATTTTAAATGCTACTCTAAACAAGATCGCCATGTGCGCCAAAATTTAATTTATAGCTCTAGTCGAATAAACCATAAATCGTGTAAATGGAAATTTGCAATATAATCAATAGGTACCTTTTTATAATACATAGTATTAGCAAAATGAAATAAAAGTTGAGCAAAGCAATTTCAGCTTATCGAAATCTCAATTTCAACTGTTTATTAAAACCAGCTGGTTATACATGCATACTACATATCAATTTTTGACACACCTATAACACTATAAATTCCATTTGGCAATATTGTAGATGTTCATTTCAGCTTCCGCATACAATAATAAATAGTAATACAATGGCAAATTCGTTTTTATGTATGCGCAACTATGTTTTATTTCAGCCTAATTAATTTGTACGCATAGACAATAGTCATTGAGTTAGTGGCCACTTCCAAATTTTATTTAATCTTCCTTATACTTTGTACGTATGTGTGTAAATAATACATATACTTAATAATAGAGGCGCTGCATAAACACCTAACGTATTAGCATATAAACAGTGCATTTTGCGAATAATGACTCCATCTGTGTCATCCGTAGACCTTGACCATACTCAACACTTTGTAATCAAAGCTCTAACATTGGTTGAAATTATTTCCGTTTGCTCTTTTTGAATATCGTTAATTCGATTTTTTTTTTTGTTTTGCCGTTTTTGGCAATAATTTTTTGTTATTTATCTTTTTTTTTTTTTTTTGGAAAACCTAATATATTTATATTCATGTTAATATCATCAAGAATACATGATCATTATTTGCCAAA
Source organism: Megamerina dolium (assembly GCA_963854835.1). Classification (NCBI taxonomy): domain Eukaryota; kingdom Metazoa; phylum Arthropoda; class Insecta; order Diptera; family Megamerinidae; genus Megamerina; species Megamerina dolium. Next base: position 46,016,034 of record OY978527.1, read on the forward strand.
CTGGTTTCAAAATATACAAGCACATAAATAAACCGATAAACTTGATTTGTTTGGAATTCCCTTTTACCATACATAAGTACAATATTGCTGACTTATACACAATTATAATTGTTATTTAAGCGTATGTGATGTTAAAAAGAACAATTTTACTTCCTGCCAAAGTTCTAACGTACATACTACGCTTTGATCTAGTCAATAGATCGAAAGCAAATTCTTGAATATTCAATGTCTCACAGTCTCAAAATAAAACCTCATATATGTATGGATATGTATATTTACATACTTATATATAACATTTAAGTACCTTTATTTATGTGGATATTTATTTAATATAAATTTAAGATCAACATTCAATAATTTATACGAGTATTTTCTCATTACCAAATTCGATATCAAGTAAACACAAATCATATGCATATTTTTATTACGAGCTTCGCATGAATAAAAAACAATAAACCTTTTAGAATATAAAAATGGCACGAAAATGTGTTCAATAACATTGCATAACTACAACGTGAATTTACTTAAAATCGTAATATTTTGAACATTAGCCATGGTCGATTGAAAAAGTTCGAAATGTTTGTTCGACTCGGAAACGAAAATCTAGCTTGAAAACTTGCACTCAAAACTTCATCAAAATATCTCGAAACTATAGACAAAAATTGTATAAAGTAACCAATTTTTAATAAAAGGTATACAACCCAGATTTACTAAGTTCACTATCCTCACATTCACCGTAGTCAATAAAGACGGAAATAAAAATGTAATACTTATTGAGACCTTTTCAATAATTTACATTAATTCATTTGACACTAATACATGAACCATCATATAATCCAGTAATATTGAAACAACAGATTAAGCTTTACTTAATATTAATTAAATGGAACATCAAGTGTTATCTCTTACACAACACATTTGTATTCATATTCATAAAAACACCCTATGTACCATACAAGAATAATAATATGACTTTACAGAAATTCGTATCAATTATATTTCTATTTCTAGAAAACTTCACAAAACCGGTTTCAAGTGGAATATAAAATGTCAAACACTGGTATCATATTTTTAATTATAAAGAACTTTGCTTCGTAAATAAATAACAACAGTATAATTAAATATATATAATATGATTAAACGAAAATTACTGCTACACAGACAAAATAAATATGATTAAAAACAGACGTATTTCTCTACTTAGTTTTGGTCTTCATGGAAATGTCATTAAATTAAATTTTTTTTTTTTTATTATTAATTAGCACACTGCGTACTTGAAATTAAAATTACTGATAAAGATGATAACATTTTTTTTAGTTTGCCTTTTGACACATTATTATGAAAATTCCCGAAACCAAAAGACCACTGCCATAAGAAAAATCCCCAAGCTCATATTGTTCAATTTGGGTTTTGGGGATTTTATATTTAGTGTTTGTTTTTGCAAAATTTTTAAGCTGACCTAAGTATTAATATTTGGTGATTCCGTTTATCAAAGTTTAGCCACAGAGGTTAATTTTAATAGAAACAAACAAACTATTATTATTTTTCAAACCTTAACGAAGCTCATCTTTTCTGCGCCAAAAACTATGATTATTCCCTTATTGCACTACTCTTTGTTGAGGCATACACAATAAAGGGTGTCCAAATATGAGGTTATGAAGCAATTTGTAAAAAAAATGTATGGTTTTTAAACGAACAATTCAGGTTTATTAGAAGTAATGCCAAAGACAGACCACCTCTAGGACGTCTTTGGCACCTCTAGGACGTCTACAGACATCCATCCTTTTAACGAAATTTTCGTAGAACGTTTATCAACAAATCAGCTTTATTTCTGTTATAACATTAATTATTTCATTTTTTAACCTTTGAGTCGTACCACATGATCTTAGAGGCCAACCAACATCATCATTTAAAGACATCAATTTTCATTATTTCGTCCTAATTTTTTTTTTTTTTTCATAATAATCTTCAACCTTCGGAGCCTATAAGTGCCTCAAATTGATTTTTAGTTTATTTATTCTAACTTACAAATGTCAGAGAATTTTAGTTAATATTTGACATTTCATGAAATGGCAGCTAATTTACTTCTCAACCTCAAATTTAGACACCCAATATTTCAAGATTTTTTTGGCCTAATATTGATGTAAATAAACTTTGATATTAATGTAAACTTTTTTGCAATAATGGCGAAAATCTAATTCATTATATTATTACGTATTACGTATTACGTTTATAATAATTTAGAAAGTACGTATCTAACATGTAAAATTTGAACGCAAAATCTCTTCTCAGATTTAAATATATCGGTGAGTTATTATATTTAAAAACGAATTAAGAGAAATCCTGAAATATATTTTCTCTAGCCTGTATTTCTTCAGAAATTCGAACATTGACGATTTTCAGTATTCTTATTTTCAAAAATGATTAAATTTTAAAAGCAACGCAATACTATCAATCCTCAGAATTTTTATCTAAACAAAATTCTATTCATAAATTCCAAATACAAATCGTTTTCTTTTGGCTTTCAGTAGTTGAAGCATTTCAATTTTTTCTTTTTTTTTTCACATTATGTATTTTAAAAATTTAGTTTATTGGTCGAATAATTTCTCCTAAGGCCACATTCACAGAAGATTATCACACTAACCACTTTACTATAGTCATTCCAAACCCATTCAATATTAATGGAAACAATCTTTCACATCTTCTAATTGACATATTCAATCCAAGATTTATTTAGATCATGATCCGAACTAATTTCAAATTGCATCCAAATTCACACTCTCTTAAAATCATCAAATATGGACCTACCTTTGATTTAATATCTTCTTCAGGTTCATCATCTTGTTGATATCCAATCGAAATTGGAATTGTAATTGTAAAAAAATCCGCGAATGTCATATCTCCAGTAAAATATATATATGTTCTACAGTTAGTGATATGTAGCAATTAAGACGATTGCATTCAAACTGAAACGTCGCTTCTAATTACAGATGAGTATTATTTGCACAATAATTCCGTATATTGTCATCTTTAATTGTTTTCCAAAATGAGAGTAAAATACTTATTTAAGCGGTTTTTACCAGTTCAGAATACTATTGTGGGCATATGTTCAAGCTCAAATATTTATTCGCGATAACATTAAATTATTTATATATTATAGATTGAGATTATATTTCGCTCGTCTGTTTTCGTACAAGTTTAAGTCACAACTGAATATGTGGTAATCGAAGACACTGACCATGTGTTGTTTAAAAATCAGAATACAATGACTAAACGGGGCTAAAAAAATTGTTTAAACAAAAACAAACAAATAATGATGACTATAGCAAAAAAAAAAATACAAAATACAAAATAAAATCACTCAACTCAGCTCCACTGAATCTTACGTCAAAACATGCAACGTTGTGTGTTTATGTCGATTAGCGTAGTGTATGTATTTTATTAAAACTGGTTAAGAATATTGCTCCAAATGAGTTATTTAGCCGTTAACAATGATATGAGTGTAATTCTTAAAGAATCATACTCAAGCACCATTGAGCCGAATGAATCACTGAGACACTGATCGTATGGATGTAAGTTCTGAGCTTTTTTCCAATTGTTAAATTAGCAGAATACTATACAACAATGCTACATAATGTAGGGAATTATCTTGATTATGATTTTTGGAATAGAATTCAACAATTCATTAATACTCAAGGTCTGCACGGTTGACCAGTGTGAACTTGCTACTTGAACTTTTACAAAATTAAGGTGTATAGGTACACATATACATATAATGTCTCAAGGCAACAGCTAATGTGATGAATTTGAATTAGTTTAAAATCCCGTTTAACTTTGTATACATTTCATATTGACGATTGTCGTTATGATATTTGTGGACTCTTGTAATATGAAAATTAGTATAATATTTGTTCAAAATTATTACATACGAGCATTACATTTGTTACCAAAAAAAGCTTTAAGAAATTTAAAATACGAATTCAGTTTAGCATGACCTGCTCGTATACTAGAGACTGATTATACTTATACTTCCAATAAGGGAATAATTATAATCTTCAGGATTATTTCGATATTTTTTCTGATACTTTATTCAAATTCAACCCTACGGCACAATGAAAAGCACTCCCTCTATTTATTATTGTGATGCGATACATTTGTCAATGCTGTCCTCAATAGTATTCAATTCTTGGACAGCCTTTTCGGATGCAGAATGTGTGCATGTGTCAGCATCGTTAACAACAGCAGGTAGTTGTTCGTTTGTACCATCACTGATTGTCTTAATTGATACAACAGTATTCTTAATATAGAAAGCTGCCTTAATCGAGAAACGTGTATAACATGTACTTTGCAATATAGTGTTCGTATATTTGCGACAACGTCTATAAGTACGTAGCAAATCGTAACCATCATATGTAATCTGTTTCATAGCCGCATGTATTTCAAACATTATTTGAGCAGATGTTCTAGCAGCAATAGCTCCACAAATATTTAGTTCATCGTGTAAGTTATTAACTGTCAATTGTACAGCATCATCCTCAGCCACAACACATTCCTCATTTTCCTCCCTACGTGCTTCAATACTATCCAATGCCAATTCAACATCTTGTATGGGCTCAAGAATGATCTCCTCAATACGTCTTTCCAGTGTTTGTGCTGTATCAACTGCAATCTGATTCAATTCGTTCAATAAATCGTTGATTTGACCTTCATATTTAATTGCTTCTTGTTCCGGAGGTACAATACGGGCTGCATTACTCTAAAATATTTTAATACAAAAATATAATAATTTGCTTCTATTCACACGATCGAAATGGATATTTACAAATGCAAAGCAAAGTGCTAAAACCACGATAATCTTCATTTGTCCGAAAGATTTAGACTCTTAGACTGTCAAACTTTTGCAAAATATAAGGGCTTTTATATATACGAGCACTCATGCATTTTATAATCAGTCCAACTAATCAAAATAATCAACTAATCAACTAATTTTGGAATGATAATATAGCTTATCACTATTGCTTATTAAATATTTTACCTTAACTTAAGTAATCTATGTAGTTACCGTATTCAATTTCGAATCATAAATCAGATGGTAGACAAAGTTTATTTTAATTAGTAAATATATAAAAATATATATACTGGCTTTAAAAATATTAATAGCTATTTACTTGTCAATTTATATGCACTTACGTACCTGCAATGTACTTAACAAACTTATAATCCAAAACTTTGAAGTCTACTCCACCCCACAAGGTCCAGAAAATGGTGAAACCACCCGTAATTTTCAACGAATTTTGTTAGGTTTCTTTTAATGTATATAATGACGATGGTGCGCACAGTAAAACACCCACAGAAGCTTCATGTTTACGCTGCCTTTTGTAATTGTGGTTTCGGTACATTGATCGTATTCACAAGTGCACTGACTTCCGAACGCAACTTCGGTTGGGTTCTGTTAGAAGACACTGATACAAAACACAAAAGTCATTTCTGCGCCGATTTGGCAGCCACAGTTATCAGACTTCAATCCAATTTGGTATGTTTGGGTCAGGCGCCGAGGAAAAACTTTCAGAAATTTAAAGCAGTTTGGCGCTTTCATTCAACGCCAATTGCGTACTTTTTCACCTAATTGTTTCCAAATGTATGCTTTTGTAAAATTCGCTCCCAGTATTACCTGGATGCTCAGGGAGAGGTAGGTGTAAAAAGTGTATATGATCGCCTTCCATTCATTTTTTATTATAGCATCTGAAAACTAATTACGATGTAGCTACCTAGTATCCCAAGACTATTTATAAATCTTGTAACTGCTGTTTAATTGATTTTAATTAGGTCCCTGGGAACAATGAATTCGTTTCCTAGGTAGTTTAGTCTGCGTCTAGCCACAGCTGGGCAATTGCAAAGAACGTGTTCTGCTGTTTCCTGCTCTTCAAGTCATAGTCGACAGAGATCGTTGTTAACCACACCCATTTTCATCATGTGATAATTAAGTTTACAATGACCTGTTAATAGTTCAGTGTAGAGTTTGATGTCTTTTCTGTTGAGGTTCAAGATAGCATCTACCTTAATGTGTTCAGGGTCAATAAATCTTTTCGACTGCCGCATGCCTGTTTGGAATCTCCAGTAATCGGTTAGACTACTGTTTTCCTCTTCACATATTAAGTTATTCATGTAGCTACTGTTTACCCCACAGAAGGGTTCTGGGCCTATGAAAGGACTGTCTGCGACCTTTTTGGCCAGTGAATCTGTCATTTCATTGCCTGCATGCTCCTCGTGTCCCGGTACCCAAATTAGAGTCCCAGAATTCCTCTTTGCTAAGGTATTGAAAAGTTCAAAGCATTCCCAGAACAACTTAGATTGGAATGAGAAATTCATTAGTGATTTTAAGGCTGCCTGACTGTCTGAAATCTCTCCATTAGTTTTATCTTAATATTTTTTCCAAATATACTTACTCCCTATTTCAAGGGGAGTATGTACATTTAAGAGGGAGATGCACTATAAAATTAATGAAAATATTTCGAGTTCAAGAAATAACCACATAACTCCCCAGTTATCGCCTCAAGAGGAATCAAATGTAAGTCCGACCTCCATTTCTCGTCAGCATTTCTGTCGAACATATCTAGCCCCTTTCTCCACCCCTAAGGTGACTTGGTATAATTTATAAAATTGGCTCCACAACTTAAATAATGCTTATATGTAGAAACAAGTATTTACAATTAAAATTCATATACACGTAAGTACAAAAAGGAATTTGTAATTTGTTATTGAAAAAAGAAACATAAAAGCAATAGACTGTATCTAAATCACTAAATCACAACCATTAGAATATTGCGTATAATATTGTTCTAAATATTTAACTTGTTATTATGATAATTATTGCCAATATTGAAATGTGCAATAATTAGAATTTTTAATATGTATCTATGCATTAAAGTTTTCAACTTGAAGTATCGCTGCTGCCAATTTTAAGTCAGTTTAAATATAATGTTTAAGTTTAGAAGAACAAGCCAAAAAATAAAATTGCGATCAATGTAACGCCTATAAAAAATTTGATGAAAAAATAACTGGTGCACTCAAGCAATCATAATCAGTGTATGCACCAACATACTGTATATGCATTCATCAAATACTCATACAAACTCGTATTTGATTGCACTAATATTAAGGGTAATTTGTATGGACATATGTAATAATGTATAGTAATTATATAGCGAAGGAAAACTTACATTGGCAATCAACTTAGAATCACTCTTGTTTTTCTGATACATGATAGTATGCAAGTGTGTATGTTTTTGCCAAAATGTTGCGAATGTTGCCATTTGTAATTGTGGTTTTTCTTGCTTTAAGCTGCTATTGAAAAATTCCATGGCTTCTATGAAATTAAGTTGTTGGTTTTTTTTTTTGTATTGAAGTATTAACCTTGTATCTAATATACTTAGTGTATATTTTTATGATAAAGTATGTATTAATTTGATGGAAAAGTAATCTCAAACAACCACCATCGCTGTAGAAACTAGATTTAAAGAATCAAGTATAGAGGTTTTATTAAATCATTCTACCAACAAAAATGTTTAATTAAATTCTTAAATTGTGGTTCGTCATTATTATATGCTTTACATTAAAATTTTGATAAAACTTGTATCAAAACATTATGCTGACCAGTCCACCAAAAATATCGATACTGTCATGGCTGTCGAGTATAGGTTTTGGCAACAGTTCAAGTGTTAAAATGCAGGTGGTCAACGCCGTTGCTATACAGCTTTTAAAGTTGTCTTCGTTATTGGTACATACAACAACAAAAATGTTCTCAAAAGTTTTTCTTTTTCAATGTGGGTGCCGTAGCTCAGTGGTTAGTGCGTTGGCCTTCTGATCTGTACGTCGTGGGTTCAATAGCCGGCTGAAGCATAACAAAATTTAATATCGAAAAGATTTTTCTTTGGAACGGTATCCACCTGCCGGAAAGAATTGGCAATTTTTCCGGCAGTAACAATTTCCCAAAAATGCTTCTTTAAAAAAAGAACTCTGCGACAAAACTAAGTTAAAGTGATGTCACAAGGGTTCTGCCGTTCGGAACCGGCTAATGTAAGTAGGTGCCTTCTAATGCTGTCCAAAATTAACACGCACAACAGTATTGGAAGAGAAGCTCGGTGGTATCACAATGAGCATTTCTGGCCTAAGTGTGCCCTCTCAGAGAGAGGGCAGCCACCTAACCTAACCTAACATTCTGTTTCAATGCTTTAATCCCATTTTAGGAAGACTTACATATGTATATGGATTTTCTGGAAAAATTTACCCAGCAAATGCAAGAGTGAATAGATTTTTTTGCCAACTTTTGTGCCTACAAACCCCAATTGGCGGGAAGCTTTGCTTTTTTGCTAACATCTGAAGAAAAGTGCAACGGAAAGTCATAGCATGCCGAAGAACATAGCTTATGAAGGACATAAACTCTTGATTTGAACACTTAAGAAATGGTGAATTTGATACAAGCGATAAAGAGTGTGAGGGAAGATGGCCAGCAACATTGGAGATACTGAATTGGAGGCTTTATTTGATGGAGGCCTGTGTCAAATTCTATAGAAGCTCGCTGCATTTTTGGGAATGACTCGACAAGCCATTTCATTGTGTCTAAAAGGCATGGTTCTGATACAGAAAATGAGGAATTTTGGCTCCCAACGAAAAACCAAGTGCGATAGTAAGACGATTTTACATGTCTGAAATCCTGGTGCAACCATACGAAGGAAAGTCATTTTTGCATCGAGAAATTGACCTATTTGAGTCCTAGCTAATGAGCCAAGTCGACTGCAAAGCCGAATATCCATTGTTCGAAAGCGATGTCATGTATTTCGTGGGATTAGAAGGGTATAATATATTAAGAGCTGTTGAAGCAAGGGAAATCATAAATGGACAACGACACCAACAACTACTCATCAAATTGAAGCGAACATTGATCAAAAACGACCGGAATGGGGGATCAGATACTTGTTATTGATTTTCCCGTAGCTCAACTCTTTAAACCCTACTTGGAAAATAGCGGATAGGAAGTCTTATCAAACACGCTGTATAGTCCAGACATTGCCCCTTCTGACTACCGCTTGTTTCCATCAATGCTGAATGCCTTGTCCGGAATACGATTCCGTTTAGTTAAAGACTTCACAAATTGAGTCGAATAAATGTTTGACCTCAATAGAGCGCTTCTATTGGGACGGAATTTTTGCGTTGCTTTAAATATGGGCAAATTTTGTAATTTGTATAAAATATATTGTATCGTCAGTCAGGAAAAAGTTCTCTAAGATATACTTTCGCACCCAATAGATAATTATTTCAAATAAACTTAATGTGAGTGAGTCACAAATTTTAGTCCTCTAGAGGAACTCTAGAAGCAGTAGGAGCGAAATTTATAAAAACGTAAATTTTGTAGGGGAGCAACTCAAAGGAGTAAAGATATGGATCGATCACACATTTGGTTGCTCTAGAGGCGAATCCTGGGTAGTTTTTGCCAGTGTTTTTGTTTTTTTTTCGATTTTCTCAAGTGTTTTTGCCGCCATTTTATATGGCAACCTCTTTAAGAGGTGAACATAGAAGGTAAATATATTTACGAAAAATATTGAAGATTTAAAACTAATAGTCATATTATATTTCACACTCCTAGATACCTTTCCTGTGCAGCTATGTGAAAATTTGTCAATTTTCATGTGTTTTTCGACTTTTTTGTATGGCAGCCCTCTTCAAATGTGGAGGTAGGAACAAAAATGCTGTGGAGAATTTATGGTGGTCATACATTTTACCCCAATTCTTGATATTTTATTGAATGTATCGACTTTTATCATTTTTAGCATAAAATGTGACCTGAATGAATAAATCAACCCCAACATCAAATTCAGCGATCCCAAATACGTACAGGAATGTTTATCTCGTCTGCTGGACAATACCGTAGTTTATTCATCTAGCTGTGCTATCAATGTTAGCAATTGGACTATAGAAACTTGTATTGCAATAATATTAATTATTAAGTTCTGATACTTTATTGCATGCAATAGAAAAATTGTATATATCTCAAATATATAATTGCAAGAAAATATAACATACTTTCAGGGGCTCACATTAAATTGTTGATTGCAAAAATTCACCACTGCATTCAGTTTTTTTCACCATCTCATAATTTTTCCTCAAATAAATGTGTGCATATGGCTTTTTAATGCCAAAATTCAGTTTTATTTTATTATTTGTAATTCTCTATTATTTCATATTACAAATATATGAAATTACAATAATCTTACGCATAAATTTATTATAATCTCGTTTTTCTTCTTTTTTCATATATACGAATGTATTTGTAATTACTCATAAATGTGTAAATAATTAAAAGTTATTAGGCGTTGATTGTATATATGTATATTTATGTATAAGACGACATAAAATGCAAAATTTACCATCGGCAAAAACAAGATAAACAATCATAAGAAAGAACCACAACAACAACATTTGCATTAGAACCAGACTCCAAGTATACGTAATTTAAAGATAAGTAAACAATAATAGAAATAAAATTCATTGAATTGCGCCAATCAAGAAAGTATTACGAAGTTTCCATGGTGTTTAGCGAATGCGTACATTATGAGCGTATTTTATATTTTAATCAATTACGCATTAGATACATGGTGGCCTGATGGTGTGTATAAGTATGTAAATACATGAGGGCATTTCCTGTATTACGGATACGACATGTGTATGCCAAGAATAGAGAAAAACAACTGGAAGAATGTAACACACAATCTTTGTTTGCTTAATAATAATAATGAGTTGCATATTGTATTAAGGAAATAATTTAACACGGATGGGTGTTTGATTTTTTATATTAAATTTTTCAATCATGTTATTAGAGGTTTAAATTTATTTTCCGTCATTTCATTCAAATATTCAATTTTTTCCTATTCTAATTTATCTTTTCTGAGAAATGCCCATATAGATATGTCATTTAAGTAGCATGAGTTCAAATTCTCGCTTTCTCTTCAAACATTATTATAGAATTAAAAAATATTCAAATCATCGTGTTAAAGTGACTATTACAATTGACAAACAGCGAACGTGTATTTGCAATAAATATTATATTGGAATAATCCGAAATAAACTGTAAAAACATACACAGTGTACAATTTAGCAATAGAGTTGCGCATATGGCAAACATAAACTAAAATTCTATAGGAAAAAATATAAGATTAAATTTTAAAAGGATTTACAACTTTTTCGATTGGCCAATTCTATCCTGCAATATGCAATGTGTAAAATAAATGACTCAAGACACATACTTGATGTAGAATAACAACAACAAAAACAACCAAATGAATAGATACACACATATATCACCTTTTGGAGAAATTTATTGTTCTAACATTATTTTGAATCTTTAAATCTATGTCTTCAATGCTTTGTTGCACATAATGTACAAATGAAAACCATATAATAAATAAATAAAAAGAATAAGAGAAATGTCTTTGCTCAAATGTACAAACACACACAGACACAAACAAAAAATATTTAACACTATATATATATATATATATATATATATATATATATATATATATTTAAATATTTACAGTTATTGAATTGACAACATTAGAAAATACCATTCTTATCACTATTGTTGCTTCTATCAGTGGTTATGAATGGAGAGTCAAAGTAAACAACTGCACGTATGTATGCATGTATTTACATATATATGTATTGGTAGTGGAAGCGCGATAAACAAATAAACAAGAAATATTTCGAAATGTACCGAGATGCTAAATAAAACAATATGATAAAGATGCAAAGTGATGAATACTGAAAGCAAAACAAAAGAAGAAAAAAATCGTTAAACAGCTGAAGCTTAAACGACATATATATAATCGTATATATGTAATATATATACATATGTATTCAAGTTTTTATTCGTACATATGTGGGTATGTACTCGTAGTTGAAGCAACATGTGTATATTTCAGCTTGTAGCGTGGTAGCTTGTAAGCATTGCCATTAAAAGTTTGCAGTTATGCCACGATGCATCAGCTTCACTAACACCCATCATGTGGCAGAGAGTAAGTGATGTGCGTTTTAATCGTTACACAGTTGTGCACATTGTTGGCTGGTTTCTTGCCATTCATTGGTGCCCCTGTCCTAGGAAATGCGTTTGTTTTTTTCATTACATACATAAATGTACATATTTGATCGACGTACAGATTGAACTTGACTTTTTCTATTTAATAATTACTTTTATTATTAATTTACATATATGCTTGTATGTAAATAGTGTTTTTTTTTTTTAATTTCTTTTTCTCTTTCCCCAACGTTTAAATATTTTGACATCATTGTTTTTGCTTAGTAAGTATGAGTATAATTATTTATAATTTCTATATTTTGTAGGTACCTACATGTAAATTGAGCTATTAAAAAATTGTGATAATAAAGATGGAAGAACTTATACACATCACATCACACGATGTATATATGAATTTAAATACTTTCTTCTTATTTGAATATTTTTCGTTTATTTACATATTTCAATTATAAAAGTACCTACATGTGTGAAATGCTTGTAGTGGAATTTTTTTTTACGAAAAAAAAGGCAAGAAAATTATGATGATTATAAAAAAAAGGTTGATGTAGAAACAACACGTAAGTATTATCACTGAAAATTAAAAGTAAAAATTATTTTAGATAAAAATTCAGTTGCCTTATTGATCATTCAATGACTTGATATTATTTTATAATTTTCTTTGATGGAATTAAATTCAAATATAAACTCACTCTCCCTCTCTCGTTTCATATTCCTCTACATGCGATTATAAATTCTATATTAGTATTGATTATAATGCAGTATAAATTAGCAATCACCTGATATCTCACAGCGTACACAAGCATGCTCTTTCATACCAAATTACATACATTACATCTTACAGCAGCATTTCTTTGTGCGCACAGCCAAATAAAACCTACATACCATACCATGATCACCACAATTCACCACAGCAGCAGCATTGATTGCAGTATGCTTCAACTCCATTGTGATTGCCTCCAATTTCCTATTGTTATTTCGACTCTGGCACTGTTGCCTCTAACTGTGTTCGTTCGATCGCTCGTTCGACTCGACTTCAGAGTCATATGTGCATACTTGAACAATCATTCAGTGGTATGTGCTGCTGCGTATGGGTGCTTCTTGTTAATGAATGTTTAACGTCGTCGCGCTATTTTTCGCATGAATCAATCGCCCGCGTAAAATATCAGATTCGCTCTATCATCATTGTGATTATTGTTATTAGGAATTTATTAAATATGCTTTCATATTAAATAGCAACAGAGAGAGAGAGAAAAAAAGTGTTAACTGATTATAATCATTATGAGTGAAAAGGAAAAAATAAAAAATATTATATGTACATAAAACAAGTGATATTCGTACTCCAAGTTTGGTGCAATAAACAAATATATTATCCTATGGAAATATGTATATAAATTGTATAAAAATTTTTTAAATTTTATCACATTTGGATTATAATACATAAACTAAAGTATATACTAATTATTAAGCCACATGAAAATAGGTAAGGTATTTGTCAGAAAATCATGACCATGTTTTCTTGCTATTATATATCTATTAATGCAACCATGATCTACGTATATCAAAGTGGTTCCTTCTATCAAAAACCATATTTAGAAATGCCTTGTTCTAATATACCATTTGCTCATATGGACAGAAGCAAATATGTAATCAACTAAAATAATTGAATTAAATGACCAAAAATACAATACAATTAAAAATTGGAATGAACATATTTTGGTGTATCAAAAAATGTTCATTAATTAAAAAAAACAGCTTTGTCTGCTTAAGATAAAACATAAGAAAATTGACAAAATATTTACGTTAAAGTGCGCATGGATATGTGTACCTATATAGATGCTCATATATGAGTATAAATCTAAATTAATAAAATTTATTGCATATTAACCTAACTACATACATATGTCAATTAGAATGGTTCATACTTGTAAGAATAGAATATAAGTTGTGCCAATTTTCGAGTTCCAAGTCGATAAAGCAAGTTTCAAATTAGATGAGGTTTGATGAGACGCTTATTTTTATCAAGACGAATCTTTTGGTGTACGAAACTTTAATATTGAAACAACAATGCTTTTTGAACCACTCTAATGTACACATAACTTAATGTTACCACGCATATTTCAGCAAAAAACAAAACTTGTTTCTGACCTGCAGAATGATATATTTATAGTCCTTGTCAGATTTTATTATTTTTGATTTGTTCTTCTTTCAAATAAAACGAACTTTTCAAACTATGGTATGATTGTGAATTCTGACTTTAATGAGAATATGCTGTTAGGCCAGCACAATATATTTTTGAGATGTCTAACAATTGTTAAAACAAAAAATGTATAAAGAGCTTCCTTATTGGAACAGATCCAATTGAATTATGGATTTATACCAAAATAATTGATTCTTTATACGGCTTTGCTCATTACGGCGTACTTTTTCAAACAATATATAGGCCGTATAGCGAGGTATGGATCTATTAAGGTGGACAAAATTATATAAAGCAAAATTTTGACATTTTCAAAGCATCTCAAGCATTTTTTTCTCTAAGAAACATAAAGAAATTCCATATTTTGATCCGCCTACCTTCTCAGATTTTATCACCAACTTATAAAGTCATCAATTTTATAGGGGAGCTCCTTTAATAGAAAGTAAGTATTTCCTAAATTTGGGCGAGGAAAAATTCATAAGGTTGATTTCTGGGCTGGTATATAGTACAATAGTTTGTCGATTTTCAGGTATTATAGCGTTTTTGTTTGTATGACTTCCGATGTTCGCATGTTCCAAGCAAATGTTGGAGACGAAACACTAATTGCGATCAATCATACATTTCATCGCTCTATAGTGGGTGTCATAGCTCAGTAGTTAGTACGTTGGCTTTCTGATCTGTAGGTCGTGGGATCAATCCCGGGCTGTAACGGTTACCACCTGTCGGCAAACAATTGGTAATTCTTTCGGTAGTAATAATTTGACATGAAAATAATTTGAAAAGAGCTACGAGTATGTGACAAAGCTCAAAAAAGTGAAAGGGTTCTGCCCTTTGGAACTGGCAAATATATGTAGGTCCCCTCTAATGTTGTCCAAAATTTAATAGGCACAACAGTACTGGAAGAAAAGATCGGCCAGAGGACCCTTTTTGGCCTATAAGTGCCATATATTTATTTTTTTGAATTTGGTCAGTTAAGGAGTTATTTATCGATTATCATGTGTTTTATGCACATTTAGTAGTGGATCCACCTAAAGGGTTAAGTATAGAAAGTAAGTATATTCGAAAAATAAGTTTAGGAGCAAACAGTTAATGAAAGTCGATGAAATACTTGATCCCTCTATGGGCACTCTGGTTACTGTGGGAGCGAATTGCATAAATATCTCAATTTGGTAATTACAACTGGCAGGCGCTACTACAAAGGTAAAACATATAACCTATCCCCATACAATTTTTGTGCTGGGTAAGTTTTCTGAACAATTTTACTCCCTATTTTCACAACTTAAAGGGGCTCATACACAAAAAGACCGCAAAAATAATTGAAAATCAACAAATAATGACATGACAGCCTGGAAACTATCCCTAAAGTGGTGAAATGCATATATTTGTTTTCCCTCAAAATTTTCTCTGCACATAGATAATTCCAATTTCCACCCCTTAAGGAAGCTCTCCTACAAACTTGATGTTTTAATGACTTTAAAAACTCAAAACGTAGTCTGATCGAAATCTGGAATTCTTTTTTGCTTCTTTGGGGAGACAACGCCTGCACTAATCAAAGAGTAATATTTTTCAATGATCCAAGTCGTTTAAAATTTTTGGTCAACTTAATGTATGTATTACATATTGTATATTGCCTACGATTACCCATGACATATTCATTACATTTGTACACAAATTAAATTTATGCCATTTTTATAAGTATGTAAATGAATTCATTTTCACTTTTAGCCATTCATCAAATCAGAAAGTTGTGTACACTTGTACACGATTTATTTAATTTTCCTAATCAACAACATTGACTAGGACGCCGACTTCGCTTTCTGCATCCCTGCATGTTTCAGTTTTTGTCCACCTTACTATTAAAATTTACATTTTCCTAAGTTTAAATACATAAATTCCAATGCTCAATTGATTGTTTTCTGCAATGATGAGACTTACTTATTTGTATTTGCAATGATATATGTGCAAGTGCATGTATGTACTTGTCTGTACCTTTATCATTATAATCACCGTTTTATGTACCTACATACATATGGTATTTGCCTTTCGTTTCATTTATTGCAATAGCATTTTTTTTTTTTCAAATTATTATCATTTCAATGCGCATAAATAATTAAAGAAGAAATCATAACAACTTAATAAACATCATAATATAAATATATAAATACTAATTATGTACGAATATGTATTGCTTTAGTTGTTGGTAGTTACATATATATTGCGAAAATGCGCAAACAGCCGAAGAAGATGATGATGATGATGATGATGATGTCGTGTGCGCTATGGTGTCAAAGCACCCACAATAGTATTTGTGGTGTACCTAATGCTGTCACTGTTGTCACTATATTCACAAGAGTGCTGCTCATAGCGGTTATTTTATTACTCTTTCCACATTGTGCACCCGTTGAAGATGAAAAGTAACAAGAAAAAAAAAATTCCAGCGACTATCATTTATACATACTTCTGTTTACATATGTATGTACATATAACTTTTGAATTATTAACAAATGAGCATGTATTGTAACAGCAATGATTACCTTGCCGCGAGAAGAATGCCGCTAGCTACTCGCTACTGGTATATAGTAGCGTATATATAAAGATATGTGTATATGTATGTAAATACTACATACTCCATTTCAAAGTAAAGTTTCTGGCTCACATCAAATTTCCAAAAAGCTTCACATTTTCGTTACCGTTATATTTAATAAATATATATTATATATTTATACATGCACGCACACCGATACACGTCAGTATTGTAAATCAAAAATAAGACAACACCAATAACTACAACTACAGGAACAACAACAACAACAACAACAACAACTTCATATTAACAATAAAACCAACACCTAAGAATGAAAGTTGTTTATTTTTTTGTTTGCCATTGTTGTTGTTTACTTTCATTTGGCATCGGTCGGAACAGAAGAAAAATCAGACAACAAAAACAACTGTAGCCATCAAAAATAAACCTTTTGTATTTATTAATGTTGAAAATAGCTTATATACGAATAGTTACGAACATCAACTGCCATTATGTGATAATTTGTATCGAATGCAGCCATATTTATATTGAAATTATAACTGTAATTAGAATAATTATCGATCGTTTATATATCTACATGTATAGATAAAACATGTAATAATGTGTATCGTACATGTGCATATCTCATATACTCGCATGTATTCGAGTTATATGGTTATATGCTCCATTCATTCGATTTAGACTTGTACATTCTATGAATGTCTAGTTTTAAATGAAACAGATTTAAGACGGTTATGCAGGGAATGTTGGGCAAACTCGGAAGACTAACGATTAATATTCAGCCAAAACACACTCACAACTAAAGAATCTGCTGGATAGCCAAATTCTAGTGTAAATTATTCGAAAAAAAAATTGCATTGCTCGAACGATCTTCTTCACAATACTCGTATTATTAAACTATTGTTAAATTTTGAAAGTATTGGAAGAATATCCCGAACGGCAGAACTCTTACGACATCACTTTTCCAAACTTTGCCACAACGGCCATTCAAAAGTGTTTACTCTTCAATTTTGTCTCTGTCGTAAGAAATTCCAATATATTTCCAGTGAAGGGAAAAATCAAAAGAATAGCTCTGTATTGGTTTGTAAATTGTACAATATTGTATATGAGGGCACGTTTGTTTTTGCAATCCCCTAAAATTTCAATGCACTTAGACCATCGTTGTTCCAATCATTCTCTCCCATCACTATGATTCCAGAAAGTGTACAAAATATGTAAAACGCTTTATAGACAGGCATTTTTTTAAGCTTGCAAAGAAATAATAGAAATAATGTTCAAGCAATTCGTACTACAATATAATTCATAAACCACAACTTTGTGTCCAATCGGTCCGAAAGGCCTCAATAATGTTGTTTTACCTTTCTGAAGATAAGCAAAATATAAAAGTTCTTTGTAATCACTGGATGGAGCTGTCTTTGCCTTCTTTTATGCACCTACATCAGTTTCAATTCCTATTTTGCCCGTCCTCTTCACTCTAATGTACTGTGGTGACCACATGTTTGATCAACAATTATAAAAAGATGATTTGCATCCATTTTGATTTGCTTAAAATGATCCAAGAGATAAATGAATGCGTTGCGTATAGCTTTTTCATTTTTAATTCTTCAAATAAAATATGACCAACTCGTTCCTTTGAGACTCCCAGCACTTTAGTTATTTCACACATTTTCACTCACCGATCATCTAACACCATATCATGGAGTTGTTGAATATTTTGTCTGATGTGACACTTTTTAGACATCAATCGGGGTGCTTCATTTTCAATGCTTGTACGACCATTTTGAAATTTCGATTTCAAATTTAACATGTATTCATCTGAAATATTGAATATTCCAGTACATTTTTTTCTTTTTATATCACTTCTCTGACTTCCTAATTCAATTTATGTACCCACAAACCAAGATATGAGGGTGTATCAATAAGTCCTGAATTGAAAGGAACACACTAAAGCTCTTAATTATTCTTCAAACCTTTACTTTTGAAGTATTTCATTAAATTCTAAAACAATAAAAACAATAATTCTGATGAAATCTGAATACAACTCTGCGAAACTGAGTGCACTAGCTGAATATTACTTCGGAGATCAATTCGATCTAAGAAAAAAATGTAGCACCCAAGTATGCAATATGTAATCAGCCATCAAATGTGAAACGTCAAACGTCAAAGTTATTTTTTTGAATCCAATTTTTAAGGGTGATTCAAACAAAGGTTTGTAATGTTGCCATTGTACGATAAACTTGCAATAATGGGATGCACATTTTCAACTTATTATTATTATTATTTTATTTATTTATTATTTTTATATAGAGAGGGATCGAAACTCTAATAATAGAATAACACTTCAATGAAACTCTTATATTATGAAATGTTACATCTCCACAGATACTTATGTAAATGCATAAATAATACATTATCTTAAGTTCATATTTAAAAAAAAATAAAAAAGTTCATATTTATAGTCATAAAATGCTGATTTTAGTGTCAATATCATGAATAACAAATAATTGATTGGTCTTTAGTGAAAAGTGAAATTTTGAACAATAACAAGATATATTATATATCCAACATATTTATATCCGACGACATTTACTTACTTAATTAACCAATTGAATATGTAATGTAAATTTTTCATTCATAAATTATATGTAAATATCTACAATATATATATATATATATTTTTTTTTTTTTCACATTTAAATGCATTGTATTTAATGCTATTCAACCTGCACGAAAGCCGCCCCTGTACAGTAGTAATAATGACATTTCATTTGCTTTAATCACACGCATATGTACTCGTTTATAAAATATATCTTTTTTTTAGTTATTATTATTTTAGATATTTATTGCAGCACCATATATCATTGTTCAATAGAAGAGGTAAAAGGTTTTTCACTTTTCATGTGATTACTGCATGATTGTGGATTATGTATCCACCCAAAGAAAGATATTCATTTAAGCACCCCTACCGCCACAACCAATAATGCGTATAATAAATTTTTATTTGTCCCACAATGTCTACAAAAAATTGTTTGTAGGTACCAATAATATGAAATGCAATTTCATGTTGCATATTATTGAAAACACCTGCGTGAGTGAGTGTTGCATGTTCAATTCAAATACATGATATTCGATTATGCTTAAGTGCTGCTTCTGCATGAACATCTGCTTATTTGGTGCGCATACATGACCCCAGTGTTGTAGTATGTTAAATTCCAATAGGCTGGCATGATATTCGTGTAGTGTTGAATGTGAATGTGTGAATGCATGTGTGAAATGATAATCAACGCCTCTTTGTGTTGATTGATGAAGACAAGATTTTTGCATAAGCCATGCAATACTTTTTCAAATGGATGATTCATTATGGCATTCAGTCATATGTACGAGTACGATCATCACGAACCAAATATATGTATGTTATTTCAATGCATTCAAATTTGATGCTATTGTTAATTGTTACTGATTAATTGTCTAAGACTTATTTATGTAGTTAACGGGGCATTTATTCTATTACAAGAGCGATTATGATGCAATGATTACCCAATTAAGTGATTAAGCTTAGCTATGTTTATAAATGAATTTATAAAAAAAATATAAAATATTATATTTTCATCCAAAATACATGTTACTTGAAAAAAGCGATTTGAAATGGTCAACCGTTTTCGAGGTATGGGATCGAATTGTGAATGATCATTTTAAAATGTCATAGTTCAGACGAAGGTTTTTGATTTGGCTTGGTCTACATTTTGTTAGAAAAAAAAACTAAGAGACAGACCTCATCAGCTTTCGAGATATTGGAACTCACAAGTGTAATACAGGATGGACAGGATGGATGGATCTGTTGGTCATTTTTGTTATTCATAAAAAACACACTTTTTATGATGAAAACTCAAAAATTTTTTATTGATTATGAAAAGTGGGTTGTTCCTATGTCCACCACAGCTTCGATTACAGACCAGCATCCAAACATTTAAATTTTTGAATGACTCGTTCCAATAAAAGCGGATCAATGACCTCGATTTAAGCTCGAATATTATTTTTAAAATCTTGAATTGTTTGTGGATTATTGACGTACACTTTACCTTTCAAATAGCCCCATAAAAAATTATCCAACGGTCGATTACTCGTTCCAATAAAAGCAGATCAGTGACCTCGATTTCAGCTCGAATGTTGTTTTTAAAATCTAGAACTGTTTGTGGATTATTGGTGTATCTTTCAAATAGCTCCATAAAAAATTATCCAACGGTATTAGACAGCAACTTTTCGGTGGCCATGGGACATCGGAATTTCTTGCAATTGTGCGATCATCGAATTTGGTTGCTAATAAGTGAAGTGTTTCACAGCCGCTCCATCTTGTTGGAAGCACATGTTATTAGCATCCAATTTCAAAACGAGCAATAATTTTGCCAATTGCACGCTCAGTAGGACAATTATGACGACCAAAACTTTCACGGAATTTGCGAAAAGTAGTGATTGAAAAAGGACCATCAGATGGCCCACCCTGGCCATCTGATGGCAACTGTGCGAGCGAGATAGGTAGAAAAGTAGGCAGTAAGAAAGTGATGGAAGTTTTGCGCCGAAAATCCAATCCAAAATTAAAAATCGGCGCAACGACCTATGTTCTATGTCCAATGTGTTCCGATTATGACAACTATGCTCACAAATTTTTAGACGTTGAAGCGATAACAACAATAAGAAGTGTTCTATATTAGGGTTGTGCAATTAATTGTTTGTTCAAAAAGTCTGATTAATCAAATTATTCGACAAATCAATTCGCTTGATCAAAATTATGATTTATCAAAATTGAAATTATTCGATTAATCAAAATTTTGATTAATCGCAATCATTTTCATTTTTATTTTTTCTTTATTTATGAAAATTTGAAATATTATCAATATTTTGAAAATTTTTTTAGAATAATTTCTATTTTGAATAATCAAAATCATGATAATTCGATTAATTTCATATTTGATTAATCGAATACTTTGATAAATCAATATTTCTGAACAAACGATTAATTCCACAGCCCTACTTTATTCCAAAATTCCAATTCCACTGTAGGATTTTAGTTGAAATAAAACCGGCGCAATTGCACTAATGTGATCACATCGTTCATGGATATACCGTTCATGGGAAATCTAATGTAAACAGGCACATACAAAGGCAAGGAAGGAATATTGTACAAAATCTAAAAATTCAAATTCAGCTTATTTTCATATTTGTTAATTTTTCATGGCTATTACACAACTTTTTGTTTTCCGAATGTAAATATTTTCTATTTCAAACGCGTTTACATAATCAATCAACTTTACCATTATATCAAAAAATCCATCAATATTTTGTGTGACGGCTATAGTGATATCGCTAATTATTAATCAAACAAATTTATACTTGTACGAGTACTCGTTACGTTAAGTAAGCTCATTCTGATTAAGTAACCATACTTTTACAAATATTGTAAATTACATTTATCATATTTTATAAAATGTAGCCATATTCCTAGCATTTGCCAAATTACAAAGAAAGTTTTACTTTCATTCAAACATCATAATTAAATAATCAATTACTAATAATAACAATAAATACTTCTAATATCCAAATAAAAATCACGCAACTCATAATTTGGAAAACTCTGATATAACCTACTATATCTTATATTCAAGCAAATAATTATTAATTAGCAACCCTGGGTGAACGGATAATTGAAGGTGCTGAAAACAGAAAAACCAATACCACGTTGTGATAAAAGTTATACATAAATACCAAATAACAACAAAATCACACCCTTAACAAATTGATATTTTCTATAAAAATATGTAATTGACTATGAAAGCAGCAAAATATATGCTGCATTTATAAAAGTGAAATGAAATTCAAATGGCTAACAGAATTAAATTACATAGTACTAGAGCGACTAATAAAGTTGTGAAAGTCATTATTATAATTTTCATTGCATAGGCGCTATAGTTAATAGCATCTACCAGCGTAGTACATAATACCTCCATAGGGTATCTAAGAAGATCACCGTACAAGACAGCAAATCACAATTCAACACAATAACATACATTTCGTGTAAGGTATAATTAAATTATGCTCTTGTCTATTAAAATTTGTATAAGTCAAATTGTTTATGTGTTACTTAATTAAATATACATGTAGTAAATAAACATGAGTAATACAAAATATCAGAGTACATAACCTAAAAATCGACACTATTGTGTCTCTAGTCAGATGCAGTTTGTATTGAGTTCATTTGATATGGTGAAATTGTTGATTTTGCTGTATATGTACTTGGGCGCATAGTAGTAAAAGGCAAAAGTTATGCACAGAATTAAAGGAGCATGCATTTTTGAATTAAATACTTTGAATTAGTAATGCTACATAATTTCATAATCACAAGATGCCTAGGATGGATGGTGGAGGAGAGGTCGCATGTATTTCACATATTTAGATTATATAATGTGGTGAATATAGTGGTTTATTGAATTGAATTGGATCATATGTTATTTTCATATTGATAGCTCATTTACGCTCAAAATCTTGACATTCAATCAGTTTCAGAAAGTACGAACGTTGAAAAACGTATTGCAAACTTACTTCCAAGATAAACATTGCATTTATTAATAACAATTTTTTACTGAATGGGTACTGCATCCCATTACGACTGTTGTATCCAAAGTTTGGGTGACAGCGTACAGTGCTTATCAATTGGAAGCCTCGACGCTTTGATTTTACGTCATTAGAGGTGTTTTGTACAATGCATCCCTTAAGCAGAATATCGTCCAAAATATGCATGAGATAGAGCTCGAAACCGGAGATTGGAGATCAACATCGCAAAGACCAAGGCCATGAGAGTTAAGCACAAAAACGCACGCCATATAATGATCGACGGATGCCCGGTGGAATATGTTGAAGGCTTCTGTTACCTCGGCTGCATTATTATGCCAGACGGCGGAGCTAATGAAGATGTCAACTGCTGGTGAAACAAAGCAAGGGCGGCTTTCGGGCGACAGCATGCAGTGTGGGCGAGCTCGAGAATCTCCATGAGCACAAAACTGCGAATATGCAGCTCATGTGTGTCAGTCAGTATTGTTGTACGGAAGTAAAACACCATCACACAAAAACTACAAATTTTCGTCAGCAAATACCTCCGTATCATCTGTAGAATATTCTGTGCGTTGTGGAAATTAACGAATGAAGAATCCGTCCTGTTGCAAATCAAAAGCAGAAAGTGTGTGGTGGATAGGTCACATGCTTAGAAAACCTGCAGATAGCATTACAAGAATGGCACTAGACTGAAACCCGCAAGGGAGCAGAGGTCGCGGTCGGCCAAAAAATACTTGGAGTAGATCGATATTGCGCGAGCTAGCCGATGTTAGCACAACATGGGACGGCGCAAAAATAACAGCACAGAACCGTGTACGATGGAAGAGTCTTGTTGAGGTTCTATGTTCCCAAGAGGAGTGAACAAGGAAAAAAATGCGCTCGAAACCGTCAAGAAGGTTTTGCAAAATGTTGTTTCATAAATAAGGGGAAATTTTCTCTGTCTAATGAATTAATAATATAACGAAAAAAATTATTTTTGTTAATTTTATTTTATTTTTAACAATAAAATCGTTTTTAAACCATGCTGGATATTGTTTAAGACTATGTATTGTCATTTGCAATTCATTTATTTTCGGTTTTTTTTTTTTGTAATTGGTCGAATAAATATTGTGTATATTGTAAAATAAAAGATGTCGCGTCCGTAATGTCACGCCCGATGCCATTGTAATGCGTGCCTTTTGTTTCCAGCTGAGGTATTACTCAGTCTTCCAGGGTTAAACAAGAGAGCAGCGTAAAAACTCTTGTTGAAGGAGGAGGACCGAATTCCACACGATTGTCTATTGACAATCAATTCACCGACACTAGAAGAGTGTTCGGCTCGGTTCGAATGGAACTACTTATTTGCTGATTTATTTGCTTTATTATTTGTTCTTTACAATTTTTAATACAATTCAATTTCAATGCCTTATTCTATACCTAACCTGGAATACCTCACCTTATTTATAGGATGGATAACTTTATAGGCTTGACCAGTGCCACCTGGTCGCACCTTATGAATCAGTCGTCTGGCAGATCCGCCTTAGCAGAAATCTCCAAGCGACTGATAATTTTGTAGGGTAGCCTGATACAGGGGTCTCCTGTATTCAGTACCCTGGCCTCACGCCTAGAAGAAGGAGACCTTTGCAATATATATATAGGAACAACCAACTGGGTGGCGGATGGCTGCTCCTGGTATATACGAAACGAAAAACAATACTTTCGGAAGAGTAGCGCATTATGTAATCAAATTACGTTTGACTTATTATAGCCATTTTTAGAAAGAAAAAAAAAATTATGGGATTAATTGAAAATGTATGGCTTAATATTAGTTGATATTTTGAAATCAAACACTCAACTAACATAAGCCCAACTTTTTGCTTAAATATAAGACTCATTTTGTGCTAAAAATAAGAAATTTGATTGAATCACATTCGATTCGATTTTTCTTGGTTTTTCTTGGTTTTTCTTCATAATCCAGGAAATCCCCGAATATATGTATGAGTACATATAGTCAATGTGCAATGTACCTTAATTGAACGATAAGTAGCTGTCAATAGCTATTAATTTAGAGACAAAAATGGAATTATATAATTTTATATGTAAGGATTCGCAAACATTCACACATACACAGTACGTTCGTATATAGGAAGTAACAGTAGTTAGTTGAATTGAATTATTAACGTTAAATGCTCCTAGTGTGTTGTGGCCAAAACAATTATGAACGAATAAATGTTAACAACAGCTGCTGTAGAAGCAGTTGCAACAATGTGATACCGATTGCAAAAACACACACACACACACACACACACACACACTAAACATGGCAATCATATTAATATACACACACATATTTAAACACACATACTCACACCTATATAGACAGTAGCACATTTGATATATGGAATGGAATGAGTGGTACACTCATTTCACTTTCTATCTTGCATCAGAGTATGCGCACCAGCCAGCTAGGTAGTCAGTTCGAATACTTTTGTATATTTATATACGAATGTATGTAAGTATTACTACCAGCGGCTATATACAAAAAAAACAAAATCGTCCGTTCGCATTATGTTGTATGGCAAGAAAGTGGGCGCGATTTGCTACAACTGTTTATATAGATATACACCATCGTATATGTGCCAGTGCGCATGTTGTGCTGCCACAAACTAGAGCCGATCATTGTTGAAGCGTTAAAAGAAGATCATTGGGAAAAAAAAAAGAAACAAATAGACGAGGCGCAAATATGAGTTAGTAGGCAATTACCAATGTACATACCTATGTACATTTGCTCAAAGTGAATGTTGTAGTAGAAAATATTGTATTTACACTTGCTGTTGTTGCATTTAATTATCTATTTATATGTATTATATGAACAAATATGTCCATACATATGTGTAGAAGTAAATGTAATTTGTTGCAATTCATTTCTGTAAATAATGTAAACGATCTGTCAAGAATAATTTGTTTACCAATCGGAAGTTGTATCAATTGATGAAGCATTATTTTCTCATTAAGTACAATTTACGATTGTCATTTGTATTTATATGCTTGTTCATATGCTCATTGTGTACTTGTTTCTATTAATTTTTACAATAATTCACAGCTAACAAGCTGTAACAAGTCAATTCAAAAAGAAATTAGTGCTAAATGCTTATATTTAAGTTTGTACCGAGTATGTATTATACATATGTATTGAACTTAGGAAATGTAATGCAATTATCATTACTTAAATGGTGACAATCAAGGTTTTTTTTTTTTTGTAAGGATAATAGTAAACAGGAATCGTAAATATTTATATTACACAACGTTGGAAATATAACATTTAGTGGATTTTTATTAATATTATAATTATTTTTTACAATATCGAACAAAAATCAGAAAGATTTTATTTTGATTTTTGATTTTTAAGATTTTTCTTCAATAATAACTAGATTTTGGATCGCTTCCTAAGCAAAACGAATATGAATGAAATGACCACCAAGCTCTAAATAAATCATCATAATCAAATTATCAGGAAGTATTGCACCTACTTGGGTCCGATTACACTCTCGATAAAACACAACTAAAAGTGACACACAGGTCACTCGTGGACGCACACAAAATCATTTGGTAGAACTGAGTGAATCCAAAATCAATCTAGTGGCTCTATACTGCAATGAGCAGACTTAGCTATTTTGACTTATGTATTGTGGTCGAAAAATCTTTAAAGCACGACCTTTACAAAACGTAAGAAACCACAGTGGTTCGCCCTAGTGTTTGCGAAATCTTTTATCTAAAGATAACCGGACAAAGTTCCAAAATGAAATACCTGACATTTTAATTAGCATAATGGCAGGTCGAATGACTGGGGATCTTTGTTTTTTTCTTTTTTTTTTACAGGAACTTCTGAGTAATCTCTCCACCAATATGGTAACTCCCTTAAATACCGACAGTCTCAATTGCTACACTGATAGGTCCAAAATTTATGATGACGTTGATTCAAACACTATGATCGCTATACGTCTTCGTTTTGATCGAGTCTTCCAGGCTGAAATTTTTGCAACTTTTACAAAAATAATCCTTGACAAAGGTCTAAAGGGATGCAATGATTACTATATCCTCCAGTAATCGTTATATTTTGACACTATAGAGAGTCTATCTGCTTTAAACATAGCATAATAAATTTGAAAATAAGCTAAAAAAGCCTAACTAAAAAAGGCTAACTAACTATGCTTTGAGATTCAATGGTTTTCCACAGTATGACTCGTTAAGACTAGCCAAAAATCACTAGAACTCCTACTTAAACATCATTTTTCTTAGGCAATTTAAAAGACTTACCAGACCAAATACATATTCCAATACTACAGCTTATAGCAAACCAGAGCTGCCCGCTGGCTGCTTATCATGCTACCACACCCTCAGATATTACCTTCCTGAAATGGATCTATTCGTTTAGAAGATAGCGAACGATCCGAGTATATTCGAAATTGAAAATACTTAGCATGGACTTCCTCACTATACCTGTCATTGAGTCAGGTTCAGCAAAGAATATCTCAGATTTTATAAGGATAGCAGACACCCTTTTGACTTAACAGAGCGTTTTTAACACAAACGATATTTTAGATCGCAATGCTGGATATTTGAAACTTTTTTTGTCAATCAACCCTAATAATTACGATCACTTGATTTTAATTGGGATAATTTCAATAAACTAGCAAGTAGAAAAAATATTGCCCAGCGCATGTATGTTCTGCCAAGTTTCATCGCATAAACACCCGCAGGTTTGTTGTGTTAAGCGGTCAAACACGGTCAGTTTTTGCCAAGAAATTTATTATTCCCCCTCTCCATACAGCGATGAATCAGTCTAAAAGATTTGATGGTAGACACACGCACATGCGACCGTTAACAGGTTCACTATATATTATAAAATCATTATGTGAGTGTGATGATATATATAGGGGAGAGTAGAGCTAAGTGGACACAGTGGTGTTTAATTCCTCAGAATAAATGCAACAATATTGAGATGTGTCCTCAATTGAGTCATGAAAATTTTCGATGATGAACACGTCTGCCAAGAACTTTTTCTGGAGTACAAAGCCTTAATTTTAGCTTTATTTTAGATGTTTTTTAAATGGAATGTTGCAAAAGTTCTTATTTGCACATGTTTTCGTTCATGTGACTTACAATAATTTTTTTTTTAATAAGCCTTTAATATATTTGAAAGAACACGCATAAAATTTACTTATTCATTTGAATTTTCTCGAAAAGAATCTATTTTTTTGCTAAAGCTATTGTAGAGCTTAAGCAGTATTGCCATTGCATTGCATCTATAGTACAGGACAGAAAATTTGTACGTCTACTTAGCGCCACTGTCCGTTAAGCTCCACTCTCCTCTAGCTATTTAACAAGAGTCATATTTATGGCTCATAACAATCAATATGCTTTAATGTAATTTTGATATGTTTATAATATGAAAATGTGTGAAATCATGCACATGCTCAATGTGCAATTTAAGTGCAGCATATTATGACGAGACATATAGCCATATAGTAGATAGATATACATTTATGTACCTACTTATTTACACATTTGCTTCTTTGTTAATGGACACAACCACTTTGAAGCCTAAAACATTTGACTTGATGATGCTAATGCAAAAAGTACGCATTAAGCATTCAATGTAATGTGGTCATTAACAGCATCCATATGCATCGAGTGCTAAGATGAGTAAGAATGAATAAGAACATCGATTCATTAAGTTTCTATTTTAAAATACATATTTATTATTTGCATACCAATTAGTTATACGATTGAATGAATACAAATGTACTATTTATTACATTAGATGTGCACAGAAAGTACACATAGCTGTTATCATTACACGTTACGATCATAAAAATTTTCAAATATTTCAAGTACTATTTCAATTTATAAAAATCTGTTGTTGGGGATATTTTTTTTGTTTGTAAAATTATGAACTGTATACTATGTACAGTCCCTATTTTATAGAGCGTAACAATATGTGCGTGCGAGTGTGTGTGTGATTTTCACTTAAGAATTTTAATAGAAAATAATTCACAATCACTCTCACTTATTGTTTCACCCTATTTAATAGAAACCATACAATACTAAATATGTAGTTTACACAATAAGATGTATTAATTTAATTGATTTTATAATGCTGCTAATATATGTATGTTTGTATATTGTAATTTACGGCAAATTAAATATGTAGTAATTATAGTATATACTAATGTAGAAAGAGAGATATGGATTGCATTATTCATATTACATATTTGAAATTTATTATTTCGTTTTTTTTTTTGTTTCTCTATTCTGCTTTACTAAAGAATCATATAAAATATAGATAGGTACAATATGAAAAAATAAAATGTTCACAATTGCAATATGTAATTACGATTTATATGCATGTCTGTAGTTAAATATGTTAAATAGATGTGTGTATGTATAAAAGATTCTATTTCATTCTTACTTGACTATTGTATAAAATTTATTCTTATTGCATTTCATATATGTATGTATATATGAATGTATGTAAATATAAAATAAAATTTAAATAGAGATGATATATATTTATTCTGTCTCTGTTTTACATGCTACAATACCTTTATAATGCTGAAGTGATGCAACGTGTATTTAGTGTTACATAAATAAACAAAAAAAAAAAAATCAAGAAGAATAAGACGAAAGTCAATTTATCTGTGTGTGTGTGTGTGTACAATAAACATATTATAAATTATATTATGATATCAAGCTCTGCTAATGTTATTCCCCTATATGAAGAGTTGGAATATTTTTAGCAGAGTAGATAATAACTACAAACATATTTTTAACAACTTTTATAGATTTTCTTTGTAACATTATTAAACAAATGAGCCTTTACATTTTAATAAGATATAATAATCTTTGAATAATTTCAAGCATTGTCTTTTTCTTTTTTAATTTTTTTTTTCCTTTTTTCTTTTTTTGCCTGTAACAATATATGTATATGAATGTAGCTATGTATGTAATTTGTCAAACATGTATGTATTTATGTATATATATATATATATATATATATATGTATGTATGTAATGATGTATGTATGTACATTACACTAAACATTAACTCAATCAAATAGATCTATTAACGATGACGATGATGGGAAATGAATAAATGTAGTATACATAGTAGCAAGAAATTACATGCAGTTTGTGTATAATAAATATTCTTAATAAATATGTATTTGAGTTTCTAGGGCAATTAGCTAAACAAGCAAAATATATATGTATGTTGATTATAAAAAAAATAGTTTTTTTTTTTATATGAAGTAAACTTAATTAGCTGCGCATTTAAACAATTTGCATTATATGTATACTGATATTCATCAATTCATCATTCGAAAGAGTACACGTGTAGCCATGTCAAAAGTTAAAAACGAACAAAAACGAAACTGAAAAAATACGATGTGCCTAAAAGTATGCTTTGTGTCCGGTTGCGCGAACCACTTTAAAGAACTGGCACATCTTGCAAACTATTCAAAAGTTTCTGTATACAATATGCTGCAGTCGCCGTGTGTGTTGAATGTCCATGCCGTAGAAATGTAAGAAATTGTTTGCTCACCAAAGAACGCAGCAGCACAAGCATTTTGGCATCCGACGCACACAGTTCAAATTTAATCCAATTATCCAATGAAAGAATTGCAACAGTATTCTGTTTACTATCCGTTGAGAGATCTTTCATCGCTTTAATAATGTCTTTTTGATTTGCATCACCAGGACCAGCGTAGCCATCATCATCATCATCCGTTGTATCGGATTCTTTTAGGTCATCCTCTTCTATGCTGCAATCACGTCCACATTGCAGCGCAACCACAATTGGCGGCACCAGCGTATTCATATTGATGGAACACATATGGCCCACACGAGATTTCTCATAAAATACCACCCAATCGTGCGGCAGCTGATGTATGAACTCTTTAATGGTCTTCATGCCCGGTGGATTTAACGAGGAAGTACGCTGTAACATCAACTGTTTCTCAGCGCCCGATTTAATTAGATTTCTAGTTCGATCGATAACTGCAATATTCGGATAGAAGCCCGCCACCAGACAGAAACGCACCATGTTCCAATCATCGTTGAAGAGTGTAGCATTTTGACCCAAGCGGAATTTTTGCGAAATCAGATCGGCAATCTGACGGCGTGTGGCGCAAAACATTTCCATTGCCGACTGTGAGAGATAGTGTTTGTTGCAAAAGTCGCGCAAACGTTTCCGATTGTGACGCACTGCACAGTATGCTTTGTAAAGCGACAATATACCCATGTGATCACTGAAACTTTTGCCGGCAAAGGATTTACGCAAGAATGATGCTTGTCCTTGTGCCGTCCTATCTGTGGGCAGTATAAAGGGATCCTTTATCGAATGGAATGCAACAATTGTCAATATGGGATCGAAACATTTCAAAAATATACTGTACAGCAGACATTTTCCCAGCTGAACATCCATTGGAAGCTCTACCAGATGCTTTCCCAATTCGGTCACACTCTCATCATCGTTGAATATACCGAGCAATTGAAGTTTGCGTATAGCATTCTGTATACTAATCAGCGACGGTGGATTCAATGCACGTGACAAATATGTCCGTACATCACAATTGTCATCCAAAGTTTTGGCATAGAGACAGATCTCCGTCAAAGGAATACGCATGAATTCCGGCGAACAAAATGTCGCCATCGAATCGTATTTCGTTAACGAATAGAGGCGATAGCAAATGCCATTCTGTGTACGTCCAGCACGTCCGGAACGTTGGTTAGCATCGGCTTTTGAAATCCATACCGCCTGCAATTGTGATGATTCCGTAATGCAATCGTACGTTTTCATCTTCACCTTTCCCGAATCGATGATGTATGCCAGATCTGGTATCGTAATAGAAGTTTGCCCGATATTTGTGGATAGAATAATCTTTCGGACCGGAAGGCATTGCAATGCTTCAAATTGATCTTGCGAATCCATTTGACCATGCAACACACATATGCGATACGTATCTGGTGGCAAGGTGCTGTTGATGAGATCCCTTTGCATGACAATATCATTGTAACCGGGCAAGAAAACCATGATCGCGCCCGGATGTGGACTGCGGTACAATCCCTCTATGAGCGAGAGCATCAAGTCGTGATCGACTTCATCGTCCTCCCTGAACTGTTGCTGATATGCTGTCAGAAGACGTTGTTTCTCCAAGTCTTTTTGATTCTGTTGCAGCTGTTGCTGCTGTGGCAAGCTAATATTTGTTCCGAGCATCTGCATACAGACGCCATCAATATGAACTGTGGCATAGTCAATGGCCGTAAAACCTTGAGCGTCACGTAGGTAAATGTTCGGATGAAATCGCATAAACGATTGTACATATCTGGGTATGTTGCATTTACAGGCAGCCATGAGAGGAGTTAAACCTACAAAACCATACCACAAAATAATTTTTATCACAAATTACAAACAGAAATCAGTAAACAGACCAGTTATCACATGCCCAACATCAACGCTCATGCCCTCACTTTCAATGTAATACTGCATCTGATCGAATATTTCGCACAACTCTTCCTCACATCGACCTGTCTCACAACATTGATCCAGCAACTCTTGCATGTATTCATCGGCAAATTGGCCCCCCATAGTTGTTGCATTCGACTGGTCGTTTGGCATAACAGCATTTGTAATTGGTAGCGAAAAATTCTGTGAACATTGTGGAGGCGGTGCTTCGTTCAACAGCCGCAAATACTTTGCCATTAATGCTGTGCGATAGCCCGTATGATATAATATATCTTCCAAGTGATATATTTTTACATCGTACCCCTGACCGGGTACATTTAGCACAGGACAATCATCAAAGTACTGCGATAGTTGCGGTATGTCCATTGTGGCAGACATTAGAATCACTTTGAGGTTTTTATTATGTTTCAGCTGTTCTTTGATTGTGATGAGCGTAAAGTCTGTGAATTTATCACGTTCATGTATTTCATCGATTATCAGATGAGTAATTTTACGGAAAACATCCTGTACATCGGACATTATGGAACGTAGCAGCCATCCACTGGTAGTGTAGATTAAATTTGTAGTTTTGCTAACACGACCTTTAAATATGAAATTCAAGCACTATTGCAATTACACTTAGATGCACTACTACATACTTTCCATCCGTATTTGATAGCCCACGGAGTCACCCAATTGTTCGCCACGTTCTTCAGCGACACGGTGTGCCACCGATACTGCTGCTACTCTGCGAGGCTGTGTCACGACAATGCGGCAAGGGCGACTTTTATGAAAAGCATCGCTGAGAATATATTGTGGAATTTGCGTGGTTTTACCAGAACCAGTTTCGCCATTTACGATAAAAATCTGCAAATAGTTTTATACGTAATGTTAGCGAATTTGAACGAATATTGCATTATACCATCAAACTAACCGAATTATTTTCTAACGTTTTTACAACATCCTCTCTGTAACGGTTTATTGGTAGATCCTTTTTTTCACGAAATAATTTATCAGCGATACGTCTAGGAGGAGGTGGTACCATTTGGGATCCCAAACCCGACAATAAGCCCTCGTTGCGATGTCGGCCTTGTTTGGAATGATGTGGCAATTGCTGTTCCGAGCGACTTGCACTCTGCAACTGAGACCGTATGGTGGGTAGCAAATCCAATAGTAAACGATGAGTATCATTTGCAAGTTCTAATTTGCATACATCGCCCAATGTGATGAGGCGCGTACGATGAGTGATGTGCAATGTGCGGTTATTTTTGCTACCGTAACTACATGACTTTAAACCTAAACGAACGACATACTTGTGTAAATATTTGCGGTGCTCGCGACTCAAATTCGGTAAAACAAGTTCTGTTTTTCCACTATTCAAAAAATCCGAGATTTGCTGCTGTAACGGCAGACGTTCTTTTTCGGGCAGATTTACATCCTTCTCCTTTACCAAGCGTTTTTTGGCGGCGGACATAGTGGGCGATAAAAATATATATTGATGCTTTTACCACGTCCACTGTTATTTACACTATAACTTCTGTACAGTAAAATTACGTACGAAGACAGGTTGCTATTTAAATTTGTAATATTTGTTAGGGAAATATTTATTATTTCCTTTTCTAACTAGCATCAAGAAAAATAACAAAATTTTTCTAATCCGACATGAAAGTCGCACCGCACAGCTGTTGAATGTCAAAAAGCATGTTACGTATATTAATTTGTAATGGAGTTGCCATAAATAAATTATTACATTTACATGTTATGTAGTTAGCATTAATAAGAAACCATAATTAACAGAGTGATAACATACTTGATGTTAGTCCTTATTTTTAAATAGATAACGAATATATTTTTATAATTTTTATATTTTTAACACTTGTGATTTTTGCACTCATGATTTTATAAAAATTTTAACAAATCAAAAAAATATTACGTCTATCTAAGCTTTGTATCAGGGCTACAAGTATAAAATATTCAGTAGATTTGCGTGAATACTCTGCGCAGTCACTCACATATATAAAAGAAGTGTATCGAATACCTTTTGAAAGAACTATTCAAAATTGTTTCCTCAATTTATAGTAAAATATGTAGGAAATGATATCCTTTGTACAATATATTGTACAAATGCTAGGAAAGAGATAACTAATCGAATTGTTTATATTATAATATTATTAATCGTAACTGCACGACAATGCTTTCACCATTTTTACTTCAGAAGATATAGGATATTGAGATATATATGTATGTTTCCTATTTTCATTTTATTATCAAATATATTAAACAAATTTTATATATTTACTAACTAGAACATTCAGAATCAGAAGTGTCGCTGTCCTCGACATCGTCCGAATCAGACTCTAAATCGAATTCATCATTTTCATCATCTTCTCCCAGCTTGAGTTGTTCGATTTTCTGCAATAATTCATCTCGTGTGTGAGGTACACGGATTCTTGGCTTCGCAGCCTCTTTGTCTACAACTCCTTCCTGTTCTTGGTCTACGCTTGGTTGGTCCTCTATTTCGTTCCGTCTACCCTTAGCCATATAACGTAGAAATGCACGACGTTTGCGTTCGGGAAATGATTTTATTAAACGCTCCATTTCGACCTTTAATTTAACTTCCTCCTCAGGTGTTGGCTGCGGCGGTTCGATGTCCACTTCTTCCGAACTTTTTAAGCATTTCGCACAAACATGTGTATCCAGTGCACAATTGCGACAGAGTACATGATATGCTTTACGTATATTACGTTCTTGACAGCGAGTACAAGTCTTCGGTTGCGATAATGGTTTATATTTCTTGTACTTAATCTTCCATTCTATAACACCTTTACAATGTTGGCATACTTCAGAGACGTGCAAGGTGTTGAGGCGCTTCTGCTGCGGTGTTTTATCGTGCATATCATTTCGGAATGCTGTACGATTCTTGTGCTTTTGTGCACGTGTACGAGATCCATTTCCCTTTTGTGTACTCATTTCTGGAAATAATTATATAAATAGTTTAAGAAAAACTTTCAATTCTATATAATACTACGTATTTTACGCGCTGTAATAAACAATGGAAAACGTGTTTACCTGCGAACGAAAACAACAATGCGAAAAGTCAAATTAAACGTCAAATTTCATGTATATCAACTAATGCTATCCACAGACCATATAAATCGTATTTATCTTCACTATATTACATACCTGCAAAGAAAATTTATCAAATGGTTCATTTGCATTTCTTATCCAAATTTTGGTTGTAGCTATTTACTACGATGGTTTTATGTTTTTATTTGTAACAATACAAAATGATTCAACCAACAGGTTATGAATGTGCGAGACGCTGTTTATTTGTCAAATTGCATTTATGAATTTGACATTGATTAGACCCTAAGAGTATGCAGTAATGAAAAAATGCCAGTATAAGCTAAGACCCACACCTCATTGATTCGGATTACAACAGATATTATCCAAAGAGGATAAAATACCAAGAGTATACGGATAATTGCACAGCGCCACTCTTCTGTAGGAATTATAGTTTCACATTTTATCTTTGAGTGACTGAGTTTTCTGTGGGTAGACTCGGCTGCCATTATTCTTGTTCACTCTCTGAATTTTCAACGAGATTATAAACGAGAAACAGAGTACAAATTTTCCACAGAATATATTTAAAGAATGTTCAGTTTTTTATCATTCTCTATCGAAAAAATAAAGAATTAAAACAATTAAATCATAGAACTTTTAATACCAGAGAAATCCTACTTTGGCTTTTGAGCTTATTTCTGATTACAATATCAGGGTCATTTAACAGTATACAGAGATTTTGAAGAGAGCAATGCCATGACCAAGAGAGCAAATGCTGTAAGTTAACATTGCGAATTAAATTGAAATAAGATCACATAATTACACATTTATATGTGAATTAGTAAATATTTTTATGAATGAACTCTATATATGAATGATAGAGTATTCAATATATAGGTATATGTGTATGGAGTATTTTTAGGTATACTCCATTCATGTTAATACATATATTTATATGTAGATCCATTTACTACATATAAGATGTTTAACAATATGATCATTTTCATAATTGAGTCTCAATTATCCAATATTTTCGTATCATGTCGTGACTTAGGAAATTTCATAAATTTCATAAATGTAAAACCCATAAATATTATCTAAATTTTAAACATGTTCTTATTTTTGTTTATTACAATTACTCAAATTTGTTTGCACTTTCAGCCAAACAACTTACAATAAGTACTTTACACAATAGCAAATTAAAACGGATAAAACCATGCGTGACCTCAAACAGTGCCTGCTCGATTTGTTACGTTCCGGTGGCATTACAGTGGGTGATAATGTTTCTGCGACCACCACCACCACCACAATACAGCCCACCGTCAAAGTCACAAGCAAACCAAAGAAATTGCATGAATACACAGCAGCCGATTGTAATGGAGCATTCACGCGCAAATATAATGATTTGGGCGTGGCAGGAGCCACTGGTGCTGGTAATGTTATATATTTTAATGAGAATCTCTCGATGGCTAGAAAATATGATATGCGGAATTTTCCGCTGGTACGTTATCCCTCTTGTCCACTTAGTATGAGTGGTGATAGTGTCTCACCGCAATCATCAAAATCTGGACGTGAAGTGATAGACTCGGAGAGCGGAAAATTTGACTTCTCTTCAGAAGATGACAGAGATACATTGATAAATGTGTGTGCTAATGATGCCGATAGCCGAAATGTGACCTCTCCAGAAAATGGTGATGAAAGCCAATTGGATTCCTTTTGCACACTCTGTACATCGTCGTTTAGTTATAACAACTGTTGCCAATATTGCGATAATTCACTTTGCGGATCAAAATGTAATTCAGAACGAGGTTCACGTGCGAGTCGACTTAGCAAAGGGACTGCTGGTTATCAACACCTTCGTATGTTATCGAGGTGAGTAATATTATTCTCATTAGAGAGGTCCTTTATTTTTATCAAAGAGCAAGATTTTAAGTAATTATAAAGGTAAAAGAAAATAGAAGAAGCCTTAAGGAATCCCTTCAACGAAAAATTGAGCATTTTTTATTATATCACTCTTAACTCTTAAATGCAGCAATTGTCTACATCACCAACATGCATAATATATGAGCTCAGTATGCAAAACAGCAAATTAAAATCGTTTGAGCTTCGTTGCATATATTCGGAGAAGCATTCAAATGTAATCAATCCATATCTATGATATTTAAATTTTACAAATTATGTTGAAATCAATGGACGCTATTGTTCGATAAAACACGTATTTATTCAGATTACCTCCCATTATGCTCTATCAATGTAATGCAATATATTTCGATATATCTACACATTGTAGTCTGTGTGCATTCACAGCGATTTCACTACTTACACTTTGCACTAAATTTTATGCGTACACATTTTCATTATTACAAATATTAATTGATTTACTTACACACTATGCACATACGTCACACTTACACACATATAATGATGAAATTATAACATTATTTGCAAGTACAAATTACAATTTGTTTCAATAAGAAATTGCCAAAGAATGCCAGTAGAGAGTTTTTTTATAATAAACACATTATGAACGCACAAATTTTATTAAAAATTATAACCAAGCGTTGAAAATATGATATAATGAATTAATTAAATATTATTAAATTAGTAAAACAAATTTTAATTTAACTCAGCCATCTGCATTCCATGGATACTTCAGAGACATGACAATTCTTTATTTTTTGCATATTTTCAGAATATCTTCTCAACCGTGCGAGCCTTTGTCGTACTATGTTATCGGCGCTAATTTCAACGCTTGTCCTGTAGGTTCCAATTGGCTAATTTTTTCCATGAAATTCTCCTCTATCAAATAATTGTTCAAAATATTTTTATTGAAACTAATACCTAATACATATTACAGAATTGAAAATTGAAATAAAAAGCACACTTGTAGATAGATAGAGTGGGTGCCGTAGCTCAGTGGTCCGAAATCGAAGTTTCCATCCCCGGCTGAGACAATTTTTATATCGGCAAGATTTTTCTTTCGAACGGTGTCCACCTGTCGGAAAATAATTGGCAATTTTTCCGGAGTACGAATTTACTATGGGGTGTGTGAATTACTAACCGGCCATTTTTAGTGCTCAAAAATCATTTATTTTTAAGAATTCTGGATTTGGGTTTCCATCCCAAAAGAACTTCACCGGCTTGGCGGCCAAAAACAAATCGAGTCAATTTTTGATTCCGGTGGCCGAAGTGAAGGGTATTCCATTAAGGGCGTTATGCATGGACCGAAGCAAGTGGTAATCTGAAGGTGCCAGATCTGTGCTATATGGTGGATGGGGTAAAACTTCCCATCCGCTATTAGCAAGATAGTTTTTGACCGGAATAACAATGTGTGGCCATGCGTTGTCATGGTGAAAAATTACCGACTCATGTCTGGTCGCAAAATACGGCCATTTCTCGATCATTGTTCTCTTCAACTGCATCAATTGTTGTCGGTACAGCTCTCCCGTAATGGTTCGACCAGGTCTTGGTCGAGAGTTGTCCCCAAAAACCCCCAAAATAATGCTGAGGCATCAAATTTTATGACCTTAAAAGCCAGTTCACAGATACAATATATTTCTAGGGATAATCTGGTCTGGTTCCTTCAATAGATCGGGTCGTATGACATGTGGCGCCGTTCTGCCTGAATTCAATGGCCTTCCAGATCATGTTGATGTACTTTTGTGAATTATTATAAGCATTTTTATGAATGGTTCTATACAGACCAGTAATTTGTGCTAGTCTTTGCTTGCTGAAATTAATTGCAAATAATTGCAAATAAATGCAAATTAACTCAATAATACATATATACCTATATGTGTTTATATTGTATCATATTATTTTTTAGGTAGATTGAGAAAAAGAACACAAATCAGGGCAACATACAATCTTCACAAAATATTGTATTTATCATAAATAATTATGATTATCTCAAATATTTTTTTTACAATAATATTTCTTCATGTTGGTTCCAGAAAAGTATTCAGAAATCTAACTAGACATTGTGGCCAACAATTAAAAATATGCAAGTACAGATATGAATATCTCAAAATAAAAATAAAAATATGAAGATAAAAGTGCATAAGCACATACATAGAGTAAAACATAAGCCACAAGACGAAATTATGGTGTTGGCCATCTGTATTTCTGTGTAGAATACTTTTACAAGAAATATGTAAATGTCTATAGATCACGTATTCATATGCATATTTATTTACATACATATCTACCTACATGAATTTATCTATCTGCGTATAAATACACCGAATATGTAACTTTGTTTCTCTCTCTCTCTCACTGCACACATTTTATCTGCTTCTTATTTATTTACAATCATTATTAACAACAACAACAGAAAAGTGCAACATTATTGTATGTATTCCAAGCATACATATATTATTTATCTCTTTAAAAGAAAATTGAACGAAGAAAGAAGAAAAAAAGTAAATTGAAAATATATTGCAAGCACAACACACACACTGGCATTTAAACACTCATACCATAGCATAAAATAACCACAAGTAACCGCGTAATAATAACTTGAAGCGATTGCGTTAAAGAAAAACTTCATTCCATACCATCTCTCTGGAACATCTCATGCTTCGGCAATAACCAGCAATATTACTAGTACATAGTATCATAGATACGTGTATATGCAACAAATAATAACAGCAGTAGTAAAAAAAAGCAACTGCTCCATGTATATACTACGAGTACATGCATATGTACATACAATATTTAGTTAGAAGACGTTGTATTGTAAAACAATCACATTTCTTTAGCATTTCTTCAGTATGATGCGCTCTTTGTGCTCAAATGTCTGACAACCATTGTTAAGTAAGCACGTGGATAACACACTATAACCGCAAAAAAATAGTCACAAAATGATTTCAATCAAGTAATAAGTACTGATCATGTATGTACATATGCATCGATCTATTGTACATACGATATACCCAGATATGTGTCGGTTTGTGATTTAATTTGTACTTAAAATTTTTTCTCATTTTTGTTTTTTTTTTTTCAAATGTTGAAGACATGACTGCAATATCAAGTGTTTAATATAATTATATCAGCTTGAAAATCAATGAATTTGGAAAAAAAATGTGCAAAAAATTAGATCAACTATAACCAATATATTTGTAACCATTAAATAATAACATATAATCAACATAAACGTTGAACAATTAGTGTATGTTCACTGTGTATTATTATTAATACATTCATCACATTCCAAAACACTAAACAAACAAAAACTGTTTGATATAATTGCGTGCAATATTGAATAATTTATTTTATTTGGAACATATTTTGACTGTACAACAATACAAACATCGTTATCACAAAAAAAGGTAGGTATTGTATTGAGTGAATAGAATTATGAGTAAAAGATTGAATCATATTACTTTTTTTTCTGTATTACTGCTCACATGAGAACTATCTATTAAAATGGAATTGTTGAAAACATAATCAAGTGATTAGATTCCATGAAATTGTTACTTTTAGCATTCAATGGAATGTACATGTCTACTAAAAACTGCATTCAATTTGTTTTTGCAATTGTTTTGCTATCAATTCTGAGCTTATAGTACTATGAGAATAAAATGATTCAAAAATGTAACGGTTTAACCGACACTTGTTATTTAATGCAGCTGTTATTGATTACAAATAATTGTACTTTATTTAGTATAAATATATACCTATTAACTATACTACAATACATGCAAGTATATGATAGCGATTAGGTTTAATGGAATAATGTATGGCTTGAAGGAAATTTCCTAACGTTTTGTGGTTGTGCCACCAAAACAGCTCCACTAGAATTCTCTCAACTGAATGTCAATTAGGTCTAGGTCTTTATTATTTATTATTTCACAATCATAAAACATCTTCGGCACCAACACTGAATTGCGAATAAAATATATGTTGCTAGAACAGTTTCTTTCTATATTTTCGATATTTTCGAAGTATACTGCTTATTTTTTTTTTTATGAACGATAGTTTCTAATTGTTCTAGAACTGTAGTTTTTGAAAATATTTCTATTATGCAGTGGCTTTGTACCCCCGTAAATTTATATAATTGCAAGTGCATCTTATAAACACAAATAATCCTTAAGAAAAGTCGTAAGGATGCAGTAATTAAAAAAAAAAAATCAAAGATGAAGCTTGCGTACAGATGCACTGGCAATAATGAGCTCTGCTCTTCATTACATCGGTTCATAATCATACTTTGCGGTTCCATGATCCTCCGCCTGCTTACAGCACACATTTTCTACTCCCACAGTCTCTACCAACCCTGATTTAAGATTACTCACAGGCGACTCTTTAGGCCGTGATACCCTCAAATATCATCTTTATGGAATAGATCGATATGAAGGAACGACTTATTACCATTGCTGAAAGTCAACGCAACGTCTCAAATTGAATTTGTTGCTGAAATTATATAATTTCACTTTCAGTTGGATATTATTCGGTTGAAGATTATTCAAGCATATTTTTAATAGTTTGTAAGTTAAATATTTTCAAAATGTTGAATTCTAACAACATCGTCGAACATTTTACCCAGTAGCTATAGTCAAAGTTTTCTTTCCCTCCTTTAAACTCCTAATTGGAGCATAGGGCCCCCACAAGGCTTCTCCATCGCACACGGTTTTGGGCAGTTGTTCTAATGTTGACCTTCTCCAGGTGTTTCTTGGCCGTCCGCGGCTTCTGCTCTCTTGCGGGTTCCACTCAAGCGACATTCGCTTGTTGCTATCTGGCTGCTTTCTTAGCGTGTGGCCAATCCAGCGCCATTTCCTACGCTTAATCTGGATCAGTATGGGCTCTTCGCTCGTCAGACGCCATAGTGCCTCGTTGGAAATAGTGTTAGGCCAGAAAATTCTACAAATCATCCTCAAACACTTGTTGACGAAAGCTTCAAGTCATCACGCACAGAGGAGTTCGAGATCAGCCATGTTTCACTTCCGTACAGTAGTGTCGATTTCACACATGCGGAGAATATTCCCAATTTCATGCGTCTGGATATTTGGGAATTTGCCCAGCCGGCCAAATGCTGTCTTTGCTTTGTTTAGCCTGCAGTTAGCATCCTCTTTAGCTCCCCCGTCTGCTGCTATCGTGCAACCGAGGTAGCAGGAACTTTCGACGAATTCTATCGCACAGCCGTCAATCATTACATGGCTTCTATTGGAATGATTGATTCTCATGGCTTTGGTCTTCGCAATATTTATCTCCAGTCCGACAGTGCGTGCCAGCGCGACTAAGCTGTTCGCCTTCGCTTGCATATCGGAGAATTTGTGCGAGAGGAGACAAATATCATCGGCAGAGTCCAAGTACTCAAGTTGCCGTGCGAGATTCCACACAATGCCAGTTCTCTTGTGCTGGGTGAAGCTGATCATGACGTCATCCAGCACAATGGCGAAGAGGAGCGGGGAGAGGGCAGCCCTGCTGTACTCCAGCGTTGGTGGTGAATGAATCACATTAATCACATAGTCAAAGTTAGAATTACCTTAAAGTTAAAATCCGCTTTTTGGCAGATTTTTGCATGGCAAATATGTCAAACAAACAAAAATTCTAACTTTAAGATGATTTTAACTTTGACTAAAACTACGGGGCTCTAAAATTAGCTTCCTCGTAATTAAAACAAGTACTTCCTGCCATAATTGCCTTCATGTTTGACGCTCTCTGCTTGATTTTCTTATTCTGGGTGCATTTTAAAAAATTATACTAATTTGCATGATTTGCCTACCATTTTCCGATCACATAATGCATTTAGATAATATTTATGATTCATGCAAATTATTTAATAACTGATCGTAATTAAATCAGGTTCATAATTCATCATAGAAGATTGAGTGAATACCAGTTATTAAAGCAGCAGCAACAACTCAAAATAGG
Source organism: Megamerina dolium (assembly GCA_963854835.1). Taxonomy (NCBI): domain Eukaryota; kingdom Metazoa; phylum Arthropoda; class Insecta; order Diptera; family Megamerinidae; genus Megamerina; species Megamerina dolium. The sequence goes on from OY978527.1 coordinate 46,059,882, forward strand.
TACACAAAAAAAGTAAAGCAATACCATAATAGACGTTCATAGTTAATTACAACTATCCAGTGAGGTGGCAAATGGAGTAGCATGTAAACATGGCGGTGACATTGACCGCACTGGAATGGAAAATGTATGTACAAGTTCGTATACATAAGTATTTCGTAGGAAAAATGTATACAAAATAAACGAAAAAGTGAAATTTAATCATAAGCCAAATGAAAAATGAAAATAGATATGACAATGATGACGAAGAAGTAGAAGAAGAAGAAGAAAGTAACTCGTTTCACTTTCAATGTGGCTGCAGGAGTAACAGCTATGATAGCAACAGATGCAAAGGCATCAAAAGCCATCCAAAATGCTACATTTATCAATAAACGACAAAGTATCAAACAACAACAACCTCACGGCATACGAGTGGTCATTGTAATGGCGACACCTCATACTAAAACATTCATGAACTGCATGGACTGTGGAGCCTGGTGATTGGTAGTAGTTGCGAATTGAAAAGAAGAAAAAAAAACTGGATGTTATAAACGCAATAGCAACAATAACACAACCAACGTTATCAACACTAATACGTTGAGTATGAATAAATAATAAACTTTAAATACTGCTGATTGAATTGAAAAAAAAACTCTTGAAAGAAATGAGAAAACAAGTAAAATACTATTACAAAAACATGTATGTATGTATGTATGTGTGTGCAATCAAAGAAAGAAAATGAGCCAAAAACGATAAAACTTTCATTGATTTTGCAATCAGTAAACAAGGTAATAAATGTTCCATAATACCGTCATAGTAACTATGGTATGGAGGCTGGATGAAGAGGCACTTTTGGTCACTCCGTTGTTGGTGTTGCTATAGTCATGTTTGGTGTTTACAACTTTAGTAAAATGGTTTCAAGTTTAACTGCAAATATCCCATTAATATCTACATGTGTACTTACTTTAATTGTATTTACTTTTACGTGGTCAAAGAAATTGAATTTAGTATGAAATGTGTTTCTTCTTCAATAACAATGGATGTAGTAATAGACAGAATATAAATAAAAGTGTATATGCTTACATTTGTGTGTGTTGTCTAATTAATACAAAATAATAAAACAACAATCACACAACAGCCAATTAATTAGTGGTATTTACCAAGTGAATTTAATGTATTTGTGATATGTGAATAATAATTTGTCAAATCAAACCATATTATAATGAAACATAGTTGGACATTGTCTAAATTTCAATCATTTATTAATACAAGTTTAAAAGGATTGATAAAATCGTATATAACAAAAATGATGGTTTAAATGTTATACATAATAATACCTACATACGAAAATTAGTACATACTACTTATAAACCACATTGCTGCAATCATGTGCTATGAACTCTTCAAATATCTTCATATCATCAACAAATCAACAAACGTACACTATAGGTGATTTGTATTTAATAATACTTTAGAGTTTGTATTTAGTATTTTCACCAGGATAAGATTGAAAAAGTCAAACAAAATCTTGTTGTCAAATTTGCACTATACAACGGAAGCTAATAAAATATTGTATGTGATACTGAAGAAATTTGTTCCACGATAGATCATGCAAATTGTGGTGTCTCCTTTCTTATGTATGGGGATGAGAATACTGAGAATTTAACGATAGATCATATTTTCGTCCCACCAGAGTTGTACTCATCGCTTCCGATCTTAAACAACTCAACCGACAAGCTATCAGCACGGGTTCCTTTGTTATTCTGCTTTGGCCTCAACATAGTTAAATAGTGAAACAAAAACACCACCATCTTTGATTATGATGTTCGAGCAATTTCCTCAGCTAACGCAATGGTTCGTAATGTCGCCATTCAATAACTTATGAAAGTCGTCTCTCGTTAGGTCTAATAATCAAATTTAAGGTCTGCTATCTTCTTACTAAGAACTTTCAATTATTATTCCTGTCATCTTACATCTTTATCTCATCACTCTCTTCCATTGCGCATGAGAAAATGTCTCTGAACGCCTTTTATATCTGTACCACTGCTTTAAATCTAGCTGGCTACCTGGCCCCTGGGTTTTTCTATAAGCGGCGTTTTTTTTTTGCGGTAAGATCGTGGCACTCCTCATCATACTACTCATTTCTCATAGATCGGTAGTAACTTAGGAGGGCGGTCCCAGAACTTCTTCATCTCCAAATTTTCGGTCAATATACGATGTATAGCACTTTTTGAAATGCCTTTTTGAATCACCTAGCTCACGCACCTTCAGCCGGCGATCATCCAATAACATTTTGTGCATTTTCTTAACCGTTTCTGGCGTGGCCACCTCAATTGGTCGTAAATGAAGGAGCAGACTCCCCCTGAGTAGAATCTAGTCATTGGACTGAGAACTTTCAAATGAAAGTATTGAATTACATAACGGTGACTAATTTTTTCCATGTTTACAAATTCACTGAGGTCGTTAAATTTCGATGGCTCAAAAAAAAAAATACTAAACAACTTGGCGCCTTGAAATTTAAATCAGGTTGCCACTTTTCACCAAGGTAATTTTTTTCAAACTCCTGCCGCTATCTATATGTCAGGTCGGGCATTTCTGGGACCGCCCTCTTACTACCTTCTCGGCAGCTATAATCATAGAGCGGAGTATAAGTAAATGCCATTCGAGGAAATATATACATAATTAGGTGATTCGTCCTAAACAGATTCGAATTCCAAATGAGGAAAGCATCTGCTGTCTTTTCAGATCATAAATGTTTACTGACATCAAGCTTTCACTATAGAACTTCGTTTATTATTTACAATACACGTGTGGGCACCTTGGCTGTAACAAATTCGAGATTCGAGTCGATTTTGCCACCATGAATCTAACTATTTCACTTCCATCATACTGATAGCATGTCTCTATCACTTTGCACGTGATCAATGTAATTTCTTGTTGGCTGATGTGAAGACAGTCATGTCGCCTTATCGGATGTGTTCTGTTACTTGTTGAGTTTTCCGACCGTTGACTCAAAAGTGCCTTCTAGCCTACACTGTCACTGAAGTCAAAAAATAGGTTTTTGATAACGCGACGTAAGCTGCAAAGCGAAGACACTGAAAGAAGTTCTTCTTTGCCGTATTGCCCTCTGATTGTAACCAGCCGTTCGTTTACAGGTGTATATTGTGAGACTAGGTGTCGAGGTTTCTCGTAGAGCACGAATAACATTCTAGCTCGTACCTCTCGGCATGGCGACTGCACGCTCTTTTGGAACAGACTTGCCTCGTGCATGACATTTGCTAAAGAACGGCTAATTATGGCCAATTCTCTTGATTCGTATTCCATTTAAGGGGGTCATACCTAAGGTGTTTCGGAATATTTCACTGGGGAGAATGATATGTCCCAACCCCTGTGCGTAACTCCGATCTGAAAGATTGTCGCCATTCACTTCTGAGTCGTATTAATTCGTGCGGTCGTCGTCGGCCTCCAAAAGTTATTAATATTAAAATAATAACCATTGAAGTTCCTAAGTCGATTTGCATAAACAAATAAAATTTGTTGCATTAGTGCCGCAAATATTTCTCCAGACAATTAGTGTTGTCGGAATTAACTTCGAGGCAACGGAACTGGATATTCGTTGTTAAGCAAATACCCATAATAAGTTTACGACATGTACAAGATATGAATGTGCAATAACTATGAATAGTAAAATGCATATGCATCTGTCAAAATGAAGTTAAAATGCATATTGCTTTATGAGAATGTTCACATTTGTTCAAAATGGAATTTTGACATTGACATTTTTGAATGGGCAATTGTAACGCTATTCCAACAGTGCGGTGAAGTCAATTAGCTATGCAATTTCTTCTATTTTCATTTTCTTTTATATCATTTTCGATTATATGATTTTTTCGACAGTTTTACGTATACATTAAATCTTTGATTATGCGAACTTACTCATAATTTGGCAACTATCATACATAAAGGGAATATCAAGAATGTCAAATGTTAAAGAGTAGATATGAATATGGTTTTGTTTATGTTTTTCTCTTCTCTCTCACATTCTCACGAGTAATTAAAAATTTGTAATTATAATTTGTCAAGCATTTACTATACATGTCATTTTTACTTTCATTTTCGGCTGGTTTTGTTTAGTTTTTTTTATTTTTATTTTCTTTATCTTTATAATAATTTGCAGATGGTATTCACAAAATTGACAACATACATGCATGTATTATACTAAATATATATTTTTTTTTTTTTCGTGAACTTATAAATTTCATATAGGCATTCAAAGTTGCTTGCTATTCATTTAAACATATTTTCATGCATACCTATACATATAAAAAATTTTGTTTGCAGATAATAAAAGAATTTTTAAATAAAAAATGGTAAACAAAAATTATCTTAGCATATACAAACACTTTCACAACCAAGCAGCTAGAAGAAGAGCAACATAATGAAATTTAATTGTTCTATAACAAAATACAACGCTTAATATTCATATAAAAGATATGTTAAATTTCGTTCTAGCTGTAAAAAATGATAAATCAATCTTCAAATTCAATAAATTCATTTATGTATTATTATTATTTGTATTCTTATTGTTTTTATTATTGTTTTTTACAAATAAACCTTTATACGTACATATGCTTAGGTGAAAAAATGCATTTTATAATTATTTACAACAGCATAGAAAACAACTTTTGTTTTAAATTTAAGATTAAAATGTTTTTTTTTTTCCTAAAAAGATGTACAACAAATGTACAAATGTAATACTTGGTTTAGAAATTCTTTTTATTTTGATGTGTAGTAAAAACAAATTATTTTTCTAATAGCTGGCTTTAGTAATCTGTATCTCGTTTTGTATAAGTGCGATTGCGTTACGCTAGATGGCGTTAGAAAGATAGGATTTTGTACTAAATAAATTTTTCAGGCAGTTTTGTGATTGCTTGACTCATTATTGTTTGAGCACGCGTCAAAGATGGACACCAGTAAAGAGTAAATACGACATATTTTACAGACGGCTGAGAATGTGAATAATGTTTATGGTCCTGATAATGTAACAGCCAATCACGTGTAATTTTTGTTTCGTCGATTCCGTTCCAGTAATTTTGATGTCTAACATGCACCACGCTCTGGAAAGTCGAGTCTGACCGTCATGTAAGCACTGTTTCTATTGCCCAGGAGCTAAATATTGCACAAAAACCGTTTGGAACCATTTAAATAAGGCTGGATACAAAAAAAAAAGCTCGATGTGTGGGTGCCACACGAGTTAACGCAAAAAAAACTCATGGACCGAATTTCCATCTGCGAATCGCTGCTGTATCGCAACAAAATCGATCCATTTCTGAAGCGGATGGTTACTGGTGATGAAAAGTGGGTCACTTACGACAACGTCAAGTAAAAACGGTCGTGATCGAATAGCGGTGAGCCGGCGTAAACGGTGGCCAAGCCAGGATTGACGATCAGGAAGGACTGTCCCAGTTTTTTGCCAATAGGGACGAGGGTTTCTATGTGAGTGGCATTATGAAATTACCTTCAAGTTATCGAACAAAACTGATCATATTTGACCTAAATCGGATCATTCTAACTATGCTAAATAAAACCTTCAATTTAATGCAAAAATAATGGATTTCTTTTTACTAGACCTTATATTTTACAATAGTATTCTCAAAAAAACAATTTTTATTTACTTCAACATTTCAAACACAGACGGTTATTGAATAATATTCAAAGAACTGTATACTGCGTTGACGACAAGTACCGAAAGAGCTCAAAACATGGTTTTGATTTTTAATTTAAAAAATTTTTTAAATAGTAATCAATATCAATATCAAAATCAATTTCTTATAATACAATTTTACTTTTTTCTAAAATTTATATTTAATATAAATTTAAATTCAGTTCCCATTTTGGGTATTCCAGAAACTTGTTGATAATTTCAGAAATTTCTAATTGGTAGCTGTGCAATAAAATGCAAAAATTTCCATCAAAACATATCTGCCTATAGTGGTCAGAATTAAAATTCAAATCTCGAATAATCGTTAGCATAATAAGAACTACATACAACGCTAGAATTATTATGCATTTTTATAATACATACATACACAATTACTTCCGTCTTATGTACATATGTATGTACGTTTTTATGAGTTTTACTTTATAATAGCAATATTATTGTAGCCCATATGCCAAATGTAGCCAAACGTTAAACAGTTAAATGTGAAGAGAAGATGCCAAACCCAGAGAGTGAAAGAATTTTTTCCAAAGAAATCATTCAAGCAAATACTTAATGAATAACTGAAAATATATGTACAAGTATAGTATGTACAAGTATTTACATGAAGCAATCGTAAAGCACAATATATCATATCCAAGTTGTTGAAATATTGCCTATAAAATAAATATTGTAATTCAGTTGAATACCATAAGCAAGGTTAATGAATTGAATTAAATTAAAATTAATCATATTATATGCTGGTCAGTCAACTTGAGAGAATCAATTTTATTATTATTAACTATGTTATTGTTCTTTTTGCCAATGAAAAACTTAAAGCATATAATTTAGTAGCTAGAATCTATGGTTATATTATTTCATTTATGTTTTTTTTTTACACAGTTAAAAATTATAGTCATATGATGAGAATTATATGACGATAAGTTACTCCTATACAATTCTTTATCATGAAATTCTATTTAATTTACAATTAATTAAGTTTCTCCATTGTGAATTTTGAATATTAATAACAAAGATTTTTAAGTTCAACTGTTCTTTAAATTCAACTTTAATTTAAAATCAACATTATTTTAAAAGTTATGTCCAATTTATTAGTTCTAGTGAGAGTTTATACGTCTATAGTTATCACAATAGGCCTATTAATTTCTTACTTCACTGAATGTGGTATCTGGAATCATTCTATTAATTTCTACCTTTGTATTGCTCTTACTAACTAAGGACCTAAATGAACTACTTAGCTAAAATTACATATCTAAATATTCAACAAATAATAAATTTTTTTACAGTGTACCACTTAGTACTCCAACAATCAATTAAATCGTATTAAAAAAAAAAAACAATGGAAATACATGTTGCATGTTGAATACTTTAAAATGCAACATTTGCGTGATTCTTAATATAAAGTTGAGTGGAAAGAATAGTAAAATGCTAATGTATCTATTTGTTTAAAAAGTTAATGGTATGAATTTTGTAACAAAAGGCAATATGTGTTAAATTTATATACCTTACTAGACGAAGTATATTTATGTTGGCTGATTCCGAACGGCAGAATACTTATTGCTACAACTTTTTCAATATATCGTACAAAGTTCTTTCAAAAACAGTTTTCTATTATATTTTTACTCACAAGCAATTGGGCACAGCTTGAAGAAAAATGTAAAGATCAATAACTTAATTCAGAGAAAGTCATGACATATTTCATGTTTTGAACATGATGGCTGTTTGATCAAATTCTTTGAAATAATCTTTATTTTCGGTTCAAAGTAGTCAATGTTCCTCACAGCCCTGAACATAGTAAATATAAGTACTGTACCAAAGACCGTAAATCACCAAACACATACACGTATAATATGAAATATGTATAATGTTCTAATGACTGGTCATAAACATGATTTTATTCATAAATATAGGTAGTAAGTATAGTCGTATACAATACTTGGTAGACATATAAATACATACATATTGTATGTGTATATCTGCATATGAAATTAACTCTAAAACCATAAATTAACATAAATAGAAAAACATTCTTTTACACAATGCCTACAAAAATTGTATATGCATTATCTAAAGGTTATTCTTTATAAATCCCCCCCCAAAAAAAAAAAACACTATAAATATGAGCATTTGATTGGCTCCATTCATTTTCATTGAATGAAATTATATAATTTTCCTTTTTCATCATTCAAATGTAAATCATTTCAAATATTTCGTAAAAAAATTACCATTTTCATTTCCTAAATCACACTCGTTCTTTAGCATATGTTTTTGTCAGCATAGTTAAATTCAATTCAAGGTTAACGAAATATATATTTTTACTATGTACATGGGAAGCAAATATTTGCAATTTTAATTCTGATATTTTTTTTTATTGTTTCAATACGCCTCTTCTAATACCGCTGTTGTCGAACAATATCACAACTGTCACACGTTTATGCTTGGTTTATTGCATGGTAATGCTTTTACCCAACTTTGGTATTTTTTTTTTATAATATAACTACTATGCATGAAATAGTTGGATATAGTTTGTTAAATAAATAGTATTCACATGTGGTGCAAACATATTTGATTTTTTATATTTATATTTATTCTGCTCACAAATAAATGTGTGGCTATTAAAATTGAAGAATAGAGAAATAGATTTTGAATACAGATTTGTTTGTTTTACTCCAAATTATTTACAATTTTCGGTTATTTTAATTTAATTATATAATTTTAGTTGTTCAATAAATGTTAATTTGGGGAAAAATATATATTATTATGGCATTGTTTTGCTTTGAAAGAGCTACATATAAATACTGAGTGACTGACTAAATTCGTACTCTATTGACGAATGGACTTGTATTTTAAATTGTAATAATTGGTGTCAGCTAATAGACAAATTTCTAACATTTTTCTCTTATATATGTTATACTGCTACATAACCTTGTCAGAAATGAGCGAGCCACGACTACTTTTTATACCTAATCAAGTCATAAATATTGGTACACAACTAAATGCATTCATTACGAATGCAATATTCGGCGCATCCATTTCATCTTGACTGCATCTTGACTCGTGAAGTTTTTTGAGGATACTGGTGGAGTACGAGACAGTCAAAGATCCGGCCGTCCGCGCACTGTGTTAACTTCGAAAGCGATCAAAGCCGTGAAGAAAGAAATCGACCGAAAACCGCTGCGAAAATAGAAAATCTTGTAGCGGGAAATACAAAAAAAAATCCATGTCCATGAAGATTTGGGGTTCAGCACGTATAAGCTACATACTGTAAACCTGCTCGCGGCCGCATTGGAGGGAAAACGCAAGCGAAAATCGAATGCGTTACACAGCCGGCACGCTTCTGTTTATTGACGAGAAAATCTTCACCGTAGAAGAATCATTCAATAAACAGAACGATCGTGTGTATACTCGGTCATCCAGAGAAGCATCCCAACTCATCCCGAGGATCCAAAGAGGTTCTGCTCCAGCTCACAAGGCAAAAACGGCTCAACTGTGGCTAAAAAACAACATTCCGGAGTTCATATCAACGGATGATTAGCTAGCTGGTAGTCCAGACCTCAACCCGTTGTATTACAAGTTGTGCTCCGTATAAGAAGGCATAGCTTGCTCTACTTGACACCCAAATATTGAGTCGTTGAAGCTATCCCTTGTCCATGCAGTGCACAATTACCCCATGCATGAAGTTCGTCTCGCGTAAGATGAGTGGCCAGATCGTCTCCAATCGTGCTGGAAGGCAAATGGAAGTCATTTCGAATAAGTTGTTCTAAGGTTTGTAGCCATTGAATTACCCAATAAAAAGAAGAAGAAAAATTTGGAAAATATTAATTCGTTTTCATTAGGCGGTCGATTTTTCTGTGTACCAATATTTATGGCTTGACTAGGTAGTAGCATACATGTATATACATACATACAAAGTACTTGAATTCTTTTATATTAAACCTCTGTAACGTCGACAGTCTTCTGTCTACAATAATCATATTTGACACTTAGACACTTGTAGTCGGACATAAGTCGGCATAAAATCAGCAAGCCACGCTAACTTCTTTATGTAGCTTCCTTACTTACTTGTAGTCCTCTAGAGTCTTCTGTCATCTTTGCAGTATTTCAACTTACCCTAAAATAATGGTTATAATGTCAGTGACTTCAAACTATTTTTTCATTTACGATGACGCATAGGTCGAAAATATAAAGAAACTCTATAATACATTTTGCTAAGATAATTATTTAATATAAAGCATGGTACTTGGTTACTATGTATGTATTAACCAAGTACATATTATTATGTAAATGTAAGTATACAGTGTAAATAAATACATGCTAATATTTACATATTTATATGTAGGTACAATACCTAAAGTTTAGAGCACTTAAAATTTAATGCTCTAATGAATAATTTTTTAATGCGCTCCATATTCATGGCGCACATCTTTTTTATTTTTTGTATTTATTTTTATTATTTATATTTCAAAATTTTATACAAAAAATAAACAATGAATTTTAAATAAAAAAATTGGAATTTTTATTGGAAATGGTATAATGATATAAATAGGGAAATATTTTTACAAAGCTCTTAATACGTGTATGTTGCTATATAGTTTTTTTTAAAGCATTTTTCTGATTCTATTGTTGTTGTTGTTTGTTGTTGTTGTTGTTAGACTAAAGTTTCCATACAAAACAACGCTCGTATTCACAAAAATGTTGACACAACCATGAATGATTGACTTTCAGGTTCAATGGCGTTGCCAACACAATTGCAGCAATACCAAAACTAACAACAATTTAAATAATGATGGAAAAAAGCAGTTTGTAATTACCCAACGATAAACGACAAGTGACAGATATTGTAATGTACATTGTAGAGACATAAAACGGGAAAATATATACATACAATATAAATACTACCCTCATAATAGAGATAAAAAGAAAAATAAATATTATACAATTTAATAAAGTAAAATAAAAACCCAGAAAAGAATAACTCACAAACTCATTGAAGCACAAAGTGAATATATACAATATATCAATTTTATAAATAAAATCGATTATATTGGAAAAAATACGATATGTTATATTAAAATGGAAAAATGGAACTCTCATTCAGCCTCTTGATATGGTGACGCTTGAAAACGTGAAGACGATCTGATCCCCTACCTTTGGTAAAACTAAAATCCTAGTCGAGCAACCCTAATGTGGTGTATGTTTACATATTTAGATTATATTGTTATCCTGCTTACTATGCATTTCTTTTCGATTGAGTCAAAATCTACTGTCTCGTCCAAAAAAGGTGGTTTGACACATCTTCTTGCGATAATCTCATATGGCTTTTGTGGATGATGTGGATGTGGTTAATCGACAACTTTTCAACTTTATATAATAAAGTCAATACAAAGCTATTGAATAAGTTTAATAATATCGTCATCATTGAAAGATGGCCATTCAAAATCAGTAGCAAGTGGCAGTAACCATTGACTCCAGGCACGAACTGACCAAGCGAGAACATCATATGATTTATCATGACATTAAAATATCTTCATGTTAGCCAGACAAGTGACTGCCTTATTTCACTGAAATTCTTTCTAATATTTAATGTAGTCTAAATAAATAAGTACAATCGAAAACCACAAAATAAAATTTACATAAAAATATATAACAATTTTTTTTTTTTTTGTAAATTCATTTCAACCTTTTCACCTGTTTCCACAATATTTTTGTATTTCATATTAGTAAGATATATGCACAAAGCAAGTATATATATACCATATATGTGTAAATTGGTAAATATTTCATAGTAAGAGTATATGCAAAAGGTACAATGAATTCATTCATATTCAAGTTTTCAGTTTGTCATTGGTTGTCTGTCACCTGTACTGTGTTGTACTTGATATTGTTAAATGTCCATAACTAACATAAATGCTCATGTACTTATGTATAGATAAATACTTATTACGAGTACAATAGTTACCGCTGTTGTTAAGTTGTTAAACCTAACCTCATATATATTTGTCATCATAAATATCAGGTTAAACGAAAGCAAGCACCTCTTAGCAATCATATCACATTTCAACATAAATACTTATTTTAGACAATTTTTAAGAAATAAAACTTGTAAATAAAAATTATAATCAGATGATCGTATGCATAATAAATACAAATAAAGCAAATATATAGATTAGTGAAGTAGTATATCTAAATAATATTGAGTAATCATTACCTTATATAATATAATTTCAATATGTACAACAGTTAGAAGATACTGGGGAGAGTTTAACAGGTTTTCACTTGAATTAATGTAAAATTCGATCAAATTCGTATTGAATGTAACAAACACCACTGAAATAAAATTTGCGAAAATCTTGCTCTTATTCATGAATTTTCATAGAAATTATATATCTTCAGAAGAAGTGTTGAGGATCAAAAATGATCGGGGGCTGGAGATATATTTGAGATCTCTATAGGCACCCTGCGGCCCAGTGAGAGGTGATACTTCAAAATCTTGAATTTTGTGTGGGAACCTCCATAAGTGATAGAGGTAGAGCATAAGTAAGTTATATTTCTAAAAAAAAAAGTTGAGAAGTAAAAATTAATGTAATTCGGTCTTATATTACACCTCTCTAGACACAATCCATCCACAACTATGGCAATTTTTGCCCATTTTCAGGAGTAATTACATTCATTTTGTAGAGGAGCCCTCATAAGGAGTCGAGACAACGGGTATATATGTTCAGAAAAAATGTTTGGAAACAAAAATAAGTGGTAATCGGTGATATGTTTGACCCCCTCTATAGAGCCCTGTTTTATATATATACCCATTTTGTAGGGAAATGCCCTAAGAAGTGTAAATAGAGTTTAAGAGAGTTTGGGAATAATATTAGGTAGAAAAAATTAATTTAAATTAAATTAATTAATTAATTGATGTTATCGATTTTCCTTCCATTTATTTGAATTTCGACCTCGAGTTGGTATGTCAAAAAAGTGGCATGCAGAGTTGCATTGTGCTAAATCAATTTTTGAATGTAATTGTGACAATATAATACCATGTGAATTCCCCATGTATGTATATATAATTTGATTACAATTTCATGTAAATAACTCAATGAATACATTGTAATAATTTCACTTTAAGATTGCCAATATAATATTACCAATTAAAGAGACATCTACTAGAGGGTCCAAATGTATTAATTGTTGTGTGTAAAGTGTAGAGGCGCTAATATTCTCATCAAAAATACCATACAGTATTAAAAAAACAAAATACATCTAAAATAATGTTTGCAGCACCCTTTATTTATCGATTAAAACCCCTGCTGCCAGTATAAATAAGAATAGTTTAGCTCAATTCCCTCTACGAGCAGTATATCACGCAAATTCTGTTTGAAAACAACAAATCAAAATGTGAATTATGTCAAAGGCATTAAAAAAACGATAATCATGCAACAACTGCTACTACTACACTACTACAACAATAATATGAAATACGTTAAAAGCAGAGTTAGCACCAAACGACTGTGATGTGATGTTGACGCGTGCGCAGCCAACTGAGACGACGTCGATTAGCCATGTATTCAAATCCTATGAGAGAACCGTCAACAACAGCAAAAGCACCATCACCAGTAACGCATTTTGTTCAAAGACAATTAAATAAAATAGTAATTTTTGTTGGAAAACAAACAAAAAAATCACACATTTAAATGCAAGCTGAACGGCAGCAGAAGCGACGCATTGTTAAAATTTTAAACAACAACAATAACAAATAATAATAATAACAATAAAATCAAAGAGCAGCATATTGTATATAAGTGGTTCCAATACACACACACACACAGACATGCATACCACATAAATAGAAAACGAAGAGTCACAACAATGACTTTTTGACTGAAACCATTCTCCGATGGGAGGGTTTCGTATGCCATCGCTCCAATATTTGTCATCATTTTCGGAAAACTTGTTTCGGCGTGCGCACGTACCCGCGGTACACTTGATGGAACGGAAACTCACACACAAGCACATACACATTTCGAAGTGTCTTATCACAAACCGGAAATCGAGTTCATTCATTAACTTACTCCACTGCGAGTAATGTATAACAATGTAATTAGCCCTGTGTGTGTATTCTATATAAATGTGGAAGCAAACAAAGAAGCAAGTGCAATAAACCAACAAAACAATAAATGAAATTATGTCGCGTCTCTCCGGTGACCTTAGCGAAAGTACGCGACAACAACCAGTCACTGTTTGGAATGGTGCTCATTATGCTGCATCGTCCAAAGAACTTGAATTGTTGCGACGCGAATTCGGACTCGATACACGCATGTTAGAACAAACTTTAGTGCCGCGCTACAAACGTCGCAAGCCAAAGGCAAGTGCACGAAACAGTGTGGTCGTTCTCACAACACAGCAAACACAACAACGTGGTAATAGTGGTGCTGCCATTGCCAAAGCCAAGCACAGCGCTGGCGCAACTAGTAAAATTGGTTCTTCTGCTGCCACTGCAAATCATTCAGATTGGATTCTTCGCTACAACGATTCACAATTACAGGCGGCAGTCACCAACTTCCATCCGTGGAGTCAAAATGCGCGCAAATTTGGTCAATTCGATTTAGTGCCGTGGCGTCGTCAGCGTTCTGCTCTTGATCTCACCACAGTGCCGGATTACAGCACCCCAAATGCATTGACCGGTGCACGATCAGCATCTAGCAAATCGTTGAATCGCCTGCAAAAATTGGAATTGCGACAAAATCGCCGCAAACTAAAACGTTTTCGTTCCACGCAAAAATATCTACGACGTTTCGTCAGTGTGCGTCTCATCTTCTCGATCGAATTGCGTCACAAACGTATGGAAGTGCTGCGTCAGTGTCAGTTACCGCCGCGTGTGTTTGAACAAAAGTTCACCATCAGTGAGGCAGACAGTGCCGAATACGAGCGTATACTGCTCGATGCGAACGCGAGTGTCGAGGATCATTTAGGTTATTTTAGTAAACGTGGTATCGGCGGCACCAGTGGCACTGGCACTGGTGAGTTTGAAAATTCCGCAATGCAATTGAAACCAAAACTGTGTAATGTTGAAAGACAGCATTTACTCGATGCTACAACATCTGCTGCTGCTACTGCTGCTGCTGCAACATCTTGTGGTGCAACAGCTGCTAGTGCAACAGCAACTCTCAGTGACAATGGCACTGACGATGACAATGAACTCATTGTGAACTTTGATACCGAAGAAGATGAAGAAACTGAAAGTGTGCTAGTCACAAAGTCGAATTCATTTGTGTCTGACACAGGCCATAGACAGTTGCAACCACACAATAGTGGCAATAATGTTATGTTTGCACATAGCAGCAATAATAATCGCGTGTCGCCAAGTGTTGCTAAATTGTCAACAAATAGCAACTCAGTGGATAGAGTGACACCTGTGTATGCAACTATTGCTGCTGGTGGTTCCTCGAAAAATGTGATGATGATGAAAACTGTGCCATGCATAAAGTGTCGTGATATCGCAATGAAATTAAGGTAAATCACTCAATAACAAATTGTGCTGGCAACAATATTTACGAGTACCTACATAAGTGTGTCTGTTTGTATATACAAGTAATTATGATGATTTCAAAAATATGTTCGTACTTTGTGCGCTTATTTTAAACGATCTGACTGTAATTGAATCATTGCTAAATACTCTGAAGTATTTGTCTGTATTTAATAATTTGTCACACGTTGCGCAATATTTTACAAAACAATGCAACTAAGTATAAAGGGAAGAAAATTAAAGATCACATTATTTTTGAAATTTGTAAATTTGTATTTTTTGCCATTTGAATCGATGATTTTTTATTTAGAAAAAAAAAACTTTTGTTGCGCAATTTTTTAAATGCAACTATATTTCGAAAGAAAATATTATCTAATATACATACATGGTAGCTTTAATATATAATCTATTTTATCTTACAAATGTGCATAGGTCGAACTAAAGGGTTTACTGAAGCTTAACAAAGCTTGTACAATATCAGCTGTTCCTTAAGTCATCCTTAACCAAAGAAAATGGAATGGAATTAAATAAAAAAAAAAAATAAATAAATAAAAATAAAATCGCGTGTTTAACTAATGGTTAACTAAGCATTTAGAATAAAATGATATTAATTAGCTACTGACTGTGGATTCAAACCCCAAGAGTGTAGCTAATCTTTAACCAATAGAACTTGATGGCTTAACTGATGGTTAACTAAGCACTGAGAAACCAAATATTGTTAATCAATGACTATGAATTCAATTCTATGAGTGCTTACACTCATAGAATCTCAAATAAAATAATAACATTATTTATTAACCAATGACTGTGCATTCAACTTTAAGATTGTAACTAATCGTTGACCAATGAGACTCGATGGTTTAACTAATGATATAAATATACTTCCAACAACAACATATTAATATATCAATAATTGCATCTAGAAAAATTATTTTTTTATTTTTCTTTTTCATTTCATAAAATTGCTACCCCTAATATTCTTTAAGTTATAGCGAAGTTACTTGTGAGCTTACTCTTTTCAAATGATTAGGTGTACAGGCAACAAGTTAACCAATGTTTAATCAAAAGTATATTATGTCATCACCTGTGAAAGTAATTTTAAAAAAAAAATTAGATAAAGATCCACAACGTCGTGCTATCCTAATGTTGTTCAAACATTTATAAATAAAAATATAAATATGTGGCACTTAAAGCCCCGAAGGGCTCATTGGCCGAGCTTCTCTTCCATTACTGTTGTGCGTGTTAAATTTTGGACAGTATTAGAAGGAACCTACTTATATTAGCCGGTTCCGAACGGCAGAACCCTTGTGACATCACTTTTTGTGAGCTTTGTCACAGAGTTCTTTTGGAAGCATTTTCATGGCAAGTTGTTACTGTCGGAAGACTTGCCAATTGCTTGCCGACAGGTGGGTACCGTTCGAAAGAAAAATCTTTTCGATATTAAATTTGTTATGCATCAGCCGGGGATTGAACCACGACCTACAGATCAGAAGGCCAACACACTAACCACTGAGCTACAGCACCCACATTCAATCATTTTCTTGTGTTTAAAAATACTGCCGCAGCGTTTCTAAAGATGTGTAAAATAATAACAATCCACTTGAACGTTAAGAATATCTAAATAGTGGAAATAATTGCTTAGTCATTTTTTGTTTGCGCTAAAAACATCCCATCCCAACAAGGACAATATTGTGGCTTTGTTTCATTTGGTGAACAGTATCACGTGACCCAAAAACCGTACGTATTTTGATATTCAGTTGCAACACTGCAACATCTTGTGCATCTTTGACATTAAAATGTCTGCTAAAGAGAAAAGACCACACAATAATGTCAAAAAAGTTGGACATTATTGCAAAAATATTGAAATGTTAAAATCAAAATTTGTTAAAATGCCAAAAATTTTATTGTATTTTGATATTAATGCAAAAAATTTTTGCTAAAACGCTAAAAATTGCAACGAATTTTGGAATAGCATCGAATTTTTTTAACTTATTTTAAATATTTTGTCATCAAGATTAGTATTTGTTTATCGATTATCGAATTATCGACATTATTGCAAAAAATTTTCGATATTATTGCAGAACATGTTCATAATAATAGCATAAAATTATTAAAAATATCGCAATTAAATTTCAGAATATTTCGATCACTTTTGTTACACTGAAATAATTTCAATGACTGCTGCATCAGAGCCAACACTACTTAAAACATGATTTGATTGTTTTTTTTTTTTTTGCCAATACAATGTCTACATTTTTTATTAATTCAAAAATTAATTAATTTCCAGACACTTCCATTGCCATTGTTATATATTTGAACTACTTTACGCAAATATCTATGCAAAATGAATCAGTGAAAAAAGAGCAAGTAAAAAAAATTATATTGCTACATTTAATTGAAATTAAGTGAAATACTTTTGCTTTCTGCAATTCAACACAATACAGATGTGCACGTACAATCCGCCACTCAGTCAAGTCAGTCAGCCTACGAAATTCATCACAAATTCGCATCGCATATATTTATGGTATAAATTCGAAATAATTTTGTACTACTACTAAATGACTCTATAGCACTTTCGTCGACATAAGAGTATATTTGAATGTGTGTGTGTGCATATACATATACTCATATGTATGTGTAACTTTGAAAGTGGCGTATGCGCAGCACGTTGATTAACTTCACTTTTGATTTTTCACTAGCTAGTGTTGCTATTGTTCATAGTATGTATGTATTTCTTTAGGTAGTGATTGTTATTGTTTTTGGTAATGTTGTTACTACTACAACAACAACAACATAATAAATTTTCGTCAAGTTAAACATGTCAGATGAAGTTGTTTCCAATCTTGTTGTTGTTGTTTGTACTGACTATCTTACTAATGTTGAAAGTATTTACATCTGTTATAAGGGACCTTCCTCTTATGCATACAAGTGTTATTGCTGCTTCTGCTGCTGCTGGTGGTGCTTTTAATGTATGTACCAATTTTATGCAAAATAATATTACTAGAGCGAAAAAGATAAAGGAAATAGAAGAAAAAAACGAAATTAAGAAAACAACTCCAAATACATATATTTATTTATTCTATTTATTTGTTTAATTAGTTATCTCGCGAAGCAAGTGCAAAGCACCTCATTATATAGTTATATTACAGGCTTGAATACTACGAGTATGTCTATATGTATGTGTACTCATACGTTTATATGCAAAAGTGGTAATTTGTGTAATGATAGCAATTAAACTATATACACACTTGCTGACTTTCTGTTTGTTCACACTTGTGCTCGAATGTATGTAAATATGTACATATGTAGGTAGGTACCTGATTGCACATAAAGCATAACTATATGACTATAAACCTATAATACTTTAAGCACGCTAAATGCTAAAGTTTAGAGAAAAAATGTAATAAAATCATGAAAAAGTAGAAAGTTCTATTTTCCATGCAAGAATAGCAACTGTAACAATGTAACTAGTTTCCAAACAAACAAAAAGACATACATATTTATGTGTAATTTAAAAAAAAAATTAATATTTTTTGAAAATACCTATGTTGAAAAAAAAAATATTAATATAAAAATATATACACATATACACATGCAATTAGTTGATATATTAAATTAAACAACATGGCAAACAATTAAATAAACACGTACAAAGTATTTGTATAATAATAAATTTATTGCCAAAAAAAAAAAATACCACAACAAACTCGATTACACTGTACCATCAAACAATAAGAGTCACGTAAATGAAATGAACAAATAACAATTTGGAAAGTAAATCAATAATGCCAATGTTTTATGCCACCTTTTCAAATTTTAGTTAAACGCAAAACAACAAGAAAATACTATTGATGATTTTATATAAATTTAATACAATTGTGTATAAAATCACATAAATCAGCAGTTAATTTAATCCCTATAATGTATAGGTAATCGATAATCTTACATGAATCATTGATTTTATAACGGTATATAAATCAGCGGCATAAATACAAAAATGTCTTTATGTGCATATATGCATTTGATGGTAAACATTTATTTACATATTATATATATTTTAACAGTAATATAAAATACATACATACTCGTATATTGTATTTGAGCTTAGTTTCTTTTAGGCATAAACATTCAAGTTTCTTACTTAAATCTTTTAATATAAATGCGCATGCGCATGCATACATACGACGCCACATGGTATAATGTATTTTATAATAGCCCCTAAAATGCTGCTATCGAATAAAGAATCAAATAATTATTGTAATACGTGAGGTTGGTTCAAAAGTACGTGGACCACAGATAACAAAAAAAAAACATTGAGCGTTCTTCGGTATATTCTCCTGTAGTTTAACAAAATTTTTTTAGCGAATTGATTTCCTGATCTGCTAAATACTTCTCAATTGCGCCCATTGCTTCTTTCTTTGATGATGTATACATCTTTTGAGATTTATGAACATAATAAAGTTAATTAATATCGAATTTTCTTTTTTATTAGTTATTAATTATTTTTTATAATTAATGTACTGAATTAATATAAAATCAAATAATAAAGTTGAGGTTATGCCGGAATCTAATTGTTTGCGCACCCAGTGTATTTCAAAGGATATTCAACATATGTCATTAGTAGTATTAAATTACATCGGATAATGTGGCAATTATATTAATCTGAAGCCACCAGGTCTGGGCTATGAGGCGGGTGGGGTAAAACTTCCCATACGGCCGTTTCTCGATCATTACTCTTTTCAGCTCTGCCGTAATGGTTCGACCAGATCTTGGTTGAGTAATGTCTCCAAATCCTCGTGTTCAAACTTTTTCGGCTGTGTAGGGCGTCATTTGTTTTTGATGATCAAAAATCACCATTTTTGAATCGCACAAACCACTCCTTACACTACGTATTGGATAGAGAATTGTCGCCATCCATTTCCAAAAGCAAACGATGACTTTCAGCCGCACTTTTCTTTGCAAAGAAGTAACTTAACAAAACTTCCCGCAAATGTTGTTTTTTCGCCAATTCTCAAAATTCTCCATCGTGAAAAAAATATGAAGCGCACAACCAAATTGAAAACTTTGACTGATTTTGACAGCAAATGTACAATAATGTACGACATCGCGCTTACGCGTGGTTAAATGTAACATGAAAGACTGGTTACTAATTCACACAGCCAATATTTAACGCTAAAGTTGGCTGATAAGCCAAAGCAAAACGTATAGTACATAGAACTTTTAATGATGAACAAATTTATAGTAGTCTCTATGAAATACATATTGTGTATTTTGATCTCAGAGTACGATATCTTATTGGACCTAGCATGATCTATAATTCACAGAACATCATAGCGAACGGCACCGCAAAAATCGCTACATTTTTTCATTTTTTTTTTTCAAATTTGAAGACCCAAGGATGTTGATCAATAGTCTTCTAACGGTAACTACGTTAAATCATAAACCATTTTAAATAAGATAATATTGTATTTTTGTTTTTCTTTATAGCATGTTCGTGAATACTCGTAACTATAGTTGTGCTCCATGCCGGTTATTGATCCACATTGAGACCTTACTTTCGTCACGTTTTGTGTAGCTTTGCTTCGAGGTAGATTTTCTATGCAATCAGTTATGCGAGCATGCATTTGAGAACTCATTTATCAAAACACATAAAAGTATGCTTCGATAAATGTAGTTCAAAGTTGCTCTAAATAGCATGGTTTTTGCATAAAAATGCTATAAGTATTAAATATTGTCGGGTACCTATATAATTCAAATTGTAGTTCAATTCATAGTATGAAAGATCTAATTATAAAATTATCAAATTTTTATTTCAACATATATAAAAAACACATAATACTTACAGAACGTTGATATTTGAAACAAATTTGACAAATTTTACAACCAATACTTAATTTACGCTTTATTTATATTTTATTCGCAATTAGAACAACTACCGAGTACGTGCCTCATCTGAATGGTAACAGTGCCAAAATGCATTCTCATCAATTGGATTCATATGATTCAATGCACTCGGGGAGCGTTTCGTCAATCGAAAGGCCCAATGGAGGCGCATTAGCGTTACATTATGCTGCAGCGCGTGGTTGTTTGGATTGTGTTCAACTTTTGGTGGCGGCTTCAAAAGATATTTGGTAAGTTTTTAATCTATTAAATTAACTTATATATATACTTATATACTACTACATATATATGAAAATAAATGCTTGTTTCAATAAGTAGATAGATAATCATTTAAGGTGAAAATAGAAAATGGAAAAATAGAAAATTTTTCAATTACGGTAACTTAACAATGAAAATAATTAAATCATTTTTATAATAATAAAATCACAATTTACTTGAAATTAACTATGTCACAAGTAAATAGTAATTGTGTTCATGTATATAATTATGAAATGAAATCATGTTGCACCAGCACAGCAACACTTAGCAATACTTTCGTAAATACTCATACATGGCTAAATTGGCTCAATATTAAAATTGTTCTACATACAATATAGCTGCCATAATTTTCATCCAATTATTTCAAATAAATTAAATAAGTAATTACTTAAGTATTTAAATCAACATTCAACTCAATGTGTTATACGATAGCATTTATTATTCATTTCCATGCATGGTAATTTCGCACTATGCCCACATGGAATATTTATAGCAATATTTAGCATGTAGCATTCGTGTGAAATCACAACTTTTGGCAATAAGTGCAATAAATGAATGTAATCCAATTGAAAGTTTTCTTCTTTTTCAAATACTTCTTCAAAAATGTATCACGGAATTGTAAAATGATTTATTATATTTTAGATTGAATAAAATTACTTAAATGCTTCAGTGAATTTCAAATTAATTAAAGTAATTCATTATGAAATTTATTTACAATATATTCACTTTATATTATAATTTGCATTCTTCAAATTTACGTCATAATTCCAAGCATGCTATATTTATGTGCAAATCAAAATATGTTAGTAATTCGAATTGCTTTTTTTTTCCTTATCGTTTCCATTAATAAATTGCTCAAATAATATGCTTATACTAAAACACCAATAGTTATGGAATTAGAAGACTGCGCCCATCAGAGAGGATTTCTGACTACTGTGACGTAGTTATAAATTCTCTGCAACAGCGAGAGATATGACAAAATGGCGACCAAATTGAAAAGTCAAATGTAAACAATGCAGAATAATGAAGGAAAAAAGTGTGACGTCACATACATAGCTGATTCTTTTAACCTTGCTAAAATACTACAAAATATTATCAGTTCTTCCTTCGTTTACCCAATATGGATGTCTCACTGTCTTAGTATTGGAGCTATATTAAGAAGTGGACGTGGCACTTGTTTCGAGATTGTTACCCATTTTAGTGCTAATGTAAATAAATAAAAAAATAAATATGTGGCCACATAAAGCCCCAAAGGGCTCATTGGCCGAGCTTCTCTTCCATTACTGTTGTGCGTCTTAAATTTTGGACAATATTAGAAGGGACCTACTTATTTTAGCCGGTTCCGAACGGCAGAACACTTGTGACATCACTTTTTCTGAGCTTTGTCACAGAGTTCTTTAAGAAGCTTTTTCATGGCAAGTTGTTACTGTCGGAAGAATTGCCAATTGCTTGCCGACAGGTGGGTACCGTTCGAAAGAAAAATCTTATCGATATTAAATTTGTTATGCATCAGCCGGGGATTGAACCACCGACCTACAGATCAGAAGGCGAACACACTAACCACTGAGCTACGGTATATTGTATATTGCTAATGTATATTGTAAAAATTGTTAACCTAGGCAGAATACTTCCAAGTTATGGTGGCTTAATTTTTTTTAAATCAGCGACTTTGTATGGAAGCTACAATAAATAGTAAGCGTGGCTAACCCATTTCCTACCAAATAATTGCACACTATATTATAAATTCACATGCGACATATTGTTGTCCTAGATGTAATAGGGGAGGAGGTTAAAATAAAACTTTATTTTCTATTCCTAGTTACACTTTTTAATTGCGCTGTGTGGGCGTGGAAGTTAATCTCTGTTGACATATCAATACCACTTATGCTCTTATATCATAGGTAACCTTTGCAAAATTCCATTGAAATATCTCAAAATTTGCTCAATATATCGCACAAACTAGGCAGGCGACAGACAGACTGAAGAACGAAGGGATTGAAGGAGATCTCTAAATCGACTATTTATTCTTTTGAATATCTCCAGAGTTTCCTTCAAGCATCAAAACAATATTATGATTTCCTTGGTCGTATTTCCCTCCCTCATCCCCCCTATCTCGATGATGAACAAATGAGCACCATTGCAAGATGCTATAAATGGATCAGTACCAACAAAAAGCTACAAAATTAACCATGCGTTTTCTTCTTAGTTTAGAATGTAAGTTGTGATAATAGCATACAGCAATTGAATGTTATATAATAAATATATTTAACAGATTTGCAATGAAGCAAAAACAACAACAACGCAGAAACTAAAGTAAAGACAATGCTGCAATTCATCGGTAACCAACCATATGAAACGCAGAATTGAATTAAAGTAGTTCGATGCAGTTATTAAATTGTATAATAAATACAAATACAATATATGAATATATTGTATCATCATATCCTCCGCAGAATTTTTCAATTCGCACTCACCAACAGACACTCAGTAATGGTTCTGTTCATTTGACCAGCATTATCACACATTTCTATACCATATATACACATACATACAGTCCATTAATTAAATAGATGTTTTTCGAAATGATGTTGCGTGTTAGACTATGTACTCGTATGTATATAATATCAACGGGAAAATATGCCGCATCAGAATTTCAACAACTAGAATTCTAACTTCTTGATGCTGTAGTTGCAAGAGCAACCGTAACAAACATCTTTTTTTTCAGGCAGATATATTCAACATGAGTGTTGTTTTTATCAAACGCTTTTATAAGATACATTTCAATATAAAGTATATAAATTTACTAATACATACTCATATGGGCAATGCTCCTGTAGTATTAGAGCATTGTAAAATTAGAGCATTGATTCTTAACTGAACATTATTTTAAGCGGTCATTATAGATATCTGCGTCGACTATATGTATTGTAAATATTATTTATTAAATTCATTTAATTATAATATTTCAACTTTGCACAGTACTTGTAAGCATAATGTATGCTTTCGCATTTCACCATTTATGGGAAATTAAGTTTAAGCTAGAGGAGAAAAACAATTGTAATAATAATAATAATGTATAATAGATGTATAATAGATGTGTACATAGATATACTGAACTACATCTATACCATGTATTGGATTAGGTAAAAACTATCGGGCTGTCTTTTTCCACAGATAGCTGTGACGCTTAGTAACTACAGATCTATTGCC
Organism: Megamerina dolium; assembly: GCA_963854835.1. Lineage (NCBI taxonomy): Eukaryota > Metazoa > Arthropoda > Insecta > Diptera > Megamerinidae > Megamerina > Megamerina dolium. Next base: position 46,084,463 of record OY978527.1, read on the forward strand.
TACAACTGGCAATGCTGTATTGTGTGAGAATTAACACATGAGATAATTTGCCAAGAAATGCTATCAAGTCGAAAAAATGTGTTAAAATTCTGAGAGAAATAGCTTTATTTTGAAATTGTACTTCATTAAAGGGGAAAAAAGCAACGAGGCGAGGAAGATGATTCCATGTGTTTGGTTAAATTGGACTTAATTACATCTTAAAGTGTTACCAGTTGGCAAAATGATTGATTATCTACTCTCTTCTACATCTTTTTTTTTCCACAACGATGACATAATTACCCTAACAATTAATAAAAAAAAATCTCCTTACAGTCGGCTGGGGCCGACCAAACTATACCCTGCATATGTAGATTTATATATAAAAAGTTTACTCGAATATCCAACTTTTTTTTTATTTCCACTTTTCGAGAAACAATTTTTGCATATACTACTAATTTACACCCGAAATATGGTTGACTTTGACGAAGTAAAAGGATTTTAAGATAATTCCGAGGCTTAGTATGGGAGCTATATAAAAAATGGGCGTGGCTTACCACTTTCTAGTAAATCCAATTAATTTTTCAATGTTAATCCACACCTTAAATTTGGTGTCCTACGTTGAATAGTTTCTAAGTTATGGTGGTTAACATTTTTATTTAATTTCCTCAACTTTGTATGGGAGCCCCAATAAGAAGTGGGCGTGGTACGCTGATTTTTCGCCAGATTATTTCCGACTATGATATTAATTTAAGTGTCAATTATGGTTATTGTAGACATAAGATTGCCTAAGTTAAAGCTGTTTCAATTTAAAATTTGTATGGGGGCTACGATAAACACTGGGCGTGGCGCGCCCATTTTCTGTGAGCCTAGTTGCTCGTACAATACTAATCCACACCTTAAATCTCGTTATTCTACGCTGAATAGTTTGCAAGTTATAACCGGTAACATTTTTTTTAATTTCCGCAACTTTGTATGGGAGACCCAAAAAGGAGTGGGCGTGGCACATTGATTTTCTGCCATGTTATTTCTGAATGCCGTGTTAATCTAAGTGTCAATTGTCGTTATTCTAGACAGAATATTGTAAAAGTTACAGCAGTTTCAATTTAAAAGAAGTACAGACACTTTGTATGGGAGCTACGCTAGAAAGTAGGCGTGGCTCACCCACTTTTGGCGAGGTTATATAGTAGTATAATATAACTCTATGTGCAAAATATTGTTGTCCCAAGTGGTATATTATGTGAGTTATAGCAAGTTAAAGATTTTGAAAATTTCGAGGTTAGTCGCTTTGAATGCTTGGTGTGGGCGTGGTTATTGACCGATCATGCCCAATATCAATCCCCTCCGTACCCTTCGATCATAGATTACTTATGCCAAATTTCATCGAAATAGCTCAATATTTACTCAAGTTATCGTGCGAACCAGCCAGGTGACAGACAGACGGACGGACGGACGGACGGACATCGTTAAATCGAAAATTTAATCGACGCTGATCACGAATATATATCCATGTCTATATCTCCGGAGATTCCTTCAAGTGGACACAAACATCTGACCGAAATGAATATACCATGCATATTGCATTATGCAGGGTATAATAACTTGAAGTATAATAAAAGAACCAAGCCATTTTACAAAAAACAAGCACAATAATTTTTACCCAATCTCAACTTTTAAATTTTCATTCATTCATTCTTTATGCTTACAATCAATTACTCGCTTATACATATACATACACTCGTAGTAGTATTATGCATGAATTGTACTTATTAGTGAAGGTTATGTCAAAACTGAATTGTAAATAAGAATATGCAAACTCATAAATAGTCATAAAATCATATTACATACTCTCAATTCGGTAGGTAGCATCAAGCGATCTCTAGAGATTGCTCTTGTAACAAATACAAATCTCAATCTTTCATCTCACATTACTGATACTGAATAATGACTACTGTTTATGTACAAAACGTCACAAAAAAATCCGTTAATCTGAGTATATATATAAATTTAATTTTATTATCACCGGTTAGACAAGGTTACAAACACTAATATTGTTAATAAAATCGATTACATTCGAATGAAATGAAGTGAAGAAAATAGAGAAATCGTTTTATGAGAGAGACATAGTAGTGACATCTTTCATTTATGAGAGAGAAAGAGAGAGAGAGAGAGAGTGAGTTACTTACAAAACGGACAGATCAAATGAATTAGCAACAACGACAACAACAAGCGCAATGACAATAATTGAATTGCATACAAGCAGAAGAAAAGCAACACTATCGCCACTTGGTGTTGCTTGTGTTATTGTGTGAGCAAATCATTAACCCTCTAATGTCGGAATTTTCTTTTTAAATTGAACAAGTTTTTAGGCATGCTATTTTGGAGTTTATTTTGATGGGATCATCTAAAAAAATATTTTCAATTTATTTGAACCAAATTACGATTCGAAAATGAGCTTGATAAATCCTGTATTGATATGGGGCACCAAAGCCAAATTAGTAAAAAAAGCAATTATAAAACAATATTTTTATTTTATTTTATTTCACAATACATTAGATATAAAGTGATAAGCACACCCATCAGATATTTATTTAGATATTTATACACACACCAAAATCACGATCTGATTCACTTTAGACATGTTTGTCCGCATATTTGTCCGTCCATCTATTCGTACGACAATTGCTGTATTTTATTCCTGTTTATAAAAATATTGAGCTGAAAATTGGTGCAAAAGATTAATTCAACTAACGAACGGATGCGTTTGACAATTGACGAAATCGTATGAAAACCGCACTTATCTTCCGTACAAAAGTATGCCTTCAAATGAATATTTCTACACGAGAATTCAAAACTATCGAACTAAAATTCTTACTACAAAATGCATATCTAGAAAATGTGTGCAATCGGATATAAACCACGCCCACTTTCTTTCAAATGTATATTTTTTTTTAACTTTAAACACGAGAATATAAAACTGTCGAACTAAAGCTGAGTTACTCTTGCTACAAAATGTGTATTTTAGAAAATGGTAATGGTAAATCGTAATAAAATGAGAACCACGCCTACCTCCTATACAAAAAAATGCTGCTGAATGTGTATTTTCACACTTTGTGGGCGAAAGTATAAAGTTAGCAAGCTAAAACTCGATCAACACGATTATATTTACTAATTAATAGACATATTCAAAAATTGACTAAATCGGATAAAAACGACGCCTACTTTACTACGCCTATGTTTTGTTTTTCCACTTTGTGCATAAAAATATGCAGATATCATGCTGAAACTTGATATCTGTACGCGTTCTCGACTCTACTTTGCGTACGAAAATGTAAGGCTATATAGGAATGTGTTTGAAAATGAAAACAATCGTTTAATCAAAATAAAATTTTATGGAAAAACGCAAAAATTCTTTTAACCATAACATTTTTCATATTTTTTGCATTTAAACATTTTTTTATCTCAACTTCATTCTTGACGCCATAACGAGTTTGTGCTGAATTTAAATATTTTAGGCAGAATTGTTAAGTATTTTACCAAAGCTGACGTTGAATTCTTGATTCAGAGTAACATCCAACATAGGTGTTCACAACTTCATAATGAATGAATGAATTCGAAGACTCTCGAAAAAATTACTCTATAAAAAATCTAATAAAAAAATTACACAACTTTTCGCTGCTTAGCTAAATACCTCATAAGGAGTTCTGATCTTGATCTTGAATCAATATAAAAACCGTGTAGTTTTATTTTTTAACAGAAAACGCTCTACAACCTTTTTAATTGATTTGTTAATATTTTTCAAACTTCATGAAATATACTCGTACAAGGCAATAAAGGGTTAAGTGCGAGCATCAATAGTAAAATTCAAATTCAAAAGAAAGGAGTTGAGAGTGCGGCAGGCCACATGGCATGCAGCTTCTGTTTGTTTGCTCAGTTTGATACTTGTGTGTGTGTGTGTGTGTATGTAGCATGTTTGCGAGTAAGTAAGCTATTCGCATGGATACTTTGACTTTGCGGTTAAGCTCTAGTTTGGCTATTCGTGTTCGGTTACTTGAAGCGAATGGTGGTTTTGCCACATAACGTGCAACAACTATTGCTCACCTGGTCACAAGAAATAAAAAAATAGCCAACTAATTTGTTATTAAATTTCTAATTATTTCTGTTTTTTTTTTATTTTTTTTATTTTGTGTTTTACTACATGTTATAATTTGATGCGAATTTTATTGTAAATCTTAGTAGTGTAATATTTCTTGAGATGAAGTTCGTGCGCGGCTTCTACGATACGCTTTAAAAGTTATATGCTTTATAATTATTGCCGGTGTACTATTGTTATTGTTGTTATTAATAATTTTGCTAATGTTATGGTGCATTTAAAAAAACAACACATTGTTCACTGTGTGCATCCAATAGAAGACAATATGGTCAATTGCAACAACGGCTACTTGCCCCTATTAGCAAATCATCATCATAGTCATCATCATCATCATCATCATCATCATTAGTATTGAGCAACAAGCATCGCTATTCTATCCCACAACCAGATCATCATTAAAGAGCAGCATGCTTAATTAAACAAAGCGGAACGAACGAATTTTAATAGCCAAACACCAACAATAACAACAAATTTAGAACAACAAGTGGTTGCACTAATCACTTACTCGTATATCTTAATATATTAAGCCGTCACAATGAAAAGGTAGTGTTAAAAGTAATGTACCCATGAGCGGATATGATATGTGATGAATCGTTAAAGTGATAGTGATCGTGAGGTGAAAAAGTAGAAATTACAAAAAAAAATTAAAACAACCAAATTTGCGAATGTAATATTAATAAAAATAAAAATATATTTATATAGAGCTCGTTTTATGTCAAACTACATATGACATACATGTATGTGAAGAGAGTGCATCGATCGCAAATTTCAACTTGATCAAAGCAAAAGGTCTTTTATAGCATTGCATTTATGCAAACGATCGAATGAGAGTAATGCTTGCAAAAATGTTGCGCTTTTTCCCAATTAAATAGCGTAATCATCATGTCAATTGGAAATTGTCTGACTCGAGGGCATCGTATCTATTTGTTTGTTATTGGTTTTGTGTGAAGAAAACAAAAATATTAAATAAACAACAGACACTATACAAACAAAGACCATTGACGACATGTGTATGTGAGTGAGAAGGTTAAAACGATAATATTTGTATTCATGCAAACTTTCATCACATCATTAATATTAACAATTTTTTGTTGAAAAAAAAAAATAAATGAAATAAGCACTAACACAAAGGAGACAAAGAAAAACAGTCAATATACTTAAAAGTTTGTTGTTTTTTCAAACATATTTTACAAACAATATATTAACAATTAATTTTCATTTAATAAATAACTACTATGTGTACCCAAAATTGATGATATGTCAAAACACAACAGCAGCAGGGAAAATAATCCAATAAACATTTTATTTGGAAACTATGAAATTTTTGTTGATTGAAATGTATAATAAGTATTGTAGTAGGTACGTATCGTACCTACATGATGACGAATAGATTTGTATTTTTCATTAAGTGAAAATTACATGTTGCATGAATGAATGAATGTGACACAATGTGTGACAAAGTAAACTACAACGACTACAAAGAAGATGTCGTAGATTAATTAATTAATCATATTTATATTGTTGCTATTGTACACACAAACATGAATGCACAGAAACAACAGCAAACATTTTAAACTCTTAAGCGTGCAAAAGAAAAATGATTACACAAAACTCTTACCTCTTTAACAAAATATGCTTTGTAATAACTCATTTAGTACTTAACTTAACACTCTGTGGTTTCTTTTATAAACAAATAAAATTATAATCAAACTCATTGTATTTATTTTTAATTTTTATAGATTAAAATACAAAATATTTTCGAATACTTTTGATTTGATTTTCGGACTAGTCACTAGGTGTTGCCATAAACAAAAACATAGTGGAAATATTGTAAAAGACAGTAAGAGCAAGAGAGTATTAACTATTCTCTCAGTGCCAGAGCTAATCAGAGAAAATTCTGCTGATAAATGTATGGAAAATATCAACCTTTTTAGTCATCAGCTGTTCATTTGACGTTAGAATGACGTTTCGCTTCACAGATCAATTTATTATACAAAATATTTTTTCAAATTATACTATATAAATGTTAACAACTTTTGACCGTAAAAACATTATCGTAGTTTTCTATGTATCCAAAAGATTTTTAAGTTACACCATTTTAAATCCAAAAAGCTATTAGAAATATGTTTGTTACTAAAAAAAATGAGATTGCTTGTAGTAAATTCCAATTCTGAATAAATACTGTAATGCACGATTTCTGGAGATATTATTTCCTAAATAAAGTTTCGTTCTATTTTTCATAGTGTCCCAGAAAATACATATTTTGTTTGAAAAAAAAAACTTATGGTGGCCCAAATTGGAGAAATTTCGCTTTTTTAATGTAAAACATCATGTTTTTCAACCTTTCGTTGCACATTTAATATGTAATTTTTTGCGTAAATCAACATTGTACATTTAACAAGAAGCTGGCGTTATTGTCTCCGTTATGTCACCTTTAAAAACAACCAAACTTTTGGCAGTCGCTAACGACACATCATTTAGACCAACTTAGTTTTGATTGCAATCGTTTCTACTTTTCGTTCGTAGTCGCTAGTTGGAGAACTCAAGCGCTGGCAAATTCTCCAACAGATGTGGGATCTTCCTCTTCATCAACCGTTCAACATGAACATTGATATAGTGCTCCTATAGTTCATGATTGTACATATTTGGGGTACTCGTCACCAATACCTGGACCTGCCAAAGATCAACATATTTACTCCAATTTAAACTGAGCAAGAACATATTTCCATTTTTCAACTCACATACATATGTGAACCTCATTAGACTTGTTCAAAAAATGGATGAGTATTTTGATATTTATTAAGACTTTTTGATAGAAACGGAGGAAAAAAACGAAAAAGCTGGTCTTGTTTCATTACAAGTTGAAATTGTGCATTTTCATATTTTGGGTGTCAATAGAATAAAATTTAAACAAGTGATTGGATGTTAAACTTAGGCTTAAAGCATTTAAAGCAATATTAAACATTTGCATGTTGCATTTGTATATGTTGCATATTGATACCAGTAATAATATGCTTCATCGGAAGGTACGACTTTCATCTATCTTTGAAATAACTAAATAACTAAATAACTTTCCAACCCTGACCTTACAAATGGATTTTCACTAGTTAAATAACATCAAGTCTGAAGTTATTATGATGCAAAATCAACTTATCACACCTCTTCACCCATTCTGAAAATTTTTTCTTCAATAGCTCGTTTCAAACACATTAGTTGCCATCGAAAGACATCGCCAATGAAGGATTCCGATGGTCTCTGCAAGCCATAATATAAAACACTTTTGATATACCACCAGATATAAAGCATATCTTTGTTCTAATGAATATTTCGCTTTGGCAGCGATTTCTTCTGTTTAGTATATTAGGGGAAAAACCACTTTTCAACTTTAGTAACAATCCAATATGAAAGCCAGTTTCTTTTTTGTCCTTCAAGCAGCACTTCATATCTAAGCGCCATCTAAAATCATTTTGTTTACTTGTAGTTTTGTTCCCACAATTCCTTCAGTGTTTAACATTGATCTTCATAAAGTGGTTGTTTTAATTCTTCATCTTCAAACTTTATCGATTGACAGCACTTCACTTCAGGATAGAAAGCATCAGTGATGCATGGTGACACAATGGGCCAATTTTGTGCCTAAGTGCGCTCCCCTTTCGGAGGTGGCCGCATAACCTATCATAACCTAACCTGACAGCACTTCAAAGCATAGAACTAGTACTTCCACCTTTTGTAAATGTTTTAAGACTGAGTTCAACACCGCTACCATAACTGAAACTGAATATTTTTCATACATATTCTCACAAAAAACCTGATTCATGTCATTCTTGGACAAAGCCATTTCGAATACTTCCTCTTTATATCGCATAAACTGGTGCTTTCATTAATTTCTGGGAAATCTTCAGCGTATAAAAATAGCACATTCTGAATATTTGAACAGCTTTAATATAATATGTACTTATGTATTGAGTAAAACCTTTACTTTTGTTTATAATAGTCATCACATTTGCGAATATTAATGTTTTTAATTCATATTTCTTAAATTATATGCAATTTTCTTTTTTATTGCGGCAACTTATGTACATACATTCGTATGTAAGTATATCAAATCAAATGAGAATTTGAAACGATCATCCCATCGTTGGTAAGAAATAATTAATAATGAACTTTTAACAATAAAAGCCAATTAAAATTATATACACTAATACATTTATACACGAGTATATAAAGTTAAGTTTGTATAGCACGTCAACACATGAGCTGCCACAATAGGAGTATAAATTTAATGCTTTTGCATTAAAACTATAACAACACAAATAGGAGTCGTCATAGCAAAGAGATAGTAAAGAAAATATTCAGTGTAGTATAATCGATGCACACACATATCCACAGCCACAGACACACAGGCAGGTAAATATATAGACCGTAAGACAAGAATACAGCACACATAAATGTCTATGTTTATGTTTATGTTAGCTGTATCGTGCTCACAATGTAGATCACCAATCAGCCTGTTGTTTTATTGCTCCCAATTTGGAATCATACTATATCGCTTTTTACAACACATCATGTAGCTAGTCATATGAAATGTTTAAGTAAAACGATGCTCCAACTATGATACGTACAATATATTGCAAGTATTTTATATCGTTTACACTCTCACACCCTCCCCACTCTTGTCAAATGTATACTACTTCTGATCAAGTACACTTGCGCAGTATAATCATTTGAAGCGCCAGAATGCATTTGTGTATAAAAATCATATAAAACACATCATTCCGAGTGCAATAAACGAAAAACACGAATACATATTTTAATACACACAAATATACGCACACATACACACACACACTAATCACAGGAAAACAAAGAGAAAATTATTTTTTTTTTAATTTTTCATATTGTCTAGAGCATGTGCACATTATCGCAATAATTAAATTAAATGAAAAATATATATATATATATATACTATAATAATTGCACAAACGAAGAAGCGATTTTCACCGAATGCCACAGAAGTTAATAGACAGTTGATTCACACAGTTGTACGTTCAATTTCATATATATGTGTACCTACATAAAATAGAAGAGTGTGTTTTAAAGTACTAAATACTGATAGTGGCATTATTGATCGAAATTAGAGATAAGTTCATACTCATTATCATCTAATACATATACAATTTTCATTGCAACGATCCCCAAAGGTTTAAGGGATACATCTACGCAAGTAACTCATCGTGATCAACAAATAAGGATACAAATTTGCTACAGTAATAACGTCATTGCATCCATAGGCGATTTAAAATACAATGGACTTAAAAATAAAGGATTTTTATATAATTTTTGTAAAAGGGTTTTCGTAAAGCTCTTTATAAAAAAAATCAGAATTTGCTAAAAAATATAAGAAATGTTTTTAATAGCCTATTCTATTACACGCCGCAAGGTAAAATGATCAAAATTATGGACATATTAACATCTCAATTATTGACTTTCTTAAACATTCCCCTAAAATAAAAGTGATTGATACAGTGTCTCCTATGCCCGTCACTCGCGCAATATTAATTGAATTAACTGGGTAACAACGTTAAACACAACTAACTCTAGCGACTAGCTAATTATCTCTGCTTCACTTTTTCCGAAGATCGGCATAGTTTGTAGGATGATATAGGATTTAGGTACAATAACGAACCTTTCTTGGTCTTCAACCGTCCCTATAAAATACAATGAATTCAATAGTCAAATAATCGACTTCCATTAAAAAAACACTTGCTGTTAACCGCTGTAGGTACAATATTTCCAAACAATTTGAGGATCCTCACAATTTTATTTAAATATGTTCTGTAACGTAAGAATTCTCAGAATTGAATATTCATAGAAAATATGTACAGACATTAAGATTGGTTAAATTTTTTTTTACCCCTCTTGTGCAAACAAACAGCTTTAAATTTTTATTATTTCAAATATTTTTTCTTAAGAGAGCAAAAAAAAAAATGTACATATTTTGAACGTTTTTAGTTTTTATAACAATTATAATTAATTTTGTATGGCACTCCCATTAAGGAATGGATATCGAGTCTAAGTATGTCTGAAAGGAATATTGGCAAGGTAAAATAATGGGGGTCACTCAAACAGTTCATCGCTCTATGAAACTCCCCTATAAAATGTACATCAAAACACCTGAAAATCTACAAATTCACTAGCGATAAAAAATATTGCCACTTGGTCACTTAGTTTTTCCTATTTAACATTTTCTTTAAACATTATTATTATAAACCTCCACCCCTTATGGGAAGCTCACATACAAAATGAACATAAAACACATCGAACAGACAAGCAACTCCACAGCTGCCCAGAAATCGCTCGTACAATAGTAAAATGTATTGCCGGTCACCATTATTTTTCCTTTACGACATTTTCTTCAAACATACTTACCCTCTATATCCACTCCATAAGGGGACTATTCTAAAAAATTATTTATTTTGGCTGTAGACACTAAAGAAGAAGATATATTATTTTTATTTATTTTATTTTTATTATTTTTGCAATTACTGAACTATTAATGAGACAGTATTTTCGAACAATATGTTGCACTCAAATAATTCAACATTCAATGGATATTGTTTTCCAACTTAAAGGTTGAAGCAATATAGTGAATTGTCAATAAACAAGAATTGACACGTGCTACTAAGATCGCTGTACATTCAAAAGATAAAGATGCATATATTTTCTATATAATATATTTTATATTTTCATACCTCTTTATAATTTTTCGTTTATGAATTTTTTTTTTACAAATACGATATCACATAGACACGAAATATTAAGACAGACAAAAGCATCAACAACTTATGCGATAAAAATACTAAAGAAAAACATTTAAGTAAGCAAAAAAAAATAAGTAAACTTTCAATTTCATACGTACCCAATACAAATGACCAAGTAAAACTTTAAGAAAGAAACAAATAACAAATAATATATGAAGTAAAAAATAAAAATAACAAACAAACAGAAAAAAAACAAACTAAACGTAAGTGAACGGAAACAAGAAACTGCAAAGGTATACAAATAATCATCAATAATAGCTCATCTATTGAAAGAGCCAAAAAATATAAAATATAAAGAAAATTAAAAGTGAAATTCTGATAGATATTAATATTGTAACACCATCTATAAAAACAGAAATGGTTAATAAAAGCCAGCGGATTTGCTTAGAAAAGTAAATTGAACAAAAAACTATTTAAACATCCAAGAAACCAGTGCAACGGTAAAGAGAGTGTTAGTAAGTGTTTGTTAAATGAAAAACCACAAATGGACGAGATCATGAAATACAAAAACCAACAAACAATTCACTATAAAATGCTTCCTACGCACTTTTTGCAGCATTACATCTGATCACTTATGCACAATTTCTTTTTCATTTAATCATAATAATAATAATAATAATAATCAACAGTTTTATCTATGTTATTTCCTCTTCTTCACAAGGTGCACTCTCTTCATCGAAATAAATATCACCGACACGATCACAACTCCCAATTTGCTATAAAAATTAAGTATGTAGTACGAGGTTTGACTTTCTTTGATCTCTGCTACTGATTTACCTATATATTTTTTCATGTTTTCTTTTATCTCAAATTTAAGTACAATTTTCTTCAAAGCGTAGCCGGTGCAATTTCATGATTGATAATTTTTGAAAATTAAAAAAGCGTTACAAAAATAGCGGTAGTCAGCATTGAATCCGAATTCGGCAAAAATTTGAGAAACAATTTCAAAAAATGTCATTGCCTTTTTTTATCAAACCTCGTACTTATTTACTTTAAATAGCGTCATGTGAAAAAAAACTTAGCAAACTAAACGACTATTTTCGAAGTTTACTTCGAGAGGTTCTCAGCACCATTAAAACCTCCATCCTAACTACGTCCTAAAAATCTCAAAAATCGTATTTTCATCATAGATCTATGATTTGTTTTGTTAAAGTTCCAAAAAATAGATATACACAGATTTCATTGACCTTCGATTTGAATAATAATATAATTTAATAATATAATTTGATTTTAATTATTATTAGAAGTTAACGAATTCGAACCTTGGAAGAAGCTCAGTACCAATAGGTGATTAGACTTTTATCTTTGGAATGAATGTACGAGCTTGGCATATTTGTCCCGCTACTAAATTAAAAAAAAAAACTCCGAATTCCGAAGTCATCTATTGTATTTTAGTCGTTAAAAATATAGCTCGTCCCACGAAAATAATTAGTGCTCAAGCGCAGTCGCATAACGCATTCCACACTTGAATTTTGGTTGGATCTTCAGTGTTTACAAACATTTGGTTTTAGTAGTTAACTACGTCATTCACATTCGCCCTGCAGAGTTTTTCAAGGCTATCGAAGTTTGTACGGCGGCTACCTCGATATCAGGGTTTTCCTGAGGTGCCCACGCAGCCATAATGGGCTCTCCAATATATCAGAAGACAATATTGACTGCTCTAGGTCTTGATGAATCTTTTATATTTTTGTTAATTATTTGTTCTGATTGTCTTCAATTAAAGTTCGGCCATAAGGCTCTGCTGATCCTCGAAGGGCTCTTTGGACGAGCTTCTCTTCCATTACTGTTGTGCGTGTTAAATTTTGGACAGTATTAGAAGGGACTTACATATTTTAGCCGGTTCCGAACAGCAGAACTCTTGCGACATCAATTTTGCTTAGCTTTGTCACAGAGTTCTTTTTTAGAAGCTATTCCATGGCTTCAGTGGATAAGCACTAACCACTGAACTACGGCACCCACTTCCTATTATACCTATGCATATTTGAATGAATGCTTTGAAGTAAGTGCTGGAAATTTCACTCTTGACCGTACTCCGTCTTATTGCCCTTTTGGAAAGTTCGAAGAACCGTCGGTTAACATTAAATTCCGTTTTGACATCACAGTCTACGCAAAAAATCCTCTTAGACGACGAAGTATCTAACTAAATCCATACCGTGGAGTTAATGTAACGTAATGGGCTCCTCCGAATAACTTTTGAACAGTTGGACAGATTTTCGAGGAAGTGTTTTCCTAGGCACTTGATTGCAGTTACTCTGCGACCTGATAGCCACATCGAGCTATTGATAATCTCTAGGTTGATACTCTAATTTTCAAGAAATAATAAAGCTATCCGAAAGCAAAATAGATTTTTAGGACGTGGTTAGGACAAAAATTGATACAGTCCTGAAATTGTTTCGGCGGTCCTTTAACGCCATTATTGTTTTGCTGATATAAAGATCTAACCGGCCCTTCCTTCATATCTCATGATGATTATCCAATTCTCATTCATTTATCTGCTCAGCTATTTTTCAACAATCAACGTTAAGAAAGGACTTCTGAGCAGAATGACGACAAGTCTGACATCGTATCGTCGTAGTAAAAGTAAAAGTAAATCAAACAATGATATCTGCTCAATAGTCACCGAAGTGAATGGTACTGTCGTGACTACAAATAGCAGCATTATCAATTCAGATGTTCAAATACGTTGTATTTCGAATGATGATATTTCGGATTTGGCAGAAATGATTGAGTGCAATGAGAAAGATGACGAGGATACGATCATTGAAAATACGGCGACAGCAATGACGTCGTCACAAACAACAATATTGGAGGCTTCAACCGCAGCAACAGCAGCAGCAGCAGTACAAAAGGAACACAATAGCCGTCGAAGTATTGTAAGGTAAGCAATCATGCGGCGATCGTGAAACACTTACGCTTACTTGATTGAATAGTGGGAAAATAGAAGAAATCAAAAATTAGATTGAAATCTAAATGAGTTAGTAATGATTCCATCACAAGAAGCTCGTTAGAAATAAACGATCTGTACTCATATTTAATCTTCATCTGTGCAGATAATAATTAATAATATGTATATGTTTCGGTGTCCATTTGTAAGTACTATCCATACAGTTTAACAATACAAAAGAATTGTGAACATAAAAAAAAGAGTTTACATTTTAAATAATTTTGTGTGTGTGTGTGTTTGTTTCAAAATGAAAGAAAAATGAAAAGGTGAGAAATTTGTTAACAAACAAATCCGTCATCATCAGTGTTGGTACGTACGACGGAGCTGTCTGAAAGTGTGATTGGACCAAATGGAGTAGTGAATGGATTTGAAAACGAAATGAAATGTGATACACAATTGTGTAAATTCCCTTCTCTTGCACATTTGATTGTAATATATAAATATTTATGATATAATATTGTATTTTTATGTCTTATTTATTTATCTTAAATATGTTTTTATTATTGTTGTTTATTTGGTTGGCTTATTGAGTTGAACAATATTTCAAAAGTGCGTCTTACATAGCTGAAAATTAATGAAAACAAAAATATGGTCAGCATCTATTTAGCATATACATATACTTATTTGTATGCATATATTTATCTAGACTAACATTTGCTATGCTGATTGATATATACTAAAAATAAATATATAGGTAGATATGAATTTTTTTAATAAATTAATTTTTACCCTTTGATATATGCTAATTAAAATTATACAACCGTAAGTTGATGTAAGTTTTGCAAATGTATTTTTGATGACTTTTGCAAAGGTCATTACGAAAATTCACATGTTTAATAATGTTAACAAGTTATTTATGTCATTACAAACTCACACTTATGTATGATCATGTAAATTGAGAATTGAAATGCACAGAAGAAATATTATTTAATTATTATTTTTTCTTCTTCCATAGCAATTTGTGAACTATGTTTCATATACAAAATGCGACACAACGAAATCGCTTAAATACTTTGAGAATAGGATAAAGACTGAAGAAGAATTTTCTGTAAAAAATATTTTACCAAAAAATGTATTAATTAATTAGATTTAAATTTTGCAATTAAAAAGAAAATTAACAAACCCCTTTTTTATTAAGTGATGCTGTCGAAACAGTACCTGCTACCAATAAAGAAATAACTTTATCAGTCGCATTACCTCACAGTTCGATTTGACAAGTTAAATCCTACGAAATATAAATCCAAAGGGCCCGTTGTTATATTCAAAGTTTTGGTCATCTTACAGATAGAATTGGCTTTTTAAAATAACCTTAACTCTGGCTTTATCTACGAGCTACGAAAGTGTTTTAGAGATGGCTCAATTAAACGAAGAAATGAACGAATTGCTTGAAGATGAGATAGAGCACGATTTTTCAATTTTTATTTAATTTTTTGAAGTTCAAGAAAAGACTTTGTAAACTAAAGAGAATGGTGTGGATGTGAGGGAGATAAATGACCCGGCATTGAGCTCGAAATTAAAAAAAAAATGAAATCCAAGAAAAATCGAGAAATAGTTTCATTTCTGCCAAGGAATCACCCCTAGAGTGGTAAAATGTATGACCGACCCCCAATAGTATTTTCTACAAAAATATATTTCTGAACCTACATACTGCCTATAAAAAAAATTTTCATATAAAATTCGTTCACATTGCTCTCTGGGTACTATTAAACGGGTAAAATCTATGGCCGATCCTCGCTCAATTTTTATTGTGAAAATTTGTTCGGAACATACTTATTACCTATCTGTTATCTTTAGATGAGTTTCAATACAAAATGTACCTAAAACACTTGAAAATCGAAAAATATTCCCATAGTTGCCGAGGAAATGCCTCTAGTGCAGTGAAATGTATACTCGCCCCTAGAAGAGTCAAAATGATTACCAACCATCTTTCATTTTTTGCTCACCAACATTTTTCTTAAACATACTTACTCCTTACTTCCATTTCTTAAGAAAACTTCATACAAAAACGCGCGAACCAATTACCTAAAAACAAACTCATTCCTTTTTTATATAATTCTAATTGAGCGTCAGTAAGTAATTATCCTTTTTTGAATAAATCAAAATGGTTTTTGTAACAACTGAAAACGTTATTTAGTTAAAGTAAATGTTTCAACGTTTTGAGAATTTATATTAAAGTGACTTTTAAACTGCAATTCTTTTCTTTTCATTTTATTCAAAAACTTTCTTCAATGATATATAATAGTTTATAATATGATACTATATTGCATGCTATAGATGAAAAAATAACATTGCTCAAATTAAGAATTTTCAAATAGCCCATTGCAGATGCTGTCTGGATATTTGTATGTATGAATATTTTAAATTTTAAGAAAATCCGAGCATATCATACATAATCGAATAGATGATATATTTGCGAATGTGTTCATGCTGAATTAAATTCAACTGTAATATATTGAAAAGTTGATTCTTTTTACATATATTTTAATACGAAAATACTTGTATCTAATTAACTAGTAATATATTTCAAAATAGAAATGAAAAGTAGAACAAATCCATTATAATTGTGGCAGAAAATACATCGACTATGTAAAGTGTTAGTTTAATGAATAACAAGCATTTATATATTATATGTATAGAGTATATATGTATCATACATGTTAACGGATAGCATGTTTAAACCAAGTTTTGTAGTACCGTATTGGTGATTTTTAATTAATCTCGATCGACTTAATAATTTGTTGTCATGATTTCATTCCAGCGCAAATACGCAAATGGACAATGATGTCACACCAGTTTACTTGGCAGCACAAGAGGGACATTTGGAAGTATTAAAATTTCTGGTGCTTGAAGCCGGTGGATCACTTTATGTACGTGCACGCGACGGCATGGCACCGATACATGCCGCTTCACAAATGGGCTGTTTAGATTGTCTCAAATGGATGGTATGTATACTTACCTATACATTGTATGGATGTGTATGTGTAAGTGCAATCATTGCATTGCATTTGTATGTAGGTGTATTCAATATTTTTGTTCATTTCTTGAGAAATGCTTTCAATTTGTTGTTTTCAATTGAGCAAGTTAAATTGCCTGCAACATGTTTAACGTTAAATTTCGTGTTATTGTTTTTGGTGAGGGGGAATATTTTCGTTCAAATTTATTACCAAATAAATGAATTATTGACACTTTGACGTAAACAATGTTGCTGCAAGTTTTCATAATTAATAGTGAAACTTTTATGAGCGTATATGCGTTTATTAAATTTGAAAATATTATTGTTATAATTTTATTTACATGATTTTACTGCTGAATACAAAAATATGCCATTCATGTAAATGCCTGGCCTTTCAGATTAGTGACTTATTTCACTATTGTATTGTGGGTGCCGTAGCTCAGTGGTTAGTGTGTTCGCCTTCTGATCTGTAGGTCGTGGTTCAATCCCCGGCTGATGCATAACAAATTTAATATCGATAAGATTTTTCTTTCGAATGGTACCCACCTGTCGGCAAGCAATTGGCAATTCTTCCGACAGTAACAACTTGCCATGAAAAAGCTTCTAAAAGAACTCTGTGACAAAGCTCAGAAAAAGTGATGTCACAAGTGTTCTGCCGTTCGGAACCGGTTAAAATAAGTAGGTCCCTTCTAATACTGTCCAAATTTAAGACGCACAACAGCAATGGAAGAGAAGCTTGGCCAATGAGCCCTTTGGGGCTTTAAGTGCCACATATTTATTTTTATTTATTTGACGTTAATTGATTTTGGTCTAACAAGGATCTTTACTAGTCATTTCTGATTGTTTTTTATTCGTGTCAAATGGAAATTCTGTGCACTAATAGGTTCTACTGTAGTTATTCCTTTAATCATATTTCGAAGAGAACATCATTTTGACTGGAACGAATTCTTCTAATTAGTATTATGCCCGCAACTAAAAGCTGTAACATACCTGTTGGTGTTCCAATATGTCAGCCGACTACTGGTTTGACAGATGTCCCACTATCGGAAGTTCAATCACTTCAAATTAAATCACCCTAAATAAGCGTTGTGATAAATTTTCAAAATAAATCCTAAGACGGAATTTATGGGCGATCAATAATGAATTAATTAATACCAGCATTTAGTATATAATCATGCAAATTTATAATAGAAACTGAGCCGCTTGTTGATATTGTGAAATATTTCCATACACTCAAAAGTAGCTTGAGTGCAATTAAATTTGTTTGTCGTATATTCATCAATATACATATATCATATTTATGTGCATATATACCACTAACATTTCATAATTTGTGAATTTTTTTTTTCTGATTGGCTATATTTCTGTTCACTATATACGGAAGCTAATTAACTTTAACATCTCTGAGCTCGCATAGCAATATAATTGTTACTAGTAAAGCCTTGACTTTGAAGCTGCCCATTCATGTACACATCTATTAACAACATGTGCTCAGAAAATAAGTGAAAATTGTAACAGACTAAATATGCATAATTGCACATACGTTTTACTGGTTCATTGAACTGCATATGCATATTTTTTATGTCGAATATTCATATAATGGAATTTCTAATTTAACTTGGAATATAATTGTAAATTGTACATACGAGTACGTATAGTATGTACATAAATATATGTATATATCACTTCTATGACTATTTGTCTTGCAACAGCAATCATTTCAGTTTCTAATTTAGTTATTATCCATATAGGTAACCATAACGAAGATGTCACCGATTTAGTACAAACGACACTACTACCTAATTGACTCCTAACAATTTAACTACATACTTATGATCCAAAGGAGAATTTTACCGTTGAGTTGAACTCTACAAATCTATGTACGATTATATACGATATAGTATATATATTATTGTACATATATATAAATATTTTAAATTTATTATTTAGTGGAAAATCTCCTTTCTAAATTGAACTAAATAGGAATACGAAAGCCAACGAAAAATATCTATATAGAAACGAAGAAATATTGTACATATTTGAACATGAAGAAAACGAAACTTAAGTATATGTATGTACGTGTGCTGTACGATATATATCTAGCCTCCAGTAAAAAATAAGCACTTCTTTCATATTTTTATTTTTAAATGTTCAACATAGTTACATTTTGTTCCAATTCGGGTATCTCTCTTGAAAAATATCTGCTATTTCTTCAACCTTTCGAAAGATGGTGTTTTAGTCATAGTCTCATTGCTCCAGTCAAATCTCTCAAAACAAATAACCGCAATGATTTAAATCCGTTGAATATGTTGCAAGCAAAAGCGATTCATAGATTGATTTTTGGAATATAATCTCAGAGGTTGTCATTTGTGTTAAATTGATCGAACAAATTAAAATCATACATACATAGTCCCCGGTAATAGTTTCCTTCTTTCCAAGATAATCAATCAAAAAAAAAAGTATTTGATATTGAATTGGGTCTACGAAGTTTAAGAAATTATTTTTACGACAAAAACCAAAAAAATTATTATCTTTCTTTATATTATTGTAGTAACGCCCATATCTTACTAAGGCTAGATATGTATTTACCATATGGTAAGATAATATAACTTCTATGTTACTTTCCTTCTTTAAGCAAGCGTGTGAAGCGTAAAAATAATGTTTATAAACAACAACAAAAGCAATATTAAATCTAACATGCTTATTAATTTATACACTAGTTGGCGCAACAACTTGTTGCACATACAATTCCAAGTATTCGAATGAACGTTAGCATAATAAAGTCATGTGGCATTAATATTTTTGTTTTTTTTTTTTTTAGTTATATATCATTTGGTTTATATTTCTTCGCAACATATAAATTGTAATTCATAAATATTAGTATTTTTTCATAGTCTTATGAACACATTTTGGCAATCATCATAAATCATAACTTGTTTCGTATTTTTTTGCAAAGACTTCCTGTCTGAGTTTGCATTCGCATGATGCACAATGCGTTAAGGACTACAAATTTAATGTCAATTTAGATAAAAGCGTTAGTCAGGAAATTCCATATTGGTTCAGATCTAAATATTTTATTTCAAAAAACACTTGTGGCTTAAGATAATGCTTAGTTTGCTGACTTTTTGCGCATAAGGTCTATGGTTGAACACCCAGCTTAATCAACCCATCAAAATATTTTAGAAAAATGTTTAAAAGAAAAATATTCTTTCAAATGCTTTCATTTTTACTAGGCTCAAAACTGAGTTGGAGGTCCAACATCAAGTTGTGAGTTAGAAATGCTGTGGGGCCTTTTATTCATCCAAAAAAAATTTTGGAAAAATATGGAGACCTCATGCTGGTATCACTCGTTAGATGACATGGAAATAGTACGACTCGCAATAGTTTGGTGGCCAAATATGGGTGAGACTAGTGTCGGTACTACAGGAGCTCTTGGAATGTACTCCACGGAAGCCATAAATGTGATACTGCATCTCCTTCCTATTGGCTTTCACATTTAAAATACATTACACTATAACACAGTTTGGCTTAATGCAGTCGATTGCTGGGGAGGATGAATATTACATACGGACACAAGCACGGACAATTCTTTAAGTACGTTTTGATCACAATTTTAAGATAGGGTTACCATCTAAAAAGCAAAAGGATAAAAAATTGCTTTCAATCAGAATACTATATTCCGATTTATACCGAAGGTACCAAATTAGACTACGGTTTATCGGCACACGCGGACATAAACTAGTCAATCCTAATGAAGCCATGATTTCTTATGCTGAACTTCCGGTGGAGGCATGTTGATTAATTTGTAACCACCTCAAAAATAGGTGTATGGTTGCTATATTCGTTAATAGCTAGGCTGCTCTATTTCTAATATCGAACACTATCAAATCAAATATGATAATAGAATGAAGGTAGGAACTGAGTGGGCTAAATCGGTTTGTCGATGTCGCTCTCATTTGGGTCGCCAGTCATAAGAACATTGAAAGGAATGAGAAGACAAGCCAATTCGGCCACCTTGGTGCTACTCTAGCTTACCCTAGTTATTGTAAAAAAATACAAGTACTCCGTCGACAATATGTCCGACTGTTCAGAAGTTAGTTCGAAGAACATACTACGTTCTATTATATTAACTTGACGGGATGGATCTACTTACATACCCTGTTGTCTATGTGAGAAGGTTTTTGCTTGAATTGTGATGTTAAAATGACAAATAATACAAATTGTGTGACACAGTAAGATTTCTGTGGATCAGCAACTGCACCCAACTAATCGCTTAATTTATAAAACGTACAAATCTAGATCCTAGATCTAGATCTAGACCTAGATCCTAGCAAATATTTAGCCACTTTATCTAAAAAGTGAGGGAAAATATCTGAAACTGTATAAAATGCATTACAAATTAATTTCAATATTCATAATTCTAATAAACATTATATGAATTTTCAAACACAGGTTCAAGATCAAGGTGTCGATCCAAATTTACGAGATGGAGATGGTGCTACTCCACTACATTTTGCTGCCTCTCGAGGACATCTCTCGGTTGTTAGATGGTTACTGAAACATGGTGCTAAATTATCTTTGGACAAATATGGTAAATCGCCAATTAACGATGCAGCAGAGAATCAACAAGTTGAGGTAAGAAACTATGTGTAAATACAGAAAATTACAGAAATAAGTTTATGCCGCAATTGTCGAAGAGAGTTTCTTAAACAAAATTGTCAACCATAATTAACCAATCAGCGTTCGACGTTGTTGTGACGTCACAAGTCGTAAACTTTTTTCTGAGAGTTGTATGTTAGGTCTCTATGCGAGAACTTCTTTACCCTCATTTGGATTTTATTTGAATCATATTTAATAAAATGTTCACTCTTTCAAAGTGTCTGAATATATTGGTGCAACACGGTACATCGGTGGACTATAATGGTCGTGAAAAGAATGCATCACAACGACACAAATCTTCCTGCTCGGCATCGAATAAACACCAGCAACATATAAATAGTGGTGGCAATAAGAGTGTCATTGGTATTGGGCAGAGTCCACACATGAGTAGCAATTCGAACAGCAGCAAACAGACTAGTCGCAGCAATACGATTAAATCGAAATCGTCAACTACCCTTAGTTCGGATGTGGAACCATTTTATATGCATCCACCTGCATCGGTGATAGTGCGTAAAAATAGTGAAACTCTATATCAGCAGCATAGTTCACAACAGTCACATTCATCCTCGGAGAAAATCTACAATGGTTCACTGGTTCCCAACGATGGCCTCTACGTGAATCCAATGCGTAGCGGCATGTTCACACCACCCTCACCCAATGACAGCATGTCTGGTGAATCGTTCTTTGTACACGATCCACAAGAGGTAATATATAATCGTGTGAGAGAACTTTTCGATGCGGACTGTAACGGCGCCAAACACATACAAACTCCAAAAATGCACCACCAACAGCAACATCCTCCACATACGGCAGTTGCTAGCGGTGGCAATGCTGTAACAATCCAAGCTGATGTGCATTCGAGTTCGAGTGGTGCTGGCAGTGGATCGGATGAATCCGTTTCGATACCATCAAGCATGAACTCGCCTAAACCGAATAATAATCAGCGCAATCCGCAATATATGCATCAGAACAGCAAAAATGCAAATAACAATTTCGCCAACTACAACAATAGTAGCAATAGCAACAATAGCAATGCTCATAGCAACAACAACAACATTAGTGTTAATAACAACAATAGTAGTAGTGGTGGTAACAGGAATTGCAACAGCAATCACAACATCAGCAACAACAGCAACAACAATGGCAGCAATGTTATAATTGTTCATCAAAACAACCACAAAAACAACAAGCCCAACAACAAAGTCACCACCAATGCCAACGATCACGACTACGAGGATATATATTTGGTGCGAGAAGAGGCACGTAAGAATAAGCACAAGTATAACATTGGGCGTTCGCGCTCTCGCGATAGTGGATCACATTCACGATCCGCAAGTGCTTCTTCGACACGAAGCACTGACGTCATTCTACAGTATAGTAATCATGTAAGTTTACGCCCTCATCCCTACTGGAGTATTATAATAATAAAAACATTTTCTTTTATAGAATCTAAATAATCAACGTGATATACAAATGCTCAATCGTAATAAATCACAATCGATCACTGGACTACATAGCAAGTACGATTCGACAGCATCGTTGAAAGAGAACTACATCGCAAAGAATGTGAATTTAAAGAATAAAGTCAGTAGCGCGATTAAGAGTGACACGTACGAGAGTGTTTGTGCGCCAGAAGATGTCGCTGAACGCACTAAACAATCCAACAAGAATTCGGTCATACGCAATAATCTAGATGGCGCATATGGCGGCAGCACTACTCAAGTCACAATTGCTGGCAGCAATGGCTGCAATAGTAATAATAATAATAATAATAACTGCATGAATGGAGTTAACAACAACAACAGCAACAATAGCGTTAGCAATAGACATTTAAAACGAGTTTCATCGGCGCCACCGATTCAAAGTATTACAATTGGTACGTATTGATAGATGCATACTCGTATACATCTTCTTATTTATTGCAAGAAAATAATGCTTGATTATTTATATCATTTTAGTTAACGGTCCACCACCTCCTCCATTGCCACCACCATTACGAGCGCCTGTCCACAAGAATAGTAACCTAAATATAGAACAATCGAATCCATGTCAACGAAATTCCAACAATAATTTGCATGTTGATGCAATGGATTCTGATTCTGGTTTGGAAGTTGTTGAGGAGCCTAGTCTTAAACCATCTGAATTGGTGCGGGGTAATCACAATCGCACCATGTCAACCATATCAGGTTAGTACAATAGATTGTTATTTGTTTACTTCAATTATTGCTTTTACACTAATTTGTTAGATTAAATGTACTGTAAATTTTGTTCCTATTTTATTAGCATCAATTGTATAGTACAATATACTTTTTTTTTAGAATAAATAATCAGTTCCAGTGAAGGTCTCTTATTACACATATTCGAAACAGTGGCTGTGCGATTAATAATTTAATCAAATAGTCTGATTATTCAAATTCTTATTATTTATTCTTATTAATTATTCGAATAAACAAATTTTTAATTAAATAAATACAAATTATTCAATTAATCAAAATTTTGAAATGAAGTGAATACATTTTCACCTTTAGTTTTTCGTTGTTTTACTCGAACATTCGTAACTTTGAAAAGATGACTATTGCCTTTATGTTGAAAAAATGTTAAAAATTATTATAATCTTGATTAATTGAATTTTGGTTAATCAGATTGTTTGATTAAACAATTAATTGCGCAGCCCTACTAGACTCTTTTTGCATAAACTTCACTTTATCAATGTATTTACGCATATTATTAAGGACACGACACGGAGGACGCACATTCAAGAATAGGACGAACTAATGCAGTGTCATGATGTGACGTATCGAGTATTTTTTATTTGGTGACTCGTGTTAACCATGCTTGAGTTGCATTTCGCGTTGACGTTGTCTAATTATTCTTACTCTACTCTTTATGCTGTATTAACTCTTCATTTGCAACCCGCTCACCTCAAGCACGAACTCGATTCACATTTCGTTTCAACTTGAACTTTTTTTAAATCAATGGATATATTTTTTTACGTTGTGATAGCGCACAATCAATCAAGTGGCTCTTGCCAACTGAAAGAATTCATTTCGCATTCCTTTCATTTCCATACTCCCCTGTCCTTATTGGAGATTATGAATTCGTATCATTGTGCTTCGTTGTCATCCAGTTACTCCTCCTTTTTTCTTTCTTTAGTTGACTAAGTACATGTCTTTTTTTTTTTTGTTTCTACTATGTTGTCAGAAGTTACATTTCTGACTTTTCTAAAATATGGTCCATATGCCACACCCAAAGAAAGTGTGTTCAACATAGCCTTATAGATATTTGCAGTAAATACACACTGATCCTTATATCCGTTGTTTAAGATAGCAGTAGGTCTCTTCCTAGATTCCTCAATGTCCAAACTTTGATATTTTCAATAAGACATACAGTTTATCTGCCTCTTGAGTAACTCGGTGAGACAGTCTGAAATAGGTCTGGTTGAATAAACAAAACTCCATACTTGGAATTTGCAGGACACTCTAAAAATCTACCTTTTGAGTAATTTTCACAGCGTTCTTACCAGGATTCCATTGTGCTATTTCTCTCTTCAAGTTTGGCTCTATCTGTGCTTCGCTCACCCTTTCTTGTAGATGCTGCTTTTCTTTCTTTAATCACATATAATTATATTAAAATGGAAAGCCTAATCTCAAGTGATACCAGAACGATTAGACCTTTAACTAGAAATATTTACAAATTTCGATTTTCCCCGCAAGCTTCAGAGAAAATGTCTTGCTCAAAGTCGCTGCTTTAGCAAAATCGTTATACCCAGGGGAACCTAAGCAGTATATGCTAGGTCTGTAGAGTGCTGCAAAGCTCCTGGTTAGACGCTTCAAGTATCCCTTTACATCGGGCTTCTTGCGTCTCCCATTATTTACTGATTGTTCTTTGGAAAAACTCGGAAAGCCCTCAAAGTATGCAAGTGAACTTTTAAGTTTGGAAAAACTTTTACGGTACCAAATCTGGCCAAATCTGTTCATACAGTTCATATAGTTTTCGAAATCATCAATTCATTGGTTGTGTTTTCATATTCAGTATGCATCTCGGAATTCTATTAGAGCTGTTAGCCTCTGCTAGCTCACAGATTTTCAATTTTCGACCAAATAAATTGACTTTGGCCATTTTTTTTTTTTTGATTTTGGGAATAGCCGCTTCCCTTTGGCATTTAGATAGATCAGCCAATCAATTACATGTATACAGGTTTTCGGGGAATATGCTTCAACAAGTAAGTGACACATAATGATGATTTTAGCGTTAAAGGCAATCACAACCCCAAAACCAACCCCCCTGGACAGCCAAAAAGTTCAAAAATTCAAAATTAGAGGAATTACATTGATAAAGATTCATATCAAAAACAATAAAAACTTGAAGACACACTGGAAGTGACTTGTCAAGCCATTCTCGTGGGTGAATAGTTTCCGAGTAGCTACTCCAATAGCAAAAATAAGAAGTTTTTCGCATCACATTAGAAACAAAAGTTGGGGCTCCAAGATCAATCATCAACATCGATGAAATTAAATATTCATTGATCTAAGGTTATGCGCTGCTAAAAGCGGGTAAAATTGTCACTGCTGAACGACACCGAACAAAAATGATGGGTCTGAGCTAAGCATTAAAACGACCATATCACGAGCAAATGCATAATCAGAAGTTATTTTACCACAACGTTCGACCACATATTTGAAACGTTGAAATGGGTGGTTCTACCATACTCACCGGTAGAACATCCACAAACAATGCTCCTCCTGATTACACTTTGTTTCGGCGGATACAGAACGATTTGACTAGTCAACGGTTCATTTCTTTCACAGAAGTCGAAAATTGGCTTCAGTTGACCTGAATAATTGCAAACGACGAATGATTTTTTCAAGAGAAAATTCCACAAAAAAGACTACAATCTAGAGAAGTTATGGCTAGCAATGGACAATACTTCGAAAAATGTGTTCATACATTTTTTCATTTAAATACAAGCTTTTTTTGAGCTCCCCCAATTTCATGTGATTATAAAGGTTTGGCTATGTTTTCTTTGCCTTTAAGCATTTTTGACTGAATTCTCTATGAAGTTTCTGAGGGTATGAAAATTGCTTTTACAGATCCTTCAGAAAAATCCTTTTATTATTACCTCACTGCCATTTGTTTAAACAATTTCTTTATTCATCAATTTCCTTCACCATCCAGTATCTGCTGTTTATCCATTAATATGTGCATACATACATACTCCTTCTATTTACTTCCGGATTTTATTAATTTGTATCCATCCACAAAGATACGCCTGCAATTTAAAAAACTATTCCGTATTTACATACACACATGCATACATACGTATATGCATATAAGACTAGGCTTAGTACCTAACATATGTTATATGTATATATTTATAATATAGGAAATATATAATATGCAGATTGTGAAGAATCATGTTGTGTTACAACAAAAAATTCAATATACATACCTACATCATCAACGACAGGAAAAATTGCCTATAATATGCAAACCACGTGTGAATATTAAAGATATTTGAAACAACTCTCACATACTCATGCATAAATATGTACAAGTGCACTTAAATAAGATAGTTCAGTTATGGTGTGTATGCCTAAGACTGGGAAAATTGTTCAATACAAAGGTACGATAATTTGATATACTCTATTAGTATTGAATATAAACAAACAATAATAACGATCATACAGTGGTTTGTTGATACATACTGTATATTTGTGATTACTTTACTAAGAGAAAATGATTTTCTTGAAAACATTTTTATATAAATGCACGAAATCTATCATGGTATCTAGCAATGAGAGGGGCGAATCCGAGAAGAGCAAAGGGACCCCTCATACAGGTGTAGAACCCTTCTGAGGGGTAAATAGGAGCTTCACACATAAGTTAATATGCACGGGAGTAAACCAAAGCATATTCGAAAACTGGAGAACATATTCGAATACTCTTTAAAGGTAGGCTACGTTATTTCGTTGCGTTTAGCTTACCTCAGGACAATTTACGAACTACCTTGATTACACTGCTTCCGGTTTAAATAAAGCAGTACTCGAAATATTGAAAATTTAAACATATTTGTTTTTCAAAAATGTTGTTTCCATTAATTTTTATTATTACACATATATTGGGTGCGCAAGTATATCGAAAAAGCGTTTTCAACAGAGTAGAGATTATTAGTAGTATTAAATTGCATCGGATATTGTGGCAACTATCTTTATGATGAAGCGTCCTCATCAGGCTGTTGAAATCAGTATGTATCATTCTTTCGACGTGTAAACATCATATTTTTGTAGATGTTATGCAGCGAAAATTCATTGAATGCTGTCGAGACAATGCTCTATCACTTTCACCTTGTGAATTTCGGTTTAGAAGGTTCAAAAGTGCTGATTTTCATACAAGCGATAAAAATGATGAGGAAATACTGGCAACGTTTTAAGCCCCTGAAATGGAGGCTTTATTGGACGTAGCCCAGTATCAAACTCTAAAAGAGCTTGCTGAATCTTTGTCGTGATTCGATAAGCCAATTCATTGCGTCTAAAAACCAAAACCAAATATCCAGAGGAATACGGTGTAGTATGATCTACTAACACCAAGTCTAACCAATAATGCGGAACGCTTCCCAAGAATGGACGGGTCTACGTCCCGGAAGCACTCGACCACGTGGTCGACCAAGGTCCATTCACCTCATCAGAATACGGAAATGCTTTGAACGGGAACAAAACAAAGCATTTCCGTATTTTTGCTGCTACAACAACAACAATAACAACAACAATAATGCGGAACGCTAGGGACAACAATTCATCAAATTAAAACGAGCATTAAACCAAAAAGGGCCGAATTGGACGACCAGGTACGGGTTATTCATTTCAATGCCCAGCCATGTGTTGCGTTACCCGTTAAAACCTATTTGGAAAATAGCGGATGGTAAGTTTTATTCCATCTGCCCAGACATTGCTCTTCCGACTGCCACTTGCTTCAATCAATTCAGAATGCCGTGCTCGGAATATGTTTCACTTCAATTGAAAGTATCAAAAATTGTGTCAAAACGTTCTTGGCTCTCAAACGATGAACATTTCTATTGGGATGGAATTCATACACCTCCTCAAAGATAGCAATAAATATATTGTAGCAATTTTTTTTAAATAAAATCTCCTAAAAATTCGATAATCAGCCAAAAAAGAAATAAACGAAAATGTTCTTTCCAAAAGATGATATTTTTTAACTATTTTTTATGAAATTGCTCCACTGCATTATACATACTACGTACTACTACTTTCACACGAGTGGTGCTATTGAAGCAAAATTGAAGACTACAACTACATACTACTCTTATTACTACCAACTACTACTACTACTACTACTACATATTATAAATATTATATACATACTGGACTGGTTTATTATTATTTGGCATTGAAATAAAATTTACTTCAATTATTGTGAAAGAGTAGGAGGTTTTTCTTTTTTATTTACAAATGTAATGTACGAAATTTTCACAACTACCATTATTGCTTTACCAGCGCTTTCCAGATTGAATTTATATACAATGATCATTTATTATTTTTTTTTTTTTTTTCTATATATGCGTACAATAAATCAAAACCAAACAAGAAAAGGCGTAACAGCATATCTGGATCGTCTGGTTGGGTAACTTTCTATATTGCAATCAATTGTTTGGGGAATAAAAATAGTCAAAAAACAAAAAACAAAAAAAATAGTATAAACAAAAAGACGCAAATTGATCGGATTAAGGTTCAATAGACGAGGCATTTGATGAACAAGATAGATGATCAATTTGATGTTGTTGTTGTTGTTGTTGCTGTGGTTATTGTTGTTAAATATTGTCGTTACCAGTTGTTGGTTTATGGTTGCAGTTGAATTGAATTGACCAAAGACCATATGTACGATACTAATGTACCTGTACTGTAACTTCATATAGATGTACATATGATATGAACATACCGTGTACATGTGGCGCAACGAAAGTGAATGTGTAGAGTGCTGATACATGTTCACACACACCACACACACATATATACTAGTCGTATGTGTGCGCATATGCAATGTCATTGCAACTGCAAGTGCCGTTATGTGGCCGGATGGAACTTGGAGATCATGTTCATATCAGTTGTATAGTTGACATCCGTTGAACTGGCAGCAAGCACTACGTACGAGCAATTCGCTATTGTTTCTTGTTAATATTCATTTACGATCTACATACTATACACGCGTAGACGTTCACGAAATCGACGCCATCATACCAATACATATGTTGGGCCAAAAGAAATGTTCTCGAAAAAATTATTTTACATTACGCTTTTCACAATTTCATATATTTCACATACGTTGTAAGTGTGCAGCAGCAGCAAGTAAACAGTATAATTATAACGTAGCGTATATTATTTTGCCACCAATGATAATATTACATTAATTTCCAATAAAGTGTGATTTTAGTGTTAAATTTAATATTCCATAAATATCATTAATAGTTGTGTGAACATGAAGTGATAAATTTTTCTCAGTACATGTGCCCCACAGTGATATCTATTCACATAAATATTTTTATATATTGAATTATATTGACTATTTGATACTAAGTTATTGCAGGAATAAAAAGAAAAATATTAATTGATTCGTCAAGTTTCAAATTTACGCTATTCATTTTTATTATTTCGAATAAAATTAAAAAAATATTTTTATTTCTGAGCCAAAAAAAGAACAAATAACGAATACAGAGTGCTACAGTAATTATAAACTTTTCAAGTTGCCTAGGGGATGTTGCAGGTCTGGACAAATATTACGCAAATCCAATTATTTCTTTTAATTTTTACCAAAAATTCAAGCACTTCAACCTAAAAGTTGTTGAATTTAATTCAACAGACTTCTTCAGAAAGATCGTGCTGAATACTTTTCTTCTAGTTTACGATAGCAAACCATACGGTGAGACGTTTAGTTGTCTTCCATTGATGAAGGTGATATCTCAGGATGTGTGGGCCCAATATGTTGCCAGTGATTAATCTTAAATCAATTTCGTTAAAAACTGTCAGACTGGAAGCTGTGGTCTAAGAACAGACATGTTCTTCCAGCAGGAGTTTTAGAGGTTTTTGCCCAGCTTTCAACGAGTAAATGGATGGGCAATAATTTGGCATGTATGTAATGAAATGCAGATCCCATTTTGGATAGTTCGTCTACAAGCTCATTTCCAACAATTCCGTGAGGTCCCAGAACCCAAATAAGGGTGACTTTATATAAAGCGGACAGACTCAGTGGTATCCCGGAGCACTCTGCTAAAAGAATAGCTCCATAAGCATAGAATGGAAGCTGATGATCACTGAAGCCTTTAGAGATTTGTCGTGGTATATTTGCAAAAGTTGCACTTGGCAAAATCCCAGCTTTGAAGATACTCGACTAAGAGGTACGACAAATCTACTGGTTGTTACAAATATATCCATATCAACACCAATCGTCCATCTTAAACCCATCTGTGTACCAACTGACAGACTGTTTATATGAAGTTATATGAAGCATGAGGGATCTTCCCTTCCTTTCATGTTTTCCTGAAAAGATGACCCGGAAGTCGCTGCCAAGATATCTACTCATTCGAACAGTCACTGTATAAATCGAAATGTCAAATATTTCATTGAGGAATCTGCAATCTTAGGACTCTAATTGCTGTATTCTTTCAAATGAAATCGTGTCGCGAAAAATTATCTTAACTTTTATCGCTCACAATAAATTGCAGATAAACAAATAAACTTCTCACATTTCAGAAAGTCTTGAACCCGTATAAAATTTATCAAAACGAGGGTTTAGCAGAACGTCGAAAATTTGAGGTTGTATGAAACGTTTTGGAATGTTATGCATTGTATTAAACTGAGCCAACAACATTCATAATGTTACTTAAAAAATGCGTTTTTTTAATTTTCTCTTTTTTTGATAACGATTCGCTCATGGAGTATTATATTTTTAATGAGGCTAAGGTTATAAATGCAATCTTTTTTTTTTACATATTCCAAGGGTGTTGTGATCAAAATAATTTAATTACTTAAATATTTGAAGAAAATATATTTATTTAATTGTTTATAAACTTTATGTAGAAACTCTAATTGTACGTTACATAAATACTATTGCATGCATTTGCTATGAAACAACGCTATGAAAGCAATTTAAATGTTATAATATTCAATACATAAATTATTTCAATTGGCATCTCTAAATTATACATAAATATTTGTTAAAGTAATTTTCAATACATTTGTAATACATATTTTAACTAAGATGAATACTATTAAAAAAATATGTTGTATTTACAACCAGCCTGACAACAATTTGAAAATTATCCCGTGAAAGTTGATTTACCATATATGTGAATATGTATGTAAATTTTTATATCATACCAGAGAACTGCATGATCATATTTATACAATATTTTATAGGTAACTCATTCGTTTGCTAGAAATTAATCATAGCTGAGCTCATATTTGATGAGACTGATTTATGAATAAACACAAATCATGATCATAACATTCGTAGAATTCGTAGAGCTCATGAAACGAGTGAGTTGGTGCACATCTCTGATGTATACATATATACTCATACATACTTGAATATGCTTTTAAATTGACTTGTTTGCATACCTGAGAGAGTTTTCTTTTAATAACAATAGCAGATATATAAATTTCGAATATTGTAAATGCAAAATTATCATATTAACAAATATATGATTTTACAAACTGAATAATAATATGTTGCAGGACATATTTATAAGTATGCATTAAAAAATAAATTAGCAAGTTACCAATTTTCATTCTATTTGACTTGTATTGTTAGAGCTACAAACAGTTTTCCAATCAGGAGTGTTACTACGGGTTAAAATTTGTCATTATTGCAGCGAATAACGATCTTGTGCTTTTACAGTGTGTTCCATTAAGACGAGTGGTACTTTGATTTTGAATATAACGCCAACGGTTCGGAATTTTTCCAAATATTTTATTTCGTTCGAAAGGTCATACCATAGGATTATGTGTGGAAAATTATTTCGCGGATATGTTCACCACGAATCACTGATGTAATACTGCTTTTTAAGCCTGGAATCATTTCCAAATCATTCACTTAGACTTTATCCTTCATGTAACCCCACAGAAAAAAGTCGAACGGAGTCAAATCGCATGACTTTGGCGGCCAATTCACATCACCGCGACGAGAAATTACACGGTTCGAGAATTTGCGACTCAAAAATTCCAAATTGAGGCGAATTGTATATGGTGTAGTGCCCTGGTGTAGCGTCCTGTTGATATCACATATCGTCCAGACCCTGAGCTTCAACCTCCGGCACAAAACAATCCTCCAACATAGTGTGGTACCGCTCAGGATTGACATTTTCGGTGTTTTTGTCCTCATTTTCGAAAAAATACGGCCCGATGATGCCTCCGATCCTCAAAGCGCACCAAAGAGTGACTCGCGGTGGATGCATTGACTCCTCAACGATAACGTGTGGATTTTCGAACCCCAGATGCAGTTTTGCTTGTTAACATAGCAGTCGAAGTGGAAATGAGCCTCGTCCGGAAAGATATTTTTTTTTTTTGGAAAAAATCATCATCTTCAGTAATCATATGCAGGAAATGTACGGCGTTGTGCATGGTCACGAGGCAACAGCTGCTGCGTCATTTGGACTTTATGCGGGTATAACTTCAAGTCAAAACGCAAAATTCGATGCATGGAGGTTGCGGTAATGGCCAATTGTTACGAACGATGGCGAACAGACATTTCGGGGGATTCGAAGACACTTTCACTTTCGGCAGCAATATTCTCAGCACTGCGTGCACTCCGCACTCTGGTTGGCTTCGGAACATCAAGTACGGACCCAGTTGGAAAAAATTTATTCACAATGTTGCGCACAGTTGTTTCACTAATGTGGTGATTGCGACTCCATTTTTGGTGAATCGATCATAGCGTTTGCACCATCGACTTTGAATTTAAGATTCAAAAATCGACGATTTCAATGCGTTCTTCTTTCGTGTAGCGATCCATAACTAAAATCCTATACTGTCACGATAACAATGACACAAAATATGGCGGAAACGGGTCGATAATACAGATTTTAATCGATAACAAATTACCACACCTACTATTGGAGCACACTGTATATTAGTTACAAGTGTTTAATTTATTTGCAGAAAATACTATTTTATATATGAAAATATATTACAAATGAATCACAATAATAAGTTGACCTCTTTTGGGAAATTACAATTTTTTTAATTGTCATAATGCTTCAAGCCAACATATATAATGAGTTTTGAAATTTTAAAGCTAACAACTGCTTCAAATATACTCAGGCACTGTAACTAGCAGCAAAAATTGTCATATGTTTTCTTTCTTCTCAATGCTTATGTTCTTAAAACCTTTAAAGATGGCTTTTTCCCAACATATTTCATTAATTCTCATTTGCTGAACGGTTCTACGAAACGATATGGTTTTGATAGTTCCTTGCGGCCATATTGCAAATATAATATAATGACATCTGCTGTCAGTTAACATCAGTAAGTGCCTGTTCACATTGGCCTGCCCAGACGCAACTGTGCGAGCGAGATAGGTAGAAAAGTAGGCAGTAAGAAAATGATGAAAGTTTTGCGCCGAAAATCCAATCCAAAATTAAAAATCGGCGCAACGACCTATGTTCTCTGTCCAAAGTGTTCCGATTATGACGACTATGCTCACAAATTTTTAGACGTTGAAGCGATAACATCAATAAGAAGCGTTCTATATTAGGGTTGTGCGATTAATTGTTTGTTCATAAAGTCTGATTAATCAAATTATTCGACAAATCAATTCGCTTGATCAAAATTATGATTTATCAAAATTGAAATTGTTCGATTAATCAGAATTTTGATTAATCGCAATCATTTTCATTTATTTTTTCTTTATTTATGAAATATTTGAAATATTATCAATATTTTGAAAATTTTTTTAGAATAATTTCTATTTTGAATAATCAAAATCATGATCATTCGATTAATTTCATATTTGATTAATCGAATACTTTGATTAATCAATACAAACGATTAATTGCACAGCCCTACTTTATTCCAAAATTCCAATTCCACTGTAGCATTTTAGTTGAAATAAAACCGGCGCAATTGCATTGATGTGATCACAGCGTTCATGGATATACCGTTCATGGGAAAGCTAATGTAAACAGGCACTAAAGTTTGTCATTTCATCACGAACAAATATACGATGTCATATCGGTCGGTAAACGTTCAAAGATTTGTTGAAAATTCAAAAAGGTTTTGTTACTCATAAATCGCAAAATCATATTTTCGAATAGAACCCTTTTTTTTTTTTAAATGCAACGTAAATGTGCAAAATAGACACCATTAGCGTGAAACAGACGCTGAAGTGTTTCTTAAAGCACATTTGATCGTCATTTATTGTGAATTATGGTAAGGTATCATCATTTGGGGCGTAATTCTTAAGAAATATGGAAGGCTGACGTAATTGATTCACCTTCTATAAGAAGAGTCAAGATGGGCATTTGAACTATATATTGTTCAAATCACTTTTAAACCCAATCATTTTGGAAGCACTTCCCTCCCTCGGATCACCAAATGTCATCCATCACCAAATTCCGATCGAATTCGGCTGCTGGTTTTCAATATGTTTTACTATGTCGACTTGAGCGTAATTGTCAGTGGTTTCACTTTATTCGAAACTCACCAGCAACACATATAGGCCCAAAGATCTTCCAAAAGATATTTCTTTCGAAAATTCCAATCATTTTGTCACACCTGGAGATTATCCAAACTGTTCCGCAATATCGAAATCGTTTGTGGCTTTTACACAGAGGGAAAGCTCAACTGATCATTTCCTGACTTATCGAAATGTTGGGAAAAGTGCAAAAAGAACATAGTTGAGATATAAATTTTACTCAAGTAGAGTAAAGATAAAATTCATATAAAATGGTCTGATGCCTTTTCCATAATCAAATGAAACCGCAATGCAAAGCATGTTTAAGAATTCATTACCCAATTATTCACACAAATACACACACACTTACTCGAACATAAATGCTATCAAAGTTTTGAAATCACGTTGATGACTTCAAGCATCGTTAACGTTTTCTTGAAGGCTTATTGCATGTACACACACTATGTACACTTCGTATATAAGATAGCATGACAGAAAGTAAGCTAATACATATGTACAACAGTGATAAAATATAAAAAAATATAAAGAAATGTAGGTGAAGCGCATCTGCAACTGCAACTTATAAATAAATTTGTTCAATTTCAGCGAATAAGAAAGCCAAGCTATTGAATGGAGCTGGAGCTGGAGCAGGAGGGGTAGGAGGAGGGGGTGCAGTTTCAACAACAGTGCAAACGACAGCGACAGCTGCATTGGAAACAGCAATAATTAACAATGTATCGCATAGTGAGAAGAACGTCAGTTGCTGTAATGGCAACGGTCCACATTATCCACACATACAGAGCAGCAGCAACAACTGCAACTACAGTTATCAGAATCGCAATAGCACACATTATCAACAGCAAAATCATCATCAGGCATATGCTGCACACCACTACCAGCTGCAGCAACACCAACACCAGCATCATCATCTGCACCAGCCGTATCCGCCGATATATGGCTCATCTGCGGAAGATCACTATGAATTGCAACAGGCCCAATACGGTTATAACAATCCAAATGCTCCCCTTGGCCAGAGTCCACGTCCCGGTGGTCCGAATTTAGTGAATAAACAACTTGTTCTGCCATTTGTGCCACCCAGCTTCCCTAATAACACGCAAGATGGCGTTGCACATCTAATCAAACCATCTGAGTATCTGAAGAGCATCAGTGATAAACGTTCGTGTCCGTCGTCGGCCAGGTAAGTGAAAATTACAAGCATATGTATGATATGTAATGATGAAGCTGCAAAACGATAACTGTTCAAAATGCATAATTTTCATTTCTTCGCTTCATGCAACATACACGAATGCACACAGTGCACAGTGCTCTTTCCAATTAACACTATGTATGAATGTATGCACTGGATCTACGGTGGATTAACATTAGATTGAGTTTGGTTTCTGTTTTCTGTTCAGCAACTGGCTGGATGGCTGCTCAATTAAGTATGCATGAAATTATGCGTGCACCGTAAAATTTATTTGCACTTGCTTTCAAGTGTATGCAGCTTTGCAACATTTAATTGTAATTGTGTGATTTGATTTTACTTGCAATCTCAATATCTGACTGGCTGACTATGAGTAGGATTTGCCAAAAATTCAACGCACTCATTTAGTTTGCGATCGCGCGTTGGCGGTACCACAAAACGGCACTAAACGTACAATGATATTACAAACGCGTCATTATTTTCCGAAGAGGTCAGTCCAAGTGAAAGTTTCCACTGAAACGGATGATAATTGTTTACACATGAAACGCTCAACTAACAATTTAATTAGTTCTTCTTATGAGCTGATGATTGAATTTGTTCGTGTGCATTACAAATTGCTCATTCCCTAATTGGTCAAAAATGTCATAATTTCAACCATTGGTGTTTTATAAATTGTTGTAGTTTCGAATTGAACTAAAAAGCACAAAAAAATTTTTCGAAATGGTTTAAATATTACTTTCTATTTGTTGTACAATTTCATGTTATTATACGAAAGCCTTGGAGTCCGCATATCTTTTAGATTGCCGGACCACTGAAGTGTTTTTCAGGCAGAAGTGTTGGCAATTAATGAAAGTGGCTTCACTGTGGGTTTATAACACGTATGGACAGTGATATTTTCACTGACAACCAAGCAGCTATCATAGTCATAGAATCATTCTGAGTTCAACGCACGTTGATACTTCATGGAACGAGACAGTAGATGAGCTAGCAAGGAACAGCACAATGTACAAATTCACTCCAGAGTCCATAGCTAACCTTTTAAGTGAGTGTCTCCACACGTTCAGCGCAGACAGACTCATCTAGGCAACCCCTTCCAACACGAACTCATAGAATACCATCTAGGGAACATGTTACTCTCTTCACCTCAGGATGGTATTCAATATGAATGGAGTAGGACTTATTTTCTTCTAAGTGTGATCGCTGTATTGCCCACATATACTACCGCCTGGTAGTATCAACACATAAAATAATCTAGAAGTGTCAAAGTAATCACTTGCCAGCACCACTTCACGAAATGATTTGTTCGTCGAACTTCTATCTGTGATATTTTCTACTTATTTTTTAAACATCGGATTCCTTAGGTTAGCGCAGCTCTTCTGAAATCATTAGATCATTATGATGATTCTATGGCTGCTATCGAATCGACTCATTTGAGTCTCTCTCAACAAAGTCACACTGTTCACTGTTCACTACAATTGTTCAATTTTATAAGAGTCATTTCTTTTTTTCCACGCAAACTCCAATGTCGGATATTTTTATAAATCGAATTAAATGTATTTGATATTATCACTAAAAATTTTTACCAACCAAATTCAATTTCGCATATTTTTATGAACCCAACTATAACAACAGATCTACGGATACCGAAGACTACATGCAAATACAAGTTTCGAATCAGCATCCAATTGGTTTTGAGCCTCCAAAACCACCGCCGCCACCACCACTACCCATAACGCCACTCATTAATGGCGAAAAACTGAATGGAACAAAGTCGACCAGTGTAATGGTACAAGGAAATCCTGATACTGCCACACGGAAGCAACATCAACCCCTTTCAGCTATATCGATACAGGATTTGAACAGTGTACAGGTAAAAGCATTATAACTAATAATATCGCGTAGGTACTTGGATTCTATGAGATTTCCTACATTTCAGCTCCGTCGAACGGATACACAAAAAATACCAAAACCCAATCAAATGCCCGCACGTAGTTTAAGTATGCAGTGCCTTTCGTCCACATCAGATACCTACTTGAAAACCGATCTAATAGCCGAGCTGAAAATATCAAAAGACATACCGGGCATTAAGAAGATGAAAGTGGAAAAACAAATGGCCAATCGTATGGATTCAGAACATTATTTGGAAATAACAAAACAATTCACAGCCAACAATTATGTGGATCAGGTGAGCAGGAAGAAATTAGGCCATTGCCAAAATGACGGACACTTTAAACATTTGCAAAGATTTACTTACAGATACCCGAAAAGGATCAAGCGGGTAATATTATACCAGACTGGAAACGACAAATGCTGGCCAAAAAGGCAGCCGAACGAGCTAAGAAAGAATTCGAAGATCGCATGGCGAAAGAAGCTGAAAATAGACGCCTCTCACAGATTCCACAATGGAAACGTGATTTGCTGGCGAGACGTGAAGAAACGGAAAATAAATTAAAGTGAGTCAATTAGAGAAAATGCATTCATCTACTACTATTTTTTTTATATCTGGGGTCTGTTACAGAACTTCAGTGTATACACCTAAAATAGAGGAGAATAACCGAGTAGCGGATACTTGGCGTTTAAAGAATCGTGCTTTATCAATCGATAATATAAGCATGGTGTCTTGCACAACGGAGATAATAACTTGCCAGACTGCCACAAGCAATAAGGAGAATGCCACCGCCTATCAAGAACAAAATGTTGGAAATATGGCCAGTGATATAGAAAAACCATCCGAAGAGGAGAAACAGCAGCAGCAGTGTGACGATGACGATGATAATAATAATAATATAATACCATGGCGAGCACAATTGAGAAAAACAAACAGCAGACTAAGTCTTGCTTAGTAATATTTTTATGTGGAGAACGTATTGTATAAGAAAATAGTAATCCATACAAAATCCTTGATCAAATTAAATTTAAGATTTTTTTTTTTTGTTTTTGTAAAAAGCAGTACATACATAAATCATTAGCTTACATGTCATTACAGCTCCATCACTAATTTCCTATTGCATTTGAAATGGAGTAGAAGACAACATTGTACATTTTACCTATACATACATACTTACATACAAACACATACTTACTCGTACATACAATTATTATCCTTTGGGG
Source organism: Megamerina dolium (assembly GCA_963854835.1). Taxonomy (NCBI): domain Eukaryota; kingdom Metazoa; phylum Arthropoda; class Insecta; order Diptera; family Megamerinidae; genus Megamerina; species Megamerina dolium. The sequence goes on from OY978527.1 coordinate 46,123,964, forward strand.
GATTTTGGTGCAACATCGTGTTTTTTTATTTTTATTATTTTTTTATTTTTTTGTTTTTTTATTTTACTAATTCTAAACATAGAATATGAATTAGGTATATACTTGATTTCGAAAATTTTGTAGCATTTTTATTCTCGTTGCATTTCTAGAAATTTCATAATGCAGCTAATTGTATTTATATTCTCAATTTGTTATTTTATTGTTATTCATAATCCAATAATCAAAAATAATAACAAAACTTTTGAAAAATATTTATGTTTTGTGTTTTAATTTCAATATTGAAGATGATAATAAAATATCTGAAAATGATTGGCGGAAATTATCACTCTCATGAAATCTAGTGTTAATTATGCACCAACTTGCTTGAATGATAATATGAACACGACTCCATCGCTGAGAAGGTAGACTCCCATAAAAATGAAATCCCTACACATCGAAATACATAGCGAGCCCTCTAAAGATGCGCTAAACTTTCACAATCTATATAAATTCAAAACAGTCAACCACTACACTACTTTTTTGTTCAAAAAAGTAGTGCGAGTAGCATGGATTCCCTTTATTAACAAAATTGAACATACACCTACATTTTCAATAAGGTACTCGCTCAACATTCAACAAAGCTTGGTCAATTTAAGGAGTAACACCAAATAGCAGGTAACAGACGAGGCAAACACCTAAAATGGCATTGTGTGGCCATTACAAGGATACTACAATATTTTATGCAGAATTGTACGCTACAAACTCCACTATAATCACATAGTTTTACCATAACACAAATCACAAGAATCAGCAAGACAGCAAGACTTATCTAAGGACTCTAAAATAGGCAATGTTTTCAAATAAAAATCAACACACAAATGTCACCATAACCTCACGGAACTGGACGTGAGGAACGGGAGCCAGTACAAAGGGCTTGCAGTAGCAACAGGGCGTATACGCAAGATTAAAGCACAGGTACCCTTTTCCGGGAGGCAACAACAGTATTACAAGTACCGTAATAATTGATGGGCAAAAGCAAACCCCAATGAATTGAATATGCGGCAGCCGAGAAGGTTTGTTGACCAAGGGCGTATTACGTTAGATACTCCTCTGAACGTCTGCAGAAAAGATAACGAACTCTATACTGGACTGCTAACAGGTCACTGTAGACTCAATTACTACTTGAAGAAATGAATCTGATATACAATGTCTCCTGTCGACTCTGTCTAGAGATTCAGGAGGTCGTTAGCTGTGGCTCAGAGCACAGATTTAATTACTTAAGAAGTCGAATCATAGTCCTATGCAAGGTGTTTGGTCCTATTTGTGGCGAGTATCGAATAAGGTACAACCATGAACTGTATGAGCTGTTTGCCGACACCGAGATAGTAAAGCGCATTAAAATTCAGCGGCTGCGCTGGCAAGGTCATGTCGAGCAAATGGAAAAACACGCTCCTGCTAAGAAGGCGTTATTATCGGAACCTCCTGGTGGACGACGCGGAAGGGGAAGACCTAACCTCCGGTGGAAAGATCAAGTACTGGAGAACTTGTCAACGCTTAGAATTTCTAAATGGCGCCAATTAACGAAGCTAAGAGCTGGCTGGCGAAGCATGCTATATTCGGCCTAAATCAATTTTCGGTTATAATAACCACATAAGTAAGTAAGTAAGTGGAATCATAAGTTCCAATCGCCTAATTAAAATAATGCCATAGTCTAGAATATATAAGTAATAGGTTAGAGTTAAGTGATGGATAGGAAAGACCCTACCCTGTGCCAAAAGGTCAGTAGTAATAAGCATGGAAGCAGAGGAGAATCGTGATTCGTCAATGGCTGCACACAATAAGAAAATATTAAAAAAATACTACTCACTCCATAAAATAATCACCTAAATGGTTGACCCAGCAGAATAAAAAAATATAAAAAAAAATTCGAAAGTTTTCGAGAGAAAAGCAATGTAGAAGTTCTGAAAAACAATAACTGCTTTATGGTGCAACCACGGAAAATTAAATTTGTAACTACGACTATCATGAAATAGCTTTTTCCAACCAATGCAGATTTTCCTCTAAGGAGGAAGAGATAATGGAGCGAAATGCCAGCCCTGCTCAACTTCTTAAAAGGAATTAATTATCATTATAGTCTAGACAGACGGCAGCGTTAAACCGGATGAACGGCAAACTTCATCCGAATAAAATACTAACCTGACAGACGACAGTATTGCGGATTAATTAAACAGCTAATTGCTGTTTTATAAGGTCTGCGCACTTACACTACTATCACTATCAATTTTGGTCATCTGTCACTCTCGATATGAGAAAATCTACAAGAAGTACGTGAACTGAAAACTATCAGAAACTTATAAATTGACATTCACAGTTCGTAATTGACAGCTGGACTTATTTGTTCGCCAGCGCTTTTCATGTCGAAAACTGTTAACAATTGTTGAAAGTTTTTTTGTTAGCTAACATACCCATTGTTTTGTAAGTTGGATCGAGAAGAAATTCACAATAGAAATCTTTCTGCAGTGTTGCCATCGAAAATTGCCCTAATCCTCTTTAATTTTGAGAATTAACTCGTTGAATTAATGCTCAATTAGTTGCAGTTAATGCCAGAGTTAATTCGAATTAAATCGTTAATCCGTATTAACGCTGCCGTCTGTCAGGGCTATTAGTAGCTCAGTGGTTAGTATGTTCGCCTTCTGATCTGTAGGTCGTGGTTCAATACCCGGCTGATGCATAACAAATTTAATATCGAAAAGATTTTTCTTTCGAACGGTACCCACCTGTCGGCAAGCAATTGGTAATTCTTCCGACAGTAACAACTTGCCATGAAAAAGCTTCTAAAAAGAACTCTGTGACAAAGCTCAGAAAAAGTGATGTCACAAGTGTTCTGCCGTTCGGAACCGGCTAAAATAAGTAGGTCCTCTCCAATACTGTCCAAAATTTAAGACGCACAACAGTAATGGAAGAGAAGCTCGGCTCGGCTCGGCTCGGTACCCACCTGTCGGCAAGCAATTGGTAATTCTTCCGACAGTAACAACTTGCCATGAAAAAGCTTCTAAAAAGAACTCTGTGACAAAGCTCAGAAAAAGTGATGTCACAAGTGTTCTGCCGTTCGGAACCGGCTAAAATAAGTAGGTCCACTCCAATACTGTCCAAAATTTAAGACGCACAACAGTAATGGAAGAGAAGCTCGGCCAACTAGCCCTTTGGGGCTTTAAATGGCGCGAAATGCCTGCCCTGCTCAACTTCTTAAAAGGAATTAATTATCATTATAGTCTTAGACAGACGGCAGCGTTAAACCGGATGAACGGCAAACTTAATCCGAATAAAATACTAACCTGACAGACGGCAGTATTGCGGATTAACTAAACAGCTGATTGCTGTTTTATAAGGTCTGCGCACTTACACTACTATCACTATCAATTTTGGTCATCTGTCACTCTCGATATGAGAAAATCTACAAGAAGTACGTGAACTGAAAACTATTAGAAACTTGTAAATTGACATTCACAGTTCGTAATTGACAGCTGGACTTATTTGTTCGCCAACGCTTTTCATGTCGAAAACTGTTAACAATTGTTGAAAGTTTTTTTGTTAGCGAACATACCTATTGTTTTGTAAGTTGGATCGAGAAAAAATTCACAATAGAAATTTTTCTGCAGTGTTGCCATCGAAAATTACTCTAATCCTCTTTAATTTTGAGAATTAACTCATTGAGTTAATGCTCAATTAGCTGCAGTTAATGCCAGAGTTAATTCGAATTAAATCGTTAATCCGTATTAACGCTGCCGTCTGTCAGGGCTGTTAGTCTTGTAGGATCCACAGTAGGATGGGTGCCGTAGCTCAGTGGTTAGTGTGTTCGCCTTCTGGTGGTACAAGTGTGGTACAATACCCGGCTGATGCATAACAAATTTAATATCGAAAAGATTTTTCTTTCGAACGGTACCCACCTGTCGGCAAGCAATTGGCAATTCTTCCGACAGTAACAACTTGCCATGAAAAAGCTTCTAAAAAGAACTCTGTGACAAAGCTCAGAAAAAGTGATGTCACAAGTGTTCTGCCGTTCGGAACCGGCTAAAATAAGTAGGTCCACTCTAATACTGTCCAAAATTTAAGACGCACAACAGTAATGGAAGAGAAGCTCGGCCAATGAGCCCTTTGGGGCTTTAAGTGCCACATATTTATTTTTTATTTTAGGATCCACAGTACTGTGCTAATACAGGTTTCTTATGAAACAATCGGATAAGATATTTTTGGATAGTTCTAGCGATAATGTATCTCTTTTTCTTACCAAAAGTGGCTAGTGCTACGAATTGTAATTCCTACATATTATTCCAAAAAGAAATCATAAAAGAACCTCAAATAAAATACAACAATAATAACAATGACAATGTTCTCGTGCATATGTAACTAATTTACAAATTATTTATTTAGTAAATGTTAATCCACATAATTAATGGAGTTTCTCATATTTATTTACTGGTCAATTTTGAGCACTCTACCACGTTACTTGGAAATTGTGTAAAGGTGGTGGTCAATTTGTTTGTAGCATCCATCACACAGTCATTCGTATCAGCACCAATATTGGGCACCTTTTTCGTTAATTTGACAGTTTTTTCAACTTGTTTCTTCAAGGTTCTTAACTTTTTCAACAACTTCGCGAAACATTTTGCTGGAGATTTCTTATTTCCATCGACTGCGTCATTATAGTTATTATTATTGCAAACATTTTCATTTAGATGAATAATATCGTTGCAGGTATTAATGATATCTGTGCACGCAGTAATTACTGCTTGAATTTGTTTCAAGGATTCGACACCGCAAAATTTCACATCGGCAATATATCGCTCTGCGACGTTTTTAATGTTAGTCACGTATTTAATTGTGCAATTGATACCCTTTAGAGTGCGTAATGATTTGCGAAGAGCCCAGTAAGATTTACTAAAGATACTGAACTCCTCGGGAACGACCTTAGCGAAGTCTTGGGGCTTGAATATTTCAATGTCCAAATTATCCGATACATCTGGTGAATCAGCAACGTTTGCCTGGAAAAATTTTCGGAAAATTAAATTGTAAAGATCAAAATGTTTCTAAACTCTATAGCCTTTGTTCTTACACTGACAGTGACCACACTTAGGGTTACTAACAAAGCTAAAATTGTGAATTTCATGATAACTGATTTTGTATTCAACAACTTTGAAATTGTAAACAAATATTTTCTGTGCAGGGTTTTTATAAACTCATACATATTTTTACATTTCATACTTTATCAAAGTGCTATACATATACATACATTTGTAAGTACTTTAATGATAAGCAAAAACAAATTAGCAGGTGTCCATCGTTTGATTTATTTAATTTAAAATTATTATTTTTTATCATAATTATTTAACAAATTTTCGTAGCGACTTTTTTAGGTGCTCAATTATATGAATTAATCTTATTAAACGATAAGGTGATATCTTGTTGTATGACTTTCAATATCCATTATTATGATGGGGCAGGTAGAGGGCAACTTCATATAATTCATTGGCACTATCATCAACAATCTAACATTACTGTTGAGCATGCTAGCCGTATGTAAGTATGTATATTATTATTATCACTGGCCATTTCTAATTTGTTAAATCCAGAAAATCTAATAATGAGACAGACGAAAATGTGAAAATACAAAATTCTACCAAATTTGTTGAATTTTCATAATCTTTTTTTATTTTTAACAGATAAAATATAAAAAATATTCCCAAGGTGATACATCGGCTAATAAAAATGCTCGCAATGTTGAAATGATAAATCAATGAAGGTGTTAAACTTAAACCGTACTTGAAGCCTTACTTGAAAAAAATTCAAATATTTCTTTCATTAGATAACTCGAGTTAAGGATGCATGCAATCAACGTGAATCACTTTTTCTTTAGCGATGCCACAGTGACGGATTTAGGGGTAGATATTGAGGGTTATTCTTGAGTTGGACCCTAGTTATTTCCGACAAATGGCACAATATTTTGAAACGTACTATGGCACGGATTTTTGTTTGATAGATGTATTTCTTGCAGGTACTTATCTAACATACAAAGGCCTAACATACATAGGCCTGAGCCTTTTATTGACACATTGGATCAGGGTGGTAAAAGTCTTTATCTGACTATCTTTGATTTTTTTTTTGAAAATAGGTGCAACACTACCAGTGTCCGTTGCAATGAGTGAAAAATCTTATGATATCTTATACATTTCATATCGAAAAGATTTTTCTTTCGAACGGTACCCACCTGCCGGCAAGAATTGGCAATTTTTCCGGCAGTAACAAATTGCCAAAAATACTTTTTCAAAGAGCTCTGTGGCAAAGCTCAGAAAAAGCGATGTCACAAAGGTTCTGCCGTTCGGAACCGGCTAAAATAAGTAGGTTCCTTCTAATACTGTCCAAAAATTTAACAAGCACAAGAGCCCATTGTGATACCACAAGCTCGGTGGTATCACAATATGCCTTTCTGGCCTAAGGGTCTCCTCTCAGAGAGAGGGCAGCCACATAACCTAACCTAACCTCCGTTAGAACTCTCCCTAACGTATTTACCTTATATTATTAAAAAAACGATAAGCACATACGATATTAATACTAATCGAGCATGTTCATGTTGAGCCATAAATGCGCATTTAGCACATTTAGCCTAAATGCTACTCTAAACGTACATTTATCCATACAAAATTCTCTACCTAAATGCAACTTCTTTCTGCAATTAGAATTTAATTGTTAAAAACAACTCTGCTATCTTCGATTATGTTTCGAACAAGGTTTACTGAAGAAAAATGCTGCAACTAGCCACCGACGAAACGTACGTACGTACTTGCCGTACGTAAGAACATACAAAATTGCATTGATTCTCTCCGCTACGAGCAACGTCTACGTCACCGTCATACGGTAGTGAGTTTTCGTTAACACGACGTTCCCATAAGATTGGTCGTGTCAGCTGACACGTTCTACGTTTTTACGTCGGTGGCTAGTTGCAGCATAAGTGGTAGCATTTTTGTTTCTTTACATTATATCATACATTTGCATACATGTACATTTTGATTCGGTATAATTTTGTAAGTTAATTTATTGTATTCAAATAAAAGTTAAAAAGTTAGTTAAAACCTCCCATTGGATGTACAGTAGATTACGGATAAATGCACGACGGATAAACGCAAAAGCCGCATAAGTGCACCGAATCTGGAATTCATAAGCATTTTTTGTACTTTTACATAGAAAAATGCACGGATAAGTGCAACACGCATAAATGCAAAAACCGCATAACTACACAATTTTTTCCAACCTAAAAGTGCCTTTTTAATACAGCATTGTACGTATAAATGCAAAACTCTTTTTTGAATGTAACTCTGTAAAATGGAGCAAGAAAAGGAAAATCAGCTGATGTTATTTGCGTTTGCTTCGTTGACTGAAGAAGATTTTGTTTCTTGTGGGTGAGCTACATTTTTAAATTAGTTTTGAATTGGAAATATTTTATATACATATGTGATTTAATGTACTTCATACAGGTAACCATGAGCTCCAAGCACACATTGAGCGTGAAACAAAAACTAAAATTAATTGAATCTTTTAAAGCTGGCTGCAGTCGGAAGGCCCTGGCTGAAAAATACCAGGTCAATATTTCAACAATTTCGCGCGTCTTGAAAAATCAACAAAAATATGAGGCTATTAGCACCAGTCATGGGAACATCACACGAAAACGCTTTGCAAAAATTTAACTTTTAGTTTTTAAGATTGCTTTTTCAAGCTGAATTGATGTTTTGTTATTTAAAAAGGTTTACATATGATACAATACGGAAAAATTTGTAAACACACATGAATATGTACCTCAAAGATATACAACTTTGTGATATTTTATTTTAAGTATTTTTTAAACTGAACTGATTTTGAGGTTTTCACAGAAAAGTTTTATGAATACATAATTGGAATAAAAGCAAACATAAAGCACTGTGATTTAATTGTTTTTTTCTTAGTTGTGCTTCCAAAATAAACTGACTTTTTCAAAGTTTCTATATATGCAATAGTTGTGCACTTATCCGAGGTTCGCATAAATGCAAAAACCGCATAAGTACACAAAAACTTGGGGAAAAAACGATGTGCACTTATCCGTAGTCTACTGTACTGCCAAACCAGAACTTGGGTGTATTTCCATAATATTGGGACGCCTTTCGCTAATTTTCCGCATAGATGTAATTTCTTCAATTTTGATATAATTATCAGCCATATACATACAATTTCACCATAAATAATATAAATTTCAGGACACACATATTCTATTGAATTTGCTAGAAATGATGTTTTAGAATAACAAAACAAAACATGCATATGATTACAATCATACATAAATGCGCATTTGCGGTTAAGCATGAATATAGCATTATACGCTCAAGCTAAGAGATAGCTCTACCCAATTTCTTTACCTCGTATATTTAGAGCATACGCACCACTTTTTATTAAAAGGCGACAATAGCGCTATTACGCAGGCAGTCACTTACACTGCGTTCACACGTGCAAGTAACTTGCTGCAAGTAGAGTATACGTATTCTCTCCGAAAAGTTTCGAAAATTTGCGAAAAGGCCTGCAAGTAGCAAATGTGTGAGTGTATTAGTGGAAAAGTTTGAATGTATTGAGTTTTTCGAACTTGCACTTGCACGTGTGGACACTGGGTTATTGCCGAATTATCACAGGCAGTTGCAATTTTTGGGAGAGTGCAAAATGAAAATGTTCTCATAGCTGTGACGTAACACTGTTCCATCTGCGAGAGAAATACCAAAATGGAAAAGATAAATGTAAACAATGGGGAATAATGAATGAATAAAGTGACCAGTGTGACATGTCACATACACATCAGATTCTGCAACATTTACTGAGGACAGATTAGCGGCGCATTCTTAGTGTTCTGGCATCTGTGAGCAAAATCCCTACTTCTTCTTTATTGTAAAATGCATAAATATGTAACTCCATGACGTCGATTGCGTCGTGCGTGCGATTGTGTTCTCTCTTCTTATGCATTTTCGAGCGAACAGATAAGACAGCTCCATAGCATACGTTCTATGTGTTTGAAAATTACATTTTATTACTATTTTTAAAAATAAGAATGGAAGAATTTGATAGAGCGTAATTGGAGTGTAGTTGGAGTATATTCAACTAATGACAACAAGAAGGATATAGGTCCGAGAAATATATTTGGACCGTGAAGTTAGTGGTAACTTCGTCACAATTTTCAGAAAATTAAAACAACGCGATACTGAACAATTTCGCCTAATAACTCGAATGAAATCCACCGGGCATATGGCCGCCGCGATCAATGTTGCCTTGCAATTCTTCCAAATTTGCTAGTTAATCAGCATAAACTAATCCTTTCACATATCCACACAAAAAATAGTCCAGAGGCGTTAAATCGGAAGATCTTTCAGGATAGTTCACAGGCCCATTTCGAGAGACTACGTTGTCGCTAGATGTTTCATTCAAACAAATCAATTGCTTTGATGTAGGACATATACCGCCGTCTTGCTGGAACCATATATCTTCTGCATTCATACAACATAATTGAGGAATGAAATAGCCAGTTATTATGGCTCTCTAGCAATGGCTATTGACGGTTACGTTGTTGCCTGCCGCGTTTTTAAAGTAGTATAGAGCAATGATTCCACCAGCCCATAAACCGCACCAAACGGTAAGTTGTTATGGATGTAATGGTGTCTGAAGAATTGACTTTGCTCCACATACAATTTTGCCCTTTAACAACCCCATTGACCCAAAAATGAGAAAGCATTATATAGATCATAAAATGGTTTTAGCGATTTTTCAGTTGGATGAGAGAACCACGATTTTCGTAATAAAACTTCAATATTTGGACGCGTTGTTGGGGTGCCAATCTTTCCATAGTATAATAAACTTAACTCGCTAGTTATAATGAAAGTAATAGAATGGAATGAACTGTCACTTAATAATCTATTACAATTGAAATGAATGCGTGTGGATATAATGGACGGGGCGAATCGTAAGAAAATGCGGCGAATCGCAACCATCTTTTGATTTTAGATCCTTCCTTCTTCTTACGGCAATTTGACATTTGTTTGTTAAGAGAAGTGATGGTGCCCAAAACAAAGCAGAAAACGAATATTTAATTTTTGTATATATAAATTTAATTTCATCCGAATAAATCTTCTTTACATATTCTCTGTCACCTGTCGCAAACGTCACTGTCGTAGGAACATGTACCGTGTTAATAGGCATAAAAGATTTCCCTATTCTTTGCGCCACGATTCCGTTCCGTTACGCTTATTATAATCAGCGCATTACTGAGAAGAAATGACTTTTGGGTTACCAGATTTTATAGCTCATAGAACACACAATACTAAGGTTGCGCTCATCTTTGATCGCTAAACGGTTCTCAATGAATTTGACAGCTTGTGATGTGATAGTAATTCCAAGAGTTGCATTATTTATTCATTATTCCGCATTGTTTACATTTTGCTGTAAAAAAATCGCGTATTACACAATGTGCTTTGTTTATACTCATCAACGTTTTAATGCATGCTATATTTCACGGGTTTCATTGTGAAATATAGCACCAATTAAAATATTACCGAGAGAAAGAAAAGAGTAAAAAAATAGAATTGATAGAAAAATATTTGAAGTGTAACATTTCCATTTCTGAAAGCAACAATTTTACTAAATTGACTGCAAAATTTGAGAAAGGATTATAATTATATAATATAGTAAAAGGTAAAGTAAACGAAAAATTTGTCTCTTGGCAAGTTTTAATATACGTGTCAAAATTGTATTTATTGACTTGTTATTTATTTGTTTGTCATTCCTTGAGAGTGTACTAAAGCCGATATATTGCAAATAATAAACACGTAAGGAAATGAATAGTAATAAAATGTAATTTAAAAAACGGAGTGCGATTAGTCAACTCGGATGACTCAGTCCATGCGCTGTATAGGTAGAAAGAGATAGCTAGGTTTAGTATAAAATAGAAATATGATAGAGAGAAAAGAGGATAACTTTCATATGCTCCGTTGAAAACTTTATATTTACAGATTCCAACGTTACGTTTCCTAAAAATCTGTATTGACTAATCGGTCTTATGGCTTTTGTATGAAATAGATCAGAACAGCTGATCCGTTACCGACTGATGCGTGTTGACTAATGGCATCTGTAGTTCCTTAAACATCTTTATTTAAAATTTACATTACTTTGACTGTACATTATTATTTTAGTGTATGTATCAACCAATCAGATGGAATTGCGCTGAAGAAAATTGGTGCGACTGTACGAAAAATAGCAACCCTGTCCTTTATTGAGAGGTAAATCTATTGAAGCAGAGGCGAAAAGTTCATTGTGAAATTAGTCAGTGAACTGAGTAGTTTGTTTAAAAACATATAGCGGAAAAGAAAAGCAAGTGAATATCATCGAAATATAATAAAATCAACAAAACAGAAAATTTGGTGAGTGTAATTGCTGGCTAATTTTCTGTAGAAAATACAATTTTTTTCAATTTAATATATCGATAGATTTATAGATTCAAAAAAGAAAAGTTATTTTGAAAGTGTTTTGAACAGAAAGTAAAACGAATAGAAGTTCAAGGGGTGCTCCACTAAATGGGGCTCTTGCAAAATAGTATGCTGGATACATACAATAGTTCCTATGAATGTGCGAAGGTTTTTTTGCTTCATAGATGGAATATTTTTCAAAATGGCGGTCGTGTAGAATTTAGTGGAAAATTTCTATTATATTTTGATCAATAAAAATCGAAAAAATTCGTGGGTACAATTTGCATAGAGTAACGGGAATATATGCATTGTACCGGTGTATTAGAAAAATTAAGGTCGAGCAGTACTTAAAAATTGTAAATTTTTGCGGGAATTTTAATATTTATGGAAGTTTTAAGACATTCAATTTTTTGGTTTTTTTTTTCTGACTGATGGCGAGTGATTTTTCAGCGTCAGTGTGTGTGTGTGTGTGGTCATATACGTATACATATTTTAACCCAAACACATCTTCACGCATGCGATTGTATTTAGAGTTATTGTCCCCTCCTTCATTCTTTTGATTTTCTGTTTCTTAATTCTGCGCTCTAATTTTTTGTTATTCATTTCATTTATCTTTTTTCAATAATATTGCAGTAGAGTTGCATTTTACACATACATGATGAATAGACTTTTGTAATTGCGTACAACACATTTAACTACATACAATATATGAGATTTATTTCTCGTTTTTTTGTGTTGTGTAGAATGGTTAATCACTATTTATTTAAACTTTGATTTGCTATCGATTGTAGTAATTATGACCATTCTCCAAAATGTATTGCGTCACACAATGAGTGTGTAAATGCTATTGCGCCAAAAATATGTTTCATTTTTAATATTTTTATTGGTAAAAATATTTCATTTGTGATATTGAAAAATAAATATAATAGCTAATCATATTCCACTTCATTCATAATTTTATTTCTATATAAATTTTCGTATATCGTGCGTAGATTTTTTAGCGCCAATTTGGTTTGCTTACTTTGTTATTTTGCGCCAATTGTTTTTGGAACAATTGATTTTCCGCCATTTCGTTCAATGATTTTCTTTACCTACCTAGTACAGTGGTTGGTTGATGACCTCTTTTGTGTATTTGGGATAGCTGTAATGTACATTATTCTTAAGAATTATTATTTTGTTCATTGATGTAGAAACAATAAGTGCTTAATTTTCCATTGTTTCCATGGTTAGCAAGAAATTGAAATATCCGATTTGTGTACAGCTGTTATCACCCTGCCTGCTGTTTGCACCCTGCTGATCAATATATATTGACACATGTATAATTTTGTTCTTTTGCTTTCGTATTTTAGAAATAACTAAATGGCTCGTACCAAGCAGACAGCTCGTAAATCAACTGGTGGAAAAGCTCCACGTAAACAGCTTGCCACTAAAGCTGCTCGTAAATCGGCACCATCAACCGGTGGTGTTAAGAAGCCACATCGTTATCGTCCTGGTACTGTGGCTTTGCGTGAAATTCGTCGTTACCAAAAGTCGACTGAATTACTTATCCGCAAATTGCCATTCCAGCGTCTGGTACGTGAAATTGCACAGGATTTCAAAACCGATTTACGTTTCCAATCGGCAGCTATTGGTGCCCTTCAGGTGTGTACTCGTATTTATAGATTTTTGTATGAAATTTTGAATTTATCTCCCCCTCTCTTTGTACATTACAGGAAGCCTCCGAAGCTTATTTGGTAGGTCTTTTTGAAGATACCAATTTGTGTGCTATTCATGCAAAACGTGTCACCATTATGCCAAAAGATATCCAGTTGGCTCGCCGAATTCGAGGAGAACGTGCTTAAATTATTATTTATCTTTTTACTATCTACATTTATAATTACACACACACACCATACATTTATAATTTCGTAATTTTACACCCTAAACATGTAATAATTATTATCGATATATTTAAGCATTTGCTAAAGGATATTTTTCTCACGTGTAATACAACTGCAACGTGTATACACAGAATAATGGATTTGGCAAATAGTTAATAAAACTGATATGAAATCATTTTCAAAAAAAGACAAATTTCTTAATTTCTTAATTCTCAAACTGGATGGAATTTTATGTCCCCTCCCGAAAAAAATATATGTGGTTCGATTGATTGCCCAATTAAGCACAAATGAACCAACTTTTTTTTTTTTTCTTAAGTTATATTTTATTCTATTTTAATATCAGTACATTTTATTTGTAATATTATTTTTCTTCTATATATTCGCATAAAAATAATTTTAAGGTAGACAACAAACATATATGAAGTAAGCGAACCGTGTGATGCATGATGAACAGAGCATGCATCACACACGATAAGGAATTATTCATAAACAGAGCTGACAAACACTTAACATTCGTTTTTTTGTCTTTTTATTATTTTATTATTATTATTATAATAAAATTGTACTAATATTAATCATAATCTTTTACATATTAACAATATAATATATACAGCAACAACACATTTTATGTAGTTTTCTATAGCATTACAGGATTTTATTATTCAATGAATTTCAAAATATTAATTTACACAACAATATATAGCATTAAAATAAGTATGTAGTTTCAAACAAAACAAAAAAAAAATCAAATAAAAAGCGGCTTGTAGAAGCCAAACAAAAATTGATTTTTTATTTACAAAGGCTTACTATCTATGCACGATAAGTATATGGCCTATTTGGGAGAATGGTGAACTAGTACATACATCCGTTGCTTGTGATTATGTACGAAGTCTTTTTTTTTTTGGTATAGCAGCATCAAATTTGATAGCAGGTACAGTTGTGTCAAAACGTTTTGTTCTGTGAAAGCACACCATTCGCTATAGCTGACGACCGGTCGAATATTATTAGATATGCGCTGTTTTACTACCATCAATGTGTCTCAAAGTATGCACGCTTCACCGAAGCATATATGTACATACCTACGTGGTAATTGTAATGTAGCATAGATGTAGGTAAGTAAATTGGTAGGGGCGAATCATTTTCTTTCTTATTACTTTTCATATGCAATGGAAAGGTGTAATAATACAATTACACGACAAATTCGTAATCGGGTATTTGATCAGAAATAGGAATTTTACCTATTGAATTTATAAAAGTCTCACACACATTTACACAGTTCAACAAATAGAAAATTCGGGTAGGGCTTTCAGAATAATTTCTATTCATATTATTTTCACACCAGCTATGCATGTAATTGCACTAGACAATGATGATATAATAATATACGATAAGAACAAACGATTAGTTTATTTTATATAAAAATGAACAGGTTCATGACCATAAAAAAATATAATTAATTATTATTATTAATAAATTAATAATAATAAATAGTTACCTATATATAATTCATATTTTTTGCATGTATTCAATAATGGAAAATTATTTAACCCCAGAAAGGAACATTTTTTGGTTTGTTCTTTATGCCCGGGGACTTAATTTTAATTCTTTCCTGGAATATCTCTCTACTTGAATGAAAAGAAATATTCTCCGTTTGTATAAATATGTTATTTACAAATAAAATCGTAAATGTGGTCTGAGTTGTTGACAAAGCTATCTGCCTATCCCTTCTTACTTACCTATGGTACCTATAGTAAAAATGGTTTCGGGTAGTACAGTGTGCTTTTTTATACCCTCCATTAGAGCATTTGAAGGTATCTTCAGAGTTATAGAAAAGTATATATATTTAATCAGCGTCACATAAATAGTAATTTTAGCAATCTGTCCGTCCGTCTATCTGTCATCTGACTGGTGACAGACGATAACTTGAACAAAATTTAAGCTATTTAACCGAAACTTGGCATGAGTGACATATAGTTCAAGGGTAAACACTGGATTGATAATGGGCTTGATAGCTTAACTGCCACGCCCACTCGGAGCAATCAAACAGACTAAGCTCGGGTTGAAAAAAATTGTTTACTTGCTCCAACTTACTTAATATGCCAAATATATAACACGTCGAGTTATGTTTTAATGCCTAAATATTTCGAAAGAAATGAGCAAGACACGCCCACCTTGTATAGTAGCTCCCTTACAAAATGGCTGAATTTCGTTTAAAATTAGAACGCTGTATCGTTGGGAATTTTCTGCCTAGGATAATTATATATGACACATACATAGATTAATATTGTAGTCGGAAATAAGCTGGCAGAAAATCAGCAAGCCACGCCCATTTTTTAATATAGCCCCCATACAAAGTCGCGAAAATAACAAAAAACATGTTAACCATCATAACTAAAACTTGATTTAGTGTAGAACAATCGTATTTAAGTTGTGAATTAGTATTGTAGCCGTAGCTCAGTGGTTAGTGTGTTCGTCTTCTGATCTGTAGGTCGTGGTTCAATCCCCGGCTGATGCATAACAAATTTAATATCGATAAGATTTTTCTTTCGAACGGTACCCACCTGTCGGCAAGCAATTGGCAATTCTTCCGCGACAGTAACAACTTGCCATGAAAAAAGCTTCTTAAAGAACTCTGTGACAAAGCTCAGAAAAAGTGATGTCACAAGTGTTCTGCCGTTCGGAACCGGCTTAGGTCCCTTCTAATATTGTCCAAAATTTAAGACGCACAACAGTAATGGAAGAGAAGCTCCGCCAATGAGCCCTTTGGGGCTTTAAGTGCCACATATTTATTTTTTTATTTTTTATTAGTATTGTAAGGATAACTATTTATGTGAGAAATGAGCAAGTCACGCCTACTTCTTTATGTGGCTCCCATACAAAGTCGAGGATATAAAAAAAAAATAAAACCGCTCTAACATACGAATTATTCAGCGTAGGACTATCATATTTAAGTTGTGAATTAGTATTGTAAGGATATCTAGATTTACAAAAAAAGGGCGAGACACACCCACTGTTTATAGTAGCTCCCACACAAATTGCCTGGATTTCTTTTAAATTTAAATCTTGTGTCTCGTCAGTATTTTGCCTAGAATATTTGATAATTAAATAAATATTGTAATCGGATATACATATATAGTATTGTTCGGATAACTATTCATATGAGAAATGGGTACGCCCATAATTTTATGGAGCTCCCATACAAAGGTGTGAAATATTTTGAATGTGAAATATTTTGAATTTTGAACAGCCATGAGTTACTTGGTCTATCATCTAGGATAACCATATTACAGATGTAAGCTATTTTTATAGGGAGAACTAATTTTGAAAGAAAAGGGCAAAACTCGCACACTTTTTAATGCAGACCCTATAATTAGGCACTAATTATAGTGGGTGGGGCATTTTATGTCCACTACTATGCATATAAAATCTTAATGACATGTTTTGAATAAGCCAAATTGTCGCATTTGATGCGACATTAATAATGACAGATGACTCATCCACTACCATTGAACCCCCAAAAATGGTTTATTGGCCACCGGTAATAATAGAGCCATACTTCTTGAAAAATGAAGAGCTGTCATTGTCAATGGGGATAACTTTTTATTCCTTAAAAAAAAGCGCATATATGGTTTGGAAGACCTTAGGTTTTTAAATAGGACATTGTCTCTTGACTATTATTTGTGGGGCTATTTGAAGCCATTGGTCTACTCAGACAACAACGTTTGCAACCTTGAGGAGCAACATCGAACGCACAACAACGCAATATAAAATGCCTCAAATGCTCGAAAAAGTTATCGAAAATTGATCCACCAGGATGATGTACATCAGACGTTTCCGATTGGGACATATGCACCAAATCATTCATGTAATGAAACTACATACTCGTATCTACCGATAAAAGAAAAGCCTCTTAAAAGAACACTCTGTTGTACCGCCGCAGTTACGTTTGTTCAAGGCAACCATTTATAATTATCACCTCGATTTTAGAATATTGTGTTATCATGATCGAATAGTAAACTTTTAAAATAGTTTCTTGTTGTTGTTGTAACAGCAAGAATACGGAAATATTCTTGGTTTGTTCCGTACAAAGCATTTGCGTATTCTGATGAGTTGAATGGATCTTGGTCGACTACGTGGTCGAGTGCTTCCGGGACGTAGACCCGTCCATTCTTGGGAAGGATAGTTTCTAGTCATATAGGGCTGTTTAATTTTGACTGACTTTAACTTATTTCAAACAGCTGAAATCTTGAGCATCACTCTCAGATTGTTTTCTTTATGGATAAATACAAATGTCGAGTTGAGTTCAAACATCGAAAAATGTTGTCCTTTACTTCGGAACGTTCACAGAAAATATTTGTTTATGATGTTTACACTTCATCGTTTGCTAAAGTCGCTCGTTGAATATTGTTGAATTCGCTGTACAATTGTTGTGGACACAACTGTGCATGTCTTGCTTCTAATCAAAGCAGTATCAGTTGATTTTTATGTAGTTTCTTATCATTTCTTAAAGTCAAGCAAACACAAAAGATGTGCACTCATTTAGCGAAGAAAACTATTTTAGTAACTGGTGCTGGAAAAGGTAGATAGAGTTGAGTTAACGTAATTAAATGTACCTACATATATTTATTTTTACAGGTATTGGCAATGCATTGTGCAAGCAATTATCAGTGAATGGGGCAAATGTTATTGCGTTGGCAAGATCGGCTGATCAATTAGCAAAACTGAAAGGTGAATGCCCAGGTATACAGACATTGTGCGTCGATCTCAATGATTGGAATAAGACTCGTCAAGTGTTAGAAACTGTACCAGAGCTGGACGGTCTCGTGAACAATGCTGGCGTCGCTATTATTAAGCCATTCAACGAATTAACTGAGAAAGATTTTGATGAGTTTGTATCGAATCGCCACTTTTTATAGATTCCAATCATTTGTAAAATTTTCGTATCACATTAGCACTTTTGATGTCAATATTAAAGCTGTTTTCAATGTGACAAAAACATTGGCACCCAAACTGAAGGATGGCTCTAGTATTGTTATGGTATCATCGTTGGCAGCGTCGCGATCCTATGACGGTCACTCAGTATATAGCGCAACAAAGGCAGCTGTGGATAGTTTAACCCGTTCGTTGGCATTGGAATTAGGGCCACGTAAAATACGAGTCAATTCTGTGAATCCAACTGTTGTGCTAACACAGATGGGCGCTGCAAATTGGAGTGACCCAAATAAAGCGGGACCGCTTTTGGATCATATACCACTGCATCGCTTCTGCGAAGTGCAAGAAGTCGTCGATGGTATTACATACCTTTTGGGTGGAAATTCAAGTTTTGTCAATGGCCATCACTTGCATTTGGAAGGTGGCTATATGGTTTCCTAAATTTCAAAGACAGTGTACGTGTTTCATTTTTTTTTTACAGAATATGCTGTTCTATTTTATTAATCAAATTTAAACATTGTACCACACATTATGTAAATATAAAATGTTAAAATATATATGTATGTATAAGTATAGATATAGTATTTGCACGCTTGGCAACTTAAAGTTGTATTACGGAATTAACGCTGTAAGCATTTTCTTTAGTCACCCAAAATGCATTAAGATCCAATTTTAATTTGCTGATTTGTTTGCATTTGTTGTTTCTTTTCACGTTCGCGACGTCTCAATTTCTTACGTCTTCGATCGATGCTGGCCAGATCGCCCTTGATCATATTGTACGTTTTGCGTAGATCTTGTATTTGTTTCAACAGAATTGCAATGCATTGATCCGGACTTAGAGATGGATCTGAAAAGAACAATAACAATAAGATTGCAATCTTGTATTGGCGTATGAAAGAATCTCACCCAATTGCACAAGGAAATTATACGGACATGGTCTGATGCCCGAGGTTGGTTGCTGTTGTTGCAATTGTTGCTGCTGCTGTTGTCTTGCAGATGTTGTGCTCCTCTGGGATATGGTGTCCGAATTATCATCACTGTCTGAACCAGCTGAAATGAAACGAGTGTAGCGGTTGTGGGTATAAAGTAGGAAACGATACAATGTTCAAGGCACTTACCGGTATTTTTCTTTGTGGATGTTAAATGCCTGCGACGTTTCTGTTGTGTTTGATCTGCCATCGCAGCCACTTCCGATTGCTTTCGAGTCCGTTTACGTTTACGGGGCGATACTTCGTTCTCCACATCCATGTTCTTTTTGAGTTCCTCACTGCTCTCATCTTGGCTTGCAGAATCATTCGGTGAGCTACTCGCCGTGGGATTTAATACAGCCGGTTGTACATTGGTTGTGCATGGAGCCATTGGGACTTCTTTGCTACCACCACCAGCCCCAGCAATGTAATCCACCTTGTTGTCATTTTCATGTCCATGCGTACCAGCTCTCTGTGGTGGGTCCTCCTTGCCACCGAACGCAGGCGCCGGACTACCCGGAATCGTCTCTTCACACAAGAGATTAATGGCATCGGTGTGCGCATCTGCAGCTGTAGTGATGACACTTGAGACTTCCTCTAGGCGTAAATCGCTGCTGGTGTTGTCACCTCTCACTTTTTCAAAGTCAGGATTTTGGCGTTGAACGTGGTCTGTAATCGGTTTTACCCCATCTTCAGGACGCAAATCGGTACGAGCATTCAAATAAAAGCCTGACGATGTTGTCCCAATTGGTGGCTGTATAAAAACGCCGGTCGCTTGTGCCATGTTTAATACGGTTCCGACAGCTTTTCCAGCTCCCAAATTGCGTACGGCTGCTGCATTTTCGAATGTTTTCAGTGATGCCGAATTTGCGGCGAAAGATGTCGTTGTGGAGGTTGCCGTAACCACCGATGTGGAGGTTGAAGATTTGACGGATGATGATTGTGACTGCTGCTGTTGTTGTTGTTGTTGCTGCTGTTGTTTTGGAGCATTCGCCGCCTTCGGATTTTGGAGTGCGGCAGCTGCAGCTTGTGCGGCGGCTACTACCGAAGGTACAGCACTGGACGCAACCACAACGGAGACAGGAATGTCTGGTACGACAATTGGCACGACTGTAGCGGCACGTTGAGGTTGTGTCTTCGGTGGTAACACTTTAATCGGTGTGCCATGAGTCGATGCAGCCGTTACACTAGTAGCAATGCCTTCAATGCGTTCGGATTCATTTGACGCAGACATTGGTTGGATTTGACTGGATGTTGCTGCTTGTAGAATTGCAGTGTGATGTGTATGTTGTTGCGGCTGCACGGTTTTCGAACCGGCAATTTGTTGCACGGAAGCCACAACTTTTGGTGTCAGAAGTACCGTAGTATTGGCTTGAAGTTTTCCAACTATATTTCCCGATATAGGACCACTAACGAGCGATTGGGGCTTACTTGATGTTAGCACTTTCAGTGGTATTGGTACTGCGACTCCTACATGCTGCACTATATTGGCTGTGACGATCTTCGTTGTTCCAGGATCAATCTTCAGCATTGTACCACTTGGAGTCTGCACAACAGGGCTCTTCTGAACGGACTCCGATTCTTCAGCGACATCCTCTATAACAAGTCGACGCTCAGAATCGGTACTATCCATTGAATCGTCTGAAAATGTATCGGCCGCTGCATTAGATGACGGAGTTGGTGTCACTGGCATACTTGCAACAGGCGTTCTTCTTTGTATTGCACACTCCAACTTTTGTATGGTCTCATTAAGATCGGTATTTTTTACCGTAATCGATTCCAGAATGCTCAACTTTGGTTCGGGGCTTGTTAATGGGGTGCGTTTTGATAATGTGGCGATAGGCAACAATTTGTCTATGCCACTTAATGCAGTATCTTTTTTGCCAGCACTCAACAAACCGGTGGAACTTGCAAGGAACTCTGTATTTATCATCAGAGGTTCCGTTAATACGCTAGCTGACGTCGATGGTGTACTGTCGAGCGAAGCTTTCAAAGGATCTGCTCCACATAAAGTTGCCGGTAATTGCTTGGATATTGCAGTATCTTTGACAATGTTCGATTCCTCCTGTTTGCTCCCTACCTCACTTTCACTGTTCTTAATCGCTTCTTTATTTTTATTTTCCACTTCCTCTTTCTTCAGACTGATGGCCTTCAACACCTTATCCGCAATTGAGGTTGGTTTATTCTCATATTGCGATGGGTCCAAATCAAACGCAGAAGCCGAGAGTAAAATCTTGGCATTTTCAAGCTCGAACTTATTATCCTTGAATTCACTATTCGAACTGGAGCCCTCACCAGTGGAGAGTTCAAAAACATTGCTGAGATCCTTACGCGTCTCCACAAATGGACTACCCGCATTGGCTTTATTAATGGGTGCGGTGGTTTTTGGAGGAGTAGTGAGTATAGGAGACTTAATTGTCGGTGCAGGTGTAACACTCTTCAAAGTTGGTGCCGGTGGTTGCGGTGATGCCTCCACTTTGGTAGGCGTTGCCTCAGATGTAGGTGGTACTGGAGGCGATTGTAAGGCGTCTGTGAGTGCACGCGTTGTCTCCTGCACTGTCTGCGCTAATTCTTCGTTGAGCGCGTTTATATTCAAATTGAAACTGGGTGATTTGCGGAGAGCGTCAAACGGATTATGTGCCGCAGCAGCGTCAACCTTTTGTGGTGCACTCACTACGTTGATTGTACTGGGAATTGGAGGAGCCAACATCGAAGTAGTTGTCGTCGTTGTGGTGTTTGTTAAATGGGTGCTGGATGCCATTGCTTTGCTTTGTATAGAAGCAGCTTTCGCACTTGTAGATACTATAGTTGATATATTTGAAGCGTGATGAGTCAACTTTGCATCAGCCACCAGAGGTATTGGCTTCTCATCTATTTTTAACTGTTTTGTTTTCTCAGAAACAGACTCTTTCATTGGAGATCCACGTTTCTTCCGGTTCACGAGAGCCGACATCGGATTCTGTGGCAGGGGGTGATGATCAGCGTTCGCTTGTACGTTGGACTTTTGCATTTGTTTCCGCGAACCTAATACAGTTGACGTGGAAGTCATGGGAGACGCTGCTGCTATTAAGCTGCTACTGCTGCTGCTAGATACCATAGGTGATTTGCGTATCTCAAATTCAAATGGTTCGGGGTCTTTGAATTCATATATGTCTGGTGAAATGGGCTTGCTAACTGTCGCAGCAAACTTTGACTCCTTATTTGCTGCCGCATATGATGATGTAGACGATGACGAAGAGCCACTTATGTCGAGTTTGCTCATGTCCGGTAATGAGCGTGAAGATGTCGATGTGGACGACGACGATGATGATGACGAAGATGACGATGGAGAGCATGCGGCAGGTGGCTCTATTTTGATTACTTCCTTGTGGCTAGGCTCAATAAACTTCTTTGATTGCAACAACGTAGACTCGGTGCTCTTTTTAGTCGTTTCTGCTTTTTTGACAACTGTTGCTTCAGGCTTCTTAACAACACTAAGCGGTTTTTCTACAATAACTGAAGTGTATTTATTCGTATGACTACTAGCACCAAAGCGAGCTGGTGAAATTAAACCAACTTTTGACTCTGTAATCTGAGTTGTTATCGGTTTTTTATCTTCGTCCTTCAATACATCAGTTAGGTTAGTTTTACGAGACGGATCTACATATGGTTTAGTTGAGCTGGTAGAGGATTCCGTGTCCGTTTTCAATATTTTAAATTCATCTTTCACAATTGGCTTTGCCTTAAGGCTTTCCTGTCGTTTTTCGGCAAGAGAGTCCTTGATTATCTTCTCTACAATGCGCGTTTTCGACAGCGGCGCCCTTTCTGCTACTGCTTTCCCAATAGGCTGCTTTTCCATGGCACGTTGTTTGTCGGCGTTGATCTTTTGTTGAAACTTCTTTGTCATATTTTCGAGAGTTGTCGTTTTATCCGATGACTGTGAATCATCATCACCAAACGAATCAGTTTCTGACGAAACTTCTGTTGAAGATTTGATTGGTCCATCTTTTAAATCTACTCTTTGTGTATCTTTTACTGTTGTGCCGCTACTGGTTGTAGCTCCTTTGAAATCAAAATTGTGTTCACTTTTAATTGAAGTCGATTCCTTTGTATCTGATAATGCATTATCTCCACCTCCAGGCGAAGGCGATTTCAATCGCTGAAATCCCTTTAGTTCTGAACGTATTTGATTTAAATCAAAATCACGTCCTTTTGGTCCACAAGTGGAGCCAGCATTTATTTCTTTCATCTCGTCATCTTCGTCTACTTCGTCGGTATCTGTTTGGCTATTATTAGCTGATACTGGCGTTTTACTTTTAGTGGGCGATTTCCCTGCAGCAGCGGCACCTGATTTATATGAAATTTCTTTAGCAGCACGTGTTGGACGACGAACAGGCTCATCTGAATCTGTGTCCGATTCAGTAGCTATAGAAACATCAGATACATTCGCAGATGTACGTCGTGCGCTGTTTGGTATGGTTCGTGTCGGGCGTCGTTTAAAACTTGATGTTGCCGGTGATTTGGTACGGCTTGAATTTGATGCCACCGAAGATGGAGTAGTGGAACGCGGTGGTAATGAGTCACTACGTCCGCGACCACGTTTAGTAGATGTAGAAGGTGTCTTTGCCGACGTAGAAGCGCCTCCAGTTCCAGAAGAAGTACTTAAGGACGCAGTGTTAGAAGGTGAAGTAGCCGAGGAAGCAGCTGTTGCTACAGCAACAGCAGCAGCATGAGCTAAAGATGCCGCCGACGGCGGTTTCGGTGGATTTTCTTTGTGTTTTTCACCCGAACCCGAAGAACCACCGGCCCCTGACGAACGACCTTTATGTTTAGAACCTTTTGTTAGATTTTCTGCAATACGCTCACGAGGTACCCATTCATCATAGCGATTATTCCAACCAGTATAATGTACCAAATATGTTGGAGTACCCCGTTGTACAGCAATTTCAATGACCTTAGCTTCATATGTAACCTTTTTCTCATGATAGTAAACTTTAAGTTTATCGCCAATTTCGATTATAAAATCACCAGCATCAACCTTTTCCACAATATTTTCTTCTTTTTTACGTTTGCCACGTTTTTCATCATTTTGTGGAGTTTGCTTCCTTTGATATTTTTCCTTTTTATTTATTGATGATGTACTTGGCCCTGCAACATGAAGAGGATCGAAATTTGCAATATATTAGATAAATTTCAGTTACAATTTGTAGTGCTTTTCTTTTGTAATATTTTGTTTAATTAGCTTGCAATTGGAGAACAAGACAAAGGTACTCTAAGAAGTGAGAAGAAATTACGTCCTCACTGGAAGAATGAAAATATCACTAGCGAGGATCGGTGGAAATATAAGGTTTTTGCGGAAAAATATTGTATACCCTATGAAGTGAAAAAAAGAGTCCTCTTTGGAAAAATTAGAATAATAATCTACTTGCTTCATGCCGACGTAACTTTTCGGTCGAAGGTTATGGTTTTTGATAACCTCTCATCGCCTGAGATTTCCATCGGGTTCAATTGTAATTTGACCGTTAATTTACGTGGAAGTTAAAAAAGAGGCGCGCTCACCACGCCCAGCTTTTGTGAAGTAAAATAATTTACATAATTCAGCGAGTAAAAATATTGTGTAAATATTGTACATTTAAAATAGTGGGCATGGCACGATTATATATTAGTTAACTTTCAATCACTAAAATATATATTCGCTGACCAAATATGATGTATGCCTAGGTAAAGGTCAGTCTTGCAAACATATAC
Organism: Megamerina dolium; assembly: GCA_963854835.1. NCBI lineage: Eukaryota > Metazoa > Arthropoda > Insecta > Diptera > Megamerinidae > Megamerina > Megamerina dolium. Next base: position 46,148,972 of record OY978527.1, read on the forward strand.
TACATTGGGCAATTGAAAAGTCGAACCATCTCTTGGAGAACGAAAACAATACGCTACATTTCTCTCATCATGACGATCTTTACATTAGGCGCTAAAGCTTCCAAAATTTCAAATTTCTAATTGACGTCAGCGAACGAACCAACTGGTGAAGTATTAAATATTCGGCAAAAACGATCGTCATGGCCAGTATAAGTAAGTATATAGGTTCACTTACAATAGTGCGTGATGCGAGGCGAGAGTCGCATTCGAATTCGCAGTCGAGAACACTTGCTGCGAAACATCGCATTCTCATTTACAATTGCGCGAGGAATTCCAATAATAAGGCTAAGATGAGGAGAGTTTTTAATACAAAAAGTGAAACTGATAGTAGTCACTCACTGACAACGCGAGATTTTTTCATAATTTCGAATTTCATATTTTGAATGAGATTCCAGTCGCGAGTCTCACCTGATTGTAAACCGAGAGGTGCAAACCTATAGCACGGAAATTATTTTGACAGCTGCTGATATCGCCTCGCATCACGCGCTATTGTAAATATACCTTATAGCAGCGATTTAATTGAGCGAATCGTAACAGTGAAGTGTATTATAACACTACAGTCCATCTTTCACAGAAACTTATTTGGCTCAGGAGTTGGCAATGTGTTTGAATTTGCTGAGCGCGATTGTTGCGAATGTTTTATGTTATCGTGAAAGTTCAGTTTTTCATCTCTGGTAACGATTCTAATGTGAATCTAGTAGTACGAAATGATTCCACTAGGGATTTTAAGGTGTCATTAGGAGTGTTCTCGTACTCCAAGTTATCAAAAGTTATTACAAACTATCACAGTTCTTGTGTTCTCGTACTCCAAAAACTTGCAAAGTAGAGGAAATTGGGAGTGCAAAGTGACATTTCAGTTTAAAGGGAAGTTGCAAATTTTTAATGGATAAATTTGAACTTGTAGAAACTTGCAAGTTAGAAAAGCAACTGATCGCAAACAAACGAAACAACCAAGCAAACGAACAGTTACAGTATACTTAGTGGAATATCAGCTGTTCATGAATCTTGCAGGTTTTTGCTAGTTTTGCGTTATCGTACTTTTTCGTATATTTTTCACTCTGCGAGCGAATGGTGTCAATTTCTGAGAAATTTCTTTGCTGGATAATTTTTACTGGAAAAGTACTAAATTATCATATTCGATTTGTGCTTTACTTCGAGGCATGTCGCAGAGGTCATAATCACTACTAGCAGAAAACTACCACATTTGACACATTTGACAGTGGTTGAATTTCCATACATTCCATAAATATTACAATATATTTTTACCATTGCATTAACACTCGCTTGAAAATGGAAAAGTAGTAGTAAAAAATATTTAAACTTAAAATATTTAAGCTTCTTTACCGAAAACTAGAAGTATAAAACCTCATATCCAGATAATTAATTACTTATGGGTACCTCTTGTGGCATATTTAACAAGGTAACGCAATCCAAGAGAATAATTATGTTTACTTTTAACGACTGAATGGGAAGCAGTAAAGAAAAAAGCAAAACAAACACACACGTATAGTAAAAAAGAAAAACAAGTTTTTCGATATAACAATAATTTCGCCCTCTACTCACTGCTAAAAACAATTAATCTAAAGTATTCGTATAGTAACTGTTGCGTTACGTTAAAACACCATCAGATTGAGAGTACCCTTAATCATATTCTCCCTTTCAGTGTTTTGTAGTTGCGTTATACTTCTCATTCCTGAAAGATTTTTGATTTTGACATTTGCCAGTATATGTGCCGATTGCCATTTGAAAATCATAATATTTATAAATAAAAATACTTTGTTACGCATTAACATCATAATATTTGTTGAATTCGTAATTCATTTCTAAGGCAATAGCCGGCTGCATCTACTAACACCTGCAGGTACGGAAATATGCCGAAATAAAATTTTGACAAAGTGACCAAACAACTTATTTGGCATAGAAGGCAGTGGTTATCTACAGTTCATCACGTCATTACTAAAAGCTAAATTTTTGATAAGAAATATTATTTAATAATAGACAATTGTTTTTGTTTGCTTTTAGTATCAGTGGTATTTGATATATAGTGAAGAACAATAATTAGTGTCGAGTAGACAAGATGGGCACCTTGTTTAGAAATTTTAAAGTTCCAAGGGAACATCAATCAGCATTGGCATCAGTTTATGCATCGCAAAAACAACAGCATAATGGCCGAAAACATAATTGTTTCGGGCAAATTCGCAAAATGTCCAATACAAATGCTACAGATTCAACGAATTCCTACGTACTACGTTACTCCCTATTGACATTAGGAGGTGTGGCCATTGCTTATGTGTTTACCGAGTTCCTGAACCCCAAACAAAAATATAAGAAGGTTGAACTTTTAACAAATTCAACAATTAAAGAAAATATTGCAGATGAGACGTGCAAAATGTGGCATTCTACAGAGCGTAAAGATTTACCTACGTACGAGTTGAACGAAGTCCAGAAGCACTGTACAATGGACAAACGTGTTTGGGTAACATATGGCATTGGTGTATACGATATCACTGATTTTATTCCCAAACACCCAGGTACCGATAAAATTATGTTGGGTGCTGGTAGCGCCATTGATCCGTTTTGGGCCATTTATCAACAACATAACAATCGTGAAATACTAACACTACTCGAGAAATATCGCATTGGTAACATTTCACGAGCGGATGAGGTGACCACCGATGATATGGACTCTGTTTGGGCGCATGAGCCAAATCGTAGTGCCCTCCTGAAGCCAGCATCGAAACAGCCTTTCAATGCTGAGCCCCCAATTCAAGTGTTAGCCGATAATTTCTATACATCAAACGAGGCCTTCTATATTCGAAATCATTTACCAGTACCAGATATAGAACTTAAGTCTTACGAGTTGGAGATTGAGATAGAAACTGATCAGGCGAAAGCTAAATGCGCTAAGAAAGTGCTGACTTTTGCGGATATTAAGGCATTACCTAAGCACACAGTTACAGCTGCCATTATGTGCGGCGGTAATAGACGATCTGAGATGACAACAGTTAAACCCGTAAAGGGTAAACATGCAAATATCAACTTATAAGAGTACAATATAAAATCTGTTCCGTTTTCAGGTCTATCATGGAGTGCTGGTGCAGTCGGTAATGCAAAATGGTCTGGAGCACGATTGCGAGATGTCTTGGTTGCAATGGGCGTACAGCCAAATGAGAAATTGCATGTTATTTTGGAGGGTGCAGATTTGGATCCAACTTCCAATCCATATGGTGCCTCAATTCCCCTTTATAAAGCGTTGGATGAACGTGGCGATGTAATCATCGCATACGAGATGAATGGTCAACCTTTAACGCGTGATCATGGTTTTCCAGTCAGAGCAATAGTGCCTGGCACTGTAGGTGCACGCAATGTTAAATGGCTGACACGTATTGCGATATCCGAGCACGAGTCCAATTCGCATTGGCAGCAAAATGACTATAAAGGATTTAGTCCAAGCACCGACTGGGATACTGTTGATTTCACCAAGTCACCAGCGATACAATCAATGCCAGTAACATCGGCCATATGCACACCAACGTCTGGGGAGAGGGTAAAGGTTTCCGCTGACGGCTACATTACGGTGCGCGGTTATGCTTGGTCTGGTGGTGGCCAGCGCATAGTGCGTGTCGATTTAACTGCAGACAAAGGAAAGAGTTGGCATGTGGCCGAGTTGCAACAGGAGGACCTGCCTGATGGGCGTCATTATGGTTGGACCTTGTGGACTGCACGAATACCAGTTGATAAAGCGTGTGCAAGTGAAGTTGAAATTTGGGCCAAGGCGGTTGATTCAGCTTATAATGTTCAACCTGAATCATTTGCGAATATCTGGAATTTACGCGGAGTGCTCTCCAATGCCTATCATCGTGTAAGGATTCATCTTATTTAATTTTTTTTTTAATTCTAATTCTGTAAGCTCAAGTCTCAGTCTATTAAAATTGTAATATTTAAATTTATCGTCATTCATCATGACTTACCAGATGGGGATGAATCTCTATTTGATTGTGTATTTATTGTGGGCATATCTTTATTAACGTTGACTTCTTTGTCCTTTTCTTTGTCGTCATTTCTTGATGAGACTGCAGCTGCTTTTATTTTCGAGAGTGGTACATCGCCTTCGTCTTTTGCTGCCTTCTCCTCGTATTTTTCTACAAGACTTTTAACTTTGCCGCTGGTCACTGGGATTTTTCGTTTATTTTTTGATATATCTACACTTGATTCGCTGGTATTTTCCGATTCATCATTAGCGGATTGGGGAGCAGCAATAGCAACAGACGCTACCGGTGCTGGTGTAACCGTTGGAACGACCACCGGTGTCGCCACACTAGCTACAATAGTCGCTTGAGTAATTGCGGTTTTTACTAATGCTGGTTCCTTATTGGTTTCAGCAGGTTTCGGCGATGCAACGGAATTGGCGCGAACTAAACTTCGTCCTTTGCTGCGATTAGAATTGCGCGGTGTCATCAACATGGAGCAGCCCAATTTACGATGAAATTCTCCGTAGGGTTGAAGGAATTTTTTGAATGCCTGTTTTACTAAATTCGACACACTTACTGTTACTGGAGTAAATCCCAGCCGCATTGCTATTGATTTCCATTGATTCTGTGTTGTAACACGATTATAGCCGCCACGCTTTTGGACTGCTCGAAATAGACGATAGAGATCGACATCACGACTCTGAATAGATGGCACCTTGTTCAGAGGGGTACCACGATCGTCCATGTACTTGTACAGTTGTGCCACAAAACGATCCTTTTCCTCGTGTGGTTCATCATCCGAAGAATCCGAATCCATTTCACCATCGTCTTCACTCGAGGAATTGCTCAGGCCAAATAATGCGTCACGATCCCAATGCGCTGGTAAGACATCACTATCGAGAAATTCAAGAGCAGCTTGAACAGCTGGACCATCTTGTTTTGCAGCCGCTTCTCGTGTAAATTCAGTTGCTTCCTTTTTCGGAACGGTATAATAGCGTCCATCCTTAAAGGAACGCACAAGATACTCATCCTTTACACGAATTCGTACCGTAGCCTACAAATCATAAGTGTAAATGAGCATTAGTGCAGAACTACAGATCACCATAAATTGATTACCTGTGCCGTTGGTGCAACTACCAAGCCTGGAAACCATTTTTCCTTGTCTTTCTTTTTTGATTCCATTTCCACACATACCACTTTGCCGACTTTTTCCTCTTTCTCATTGACAATTTCCTTGGCATCACTTTCATCTTCATCTTCTGAACTGTCATCATTCATGTGACCACGTCTACGACCACGACGTCCACCCACAACAGGGTTTCCAAAATGCTCTGGATGAGTCAATGGTAATTGATCTAGTGTCTCACTTTCGTTGAAATGTCTACCACTTTTTAGGCATAACGCAGTGCGTCGTAATGTTGTTATGTCGCCATCGTCAAATACTACTGTGTACTGTGAACAATCTTGAATTTTAAGAATAGTCCCCTCTACAATTTCTTTGCGTTCGGGATGGCGTACATCAACGACAGCACCAACACGCAATTGTCCAGGAGGCGCCTTTACAGCCTCATCACCAACAACTCCTGTACCAAGGCCTTGTTTGTACGCAACTTTCACTTTAATATTACGCACTACTTTGCTGACCTTGGCCTCGCAAAAAGCTCCTTTGTATTTGGCGCTGACTTCAGTGCCGACAGGTAAGGAAGGTGGGTCATCAACTTGCTGCGAAAATAAAACAGATATGTAAGTAGGCAATTCCAAATAAAAATACGCTTCTTTCAGTCACTCAGGTTATCTTCTAATCTGATTAGAAACAATTTTAATTATTTACCTGCATTTTCTGAAGAAAATATCGTTCAAAACTCAAATTATCACTTACAAACGCCACTTTTGCGAACAATTTTTAAGCATTTCACCAATAAATCACAAATATCATGGGAATTAAATGATCTTACAGTCTTTTTTATTTGACACCACAAATAATGCTAAATTAATTCCCACAATATTTTTAATGCTTTACATTTATTTTATATGTTACACTCGTAAGTTTTTTTCAACAATTGTTTATTTTGGCTCACGGAACAATATTTTGTATGCTATTTCTCTAATAGCGAATAAAATTTGCTTCTCGCTTTTTTTCCTTTGACATTTGCACCATTTGTTTAATTACGTTCTGCTTCTCAACTTGCAAGAGTATTGTGTGCTGCCATGCTGTATGAGAAATAGTAGTAATACGGAAGGAACGACTTGGCCAATATTAATTGTCAGTATTGAAACTCGTGCGGCATGTCAATGAGCGAAAACTCTTTTGTCACAACAAAGTGGGAAATTTTCGTGTAGAATTCTTCGTTTCTAAATCTTAAGATTTGAAATTATTTGGGTGGTAAAATCCTTCCTTCAGTTATAATCGGTTTGTTTGAATCATTAAAAATTAACAATTCTTGCCGACAGGTGAGTACCGTTCGAAAGAAAAATCTTTTCGATATTTAGTTTTGCTATGCTTCAGTAGGGGATTGAACCCACGACCTACAGATCAGAAGGGCAACGCACTAACCACTTAGCTACGGCACCCATAACTTAGAAGTAAGGAATAAAAAAAGAAATACTATATTTTGATACTATTTAAACACTTTTTTAACATTACTTATTATTAATTAACTTCTGAAAGGAAAGTTGAATTAGTTTATCATGGATAAATGTCATCGTATAACTATATGCGATAGAACAATCGGAATTATTCGTTTTCCTGTTATATGTTTTCCTGTTATGACCAAATGGTCGACCAAGGCCTGTTCAACTTATCAGATAGCGAAAATGCTTTGTACGTGAACAAAACAAAGCATTTCCGTATTCTTGCTGCTCCAACAACAACGTCACTGGCTTCAGTCAATAATAATTGGAACACTTATTTTGTATTAACTTTATGCAACACAAGTACTTACAATCACATTTTAATGTAGTATATTTGCAGTTAGTGATTATTCACCATCGTTTCTCATGCCAATATATTAAAACATGTTTAGTGTTAAACCATAATACGTCAGAATTATTGTTGTAAAAGGAATATCAAAATTTGTTCATTTAGTGTCAAAATTATTTACCCCTTTGGTTGAACACAAGAACTGGAGTTGGTTTTTTGTCATTTTTAAACTAAAAACAATGGGGTTTATAAAATTTTAGGATAACTTTGATTATTGCAACAATTGGAAAATGTTGCAATTAGATTGTAATTTGAAATACTTGAAAAGAAAAGGAGGCAAATTCAGAACACTATTTGACTTTTTGTATATTTTCTTCATACTTATTTCAATGTGTTTAAAATTTCTCTCTGGGATTGCTTTACCTGTATATGAAATTTTGTCTATATAAGAAATAAAAATATCAATTATTCATACATCCACATACTTAGTTCTATCGATTAATCGCATTCACTATTGCACGTTTTGTGTTTACATTTGATTTTGTAAATAGTTTTTAAACAAGTATTTTATCCGTATTTTAAATGGAGCTGCGTATTCTGGAACTTTTTAGTGGAATTGGTGGAATGCATTATGCTTTCGAATGTACGTATATTACTTACAAATTTTACATATTCTTACATTTGAAATCACTATAGATTCTCAAGTTAATGGCCATGTTGTAGCTGCAATGGACATTAATACAGTGGCAAATGCTGTATATGCTCATAATCACAAGTCCACCCCAGTCATGAATAACAATATTCAAATTTTAAATGTGAAGCAGATCGAGAAATTAAACGTAAATACAATTCTGATGTCACCGCCTTGTCAACCTCACACACGAGTTGGTCACAAACGTGATCTCGCTGATAAACGATCGGATGCATTGACACATTTATGTGAAATAATACCACAGTGCAAAGGATTACAGTTAATTCTAATGGAAAATGTCAAAGGCTTTGAGGCATCTCAAGCGCGTCAACATTTCATTGAAGCCCTACAAGAAGGTGGTTTCAAGTGGCGTGAATTTATTATTAGCCCAACACAATTTGGTGTACCGAATACAAGACATCGATATTATTGTATTGCCCGAAAAGGTTCGGATTTCTCATTTAAAGGTGATGAAATCTTAACAGAGCTACCGTGTAATAAAGTGATGCAAGTAAACACCTCTAAATGTGATATTCGGAATTTTCTTGAATCAAATGCGAGCAATTTAGAAGACTTATTATTATCAGATAAGATTTTGACTAAACATGCTTGGCTATTAGATATTGTTACTGCGGATGCAACAAATACAATGTGTTTTACTAAAGCATACACACATTACTGTGAAGGTACCGGCTCAGTTTTTACACCATTCGATTCAGTAAAAGTAAAAAATGTATTTGAAGATGTAAAACGTATTGAGCAGGTGTCAGAGGGAGATGTACAAGATCAACGATTAGAATTATTGAAAAGTCTGCAGCTACGTTATTTTACACCTTATGAAGTGGCACGCCTAATGTGCTTTCCCAAAACATTCGAATTTCCAGCAGAAACAACAAATCGGCAGAGGTATCGCTTACTCGGAAATAGCATAAATGTAAAAGTTGTAGGTGAACTAATAAAGTTATTGTGCTTGCCCTCTTGATTCGGATGAATTTTCATATGGTACATAGTGGGGGACATTTGCCGTTATTTGATTATTACAATAAATACCCATGTTTCAAGGCAAATGACATTGATAAGGCAGTAATGTCGTCATACAGTGTCATACTAAATTTTAAACTTGCTCATAGGTAAGTTTCCTTTTGGCAGACAGTTGTATCATACTCCATGTTTTGTGATAAAATGCAAGAAATATTGAGCATAGGTTGCTATTATTTTTTGTGGAAAAGCATGCGAAGAAATTAAAGCGTCGATTAATACTGTCTATCTATGGGGACCCTTCATCGTCCAAGACAACCTTGAGATATTTATTCAATGAATTTAAACGTGCTCGCACATTTGTTTTTCAAGCTGCCACCTTATTTTGGGTATTTGTAAAAAATAAGCAATAACAATCATCGAACTGTACTGCATTGAACTATTGGACCGATACTACTTGCAGGAAGTAAATACAATTATCTGAACGTTCTGAAGAGAACTCTTTCGCAAGAAGTTTTGCTGTACCTGCGTTGATGGGGAGTACCGATCGGATGGTGATCGGCGATTGCACATAACAAACAGCCTTCGTGGTAGGAATTTCTAAATAATTGTCCCATCTAACTAAAAAAGCACAATTAATCCGTAGGTATGGAAATACTCCTTGTTGCAAAAATGTTATACGGCTTTGGTTTTTTATAAAATTTTTAGTAAAGTCATCAATATCAAGGAAAATGGATGATTAAATGGGTACACATATTTGCAATAATGCAATAAAAAATGCAATTTTATTTCCAAATTACTTACACATTAAGCTTTCATAAATATGTATATGTATTTGTATATACTATGTACATTATACTTAGAACTAAATCACTCGACTTTCTCATTTAACTGCTATTATGACTAATAGATTTCTATAACTAACAGTCATACCTTTAAATTGGAGTGTCAGTGTCGATTATAATTTTCTAAAATTTATATACGTTTTGTATATATAATATATTCAAATCTCCAAATCTCTCCAATTTATATAGGCACGACTGAAGTTATTGCTATATAACTGGTATGTATTAAGGCTAAAGGCATTTATGTACAAATAATATACAGAGTTGGGCATTAAAAATAATAAATAGAATTTTTTTTTTTATAAATATATCTTAATTTGCAAACATTCGAGTTTTATGTGCCTAATTATAATTATATGAAATATACAAGTTCTACTTAATTGTAGATATCACCTATTCAATGTACATTTATATGGATGAGCTATGGATGCGATCGATTATGATTGTAGACGGGTACATTGTGAAAACTGATACCACTGTATAATGATTTGCCACTTGCCGTATGAAGGTGCTTCTTTGATATTGATGCAGCCATCGTTTTGTTGGTCATCGAAGAAGTCGGTGTTGCTATGAGACGGCTACGATAAGATTCGCAAGTTTTGCGCGACCACACCCACATGCCAGTCAAAGTGCCACCTGTCAGTTGCAGGATAATTCGTATTAACGTCGGCCATGCTGTGTTCTGAGGCGGTGACGTACAATCTTCATGCGTCGAACATGCGAGTACTGAATTCACGTAGATCTCGAAAAACGAAGCCACATTTCCGGCTACGGTTGGTATAAAAAAGACCAAAGAGAAAACGAGAAAACGTTTGCGTATTTGAGAAAAACGCTGATGTCCAAATGTAGGTAGCATTTGTTGTTGCAGTGCGTGCAGAGAGCGTGATGCACGAAGTGTGAAGAAAAATCCGGCCACAAGCAGTATCAGTGTCGGTATTTCTACGAAATGGCGAGCCGAACACATTCCGGTCAATTCATTGGGCTGTACACGTTCCATTAGTAAGGCAGCAATTGGTGGTGCTAGTGGTGGAACCCATGCCAATACATGAAAGAGACCAGATTTTTTTTCGAGAGCTTCGCTCGACCATTTCTTGTTCGAGGACAGATAGAAGCACAGCGCAAAGATGAGCCACCATGTTGCAGCGCAGAGACTCAGATAGCTCGTTGTGATGTATGAAGCCAAACATGGCGGTGTAAGTGAGCAGGGGTCCAAGATCTTTTTCAGCGGATCCTCCAGAATAGCAAGTGTCCGCGAAGAGTTGTGAAACACGATACGCTCCAGATAGCAGACACTGAAGAGATTATAGCAAAGACACAGAAATAGTATAGGTCGCTCGGGATAACCGAATCGTGTTGGTTCAGCCCAAAAGGTCACAAGCGAAAAGAGTGTGAGTACAAAACAGATGGCCGACAGTGCCAAAATCAGAGTTTCGGCTATTTTCTTTTGTTGCGTCGAGTGGAATGCATCGCGATGACACTGTGGCACACACTCATCAATATTCAGTGGATTCGTGGTGAAATTTGTTGGACATATAACTGTGGGCGCAATAGATTTGCTAAAATGTGATTGAACTTTCCACGACATCCATGGCCAGTAATAGTGTGGCTGTTGCTCTTCATATGGTCCCCGATGTGGTTGATCTTGTTGTTGCATCGATTTCATTTGAGTCGTCTGATGCACATCACTAGCGTGCTGTCGTTCCATAGATTTTGCTGTGGTTGTCTCTTGTGGTATTTGCATGCATAGTTCCTGCTTTTCTGGTTGCGGCAATGTGTCACAGTTCAGAAAATCCGGCCATAATTGCATCAGTTCAACGTGTAGGGTACATTCAATTTTAACCGTTTCACAGAGCGACTTGCATGCGGTTACCAGTCGTGGTACATCCGGTGTGCATAGCGGAAAGAGGGAAGAGCATATCAGAAAACGTGCACGATTCGAGCAACCGGGTTCAATGAGTGGCAACAATTTGGATATCTGAAATGATAGAACGGAAAGAAAAACGTTAATTAATGAATGAAATGTATAGAAAAAGATAAAGAATATAAAGCGAAAATCAAATAGAATTGATCATAAAAATCCAAATAAAAACCAATAAAGGAAATATTCACTTTTTCTTGCAACAAAATGGGTTAATCAGGGTAATAGAATGCGATCGCTGTCGGAACAAGAAACAAAAGGCTTTGTATATACATACGTACATATAATTCTAAGATGATTTTCTTAGGAATATTTTTTGCTTGATACAATATACGATACTCGCAGTATGTAGGTATGTTTTTTGTTGTTGTAGCATTCTTTGTTTGATTGCATGATGTAGGCTTGATTTAAGCAATTGATTCCTTGAAGACATTTTGATGTTGATTTTTGATGAAATGTTGCAGAAGAGAGATTTATTGGAATCCAAATCGCAAGTCTGCTTATGTAGACTACAAGTTTGGATATTCCTTTGTTTATATACATAGTTATGTGTATACATTTGTTTGTATATACATATGTGCCTTTTATTTGTTGATGGTTTTTTACTCTTAGTGTTTCTCAGAAAATTTCTGTAAGCATCATTAGAGGCAATGGATTTTTTGCTGCTGTATTTGGTATACTTACTATTATGTATTTATAGTAATTTATCTCTTTGTAAATTGATTTTCTAATAGAATTGGCATTAATATTGTTCAATATCAATATTAATCTTAAGCAAAAGTGAAGTGAATGTGAATTCAGCAAGTAGTGAAGTAGTGAATGCAATTCATTAATTTTCTTGCCACACAAATTATTCAGTCTATAACATAATAATATCAATGCTATTGGCAACGACTTATGTGCGGCAAAATTGTTAATATTGATGCTGATGATGTGGGATAATTTTATAGTAATGATATTGTTATTCCTTACCAGTGGCACTGCATGTGCTCTGTTCAAATTTTTACAACATGCACTTGCCAGTATGTTGCTTTATCGCTTACATACTTATACGATATAAAGCTCCTTTATTCACCGCATGTGATGATTTCATTCATATGCCTCATTATAAGCTATGTTTCACAGCGGGTGATTTTTTTTTATATGCATGTAAATGTCATTTGAGATATACTAGGCATACTTGTATTCAACAACAACATGCAATATGCTTAAGTTTCTTATATTTATGTAGTAGTTATGCAGCATGGCATGGTATGGTCGCATCAAGCCAAACTTGATAATACGACAATGTATGCGTATTGTATATACAGTTGAACCAATCAATTGAGATCAATAAAATCTGATTCCTTATTAAGATGTAAGATGTTCAAAAAATGACTTGATCAAATTATCTGCATTGTTTGCAAAAAACCAATGACCATAATCATTTGACGCAATATTTGGAAAAAAAATTTTTTTTTATACATACATATATACAAATTATTTTTGAACAGAAAATGTAAAATTCAAAAATCATTTTTAATCGTAAGGCTTGAAAATGAAAAGTCATAAATTAGAACTTTTCAATATCTACTTGTGTGTAGTCATATTCGACATAGTTTTCGATCTACCATACATCACAAAGGGAACCATTAGTAGAGAAAAAAATCCGAAGACCCAAAAAGACATCGAAGGCAGCCACCAGTATGTTTGTATGTTTGTCCTACACTCGCCTCGTCATTCAAATTTGTACAGACCATCTATACATACACATATGTTTCCTTTAAGACCTCAAAGCAATTACGTATTTTTGCATTATGCTTTTATCTTCATAAGTATTCATTACAAATATGTATAAGCTTCAAAAATATAGTGTGTGTATGCTACAACAACAGTAAAAGAAATATTCTTATTCCTATTACCATTCATCTTTTGGGTTGAGCCTTCAAACGTAACAAATGCAATTGGTAACAGACAGCCTCTTAAATTGTTCTATTCAATATGTTGTATATACACATTCATGTATATACAAAAGTATGCATAGATACAAATGTATATAAGTAAATTTAGATGGATAATGTTGAGTGAAAGGAATTATGTAAAATGAATTGATGATGCATAAAGAAAATTTTAATATTATATTGTATTCCTACCGTAGCTCAGTGGTTAGTGTGTTCGCCTTCTGATCTGTAGGTCGTGGTTCAATCCCCGGCTGATGCATAACAAATTTAATATCGATAAGATTTTTCTTTCGAACGGTACCCACCTGTCGGAAAGCAATTGGCAATTCTTCCGACAGTAACAACTTGCCATGAAAAAGCTTCTAAAAAAAGAACTCTGTGACAAAGCTCAAAAAAAGTGATGTCACAAGTGTTCTGCCGTTCGGAACCGGCTAAAATAAGTAGGTCCCTTCTAATACTGTACAAAATTTAAGACGCACAACAGTAATGGAAGAGAAGCTCGGCCAATGAGCCCTTTGGGGCTTTAAGTGCCACATATATATATATATATATTTCTAAAAGTTTTGAACAATAATAATTTCTTACAATATTCTGTATTCGTTGAAGCTAAGTAATTGGTTGGTATTTACTAAGTTCTTAGTTCATGGTGTTTTGTGAGGATATTATTATAGTTTCGCTTATGACATTTGACTATTTGTCTATGATTTCAGGCATTCGAGTGACTGAAGTCGAGAGTGCAATTTTCGATCACTTTTTGAAGAATTGGTGAACGTTGCCTTGTCGGCTGATGCACTAACTAACTTAACATTCCGATTATCCCTGTCAAATGATGATGATGCTTTGCGTAGTCGAATATTTTTATTTTATTTCTTTTTTATAATTTATTATTATGAATTTTTGAAGGTTAAAAAAAAATTAAAAACTAAAATTTTTACTCCGCTAACACTGTGTCCTTTTCAACATGAGCTTAGAATTGAGTTTATACTTTTATTATAGATTCAGCTGTTGATGGCTGATTATATTATAATAATACTTAAACTTCAATAATCATGTCGGACACCTTAAAAAATTTTTGAATCATTATGGCTCGCATTTGATTAATGATGATGATTTTCATGGAGCTTTTAAGAGATTTTGGATGTGAATAATTTATATACTTTAATGCAGATATTAGTATTCATAAAACAATTTGTTTTATATGCAACAAGAGATACAATATAAATCATAATAACATCAATAATCGATGAGAAAAAAATTAAGATAATAATAAAAAATACCTAAGCCATTTTGGCAATCTGATAACTTATTATAGAAATTATTATTAAAATGAAAGAAAATTTTTCCAAAAATAAATTATAAAAATCTCCTTACAGTCGGCTGGGGCCGACCAAACTATACCCTGCATATGTAGATTTATATATAAAAAGTTTACTCGAATATCCAACTTTTCTTTTATTTCCACTTTTCTAGAAACAAATTTTGCATATACTACTAATTTACACCCGAAATATGGTTGACTTTGACGAAGTAAAAGGATTTTAAGATAATTCCGAGGCTTAGTATGGGAGCTATATAAAAAGTGGGCGTGGCTTACCACTTTCTAGTAAATCCAATTAATTTTTCAATGTTAATCCACACCTTAAATCTCGTTGTTCTACGCTGAATAGTTTGCAAGTTATGGAGCTTAAAAATTTTAGTTTAATTCCCTCGACTTTGTATGGGAGACCCAAAAAGGAGTGGGCGATTAATTTTTCAATGTTAATCCACACCTTAAATCTCGTTGTTCTACGCTGAATAGTTTGCAAGTTATGGAGCTTAAAAATTTTAGTTTAATTCCCTCGACTTTGTATGGGAGACCAAAAAAAGAGTGGGCGTGGCACACTGATTTTTTGCCCGATTATTACCGATTACGATATTAATTTAAGTGTCAATTATGGTTATTCTAGACAGAAGATTGCCGAAGTTACAGCTGTTTCAATTTAAAATTTGTATGGGGGCTACGATAAACAGTGGGCATGGTGCGCCCATTTTCTGTGAGCCTAGTTGCTCGTACAATACTAATCCATACCTTAAATCTCGTTGTCCTACGCTAAATATTTTGTAAGTTATGGAGCTTAAAAGTTTTAGTTTAATTCCCTTGACTTTGTATGGGAGACTCATGAAGGAGTGGGCGTGGCTGATGTGACTGATTTTCTGCCACATTTTTGCCGACTACGATATTAATTTAAGTGTCAATTATGGTTATTTTAGGCAGAAGATTGCCGAAGTTACAGCTGTTTCAATTTAAAATTTGTATGGGGGCTACGATAAACAGTGGGCGTGGTGCGCCCATTTTCTGTGAGCCTAGTTGCTCGTACAATACTAATCCATACCTTAAATCTCGTTGTCCTACGCTAAATATTTTGTAAGTTATGGAGCTTAAAAGTTTTAGTTTAATTCCCTTGACTTTGTATGGGGCTACGATAAACACTGAGCGTGGTGCACCCATTTTCTGTGATCCTAGTTGCTCGTACAATACTAATCCACACCTTAAATCTCGTTATTCTACGCTGAATAGTTTGCAAGTTATAACCGGTAACATTTTTTTTAATTTCCGCAACTTTGTATGGGAGACCCAAAAAGGAGTGGGCGTGGCACACTGATTTTCTGCCATATTATTTCCGACTACCATGTTAATCTAAGTGTCAATTATGGTTATTCTGGACAGAAGATTGTAGAAGTTACAGCTGTTTCAATTTAAAAGAAGTACAGACACTTTGTATGAGAGCTACGCTAAAAAGTAGGCGTGGCTCAACCACTTTTGGTGATAATATAAGTATAATATAAGTCTATGTCCTAAATATTGTTGTCCCAAGTGGTATATTATGTGAGTTATAGCAAGTTAAATATTTTGAAAATTCCGAGGTTAGTCGCTTTGAATGCTTGGTGTGGGCGTGGCTATTGACCGATCATGCCCAATATCAATCCCCTCCGTACCCTTGGATCATAGATTACTTGTGCCAAATTTCGTCGAAATAGCTCAATATTTACTCAAGTTATCGTGCGAACCAGCCAGGTGACAGACAGACGGACGGACGGACGGACATCGTTAAATCGAAAATTTAATCGACGCTGATCACGAATATATATCTATGTCTATATCTCCGGAGATTCCTTCAAGTGGACACAAACATCTGACCGAAATGAATATACCATGCATATTGCATTATGCAGGGTATAATGAACCTGTTCACATGATGAAATTAAATTTCGTGAGTTAACTGTCAAATGCCACAACATAATCTCTGGCGTTATTTTAAAACCAAAACAGATAATGGTACGTGTTAAGTAAATTTGGTTTGCAAAAATTCTAATTTTAATAATGGACCAGGAAAATATTTCAAATAGCTTTATCAGCAGTTATTTCTTGGAGCCTACTTTTTTCTGTGGGATTGAATTTGACTGAAAAGGCAATAGAGTACTAACCACCGAATATTTAGAATAGATGTGGGCTTGCATCAATATTTTGGATCCACATTTATTGATCTTTTTTTGTGTATGATTAAAATTATCATATTTTGCTGCCTATATCAGTGAAATACCACATAGTGTGTTGCTAAAAACCTTACAAAAATCATACCTCATACAATACATATTAGTAAAGAAACTTTATTCAAATAAATGCGCAGTGGGATCTTTCAGCACTCTTTATCTTTATGGATTCGGTTTTTATTTGATTATTATTATTCTTTTTTTTTTCTTGGTTTTTGTTTTTTTCACTTCATCACTTGTTGCGCCCAAGTCGTATACGACTATGCGCAGTTGTCGTTTCAATTTTGTACTGAAGCACTACGATGCACATAAAACTATGAAATGAGGAACCAACAAAAATGAAAAAAAAGGAACACCACGCCATGTCAGTGAGTTTGTAATATCTTTGAAGATCATTATATGCGCCTTAATGAGTCAGCTGTCCATAAATAATTTTCACTTCTTCTTTCCTTTATTGCATGGCTGATGATGTCTTTCTTTTGTTGTTTCATTTTTTATTATTATTTTTTTGAATGAATGAATGCTCTTAATGCTATCTCTACTACCTGATTTGCTTGTTGAGCTCAACATTTCAGAGTCATTTTAATCTGCATAAATTTAATTTGTACGTATGGGTTGGCATGTATTGTCCATAGTTATCTAAGCATATGCACATATCACGATGGATTTTTGAAAAATTGTTTTCAATATGTGCTCTATGTCGTAGTAATTGTTGTTGTTGTTGTTTGTTGTTGTTTGATTTTATATCTTTTATTTTTATCAATGAATTGTATGCTTAAATATACAGATTACTTGATTTTTCTTTGGATTTTTTTTTCAACTTCTACTCTGAGTATTTTGATAGGATTGCACACTCGTATATGCAAGGCTTTCTTATATGTTGATAATTAGCATATTTCTAGTGGTAAAAATAAAAACTAAAACAGTTTTATTAAAATAAAAATACTCTTTGACTGGTAATAATAGAACGGATGAAAAGTTGGTGAGAAAAAATTGGATCGAGCTCCGGAACTTCTAGCACCCCTAGTACTTGTATAGGCTCATAATATACCTAGCACATATTTCCTAAATTTTCTTGGATTCTCTTGGCTTGATTTACCGTTGCCATTTCGTGATTTGAGTGAGTTTGATCCTTTCAAAACTGCAATGCACCGAAGGACGAAATTCTGAGGTGATATCCGTATGGGATATTATAACTTGATCATTGGATTAACGTAATTTTCCTTTTCCACATACACATATTTTATTTACAATGCACTACTTCAAATCATGGTTTCACAGGGAAAATTGTTCGAAGCCAAACAACAACAACAATATGAGATGATCATGAGCTAATCAGTTACTGAAGTTGTTTAAGTTTCAAATTGCTATAAAATCACACTGCAAAATAAATAAATAAAGCAACTTGTGCTTGCGGTTAATTACGTGCTGACTGTTAGAGAATATGTGCAAAAAAAAAAAAAAATCAAACTATAAGTTGTAAGAGCCAGAAGAGCCAACAGAATTTTATGTCTGGGCATGAGCGCTTTAAAAATTACACGAAGCGGCAATTTAGTAAATTTCAAAAGTAACATTATACATCGAACATGATCATATCAGCATTTGTATGTACGTTTTATTTGCCGTTAGCCATTATCATAATGAGAAAGTCTTCAAGAAAATCCCTATAAGAAATGTAACTATTTTTGCAATTTAAAAGAAGTATTTAATAAAACATACTCCAAAACTGTGCATTCCTTACCAACTGGTTATTTTCACTTATAAAATATATACACTAATTTGGAGACAGACTACCAACTAAGGAACAAATGTCTCTCACTTTCCTATAGGGTATGTTGTTACGGTCATAATGACAAGTGCAATAACGTTTAATATGCGCTTTAAATTTTTATTTTTATATACACACTCGTGTATATAAAATTGTCTATAAAAAGACAACAAAATGTGCATAAACCAATTCAACTGCTAATGGAATAAAATCAAAATAAAAGTAGCACACGAATTTGTCATTTACTAGTAAATTTTATTATATTTTTCTCTCTCGATTCATATTACAATTGATTTTTATTTGATTGTTAAACTTTTTGTATGTATATACAATATATAACAATCATATTGTGAACATTTAACAGATTTAATTTGATTAAAATGACATTTGAACGCCAAGTCGTGCATTGAATATGCGCGGCTGGAGCGGCTTCTTTGTTGTATATCAAACGATAATATTGATGTTTGTGGACATATGTATACATATATGTATTTGTATGTTAGTAGTATTTATTTGTATATATATGATTCAAGTTGGCGGAATGAATATGTATGTACTAAAAGAGCTCAAAAGGGGCAAGAGTTACTTAATTTTGAATTGATCTGTCATAATTTGAAATTTGAAATCATATTGTCGGAATTCAGTAGCGTAAAATGATATCAAACTGCACAGATATAATCAATGTTTTGAAATTGATTGGAAAAAAATCTCTAACAGAAGAAGGTACTTTAGGATCATGAATATTCACCGATATTTAAAGAAATATATATGAATTTTGAGTGCTGCAAATATTTACGTTTGAAATCAAACAAAAGATAAGATGGAGAAAAAAAAAAATTTAAATTATTTTGATTGTTTTTTGTTTTTTTTTTTCATTTAATTTGCGTAGGTTGATTTTAATTATCAGATTTATTTATTTTTCCTATATTCGAACTAATACATACAAATTGTCATACTTTGCATAATTAATACGATTTCAACAAAATGATAAATCGATTAATTTAAATTAAACTCTTTCTTTTTGCTCTCATATACGTTTTAATTTTTATCAAAATACATATAAATGTATTTAGTATAAATATAACAACTATATTTTATATGACATCATGCGGCATGTTTGTAGTTTTTGGGGATTTAAAATGATTCTCATGTTAAATATTAATTTTGTTATCGAGTTTTTGTGTTGTTGCTATTCGTTAATTTATAGTCATTGTTTTAGGTCGTTTTAATAGTCATAAAAACGGCTAAAAGATAGTGTCATGGAATAAAAGACTTAAGAAGCTACATATCTGCTAGCTATTGAATTTATTTAAACAAATCTGCAATATTACGAATTTGTTATATACATATGTATGAAGAAAAGATTATTTTCAAATAATTATATAGGTATATCGGCAACCTTAGTCGTAAAATGATGCAAATTGTAAAAAATCGAAATTTCACCGTCTTTTGTGTGACAGTTTTGAATTGATCGTGGGAAAAAAGAAAGTAATTAAATTCAAAAAATAATTTTAAATTAATGTAGATAAAACACAGTAGGTTGACCCTCTAACTACCACCCATGTGGATCATTTTGGACCTTTTTTTTTTAGAAAAATCTCTAACACATATAACAAAAGCCAAAAATGACCCACATGGGTGGTAGATAGAAGGTTAAAATGTTCAAAAAAAAAATCTTTGGAAAAATTTAATATAGGTCTCCGGAGACAAGAACTGTCTTAAGTGTAATTTTACATATTATTTTTCACATACGATTTTTTCATTTGATTTTTTCATTTGATTTTTCACGATAAAGCCAAATTTTCAACCACTGTAAAAAGAAATTGTGACGTAGTAGAGCAGAAAGATTTTAGTTCTTTTTTTACTGAAGTTAAATATGATACTATTGTTTGAGACTAGCTTGGTTCACCCCCGAGACAATAACCCTCAAATTGTGTCATAGTGTAATCAAATCAAATATGAAATTTCTTTACTTTAGGATGACATTCTGTAGCGCATCATTTGTTGTCAAAATATCAATATGCTTGCAACATCAATTGACATCGCTTTCGGAGAAAAAAAAAACTAAATTGCACATTTAAATTCAACTCATCGAAGCCATTAATTTATATCGTATAGCCACAATTAAAATATTCTCTCGGTATTAACTTAAATATTTAGCTACATTAAATCACATAGTTATGTGAATTAGATCCGTCAAATATATTGATTGGGCATGTATGAGATAACCGAATATGATTTTGTTTGTTAGTACAAAGTTAGTTCTAAAACACACGAATTGCATTTGCAAAAGAAAATATTGGAAACATATTTCCTAACCTATTCTATTACATACTGCAAGACAAAATTTGAGTGTTGTCAGCTGTTGAAGCTTCAACCTTCCTCTACTAACTGTCAAAATTTCGTGACATTCGGTTGACATTTGATGTTTATTGACATTCATTTTACAAAACATTTGTTCGGTTTATGTTGAAATTTTAACATGAAATTTAACATGATTTAACACACAGCACTCATTGTTCGTCAATTTTTGGCTCGGTATCAGGTCTGTGTGTTGAATCACCTGCCGTATTCACCTGATTTGGCAACGTGCGACTTCTTTTTGTTCCCAAAACTGAAATTGAAGTTGAAAGGATGCTTTTTTGATGCCATTCAGACCATACAACGGGCTTCGAAGAGGGCACTGGAGACAATTCCGAAAAATGAGCTGGAACACGCGTTTGAATCACCATTAAATCGATGTAACAAGTGTATTGAATCAGGAGGAGAATATTTCGAATAAATATTCCGAAAAATTAGCAGATATCGTGTTTTAATTGTGTTTTCTAGAGGCAGTCTTAATATATAATTGTCGCACCTTGTATGTTCTGAAATATTTTCGAGAACAATTTTTAAATGATTTTCCATTTTAATTTATCAAAATTATGATTAATGAAAATAGCCATTATTCGATTCCTCAGAATTTAATTTAATAAAAGAAATTTTATTTCTATTTTTTTTAATTTGGCATGTTTTTTTTTAAATAAAAATTTACAATGAATCTGGAAAATTACATATTTGGGTTCTTTCTTTATTATGAATTTATATAAATTATTCGAAAATTTGTTATGATTAATCAATTATGAAAAATTTTGGAATAATCGAATAAGTGAATAATTAGTATTTTGATTAAAAAGATTGTTCGATTAAACGATTATTTACTCAGCTCAAATTAAGATATTCTAGGATTATTTAATCTTATACTCGTAGAGTAAATTTCACTATTAGTCAATAAAGTTGAAAATTTGATGTAGCAAATGCAAAATTCAGAAAAATAGAATTGCAATTCTTTACTTCTATTTTACAGTCAACATTTGAGAGATTCCTATCAACTCAAAACCTATACCTAAAGCATAGCAATTCCTTAAAACCAGTAATTCCTCCAGTCTTTTCACGAAAAATTTCGAGACAAACTTCATACGTATCCTTTATGCTGTTGCACTGTTGATGATCACAAAAATTGTTAAAAAATCAACGCTGATTCTGCATTTTAACTGTCAAAACTTAATAAACTGTCATATTTCGCA
The DNA here is from genome assembly GCA_963854835.1 of Megamerina dolium. Classification (NCBI taxonomy): domain Eukaryota; kingdom Metazoa; phylum Arthropoda; class Insecta; order Diptera; family Megamerinidae; genus Megamerina; species Megamerina dolium. The sequence continues at coordinate 46,171,139 of OY978527.1, forward strand.
ATGAGTTTATGAGGTTGCAAAAAGGCAAGTTCCCAAAAAACGGCTCGAAAAACTTCGACGATTTCGTATTTTTTCAGTTTTGACGTTTAATATTAGGAGAAATGTTGTAAAAGAAAAAATGTATTGTGAATATTTTCTTGCAGATCTAATATAAAGTATATAATCCCTTTTTTGCACAACTATATTCTATCAGAAGAGCACATTAAATATACAAATCAGCAATATACATCGTAAATGCTAGTGTAATCCTTTATTTCTTTCTTCTTACTGTCGTTCAGGCGATGTGTATTCAATTGAATTGAAAAGCAAAAAAATAAAAAAAAAACGCCATATCAGACATATCAGACATATCAGATTGTTGTTTTAGATGTTATGTAATCTACCAATGCATTTGTAACTAACTTTTGTATAGATTTTGCTTCAAGCTTATTATTACTGTTGTACTCGTATGGTTGTATGCCGGTATATGAGATGTATACAATACAATTTATTGTAGTTGTTGTAGCTGTCACTGTCGCTCACTTTCATAGCGGCAACTCAAGTTGTGCCGCCGCATTTCCATCTGTCTTCTATGGCCTCTTGACAGTTTATTCAGCCGTTTGTATATTAGTGAAGCTTTTTGTTGTTGTTGTTCCTTTCTTAACCTCTTTAACTTGATTTTTTTTTTCTGATAAATACGAATATGTAGTACCTTGATTCAACTTTTTTACAACTTTTGAAATGAAGTGGACGACAATTTATGTGACATTTCCATGCATGTGTGTATGTATGAGTTTGTGTGTGTGTGTGAAACCCAAAGTGACAGTTTATCGTTGAAATATCATTGAAAATAAATGTCAATTACTTGGAATGTTAAAGAAAATTCGGTATAATTCATATATTTTGCTTTGTACGGTGACTGACACAACAGTAGTTGTAATAACAATAATTAAATCCGAAGCAATAACAGATATATAGGTATATACTTACAATGCAACAACGTAGTTTTGTAATTATTACGTAGAATTCTCATACATACATATGTACATATTCACAAACGTATGATTGTAATGTGCATCAAGAGATAGACATATGAACGTATAGTCATAGGGCGTCATATTCATCACCAACGATGGCCTCACCAGGGCAGTTCAATTAACGTAATTGCCATGTAATTATATACGCTCACACACACATACACAGATACGCACACTCATGCCACTGCTACTTCGTAAAAATGTGTTTCCTTCTTTCCTCCTTTTATATTGCTGTAGTCGATGTATACAAGAGTGTGTACCACGCGAATCAAGTGCCAAAAAGACCCTGCAGGCACACATAAAGGCAGGTATGTATCTACATTAATATTTATGCATGAACATAAGAAAACAAAAGAGTTGAAGCACAAACCTGCTCAATACGATTCAAGTTCGCTATATACATATATATTATATCTCTAGTTTTATCTTCTTCTTGATTTCTTGCCGTTTCTTTGCAGTTGGCCACTTTTCTAACTATGTACTACGCATTCTCGTACATACATATCTATATAAAGATATGTATTTGAACAAAAACAGAAGAAAAAAATAAATTTTACTGCTGAATTTTAAGCATACTTTTCTGTTGCAAATCCATGACTGCACGTAATCGTACCTTCATCATGCGAATTGTTACGAAAGATATTTTTTTTTTTTTGAATGTATTAGCTGCTGCTGATGCTTCTGTTGATGCTTCTACTGCTATGGAATGAATGCAAAAACTAAAATGCTTTTTACATACCTACGTAGAGAGTTGCTCTTAATTGTGAACAAAAATATTTTTTTAATGGTGCTTGAAAAAGAGTGCTTCAAAACCGACTAATGCCAGGAAATATTTGCTGCTATTGTGATCAGAAAGTTTCCGCAAACTTGGGTTTGAATTTCGCGAGGAAATGTAATTGGTAAAATTCTTTTTTTTCATTAGGTTGGTAGTGCTGTTTCTGACATCAGGGCCAAATTTCTAGTTTTCAAATTTCAGGTCAAGAAAAAGTTATGCCGGGGATTTTCTAAATGTCAAAAAAAGTTAAAATTTGTATTAGTATAAAAATTGATAATTTGGATTACAACATTCAAACGAGACGTAAATTTTTTTTAATAAATATGATCTAGTACGTTTTCGACAAATCTGATATTCCTATTGGAAAGTTTGACATTTTTTAGCATAAACGTACTCAGAACGTCTAAGATGTACAAGAGCTATTTGTGTTGTTTACAGTGACTTGAAAAATTCATCTCGGTCAATAAATGAACTCGTGAACATTTTCGAGCTATGATTTTTTACGATTTTTGAAGTGAATTATCTCAACATCGTCTCTTCGAACGTCTTCATGCGGCATTTGGCGATAAAGCACCAACCCTCCAGGTAATTTAAAACTGGTTGAACAAATTCAAGTGTAGTCACCGTTCGCTCCAGGACGAATTTCGTGAAGATCGTCTGAAATCGATCATTGCGGCAGAAACCATCGATGATGTGCGTGAACTGATAATAAAAAATCGTCATGTGACATACCATGAGATAGAGGCATCTTTGGGCATTAGTTGCACCACCGTGCATTCGAAATTGCATGAAGACTTAGCTGTCAAAAAGATTTGTTCTCATTGGATCCCGCATAATTTAACAATTGCTCACAAAATGGCTCGTGTCGATTAATCGATTAGATGATAAAAAAATTCGATCACGGTGCTTCGAAAAACATTTATAAGATCGTGACAGGTGGTTAATCATGAATATATGCGTATGATCCCGCAACAAAACACAGCAATCGACCGTGTGGGTCTTCCAAGACGAGCCAAACCCAATAAAAACCATATTTTGGAGGTGTCTCAGTCGGAATGGCAAAAGTGCTTCAACAAATAATATATTTATGAAATATTTAAAAAAAAATTCTACATACAATTAGCTTTTCAGTAAGCACGCATTATTTAAAATCCATAAAAACTTCTCAAAATTCTGACATCGCTGAGCGAATCGCCGAAACACGTATTTCTTTATTTTTTAACTATTTTCAAAATCTGTTTGAATTTATAATGTCATGTCATTATAATAAATTTTTTAATAATAATTTTTTTTTAACTACGACTCTATAAATAACGGTTTCTGTAGTATAGTCTGATTCGCCTTAAATCTTCCCTATAGGGTTAAGAAAACTGAAACACACTATATTAGTAGTGAGTGACAAGCAAATTATTTTGTTGGTTGGAAAATGCCATACATACCACATTATTTTTTTTTAATTTTCATTTTAAAAAATATACTCGTATATTTCCTTTACTTGTGTTTTCTTGTATTAACGTTTTTCCATATAGTTTGACATTTTTATACAGCAAAATAAGTGCCGCAAGAATGGGAAAAAATAAAAACCAACATTAAAAAATGTTCTACTTCGCTTTGTTGTATATCTTATTGAAGTGTTGAGTTACTGTTAACCACAACAATAATTTTTTAAATCGCAATAAACTTGTTCATTTCACTGTTTGTTTGAGATGCTGGACTGAAAAAGATCAATCTGTATCAAACATTAAACTCGAGAATTGAAAGAAAGGTAGCAGCTAATTGTCTTAACAATATTTATAGTATCGTTGGTTGTATGAGATGTTTTTGTTTATATGTAAGTATGGAATATTTCATCAACATATTCGTCAACTTAAATTATATTGGAATTTTATGAAATATTTAGTTAAAAGCGTACAAATTTGTTTCTTGAGTTCGACACAATGGTATTCGTTTAGGGTTTAATTGCACAAAATGAAATTTTTATGTTTTTAACCGACGATTTACTGTTGCTATTTAACCTAAAAATCAAAAAGAAAAACGTTGACAAAATTTGGTCACGTTTTGTGCTTACAATTGTGGTTAAATTTTGGAAAATTTCGTAGATCATATTTGACATATTTTCTTTTATACTTTAATAAAAGAGAAGGCAAGTCATTTGATATCGCTTGGATTGATAAAGTAGTTCTATATTTGGCAATTTGAAAGAAATTCATTTGACATGGCAAAAGTCAGTCAGTCGAAAAATACGTTGGAGTAGACGAAAAGTACCACTGAAAGGTGGAACGGAAAGAGACCAATCGTCTATGAAGTGTTTCGCAAAGGAAAAAAAAAATTCCGATATTTGCTCTAAGCAATTGCAGAAATTAAGTGATGAATAGAAACCGTAGAAGCTAAACAACTGTAAGAGCGTGGTGTTTCACCACAACAATGCGAGACTCTACACAAGTTTGGCCACTTCGAAAATATTGTTGCAGCTAGAATGGGATGTATTGCTACGTCCACAGTGTAATTTAGAACTTCCACCATCAGACTGCCATTTATTTCGCAACTCGTAAAACTGTCTGAGCGCTAGAATGTTTGCTTTTGAAGGACTTTTCACACGGAAAAATTTCTCAAGAAAGGTTTATAAATTTGGTATTATGAAGTTGTCTGAGAGAGAGCAAAAGGCCATTGAACAAAACGCTTAATACCAGCACAAAATCGACGAGCTCATAGACACTATTCGCCTTTATCAGCGCAAAAGTGTTAAATATACTGAATTTTCTGTTTGTTAACTTCCATCCTATAAATCACCACTAAATCGACCAATCAAAAAACTACAAAATAATGCCATTTTTTCAATGAGCGCAAGATTGAATATCTTTGATAAATATTTTACAAAATACATATCACCACCCAAAAAAAGGGATTTATTTTTCTCTAACTGTATAGAATGTCCATTTCAATTTTCATAACAGAAGTCTCTGCGAATTCAAAATCCTGGTCTGATAGCTATCGACCTCTTCTACATCCCTTATTTTATATTTATGTTATGAAAAAATTGTCCATGATATTCCCTAAATTGTCATCGTTAATTTATGAGAAACATTGAAAATGTCATTTAGTTTTGGGCTAAACCAGCTACTATCAATTTTCACAGAAAAGCTATTTAAGTACATATATCTTGAACATAACTAATATGTAGATACTCTTATCTATTATTCATAAACTATTTAATATACCATATTTAATGCAAAGTACATATGTCAAAATAAATTCTGATTATAATAGTTTTGATACACTTACATATTAGCCGATTGGAAATAGAAGTATGTATGTTATTATCATTATATTGTAATCATGGAGTTACTTTCCTTAATAATATGTTTTTAGATTTTAGTACAAAAAAAAACAAATTATGAAATTAATGAAAAATACATTGGATTTTGCAACGATGAATAATCTAAATTACCATTCGTATAATCATTTAAATTTTTACAATATAAGGAGGGATCTATTGTGAGCTCTATGAGCTTTGATACAAAGTTCTTTCTGAAGTATTATACATATTGGTAATTTTTATAAAAATGAATTACTACTGTGAATTATGAAACTATATATTTTCCGACCCTCTGGATAAATTCTGTTATTGCCTTTCTGATATCAGAGGCATTATTTTCCCAATGGGTTCATTTTCTACACGTTTTGTAGGATTTCATTTTATGTATGTCTGAGGAAAATCATATCTCTTGAAGACAAAGTCTATAATACGCCTTGTTGATTTGACAAACAAATAAATAACAGTGTTTACTCGTTCATATATGTAGTACTTACAATATATTCCATACTCACATATGTAGACTTTAAGCCAATTCAGCCAACAAAACAGATGTGCTAAATTTTGTACTTCGTACCATCATTATTGCTATTGTTGCGGTTGTTGTTGTTGTTGTTTCTGTTAATTTGTTATCAGCACATGTGACAAACATGACAACTAAGTAATATCGTTTTAAGTTGTTGCCGGCGACAGTGTCGGCAAAAGTGACAGACAACAAATAAAAGCGCCTCATTTGATGCATGTGAATTGTGATTATAGAAAAAATGCCGCAATACATGTACTTATTTATGTGTGCGTTTGCGTGTGTGTGTGTGTGTGTGTGTGTGTGTGTGTACAACAAAGGCAACAACAATAATACGTCAATACGAGTACAATAAAACATTATAACAATAAAAGCAGAGACAACAACAACAACAACAACAACAACAACAACAGCTTGACAAAATTGAATAAAAATCAAGAGAATGTTGACACAATGCCGTTCAATGTAAATAACATTTATGACCACAAAAAAAAAATAATAAACAAATGTCATAAGGTGGATATGCATATACACATGTATGTTAAGTATATGTATATATACATTTACGAATGCTCTTTATGTATATAATCAATTGTATATATACATTTATGAATGCTCTTTATGTATACAATCGCATGTATAGATTCTTTTAAATATTAACACGTTGATTGATTGTGCTGTGATGATTGGGTGGGAAGATTTTACAAAAACTCGTTAAGCCCTAATATACACATATAGATTTTTTGTAACAATTAAAAAAATTTATTTGTATATAAAAAAATTATAAAAAAAAAAATAATAATAAGTAGAACTATGAATTGTTTTGACTAGAGGTGTTCTACCGAATCCTAGATTTCAATAATTTGTCGGAATACTGATTCAGATTTCAGACGTAGCAATTGCAGACATTGAATATATTCTCAGCTACCGAATTAATATTTGAGAAACTTCAGGGAAAACCCGTTTCAATTTCCAGATCCGAAGTGAGAGTGAGGCGACTATACCGCTTGTATCGGGTGTAATCACTAATGTAAGACAAATTTTTCAATCTTACAGTATCACCCTAAAATCAGTTTGTTCCGCAAACTATGGGCTTTATAGAGTGCCCGCTCATTTTATCTGACTCACTCGCTCAAACAAGTCAGTCTAGGCTGACTATAAGGTAGTTCTTCTCATAAAAATCGGTATCCTTAAAGGGTAAATTTTTTATGTTAGCATCCATATGTGCAATTGATAATTTTCGAATTGAAATTATTGAGTCAGTCCTTTTAACAGCTCAATTCGAATGAAAATAAATTCAGATAGAATAAAATATGCACACGCACACACAAAAAGAGTATAATTAAGCGTCATTAAGAGTGCTTTACTATATTTACGTATATGTTTTCCGTTCAGATAATTTAATATCTACTGCACAAAAACAAATCACAATAGCACATTATGTACATACCTACTCTCCATCAGCGTTATTATTTAACAAAAATACTAATTTACAAAATTTTAAACACTTACGAAAATCGAAAATCATAAAAAAAACTGAAGCACTGGACGATGACGAATTGAGAAAGATAGGAAGAAAAAAGAGAAAAAGAAGAAGCCGCTATGGTTTCAGTCTTAAAAAAAGTAGGCGTATTTGGTGTGTGTGTGTGTTTGTGTAGACGTAAAAGGTTTAATTCATAAGCTGGATATTAATTTGGTCATTCGTATGGGGCACAGTGGTTAATAAATGCAATTTATCGAATCAATTTTAATAGTACATTTAGGCTCACTTTATATATTGTAGAAATTTTCAGATATTTGGAAGACAATATTAATATTGCATATTAATTTAAATGTGAATATATCGTAGGTGTGTCTGTCGTTAGACGATCACTGTATTGCTATAATTGTGATTCCATCTTTACTATTTTTTCCCAACTTCGATATGAAGTTCAACCACCGTGCATTGTGCTACTTACATACATAGCGCAAATACCGATAATAATAACAACAACAACAACAACAACATGTAAGACAACAGCAATAACAACAGCAGCAGCAGCAGCGGCACCAAGATCAGATACGAAAAGATACAAATAATTATAACAACAACAACTATCTATATATGGCACAAAAGGTGTGCTTGATGTACGGATAGGCAACAACGATGGTAATACGTAAGTAGCAACAGACGTGGCAAGAGTGTGAAGTGGAACATGCTTGAAAATGAAGAGGAATATTTTTTGATTGCGCCGAATGCCAACGGTGATGACTGGCTCAATTGAACGAAAACAAAAAGGGGAAAAAAACCACAACAACAAAACAACAACAGAAAAACAAGCAGCAAAGAGAAGTGTAAGTACAACAATATGAAGCAAGCAACATGAGCGGAAAAAATACAATAGCAGAAACAGTGAAAAAAAAAACCAAAATATAAAAAATAACTAAACCAAAGGTGTTAATGGACATTTGTATTAATGCTTTAGCAATTTCTTAGCATTCTCATTCTCGAGATTTTCATATTTTCTTCATCTTTCATATTAATGTGGAAACAAATTTTCCCAAAGAAAAATTAAAGTTTTCATGGTGAATTAACTGATCGAAGTTATTAATAAATGTATAATGAATTTTGCCATGGCATGCATATACTAGTGCATATAAGCGCATATGTATGCGTTTTTGTGCATATGCATGTACATTCCCTATGGGAAATGAAAGTCATTCAACATGTGGTGCATACAATCCACATATATGGGAAATATTTCTCTTCGTAAGGCATAACATTTATTTTCATTAGAGCAAAATATTGCCATATGTTGCCTCAAGTATGTATCGGGCATTTAATTTAAATGCAATTTTTCCAGTTGGTCTTTTATGACAGATCAAGCTGTCAAGCTGTCAAACTGTCGTGTTATTTTTGTATTATTCAGTATTATTGCACATTTAACATAGAAAAACTAATCACAGCACAGTGTTTTGAAATTATTCAGCTATGTTATGAACATTTTATTCATCTATGAGGTCCATTTATGACTTATTTATGGAAACGTCTATAGGAAAAAATGCCTGATAAAGGCTAAAAGGCAACCAAAGCAGTTCAAAAGCTGCCACTACATTCAGACAATGCTTAGTTGAAGAGCTGGTGGTATCATCGATCGATATTTCTTCAAAAATGACGCCGTTAGGTATGTTACTTTGAATGGCGACCATCATTGCGTCATGATAATCGATTTTTGCTGCATAAAATTTAAACCAGTGATTTTGATGACATAAATATAGCACCTTGATCAAAAAGTTCCCGGAATAAGCACCGTGTGGTGCATCGTTCCATGTTTGTTACTAAACTTTTGCAAATGTCAAGCTATGACGATAAGGTTTAGAGGGATATTCAACAACAGATGTACCAACATAACAAAAAAACAGAACTCAAATTAGAACGATGGGAGCGGCACACGGTGGTTATTCCGGGAACTTTTTGATCAAGGTGGTATGGCAAAACAACAACAGAAGTGCAAACTGTAGCGCGCATAATTATAGACGCTAAAGAACTCGCTAAGTTCAGTGCTATCAATAATTATAATTGTTTCTATATACAGATATGTTACTTAACGTTATGTTTTTATTTAAACGTCAACAATGTTATAATAAGAAGAAAAGGAAAAGCAAGAATTTTTCGACAAAATTTTTGCATTATTTTTGAAACATTTTATCATTTAAATTAGAATTAGAATTTGTTCTATTTGAAATTTATATATTAAATAAAAATTAAATCAACTCTGTTTAGGAAATTTAGCATCGACAACATTTTATTGGCACAAAAATAGTGAATTGTCGAATATAACAATATAAATTCATGAAATAATTGAAAAATGAGCGTCCAACAATCAGTCATGAAGGAATTCTTTTTTTCTTTATGGCTATACGAATATGCTATCATTAAATATTTTTCATTGAGAAGTCATTAGATGTCACTGCTGCAATTTTCCCACTGGGAATAGAAAACATGTATATGTGCATATAATAATATTTCGTTTCTTATACATATTTAATTTCATATACTCGTACTATACTTTACTACAATACATAAATATTTTTTATGTATAGTAGGTATAAGATCAAAATTACCTTTCTTTTTTTATTTCGGTCCATGTTACAGCGTTAAGTGTAACGAACAAGATTAAGTGTTAAGGTTTTTTGGGCATTCAATGACGATCATGACGATGATAATGATGTGAATGATGATTATGCTTATAATGATAGTAATTATAAATTTAGATTATGTGCTTTTATTATTAGAGTTCCACCACCAATCACCACACTAACCAATTCACCATTTGTGAACAACTCTACTTGGTGATTATATGTTTTTTTTTTGCCAATTTTATTCAACTGTTTGTGAAACATTTTTATTTAATATAGTTTTAGTCGATACATTTCAAATATCTATATAAATTCAATATTTTTTTTTTGCTACAGGCAATTTTATGATGCAATTAGCACTTTTCAGTTTTTCCTTCATACTAACGTACATATCGCTCATTTGCTGCAAGACCGGCATAAGTCAAAAAAATCGATTTTCCATAAAACGCGTTAGAAGTTTTCAACTGACTCCAACCGTACACGGAAAACACGGAAAAAATTCTCTTCTCAAGCGGAGCATATAAGAGGTATTCATATGAATTTTTCACTCAACATGAAGTATGATATAACGAACAATTCTGCAGCATTAACTCAAAAATCACGTTTTTTGATTTATGCCGGTCTTGCAGCAAATGAGCGATATGTAATAAAACGTTGTGGCTGTCATACGGAGCCGTCTATAATAGCAAGTAATGGCGGCATTTTTCAATAAAATTTCAAAAAAAAAAGAGTTGGTATTTTTATATACATTCATTCACATATCTACTATATGAGAATAAAGCAAGTTCAAATAATGGGTTAAGTGCTAAGTAAAATTTACGCATCTGTTTCGGCTATTCCGATGTTTGTTTGTTGGCAATGAAGCCGGCAATATAAAGTCATGAAATGCGATCACGATTTTACAATGAGATCATCAAAGCACAAGCAGTACTTATGTATAAATTAGAAGTTCGATGAAGTAAAAATAATGATTATGTACTCGTACTCGTAAATTTTGATTTTACCTGCAATTCGGCTTCCAGCTGATTTGTATGTCCGGCCAAATTTGGCATCGCCGTCATATTGTAGCCGAGACCTTGACATGTCGATACGGTTATCCTTTGACATTGTAATCCATTGGCTGTGGTTTGTGTCGGCATTGATGCCAGTATTGTTTGAACGCAACATAACACATTTGCAATTACGATGAGGGGCCAAATTTTAATTAATTTGTTCGATAAATCACACATTTTGTCATTTATCTGTACTACAACAGATCAACAGATAACAGATGTGAGGGAATACAATTGAAGAAAAACAAAAAATTGCATACAAAGCTGATTATTTTTGTTGTTTTTACAAATGCCTTCACTTATTGTTTGTTATTATCGATTATATTAATGTGAAATATGAATTTAGTTTTTCAAATATCGTAAAATCACATATAACGAAGCATATCTATAATAATTTATTTTTTTGTTTTTCGAATCTACACACACAGTTTACTATTGCCATAATTTCTGATGTTAGCACATACAAGTAAATGTATACTTAATTTGAAATTTTTTCATTGTTGTTTAATTTTATTGCAGCCCATTAAATACGTTTGATGTTGAAAACACGCCGCATATAATTGTATTTATAAGAAATATAAAATTCGAATCAATTTGAAATAACATCGTAAATGTTGGCATACATTTTGTTTATGCAGCCGTGCACTATAACAAATTAAGCGTACTAACCCAACTCTTCAATATTTCGTCAAACACTGATATTATTTCTGTGGTAGCTTTCTGGTTTTTACACGTTTCTTACGACTTTTTGTTCGTTGCGATCATGTTGTATTGAGTGGCTGTCACAGCACATGTATGATGGATAACGTTTGATAGAATTGTTCGATGGTAAAAATAACAAGAAACAGAAAAAACAAATGCATACAATGCTGATATCTACCTCTCATACCACATGTCATTGTGCCGAAAGATAAAAACCATTGTGTATACTTCACCTTATATATTGTGCTGCCTTGCGGTTTGAACCATCTGCTTTGCGGTCAATTGTAGAGACAGGTACTCGAATATAATAGTAATTTGTTTACCAATTAATAATAAAAATTCTATATATTAGACACAATGTGTATTGTCGGCAATTTCAAGGCAATGCTTGATATCAAACACTACAATGTTTATTTGATTTCGACTACATTCAAAATGCGAAAAAAAACTATGTCGTTAAATTAAGAAATAAAACAATAATTAATAAACATATTGGAAGCAATTTTATGTAGATCGTGCGGGGTGCTAAAATATGACACTTGTTTTTGTAAAAAAAATAAATATGTGGCACTTAAAGCCCCGAAAGGCTCATTGGCTCTTCTCTTCACTGTTGTGTTAAATTTTGGACAGTATTAGAAGAGACCTACTTATTTTAGCCCGTTCTGAACGGCAGAACCCTTGTGACATCACTTTTTCGGAGCTTTGTCATAGATTTTTGTTTTTGTACTAGTTTCAATATTTTTTGTAGCAAAACTATTCATGAAATCGGTCATCCGCAATATCGGATTTGTGTTTTGGAAAATTAGCAATAGCACCGTGCCATTCTTCTTCTTCTTATGTGGCCATTACAAGCGAAATCGATTTAGGCCGAATCAAGCATGCTTCGCCAGCCAGCTCTTTCCTTCGCTAGTTGGCGCCAGTTAGAAATTCCATACGCTGATAAGTTCTCCAGTACTTGATCTTTGTGTCGGAGGTTAGGTGTGCCTCTTCTGCGCCATCCACCAGCGGGTTCCGAATATAACACCTTCTTAGCCGGAGCGTGTTTTTCCATTCGCCCGACATGATCTAGCCAGCGCATACGCTGAATTTTAATACGCTTTACATATAGCTCGTACAGCTCATGGTTGCACCTTATTTGGTACTCGCTACCAACGCAAATAGGTCCAAAAATCTTGCGTAGGACTTTTCTTTTGAAAACACCGAAAACATTCTCTCATCTAAGGTGGAAATTGTACAAGCTTCGGCGCCATATTCAAGGACAGGCATAATGAGAGACTTGTAGATTGTGGTTTTCGTTGCTCGAGAGAGGGCCCGACTTCTTAATTGCTTACTTAGCCCAAAGTAGCACCTGTTAGCAAGAGTGATCCCTCGCAATATCTCCAGGGTGACGTCATTACTAGTGTTAATGCTGGTTCCAACATAGATAAAGTCCTTCACTTTTTCAAAAGTTCTTTGTTTGTTGATACTAGGTACTTTGTCTTGTCCTAATTTGGACTCAGTGGATCACATAAATTATGTTCCAAAATTACGTGACCGATTTAATATTTGAATATCAACACAGCAATTACCAACGAATGGATGTCATATGTGATAGATGACATCTCAAAAGTTTAAGAGTTTAATAATGGAGAGTTACACTATTCAATAACGTATCCAAATTGTTGAATGCTCAAATAATCAAAGTTCGAAGATCATATTACGCTTTTAGTGAAATTTAAACAATTTTTGAAAGAAAAATTTTGATTTCAAAGGACAGTGTGACGTGTATCGAGGATAAATCTTATTAATCATAACTTGTCAAAGTTTGGACGACCTCATAACATACAATCGTAAATGTTGCAGCTGTAGTTGAGTGTACGTGATATTTGAAACTCAGCTAACCTCCCTTTGTCGTCGAACACATCAACACAGCTCCATGCAATGAATTCTGTTAATCGACGTTGATTCACTGATTGGGCCGTAGAAGACTGCTGTTTTTTAGCTGATGTCCATTTCGGTGAATTAGCAAGCTAAATTCTCAAATCTGGTGCTTTGAAAATTTAGATGCTTACAAACGGAATAATTCGTGATCTTAAACTCGTGAAATACCGAACGAAATACTTGAAAAAATCGGATCTTCGGATTGCCTAGTTAGGGAAAGCGAGTATTTGCAAGACAAAAAAAAGTCTGTCTGGGAATTCAGTTTTTATACAATTTTTCAATTTTGGCATTTGAGTAACATAATATCCCAATTTAATATGAAATATACTCATTAAAAATTATATTGTTTAACATTTAACAGAAATACGAATTCATTTATTTTCTCTTCTCCAAATGGTGTTTCTTAAAAACACGAACAGCCAAAACAAACAGAAAAAGGTTTAGTACCCCACACCGAAGCTCACTAACTTCGCCATCAGCCATCAGCAATCATTCTTAGTGACTCAAAGGTGCCCTCGTGTATTAATATGCAATTTCAAATAATAATTACAAATATTTAAATATCAAATGGGGTAAAAATTAAACAAAGAAACACACACAACACAAGCATAGAACAGCAAGCACCAAGAGTTTCCAAAGGTAGCCTGGTCTCTCTCTTCTGCTGCCGAAACTATGGTGGCGGCAATGCCGTATGTTGTTCATTGTTGGAAATTTAATCGACGTTGCGCACGGTAATAAAATCATAATAACAACAACAACAACAACAAAACAACAATACATGAAAAAGATGTTTGAAGCATAAAAAATGAAAGAAGAAGATCAAGACAAGCAAAAAAAAAAACCGAATTGCAAACATGGCAGAAGTAAGCACCAAATGCGGCACGGCGTCTGCAACAACTGTTCGATTGGACACAGTGACGGTATTTTGCTTTGATGTTCATTTTGATTTCCGGCCGTGAGATAATACTTATTTAACGCTATGCAAGTACAGCAACAATAAAATCAACCAAGTCGAAGAATGGAGGGAGAATCCCAAATGAATTGCTGTAAGCTTCATTTTCGTATTGTTGATTTTCTTCTTTATTGTGTGTATTTTTTATTTAATATTTCTTTTTGATATTACTGTATACAAATAGTATGTACTTACGTATATAGATACATGTTGAAGCGTTTAGATCGCTATCACTTTGAACAAAAAATCGAAAAAAGAAATGGGCGTTGAATATTGCAAGTTTGCCAATGTGCAACAAAAATTTGATATTAAGACTGGTGGCTGGTTGGTCGACTCCATTTTGACTGATGGGCGAACCGCCTGATGAACTGACAGCCGAACCGTAACAAAAGAAGCTCAATGCGAATGACGATTATTATTCGATGACGGTTAATCAAAGGGTGACGAACATCGCCACAGCTATCAACGTCATTATCATCATCATCATCATCATCATCATCATCATCATCATGATTATCTTCATCACCATTGAGACTTGAGAGTGAGAAGGTGCAGCTTGAAGGTAAGAAATAATTACTTTATTTATAGAAATAGTGTGCGTGTTGCACTAAACGATAGTAGTAGTACATATCTGGCGATTCTATTATGATCATATACTAGCTACCATATGCACATATTTATATAATACATTTTAGTAAACGTAATCGAACTATAATCTACTCATGTAATTCGCGATGAATTCATAATTTATATCCAACTGTAGCAGCTGTGTTCAGTGTGTAACCAAGCGTCCTCCACACTAGCATGTATGTATACAGGTGGTCCACCAGCAATCGTGATCAACCACAACAACGCTCTCAAATATCATGCTCAACTAAATATTGACAACCTCATTTGATGATGAAGTCAATGAAGTCTTCGCTAGCTTAGTCGCATGTTGACAGCCATTCAGTTGAGTACGACAACAGAGATATACATATACCTACATATGCATACACATACTAGGGATGCCAATTTACTGAACTCTTGCTGATGCCACACTATATTTGAAATTATAAACATTTTAGGGAAAATTTTTCAGAAAATTAAAAAACAAACAAAAATATTTAATTAAAAAAAAAATTATTTCTTAGGTATTTCTTATTCTTAGTACAGGGTGATTTTTTTAAGAGCCTTCGGATTTGATTTAAAAAAAACCCATAAAATTTACAGAAATACATATATGAAATGTGGGTGCCGTAGCTCAGTGGTTAGTGTGTTCGCCTTCTGATCTGTAGGTCGTGGTTCAATCCCCGGCTGATGCATAACAAATTTTAATATCGATAAGATTTTTCTTTCGAATGGTACCCACCTGTCGGCAAGCAATTGGCAATTCTTCCGACAGTAACAACTTGCCATGAAAAAGCTTCTAAAAGAATTCTGTGACAAAGCTCAGAAAAAGTGATGTCGCAAGTGTTCTGCCGTTCGGAACCGGCTAAAATAAGTAGGTCCCTTCTAATACTGTCCAAATTTAAGACACACACCAGTAATGGAAGAGAAGCTCGGCCAATGAGCCCTTTGGGGCTTTAAGTGCCACATATTTATTTTTTTTTTGTATGAAATCTTTAAAGATGATTTCATGTAAATGTTGACCACGGCTGCGCCTCAAATGGTTCATACGCTTGGTGTAATTTTGGCATACTCTCTCCAACATATCGGCCGGTATCTCACGAATAAATTCTTCAATATTGGCTTCCAGTGCGTCAACCGTTGTGGGCTTGTTGCTATAGACATGAGCCTTAACATAGCCCCACCAAAAATAGACTAAAGGCGTTAAATCGCACGATCTAGGCGACGAACTGACCGGCCCCAAACGTGAAATAATCTGTTTACCGAAATCGCCTCTCAATTGAGCCATTGTTAGGCGTGCTGTGTGGCATGTGGTGTCGTCTTGTTGAAACCACATGTCAGCCAAGTCTAGCTCTTCCATTTTGGGCAAAAAAAAGTTTGTAATCATCGCACGGTAGCGCTCGTCATTCACAACAACGTTCCTGTCTTCGTCGTCTTTGAAAACGTACGGTCCAACGATGCCACCGGCCCATAATCCACACCGAACAGTGCATTTTTCGGGATGCATTGGCAGTTCTTGCCATGCTTCTGGCTGCTCTTCACACCAAATACGGCAATTTTGATTGTTCACATATTCATTCAACCAGAAATGAGTTTCGTCGCTGAACACAATTTTCCGATAAAAAAGTGGATTTTCATCCAACTTTGCCAGCTCCTATTCACCAAAAGTTAGCCGTTGTAGTAGGTCGTGTGGCTTCAATTCTTGCACCAGCTGTATTTTAAAAGGTTTTACACCCAAATCCTTCCGCACAATATTCCATGTAGTGGAGTAACAGAGGCCCAGTTGTTGCGATCGGCGCCGAATCGATAATTCACGGTCTTCAACAACACTGGCGGATACAGCTGCGATATTTTCCTCTGTACGCATTCTACGTTTGCGTGTTGGTGGTTTCATGTTCAATAATGTAAATTTGATGCGAAATTTAATCATAAGATTCCGAATAGCCGCCTCAAAAAGGTCACCCAAACTGACGATAAAATGGAAGAAGTGCACGATGATAATAAAATTCAATAATCTGCAAGCTTTGTTCGTTTTTAAATCGATTCATGGTTAAATTATAGACCAAACTGAACATGTTTGACAGTAACATGTTGCACGAAAACAGCTGAGCTGCCAAAAACAGTGTTGTCAAAAAGAAAGTTGCTAAAAAATCACCCTGTACTAACAAATATGACGTTAACCCTTATTAAAGTCTGAGTATGAGACTTATTTTGAAAGGAAGCACTAACTTTGTATGGGAGCTACATTAAGCAGTGAGCATGTCTCGCTTATGTTTTGCGAAATTATTCGACTTGGCAATATTAATGTTCGTGCCAAATATGCACTGTCTAAAGCGAGAGTCTACATAAACTACAATATGAGGGTTAAAATTTCACATTTAGAATATTTTAATATTAAACTGTTAATTGCTTATTTTAAACAGATGTGAACGAAATAAAAACGCAAGTTTGAGTAGAATTGTAAAAAAATTGTCATAATTAAACAATTCGTTATCGTAATTCCAGTACAATATTTTGGCCATGGATCAAAGGAAGCCCCGGGTTCAGCATTGCTAGTATGTACATTTAGTTGTAAGTACGTTTGTCGGCAAAACATCAAGCATACGTATGCTACCATAGAACGACACAACAAAAAATGACATCAAGATTGCAAAAAAAATAAATGTGTGCAAATGTATTGAAAGTAGGAAAAATAAAAAAAATATGTATAATAAAACTAGCAAGTACAGAGATTAATAATCGCTTTTGAACTCAGCCGACCAGAAAACTATTTAATGGTAAATGACATAAAAAGCAAACAAACCACTACAACAACAAATATATAATAATAATAATAATAATAATAATAAAAAAATATTGCAAAAATCATACAGCAAAATACACAGTTCAGTGCATAAAACACTTATTGTAAAAATGAATTGCATTAAAATGGAGGGAATATAAAAAACAGACACCCTGAACCAGCGAGGCATATACGAGTACATATGTACATATTTATGATGGCAAACGGCAAATGAATGAGACCCTAATGGAAGCGAGAGGAGTAAAAAGAAATGCAAATAATAATATAGCAGTTATTTACATATAACTTTTGTATGCAAACGTATTAATATATGTATTTAGTTACACATATACATATGTATGTGCATAGTATTAGATCAAAGAAATTTTGTTAGCAAAAAGTCCAACTCGTGAATGGTCATGACACCATAAATAGTTAAATGCATATCTTAAACTTAGGAGTCATTTCGATGGGTTTTTTTTTATTGTAACAATCTTACCAGGTGCCAAAATATGCTTATCTTCTTTTTTCGAATATGTCTTGCCAAATAATACATTTGCCAAAAGACATAAAATACTTTTCCTAATAATCAAAGCATCAAGAAAAATTTCATCAAAAATTATTCTTCTGAAAGAAAGATGCCAAAAGCATTTCTGCATTTTATTTGAAATATTATAAACAATTGTTTCCAAGTCTTAGTATAAAAAAATAAATAAATATGTGGCACTTAAAGCCCCAAAGGGCTCATTGGCCGAGCTTCTCTTCCATTACTGTTTTGCGTCTTAAATTTTGGACAATATTAGAAGGGACCTACTTATTTTAGCCGGTTCCGAACGGCAGAACACTTGTGACATCACTTTTTCTGAGCTTTGTCACAGAGTTCTTTAAGAAGCTTTTTCATGGCAAGTTGTTACTGTCGGAAGAATTGCCAATTGCTTGCCGACAGGTGGGTACCGTTCGAAAGAAAAATCTTATCGATATTAAATTTGTTATGCATCAGCCGGGGATGGAACCACGACCTACAGATCAGAAGGCGAACACACTAACCACTGAGCTACGGCACCCACCCACCAAGTCTTAGTATAATGTGAGTAAAAAAAATAAATAAATACGTGGCACTTATATTAGCCGGTTCCAAACGGCAGAACCCTTGTGACATAACTTTGATTCTGATCTTTGTCATAGAGCTCTTTTTAGAAACTTTTTCAGATCAGAAGACCAACGCACTAAACACTGAGTCGTTAAACTAAAAATATCGAGTAACAGCCGACATACAACAGTGGGTCAAAAATTCCCTGGAAAGCATTTTTCAAAAGAACGCAAATTTTCAGACAGATCTACAAATAGTTTTGTAGTGTGCAGCCATTTAAAATAGATGCTTATGAGAATTTTCGGTTTCTCCAATTTTTTTATGATCCCCAAAAATAATACGATTTCTAGAGGTCATCCAAATAACCATTTGTTTCATCGATGAACCCTTCAGTTGACCCAAATCTCTTACCGCCGAACCATCTCTTCATTTTCCATACATGAGAAACGAATCCAACAGCTCTACAAAATCTGTGCCTGTGATCGTATTACAATTTTCAGGGTAATTTATGCAAATGATACCATGCGTTTTTCAAAAAGCTGTAGTTCTGTGGTGCCATTTAGAAATCCCAAGCCCTGTTGGGTTCTCCAGTGCTTTGGCTTCCGCCGGAGGTTTAATTTTCCTCTTCGTCTGCGCCGAATATAACACTTTCTTTGCTGGATTATGTTCTTCCATTCACTCGAAATGACTGAGCCAGCGCAAACGATGGGTTTTGATGTACTTAACTATATCAATATCGATATATAACTCGTTCAAATCGATCGTTGCATCTTGTTCGATGTTTGCCATCAAGGCAAATATATCTTCCGTAGGAGTTTTTTCTCGAAAACTTTAAACCATATCGCATCGTATGTGGAAAGTGTCTAGGCTTCAGAGCCATATGTAAGGGCAGGCATGATCAGGGTGGTTTTTATTCTTCGAGCGAAGGGTCGACTTCTCAATTGCTCACTTATTTCAAAACAATACATATACTTACTTGATATTGCATTGAATGGCATTGAAAAAATTAAGATCATTTCTATTAGAACTCATCTGGCTTAGGAAAAAACAGTGAATAGGAACACACGATGATTTCTCTGAAGCAAAATTCTAGTGCGTTTATTAGCAATATGGGTATATTACCCGAGAAACATTTAATCTCAATATACATATCTCCCTACATACAGTACATACTTATGAAGATCTTAAGAAGATCAAACAAATGAACTGACAGATTTCATAACTAAAAGTAAACAAGTGGGTACACAAGCATATGTACATACAGGTACATTTCTTTTTGTTTATATTGCATTTAAGTCATATATCCGTATTATTGTTTATACTACTGTTGCCAGATTGATAGTTTTTCCCCCATTCGCTAACTTGAATGTAACGTAAGTCGCACATATAATATTTTATCAGCAATATTGTGGAGTTTGCCGTTTATTGTAAACCAAATAAACAACAGTCACCATTTCAATTATACACTGTGGTCCAATCGAACTGAAACCAATTTTACACTGCTATAATTTTCAAACCGCTTTACAGCTGTTATATTAAATCTGGTGACAGTTCATTCTATTTTTGACAAGCAGACAAAAGAATTTTGGTCTGAGTTCTTGAAAAAAAGTTTTACGTGATTGAATTCAAACGTAATAGTGTGATTGCTCTATATTTGGCTTGAAAATTGCAAGCGGAGCTTGCTAAACAGCTAAAGCATTTTCAAGTGAAAATTCACCGGATGCAAATCCATTAGATTTGTATGTCTGGGGTATTTTGAAGAGTAAGATTGACACTAAAAGTGTCAATCTGTTGACTATATGGGCCAAAATAGCGTAAACTCACTTGCGGGTAACGTGCAATGAATTCAGAATTCATAGGACGTTTGAAGGCCATAGTACAATTCAAAGATGGCCATACCGAAAATCGCTAATCAAATATTTGAAAATATAAGAGGGCGGTCCCAGAACTACCCGAAATGACATACAGATGGCGGCAGTAGTTTGAATAAAATTACTTTGGTGAAAAGTGGCAACCTTATAAAACATATGTTTTAAATATCAAGGCGCCACGTTGTTTAGTATTTTTTTGGAGCCCATCGAAAGTTAACGACCTTAGTGAATTTGTAAACTTGGAAAAAATTGGTCATCGTTGTGTAATTGAATACGGATTGTGTGAGGGATGGGGTGCCAGGTGGACTCGTTCCAACGATGGTTGCTTCCTCCAGATGATCGTGGTGTGGGTGAGTGCGGGGATAATTGTTAGTTCAATGCTGTTATTGTATATTGAAGTTGTGGGTGGTGATGTATTTTGTGTTTCTGCTGCTGCTGCTGTGAAAGATGTTGTGTTGTTTATGTTGCTAAATGAATAATAACACCCGCGATTTTTCAACTTTAAAACTAACAATATTTATTGGAAAAAAAACGTTTTAATTATATATAGCGAGATTCAAATTTTTGCGCGCACTGGCTGTCTATTTTCTTCGGGATATCTTTTGAGAATGGCAAAAAACAATCAAAATGGGCGGCCAGAAGAGAGAAATGTTATATAAGTAATAGGGTTGCCAACCCACTCAAATGAAGAAAACAAACAGTGCACGCATCTAACTCTGGCGTAGACAAATACTTTCATTTGAAAGGTCTCAGTCCAACGATTATTAAAACCGAACTTGATTCTACTCTGGGGGAGTCTGCTCCTTCGTTAACGACCATAAAATATTAGGTGGCAGAGTTTAAAGGAGATAGTACGAGCTGCCAAGATGAACACCGTAGCGGTCGACCAATTGAGGTGGCCACCTGAGAAACGGTTTAAAAAATCCACAAAATAGTATTGGATGATCGCCGGCTGAAGGTACGTGAGCTAGGTGAAATTACCATGGATGAGACATGGCTCCATCTCTTCATACCTGAGACAAAGGAGCAGTCAAAATAGTGGACTAAAAGGGGAGAATCGTGTCCAAAGAAGGCGAAGGCAGTTCCATCTGCAGGCAAGGTTATGGCGACTGTTTTTTGGGATGCACGTGGGATAATATTTATTGATTATCTTCAAAAAGGAAAAACAATCAACGGAGAGTATTATGCTAATTTGTTGCAGCGTTTAAGTGATGAAATTAAAGAAAAAAGGCCGCATATGGCGAAAAAGAAAGTCTTGTTTCATCAAGACAATGCACCAGTTCACACATCCGCTATTGCGATGGCCAAAATCAATGATTTAAAACTCGAATTGCCTTCGGATTATTTTCTATTTCCAATATTGGTTTGGTGGTAGAAGATTTGCGTACAATGAAGAGGTGGAGTCTGCGGTAGATGGCTATTTCAATGAGCTAGACAGTTCATACTATAAACAGGATATCGAAGCTATAGAATATCGCTGGAAAAAGTGTATAGAGCTAAAAGAATATTATGTTGAGAAATAAAGAAAAAATTTGCCCAAATTTGTTCTGATTTCTATGTTAGGTCGGGTAGTTCTGGGACCTCCCTCGTATATTTGTAGACAATAAACAATAAGCGACAGTGACGTATAAAAAAATGGGGGAATTCTGGAGCATGTGGCAACAATTTAAGATCAATTCTATTATACAAAACTTATTGTAACTGAAGATTACATCGTATTTACGTAAATACGAACACTGAGAGCAATACAAAGCCAAATTTGAAGATTTGAAGATCTGATGTGAAAATACTTAGTATTGAATCTGTCAACCAGTATGTGAGCTGTAGAAAGATAAGAAAGGTATTATTGTCATTCAAATATCTGGTAGGTAGGTACTTACTATTACTACTACTCAGATATTGTATGTATATGTAGAGTGACAGGTATATACGCATATTTGCATTGTCAACATGTAGTAAAATACAATACATAATACTTCATTTTTTACTTTTTTCTATTACTTGCGTAAATTTTAGAATAAAGTAGGCATGCATGTGATGTTGTTCCTGTGCTTAATTACATATTTAAGTGGTATGTGTGTATATAAAGTATAACAAAAAAAAAGAGATGTAGATAATCTTAAGTTCATTAGTTTAATTATTTTGTCAAAGATAAGTGTGTGTGTGTGTGTGTGTGTGCTCTAGTTTTAAATTGTACATATCTGTAGGTATCTATAAATTCAAATATGCTTATAAGTGCAATCAGGTAGATACTTTTATAAGCATATGTAGGTTTTTAGACAATGATGTACAGAATTTTGAAAACAAAACAAAAAGAATGGGATTCCCCTTTTTGTAATAAGCTTAAGAGTTATATTCATGCGTATTGTATTTAATGTACATATTCTAATAGGTATATGTATGTGTAAAGTGATACGCATTCAAATCAACTCAACATTTGTACTCAACACAATCTATATCATTGGTTTTGTATGGAATACACAGACATAAAGGGTTATCCATTTTGCGGTTTCAAAAGTAAATGTAAATAAAACACATATAAAATATTTTATATCATGATATTTCTTTTTTATTATAAAGTTTGAACGTTGACATTATGTGTGAAATACTACATCATTTAAATGACCGCCACGCGAATTGTTGCAAGCATCGATTCTTTTGAGGTAATTTTCGACCACTTTTTGACACATATTGGGCGGTATCTCAGCCATAACGTGACGAATGTTGGTTTTTAGGTGCTCAAGAGTTAAAGGTTTATCTGCATAAACACGGTCTTTCGCGTAGCCCCACAAAAAAAGTCAAGCGGTGTCAAATCGCATGATCTTGGTGGCCACTTGATATCGCCACGACAAGAAATTACGCGGCCAGAAAATTTCTCTTGCAATAAAGCCATATTCGCTCGAGTTGTGTGGCATGTGGCACCGTCTTGTTGAAACCACATATTCTCTAAGTCGTATTCTTCAATAGCAGGCAAAAAAAAGTCGGTTATCATATGACCATAACGCTCCGAATTGACGGTGGCAGTCGTTCCATCGTCGTTTTCGAAGAAGTAAGGTCCAATCACACCTCCGGACCAAAGAGCGCACCAAGCAGTGACTTTTTGTAGATGTAGTGGCCTCTCTTCAATTACTTGAGGATTCTCAGAACCCCAAATACGACAATTTTGTTTGTTAACATACCCACTGAGTGAGAAATGTGCTTCGTCGCTGAAGAAAATTTTGTTCGAAAAATCGCCGTCCACCGCCTGTTGTTCAAGCACCCATTCGACGTATCTACGACGTTGTGAATGGTCAGCTGGCTTCAGTTGTTGTGTGAGCTGGATTTTATATGGATGTAGGTGTAGATCCAAATGCAAAATACGCCATAATGTGCCGTAAGACAGTCCTAATTCCTGAGAACGACGAGGAATCGACACATTCGGGTCTTCGGCAACACTTTCACTTACAGCAGCGATATTTTCGGTGGTACGAGCGAAACGATGATGCACAGGCCTTACAATATCTGTAACCGATCCAGTCTCTTCATATTTCTTCACAATTTTGCCAATTGCTTTCGTAGTTGGACGATTATGTAAACCATAATCTCCTCTTAAAGCACGATATGTGGCTGTGGCAGAATCACCATTTTTGTAGTAGGTTTTTACAATTTTAATGCATTGTGCGATAGTTAAGCGATCCATTTTCGCAAATGTCAGACTTTGAATTGAAAAAGAAAGAAATTGTTTTAACAACTCAGTTTGACAGATGTCGAATTCTAGCCCTATACTTTTGAAACCGCGAAATGGATAACCCTTTATAATGCTAATAGCCCTCACAAAAGCAGGTACAAGCAAATTAGAAGATAAAGCAAATAGAAACCAACAAGAGAATACATATATCTATGTACTTCTTCTGCCAAACTCACAACATGTTAAACAACCACTATGTTGAAGCCATACTAATAAAGTAATTACAATACGAGAAACATTTGTACAAAGGTATTATGTCGTACAAGTACGACAATTACCACAACAGATACGATAGAAGAAATACAAGAAAACCATGCAGATAGGTAGGTAGGTACATACATAGCAAATTACTCAGTCTAATCGACATTTGGATGTACCCTATTTCAGCTGTGGAAATATTGGCTTCTTATTGGGGTCGAAGGAGAAAAAAATGTTAGGAAAATCGAAAAATACGCTTTAGTTGCTGATGGGTCGCCTTGCACCCATATACCTACCGATACCTTAACCGTGTTGGGGATATTTATGGATTTTGAGACGCTTTTAGGTTAATTTTGTAGAGGAGCTCCTCTAAGAGTTAAGGATGGGAGTGGGTAAATTCAGAAAGAACTGCTGGGGAAGAAAAATAAATAGGGTACGGTCAGACGTCAGATTTATGGAAACAAACTAGAAAATAATTATTGAAATTATAATTTTCGTATTCACGCTTATCACTGCTTTCCCATTGAATTGATTTAGCTATATTTTTTTCAAATAGAGTGTAATTAACAACAGGAACTCAGAACAGTAGGCATAATATATTGGAATTTAAATACTTATGTAAATATGTACATAATTTTTAAGTTAATCCCATTGAGGTGCAGTGAAAAGTACGTATGCATACATAAAATGGTACTAAAGTTACACAGAAATAAGTAATTTGAATAATGCTGCGGTGAGACCATGTCATATTATTAATTTCAGTGTTTATTTGGAAGTACTTGTATTGGGCATTTCCCTGGGGTGTAGTACAAAAATTTAGTTAAGATCTGGATACAGCAGCAAAATTGCACATGGCGGCGGAACTGAAAAATCACAAAAGCAAAATATGTTTATTATCTGACGAAACGAAATTTGAGTTTCAACATGTAGATTAGACACATTTAAGCCCAACATACTCGTCGTACCACTCTGATGTAGTTCAAAGTGGTATGTAACCACGAAAATAACCATAAATCTGTAAGACTCCGTAATATGAATCATCTTGGAGTTCGGGTTAAAAGTCAAAAATAGAAATGTGTAAATCTAACAGCTGTCTTGTGAATAAAATTTTGAATTTGATCTCCCTAGCTAGTTTGAATATCACAGCTCAGTGGTTTGTGGCGTTGGTCTCCTGATCTGTAGGTCGTGGGTTCAATCAAAGACTGAAGAGCAAATTTCACATTGAAACAATTTTTCTTTCGAATGGTAACCACATGTCAGGAAGCAATTGGCAATTCTTCAGGCAGTAATCATTTGCCACGACAAAACTTCTAAAAGAGCTCTGTGACAAAGCACAGAAAAAGTGATGATTCAAAGGTTCTGCCTTTCGGAACCTTCTAATATAAGTAGGTCCTTACGAATACAGTCTAAAATTTAATACGCACAACAGTAAGAGTAATGTAAGAGAAACTCGGTCAAAGGGCCCTCCGGTGCATATACAATCAAATAAATAAAAATAAAAAATTGTTTGGAAAGATCAGCGGCTGTTAGTGTCATAGTCAAGATGTTGGCAAGGGCAAGAAAAATTTTTTAATGATTTTGAAATATCTATATATTATTATTTTTCTTTTTTAACAAGTCCATCGGCCAAGGGAGGAATCTATCCCTCTGATCTACCACCTGGCTACGCCATTGGCCTATGTATACTTCGTGCGTTAATTCGGACGTTCCAGTGCTAAAATCTGTGTAAAACACAACGACGGAGGACTGCCCTTGTTGGTGCCCAGCGCGGTGTGACGTCTTTGGGGAGCCTCTGATGAGAGTTTATTGACTGATGATGGCAATAAGTTTGTATTTTAAGGATTCATAAAATGTAGTTAGAGGGAGAAGTTTGCAATTGTCATTAAGAACCAATATTCAGCATTCTATGTACATATATGTTTGTATATATTTTGGTTTGTAAATACTGATAAAAGTAACTGAAGCTGAAATTTCTTTAGACAATGCATTATACTTTAAACAAATATTATATGAAAACAAAAAAGAAAAAGCCAAATGTTATCTTTCAGACTATATATATATACATTATATGCTATATACATATACTCACAAGTATTTATTAGTGTGTATGTAACTGATATCAGCAATAGCCGAACTTATTCCCACTTTAGTTGAGTTTCAAAGAAAAAAAAATAATAATTCAATACATTTATTTCACATTAATGTGGAGCCAAGTATTTTAACCTGAATTTTATCATTTAATGATTCTGGAGCATTAAGTGAGTGGTATATCTACTTACGACATTCACTCCCATCCTTGTTGTTGTGCTGCAAGACACGTGTTATCTTAAGTAAACTCAGCCAAGCGGTCATTGTAAAATGCATCAAAGGAGCCATCGAACAGACAACGTATGTATTGTAGATTTCCCTCCCTCCCAAGTTAAAAAATTCTCACTCTTAATACAGTGATAATCTCAAGCTCATCTACTAATTAATTGACTCTTTGTGTTGTTGTTGTTATTTCATTATTTCCCCTCCCCCCCTCTTTGTTTCCATTTCATTTTGTTTGGACAGCATTTCACTATCCCCTTCATCATCCAAATCCAATTCAATCCATACTGTTATCATCTTCGACGCCAATGGCGGCATCACATGTCTTATCCATATGCCATTGCTGTTGTGTAGCAAAGCCAGTTTTAATTTCTTACATTTTATTGTACGTCTTGTGCACGTTGGCATCACATCGATGTTTTATCGACAATATTGTTCGCATTTACGAGTACCTACGAGTACATATATACTTACTTATTTGCATTTTGTTATTGTTGTTGTTGTTGTTGTTAGTTTCTTTTCCATATCATCATCGTCGTGCTCTTATTGAGTAGTGTATGGTTGTGTATAGTCAGTCGTAAAGCTAAGCCATGCCAATCTTACCGTCAACTGTCTCAAGTTGCAGTTGCGGTTGAATTTCCTCAAAGGCGACAACATTAATGCGTTCAATTCAAGTGTGTAGATAATTTTGACATTTTAACTCTTATCTAAAGTTGATTTCTTTCGAAAATGCAAACCGACTCGGTTGTTTTGATGTTGGCTGTGGTCGGGTTATATCCTTTTTTTCTAGCTAAATATTTATGTATGTAGAATGATTGTGCCTTGTATGCATATTATATCTTGCATGAATATGTATGAGAGTAGGCCTTTATTTACAAAGAATTTATTCACTCAGGCTGGATCTTAAAATTTTGTTTCGTCATACGTTGGACATCATTACAAAGACAGATCTTCCCATTTTTGATAGGCTATTAATATCTTCGTCGGTTCAATCACCTTCAGAAATTTAGAATTCGTCCAATTCTTCGCCTATGTTGCTTGAGATTCATATGTACCACTACGCTGATATTTGCTGGTACACTAGGAACTCTGGTCTTGATAGATATAGATTATATTCTATTGTAGTAACAATTGGTAAAAAAAAAGTATTACAATATTGAATGATGTTGCGAATTAGCTTTCATACGACTTACTTACTTATGTGGCCATTTTATAAGCCCCGAAGGACTCTTTGGCCGAGCTTCTTTTTCAGTACTGTTGTGCGTTTAAAATTTTCGACAGTATTAGAAGGTATTATAACAGGTTCCGAATGACAGAACCCTTGTGACATCACTTTTTCTGAGCTTTGTCACAGAGTTCTTTTAAAAGCTTTTGAATGCCAAATTGATATTGCCAATTTTTTGCCGACAGGTGGTTACCGTTCGAATCTTTTCGATATTACATTCAGCTTGGGATTGAACCCACGACCTACGGGTCAGAAGGCCAATGCACTAATCACTGAGCTACGGCACCATACGACTTCAATTTACGTTTTTTTTTTTATAAATTTTCTTATTTAAGAAATATACTATGTTATAATATCTACATATTGGCCCATTATATGGGCAAAACTTAAATATTTTTATCTGCATATTAAGGAGCAGATAGATTCCCAAGGAATGTTGTACCTTTTTTAAACACCCTGAGGAAAAAACTAAAAATAATAAATAAAAAAACAAAATAAATAGAAATCTTTTATCGATATTTACTGCCTACACGATATCCCGATACTTACTGCCTACCTCAATACCTTAATGGGACTCGGATATAAAATGGACGTCAAAATATTTGAAAATCGATAAATAACCAATATCCGCCACATAGAGCTATGAAATAAATGTACGACTAAGTCCACATTAATTTGTCTTCGCCAACATTCAAGGGGATTCCCATAGAAAAGGAGCATAAAAATGCATGAAAATCCACAAATTACCCCGTAGCTGCCCATAGAATTGGCACTAGAGCTGTGAAATGTGTGACAGACCTCCAATAATTTTCCTCATCAACATTTCTTCAAACATAACATATTCACCCCCTATATGCGCATATTAGGAGGATACTATTGGTGCTATTATAGGTATTATGGCAATAAGAAATAAAAAGTAGGAGGGTCCGAACCTAGAATTTCTTTGTACTTCAATGTACAATTTGAACCACCTGAATGTACATATATACATAAAATTATGAAGCGTACATGTTCCTAATATAGGGATATTATTTTCGCGCGTAACGAATGCACGTAGATTATTACTCTTTTTGTTGTCACGTTTGTTGATGTTTTACGGCAAGCACTTTGAAATTCATTTTGGCTACATTAAGGCACACAAAAATCACACAATAATAGCCTATGGCAAGGATTTACTCGTATGCACTAATGCTGCTTATGTGGCTTATGTTTTGGCAGTTAACCATATTGCAGGAAGAATTTCCAGGAACTGAGAACAGAGTGTCTGCCTTCTCATGGTTAATATTGGATGCAGAGTATGAAGACTATCAGGGTTTTGATTATTTTTTGTTAATCGGATTCGAATAGTACGGATAAATTGCAACGTTGAATCAATTGGAAGAAAGAGAAATGTTTTTCGATCCACCCGACTGTATGGTTAATGGTTACCACACATAACTTCAAGCAATATCAACGTAAATTACAATGTTGCAAATGTCTTTAGTGGATGCATACACTTATATACATTAATAATATTAATAAAGCTTTATAGGGACCGATTTGAATCGAGACAAATTGGTAGATAGAGAAATCAAAGAGAAGTGCGTTAATGATATTAAAATCTGGACGATAAGTTTATTATTATTATTGTATTTTGCATCTTCTTTCCTATCTTCCGTTCTTTTAGTCAGCGTATTTTTAGGATAAGGCAAGCAGCTGACGCATGAATGATAATCTGTAATGGTATTATGTTTGTTATCTATTGTTATATGTGCAAGCTATAAAAATATAGTAATGACTATTTGGCTCAGCTAATGGAAAATAAGAGAAGAAAATAAATCGAGGCCAAAAATATTGTTCATTTTTAATAAAAAAGTAAGTACGATATATTTAACATATTTGTTACAATCCAAACGCAGTTCAAACAAATTTCAATGTGATGCTGGTGGACGAAAAGTCAAAGTGGAATTCATCAAATAAACCTTAAAGAAACATAATTATAGAGTGGACATGTAATACCGAAAGGCAACAACAGCATTTTTATTTGGCTTATTTCGCATGAACTTCACGCTTAATGGATTCGCAGCACACGAATGAATTTTAGCATCATATACTCGTACACATGTACCTAAAGATGGTAAAGCAACCCCAGTGGGAAAGCGAACACATACATTATCCAATTCAACTGAAATATTCCTTGATGAAAATTTGAAACAATTTTGTAAACAAGCACTGGGTGAGTAATTTCGTATATAATTGCCAATTGATGAACACAAATGACATACCCATTTACAGACGTATCGTATACGTGTACGCGGAAAGTTAGATAAGTCAGCTGACACTTCGTCTGTCAACTACCATCTGTTAATAGGCTAATGTCAAATTTTGAACAAGCTGCGTCGTTTAGTTTGTGTATGACAGCAATTGAAAGCAGACAACTTCGTGAATGTCAACGAAAATGGAAACAAGTAAATTTCATGTGCTCATCAAATATTATTTTTTGCGTAAGAAAAACCATCACCGAAGCCAAGGAAAGGCTTGATAAATACTACGGAGACTTTGCACCATCAACTTCAATGGTTGAGGAGTGGTTTACTGAATTCCGGTGTGTGACGTCAAACGTTCAGATCACCAAAAATGACCGAATATAGTGAAGTGCTCCTCCACCACGACAACGCACCGGCGACAAATCCGGCGAACTGCTACCTCATCTCCCCTGTGACTATTTCCTGGAGAACTGACGTGGCCGTAAGAGATTTAGATCGAATGAAGACATCATCGGTGAAACAAACGATTACCTCGAGGACCTTGAGAAAATTTATGATTTGCAAGGAATAAAAAATTTGTAAAATGCCGGACTAAATGCAAGGAGCTGAAAAGAGAAAGAAGCAGTTGAAGCGTTCAAAAACCATGTTTTGGAAGTGTCTCAAGAGGAATGGAAAAACTGCTATGACAAATGCTTTGGTCATCATGGTGAATTTTTTGAAAAACAATAAAGCCATTTTCATTTTAAAATGTTTGTTATTATTTGCTATTCCCGAAATATATCGTATGGTAAAATTGTTTGTATGCGCACAAAAATTATTTATTGTAATTATACGAGCAGTTTTGATGAGAAACTATCAATACAATTATTTAGTGGTTTTGTTTGCTCATTTTATCACTAATAGTTTTTTTTTCTGTTTTTTTAATTTTATGCTTCATTGCGCCCACATTAAATATGTTGTCACACTTAATTCGTTTACAGCCTGGATGCAAACTATTGTGACCTATCTCCCTCTCTTTCTGTCTCTCTTTTTCTCGGGGTTTCTCTTGAACATGCCTTTGTAAGACCATGACGAAAAATAATAACCGCAGTAATAATAGTATTGTTGTTGTTTTAAGACGGCGCACACTCATGTGCATTACACACTACCCGAGGAGCTTTTCAATAATTTTACCGCATTTATATTGTTATATGTAGGTATAATGTTTATATGTACTGTATGATAGTAAATATATGTAGGTACATACCCATTAGGTAGATGATACGCTAATGCATCGCATTACAAGCACTTTTAACCGGGGAAATACTTCATGCTTTTGTGGTGTCAACAGAAGCTTGGAGGTTTCAATAAATGCAGATGATAGAAGAGTTGAAAGAGTTAATCATTGAAAAATGTCTAAGGAGCCCAATGATTTAAAGAATGAAACCTTCAAAATCATTTGTAATCACATGGGGCTTCAAAAATTTGTATTTTAACTGTTATTAGGTGCATTTGGCAGAGGCATGTGATGACATTGAGAAGAGGTTGCGTTAAACGAATTTTGCTGTTCGGAACCGAAACTGAAAAGAGAAACTTAGTGGTAATGCTTCTGAGATATTAGTGGTAAATAGTTTGTTTAAATTTTCAAATCACAGTGTAGCAGTTGGGTATCAAACAACAACATAAAGGAAACAAAAACAAAGCGGCAATTTGACTGCCATACGTATAATTGCAACAAAAACAATAATAATGTTGTATCTACATATGGTATATAGTCTTTGAACATATATAAATACATCGTACATACATCGCTCAACTACGACGACCATTACTTCTCCCCAAATCAAGTTGGTTCGGAGTTCGATTCGATTTGGTGTTGTTTGCTGCATCGTCTTAAAATTCATCTACATACATACATGTATACATTGAAACAACAACAATACACAACAACAATACTCGTAACAGCACCAACACTGACAAGCAGTCATTGTGAAAATCGCGCACGTTTCCATAAAATATTGCCCTGGGGGCGGTACAATTTCGATGCATTTACAACGTCCAGGGTGTCGGTAATTATAGGGAGTTTATGTCTGAGGGTTTCATTATAAAATGCTTTGTTTCATTTTGATTGCTGAATTAAGTTGAAAAGGCAGCAGCAGCAGTAGAAGCAACAACAACAACAAAAATAATAATCATGGCTTGAAAGTAAATGGAAGTAGAACAATACAAAGAAAAAATCAAAATATTAAAGTACAATATGAAGAAGAAGAAATTGGAAGAAACAAATTGGAGATTGTTCTATGTGAACACTTTTCTTAGTTTTGTTATTTCTGCTGACATTAATATTATACGTAGTTGCACATTTCATTAAATTGAATCTTTCACGGCATGACGTTTTTCTAGAAGTTCACTTAATAATAAATATGGTCAATATTGCCTTTTAGTTTTTAAGCATCACTAGTAAACAATTTAGGCCATAATATATTTTTGCTTTATCATTTATTTAGAAATAAAAATTATTATATTTTTTAGAAACTCATTTTTATTTCTAAATCGGGTAAAATTCAAAAATAATGTTTTTCTTTTCTTGGCAAAAAAAAAAAAGAGAAATCATAAATTCACACTTCGGAAGTGTAGTTGTCAACAGTGACGTGCAGTCCAATATAATGAGACTCTTTGTATATTGGAAGTAGGCCCTTCTCGTACTATAGTTCACAGTGGGACCCATTCAACGAGACTTTTTCCAATTCATAGAAAGTTACCATGTATACTGTATAGACAATAAGATTTAAAATGCGATGCTAAGTGGACTTATACTGCTGGATTTCTCAGAAGGCGGTAGTAAGCGATTACTTCCTCGGAAGCTGCAACCATGGAGTGGAATGTACATATGTGACTACCCTACGCTTGTACTGGGTTATCCATTCTGTCATTCCGAAAGTAAACGTAAATAAACCACACTACTATGTAGAATTTCGATTAAAAATTTAATTTCAATATAATGTTTGGACCTTGCCATTGTTGGGAATATTCTATGCTTCACCCGAAGCTCGTGTTGTTTTCCAATGCAAGTGAGGAATACCACCTGCGTCATCACAATGATCCTTATTTAACCACAACCCAACCTATCCTACCGCATTTACTACTAATGATCAATAACCATTTTGAGAATCAATCACCAATAAGCTTTTGTAAAATGTATATGGCCATAATAATAAAAAATACTTGATATGCTACTTGATATCCCGATAATTTTTTTAGATTTTCCTCTGTGCAACTCTGTTTTTTATCGATTATTTCGAGAAGAAGGGAGTAAAAGTGGATTGCGACAGCTAAGAATTCGTTTGGAAATAAATCTTACTGTGTAAACGGGTAGAGAGATTTTCGTAATATAATTGTTGTAACTTTTATCTGTAAACATACTATAAAGGTATCAAGTTAGAGTCAATTATATTTCTATTAAAAGTGGTTTATTTTTTTATATCATTTAAGAAATAAATTATACTTCCGTTTGATTTATTTATTGCTTTTGCGAGGGTATATATGGGATTGCCTTACCTCTATAAAAAGGCATTTACCAAAATTTAATCAGAAATTCACATATAGAGGCTTATATCATTTGTTTACACTTTAGCCAACATTGCGCATCGAAATGTCACAATAGACAAAACAACTGAAAAACTCTTGTCATTTATAACAGAATATAGGAATATCGTGAATGAAAGAAATATAGAAAAAAAGGAACATTGATTTCAAATTCACGTTTTCTGCGACTATTTCAGCAGGTTTGCTCATCATTTAGTGATAGGAAAAATAAAAATAGAAATACAGAATACTGAGGTAATATATCGTTCTTATCAGCTACGAACAAAGGTATTCCCACTAATTTTCTTTGTGGACGAAAGAAAAGAAAAAATTTAGAATGTCATTGAACATAAAAGTTATTAAGGCATTTTATTGTGACGACATATAAATAGCAGGAAGGTTAATTCAGAATTGCGAATGAGAATTCAGTATGTATTGTATTCGGAATGAAGTATGTAATTAAGAATTTTTCCAAAATTTTTACATCGTCCCAATTGCAAAATGTAATTTGTTGTTTTTGTGTATTTGTTTATGTGTGTATGTGTGCGTGTGCTATTTTTCGTCGTTGACCAGAGCAGACAGAATGAACTTAACCTCAATTTAGTGAAAAATTTGCTTTGACATGTTGGAAAATGTGAAAAGTGTGATAACGCATGAAATCACGTTAATAAATGGTTTTCGCTCGTTGTAGTCGTAGTAACAGTGAAATATTGAATGTTAAATATATTTGCGTATTATTGTAGAAATTTAAACCAGCACTTGGAAGACATGGTGAAAAAAAAGCGCCAAGCGGATGCGCATTTGGATGGTTCATCTACAGATTCGGCTGAGGAGAAAGCCGATTGCCAACATATTAAAAAGGGAACGGATGCATCGAAATTGCGAAAACTGTTAAAGTCGACTGGCTTGTCGCAGGAATGTATGCAATGTGCAAAAGATAATGCTAACTCGCTCGCTAAGGAGACAAACGAGGTGCTTGATACGAATGAATCAGCCTTCGAGTACGATAACACGCTGTGGTTATGCCTCAAATGCGGAACACAACTTTGTGGGCGTTCTAAAAATGGACATGCGTTACATCATTTTAAGGTAAATTGTGATTGTGATTAAAAATCGAATGAAAGTATTTTGAGATATAACATACTTGCAGACTCCCCATTCTGATTGTCACGCGCTCACTATGAATACAAGCACCTTTGAAATCTGGTGCTATGAATGTGATAATGAAGTGAATTCACGTAAAAGTTTGCGCGAGTGCTTGGAGGCCGTAGAGAGAGCCGCCAAAAAGCCACCACGACCTGAAATCAATAATATTGAGGGCAAAATATTGGCGACCTATGAAGCAATTCGTCCACTGGTACCCGCTGCTGATGATATGGGGACGAACAATAAGGCAATACCACTTCCGCCTCCACCACCTTTACCTCCCATACCTGGCATTGCGAAGCGAGTTAACGATTCTGCTGTGACTTGCTCTGTTATCGGTGCCAAAAATACTTTCCCCACATATACCGCTATGTCTGTAGTTAATACCGGCGGCGATCGAAGTGATCAGCTGCTGAAACACTTGCCACGTGTACGTGGACTAACGAATTTGGGCAACACTTGCTTCTTTAATGCTGTAATGCAATGCCTTGCACAAACACCATATTTGCTAGAAGTTCTAAAGGAGTCTTCGGAGCCAGGCGAAGAGTAATTTTCCACACACATTTCACATACTCCACATCCGCTTATTTATACATTTTGTTTATAGGTTTATTTTACCTGGCGGTAATTTTAAATTAAAAGACGAACAAAATGTGCAACTACCGATGATTAAAGGCACTCTTTCCTCTTGGGGTAGTTTGACAAGTGCCCTTGCTCAAGCCTTAGAAGAGCTACAATCGGGAGGTACTTAGTCTAACATATAATGCATTCTCATAATTCATATAATTTGTAATATTTTAATATTTACTAGGTGGCGTATTTACACCCAGTAAGTTGTTTGAAAAGCTCTGTAAGAAATGTCCGCAGTTTCGTGGTGGTGACCAACATGACTCCCATGAACTATTGCGACACTTGCTTGAAAGTGTTAGGTATATAAATATCTCGAAAAGATGAACTAATAGAAACTAATAATGGACATTTCATTAATAGATCGGAAGACTTGAAACGCTATCAAAGAGTTATTCTTCAGAATTTGGGTTATACAGATCAAGATATAAACAGTCTGCCGGAAGAGTTTCATCAAAGATGCAAAATTTATGGGAATCAAGCTGCCGATCGAATACTACGTCCCGAACAGGTATTTCGCGGTTTTCTCGTTTCGACACTTACCTGCCAGGATTGCTATCATGTGTCGTCACGGCATGAGTACTTTTTGGATATGTCATTGCCAGTGA
Organism: Megamerina dolium; assembly: GCA_963854835.1. Classification (NCBI taxonomy): domain Eukaryota; kingdom Metazoa; phylum Arthropoda; class Insecta; order Diptera; family Megamerinidae; genus Megamerina; species Megamerina dolium. The sequence continues at coordinate 46,207,514 of OY978527.1, forward strand.
GTGTGGAAAAGCCACAACCGCCGCAGCGTCGTAAAACGAGTCCGGAGAACTCACACAATCCCATATTGAATGCTGTGCCAACAGCTGCCACGGCCAAAAGTCAGCAAAAGGAGCAGAAAGAGAAAAAACGCTTAGCCAAGTGGGCACTCAAAGCCGAACAGAAGCAATCGAAACAAACGGGAAGTGGATCATCATCTTCGGAGCAATCTGATGCTGACGTAGAAGACAATTTGATTGATGACAATTCCACTAACAAGAAAAAGGCACGCTCACCAGTGTCTTTATGTGATTCAAATGGCAATAATCAAATATTGACAAGCCCGAGTAATCCCGAGAAGCGCGGTGATTCACCTGAGAATACAAATAAGGATTCGCTTGAAGATTCTGGAAATGGCGGCGGGCCTTGTAAGTTACAGAATGTGATAAGAATGCAGTACGATATGTGTATTCTCCCATTTTTCATATTCCAGATTCTGGCATGAATGGCGATGGCGGCAGTGGCAGTGATTTGAACTCGGTTACGACAAACAATAGTGTACTTGCCATCGGTCTCAGTGAAAAGGGTGCCAATCTAATGCGGCAACTCTCATTTGGTGAGCCATCACAAACTCCGACCAAAAGCCTGACAACACCCTTAACCAATGGTGAATTAAAAGACGAGGCTGCACTGGCAGCTCAACTGGACCAATTGCAATTGAAGCAACGAAAAACGGCACGCATGAAAGCGAAGCGTGTGCGCACACAAAGCTATTCGGATTGGAGCACAACTATAGCGCCACGATATCAATGCGAAGATGGCGAATGTTCGGTACAGTCGTGCCTGAACAACTTCACCGCTGTTGAATTAATGACGGGTAGCAACAAGGTTGGCTGCGAGAATTGTACCAAAAGCATCAATGGCGATGATCCCAAAGCCAAGACAGTCTACACCAATGCCACGAAACAGTTTCTCATCTCTAGTCCACCGGCGGTGCTTATTCTGCATTTGAAGCGTTTCCAGCTGGGACCGCGTTGCATTTTCCGCAAATTGACGCGAGCCGTTAGCTTTCCGATGGTATTGGATATTGCACCGTTCTGCGGTTCGAAAGTGAAGAATTTGCCAAATATTGATCGCAAGCAGAAGAAACTCATGTACGCTCTGTATGGCATTGTTGAACATTCGGGTGGTATGTACGGTGGTCACTACACGGCATATGTGAAGGTGCGCCCGAAGATTTTGCCCGATGATAAACGCTGGAAATTTATGCCACAAGGCAGTAAGGCCGAACTGGATCAGGATGATGAGCAGCGAAAAAAACTCGATGAGTTGTTGGCCAAGGAGAAGGCACGAGAACTGCGCATGAAGGCTGCCGATGACAGTGATGATTTGTCCAGCAATGACAGTACTTCTTCTTCGTCTTCTTCAGATCCAGAGGAGACTACATTGCTAAATCCGGACGCTGATGTGGGTGCTGTTGGCGGTGATTTGGAAGCGGGCAATGTGCAAGTGCCAATAGGAAAGTGGTATTACGTGTCCGATTCACGCGTTCAGGAGGTCACAGAGGAAGAGGTGCTCAAGGCACAGGCATATTTACTTTTTTATGAGCGTATTTATTAAAGGCTTCATTTTGACTCATTTTATTATTAACGATTGAGAAGCAACAACATTGATGTTGGTGGTGATTGATATCCATCCCAATTTTCCTTTGTTTTAATACACTTTTACGTATTTATATCGATATCTAGATATACATATATGCACACAGATATATTGTGAAAGAGAAAATACTATATACATATACTTGTTTAAGCGTGGAAATTTGAATTTGATTTAATGCGTTGTTATATCGATCTATTTCAAGGTGGATTGAGGAGATGGATGCAATCAAGGCTCAATGTACCCTCAAAGTCCCTGTTTTTTATATACATATTATCTTCGTAGCATCGAAAAATGTCAAGATCTGTGCTGTGCCCTTATTGCATTTAACTCCTCAATTGTGCTGTTTTTGAGGAATTGAAACATAATTATACACCACTTACTGATGGATTTTTTAAGTCTTCATGAAATTGGCATCTTTGACGCGTTTCATAGAGGATCACAATCGAGCAGCATTGTTTTAAAATTCGGTCAGTAGATGAGACCCTAATGAAATTCGATTTAGACAACTCTCTGATTATTTGTTGCTCTACATATGTCCCAATTCGCAATTTTTGAGTCCAAGTCCGCATTTGAATGGCAAATATTGTATTAAAATTATTACTACTAAATATTTACACACACATATATGTATTAATGCTTATACAATTTCATATTAGATCAATTTATTTAGACGGCTCATTTAGAAACAAGAAAACTACTATCATAACAATTTGTTTATATTATGCACTTCTTTCCTACTATGGATATTATGCTTTTCTTCGATGATCGTAAATTACATAGGTACTCGTATGTGCAAATTATGATATATTATGATATAATAACATTTACATATATTTATTAAGCCTTAAAGTAAGCATATACATATATATATATACATATGTATGATGTATTTTATAAATTTGCAAAATGAAAAACCGGAGTGGTATACATTTTTGTGTGAATGCAAGTGTAATAATATGTCAATATGATGTTACTACTACGTATAAACATTTACATTTGCTACAATGTAAAATAAGATTTCCAACACACACACCCACACCCACATACATACGCGGTAAGATGCAAATGTAACCGTTTTGGTTGCTGAAATAATTCATCGATTGCATCAGGATAATTAAGAATAATTCGTAAATTCAATTTAAGAAATAAATATACTATACTCGTATGTATAAAAAATATAAATGTGCAATGTAGTTTTATTTAATTTATTTATTGAATCCCACAGAGTGACCATAATAAAAATTATTTGGAAATATTTGAGTTATAAAAGTTGTTAAAAAAAATAGATATCTCAACTCAACTGCGGAAATTTTTGATTTCAAACTTTGTTTTGGTTAAATAAAATGAACAGAACCACCATTTAAGCAATCATGATCTGTAGCTACTCTCCAGTAATAGTATCGTGAAGGCAAAAATCGAAAGTTGGATATTATTCATATTGTCTTACAGGCAAGCAAAGATCTCTTTAAGGATGGGTTGTGAAGTAAGAAGGGTTCTAAGTACCAGCACGAATTGGGCATGGTTGTTGTTGTGGCAGCAAGAATACAAAAATGCCTTGTTTTGTTCCCGTCTTCCATATTCCATATCTTCCACTTCCATATTCCGTCTTCCACTTCCATATTCTACTGTCTTGAATGGAGCTTGGTCGAACACATGGTCAAGTGCTTCCGGGACGTGTAGACCCGTCCATTCTTTGGAAGCATAGGGCATGATAATTTCAGATATCATATCAGTAAGTTAGGTCTTGTTGGGAGGATATTTGATACAATATTTGTAAATTATGCAGATTATGGGTGCCGTAGCTCAGTGGCTAGTGTGTTGATCTTCTGATCTGTAGGTTATGGGTTCAATGCTCGGATTTAATATCGAAAAGATTTTTCTTTCGAACGGTACCCAAGGAATTGCCAATTCTTCCGGTTGTAACATTTTGATATGAGAAAGTTTCTAAAAGAACTCTGTGATAAAGGTCAGAAAACGTGGTGTCACAAGAGTTCTGCCGTTCGGAACCGGCTAATAGAAATAGGTTCCTTCCCATACTATCCAAAATTTAATACACAGAGAATATCGGCTAAAGGGCCCTTTGAGACATATTAATTTTTTATTTTTAGATTATGCATAGCATAGGTAGACAGACCGGCGCGCATATTGTGCAAGAGAACGTCCACATTGGGTCGACAAGTGGCGAACTCGAAATGTTGAGCATATCTCAGAAATCATCAGTGATATAATACATGATGTTCTTATGAGGAAGCCAGTGGAAGAATTCAGCAATCGAGTGCCGAAATAATAATAATATTAACATCGATAGTTTTGAAAAGAGCTCGGACACTAGCAGATTTGCGATTTCTGATTTTCAAATGAATTCACTAGAAAATATCTATGGAATTACAAAACCATTTGAGCTTCATTATTGGAGCGTAAGAAATTCAAGTGATATATCTACGAAATGGCAACAGATCGTAGTGGCAACCATATGAAGCTGCAAAGACCAGTGACCAAGTCGGGACTGGCGACAATAAATCGGGTTCCCATTACATTCCCGTTAATGCGACTTTCAGCAGTTAAAATGTGACAGTCAAATTGCCATTTTTAAGGGGAACATAGCGATATTATGGAATGGATCATTCACTTGAGTGGCGGGACCCTCTCCACGGAATCTATGAATATGAAAGAGTTGGAGAAACTCGATTACTTCTTTCATAGTATATGATAAACATTAAAAAATGTATTTGTGTTACAAAAAAAAAAAAATTAATTTATACTGATAATTTAATTTCATAACGAACTCACGTGACTTGTGATATGAGTTCATAATTACTTTGAGCACATGAGTCATTACAAAAACAATTTATAGTAATCTGTTGATTTATTCTATGCGTCGAGTGCCAGTGAGCCAATATAACGGTGTTTTGCATGAAATTCAATCGAAAATGAAATTCAGAATATGTGCTGATAATTTAATTTCACAACGAACTCACGTGACTTGTGATATGAGTTCATAATTATTTTGAGCACATGAGTCATTACAAAAACAATTTATAGTAATCAGTTGATTTATTCTATGTGTCGAGTGCCAGTGAGCCAATATAATGGTGTTTTGCATGAAATTCAATCGAAAATGAAATTCAGAATATGTGCTGATAATTTAATTTCACAACGAACTCACGTGACTTGTAATATGAGTTCATAATTATTTTGAGTGACATGAGTCATTACAAAAACAATTTATAGTAATCAGTTGATTTCATAATCAACAAGCGTCAAACAAACGTTTGGTACGTACGTTTGAAAACGTTTTTATGCACAAAAATAGCGAAGCACAGCAGAGCCAATGTGTATAAAAGCGACTGGTTGGCAAGCGTTTGCTATCAGTTTGGATGTGGTGTTATTAGTGTTGACTTAATAAATATTATAGTGAAATATTATCTTCGTAATTTCATTTGTGAGCGTATTTAAGCGTAAGTAAGTAAGTGAGAACAGACAAAGTACATAAATACAAAGAGTATAGAGAAGAGTAATTATATTTATATCAGAGCATTATTTTAATTACATCAGTATCATTCATAGAACTTTAAAATAATGGCAAATAATAATAATTTGTTAGCTGAAGCAAACGATGTAGTCATTGTGGAAGAAATGCAGCCAAATACTTCGGGAAGAACTGCGACTGAAGTCGATAACATAAGAAGTCTACAAGAAGCTGTAAAAAATGCACGTGAAGCCCAGCAGACTTTGGCACGAGCAATGGAAGCAATTGCGAAACCGAGAGAGAAAAATTGCAGAAATCCGAAACGTGGACGTTGGGATCAACGAGTGGAACATATAAGCACTGACTGCCCTAATCGTCAATTAAATAGCTCCAGTTCGAGTTCTTCAGAAGAAGAAGATGTGCTCAATTTAGATCTAATAGAGCGTGCTCTTAAAGCTTTAAGCGATGGTAAACATTTGCATAGTCATGGTCGTCGTCATCACCATCACCATAGAGATAGATCTAGGTCACGGTCAAAGTCTCGTGGTCGTTCGCGTGGACGTTCAAGGGGTCATTCCAGAGGGCACTCTAGAGGTCATTCGAGAGGTCGATCAAGGGAGCACTCGCACTCTAGAACCGCATGTCATCAGGGTCAAATCTTCGACTCGGCATATTTACTTCAAAAATCGCGTTTGCATAATAAAAAACGTCGGAGCCGTTCCCGTTCACGATCACACTCCAAAACAAGAGATCGCATGCTTCTCAAGAACTTATGGAATCAGAATAAAAAATATAAAAACCGACGCCTTATGAATGGACAGCATTGAAGGATTTTCAAGAGGTGAGCTACTTTTAATGAGCTATGATTACAAGAACAATTATTTAACACATAGAAACAATATATTTTTGGTAATATCATATTTAAAAAATTTAGTAATATACAATATTATCTACATTATATTTATATATTCATAAAAAAAAAATAAATAAATAGTTAATAAATATACTTATTAATTAAAATAAAATTGGAAAAACAATAAAAAGAGATATTAATCAATAAAACATAAAAAAAATATTTGTATTTTATTTTTGTGAGAATTTCTAACAAAATTTCGGCGTTGGGTTGGGTCTTTTCATTTTTAAAAAATGATTTGTTAAATGGATTTTTTGGTCATCGTTTTTGTTAATAATTTTCGAGTTTCCTCTAATTTCTCGGGTCTATCTGACAGTTTCTTCAAACCAGTAAGCGGATCGCAATCTGCACTGTTAGCTTTATAAAGAGTGTGACTTACCCATTTCCACTTTCGTCTTCTAATGTAGATCCCGAATGGTTTCATGATGGCATGGTTGATAGACTTCTCATTTGATTTTGTAATAGTATTCTTAGGTTACGGTTCGCAAAATTTTGCATTTCAGGAAGTTATTGAATTTCAGGTTGGCGCCCAATATTTTGTTTTGCTAGACGTTGGATATCAGATCTACGACAGCTCTTAATTATTTTCTTTATAGGCCGTGGCTTTTTCGGTTTCACCACAATTTTACTGGTTTTACTATGTGTGGTGTGGGTCATACTCAAGAGCAACGGTCTGATATGTATAGAAAATTTCTTTACGTTGAAAAAGGTAAGTGGACCTGTCCCAGCATTTTTTTTGGTAATTAAAAAAAAAATTGTTCTTTAAACTAAAACAAATATTTTTCTAAATATAAAAAAATGATTTACGGATATGCACCTGGAATGTCCGGTCCCTTTATAGGGAGGGTGCCTCTATCCAGCTGGTTGATGTCCTCGAAAAATACAGAGCTGACATCACCGCTCTCCAGGAAATGCGATGGACAGGACAGGGCTGCTCCAAAAGAGCGTCCTGTGATATCTACTACAGTTGCCATGCTGAAAGGCACGAATTAGGATGTGGATTTTTGGTTAGCAAGAGACTACGACATCTTGTCTCACAGTTCACGCCTGTGAACGAACGGCTGGCCACAATCCGCATCAAGGCAAAATTTTTCAACATCAGCCTTATATGTGCCCACGCTCCGACGGATGAGAAGGACAATGTGACCAAGGAGAGCTTCTTTCAGCGCCTCGAAGAAGCTTATGACCGCTGCCCCCGCCACGATATCAAAATCGTGCTTGGCGACTTTAATGCCAGGGTGGGCAAGGAAGGTACCTTTGGTCCAACTGTCGGAAAATTCAGCCTCCACCAGAACACCTCCGATAACGGAATGAGGCTGATCGCAGCACGAAACATGGTAATTGGTGGTACCAGATTCCAGCATCTCGACATCCACAAAGCGACATGGCTGTCTCCAGATCATCGTACAAGAAACCAAATTGATCATGTGGTGATTGACGGAAGGCATGCTTCCAGTGTGATGGACGTGAAATCGATCCGTGGTGCCAACATCGACTCGGATCACTACCTTGTTGCAGCTAAGGTGCGCACACGCTTATGTGTTGCAAATAACAAGAGAAGTCCCACACAGAGAAAGCTCGACGTCAGTAAGCTGCGATCACCAGAGACAGCATATGCATTTTCCACTCGACTATCGGATCTGCTTATGCAGAACACTCCCCAACTTGATGATACATGCGCACGGTGGACACATATATCCCACTCCATGACTACTGCTGCCGAGGAGGTAATCGGTTACTACCGGCCTCTGAGGAATGAGTGGTATGATCAGGAGTGTCGGGACGCTACCGCAGAGAAAGACGCCGCCTACAGAAGAACCCTGCGTGCAGGCGCAACGCGAGCTGTTAAGGAGCGGTATAGAGAGAAAAGGAGTGCAGAGAGACGTCTTTTCAGGCGCAAGAAGAGGGAGTTGGAAAGACGTGAGTGTGAGGAGATAGAGATGTGCACCGACAAGAATGAGACTCGAAAATTCTTCGAAAAGATCAAGCGCCTAAGTGGAGGTTTAAATCCCGGAGCCTCTTCTTGTCGTGATGGAAATGGGAATCTGGTTACAGATGTCCAGAGTGTACTGAGCCTATGGAGGGAACACTTCTCCACGTTACTGAATGGCGATGCTACGAACAATTCCGCCAGTGGAGGAGATTGCCCGATAACCCCAATTACAGATGATGGTGTTGATGTTCCACCACCCGACTATGACGAGGTTGAAACGGCCATTTTAAGGCTGAAGAACAACAAAGCTGCAGGTGCTGATGGCCTGCCTGCCGAGTTGTTTAAGACCGGAGGCGATGAGCTGCTCACCCGCATGCACCAGCTCATAAGCAGAATATGGTCGGATGAAAGCATGCCTAATGATTGGAGGCTCAGTGTTCTCTGTCCTGTACATAAAAAAGGAGACCCCACAATTTGCGCCAACTACCGTGGAATAAGTCTCCTGAGCATCGCATACAAGGTTCTATCGAGCGTTCTGTGTGAAAGGTTGAAGCCTATGCTCAGCAACCTGATTGGACCTTATCAGTGTGGCTTCAGACCTGGTAAATCCACCATCGACCAGATTTTCACACTGCGCCAAATCCTGGAGAAGACCCAAGAAAAACAGATCGACACACACCACCTATTTGTTGATTATAAAGCCGCTTTCGACAGTCCGGTAAGGGATTACCTCTACGCAACAATGTCTGAGTTCGGTATTCCTGCAAAGCTCATTCGACTTTGTAGAATGACACTGCATAACTCTCGTTGTGCAGTGAAAATTGGGAAGGACCTCTCCGCACCGTTTAATACCGAACGGGGTTTCAGACAAGGTGATTCGTTATCGTGCGACTTCTTCAATCTTATTATGGAGAAAATAATACGAGCTGCTGATCTACGACATAATGGCACTATCTTCAACAAAAGTGTCATGCTGTTAGCGTATGCCGACGATATTGACATAATCGGCATGAACACGCGAGCAGTCAGTGCAGCATTCTCCGAGTTGGAAAGAGAGTCGCGTCGGATGGGTCTCACGGTGAACGAGGGCAAGACGAAGTATCTAGTGTCAACAAACAAAGAGTCCCGGCGTCTTGGACAGCACGTCACTGTTGACAACTACGCTTTTGAAGTAGTAAGGGACTTTGTCTATCTTGGAACCAGCATTAACAGCAGTAATGACGTCAGCTTGGAGATCATGCGTAGGATAACTCTTGCTAACAGGTGTTACTTTGGGCTGAGTAAGCAATTGAAAAGTCGAGCCCTCTCTCGAAGAACGAAAACTACACTCTACAAGTCTCTCATCATGCCTGTCCTAACATATGGCGCTGAAGCCTGGACAATTTCCATCTCGTATGAGGGAATGCTTGGAGTTTTCGAGAGAAAGGTCCTACGCAGGATCTTTGGACCTATTTGCGTTGGTGGCGAGTACCGAATAAGGTACAACCATGAGCTGTACGAGCTATATGCCGATATTGACATAGTAAAGCGCATCAAAATCCAGCGGCTGCGCTGGCTAGGTCATGTCGAGCGAATGGAAGAACACGCTCCAGCTAAGAAGGTGTTATATTCGGAACCCGCTGGAGGACGACGCAGAAGATGAAGACCAAACCTCCGGTGGAAAGACCAAGTACTGGAGAACCTGACGGCGCTTGGAATTTCTAACTGGCGCCAGCTAGCGAAGAACAGAGATGGCTGGCGAAGCATGTTATTTTCGGCCTAAATCGATATTCGGTTGTTATGGCCACATAAGTAAGTAAGTAGTAAATATAAAAAAAAGTAAAATTAAAACTCACACCAAGTCAAACAACTTTCGTAAATATCGAAAATTGTGCAATAAATAGCGTTTTTGGCATTTTTTCAATTTCACAATTTTTTGATGCGATTCAAAGTAATCCAGAGGCACGCAAACTTTTTTCAACGTAAAGAAATTTTCTAGCTACGACCGCTGCCTTTTTTCCCTGTCGTATGGTGTTATTAATCAATTAGTCAATTAAATTTTCCATTGCTTTAATTATGCTACTAGAGCCATTTACAATATCGCTCTACTAGAATGCTTGATAACATTGTGACCTTCTGAAGTTCGGGCCGGCTGACCTGTCTTTCATATGTCAAAAATTCTATGTACCGATGCCTTATTTTTATTTACTTTTATATTTTGTCTGCACGAAAAACGCCAATTTAATTTTTACGGTGTACGTGTGGAAGCTGATAAGTTCGCCATAAGCAAAACATAATTCATTAACAAAAAATAATAATAATAATATTGTAAATAAATGGCGCTTATAGGCCTTTGGCCGAGCTTCTCTCCAGTACTGTTGTGCGTGTTAAATTTTGGACAGAATTAGAAAGGACCCACTTATTTTAGCCGGCTTCGAATGGTACGAGTAGAACCCCAGTGACATCATTTTTTCTGTGCTTTGTCACAGAGTTCTTTTAGATGCTTTTCAATGGCAGACTATTACTGCCGGAAGAATTGATAATTGATTGCCGACAGGTGGGTACCCTTGGAAAGAAAAACTTTTTCAATATAAAATTGATGCTTCAGTCGGAGATTGAACGTACACGACCTACAGTTCAGAAGGTCAAAGCGATAACCACTGAGCTACAGCACTAACACACATAATCCATTTACTCAACAAAAATTGATTTTCCAGCGTTTTTTTTTAGCTCGAAATAGTTTGTCAAATGATGATTCATTTTTTTGAGCTTTCTAAATGATATGTACAATTTGTCGAGCTCCTCAAAATTAGCTACTATTTCAGCAATGACTTGTTGGTTAAACTCAAATCCAACATCCGAGCTAAAAGTTTGCAAATGTTAACAAGTCTCATGGTTTTAAATCTAGAGAATAACAAGGAATCTGCCGTAAATCGTTGCGGAATTCCATCAATGACTTTCCAAAATTTCATATAATGCTATAAACACAATACCACCGAAAGGGGAATTTCGCTGAAGAGCGCGACGCCTTTGTCAAATGTTCGCCTTGCAATTTCGGTCTCTTAAACATAATAAGGCCGCCAGTGAAAACAGCTGATGTTATTCCTTATACATATAGGGTGACCATGTTTTGAAAACTTTCAAAACACAGAGGGATAAATATAACAAATAGGAAATTTAAAAAAGAAGAGCAAAGCTATAAAAATAACTTTTATTAATGGCACATTTTTGGTCCAACAAAATCTTTTACTTTAAATATAAAACAACGCGGAAAAATTTCCGCTTTCAATTAAGAACAAGGAGAAAATTTAAAACAGAGTCACCATGGTTTCTGTTTTTCTGTTGCCGATGGCGACGGAGATAGAAATTAGTCTATCGCCGCGAATGGACGTCGGGCGATGTTCGTTGTTCGCTTTGTTTATCCGCTTTCTTATACACGTCAGTGTGTTCTGTTTTTGACAGCGAATATTCGCCACGAATTATTCGCCGTTTGCCAATATTGTACTTACACTATAAGATAATAAGTCTGTGTAGGCTCTTTTGAGATATTTACTATGTCAATTGAACTTCACGTGAGTGTCTTCTTCTAAAACGCATTCATTTCTTTGGTGGTTACCTCAATTTAACGTCCTGGGCGCTCGGCATCATTTACGCTCGTACGACTAGAACAAAATCCCGTAAATACTTCCTAGTTATTCCATATACACATGTGCTAATAAGGTATGTCCATAATACTTTTCAAGTTTAATTTTGGTTTCAGATTTGTTATTTGTTTTTGGAATAAATAGTATTTCATCAAAACATGAAATCCACTTTTACAATTTTATTAAAAAAAAAAACAATAAAATCCTTGTCTGTTTTCAATGACTGTCAAACCTAAACAAATAAACATATGTTTATAAACTTTTCTATGGCGTCTCAACATCTCATGGCAACATCATGGCAACATCCCCTGCATTTATCGGTCTGCTCCCTCTATGATTTATAAAATTATTATTAGTATGAACTATGAAAACTATGCAAAGAATTCCTGGGTTGAAATTCACTCATTGGCCTATTTACATATGGAATTCCGATAAAATTTAAATGGACAGTACTGATGTCGGCCCTCAATTGTTTAATGGTATAGTATTTATTTAGGGTATTTTTAATGGCGCCAAATTGACAAGTAGCTTTGAAAGAAAGTTGTAATTTTCTAAAAATTACGTATGTAGTATGTATGAACTCACAATTACATAAATAAATGAAATCATCGCGTTAAATTGAGTGTTTCATATAATTGCAGTATCATTTTTTGCAATGACTATCAAATGTGTTTGGCTTATAAACAAACCCATTGCAAGATAACATACGTAGAGTATTGTATGAACAACGTAAATACAATATAATCGTTTGAAAACGTTCTCATATGAGTAAACGTTTCCAAACGTCATTAATAACTAAAGCAAAGTAAATGAAAGAAGAACATACACTCGTGAGTATAAAAGAGAGCGGCCGGCAAATGTTCGTCAGCAGTCAAGTTGTTGAATTGATATAGATAACAACAAATAATTACAAGCAATTACTTGCCGTAACTGAGTGATTGCAGTAAGCGTATTTCATTAATACGATACAGATTTTCAGAGTTGAAAATGAGTGACTGCGACGATGCTGTTATTGTGGATGGCGGACAACCAGAGCAGGCCGACGTATCAACAAGCCATGCGGATAATATGAATGCATGTGTTAAAACACTGCAGAAAGCCCTAAAAGATGCGTACAAAGCTCATCGCAACTTGGAAAAAGCCATGGAGCATATAGCAATAAAAATGAGGCAGATGAATAAAGAGAAGAATGCAAATGACAAGCAACATATCGATCAAACAAGCAGTGATAGCAGCTCCAGTTCAGGTGAGGACGATTTTGTCGATCTTAATTTGATCGAATATGCTATAAAACGTCTTGGTCAGCAAACGCGTGGACATCATCACCATAGAGACCGATTAAGGTCTCGTTCTAGGTCTCGTTCTAAGTCTCGTGGTCGATCACGTCCCAATTCGCGTTGCCATTCTCGTGGTCGTTCACGTGGTTTTTCTAGAGGAGCTTCAAGAGAGTGTTCTAGAGAAAATTCGCGTGCTCATTCACGAAAGCATTCCAGGGAGAACTCACATTCACGACATCGTTTGTATTCCAAAAGGCATTCGCGGAAACAATCCAGGGGACACTCTAGGGCGAATTCACGTGATCATTCACAAGAGAATTCACCTTCTCGATACCATCATGGTCGCGGAGGTGTCTCTATTCATCGTGGTAAACGACACCATAAACATTCTCGCTCTCGGTCACGCTCCAGATCTGTCATGCGTCAACTGAAAAATCATCAACACAAAAATCACCGTTGTAAGTCCAAATCGAAACGTAAATCACGCTCCGGTTCACGATCGCGAAAAGGAGGGGAAATTTGTCAATATAATGGAAGAAAACATCATGGACGCTATCGTCATTAAGAGTACTTACATATGTATGTAATATGTATTCATATATACTTGATCAAAAAATTATATTCATATTTTAAAATTGGAATAAATAAAATAAATAAACATATTTTGAATCATTTCTGTCGTTTTTATTTCTCGTGTCTCTGTCTCTAAGGATATTTTAACAATAGGGGAAAATAGGGGGAAATTTGTGAGGTGAAAATTCCCTTTCGCTGCTTTTTCAATTCTTTTGTAACTGTTCCCATTTTTATAATTATAGGGGAATAAAATGAATAGTATTGCCAGATTTGAAAATTTTGCAAATTTCATCAGGGAAGTATATATGTACTTGCGGTAATTACGATAAACGATGGATCGTAATTATTACATATGAGCAGAATCTAAAAAGATTGAAATACAAAAATTATTTTCTGATTTTTATAGTACGATTTCTCTATTTTTGATTTAAATAATAATAATCAATTGATTTATTATTGTTTATCTCTATTTTATTTAAATTTTTGGTTTTGTTTGCATAATGGGCTACATGCAAACAAATTATTTTATTTATATATTTTCTGTGATTGTGAGTTGCATTACAAACGTGACAAATAGCAATAGGAGACCTACTTGACCCCTACTTTTATGGTGGAAAGGGTGAGTGTTGGAGGAAGGGGTGTTATTATTTTCACCAAAGATAATTATGGTAATTATTTTTATATACATACTTGTGCAAAGTTTGAATTTAAATGTATTTTATAAGTTGTTATTGTTATGATCTCATTAAATGTTGTTTACTACAACGCTGTCGAGAGTCGAGCATGTATTAGAGTTGCACAGAAAAAAACTTTTGAAATAAATTGTCAGTTTAATGATGGAAAAAAATACAATCAGTTGAAATTAAATATAATCATTTTTAAAAAATAATATATGTAATGTAAATACTTTTGAAATATTGTATTTTTTATAATAAATACTTTTTAAATATTTCAATGAGCACATAAATACCCCTCACGTCCGCGAGGGTATGTTCGGTCATATGTTTTGGTCAGATATTTGTAGCCACTTGGACCTAGCCTCCAGAGGTATAGAAAAGTATAATATATATTTTACTTTAATCAGCGTCCTGTAAATAGCCGATTTAACGATGTCCGTCCACCTTTATATTTTTTCAAACAACTGTAGTCTAACTTGTAATAAAACATGCTGTATAACCTTATTGCAGCTATATTGTGGGGTCAAATGTTTTTAAAAAAAGTGATAAATTTGTTCCATTTCTAAAATTTGGAAATTTCACAGAATTATTTTCACATTTTGAATACCGATTTAAGCTTTTATAAAGTGTATTTTGATATTGAACATTTTGCTCCCAGTGCAAATTTATGCAGAAATTTATAATTTTCAGAAAAAATTGTCAACTCATAATAGACCTACAGAAATCGTCATGCCCAAAAAGATCTTAGTAAAAAAAAAATAAATATGTGGCATTTATAAGCCCCAAAGGGCTCTTTAGTCGAGCTTCCTTTAGAGTTCTGTTGTGCGAGTTAAATTTTGGATAGTATTCAAATGGAATTTTGGGGTCAAATCTGTTAAAAAAGTAATGATTTTGTTCTATTTCAAAGATTTGGAAATTTCACAAAATTATCTATTGAAGTTTTTATAAAGTGATTATAGAAGACAATGAACATTTTGCTTCCAGTGGTAATTGAAAAAAATGTCATTTCATCATAGAAAAAAAAATAAATATGTGGCACTTAAAGCCCCAAAGGGCTCATTGGCCGAGCTTCTCTTCCATTACTGTTGTGCGTCTTAAATTTGGACAGGATTAGAAGGGACCTACTTATTTTAGCCGGTTCCGAACGGCAGAACACTTGTGACATCACTTTTTAAGAGCTTTGTCACAGAGTTCTTTAAGAAGCTTTTTCATGGCAAGTTGTTACTGTCGGAAGAATTGCCAATTGCTTGCCGACAGGTGGGTACCATTCGAAAGAAAAATCTTATCGATATTAAATTTGTTATGCATCAGCCGGGGATTGAACCACGACCTACAGATCAGAAGGCGAACACACTAACCACTGAGCTACGGCACCCACCTGGCTACATTTGCATGTATGAATATTTTAAACAGATCTGAATTCGCATAAATCGTAATTATTACCAAATTAAATTAACACATATATTACATAAGAGCAAGTCTGTATGAATATATATGCTAGACCTTCTCATGGTTTTTATAGTTAAAATTAACGTTTTAAAAATTCATTATTAAAAAAAGAGGAAACTATTTTTTAATTTTTATTTGTTTGACAGCATTAATATATACGAACCAGTTCGTTGCTATCTACACGTCCACGTCATTGTGTGTATTGGTGCATGACGTCCCTTTTTCTTTTTACATGATTGACTTTTGTACTTTTATATATTTGTCTCGCATGCTGTGACAATTTGTTATATATTTACAAAGTGGTGTTCTTGAGCCGTAACAAAAAAAAAAAAATGGCATTGAATATGCTTCAGTTTAGCTCTATCCTTGATTCACTTGAAATGCGATAGCTACATATACATATGTATATTGTAAATATGTATGTCTATATTTGGACATATGCATTTAGGTATTTACAAAAAAAAAAATTGGGTTAACTATTTTTGATCACTCGAAACTTACAACATTTATGTGACAATTGAGATATCAATTTAAAGTAAAGCAGAGTAGTTTGAAAGCAATATAAATTAATAGGGTTGTTAATTTATGAATATTTATAATATAAGTGCAAAATGTAGATAAAATGTTTAGGATGAAGGTAGAAGCTTATTGTCATTTCGATTTAATATTCGTAATATCGTGACAGCAAAAGTTGGGAAAATAATAGTTCTCTTATTTCCATATAATCGTTTAGTATGACAACCACTTCAGTTAATTCAACAGCGCCTTTGCCCTTTCAATTGGATATGAGCGATTAAAACCTTCAACAAGATATGAGGGACGCTGGGTCAAGGTTCTTCGGAGTCTCTAGTGTCAATTAGTTTTAGCTTTTATACGATTTGTTTCACATCAATAAATAAATAAAAATAGTTGCTTTTAATTAGCCATAAATAAAGTTCAATGCCATATACATATTAAAAGGCCTTCAGAAGCACTTTTTTTGTGGGCTTCTAATTTTATAACCTTGATGAATTTATTGCTTAAGCATCATAACAAATTATCATCAAATTATTATCCATATATTTATGCACATACTCAATCGATAAATTGCGGTATATGAAAAAAAAGGTACACACATATGTAAGTACATAATATATACATATATGCATGTCTATCAATTAATATATCAATTAAAGAGCTTAAATGGCAGCACAAAAGAGTGCATGTAGCTTAGTTACACTGACAACAGCTACCACTTTCCAATGTGGTTTAAATACAATTTGATTAACGAATCGTTTAACCCCTTGCCACAAATATAATGCTAATTGATTTATAATAATATGGTAATGCACTTGAGCACATGACGTAAATACTCGAATATGATATAAATATATCCTTTATGGAGTATATGTATACATACATAAGTACTACCCATATATAATAATATACATATTTATATAAGTGACTAGTCATCATTATGACTTGCACTTCATAAAATTGAGTTTCAATTTTGAATGGGCATTTTTTTTTATGAATTTTTAACATTTCAGTGAATATCTGATAAAATAACAGCAAGTATTTTTTTTCTTTATATTTATGTATACACATACAAATTTATACTCTGCACCGAGGGATAAGAATATATTCATAATGGCCAGAAATTTGTAATCACTTGAAGACACATCTGGGAATATAGCAAGGTATAGATTATTCATGTTCAGTTCTACCTTATATCCATCTGTCTTGCTTAGATCGTATGATAACTTCAACAAATGTTGCGATGCATCAACGAATTTTGACATGAGTTGGTTTAAGGGTATGCATGCTATTTATTCGTGATTCGTAATTCGTACAGGGACTGATTTCATAAATAAAAACTTAATTTAATTTGCAAATATACAATACTATTATCATAAAATTAATATGCAGAAATTGGATGCAACACCAGCCTACCTTATAAAAATATGCTCTTCAATGCATTCCTTTCACTTTGAACATGACAATAAAAACTTGTCAAACTGTAATTTCGTATGAAAATTCATTCCTATCGGGTTCACTCCTCGGCTGAAGCATATAAAAATTTTATATCCAAAAAATTTTTTCTTTCGAACGGTACCCACCTGCTGGGAAGAATTGGCAATTTTTCCGGCAGTAACAATTTGTTTGCTTTAAAAAAAAAGAGCTCTGTGACAAAACTAAGTTAAAGTGATGTCACAAGGGTTCTGCCGTTCGGAATCGGCTAATATAAGTAGGTCTCTTCTAATGCTGTCCAAATTTAACAATCAGAAGAGTATTGGAAGAGAAGTTCGATGGTACCACAATGGTCATTTCTGGCCTAAGTGTGTTCTCTGAGAGAGAGGGCAGCCATATAACCTAACCTAACCTACCATAAAGTTAATATATTGAAAAGTGTGAGAAATCGAATGAAAACCACACCTACTTCCAATACAGAAGTATGTTTTTAAATGTGTTTGCTCACACTATGAGTATGAAAATTTAAAGCTATCAAACTAAAACTTCGTTCATAAATTTACTATTGCCCTGAAAATAACATATAGGAAAATATGCAAAATTAAAATGGATGAAACCCACGTATATCTCTCATTCAAAGGTATGTTCTTGATTGTGTATTTTCACACTTTGTGCTCGAAAATATAAAGCCATTAAGTTGAAATTTTATATAAGCGATTATATTCACCAATTAATAGATATATTTGTAAATGGACTTTATGGGATAAAAACTGGGCCTACTTCACATACAAACATTCCTTCTGTATGTATGTTTTTACACTTTGACATGAAATATTAACGTAAGGTTTTCATTTATATTTGTTAATGTTCAATTATTCTTGTTAACGAGCGAGTATGCGTGAAAATAACTTCTATGGGATGAAAACCACTCCCACCTTCTGATAATATTGCGTTAGGTATTAATGTGATCAATGGCGTTGTAATTAAAAGGTCCAATTTTAAAAATAGCATATATTGTTTAGAAATCTCTAGTGTCTATAAACTGAGACTTCTTTCACACCACACTAATGTACCCTTTCTACCCACTAGCAATGGAATTTACTATTGAAAAAAGTAAGAGAGTTGGTCTCTGGGCAAGAAATGAGGGAATTTTGATTATTTTTCCTAAAAAAGTTAAATATTGTTTTGTTTGGTTACCTCTGCCACGATGGCTATAGCTGCCTAGTTATAGTTGTGAATTCTTCTTTTTTATCTTCTCTTTTACTGTGTTTTAAGTATTTGGAGCAGTTGCCAATAAAGCGTATAACTGATCGACTCATATCCTTGGGTATATGATTAGGTAATGCATACAACTGAATGGTTCATATCCCTGAGTATGCTAGTCGTTCAGTCATGAATTTCTTAGGACGTCGCTATGTTAAAATTCATTGATGAATTCAGTGGTAATGCTTTCAATTAAGCTATTACCAACTCATATCCTCTATATATTGCACTTTGCTATTGGGTAGTTATACATACTTATCCATACTCAAGTATTATAGTATTGTAAGTAAACATATTCATATTTAAGTATATATATGTATATACCCTGCATGTGCGCCAGGTATATTCATTTCGGTCAAATGTTTGTAAACACTTGAAGGAATCTTCAGGGATATAGAAAAGTATATATATATACCTGATCAGTGTCGCCTAAATAATTGATTTAACGATGTCCATCTGTCCCTCCGTCCATCTGTTTATCAACTGACTGATTCTCATGATAACTTGAGCAAATATGATATAAAGCTATTTTGACAAAATTCGGCATGAATAACCTATGTTCTAAAATTACGGAGGGGATTGCTAATGGGCATGATCGGTAAACTGGAATTATGGTTTTATCGTAGTCGGAAATAATCTGGATTGAAATCAGCATGCTACGCCGACTTTTTAATGGGGTTCCATACAAAGTGGAGGCAATAAAACCGCTATTACCTACGAAATATTCAGCGTAGAATAACCACATTTAATGTGTGGATTACTATTGCAAATATAATTAGATTTACTAAAAATATGCAAGCCTACTACTTTATATAGCTCCCATACAAAGTTGCGGAATTTGTTTTATGTTGAAATCGCCATAAGTTAAGCAGTTTTCAGCTTAAAACAACAATAGTTTAATATTGTTTAACATAAACTTAATGTAGCTCCCATACAAACTCGCGGAATTATCTTAAACTTAACAACTCCTATAACTTACGAAATACTTCGCCTAAGGCAACCATATTTCAGAAGTAGATTTGTATGATAGGAAGAAATTATGTCTAAAAAATTGGAGTGCCTTAAAATAGCTCCCATAGAAAATAGTGAAAATAAAAAAAAAGTATGAATATGAGAGCCAACTATTTATAAGGTAAGGTAAGGTCCTTTTTTTGTATTAATTAATGTACATATGGGTGTGTATATGTAAGCATAATCTCACATTTTTTCGATTATATCTATTAAAGAGCACATACGTAGATACATACATATATTAATTTGCTTTTGTTTATTTGTTTTCACTTTTTACATAATTTTAATTACTGTTTTCATAATTAGTTATTATTTAATTAATGTAAATACAATGTCATATAGGTGTAGTAATTAATTGTTGAGTGTGTGTGTGTGTGTGTGTGTGTGTGTGTGTGTGTGTGTGTGTGTGTTGATATTGAATGTGATGTTTTGTTTGTTTATTTATATTGTCATTGTGTTGTTTGTAACAATTAAAACCATTTAAAAGGTCTTGTATTGTATATATGCTTGAGTCATAATTTAAAACCTTAATAATGAGTAAAGCACATTTCATAAAAATATGTATTTCATACATGCACATATAACCTAAATCGAATGCAACTATTGTTGATAATTTTCATATTTCGTGATTAAATAGTAAAAGCGAATTATTTGGATAAAGAGATTTTTCCAAATAATTCATATTTCATAGTTCATAGGTAAATGATTACTTAAAGTTGCGAAAAGGCGATGATAATGTGCAATGTGTTAAAGAACAATATTACAAAATATGTTTTTATGTAGGTATTTTATAACGGTATCTGAGCAAGGTAATGCCTATCAAGATGATACATGAAAATTGAATACCATTTGCCTTTCACTAGCAGAGTAAAAAAGTACAAAAAGAAATATTTAAATGAAACAACGACCTATTTTTCATCTCTTGCTTGTTCGCTCGCTCTCTCTCTCTCTTTCACACACTATATAGACCACAGAAATTGTGATAAATTACTTGTCAATTGAAATTTATTATCTTCATATACTATTATATACACATATATTGTGCCAATCGAGCCAATGATTAAATATTCATTTTAATACAATTTTTTGATTTTTTTTTATAAAATATATTTTGTGAATATTGTGACACGGAAGCAAATTTATACAATATACATATACGTCCGTGTACATATTTCTATACAAGCATGCATGTGCCCACCTAGATACACCAATAAATATGAAGAATATTTGTGACTAGAAGATAATCATTAATAAAGTCAATGTAGGAAGAGTTTAAACATAAGAATAGATGCAATTGCGCAACAATGATGTATAGGTCCATGGACCTTTCGATTGAGCTGGCGTAATGCTCCACTTACTTGCTGATTAGAAGGCACACGATTCACACCAAACGTGGGAGCAATGTGAACACTAAAATCATTCATCCATCCATTCAGCTTGTCAGTCACGTTTATACATTGAGAGCATGTCATATTTTTCATGTGAAATTTCACCTTGAATCATTTGCCTTTCTACCTATAGTATGTATATGACTTACGCCTTCAGTTTATTTTTATCCCAAGTGCATTTTTTCATCACATCTAAAGGCATTCACAATAATTTGCTGTGCGTATGTCTATTATGTAAGTATATTTAATGTATGTATATTATGCTTATTAAATTTCAAGTGGAAATTGGTAATTTCACAAACACACACACACACAGGTCGCAAACTTATTCATATTCAAGTACATAAATATTAATTCGATTTGTGTGAAGCGTATGAGTAATATTTAATACAGCAACCAACACGACTACAAAAATGAATTAAATTGTTTAATGTGGTTTATATTTCAGTTAAGCTAATAAGTAGGATGAGTTTAATTCGTGCTTCAGTGAATTTGGTAAATGTCGATAGAAATTTGTTTTATGATTAAATAGGTGTATGTGGCAAACACTACGTATGAGCGATATACTTAAATATAAATTGCATGAGATGGGATAATAACTGCTTTCAATAAATAAAATTAATGCATACATGAGAATAAAGTGAAAATATATGAAAATTGATAGAATATGAACTTGAATTAGTATGCGTACAATGTATGCTTGTTCTTATTATTATGAAAGTGGTGTGGTGCAGGTATGTATTGCTATCATAAATTCTATTCGTAAGCTATTGCTGCTTGGGGGCCAAATAGTATTGATATGCTATGCAGCGTGCTAATCATTGTCCATCATAGGCTTGAGTGAGTTTAGAGCCGTATCGTATTAACATCTTAGATGCAATGACAGTTTTATTGTGAATGACAAAAATTCGATTGCTTCTAGCCTGATATAAATTTATGTTAGTTCACACAAAGATATAGTATCTTAGTAATTCAATGAACTTGCTACAGGGTGTCACGATTTTTGTCTTGGTTTTTTTGCAGACATTCGATAATAATGTTTAACTAAAACGTTATTTTAATTCAATTTACTCCGATTATATTTTATTCATATTTGGTTAAACTCATGTGGTTATGTGGCAGCTCGTTTACATCTACCTGTAGTTGAATAAATTAATATTATGTAATAAAAAACTAAAAAAAAAAACAATAATAATAATAATAATTATTAGTATTATTATTAACGTGCAATTTATAACTTATAACCAACACAATAAATAATTACAGTTCATTATAGAAGACTATGTAGTTGATACTTGATTGTATATTGAAGGCATGTACGTAACTATGCACATAACACTTGTAATTACATCAGTAACCAATTGTTATTAAGCTTATAACAACAACAACAACAACACTTGTTTAATCAAATTCAATCATTTTCACAATAGCGGTTGAAATTCGAAACATATAAACATAAATTTTCTAGATTTGCAATTTGGTGCGATATAAAGTACAAAGACAAACAACTCAATTGCCAATCCAGTTAATTAATGATGCATATAAATACCTGCTTTGTTTCAGTTGCCGCAATCTTATCGAAATTGTATTGTGTTTGCAATAAAGTGTCTACAATATATGCAAGTTTATAGAATATTATGTGCTTCAATATTTCATAAAATTTTTAGTAAACGTAATCAATGCTGCATTTGCGAGTCTATATTTGGGTTAAAAATCCGTAAATGAAACTATAATTCCAAATGAATAAATAAAATGAAAATGTTCAAGTCTTATGTTGATCTTAGTATTTAGATCTTTTTTAAAACAAGTTAATTTAATGTTTCTATTTTTTGAATCAGCTATTTGTTATCTTTATTTTTATTTTTTCCCATCATTTTAACGAAACCATACTGAAATTTCATTAGTATGTACATTAAACCTGTACAAAAGTGTATGGAATTTATAAAAAATAAACTATTTCAGGACCCAATTAACTCGACACAAGGATAAAACATGAAATTTCATGTCGAGAGCTTGCCAAAGAGTCTTCTGAATCTTCTTTAAGTCTTCAAAATTGCATGCAACAAGCAGCGCAATTTGTTGAGTAATAATTTTTCCACTATTTACTTAAAATAAATACTAAAATCCAATTTTTAGGGATATTGTTCCTTCAGTAAATAGTGCTCCCCTCAAACAAAGATCATAATGTTCTGAAGATTTCGGCAGCTCTTATGCAGAGTGATAGAAGTTTCGATAGGAATAAACTCTCAAAGATGCTGTCAGCTGTTAGTCAGTTAGGCAGCAGTTTTTATTAATTTTAATTTGCCGAGTTGTTACAGAGACAAGAGCGGATGTGCACGAAAATATTGTAAAATATTGCACTGACAGATTGCAGCACGTCCGGAATCACATAAATGAAACATCTGAGTACAACTAAATGTTTAAAATAAAATGAATAATTTTTTTTTCTATTTTTAAAGTTCTCGTTCTCGTAAAAAAACCTTTAACATACATATGCATAATTTTTGCTATGGATTTATTATACTTGCTGTTAATAATCATAAAATACGATATACACTTTAATAATTGAATTCGGTTAACACTGTTTTACTACAGCTAGAAAAGATAAATTATATATTCTTCCTCAGCTTTATCGCATGATGAGCCTATTTTTAATTTACATATGTATTCGAAAGGTGATTGCACTTAGTTCGATAAAACCAAAGCATGTACTTCATTAATATTATCTGCAAAGTACCTTTAGTAATTTACTAAATTAAGTTTTCCATAAATTTTGTACGAATCCTTTACTGTCCGCATCGTTATATAGTATGTGTGTGTGTGTGTGTTGATTCGAGCACGTACTTATATCAATATGTACTCTCTTTTCTTTGTTCTAGTCATCAATTTGGATTATATTTTTGGCTTCTCATTTAATGTTATGATATTTTCTTAAGTTGTTTGGTTCTATCACAACCAAAAAAAAAAAAAGCGCTCGTTTTAGTGGTATTAATGCAATTTGATGTAGTAATCGTATTTATGACTAAGTTTACTTAGGAGTAGGTAAAGCAAGGCATAATAATTTCTAATATTAAAGTGCATGTTAAAGTAAAATTCGTCCTACTTCTAACCTCTTGAATGTAGTAGAGATTTTCCACTATGGGCTCATTGAGAGCGGTAATGATGTTTTTCTATATTTAAATTCCGCTACAATTAATACCGAATTTCCATAGTGATTATCTTTATTAAGTATCTTCAAATTTGATAATCGGAAAATGCATTTTAGGTAGATTTATTATTAGTTGCATGCGAATGTTGATTATATACTTTTGAATAGTTTATTTCAGACTAACTTTTGCTTTACATTTTGATTTATTGTATTATTTGGAAATATAAATGCGAAAGCGAAAGAGTTGGAATTGTGTTGTGCAGCAAATAAGCTGCACAACACAAACTTTCCAAAAAGTTTTTACATGCAATAGGATATACCATAAAAACAAAAATAACATTAAAACTTCATCAAGCATAAGTTCGGAAAATTATAAAGAGATATGTACATATTTAAACAAATTGTATAGTATACTGCATACTATGTATACTACTGCAACGAATAACAAAGCCACCATAAAGTTGCCTTGAAATATGAAAGCAATATGTATATGGATTACGATTGCATATTCACATGTGTACAGTAGTTGCTAAGCGACACATAATAAAATCGTAATTACAGAAACCATAAATATATTTGCCTTAAATATTATGTAGAATGAATATTTGTGTTTAAACCCATTAGTTAGTTTAAACTACTATTGATGAGAATGTTTATCAAGGGAGAGCTTTATTTGTAACATTTAATTGTATGGTATTCTTGGGTATATCTTAGCTTAACTATAGGTAGATTTATTCGTATGTATACACTGTGGGCCAAAATATAAAAATAATAACATGAAATCTATTTTCCAAGTATGGTTCAATGTGTTCCGCAACATGTGGCGAAACATTGTCATGATTTGTTGCTGTCGGTAGCGTTTCATATTAATGGTTTGACTCGGTTTTAACAGCTCATAATTCACCATACCACCAAATACATAGTATTACCTTTGAACTATAACTTTGGAATCGATTTAGTTAGTTGGCCAGTTCTCAAATATGACTTGTTGCGCTTAAGGTTGTTGCAATACTTCCGTCTTTTTATCGCCAGTAGCGATATGATGCAAAAAAAGGCTTCACTTTGCACCGTGAAAACAACATTTCATATATGAAAATTCGCCTTTCGATATCTCTTGGTTTCAGTTTATATGAAACCCAATTTCTCGTTTCCTGGATCATATCTGTGTTCTTTAGAAGCTGGAATTCCTCTTTATCGCTTCACCAATTTTTCATGGAATTTGTTTTTAACTTGTTAAACACAATTACGAGATTTCCTCCCAAGGTATCTCTAAACGGGTGAAGTACATGATTAACCTCAATTATTTGTTGTTATTCAACAATTCTCCCGAACATGTATTCCTTTTATCTTCACCAGTCAAGGGAGATCACTTAGAAAATAAACTGGAAAACTCCTTGAAACCTGCAAATAATCCCATTGATGCCGAGGAATCACCTCTAGAGGAGTACGATGTAAGATATATCGCATATGTTTTTTTTCATCTTCAACATTTTACCGAACCAACTTCACCATCTATAGCGACCCCTTAGGGAGTCTGCCTGCAAAATTCTCATACAAAAATTCCACATAAAGAAAACCGTCTCATCAAGAGGTGTTCTTTTTTTACGAATACATTTTCTATGAATGTGAACTTATTTTATATCGAAAAGTTATGGCAATAAAATCAAAAAATTATACTATAAACTATAAATATAACTATCTCGATATTCTTGTTGATTTAGGTGACTCTATATTAAATACTGTGAAGTTTTCAATTTTCAAAATTACCTTTTCAAACTATAATATAATTTATTGATTTTTTATTTCATTAAAAAAACAGTCACACATATGGTAATATATTGCTCATATATAATATGTTATGTGTATAAGTGAATAAAGATATTTATTTGTTAGAAATAAATCATCATCTTACCTATCACTTGTATAAAAGTATTGTGACAGATATAAATTCTAAACATCTAAACCTACAGATGTATTGTATAGAAAATTCTTTGAATAATATTTTTAAAAGGAAATTGTCTAAATGGTAAAGTAGGTGTGTGTAACGTATCGGTGAAATTTAAATTGAATCCTCTGTGCTGGCGCGAAAGGATAAAAAGCGTAAACAAATAAACATATATTCCACACGTATGAATATATTGTATATTGTATTCACCTCCATTGACTTACAAATATTGAAGCGCTTATACGTGTATACTATATTGAGTGCCAATGGCAGGATTACACATTACGAATGGCTACTGGCGCTACTTTCACTACATTTAGTATCATATGTTGTGTATGTAACTATGTACAATGTACTATGAGAAAGGTTCCAATGCTCACTCAATTCTATGGTTGATTTCTGCCAACCGCCAGCTGTCACAAAATAATACCAACACTCCTATGTTCGATAGTAGGTAAATATATATAAATACAATAAAGTATAGAGTAGATGATTCAAGTGACTGCTAAATAAAAAAAAATAAAATAAAAAATGATGGAAAACGTATGCTTAAATCAGCTTAGTTTCGAATAAATATAAATACACACAAACACATACGTACATATGTATGTATAGTATATACATGGCTTTATATCGACAAGCATACATAGGTATGTTTATGCTTTTACGCTTGAATTCTCTTTATCATTATTGTATGGATAAAGTAAGGAATTTTTGAATATTTGCACATACACGTACGCACGAAAAATGCTAAGGTGTTAAATGCTATATGCATAGCAAAGTTTCCTATATCGTTTGGATATTTTTCTGCTTTTCATTTTATAACTTTGTTATTTTCTTGCTTTTTTTGTTTTGCAAATTTAACTTAGAGAAATGTATACTTATCATTGTTATTGTTGTTGTTGTTATTTTCATTATAACAACAGCATAACAAAAGTGTTAGTATCTTTTGTGTCTGCGGAGATATAAGCAGTTTGTTATAATAAATTTTGTAAGAACAAAATTTTTTTTGAAACAATAATATTTCTTATATTTTACTTATAAATTATATGTATACATATACGTATGTGTATGATTCATAAAGACCACTCAAGTCGAGTTAGCTACGTACTATCGATTAATTTATGTACAAAGAAAGGATAGACTAGTTGCACATGGAAGAGAATGCCTGAAATTTACCGGGCAGTTCTAAATACAAGATTAAGGAAATATTAATGGCTAAAGATTATAAAAAGTTCTGTGATTTCCCTTTGCATTTTTATACTATGTACCAAATATGATTTTTTTGAATGAAAGATTAAGGAATTAAGGATTAAGGCTTAAAATTTATTAAAGTTCTATGATTGTATGGCTGCTATATTAAATTATTACCGACTATAATAGAAATTTTTGTAACAAATATTGTTGTTCTTCATAAAATATTAAGTAAGTTACAAGGGGTTAAAGTTTGAAAATATTTCGTGGTTAGGCTTTTTGTTTACACTGTGTGGGGGTAGCGGTTCAGCATTTTCAGAGGTGTTGGTACTCTTGAACTATAAGTACACCATACCAATTTCGGTCAAAATATCTCAACATTCGTTCAACCAGTCGAGTGGTAGACACACAGGCAAATGGACAGTTGGATGAATGGACATTCAATTTTAAATCGAGTATGGAGACGAGGTTTATCTAACATTTGTAGAATATAGAAAATACTTAAATGAAAGAGAGAAAAAACATCTTCTTGATATTTGCCTAATAAGATCTAAACATATTTCATTTCAAATACCAAATTTCCTCATGCTCCGTTTCTAAGTGACTAAATGTGAATAGACCGTAAATTATCGTACCGTACTCATTCCTTAATGTATATAATTAATGTTTGCAAAATTGTAGAAGAAATGTGTATATGATTTATTAGAAATTATAGTCATAATTTTCTATAAGAATTTACGTTGACAAATTTCATTAACAAGTATCATATTTATTGCATATAGCAAAACGTGCGTTTCTTTCAAATTGTAATAAGTACATGGAGTATAGTGTGTAAAATTATGATAAATTTGCACTAATTAAGAGCATTTCATTTTAGAATGTTACAATATAAAAAAAATCGTTACCTTGATAGTTATTTAGATATGGAATATTGTATAACCATCATTGCCCATTGATTTACAGATAGACGACTTGAGTACAATCAATATTTAAATTTAATTCAAGCAGTTAAGTAGAAGTACATATTTATGTATGTATATAGTAGCTTAGTAGAAATATGTTAATATTAAAGTGCACATACAATTTCATATTTTGCTTTAGCTGACAAATAAAAGTGTGCATAAAAATGTGAATATTATTTTGAGAAAATGAATCCTTAAAAATTCTACAGAAAACTTTTTGTCTCGACTAAAGTCTGATATAAGTTAAAATAGAAATGATAATTGCATAATAATAAGTATGAGCTAAAATAATATGAAGTATTGCTTATTAATTAACATACTGTATGAGAGCCATTAAGTAAAAATAGCTATTAATGCTACTTAACAAAATCTTATGATCCACTTTTGAAAAAGTACAAACAAACAAAAAAATACCTTCATATGTTCATTTTACTTTACGTTGGTAAATACTACTATACATGTATATATAAGAATGTTTATATACAATACATTAATGTTTATATACAAATTTACATATTAAAGCTAATGAGCTATTGATTATTGCGACTTAAGCAAGGGGGGTATGATTTAAAGAAAAAAGAAAAATGTATTTTATTTCATGAAGAATTTAATATGGACGTGGAATGTACTTTACATAATATCATACTTGAGCAAATCAAAGACAAAAAAGAAAGTGATATCTTGTGAAACAGCAGAAAAACAGCAAAAGAGAACGAGTAATCCATCAAAGTGTAAATGTCGAAAATGAATGTCCTTCCACTTTTTTGTTTGCATATAAAACAGAAAGAAAGTCAAATCATATAAGCGAATATGTTAAATATATATGCATGTACAATTGATATATTGTATGTTATGCAGTATTTGCATATTTTTTTTTTTGGCTTGTAAGTATAACAACAATTAAAAAGTAACAAGAAATATTTGGTGTTAATAAATTGTTGTGCTGTCTGCTCCCTAATATATATTCACAATAGTATTTAAACAGCAACAATATTTATTGTTGTATGCAGAAAAGCTTTTCGGTAAAAGACAAATAACAACTTTGTCATTTAAACATAAAATGTTTATTAAGTACTATA
Organism: Megamerina dolium; assembly: GCA_963854835.1. Lineage (NCBI taxonomy): Eukaryota > Metazoa > Arthropoda > Insecta > Diptera > Megamerinidae > Megamerina > Megamerina dolium. The sequence goes on from OY978527.1 coordinate 46,237,007, forward strand.
AGAAAAGTATCTATGTACAAAACAGAAAGCAGAAAGATAAATACACGATACATATAATTTTCCAACAATACAAGCAATACACGCAAATAATTTAGTATACAGTGATTCTCAATAGTTTCAGCTTTAAGAAATCTTACATGGATACGCGTATATTTAAACATTTATGTCTATGCGACGTTCATATTGGATTGTGAATCCACAGCAGTTATATACACATATAGTCAATATGTACGTGTAGGTTTATAGTGCACAGTGGCAGTATAATAAAATATGCACCTTGCGTTTAACAGTAGAATTATATGTTTAACGCTTGGTATCTTATTCGACTTCTTCTTCTTCTTCTTCTTCTTCTTCTTCTTCTTCTTCTATGTTGTTGTTGTTGTTGTTCAATCGTGTTATTCCTCTGCAAGCCATTTATTTATTTTTCGAAATGTACATATGACTGTAAGGTTGCCCGTTTCTATGAATATGCATGTATGTAGTATGTATGTGTATGCACATTTTAGATATGTATACTGTACATATATGTTATTTACCGTATTAGCATGAGGACACGACCAATTGTCGCACTATGGGGCATTTTAAATGGGACGAAAGTAAAATAATTAACATTAAAAATGTGGTTTTTTTTTGCATAAATTTGGCTTTAAGTTAAGAATAAGAAAATTAATTCCAAGACACCAATTTGGCTTTAGAAAAAAGCATTCCACAATTGAGCAAGTCCACAGACTGGTTGTAAAAATTCAAACAGCGATTGATAGAAAAGATTTCTGGTCAGCAGTCTTTTTGGATATATCCCAAGCTTTTGACAGGGTATGGCACCAAGGCCTATTATTAAAAGCAAAAAAGATGCTGCCTCTGAACACTTATTTGCTTATAAAAGCATATCTTCATAAACAGCACTTCTACGTGAATCACGACAATGAAATGTGCCTCTTTCACTCAATCCACTGTTAAGTACTTGGTCATTCACCTGGACAGACGACTAACGTGGAGAGCACACATTTTTGCTAAAAAAAAAGCTCTTGGTATACAATTTCGCAACATGTATTGGCTGTTGAATCGTTAATCTCCCCTCTCCATGGAAAACAAAATCATCTTATATAAAGCAATGTTCAAACCGGTGTGGACATACTCTATTCAACTGTGGGGAACAGCATCCAACTCCAACATAGATATCCTCCAAAGATTTCAGTCCAAAACTCTGCGCATTCTAGATAACGCTTCTTGGTACGTAACGAACGCCCAAATTTATAAAGTCCTGAAAATCCCCCTAGTGAAATCAAAGACAAAATATCGAGAACGACTACAATCACACCCAAATGAGCTTGTCCAAATGAGCTTGCTAGCGAATCTTTTCAAGGCTAAAAAGGAAAACACCGCTACAGCTTGTGTTTAAAAGAATTTATTAGAGAAGTATGTTCCACAGGGAACATACGTTCTACATGCTATTATCTGCCATAACTTTCCTTAGTTTAAGTCAAATTTTTGTAAAATGTCGATTATTGCATTTAGACAGCATACAAATTTATTATATATATATATATTAAAAAAAAGGTAAAAATAATTGAAATTGGGGAAGCTTTCGAGTAGTAATTGAGTATTACATTGTTGAAGTTGGAAAAATATTGAATTTCTGTTATTTTTTTTTCAAATCTGAAAATAATTAAAGTTGAAGCAAAACTTCTGCTATAGCACAATGATTTTTCACTCCAAAAGCACGCAATCGTGCAGAAAATGTGCAAATAAATTATTGTGCGTCATCCAAAGAGCCAACATTGTTTCATTTGTGAGTTGAGTAAACGACAAAAACGGCATGGCAAATATTATAATTTTGTTTATTACGATAACATGTTGTTAGACTACTTAAATTGTTATCAGTTACGGTCAATTAAATCACGTATAATTGGACAGCTTAGGGGAGATTTGTTAACTTGAACTTTATTTATTGGAGAAAATATCCTAAAATAGGTATTCGTGTATGAACGTCATTAAACTAAGCTGTGCTTGTAAACAAAAAAATTTATTGATATCTCATATATGTAGTCTGCACTTGATTTAATTGTAGAAATCAGACGTGCTTGAAAATCTCATTTACTGATTTTCTTTAGCAAAATATAAATAAATATAAATATAGAAATTAAATAATTGATAAAACTAAATTTTCTAAAACTATACCATAGTACGTTGCGTTACTTGTGTTACTTTAGTTGACACCTGAATTGAGGATTTATTTATATTGCAATTGCATGTTGCATAGAGTACACACAGCACATCACGTACATTGATATCATCTGCTAGCACCTGCTAACAGTCGTTCAATGCTTCCATTACACTTATTATAGTTGTTTGTAACAAGGTTACAATACCAGATTGCTTCCAAAACTTACTACGTGTGCGTATTTTCTCCAATTTCACATATGAAACAGTTCACATGCAATTCTTTCAAAGAGCATATGTTAACATGTACACGATTGCAATGTTGTTTAGGTAATATTCATTATTTAGTGTGGAAATGTTTATAAGCACTTGTGAATTTTTAATTAATGGCCTTTAACAACTGCCATCATCTACACTGAACTGAACGTTCAGCATAAGACTAGTGATTAGATTATTAAAATTTTACTCTTCTAATCCGCACTGCGTATAAAATGGACTGATTTTCAAGAAACTTTTTAATTAATGGCGAAGCTCGATATATTTATATAACTGGAATTGTTTAATAATTTAATGCCAATAAGAGACCAACATAATGTTCGGTTGAATTTATTATACTTTTCAAAATATGTCCTGAGAAGATATGTATTTTGTGTCGTAGCTTATTGTTTTGTCATTCTTAAAATGGATCCAATGTGTTTTCCATGCCTCAGGATAAACCAGTGACTTTTGCGAACAAACACTATCATTTGGTCTACGCACAAGTATGTCAGAATGTTTACGGAATTATAGAGGATTAACTAAAATACTTTTAAGTCAGGAAATTACATATGTATGTATGTATATATTTAGTTATATATTATATGTGTGGGAATTTGTCTATAAACTATATACATTAAATTGCTGTCGTAAACTTTCAAGTATGCTTATATAGTTCAAACAGCATCTCCAATATCTTCTAGAAGAGATTATGATGATCCTTTTATTTTAAATGCATTTCATAATTTATTGGTACTTATATGGCATCGAACGCAAATTGATTCAGTAACTATGACTAATTAATTATACCCATAAAACACTAATTAAGCACATTGCGTGTGCGCTATTATTTTTTATATGATCATAATACTTATGTTATTAAGTAGATAATTGATTGAAGCTAATTAAATATTTATCGATATTTTAGCTAAAAGAAAGTATAATATGATGCAATATATTTATTATACTCTAATATGTGTAGGCGATATTATAATTTTAATGGCACAACCGAAAAACAATTATCTGGAATTCGGAATCGTATCACAATTGAGTTGAAGAAGGATATAATGTGAAGTGTGTTATAAGAATAATAAGTAATTTTTTGAAATGATAATCATTTTCAGAATTTAACTTAAGGTCATGGTTGTTGTTTTCAGTTAACTACCAATGGTGACGTGATTAATATATTCGTTTTTATTGCACTGCAAACCTATTGATTGAAATTAATAATGTGGTGATATGTATCAGTATATAGTTGGTAGTTTGTTTAAATCTCTATAGAAAATGCAAAAAATAAAATTAATATTATTAAAAAAAATTACTTCATTATTATTACTGTATTAAGAAATTTATTGGCCATATTTTCAAATCGAATAATCTTGAATTTATTGATTGAATATGTAATATTTTCTTTCACTCTTATTTGGATTTAGAAGTCAATTTTATATTCGAATATTTACATTTTTGACTCAGAAAAAAAAAATGTTTTTGTTATTAAAAAGAAAAGTCGTATGAGTAATACTACTAATTAAGTACAATTTTGCTTCTAAAATGCGTAAACGAATTGGTCTAGAAAAACGGTAAGACATGATTGTCTTCTTTTTAGACCTACTTACAGAATAAATACGTCTAGCTCATGTGTGCATGAAAAATGTTGAATTTTGTCAGATGATGTTATTGAAGAGATGGCGGAAAAAAGAGTAGTGGAGAAAGAACTATTTATCAAGTTGGAATAAAAATAAATAAATATGTGGCACTTAAAGCCCCAAAGGGCTCATTGGCCGAGCTTCTCTTCCATTACTGTTGTGCGTCTTAAATTTGGACAGAATTAGAAGGGACCTACTTATTTTAGCCGGTTCCGAACGGCAGAACACTTGTGACATCACTTTTTCTGAGCTTTGTCACAGAGTTCTTTAAGAAGCTTTTTCATGGCAAGTTGTTACTGTCGGAAGAATTGCCAATTGCTTGCCGACAGGTAGGTACCATTCGAAAGAAAAATCTTATCGATATTAAATTTGTTATGCATCAGCCGGGGATTGAACCACGACCTACAGATCAGAAGGCGAACACACTAACCACTGAGCTACGGCAAGTTGGAATACTGAAAGAAAATGAAGCAAGTGCAACATGGAAATAATCATGAAGTCGTAAAGAAACTAAAGATCGATTAAGAAAAAAGCTGGTCACAAAATGATGTTTATTGAGACGATGTAACTTGTATTGACTTTTTTTTTTATCAGAAATGACACTTTTTTAAAGCTAGATAGATTTAATATTGAACTGCACATTCTTTCTTGCAACATTTTCTTACTGAAAGACAGCTACAAAATTGGTCTGCGAGAGCTACAATGAAATTGAAGAATGGTTCCACACTTGCAGTTAGTAAGGAATTATAAATATTGAATAAAATGTATTCTATCTATTTGATTGAATAAAAATTACTTTAAGCCTAAAAACTCAAACATCATACTCAATATGAACTGTAGAATAACCTGTAGATTGAATCAAGTTTCAATGTTCATATAACTCTTACAGTATAAGAATATAAACAAGGAAAATAATGATAGTTCAATGGCTTCAAATTGTACAAGGAAATTACATAGAGTAGATACTTATAAAAAGAAAGAAAGAAATAATAATAATAAAAATAATAAAAAAAATACAGAATATATACTCTGAAATCAAAACACACGTGAGCTAACGACTTTTGACACTTTACGTCAACCGTAATAATATTGAATGAATTGCAAAGTAAATCCAAGACAAGTCAATGACCAAGACAATAAAACCAATAGTGTGTACATATAGACACTTTTATATTCGTATATAGCTACATAGCTACATAGATATGATCATATTGTAAACATTTCTAAGTATATCTTATCTTCAATATACAATAGATTCTTAGAGATGGATGAGATGTTAAGAATAGATGTGATTAACTGCACAAAGGAAGCAGACAATAAATGTCAAACACCTAAACATCATAATAGAATCGACAAAAGGATACACAAAATTATGGTTATTATTAAATCAAAACAAGAGCCAATGACTGTGCTGACGACTGTTGACAAGACATCAAGTTCATCATATTCAGTTGCAAAGCACATGGAATCGTGCATTTAAATTTAATGTGAAAATTGTATTAAAAAAAAAATGTTGCTGTTAAATATATACCCCATAGTAGTATTGGTATTGCTTTTATGTGATGCCACAAAATCACATGCTTACTTACATGTTTACAACTACATACAAGTGCATAAATTGTATATGTATGAAAATGTGAATAAGAACACTTGTTTCCTAACCGTGAAACATACAAATTGTAGCAAATTGTATGTAAGGTAAACAAACGAACGTATTTGAAAACAGTCATGCGTATAAATTGTCATGGATAAGGAGAGATAGATACAAAATAGAAAAATGGGAACACTTTCAATGAAACTCTTCTCATATTTCAGTAACATGCAAATGGGTATAAGAAGTAAAAATAATAGAATTTTTTATTCGTTTTCCTATTATGCCCCAAGTTAAAACTTGCTCCTCCTTCGGATGCAAATTCGTTATACGATGTTATACATACGATATGCTATGTGCCCGCGAAGATATCGTTTGTATGCACAAACGAATACATCCAACTTACAACAGATAGGTAATGAATTCTTGGTCGGAAAAAAAAAATAATCACATTCCATGATAAAATCAGCGAAATGTGTTTGTTTTGATTCAGTTGAAGCGGATTTTTAGTAGCGTTAAGTTCATATTGCGAGCGATAGATGTACGAGTTGTATGTAGTAGAACTGTTTATTTTTTGTTACTTGAAAAGAGATTCAACATTGACAGCAAACATTTAGAATATTAATGTAATTTTTCAAAGAAAAAATTATTAAAAAAATTAATTAAATGTGAAAAAAAAAATTATTGTATAATTAATTCAATATTCTATAAATTAAATACAAACATAATAACTGACCGTTATAAATTCAAAATAATAAAATAACAAGTGACACAAAAATAACTTTAAAATATGTGATTTGCATAAAATTATGCTAAAATTTAATGAAGTTCGTAAACAAAATAGCTGTTATATATATATAAATTTGTGTTTACACATAACCATATAATATTGTATCATGTGAAAATTAATACTTTGTATGTATGTATATACTCGTATATATATCTTACATAAACCTATCTGAGGATAAGCAAATTACAAGCCACAACGTTAAAGGTAAACAACAAACAGTCTTATCTAAGTATTATATCATAAGCTAATACGTGAACAAGTCGCTTTTAAAGATTTTTCAGCTGCTCTTTTTTTTTTTTTTTGATGCTTCCATTCAGTGTGCTGTTCAAGTTCAAGCGAAAGTAAAAGTGGCGATTAGCTTAAGCCTCTTTGAAGATTATTTAATACGTTCATTTGCATATTGTGTTATGCGAAATATCATTAAATCATTCAAATTTATAGTACTTAAGTTTAAAATAATAAAAATTTATATGTTGCAATACAGTAGACAGTGGACATATACTATTCATACAAAAATATAGTTAACATTGCTACATGTTAAATTTTCTAGTGGAGATTGTAGGTCTGATCGAGAGTACGATACAAATTCATGTTTAGAATGTACTATTTAATACTCTTAAATTTTCCATTTACCGTTAAAACAAAACTCTTAGTCACTTGCAGCATTTTGCAAATAGCCAACTCTGCCATTTTCAAGGCTTTGTCAATTTTTTATGATTTTGAAAAGTAAAATATTATGCTCAGAATAATTGCAATCGATTCCAATGCGTAAGTAGTCGTTTTTTTAAATAATTTCAAGCATTTTTAGCACATTGAAGCAAACTTCTGAATCACTCCATCACAAAAAAGTTGGCTAAATCAATGTTTTCTTGTTAAAAACTCGAAATGTTGCCAATATGCTAACAAAACCAAATATACAGAACTGTTTCTTTACTTACTAAAACCACTTTTAGAGCATTAATACAGGTCAGTATCACTTTTAACAAACTTTTGAATTATTTCATAAGTCAAAAGTTGGCAAAATAAGAATTTTATATCAAACACTTAAAATATATTCATGCCGCCAATAGAACAAAATATGCAAATCTGTTTCTACTCATTTCAAAACTTGAAAAATGATTAAGTTACCGATTGCTAACTAATGTGAGTGAACCGAAAAAATTTGTAAAGTAAATATTTTTGAAAATTTATTGTAATTAAAATATTTTTACTAAATACATAGAAACATATTTGAAAATATTCTTCAATATAGTACGAATGTATTTATTATTAAGTTCTTGATAAATTTATTCTTCATTAAATCGTAGGCATATGAATGTTTATTCTTTCAAATAATTGCATAAAAGTGAATATAAAATTATACAATAATTTTATATTGTAATGATTGAATTCACTTCATCTACAACCTCCACTAGATCCCGTGAAGAATTCATTAATATTTGTTCTCTCATTTGTTATTTTGTAGCGCCATGTAATTAAAGCAACCAACTTGAATATAAGTTTTACATACATGCATATTTGTACAATTTTAAGTATTCTTCAATATTAAACACTTATTTATTATTACATTAAAAGATAAATTGATTACAATGATTGTATTAAGCCATAGGCATCTCTTCTTTAGTATAATTGCATTGAAAGTGATTATAAAATTTTAATTAAAACATTGATTCGAAATGAGTAAATGCATTCATATTGTATTTATCTACAGTGTACATTGTACACACACACACATAATTCTAAAATCAATAGTATTCACATTGCATATTCGCACAAGAAAGCATAAGAGTGTGATTAAAATGAAAAATATAGTCTTATAAATATTTATTGCACACATATATTAGTACATAAATACCAATAAATGTATTTACATATGAAATTTGAATTAAAAGATACATAATAGTATTGAAATTTCAAAACAAACTCTTTAAGTGTAAAATAATTCTATTCGACAGAAGAATTTCAATAGAACTGTGTCTGTGTATATTTTATGAATTTTATGAGAGAGTATAAAAACAAAAATTTTTTTGAATTCAAAATCCTTTATTAATAGCATACATTCAAATTAAATTTGAAAGTACTTCTCTAGGAAACATTTGTGTCATTTTTTTGATCCGATAAAGAACAGCTGGTTACGAAATTTTTGTATTGCACTTAATGACGGAACGTTGAATTTATAGAATTAAGCCTCCATAATCACTAGAGGCGATTTTTAGGATTTAAAAATTTATTATTAAAAATATATAAATTTTATGTCATTCGATCGTAGTTAAATACCATATCTATGGGTGATTCATAAAGTCGCATAACAAGTCATATTATTACAAATATTTATAATATTGTTGAAATCGTTGATGTTGTCTTGTTGAAATAGCGCGCTTAAAATATGGTGGCTGTATTCACATATACATATCATCATATTCGTTCAATCTGAAATTAAGACTTATGACTTTATGATACCATTTGTATTGATTACGTACGATATAGCGGTATTTATGGAAAATTCCATTCAGTTCATGAATGAATGTTCGTCTTTTCTTTGTTTGTCGTTTGAGTACTAGCAAATTCAGGAGATCCTTCCTTGTGCTTATTAATATTAGTCAATTTTGAATGATAAAAATTTTTGACTCTTTTGAAGGAGATAGCCGTCAAGTGGACGCTTGAAAGAAGTTAAGTTGATCATACTGGTGATCGAATCTAAATTTTATTACTTTTCATTTCAACATTGTTTCAAGGTTATGGCAGCATCTTTGTGTTTAAATTATTGCTGTGTACAAATATGAGATCATAAAAACTGAGAAAATAAAGTAAAATGCTTTTTTTCTTAAATATCGTATTATTCCAATTCCAACATTCGCAATTATTATTTATAACGAAATTCAATTTATGAAAAATTATATTCCATTACAGAATTTTTGAAATTTTTTTATTTGCTGAGATTGATAAAGTGTAGAACCAGAAAACATTAACAGAAGGGTTAAACAAGTTTTAGTACTCTTCTACTTTTTTTTTCCTCCTTTAAACTCCTAATTGGAGCATAGAGCCTATACCATATATTAAATATTCGAATATGAACCTTAACTGTGTAAGTCTAGAAGAGCTACGGTATTGTATTAAATATGAAATTATACAAAATTACGATTTTCAAGATCGTCAAATTGATAGCTGAAATAAAAGCAATTTCTTAAATATGAATTTATTAATCAAAATTGCTTGTACTCTATATTTGTTAGCGTTCATCTCTCTGCTTGTACAATATTTGTATTTGTTTTTGTGGCCGTTTCTTTTAGTCTTTGATGTTCTTAATATTACAGCTCTCTGTTCTTTTTTTTTGTTTTTTTTGTTTCTGCATTGGTTTGTATTTAGCAAACAAATCAAAGCAAGACTATTTATGCATGAGCATAAAATTGAAATTATGGTATATTACGTACGGGACTATGTATATCTGTATTGTTTTTGTATTGCTCCAGTTGTTCTTCTTCTTCTTCTTATTTGTATGCCTCTCATTTTAATTTATATTGAAGTATATTTGCACATATACATCCACACACACACACACACGTTACGAAACACAATCAAATTGGAATGTATTCAAAAAGAATGAGAGATATTATGTACATTCCTAAAGGATTACAAATATATGCAGTATACAAGCAAATATATGGAACTTGTATGTATGTATGTGCGTTGCTGTGCGGCTCTGTTCCATTATTATACAATATTATATAGCTTCTTTGGTTCACTCCGTTGTCAGACAAGTAAATCCTTATGTTGTCTTTAATGTTCATTTTTTTCATTTTTCTTAATATTCCATTATTACTTTACTGTGCGTTGAGGCGCCTCGCCTTATATTGGCTATGAAGTCACTTTTTGCAGGAAAATTTTTAGGTACCTACTCGTACTCCATTTAACCCATTGTTTTGGCATGCTATCACCAAGAGTTTCATATTTTACTTATATATTAAAACATGCATTTATACAAATATTGTCATATACATATATATGGAAGAATGTGTATTTATATTAGATCCGATCAATAACATAGAATAATCTTTTTTGTGAGAGTAAGTTTTTTTTGCAATTATTTTTCTTCTTCTTATTTTATTATAGATTTCTAAACACAAAATTTAGTTCAGAAGTGGTGACGTTTTTTTCTGTACCGTTTTTTTGTACAGATCTAATGTACATAATCATATATATGTACTCACAATAGCTTTTATCAATTTCAATGATGATGACGATGATTTCTAGTTATTTTATGTATTTCATGTCTTTATAAATTTTTGTTTGAAATTAAATTGTTTTTAAACCCTTTTTTCATATTTATGAGCGATTTTATTTTATTTGAAAATTTCCTTTAATTTTACATCAAATAGTAAAAATGTATTTACATATTGTATATGTAGGTATGTAGATATCATATTTATTTACATATGGAAATTATGAAAACTCATTCAAAATCATGTACGCTGGTACGTACATTAGAGTGGGTCAAATTAGTAGTGGTGAAAAAAAATATGACAAATTGTATAGAAAACTATCAATTATTCTAAGCGTATTAGACCCAAATTTTGACAAATAAAATAAAAAATTGTTAAATAATTTTAATATGCTGGGAGTCAAAAGTGATTTTAAAATCATGATTGCTTAGGAAAGTAATCTTGCAATCAGAGGTAATTTTCATTTTAGCTATACGATTTGTGCATAAAAAATTTGACTCATCCTAATAAAGATCACTTTCAATTTCCTTTCATTACCTTCAGTAATTTTTCAAGTTGAAGGTTACCTCATATACATTTATTATGTACTATAAATGATGATGCACCTGAAAGTATGCATTATTTTACATACATATGAGATATTTCCTTGTACCCTTTTGAAAATTCACTAAAGATGATTTTAATGTTTTTAATACGTTTTTTCTTTGCGTAAGCTTCTCTTAGACTTACGTGTAAATGTGTTATTTTATGATATTAAATTTCACATATTTTATATATCATCTTTTGATTGAATGGTATATGGTGTGATATGTAGATATTTTAGTGTACACATAAATATGATATGATGTAAGTAAGTACATCATCGGTTTATGGCAGAAATGTATATGTATTTTTTTGTACATATATTAGGTCTACTCAAATTCTTTGAAGAATATATTGTTGGATGAGTTCGAAGTTCAAAGCAAATAAATGATATTCAAAAGAAAGAAAAAAAAAAAACTATTCACATATTCAGTCTTTAATCTACATTTTCATATCTTTTGGCAATAAATAAGATTTGGAAAGTTTAATTCCGCTACTGTTGTAGCTAAGAGAACCTAAACTATGTACACTCAAAAAAAAAAATACTTCGTACTAATATTTAACTCCCTCATTCTAAATTACGGTTGTTATGCAAATAACCAGACAGGCGTGTATCATGATTGATGCAGATCATGATTTTGCACATAATTTTTCACATCTATATGCTCTCATAGATATAATTACAAAATTTAGCTGATAAATATAGCACTTATGTGCTAGCGTATATTAGTCGGCGATATTAATACCGATTATTAATTACGCCTGGTATGCCAAAACGGGCCCGTCGTAAAATTACAAATATTAATTCCGACATGACATAATATGACATTAAATTTTCACGAATAACTCGAAGTTCGAGAAAAATGCATCATAAAATTGCATAAAATTTTAATTTTCCTTCTCTATTTTTTTCGTTTGTCATATCTATTCACTGTGTACTGTATTTAATTGTCCATTGAAAATGGATTTTGGACACATAGCGTTTGCTTTTCGAAATATACAGAGGAGCATAATTTTGATATTAAATAATAATCTCATATATGTTTTACTCATATCAAAGTAAAGGAATAAAAGTATTTCAATGTTTTAGTTACACTTCATTTTAAAAAATTATCAACGTTAACTTCGAATACATCGGAATCAATAATATAATTTTTAGGTATTCGGGATGAACACAGTCGTGGGAAAATATATATTATGTAGTATATTCTTGATTAGCATCGTCTCCATGGTCGACTTAAGAATGTCTCTCTGCCTATCTGTCTACTGATTGCTTCGCACAATAATCTCAACTAATATACATAGACCATAAGTCCAATGAGCATAGTATTTCAATTGGCACGACCACATATAGCAACAAATAGATTAAACTCGTATTTGTCATAATGCAAGCGGAAGAGTTTCGCAATAATTCACATCAAAATCGTGATATCAAAATATTACCCAACTTACGCGTTTTTCAAAGAAATTTATGCATTTTACGATAATGCATTTTTCAAGACTTAAAGAACTCAAAGGATCTACTATAATAAAATCTAAAATTTATAGTTTCAATAAAATAGTTTCAGACACAAATATTTTTTGTTGATGATGTCAGGATATATTATATCCAACTTTCATGAAATTTTCCCGAATTTTTGAAAAGGATTTTCATATTGTATTTCTAAACTTCCATATAAGTCTTGGACAGATCTACGTGCATATAACATATATATTCAAATTTCAATATCAGTGTTCATGTGAAGTGTATCTACCTATTTACCACGTGTAAGAGAAAATATAAACTTTTGAACTCCCACAGTGGAATTGTTGTACATAAGAACCACAACATCTGCCTAGACTCTGTATTATTATTATGAGTAACACTTATAGAAATTGGTGATTTGATAAAATCATGAAGGAGGCCACGGTCTCATTTACACACACACACACACACACACACACACACAGCATAAATGCCAGTTTTCTATTTAAATCTATACTTGACACTCACACACATTGCTCAAACTTATACCATTCATACACTATTACAGATTCTATTCAATTTTATTTTAGTGTTTTAATTTTTATCTTATCAGCATTAATTGCATTTTATGAAAACCATCATTTTGAAGTAGCTCTTATCATATAAACACGCATACATATATTCATACGTGCATAATGTCCTATACATGTCGATATATTCGTACTTCAAGGTAATGCAAGCATATTTGAATTGAAACTAGGAACAAAAAGAAAAACACATTAAAATCATCTAAGTAAAGTTTTGTGGGTATGGTGTGGAAGAACGTAGCGAAATGTCTATTATGCGGTACTTGTTTATTGATGTGTAAATATGATTAGACTCTTTAGAAAATGTCGCACATGGTTGTTATTCCAAAATGGTATCTTCATGTGTACGACTGTGTATTGATGCAAATAGAATGAAAATAAAAGAAAATTATATGCTTTGACCCAGCAGTAAATAGGTTAATATCTTCAATTGGGAATTAAGAAAAAAAATGTAAATACAAAAAGTATAAAAAAGCAAAGAAATGCAAATACAAGAAACGATTACTTATAAAGAAAGAAAAATAAAAATATATAAAATGAAATTAAAAGGAAAATGCTTTACAAAGAAAAGTATTTTATTAGATTTCCATACATATGTTTCTACATATACATACATATATGAATATGTTGAATATGTACCTATGTATTTGCAGTAAGTATGTATAAGTAGAGAAAAAAATGAAATTGGCAAAATTCTTCTCTATTAAAGAATACATCGTAAAGAAAAGATCTTATTCTTATGTGTTGAACTGTACATCTTTTAGCTTTCTTTGAGAAAAATGTTTTCAATGCATTTGAACTTGGTACAATATATCTATTACATTATTGGGTCGATATTGAGATAACAATAACGACTATGGTCATAAATAGTAGCCAGTAAGTAATATTTGTATGTACATGTACATAAATTCGAACATGTCCCTTAGTAATATATGAGTATTGCTTACTTAATAAAATTTTGATTTAGAGAAATTGAATTTGATCCCAGTTAGGTAGGTTGATATAACCATCGAATGTATCAGAAAGAGTCTAATAATAATGGACTGTTAAACTGTTTGTGATGATGTTATTTTGTACAAATGGTCATAATGTTGTACTATATCACATTCATCTTAGAGAAAAACAAATGTTAAATCATCTGAGAAATTTCTCTTATTTATACTTTTGCAAATATAAAGAAAATTTTAAAGAGAAGACTTACCACGATCTATGTTGTCATGTTGGAGAAAATTAAAGATTGTTGATGTCACATAGACTTTGCCAAAATAATTAGCTCAAATGTTCTAAATTTTGACAGATGATAGTTTAAAATTCATTTCGAAAAAGGCACGCAGTTATAGCAAAAGGTAAGATCTATTTTCAGTTAAGAATCGACTTGTTTGAAATATCCTTGATACAAAAATCCCTCAAAAAATCAATACTAAACTTGAGATGATTTTAAGTTGAAAATGAATAATCAACTGATCATATTATAAAAATGATTTTTCACAAGATTATCAATACCAAAGGTGTTTTACCAAATTTAGTGTCAGAGACTGTAATGTCAACGATGTTCTTTCTTCGAGAAGTGCAACTGAGTTTAATGAGAACGAAATGTAGGCATTGACCGAAACTACTGTAATAGAGCTTGTGACGTCACACAAACAGGTACTGTTCAATATTTGACATCACATCAGTACGAAATAAGTAAAATTTTCCAGTCCATGGAACTAAGAAAGCCATCGCAACAGTAGCATCAACATGTGCGACACTCATCTCAAATGCAACAAAAAATGACTAGTTTTTGCTTCAAGATTTCCATCATCTCAAATGCAACGAAAACGATTAGTTTTTGAAATGTATCGTGATGGATGATGAGAAAATAAACTGCTCTACAGCAATATTTAAAGTAAGCGATCATTGTGAAGTAGTCATTTACGACATTTAAATTCGACCTCCACCAAGCTGGGATTATATTCGTTGAATGTTTTGTTTTTGGGGTTTCTATCACAGAAGCAGAAGCTGTATTACTGCCAACTAGATGATTTGGATACATTGCTTGCAGAAAACGGCCAGAAATTATTAATCGTAAAAGCTTAGTGCTTCAAGACGACGATCCAAAGCCAGTATGTACAAGTTTAGTGACTCGTCATCCATCACACTTACTAGGTTTTGTGACATCGAACTACTATATATTTCGTTCCTTGCAAAATGAATGAAATGGTAGAGTTTTAAATCCCGATGATCCTTATCAAACAGCATTTCATCTAATTCATTGCTTCAAATGACTGTAGTTCTACGAAACTGAAACAATGCAGCTTCCCGAAAAATGCGTTAAGGTTTTATAGAACGTTGTTTAACTAAAATCTTTTTTAATAAAAAATACTGTAATAAAAATAGCCTTTTCTATTATTTAATTTATTAATAGAGCATTTTAATTGTTCCAACAAATTGACTTAAAGTTCCCTGTAATTTTATTGATCAGCACATGCTAATATTCCTTCATATATAAAGTAATTTTATGCTAAAAATAAACATTCATTTGCTATGCTATACTTAGATGCATTTTGGAAGAAGTTTTTGTTCGGAATAAATTACAAACATAATAACATACATACATATATGTTTATTTGTTCTTTTGAACGCAGCTAGAAATAATTTCTGTTTTTTGTGTATATACACACAGATAGGTATCTATGTGGTACATTCATTTAAATTTGTTTTTCACTAATTAGTGTATTCACACATATATATTTTGCATATCATCATATGCCGCTTTCACACTCTCTTTCACCGTCTGTTGAGCATTCATAATTAACATTAAAATATTCATACGGAATGTTGGCTACCGACAATGTGGCAGATATTTACATTCTCATCACATTTTACAAAAAGGTACTGTACGAGTATGTATATGAAATATTTAATATTACATTTTTGGTATTTTCATTTCATTGAAAAATAAAAATTGAATTAAATAAAAATATTTGCAGAGTCATTGTTGCTAGTGTCAGGTTTATATTATTTTTAATATTGCTCCAAAGATTTTCAGTGGAATATGAGAAGTTCAGAGTGATTCGGAATTTCAATTTTGTAATATTTTTGAGAAGTTGTAAAAATAGTTTTCAAGGAACTGGAGTCCCAATTCATAAAGTAGTCATTACTACTCAGCTCAGAATGTCAGAGAAATGCTATTGCTAAATGCAAATAACAACACCCTGTTTGTTTCTTAATTAAATGTTCTGAAATAAATAATCTAATTTAGTATACACACACAGGCACACTGACGTCACCAATTTATTATCTACGAAATACTATCCTTATATACCAGCTGATAACAACTATCATAGTATTATCAACGTATCTATCAGTCAGTTGCCATATTTATAAAGCACGCGTCAACATGATTGAAAATAAGTGTGGTTCTTCATCACATCTCCCCCGTCTTCCATAGTATGTGTCAAAAACTACTAATTACATACTAAATATTTACATATACATACGAGTATTCAATAATGTGGGCACATACCAATATAACGTACGTAAGAGAATATTCAGTTGATGATAACAGAACGAGAACATAACACAAACACAGCAGTTGCGAATACTAACGATTATACACACGCACATATATAACGCTTTGGCATATTTAGTATTATCAACCTCGGTTTCATAGTCACTCTAGAAAATTAATTGGTGAAATTGATTGATTTTTATCTATGTAAATATTACGTATGTATAGATGCATATTTTTTGACGATGTCAAACTTGTAGCAACACAATACGAGTATATAGTACACAAACCGTTTTTTTTTGTTGCTCCATCCTACACAATATTCAGCTATTCGTTTGTGCTATTCATTTATATGCGCGAAATACTACTGATGTGGTTGTTTGCGTAATTCTTTTAATTAAATTGAATTTGATTTTAATAAATTACCACATTTGGTTAATGTTTGCTGTATTTTCATAATCACAATATCAGTTTTACCTATAGCTAGTATTATTACTATTATTATTATTATTATTATTATTATATTACATATAATAATCAATATAATGATGCATTCAATAAGTTTGAAAATTGTCCACATTGTTATTGTTGTGATTTTTGCTATTGCAAATATTTATTTATGGCTCTGCTTGCGTGCGTGCAATTGCTGTATAGGGTATAATGCTTTTGTCAAAAATGTTTATTAATTTCGAAAATGTTTATTAATTTAATTGTAATTAATGCACGCTCGTTAATTATTTGCATATGAATGAGAGACATTTATTATTTATTCATACGAAAACATGTTCTACTAATAACTTTTAGATAATATATGGTTTATGTAGTATGTACATTCGTATGTATGCATAGTATATGGAGCGTATACGTAATATTTGCCGAAAATGTTACGTATATTTACCAATGTTCAAGAGCATTCATATACACAATTGACGCACAGTGTTTCAATATTTCCCAAAATTGAGGAAAATGTGTGCCATAATTCAGTGTGTCAAAATATTCGGTTTATAAGGTATGTATATGTAAAATAGTGGGCGTGGTATCCCATTCTAATTCTCAATTGTTAAAATATGGAATAATTTATCAAACCTTCCAAAGCGGAATATGTTATAAGAATTGCATTGAGCCAATCGTAGCAATTAATTTGTAGAGCAGCTACATTAAATAGTGGGCATGACTCGCCCATTTGATATGAAACAATTTCCCCTTAAAATATTAATTTATTTGTCAATTCAGTCAGTGCAGCATTCTCTGAATTGGAACGAGAGTCACGTCGAATGAGTCTTACGGCGAGCGAGGGCAAAGCGAAGTACCTAGTGTCGACAAACAAAGAGTCCTGACGTCTTGAACACCGCGTCACTGCTGACAATTGCACTTTCGAGGTGGTGAAGGACTTTCTTCTATCTTGGAACCAGCATCAACAACTGTAATGCGTAGGAGGAGCCTGGAGGGAGCAGAAGACCAAACTTCTGTTGGAAGGACCAAGTGTTGGGTAACCTGACGGCTCTTGGAATATCCAATTTGCGCTAGCGAGCGAAGAACATGAGAACACTGGCGCCGCATTATATGTTTGTCCTAAATCGATCATCGGTTGGTATGGCCACATAAGAAGAAGAAGAACTTTTCAAATTTAATTTCTAATTAATAGATAAATGGTTTCAAAGGAAAAAATTTTCGAGAATTTGTATGAGAGCTCTATATAATTTAGTGGGCATAGTTCGCTCATTTCCTGTGAGACTCTTTCTTACTACAGTATCATTCTACATTCGGCAGTAACAATTTGCCAAAAATGCTTCTTAAAAGAGCTCTGTGACAAATCTAAGTTAAAGTGATGTCACAAAGTTCTGCCGTTTGGAATCGGCTAATATAAGTAGGTCGGTGGTATCACAATGGGCCTTTCTAGCCTAAGTGTGTCCTCTCAGAGACGTAACATAGCAAATATTGTTATTTCAGATCGAAGATTAAGTAAATTAAGGCGGTTGACATTTTTTTTTTAAACATTGCGACATTGTATGGGCTTCAACCTTTTCTTTCGAAGTTATTTCCCTTGACATTATTAATCTGTGTACTTAATATTGTAAGTTTTGATGGGTCAGAATTTTGAGAAATTTCAGGGTTAGCTATTTGTGGGAGTGGAAGTCGAATAATCACCATCATTACCAGTAGCGTCTATACAGTAAGACCATACATAGCTCATGCCAAATTTCCAATGACATCTACAGCTCAAAGGTAAGGGATTTTATATTGAAAGCTTTTCAAGTTAGCATGGTAACTCTCTTTACCGAAGATGAGACAATTCGAACCTCAACCTTAAACATTTTTCGCATGAATGCTAATTTTAATAAAATGTTAAAGCAGAGCAAATTTAATTAAAATCGCATCACTTTTTAACCACACCATACTATATGGATGGGTGACACTGTGCAACTTAACTAAGCAACATAGAACGTAGAAATTAAGTAAATTAATATCTTATGTATTTACCCTTTGGCTGTTGTTAGCAAAAAAACAAAAAACCAACATAAAATTTCTACTTAATTGTGTCGAAATTAAGCAGAAAAGTCCAAACATATCAAATGATCATACACACACACACACACACACTTATATACACACAAATACACATATGTACACAAATTATCAGAAGATGCTTTTTACTTCATGACAATTATTTTTAATGAAACGAGAAACACCAAATTCATACAAAAACACATGAACACATATGAATGTGGTAGTAACATAGTTATATATTTGAATACTTGCTATTGCGTTGCGCAAACATACAGAACAGCTCAAAATTAAATCCAAATAACAAATGTTATTTTAGCTTAAGGGCAGTTGACTGCTAAAATGTCACTGCCTTGACATTTCTATATAAAAATTAAACAGAAGCACAACACACACACATACACACATATACATTTATTCAAACAAGCATACATATATGCATCACATCCCATTATGAGATAGCGTATGCGTGCGTACGAGCTGCTATTGTAATTGACAGGTGTGTGTGTATGTGTGAGAGTGTATGTGGTAAATTTATGGTATGTTGATGCCGGAATAATGCTTAGATGATACTTGTTAATGTGTTTTTTTTTGTTGCTGTGGTTTTTCATTTGATTATACTCAGATCATATTCATTGTAATGGTAAAGCCAATGCCAAGACACTTTAGCGTAATTTCAACCCTTTCACTTGAATGCGGCAATTCCTATGGAGAAATTAATCAGCAACGTTCATTTTTCTCTTGTTTGTGAATGTGAAAAAATTGTTGTTTTTATCAATGCATCTATGAAGTTAGTCAACTTTATAATTTCATTTTCTTATTTGGATTAGTATTAATAGTTGTATGTATAGAAGGCCCTTGGGGATTTTGGTTTTTCGAAATTCACGAATAAAGTTATATATTTTTTTGTGTCAAATGTATTTATTTATAGAATATAAAGTTTACGAGAAACTATGCTTCTAGGGTTTTTATAGGCTAAGGTTGAAGAGAAGTGACTTAATTCTGAAAGGCTATAAAATAATAAGGTGAAGGTGTTTTTTTTTTATAAATTTATTTAAAGAAAATCAAATAATGAAACTCCTTGGAGAACGACAACCAAAGGGCAAACCTCATTGTCCATTGTAAGAACCAATCAGTGTTTGTAAAAACATTTTATTATCAGCCAAAATCTATCAAACTCGATAAAAATCGTTTGAGTTGATCAGAGATGAAAATAAGTAGGCTTATTTAAATTTTACACTTAAATATCTACTCATTTTTATTTCCTATTTTTAAGTTTATGACCATTACTACTAGTCTACACTCCAAGATAGTCATTTAAGAAAATCAAATATGCTCATTGGAAAAAGAAAAGCATTAAGACTTATTTAGTTAGTACGTAAAAATTCATACATATTTACATATGCACAATAGATTCGCATTAAAACGATGCCAAAAAATATGTGAAAGTGTAGAAATAAGCATGAGCAGAGAAGCAGCATATCTTTGCGGCCTTGTACTAAATTTATTACCAAAAAATACGAAATATATACGCACGTACGATATATGCACATACATATGTGTAGGTACTTATGTTATGTATTAGCAGCACAGCGAAAAAGTTGTATAAAAAAAAATGCTCAATTGCAGATATGAAAGAGAATGATATAAAAATCAAATGCAACAACAAAAACAATTACAACTACATTAAAGTATACAACTAAAATATATGTTATATCGGTACAACAAAGGAGGCTAAGGATCAAGAAAAGAATGAGCATGGAAATGATGATATTGATGATGTGTTGGTATATAAAGTATAAAGAGAAAGCAAAATGTAGTATATAAAAAGAAGACAAGTTAGACAAGAAAGACAAGCAAAATAGTACGTATATAACAATAACAATAGTATATAGTTAAAACGTAAATAGAAGCTGCAACAGAGCACAAGTCATACCATTTTGGTGGAAGTGTTGGTGGTGGTAGCAAATCAGAGTAATTGTGCTTTTATGTAGCACATATGTGTTAGTGTGTGTGTAATAAGCATTCCGAAAAACGAATGTATGAGCATGTGTTGTGCATTAGCAAAAAAAAAATAGTATCACTCTATTGTATAGAGTTGGCAATGAAAAATTTTTGCACACAGCAGCAGTAAAATATGTATCACATCACATAAAAAAAGCGCAAGAGAATGTAAACGCAAGAATATGATGAAGAAAAGGATAATGTTTATTTAGTTAAATAAATATGCTCGCAGCGATGTGTGTTCGCACTGTCGTACTATTACTCTTTTCTTCATAATAACATGGATATTGCACACACACACACACATGCAAACTGATGATTTAGGATAAAATTTTAACTAAAATTCTGTCAAACCATTGTATTGTAATTTGTGTTAATATAAGAAAAACGAAAAAAAAAACAACAAAAAAAAATTCGCTAATATTAATGATGTTTCGTTAAGATTGTCAGTCGTTTACTTTTATACACAATATGTAAAGTTATTAAAATGTTAGAGGGAAACACACGCAGCTTGCGGTAAGCAATTTACTATTAATTTAATCATTAAAGGTTGCGCAAGTAAATACTTTGGAAAATGTTTCGTAAAAATAGATCGTAAACTCTAGAACTAAATTAAATGAAGATTAGCATCAAATAACTGTGAGCTCTATCAATCATCGAATGGTAAGATGATCTGATCTAAAAGGTTGTTTAAACCTTAAAAATATAATATCGTGAGTGGTTTGTGCATTCGCAATTCAACAGCATTTTTTTTCAGAAATGTGTATTTTTTCTTTTCAATGAAGCCCAATTGTCGGTAAGCAATTGCAAATATTATTTACAGTAAAATTTGAACCGAAAATCTTATAAATATTTCAACTCTCCGTTCTAGGGATCCTTTTTATACCCTGCATAATGCAATATGCATGGTATATTCATTTCGGTCAGATGTTTGTGTCCACTTGAAGGAATCTCCGGAGATATAGACATAGATATATATTCGTGATCAGCGTCGATTAAATTTTCGATTTAACGATGTCCGTCCGTCCGTCCGTCCGTCCGTCCGTCTGTCTGTCACCTGGCTGGTTCGCACGATAACTTGAGTAAATATTGAGCTATTTCGATGAAATTTGGCATAAGTAATCTATGATCCAAGGGTACGGAGGGGATTGATATTGGGCATGATCGGTCAATAACCACGCCCACACCAAGCATTCAAAGCGACTAACCTCGAAATTTTCAAAATCTTTAACTTGCTATAACTCACACAATATACCACTTGGGACAACAATATTTTGCACATAGAGTTATATTATACTACTATATAACCTCACCAAAAGTGGATGAGCCACGCCTACTTTCTAGCGTAGCTCCCATACAAAGTGTCTGTACTTCTTTTAAATTGAAACTGCTGTAACTTCTACAATCTTCTGTCTAGAATAACCATAATTGACACTTAGATTAACACGGCAGTGAGAAATAACATGGCAGAAAATCAATGTGCCACGCCCACTCCTTTTTGGGTCTCCCATACAAAGTTGCGGAAATTAAAAAAAATGTTACCGGTTATAACTTGCAAACTATTCAGCGTAGAATAACGAGATTTAAGGTGTGGATTAGTATTGTACAAGCAACTAGGCTCACAGAAAATGGGCGCACCACGCCCAGTGTTTATCGTAGCCCCCATACAAATTTTAAATTGAAACAGCTGTAACTTAGGCAATCTTATGTCTACAATAACCATAATTGACACTTAGATTAATATCGTAGTCGGCAAAAATCTGGCAGAAAATCAGTGTGCCACGCCCACTTCTTATTGGGGCTCCCATACAAAGTTGAGGAAATTAAACAAAAATGTTAACCACCATAACTTAGACACTATTCAACGTAGGACACCAAATTTAAGGTGTGGATTAACATTGAAAAATTAATTGGATTTACTAGAAAGTGGTAAGCCACGCCCACTTTTTATATAGCTCCCATACTAAGCCTCAGAATTATCTTAAAATCCTTTTACTTCGTCAAAGTCAACCATATTTCGGGTGTAAATTAGTAGTATATGCAAAAATTGTTTCTCGAAAAGTGGAAATAAAAGAAAAGTTGGATATTCGAGTAAACTTTTTATATATAAATCTACATATGCAGGGTATAGTTTGGTCGGCCCCAGCCGACTGTAAGGAGATTTTTATTTGTTTTTTTGGAACAATGAGAAATCAAGCGCAGCACTCAGATATTTATTGGTCCATTGTACTGCGCTCGAAGTTCCATTTTATTGTGTTTTAAATCTACCCGTTCTCCGAAGAAATCGGAGTATATCCTGTGGTGCTAAAAACCCAAAAGTTTCGGCTCTCAGCACGTCAGTGCCAAAGGCCTCAAACCTGATTCGAGCGAAAGCTGGGCAGACACATAAAAAGTGGTCCGCCGTCTCATCTTCTTCTTCACAGGTTGGGCAAAGTGCACTGCCTCCTAGTCCTACCTTTTCCATGTTCTTTGCCTATAGAAAGTGGCGTGTTACCAAGCCGTCAAGCATTCTGCAATCACTTCTACACCGAGAGAAAAGAGGAAATGTGACCATTTACCCGAAATGGATTTCGTCCATCTGCAGCCTTTTTTGGTCTGCTAGGTAGACTTATAGACTAGATTAGCACAGATGTTGACCGTGGCCTTGATGGCTCCAGCGGACAGTGGCAAAGCAGGCTCAGGGCCGATTAAATCTGCCGCAGAACCTTCTCTTGCTGCCTTAGTTTATTGCCAAAATTTAATACGTAGAAAAATTATGTAAGAGCTGTTCCGTGAAAGACTCTTGTGCTATATAGTTATTTTATTTAACTTCTTGAGACAGTCCTCGCTACGATTTATTTAAAATGAGTAAACTTGGTCACCATCAAATACCAAATTTTAGAAATACGTCGCTTACTGAAACGTTAAATTTCCTTAGAAGTAAAGTTGTATTAAATGAGGTATAAATTGAGTAATTTGAACTTAGTAGGTTAAGGAGGCATTCTAGAGTAAAGGGACGAAAATTTTTATTACCTCAAAAGTCTCTCAAAGTAAAATTTAAAATTGGCGCTGTGATGTTGTTAATTCTAAACTTATTTTCGTGACCCTGTTTAAGAAACGTCCAATGGAATAACGATCCAGGTTATCCTATACAAAATATGGGTTTGAGTCGGTCTACTACAGAGGAGTTTCGGGAAACCGACCAATGCTATACAAACACAAAAAAAAAATTCTACTTAATAAAGTAAAAAAGTATGTTTATTACTTAACAGACCATCAATGCAATTTTTTACGATTTTGGTGGAATGTAAAAATTTTCGGCAATCGTCTTGATACTATTCAGATATTTGAAGGACTGATTTTTCAATAATTGATCTTTTTAGGGTATGTTGGAGTTAAGAGGGACCTGTAAATTATGTTTTTTGCTCTTCGAGAGAAGGTTAACCATTTCAATTGCTTACTCAGTCCGAAGTGAATATTATCTCCAGGCTGACGTCATAACTGCTGTTAATGCTGGTTGCAACACGAAAGACTAGTTCCTTTACTCCTACAAAAGCATAGTTTTTAATAATAATGTGTTGTCTACTACACCCGGACCCGGGTGCCTCGTGTACCTTGTTAACACGAGGTACTGAGTTTTGTAAGAACATCAAAATCAGACATTATTGTGAAGAGGTAATCCCATAACGGACTTTTGAAAGCGTTCGTATAATCGACAAATTGGTGCTAGATGTCGGGGCTGCCTTCAAATTGTGAGCAGCTTATATAATGCTGTACATTTTTTCTAAACTATAGCGCACAAACCTAATGAAAGACAACAATGATGCCTTGCGGAATTACCGTCTGTCGTTTTTTGTTTTTATATTTTGCATTTTGCTGCCGCCGTTCACGTTTCAGTCATCGCTTGCAGCAGTGAGTAATTGGCATATTTAATTGTAGCTAATCATAAGAATCTAACTGTTCATACTACAACCTTGTTGTCATCTCATTTTTTTTTTACTGAGTCATAGTGACAGTTTATTTCTTTAGTAACGCCTGGAAGTGAAAGACAAATAACACCAACAATAACAACGAAAAGAATAAGTATGATAAAGTTGAAGGAAATAGAAAAGGAAAATATGTATCATAAGCAAAAGTTGTGTTTCTTTACTTTTGCATTTTATGTAAATACTATGGATTTCTTTATGCATATCCAGTGCCCACCCGTTTTTAGTTTTTATAGAAAACACACACACACACAGAATGTTAGTTTTATTCCTTATGGTTTTGTGCATCTGTTTGCTTATTCCTCCTTTAGGTCTGATAATGTACTTAGTTATTTATTTATTGTGGGTGCGATTTTAATGAATCGTCATAGTGCCTTTCTACATAGTATTACATTTCCCGCAGCAGCATTTCTTGCCGACACATTTCATTATTATTTTATGGTATATGCGAGCGCTTCTCTCTCCGTATGTGTGTGTAATTGTATTTAGTTTGTTATCTATTTAGTTTCATCATTGGGAATATGTTATTTTAGTTAGTTACTTTTCTGCTTTTTCCTTATATTCTGCAGTTTGTTATGAACTATTTTTTCATACTAAAATTGTAGTTATTTGTTGCATAGTTTGTGACGTCCTTTGATACATTTGTATATATACATCTTTGTAATTTTATATCTCAGCATCAGCATTGTGAAATGCATTTAATTGAAATTTGATCATTTTATGTAAATAAATTTACATGGGACAGCTGTCATTTGCTTCAACTACGTTGCTTTTTATATAAAAGAATATTAAGTTTTTTTTTAAATACTATAGCAATTTCGTAGAAAAAAATTGATGCAAAAAACTGTGTAGAAATTCTTTTTGGTTTCTGTCTAACCTCAAAATATTACGTTTTCCAACAATATTTGCTTGGTTTTTGAGGTTAGAAATAGACCTGAGGGCGACTATGGATTCGAATTCAGCGATCCATATGATATGATTATTCTGGGCGGTTGGACATCATAATTTATTATTTATTGTAGAGCTATGTTATTTTTGAATATATTCTAAAAAATTATTATTTTATTTCCACTAATTTGTATTTATATGCAAGAATTTTCACCTATAAAAAAAAAAATAAATATGTGGCAACATAAAGCCCCAAAGGGCTCATTGGCCGAGCTTCTCTTCCATTACTGTTGTGCGTCTTAAATTTTTGGACAATATTAGAAGGGACCTACTTATTTTAGCCGGTTCCGAACGGCAGAGCACTTGTGACATCACTTTTTCTGAGCTTTGTCACAGAGTTCTTTAAGAAGCTTTTTCATGGCAAGTTGTTACTGTCGGAAGAATTGCCAATTGCTTGCCGACAGGTGGGTAACGTTCGAAAGAAAAATCTTATCGATATTAAATTTGTTATGCATCAGCCGGGGATTGAACCACCGACCTACAGATCAGAAGGCGAACACACTAACCACTGAGCTACGGCACCCACCCATTTGTACCTATAATCTTCTATAAATCAAAATAATATGTAATACGAGGGCGGTCTCAGAACTACCCGACCTAACAAAGGAAACACAACAAACTTGGGAAAATGTTTCTTTATTTCTCAACATAATCTCCTTTTAGCTCTATACACTTTTCCCAGCGATATTCTATAGCCTTGATACCCTGTTTATAGTAAGAATTGTCTAGCTCAATAAAATAGCCATCTACCGCAGACTCAACCTCTTCATTGTTTGCAAATCTTCTACCACCAAGCCATTTTTTTTCAAATTTGCGAATAGAAAATAATCCGAAGGAGCTAAATCTGGCGAATAATAATAAATCTGGCGTGCTGAAGCAATTCGAAGTTTAACTCATTGATTTTGACCATCGCAATAGCGAATGTCTGAACTGATCATTGTCTTGATGAAACAGCACTTTCTTTTTCTCCAAATGCGGCCTTTTTTCTTTAATTTCATCACATAAATGCTGCAACAAATTAGCATAATACTCGTCGTTGATTGTTTTGCCTTTTTGAAGATAATCAATAAAAATTATCCCACGTCCCACGTTGGAACTGTCTTTGCCTTCTTTGGACACGATTCTTCCCTTTCAGTCCATTGTTTGTCTACACCTTTGTCTCAGGTGTGAAGTGGTATCTCATCCATGGTTACGAATCGAAGCAAAAATTCGGCGTATTACTGTAAAACATCGCCAAATACTCTATAGAAACATCTTTTCGGCGTTGTTTTTGTTCTATTGTGAGCAAACGCGGCACCCATCTTGCACACAGCATTTTCATCTCCAAATTTTCGGTCAATATACGATGTATAGCACTTTATGATATACTTATAATTTCACCTATCTCACGCAATTTCAGCCGGCGATCATCCAATACCATTTTGTGGATTTTTCTAAGCGTTTCTGGCGTGGTCACCTTAATTGGTCGACCACTACGGTGTTTGTCTTGGCAGCTCGTACTACTTCTTTTAAACTCTGCCACCCAATATTGTAGAATAGAATCTAGTTCGGCTTTAATATTCGTTGAACTCAGACCTTTCAAATGAAAGAATTGAATTACCAATGATGAGTGACCAATTTTTTCCATGTTTACGAATTCACTGAGTTCGTTAACTTTCGATGGCTCCAAAAAAAAAAAAAATACTAAACAACGTGGCGCCTTGAAACTTAAAGCATATATTTTATAATGTTGCCACTTTTCACCAAAGTAATTTTTTTCAAACTACTGCCGCCACCTATATATCAGGTCGGGTAGTTCTGGGACCGCCATCGTATGTGCGATAAATTTCTGCCTTTGAATTTCTATGATCAAAAAACTTCTTTGATTAGACCTCTAGCTTTCCAATGATGCGTTTAGGTAAGAGAACTGTCATTTAGCCCCAAAACCTAAATATATATTTTATTTTGTATTTTATTACAACACCTAAGGAAATCTAAACAGTAAATGCATGTATATATCTTCTCCCTTAGTTTACTTTTGTAAATTATTCGAACCCTTACATATATAATGAACTGTAGATATAGTGTATATATTTCAAGTTTTCTCTGCTACTAATTGTTCCCCGGGCAATTGGCGTCTGGAAAAATAACCGAAACTGTTAGGTAACGTCTGGCAATCGTATATTGCTCATGTTGACAAAATGATTTTATACTTGTGATCATGAATGGGCAATTTTACAAATTATTTATTACTAGTTTTAGCTATACTTACTTACCTTCAACAAATTTATGATGAGACATATCGATATTTTCAGCAACAAATGTATACGCTATAAATTTCATATGTTTTGTACATTATAGGCATATCAACATGCTTAATAATTTGTGTATGCATCTGTTGATGGATAGTAAATATTGAAACAATAAATTTTTTATGAACAAATAATTTAGTTCATATATCAGAACAGAAAGAAAGAAAGAAAGAAAAAATAAAATAATAATAAGGATATATGTAAACTAATGTTAGTAAATACATATGTAGAAAAATGGCAAAGGCATTCTTTTGGGCAGTGGCAATGAATATAACACTCAATAACGAGTCAAGAGTGTAAGTATTCTGGAGTGACTATAGGAAAAAATCCTTAAGAAGTTGATCACTTGTAAAATGACATTCTTGCTCTTAGTGCTGTGTAGTGACTTGAATATATGAGCAGTCGAAAAAGAAATAAAACACTTGGTGAAGAGGAAAATAAATTGTGCGACAAACAAAAAAAAAAAAAACTACACGTTGAACACATCATGTTGATACAGCATAGTCAAACAAGACAATGTGAAAAATACTAGTATGTAGTATGCGTGAAAAGGGTCTACAAAAAACGAGCATGTAGTATAAAAGTTATTCGAGGCAAATATTACAAGAAGTACATGTTGAGCAAAATATTTTGCGTAAATGATGTTATCGTCTGTATTGGACATATTGATCATTTATTAACATGGAATTGTTATAATGCAAAATACATTTTTATGAGGTTGTCAATACGTGCAAGAATTTCTCAAAATGTCGGTCAAACCAAATTGGCTAAAAACAATTTAACGAGGTTCTCTTTATGTGTGCATAGTTATATACCAACATATTTCTTTATTTACTCAGTTATTAAAGCAAAAAAAAAGGGCTCCCATTTCAATTTACCATACTATGTACATATGTATGTACCCATACATATTCATAATTTATTCATACTCAAACATACAGTGGTAATGTGTATGCAAATTTTGTGATGGTGATATGTGTTTGCTTACGTGTAAATTATCATACACCGTTACCATATTATGTCATTGAACTGTTTTGTTGCGTTTCCGAAATGTTTACATACAATTATTTATACTTATATAAAATTTTCACATTTTCCGAGTTCTCGTATGTACTACACTACACTACACACAATATTGAACGCATATTTCGGCACATATGTGCTTGGTCACGCACTTCAATATGGCAGTGTATGTACATGAAGAGCCCCATTGCTCCCAACAGTTGTAATGATAAATGTTATACAAATGTTTTTGCTAGAAATTCAAATAAAATAAATTTTCTTATACGATATATATTTGTTGCTCACTTTGAATTGGCAATTTTGATGGAAATTACCAAACAAAATAAAGGTGAGTGGAATATGTGCAAAAGGTTAGATAAGGTGTTTCGTATATGTAGAATGTAAGTCTTATGTATAGAACATCATTCAATTCATGTCAATTACTGAGATACAATAGTCATGTACTTATATATATATTTAATACTAAATTACTACAATACTATATATACTATTGTTATACACATTAAGGCAACCCAGCTTAGCTCAGAGGAGCTATTTTTACCGTCGAAACATGAAGTTTGACTTATTCTATGACATTCACCGAAATATTTTGACTCAACAAAAAGCAATTCACGAATTAAAACACAAAAATAAAGGAAAGTGGCTGAAAGCCAATAATACAGGGTGATTTTTTGGCAACAGTCTTTTTGGCAACACTGTTTTTGGCAGCTCAGCTGTTTTCGTGTAACATGTTACTGTCAAACATGTTCAGTGTAGTCTATAATTTAACCATGAATCAACTTACAAACGAATAACGCTTGCAGATTATAGAATTTTATTATCAAAATTCATGCTCGGCTAAGAAAGTGCATCGTGCACTTCTGCCATTTTATTATCAGTTTGGGCGACCTTCTGAGGCGGTTATTCGGAATCTTCTGACTAAATTTCGCACCTACAACACGCATACGTAGAGTGCAGACAGAGGAAAATATCGCAGCTGTATTCGCCAGTGTTGTTGATGACCGTGAATTATCGATTCGGCGGCGTTCGCAGTAATTGGGCCTTTGCTACTCCACTACGTGGACAATTTTGCGGAAGAATTTGGTTATAAAGCCTTTTAAAATACAGCTGGTGCAATAATTGAAGCCACACGACCTACCATAACGGCAAAATTTTAGTGAATGGGCGCTGGCAAAGTTGAATGAAAATCCACACTTTTTTATCGGAAATTTGTGTTCAGCGACGAAACACATTTCTGGTTGAATGTATACGTGAACAATCAAAATTGAAGTATTTGGTGTGAAGAGCAGTCAGAAGCATTGCAAGTACTGTCAATGCATCCCGAAAAATGCATTGTGTGTGAATGGCGAGTGCTACGGTGCGATGATTACAAACTTTTTTTTTGCCCAAAATGGAAGAGCTGGACTTGGCCGACATGTGGTTTCAACAAAACGGTGCCACATGCCACACATCACACGAAACAATGGCCCAATTGAGAGGCGAGTTCGGTGAACAATTTATTTCACGTTTGGGACTGGGCAATTGGTCGCCTAGATCGTGCGATTTAACGCCTTTAGACTATTTTTTGTGGGGCTATGTTAAGGCTCATATCTATAACGACAAGCCCGCAACGATTGACGCACTGGAAGCCACTATTGAAGAATTTATTCGTGAGATACCGGCCGATATGTTGGAGAGAGTAAGCTAAAATTGGACCCAGTGTATGAACCATTTGAGGCGCAGCCGCGGTCAATATTTACATAAAATCATCTTTAATAATTGAATTATATAGATTATTCTATCGACTCAATTAAAGATTTCATACATTTCTCTAAATTTTATGTGTTTTTTTTTATCAAATCCGAAGGCTCTTCAAAAATTAAGTCTAATTTCTCCAGTTTTTTTCAATAAAATGTAAGCCAATTTAAAATAAAAAGACCGTCGGAATATTTCATAGCAAATAAATATGTTTTAGGTGTTCATTCGATTTTTTACGATGCAATCCCAAATTTCGCAAATGCTTGAATTTTTCATATTACTCTCTTCATATACATAATATATCCTAAAACATGTGAAAAAAAAGTCAGTGAGACTCCTTGATATATGTACATATGTATAATATACGAGTATCAAAGTATTTAACTATAAAGTCAATATACCCATGATATTACATTTTTAGCTTCTAATGAGTAATAAATGAGCTTTAACATTTATACGAACGCGAACACATATATTTACAATGATGCATGTTTCTGCTACAGAGACTTTGCTATTCCCTTCAAGATATTGTCATTTTGTCAATATATCTTGCACCTTTAATATATCATTACAATTTCTTTAATAGCATAGTATAAGTATTTTCAATATAATTTCCATTATAAATATATCAAAAGGTTTCGTTATTTGTTTTTGGCAGATGAAGTCGTTTCTTGGTGTCTTCTTTCTTTGAAGGATAGGCGATTTAAATTGTTAAATTTCGTATAATTTAGCATATGCCATTCATTTATGTATATTAAAGGTTATCACAATCGAGCATCATGACACTTAAGACAGACAGGTAATTGAATGGAAAGATAATTGAAAATTCTATTTTTAGAAGAGTTAAGTATTTGACGTAAAAAAAAAAATTAATTTAATATTTTGCAAATTTATATGTTTATACCTACATCAATATTTCTATAACATGTTCATTTACATATGTTTAATCCCAAAAAAAAAATTTTATGGTTAAACAAATAATAATTTTTGCTACAAGAAAAAAGAAATAATTGCAAAGAGATGTAAAAAATATTTAAATTTCAACTTATAAAATTCTATCCTTTTGCTTATTGCTACTACGAGAGACTGTCAATACAAGACGATATTTTACGATTAATTCATTGTAAGCTGACACCAAATTGACAGTCACTGGTTGGGTATCCAGTAGATGTGAGAGTTTACAAATTATGTCGTAAACATAATTGAAACGTTTAAATAAACACAATTGTAATTGTTCTGGTTCTGGCAAAGATTTCATTATAAGCTGTGCCATTTATTCAAAAACCATATGAGAATTGTAATTACATATACTACTTCCTAATATTAATAAACGGTATGTGTCCATTTTTAATGAAGAAAGAAAGAAAAAAAAAATCACACAATTACATGACTTAATTCAGTAAAGTGAGACCTCCATATGACAGTTAGTTAGCGGTTAGTATATGGCTGTGTATATACAAATTATATGTGCTCATTATACATGCTTTTCTGATTAACATATTTACTAAATCTTTTGTATAGAATGCAGCAAAAAACAATTAATTGCTTTGGAACAAAACGGTTTGTACTAATTGTATTATCTTTGAATGAACTAGATACGACTTACGGAAATACTAAAGCTTAATTATAATGCTCACTACCAATTATATACAGAATTCTGATTATGTTAATATTATCTGATATTGTAGATCTATTCCTCTTTTTTGTGTGTAGGTACATATGCGCTTAGCTATAAAATAGGATGGGTTTCTTACTTGGTTTTTTATTTACATTACTAAAATGGGTCAAAGGTTTGTCTCTTCATATTACACATTATACATTACACAACGTACGTAAACACGCCGCTGAATTTGAGATTCTTTTCTTACATTAGGGAGATCAGATTATTCCAGAGGAAATATTAGAGAATTCGTATGGCAACAAAAAAAAAAAAAATAAAAAATAAAGGCAGGAAATAATAATTCTAAATCAAAAGGTTTGGGAAACCATTGGAATTCTGTGGACAAACATGATATTCTTACTGACAACCTGTATCCTTCACCTTATGTCCTTTTTTTAAGTACTGCGATTTACAAATTCTTGCTTATGTACTTAGTAACCAGTTTATAAAGTTAAATCTCACTGTTTGTGAATTAGTTGCCATGAATACTGAATTGAATTACAACATCATTGAGAAATTCATACCGTACTTGATGTGTTGTAAAGGGGTTTCCATTAGGGACATAACAATTTTATCTATTAATAAAACACAGAAATATTTGAGATATTGAGTTCAAATTTATTGTGGATATATTGCAAGCATTACATTTTATGAATGAAATTCGATTTCGGTCATATGACCACCAAGAGCCCGTTTACAGCGGTCGATTCTTTGGACCCAATTTTCCACCACTCTAGCACACATTTCGACCGGAATGTTGGCAATTTCGCATTGGATGTTGTCTTTGAGCTCGTCTAAAGTTGCTGGCTTGTTGGCCCCATAAAAAGAAATCCAATGGTGTTAGATCGCATGAACAAGGCGGCCATTCGACCGGGCCATTTCTCGAGATAACACATTCACCGAATTTGCCTTGCAATAAATCGATTGTGACGTGTGCTGTGTGGCTAGTGGCACCGTCGTGTTGAAAACACATATCGCTGATGTCAAGTTCATCCAATTCTGGCCACAAATAATCTTCCAACATAGCATGATAGCGCTCTCCTTTGACGGTAACATGACGGTCGTTTTCATCCACGAAAAAATACGGCCCAAT
This sequence comes from Megamerina dolium, assembly GCA_963854835.1. Taxonomy (NCBI): domain Eukaryota; kingdom Metazoa; phylum Arthropoda; class Insecta; order Diptera; family Megamerinidae; genus Megamerina; species Megamerina dolium. Next base: position 46,271,022 of record OY978527.1, read on the forward strand.
CACACCTCCGATATGAAAACCGCACCAAACAGTAACTTTTTGCAGGTGCAACGGTGTCTCAAGAAGCACTTGTGGGTTTATTGCTGATCAATAACGCATATTTTGCTTATTGACAAAGCCATTGAGCCAGAAGTGAGCTTCATCGCTGAAGATGATTTTTCGCTCTTAAAGTTTCGACCACAGATTTAGAATTTCGATAGTAATTTTTAATAACTTCCAAACGTTGCTGGTTCGTGAACTGAATGATGAAAATGTTGACTTTAACTAACGTTTTGACATTGACAGTTGATTAAAAAAGTTTAAGGGTGCGTTCATATAAAGATACGAAATTGTTATGTCCCTAATGGAAAACCCTTTATCTGTTAAACACTTAAATTAGGTGTTTTGAATGGCAACTAACATGTAAATAAATACATTAATCCATTTCAAGATTGTTAACATTTAAATTGAATTTATGCAAAATGTAGTAATTATCCCATAGAAGAATTTAAACTATCTTCTATGTCATAGACTACTACATACAACATATCCTTAAATTTTACGATAATATATGTACTTATTTTTTTTTTTGGTGTTGCTAGACCATAATAATAGGCATAATTAAAATAAAAAAAAAATACTAAAGCATACTAGTCAATGTCAAGCAATATATGTATATGTATGTCTGAAAGCTTTCATGCGTTGTAATAGAAAAGAGCAAATTAATTAAGTCTATACATAATTGGAATACAAATTCATTACTTTGGAAGCGACCAAAGCATTTTAATAATTTTTTCTCTTTTTTGCACTAAATATCTTGCACATTTAAAAATACATAGGTATTGTATATATATATTACATAAAATGCTAATCAGAAATGTTTCATTTGGTTTACTTTACTTTTAATTTTGCGAAACAATTTTTACGGTTCATTGATTTTAACTGTGTGTTTGTTTTTTAATGTGATATAACTGCGTAGCAAAAGTGACACAAGCATTGGTATTAAAAAAAAAAAATTAAACCTTTATCAAAGATTTTCTTTTAATGTCTAGCGACATATATTTATTGGATGTTTATACGTGAAGGTATAATGAGGTGGGCGATTATTGAAAATTCAATTTAGCTTAATTTTTTTTTCGTTTTTGCCTTTGGCAAACATTTGATATGCGCGACTTTTGGTATTGTATGTGCATCTGCACAATCTGCTATCACTTGTCGTTCAATCAAACGTCCAGTTGTTGCTCACACACACAATCTTATAATATCTTTGGAGTTTTCTACGTTGGCATATATAATTACAATATGCTGTCAATAGGTATGCCCATATCTTTTCCGATACTTATGTACTTTTGCTACTTTGATGAAAGCTGTTTCGCTCCTCTTTATAAGATTAAAATGTCAATTTCACCTAAATTGTCATAATTTGATTGATTACCTTGGGCATTGGACATAGCAATATATGTGAAAGATATGTATAATAATGTATTTGGATCGAGGCATATTTACATGTTGTTGATAGTGCGGCTATATAATGCGGCAGATATATGGGTGCGCTCGTGTGTGTGTGTGTGAGTGTGGTTAATGGTGCGAATTAAAAATCTACAAATATTCTTGATGGATTGATTCGCAATGTAAAGATTCCAAAAGTAATATTTAGTACTATTTGCTTGGGTGCTGTAGTTCAGTGGTTAGTGTGTTGGCTTTCATAACAAACTTAATATCGAAAAGATTTTTCGTTCAAACGATACCCACTTGTTGGCAATTGGCAATTCTTCCGGCAGTAACAATTTGCCATAAAAAAGCTTTTAAAAGAACTCTGTGACAAAGCTCCGAAAAAGTGATGTCACAAGGGTTCTGCAGTTCGGAATCGGCTAAAATGAATAGGTCCCTTCTAATATTCGGCCAAAGAGCCCTTCGGCGCTTATAAGTGCTACATATTTATTTATTTTTTTTATATGCTTGTTGTGTCATTTGATGCGCTCAGCGCAAAATGTATATTATTTGCTACAAGTAAAGTGAACTATTGGGTGTCAAGTGTATTTTAAGCAAACATTTTCCTGTGTTTGAGGCTTTATTTCAAAAAATTGATACAATATATTTTTTTGAGGGGGTTTTCCTGGGGAAGCTATAACATTTTCCTATCTTTGGGTAGCGCATGGATTCCGTCCCAATATAACCGTTCAGCTTTTTAGGCCAAGATTTTTTATACCTCCAAATGAATCGAAAAAAGTGGTAATGAGAAGGTGTAATACCTCAGTTATTCGGTAGGTGGGGTAACACTTTTCATCTGCTATTTTCCAAGTAGGTTTTAATAAGGGGTTGCACAGCATGTGGCCGAGCATTGTCATAATGGAAAACCAATGACTCGTGCCTGATTGGCCATTCCTGCCATTTTTGGTTTAATGCTCACTTCAAGTTAATGAGTTGTTGTTGGTAGTATTCTCCGTTAACGGTTTCACACGGTGATCCTTGTGATCCTACCAAATCGAATTGAAGTCGATTTGTCTGGTTGGCCAGGTTTCCTATATTATTTCTCGCGCGTAATAAACTTTTTTTTTGTCAACACGTTTTCACTTTTCTACTGACAATTTATACGATTCGTTTTTGCTCTGAGAGCGTCATTTGGGACATGGTAAAATTGTATTAGATAAAATGCCGGAACACTTTAAATTGCATGGTGATCTATTTTTACTATGAAATCGCAGAATCTCAAACATTATTAATATATTTTTTAAGCAAAATAATTAACAAAATGTATGTTTTACATTTGTGTAAAATTATAAATTTTCAAGTGTGCAATATTGCAAAGAGCTTTCAGTTGAAAAGCTGTTATGATATTATCATAAATAGCGTTTTTGATGCTTTTACGGCCTTCATTACGTTTTATATTTGTAACATTATCAGCAAAAAGCTGATAGGATCAAAATTGTTTTTGTGGAATATTTATGCACATTCGTTGTATACTTAAGTCTAATCGGGTAAGAAAAGAAATGTAGGAGTAAAGCTAAATTTCCACCTTCATATCATTATATGTCAGTTAAAATATATGTATATACAAGTATATATGCCATATGTACATACAAACAAAGACAAATGCCAAAAATATCAGTATTATACTATAAATAAGGTTCATTCTTTGAAGCAACTCATTAGGGCGTTATAACAAAAGGGTATTTCTTGCTGAGCTGTCTCAATTTGTTGCTACCTTCTGAAAGGCCAATGATCTAAATTAAGTCATTTCATTAAATTTTATATATGTTTTTGTACTTAACAAAAATAAACACAATCCATATGAACATCGTATCGTACATAAGTATACATATACTACAACACACAATAGAGGAATCAAGGAAGAAAGAAAAATTGAAAAGGGAAAAATACATACATACATATAACATATATTAGCTATTTCCACAAATAACTGACGACATGCAAAGTCCTTGCTTGCGTTTTGTGTGTGTTGAAAATGAAATCTCTTTCGACTCGGCAAACAGCTCCCAGTGGCAACATAAATACGTATGTACCGACTATATGTACCATACCATATAACTAAACCCGAAACCAAAACAACGAAATGAAAGAACAAGAGTAAATGTAATATTAGAAGCGAAAAATAACTAATGGCAGCATGCACACGAATGATGGCAGCAGTGGTAATGGAAGTATAGCAACGCATATGGTACCACCACAATGTTAATGCTGTTGCTCTTGCTGTTGCTGCTGCTGCTGCTGCTACTGTTGTTATTCTGTTGTTTGTGTTTATCTATTGTGAAGCCAAAAGCACTTTGCACGAATCAAAATCAATTGAAAGAAATCAATTATGAACCATTCACCAAGCAACGTGTCAGCGAAGAATGCGTGTTCAACGTGGGTGGTGATGGTGATGCTGATAAGAACACGTGACCGTGGCTAAAGAAGGTTACCGCCATCGTCATCATTAACTGGTGCAATCGTAGTCATCAACAATGCTTTTCCCACTCATTACACATTGTTATTTAAGTAGTTCAAGTACAGTAACGAACTGAAATTATGGGGGCAGAACAGTTCGTAACAGAGGCTATTTATTTTTATCACTGCCGCAATAACAATGTGATAGCTATTAAGCTAGCGGTTATGGTTATTGCAATCTTAAATAAATAACCAAAATAATTCTAATAGAATTTTTAATTAGTATGCGTTAATTTTACTCAAATATTTATCAAGATGCGAAGGAAAGATGCAAAATTTTAGTGAATTTGTATAAAATTTTGCAACGAAATCCTACAGGTAGTATTTGAATTTTTTATGTTGCTACCTAAGTAGTAAAGGGTTATCCATTTTGCGGTTTCAAAAGTAAATGTAAATAAAACACATATAAAATATTTTTTATCATGATATTTCTTTTTTATTATAAAGTTTGAACGTTGACATTATGTGTGAAATACTACATCATTTAAATGACCACCACGCGAATTGTTGCAAGCATCGATTCTTTTGAGGTAATTTTCGACCACTTTTTGACACATATTGGGCGGTATCTCAGCCATAACGTGACGAATGTTGGTTTTTAGGTGCTCAAGAGTTAAAGGTTTATCTGCATAAACACGGTCTTTCGCGTAGCCCCACAAAAAAAGTCAAGCGGTGTCAAATCGCATGATCTTGGTGGCCACTTGATATCGCCACGACAAGAAATTACGCGGCCAGAAAATTTCTCTTGTAATAAAGCCATATTCGCTCGAGTTGTGTGGCATGTGGCACCGTCTTGTTGAAACCACATATTCTCTAAGTCGTATTCTTCAAAATTTGTTCGAAAAATCGCCGTCCACCGCCTGTTGTTCAAGCACCCATTCGTCGTATCTACGACGTTGTGAATGGTCAGCTGGCTTCAGTTGTTGTGTGAGCTGGATTTTATATGGATGTAGGTGTAGATCCAAATGCAAAATACGCCATAATGTGCCGTAAGACAGTCCTAATTCCTGAGCAGCGATATGCACAGGCCTTACAATATCTGTAACCGATCCAGTCTCTTCATATTTCTTCACAATTTTGCCAATTGCTTGCGTAGTTGGACGATTATGTAAACCATAATCTCCTCTTAAAGCACGATATGTGGCTGTGGCAGAATCACCATTTTTGTAGTAGGTTTTTACAATTTTAATGCATTGTGCGATAGTTAAGCGATCCATTTTCGCAAATGTCAGACTTTGAGCTGAAAAAGAAAGAAATTGTTTTAACAACTCAGTTTGACAGATGTCGAATTCTAGCCCTATACTTTTGAAACCGCGAAATGGATAACCCTTTAGATTTAAATAAATCGTCCGCAATGCGACTCTTTCGGTGTTGATGCTCGTGAAAGCAATGGCTGCAATCTCTGAAAGCGGCTATAGGTAATCTAGAAGATAGTGACCCAGAAATTGTCTACTTAATTTGCATAATTCAGGACGATTTCAAGAGTTTTGATAGTCGATATTTTTCTTCCACCCCGAGTTCTCTATTCGGAATTTGAAATTTTAAGAAAATTAATTTTGAGATTTGCCAAACTACAAGTCTTGTTGGTGTGACTGATTTAGGGCTTTCAAGACAATTACGAAGCACTTTAGCTGCTAACTGCTGCTGCTTTTTGGAGTATTCTGGAATTATTGTCCCCTTAAGGATTCATCGAATGCACAACCTCACTAGGTAAAAGCCTGCCTGCCAGAGAAGTGTAGCATACTCTGAATTAGAATGAGAGTCGTGTCGAACGGTTCTTATGGTCAACGAGGACAAGATGAAGTACCTAGTTTCTACAAACAAAAAGTCCCGGCGTCTTGGACAACACGTCACTGTTCACAATTACACTTTCGAAGTGGTGAAGGACTTCGGTTATCAACAACTGTAATGACGTCTGCCTGGAGATCATGCGTAGGAAAACTCTTGCTAACAGGTGTTACTTTGGGCTGAGTAAGCAATTGAGTAGTCGAGCCCTCTCTCGAAGATCGAAAATCACACTCTACAAGTTCCTCATTATTCCTGTTCTAACATATGGCGAAGAAGCGTGGACAATTTCCACCACGAATGAGAGGATGCTTGTATTTTTCGAGAGAAAAATTCTGCGCAGGATCTTCGGACCTATTTGCGTTGATGGCGAGTATCGATGAGCTGTATGAGCTGTACGCTGCCATTGACATAGTCAGGAGAATCAAAAACCAGCGGCTGCGCTTGCTAGGTCTTGTCGAGCGAATGGAAGAAGACGCTTCAGTGAAGAGGGTATTTAATTCGGCACTCGCTGAAGGATACAGAAGAAGAGGAAGACCAAACTTCCGTTTGAAGGACCAAGTTTTAGGTAACCTGGCGACGTTTGGAATATATAATTGGCGCCAGCAAGCGAAGAACATGAGCGCCACATTATATCGGTTGTTATGGCTGGTTGTACGACTATATATAAGTCTATAAGCATTTTTTAATGTAAATTTCGGAGTGTTTTGTTTACGCGCGGTTATAAAAAATTTGCTTGTTTTTACCATGTCTAACATACATCGGTTGCTGCTTAATATTAAATTTCTTCTCCACATTCCCCTACACTTTTCGTCGTTCATGATAGTGACGGTTGAATTTTTGAATAAGCACTCGCTTTCCGACATATCTATATTTATTTCGTCTTGCGTATGAACAATCTGAAATAATCTACTTGCTCAGCAATCTGTCTGCCATAAATGTTAGAAAATTGAGTTTTTATGCATTATATAGCTTGTGTGACGACCTCCATGACGAACACTGTTTATACATGTTTTATTGTATGTCCTTCCAGCAAATCGTATTCAGCTCTTCAATTCTTTCTTTGACAATGTTAGTTTTCAATGTCGGTGCCTTATTCAGTAAACCGCTATATATTCCTTTTTATTTTCCTTAGAATGTCCTTAAACTGTCTTAGGTGTTACTACAATAGCAATGTCTGCTCTTTGTATTTTACTAAAGCTTTTATTGCGACTGCGGCTGCTGCTGCTTATTTTCATATTTATAAAAAACTTCGACTAAATCAGCAACTACTAAGTATATGTAAATCTATATATGAAGTGGAAAATTATGGTACTTATTTTGAATTACGAATGAATTCTTTATATATTTTTGTATATATATATTTTTTTATTTCATACATATTAGCTGCATATAGGTACAATGGGAAATTTCTACAATACAGACATTTGTTGCACAGACAGAAAGAACCTTGCAAAAAGTTCGCTACCATTATTCGTCGCTAATTGTTGTTTCACATTAAGAGAGCTGTATTGTATCCTTTATGTTTAAGTATGTTGCCGACAATATTTTATGTTCATGTTTAATATTTATATGAACGAGTAAGTGCGTATTGTGCGAAGAGAAAGAAAATTATTAATGCGTCTCATAAGAAAGTCATAACCTTTAAGCTATAAACATGCTATTTTATCAAACAATAGGGCAATATGAGCCTGTGGCTCATAGTTAAAAAAGTATATATTGCGGTTGCCCCAGCAAAGCCATCACTTTCAAGGACGCTTTTGGCAAAGTGCTCATGGCGCAGCGACATACGGTGTCACCTTTCTATACAAGTTGTGGTCATAAATAGTGAAAATTATTAAATTTTAATTCAATTCAGTTCAGATAATTTTTTAATTCAAATAAGTTTTTAAGTGAATGAGCTTTTGATTGTATGTACATATATACATTTTGCCTATTAGCATCGACGAATATCATTTATAAATAGACTCAGCACATGGCAGAGCTGTAAAAGTGTGAACTCATTTTCACTTTTAATTCTTTTATTTAAAATTTGAAAAGCTGCAATCTTTTTTTCTACCATTCAGTGTGTGAAATCTTTAGGCTGATAAAAATGAATGAGTTCTATTCGTTTTCAATTCATGAATTGAATGTGCTAAAGAATTAACACTGAATTGAAATTTTAATGAATGCAGCCGCAGATGGCTGCAGCCTAAAAAGAATGGCAGTGGCGATATCCATTCAGTAGCAAGCTGACAGGCTTTCTTCTTCTTCCCGTTTTGTTGTTTACAAAATATCTGTATGGTTGTTGGATCTTTCATTTCTGGGTTGCCATTGGCTTATATTAAATATAAAGAAAGTATTAAATGCAAAAAATCAAAATTGATCAAATACTATTATTATATATTCAAATATGCTCACATGTATGTTTGCGTTTCGAAACCAATTTAAGAAACGCAACAAGCCAATTAAATACCTCAAACAACCAACCTTATAAACATTTCAAAGCCAAAAATTTATAAACTACAATTCGCTTATTTATGTGAATAATGACAGCTGATTGGTTTTGTCATGGTATAAAAACTCAAGGTAGAGCCATTGGGGAGAGGTCTTATCAATGAAGGTGAAAAAGTAAATAAAACAACAACAAACATATGGGAAAAGAAGAAGAAGAAGTTGAAAATGAAACAAGAAACACACTAGCTTGATACTATAAAAAGCCAGTTTTTGACATTATACCGCGCAGCCAATAGGAATTTTTTGTAGTTGCTCTACCTTCATAATAACACCATATGTTTTGTTCCAAAGCAGCTATGCTTTTCATGGTAATAAATAATATCATATTTCCAGTATTTCAGAGTTTAAAAGAGTTATAATATTGAATGAATTCATCATATTTTTAAGCCATTGAAGAATGGGATTGATATTTTTCAATTCCCACTCTTTACTGAATTGGAAAGTGTGATAATTTTAAGCTTTTGAGAATGATGAATGGTTAATGAATTCGAAGCAAAAGAGTGCAGCCTCGTTGATGCAGCTTTTAAATGAATTAAGGGTGAGTGAATTCCGTAATGATTCAATTCTTTTACAGCTCTGGCACATGGTTATAAAATAAAGATTATACAAATGTGGAGTGTGGGATCTATGCATGTGAGCCCGAAACCTTACATTAGGAAACATTTTCAGGACGATCCAAATTCAACAAAAGTACTTCGCGCGTTTCAAAGCAAATGGTCGATTGTTTCTTTGGAAAAACAGCACATTTTACAAGTATACCCTTACCAACGGCAACACTGTTAATTTTGAATGGTACACACAAATTTTCTGATAGAAGTGGTCGAAAAAATAATGTAACCATCCGTCTAAGACCATGACAAACAATGTCAGATCTCTCACAGAGGCTAAAAAAGCCCATTATTTGAGTTCACAAAATGTCGAATTGATGAGTTAACTGCCAGACAACACTGACTTGGTAACCAATGTTGTATTTTTATTCGCGAATATCAAAAATAAATAAATTTTGCTATTAACAAATTGCAACTGTCGGAAAATCAGCTGATGTGTTTAAAATGCTAGTCTTAGACGTAACTAAATTAGAGTGTAAACATTCTTCTTCTTCTTTTTCTTATGTAGCCATAACAATCGATTATCGATTTAGGCCGAACATATAATGCGGTGCCAGTCTTCTCTGTTCTTTGCTTGTTGGCGCTAATTGGATATTCCAAGCGCCGCCAGGTTACCCAACACTTGGTCCTTCCAACGGAGGTTTGGTCTTCCTCCTCTTCTGCGTCCTCCAGCGGGTGCCAAATTAAAGACCCTTTTCGCTGAAGCATCTTCTTCCATTCTCTCGACATGACCTAGCAAGCGCGGCCGCTGGTTTTTGGTCCTCCTGACTATGTCAATGGCAGCGTACAGCTCATACAGCTCATCGATACTCGCCATCAACGCAAATAGGTCCGAAGATCTTGCGTAGAACTTTTCTCTCGAAAACTGCAAGCATCCTCTCATCCGTGGTGGAAATTGTCCAGGCTTCTGCGCCATATGTTAGGACAGGAATAATGAGGCTACAAGTCCCTCGTGATTTTCCATCTTCGAGAGAGGGCTCGACTACTCAATTGCTTACTCAGGCCAAAGTAACACCTGTTAGCAAGAGTTATCCTAAGCATGATCTCTAGCCTGACGTCATTACAGTTGTTGATGCTGGTTCCAAGATAGACGATCCATCAATCCGAAGTGGAAAAATTACGTTGAAAATTATTTCAGCATGTTTTTTGATTTTAAAATATTTGTATTTTTCTGCAATCTCTAATTATAAAGGGCAAACAACCTAGAATCTAGAAATTATAAATTTTAAACAATATCTTGTATTGCTCTTAGTTCAAGTAAATTATGTCACCTGACATAAATAGGTTTTTTCTTATTTTAAATTTTATTTTGACCAACAGTAAAACACTGTGAGCGGTGGCAGTAACCACGGCAGTGTTGAAGATGACCGACGGTGGTGATGAACTAGGTTTTATTTATACCTTTTTTTTTGCCTTTCAAGTGTAACAATTAAAATATAAATTTATTAATTCTTTAACATCTTTTTTATATATTTGGTGCGATCTTTTTATTAAACATAATACAAAAGAAAGAACGAAGAAAAAAAAAAGGAAATGTAGGTACCAAAATACAAAAAAAAAAAACCAACAAAGAACCTTTTACCACTACGAGTTGATATTGTACACGTGCATACATATATTTTTGTGTGAACATTTTCCATTTTCAACTTAAATGGATTTCTGAGGTTTGTTTCTTCTTTCATTCTTTACAATATTTTTTGTTTTTGCAGTGTTCGTTTTTTCTACCCCCCTCCTCCCCCTCACCTTTTCCCAGCAAGTGCGTAGTGTCGGTACTGATGTGGTCTGGAGATACAAGTATTGAGTTGATGTTCTAGGGAAATTTTTGCATTGCATAAAATGTGTACTCGCATAGAAATCATTCATTAAATTTTAATTAAAAACTTTATCAACTCATACTCATGCTTGAGCTTGCATATGAATTCAATTCAATTATCACAGAGTACTTACCCTTACAAGCAATCAGTCACCAGAACCGCTGTCATCTTGAATAATTTCGTCATCATAGTCATTACCATTTCAATTGTTATTGGCATTATTATCGTTAGCATATTTATCAATTGATTCAGCATCTGCACTTATTTCGCACCTACATATGCTATATACGATATACGCTATACGTATAATATACTAGTGTGCATAGTGTAAACACACTCCAGGTGCTGTGCTAATAAATTCTTACACAGTCTCATAATTAAGCACCCAGCTAATTACACAATTTAATTGTGGCTAATTAATTGTGTGCTGTTCTCAATTGTGTGCGTATGTGTGCATGTATGAGTTTCCATGTGCCATCACAGTGGGTGGTGGGCATGTGTTACCGGGCTGGCTAGCTGTCTAGTTGGCAAAATCTTTAAATTGAATTTAAACGATTTTCCAATTTGTTGTGATTAAATACCTTGGCAATAGTAATGAAATGAACTACATTCCGTAAATTCCGTTGCTTTTATTTTATTATTAAATTTTGTTTGGTACTTAACATCCCAGTAAACAAAAAATATTCTTTAACCAGAGATAGAAAAACTCCAATGGACAAACTTATAAGTTAATTCATATATGATTGGACAATTGAGTTCATTTATTGATTTTTTCTGCCTCAGAAAGTATTTAATTTCATAGTAAGACAAGATTAAATATTTTTCTGAAATTCTGACATGCTTCAGCAAAGCGCTGGGACATCCATCCATACATTCTTCCAAGCTGGAACATAGGGCCACAATGAATTTCTTCCGTTCGGGTCTATTTTGTGCCGGTGTCTTCGCTTCATTCCTGCTAAGGCGCATGACACGGATTTCCATCTCTAATAGACAACTGCAGGTGTTCGCTGGCCTTCTTCGTCTACGATTTCCTTGTGGTTTCCAGTCAATCGCAGTCCTTGTTAGGTCACCTCTCTCTCTGCGCAGAATGTGGCCGATCCAGCTCCATTTTCTTTTTCGGATTACAATTGAACTGTTTTTGCTGGGTTCTGGCCCATAAGACGGCGTTTGATATAGTATTTTGACTGTATATTTTTAGAATTTTTCGTAGGCAACGACGCTGGGACACATATTTCTTTATTATTTTCCTTTTTTTTGCACATTTTCAGAATTATGATACAAAACGGTCTAAAAATCCTCCATGTTTCCAAAAACCACCGACATGTACCGATAGAATACCTCAAATTATGACCAGTTAAAACATTTTCTCCAGGATATCGTACCCTAAAATTCCAATTTAGGAAAATCTCAGTATTTTCTTCGTATAAATGTAGTTCATCCGTTTGAAAATTTTAATGCTTCAGAACTTCAAATTAGTTGTATTTTAAACTCATATGCATTAAAAAAGTGATAATTTTTAACAATTTTTAGATTGAACTTTGTATTTTAGCCCCAAAGGGCTCATTGGCCGAGCTTCTCTTCCATTACTGTTGTGCGTCTTAAATTTTGGACAGTATTAGAATGGACCTACTTATTTTAGCCGGTTCCGAACGGCAGAACAATTGTGACATCACTTTTTCTGAGCTTTGACACAGAGTTCTTTTTAGAAGCTTTTTCATGGCAAGTTGTTACTATTGAAAGAATTGCCAATTGCTTGCCGACAGGTGGGTACCGTGGTGGTATTGAACCACGACCTACAGATCAGAAGGCGAACACATTAACCACTGAGCTACGGCACCCACCAACAGATTTTTTGGCAACAGATAAAATCCGCTCTTTTATGGACATAGTACTACCACCTAACTTGAATGGCTCATATATAAGATAGTTGAAATTAATGACGCTTCTTGGATAAAGCATCATAATTTGGTTTGTTGTGTGAAATGTTTTGAAAAAAATGTCTTTCATCTACTTGTACTACTTCTTGTATGCATTCGAAGTTCTTCAAAAGAAACTTTATGTACTCACGTAAATATAACAAGTCCAGTATTAAATTAGCAATCCATCAAATATATCATATCAATCTATTTCAATTATTTCCCTTAGACAGCATTACTTCAAAAGTGTCTGTGGAATTCTTCAATGTAATTCGTTCCAGCATTAAATGCTCGATTAAGCTCACTATACACAAGAGTACACAATATATGCACCTATACACAAATTTATGTACAGATAGATGTACAGGCAGATGATTCGGTTGCTTCGGAAGATAAAAATAAGTGAATTTAATTTGTGGAAAATCATGATTCCACCCTCAACCATGCTCTCCTTCCTGTGTGCTGAAAGGTACATTCTGCAGACACATACCACACAAAGGATATGTGGCTAATTTCTTATCTGTCATACGCATTGTGATTCTAATACGCATTTACTAGATTATATGTCGTCTACAATATTGCCATCACCTATTCAATTGAAGACATCTATCTGTACCTCTCTATCTACCTAGTGTACGTCAATTGTTGGCAATAAATTTATCAGCAGAAAATTGTGTTGAAAATCGTTTGTAGGCAACGGAAATCTAAATAATTTGAGTAAAATTACAAGAAACCAAATCAAATTTGGAAGCAATTCTTCGAAAATTGCTACGACAAATAAAGAATATGAATAATTCAGTAATATACAATTTTATTATATGTTTTATGTATGTATACATATGTATATAAATACATCATAGCCGGTAGCAAACGGCAAATTAATACGCAATAATATTATTATATAAATATATATATATGTATGTGTGCGTATTATTTAATAATAAAGAATAATTTATACAAGAGAAAGGAATACAAAAATGAAATGTCACATTTGAAGTAAATATAACTTTTTCAAATTTTTACCTTCATCCTGATACCTATTTATGTTCCATCATGTAATTGTAATGTAAAGAAAGTCCTTCGAAGTGAATGGCTTTATTTTAAATACATATAATTTTTCTAATACTAATCCGCTTAAGATTTTGTGAACATTTTAATTATGTGGTATTTATAAGTAGATGAATTGATTTAAAATGAATTGATTGGATTTTATTTCTCTCTTTATATATTTAATTTTACGTCATGGTATTTCGTTTTCATCTCTGATTTTATAGTATGCAACTCATAAGCTTTAATGATTACAAATTACAACTCATTTAATATATACATATTTTCAAAAGTTTAAAATGTATATAAATGCAGTATATTGGTCGATTATATGCTTTATTTTTTGTTGCTATGTATCAAACTAATCAATCCAGGCAAGAATTTTTAAACACAGTTAAAGGTGTTGAATAGCCTCACATATGTATATGAAAATTACATTAAAAGTTATTTAAATAGGTAATTTAATTATGTAATTTAAAGTGCTGAAGTTTAAGCTTCAATCCGATTTTTAAAATGTCAGATGGTCCAAGTTCAATGTTCAAAGCTCAAATGTATCATCGACCTTATCAAATATTCTATCTGAACATTTCCTTTCAATCCTTAGAAGGCTCTCCAACAAAAGTGATGTTGATGAGGTTTTTTTTTTGAATCTTTCTTGAACAATAATAAAATAAGGATAATCCAATAAGAGCATTGGAAGTTTGTTTTTGAAGTAAAACGCATTAAAGTCAATTTAATAATCAAAAATTGTATTTGAGAAGTACGTTCGGTTTATGAAAATAATGGCTTTTAAATATTGTCCCCAACTGGCATTTACATGATCCATAAACACATACTCTCATAAAAAGTGTTCCAACGTCGTCAGATCACAATATCTTCGAGGCCAATTCGAGGGTTCATTTCATGATATGATGTTCTCGTTAAATACTTTCTTTCAATAAGAAGAATAAGAAAAGTATTTCTCACTTTTGCAAATAAATTTCCATAAATTAGTTAACGTTGTTCTGGCGAAAGTCTATTCTATGCTAAAATGTCAATGAATAATAAACACAAATGTCATATGAACATAACAGTTGTCACGTGTGAGATGTCTGAGAATTCTTATTGGATAAAATACGTCCCATTGGATCACTCTATAAAACGTGTTCATCATATTGCACTTTCAATTTATTAATATTAATTTAATTGAATATCCTGACTACACTGACTAATTAATAAATGTATATTTGTATGTATTGGGCTTGTAAAAAAAGTTCGTTCGATTTTTGTAATAGTTTTATCTTCATAGATAGCATTGAAGTGAGAGCATGCAAATTTGACAGCTGACGTGTGTACTTTGAAAATGACCAAAAAATTGTGACAATATGTAGTATTTTGAATTATTAATGATGCGTGGCATTAGAGTGTGGCAACAGCCCAACCAACAACCTTCAGTTCAGGTCAAAATGAATATCAAATTCCTCATATAAATCAGGTTATGTTGTTCATTTGGTGAAATTTAAATCTTCTATGAACTTCTACCGAAGGAACAAATGATTAATTAAAATGTCTGCGGTGGATACTTCGATGAATAAAGTGCCGCAATTCTAGAGGAGAGACCAGAATTGATGAATAGTAGGGGAATTGCACTTGAATGCGAGAACGCAAAACTACACACACGTTCCATCAATTGCCACAAATTTGTAGAATTTGACTGGTTTCTTTAGCCTCCTTTGTTTGGCCTCCTTTGTTCACCCTCCTAACCAACCAACCAACCTTTTAACCAACTTAATAATTAATCCAATTTTTATTATACTTTTATTTCCGACTGTATTGTATTTATTGTACTCGTATCCATATGATAGTTGTGGATGACGAATTTAATGGACAACAAATTATAGCTAATTTCATTTGAGTTCATTTTTTTATTTTAACTACTATTGTGAATAGAATGTGAGTATGAATGTTACTCGATCTGCGACGAACACATTTATTGGCGTTATAAATCTTATCTGAAGTCATGCGTGAATTTAATCCATTTGAAACTTGCTGGCATCTATTGTATGAGTATGTATGTACGAGGGTCGTTCAATAAGTACATATATTAGGCATGAAGATGTAAGTTTTTAATAAGTTTTGTTTTATTATTTTATTTCGATGAAATCTCCTTTCAGATCGCTAATCTTTTTCTAATGTCTCTTTATTGCGTTTGGTAAATATGATTTTTCATACTCTTCAAAATATGCTTGCTCTACTTTCGAAGAATATTTTCATTTTGTTAAAGCTAAAGGGTTCTTATAGAGCCAACTCGGTCGGTCGAGAACGATGTTTGCGGCTGAAAGTAATAGCTCAATTGGAACACGAAATATGGCTGTATCTCGATCAATTTTTTTCGAATCAATTCAATGTTTCACTCTAGGGCTGCCATGTCGTTAACATGTCCATCTTCGGTACCTCTTTTGGAAGTCGCTTGGTCTTTAACATATGACAAGATACTCACATTTCATCAACGGTAACGATTCGGTACAAAACGTCCTGCGAAATTCGTTTAATTCGTATTTTCTTGTTATCTCTGAATTAGTCTCAAATTTAATATGTAGCCGTGCGCCATGTGACAGTACACAACAATAATGTCAACTTCTGTCAGCGATGCTTCTTATCTTCAAGCACAGACACTTATTGATCGATCTTCGTATGTACATATGTTGGTACTTTCATCTACACAACATCTGTTATAGGTATAACATATTTTTTGTTGTTGTACTAATAATATGAAATACACATGAAAATTCCATCATATGGCTTTGAGTACATATGGCATAAGTATGTATGTGTTTGTGTATGCTTGAGCATATACGTTGGCTGTGTATATTTGGATTTCATTATTAACACTAAAGAAATACAAATAAATAAACGAATAGGTTCGTAAAAGAATAATCAATCAGCGGTTGAGCTGCTTATTGACTTTGGAAACAATAAAATACGAAATAAAATATATTCCATTTGCCAACGACCCACACACACTCATAGTCGTGCATACATATAAAAGTGTACACACGTACATGGATGTATATGTAAAAATTCTATAGCACAATATCTGTCAAATACATATTTATATATACATATATACATATGACAAAGGGCAAAAAAATCAGACAAAAATTAATATAAAATTAATACCCACATATATGTACATATGCCATATGCATATGTACATATATATGTAGATCAGGCGTCTATACAAATGTGGCTGTGTGATTGTGTGTGTGTTTATGTGTGTGGTTAAACAAAGTGAGCTTAAAGCAATACAAATTCAAAGCACGGATAATCCGTATTTTCTATGATATATGATATACGAATATACACACATACACACACGCAGACACTTATATAGAAGTAAATACGTCTGGTGGACCCACACATTTGTAAAAGGCAATTGTATGCATTTGTTATTTATTATTTATTTATTCGCTTAGTTGTGACGATTAGCTTATATTATTGCTTTGCTTAGTTATTGTTCAGAGATAGACATACATACATCCAGTGAATATACCCATAGGAATAAAGCTTATTGTTTATTTTACTTTAAAATTGTTGCAGGGCAAAATCTTGGTTCAACATATGATCATAGCAAGTATATATGAACTAGCTTTTATGCTTATCATCAAGATTAGGATTTTTTTTGTTTTATTTTGATTACGACACATAAGTACATATTATGAGGTTAGAATAGAATACCACAGCCGATAGATCTACTACATCATAACTGTGAAAATATTGGTACGATACTATGCCAAATATACGAGTGTATATTTGGCATATTTCTGTTAGTTAACCTGTAAGTCATATAAGCAGACATTATATCGTGAATGAGATGAAGAGCGATAATATAAATATCACACAATTTCCTTATGTATAGAATTCAATTGTAATTCTGAATAGAAAATCCATCAAATAATTTCTTAGTAGGGTAATAGATAGACAAGCGAAGAGCTGATTAGAGAAGAAATCGACAATCATCAAGGAAACATTTTTCTAAAATGTCTACAATTATGGTATATACATAATGTATATATACATTTGTACTGTTTCGTATGCATTCGAAATTGAATGTATGTGTATGTATACTTTTCCAATATCCTGTTGCCAATACAGCAGAATATCAAACTTTCTATGCAGTTGATTTGTCAATTTTGTAATTTCTAACAATTCTTCGTATCCACTTGAAAGCAATTTCAATTATATACATTGAAACATTTCCATGGTATCTACCATACATACATTGAATCAGTACAAATTTTTCAAATATTATTTATTTCTATTCTATTATTAGCTGAAGATTTTTCGAATCGGTCTCCGCAAAAATATTAAAATTGAAAATTGAAAATAAACATTTTTTTTAGTCTTTTTTTTTTAAGCTAGAAATTCAGATAAATTTTACCTTCGAAATTTCATGCATATTGTGGATAGATCTAATGCATATGCATGCATGAGTATATTCATATATCAATTCTCATTTGCTTGCATGGAATTTTTTATTTATACAAAAAAAAAAAAAAAAAGGAAAGAACAAAACAACAAGAAATTGAATTAGGTCCTGCTGATATTCACACATATTCACAAGTACTCGTATAAATACAACCTTATATATCTACTTCATATAGTTAGTTGCCTTTCGTATTTCATGCATAACATCAGACATTCGACATTAAAGGAATTGTTTCCATCATTTGGAATAATTTAGAAAGATATGGATTTAATCTATTAGAAAATTACATATTCCAAGAATTCATGTAATACTTACATATACACATCGTATGTATGTAAGATGCTCCATTTTGAATTATTCATTGTATAAATATGTAGTATTGGAGTGAATGTTTAATAATTTTGTCGTCTTTCGTTTCACTTCTGCTTTTGGCAGTATTTGATTCAAGCCACTGAAATTATTCAATTAATTTCTATGTGGTTTGCTTTATAATTTATTTGGCAAAATGTAAAATCAACATACATTTGTATGTATCTGCAGGTAACTGTTATTCTAGGCAATACCCACTCATATTACTTGTATGTGACAAATAACAAATGTGACAACTTTAATTTCAAATGTACCCTTTACTGTGAACAATATTTTCCCAGAAATTATATTATATAATTATAGCTTCATATGTTCGGCATTTGTCATTTTAAGCTTTAATCCAATTCACTAATAAGTAGTAACGTTTGAAAAATCCTTGATTTTCAATTATGATACAAAGAGACAATTCATATGTTAAACTTTATGCTCTAGTCGACATTTGAAAGTCAGACAGATATGTATTTACTTGTTCAACCCATATCATATGTATTTACCACGGCTATGTGGATTAATGTCGAACAAAATTTTGCAATAATATCAAAAGAGAATGTATGTAAGCAATTATGTGGAAATTTGATTGTAAAAATTGGTGCAAAAATAATTAAAATATATGTATATATGCATATTTGTTTAGGGATATGTATACACAATGAAAAGTGAAACATTTTTTCGAAATGTTTCGCAACAATGTAGAAATGAAGTTTTGTAAAATATTACAGATTCGTCATTATTGCAGGAACTTTGCAATAGTGTCAAAATATATATTTTTTTCATATAAAAATAAATTTATTAAATAAAATTATTCCAAAAGAATTTCGCCATTAATTTAGTACATATATCATGCACTACGCTAAAATTGTTGCCACGATTTCGAAAATATTTTATTTTCTAATGTTGAAATTCAAATTAAAAATTTTGGGATTTTATATTCAATATAGAGCAAATATAATATTTGATTTTATAATTTGGCAATTACAAAAAAAAAAAAAAATAAAATAGCGCATGCTGGAATAGATTACAATACTTCTATATGACTGCCAAAAAGTAGGCATCTAAAAACCTGCGAAAATTCTAAAAATTTAATTTTTTTTTTTCGAAAATCAAATTTTTTTTAATCAAATTGCTAAAATTGCTTTTACTACAAATATTAATTAAAATTGAGTCTTAATAGTTACAGTTTTTTGAAAATGATGCAGTTTAACATGCGCCCTATTTGGGCGACAGGCACAGGGGCGTAATAGGGAACGAAACGCCGAACGATAACATAATTTGGCAACGCCCTAAATTTCACTTAAAAGAGACAAATTAAGCTTCAATAAACATAATGTAAGCGCTCTTATTGGCGCCATTACAAGATATATTCTCATTAGTAGGCATATCATTAGATTATAAGCAGGATAAATTGAAAACCATTTCACAGTTCTTGTGGTAGTGTCTCGGCACTTGATCGTCGTGAAAAACACACTTGGGTGTTTCTTCTGTGATTTTCCGGAAACTTTTAGGTTTATCCTTGCATCATTGCTTCCATGGATGACATGAAATTTTTAATAATAAAAGTAATTTATTGACAGATAGAATTTGCGTACATAGGCATAGGTCGAGGACATCGATATAAATTTTGTGTAAATTACGCATTTATATATATTTATAAATACATATACTAAATATCGTAATCAAAGTCTAGTCGTTTGTACATATGTGTGTGCAAAAATAAATAAGACTGAATGTGTTAATTATGCCTAAAATGTGTTCACATCAACTCAATCCAAAAACAAAGATGTTCTTCTTCGTCATATTAACATACCCACACATAAAAACGAATGATACTTATTTATACATACTATGATTATACGTATGATTTACCCTTTCAAATAAACAAGAAAGTATTATAGAGAATATTTGTAAGTAGGTATGCATGTATGGATGTATTTATGTTTTGAAAGATTTATGTGTATAAATAATAACTCGAATCATTTGTTTTTATTCTCTATTCCTTTGCAACACGTGTCAATAGTCCTAAGTCTGAGCTGATATAAGTCTGTAGTACTGTAGTACAATATATTTTTTATTTAGTTGCCTAGTTGAATTGGTTGTAAATATATCAAGTATGTTCTGTTATTTGGAATCTGCTAATGTAAGCAAACCCTTTTCAGATTTGTTTAAACATTTATAATTTAGGTATCACATGACGTAAAAAATAAAACATTTTTGCTTATATTCATATAAAAAGAAAAAAAAAAATATAGCAATCGTAATCGATTATATTTACTTAAATATAATAATAATAAAAATTAATTTCACACTATTGATTTTTAATGCAGAGAAGCTAATATATATAAGTGTTTGTGTTTGTATTGACGTTCGCGTAAAACATTTCACAAATGTTCAGACACAATGGCTCATAATGATACTCAGTGTGTTCACTCACGTGTATGCGAAAGATTATTATTTTTTTTTTTGTAAACAATATGAAAAATATTTCATTATATTACGCGGTCTTCGTGTGCGCGCGTTGTATGTGTTTGTGTATTTGAATATGAAATTGAATTTAATCAAGTATAGTTATTTATAAAAATATTGTTGAAAGCAATTAAACATTGCTTGAGCAACACTTTGTGTGCGTATAAACGAACGATTATATATTTATATATACATGTATCCATATTAATGCATGAATATGAATAAGGTATTTATTTACATTCAAATATATGTACCTACAAAAAATATATGTTTGTATACAAGTATGTATCTAGTCTCATTTGTATACACTCATGCATTTTTGTGTTTATTTTCTTAAGCATTTTTAATGTTTTGTATATTTACATTGTTTAATTAATAAATCGAATTGTCTTTTATGTATGTTTTTTATCTGTTCTCATGCTGTTATATATACATATTTATATCACACATAAATTGCATATGGTACTTGTATATATAGGCACCCTAAGGTGGGTGAATATTTATTAAATGGGTAAACCAAGCTTAGTGAAAAATATAAAATTTCAATTATTTTAAGCATTTGTTTTCATGATTTGGAATTGACTACTTTTTTTTTTGTTTTAACCCCATTTAAATGCAGTTATGTAGGTTAGCCTCTACTATGTGGAAATATACGAAAAATTTGTATTGGTAATACATTGAAGTGTTCTAAATGCAATTTCTTTGCAGATATGAAATTATTTGTATAGTTTTAGGTGTTTAGGGTTCATTTTTATACAAATGTCATATCTAATTAGAAATATATGATCGATGTGCATTCAATTTGGCACCCAACATTTTTCGTCAAAGTGGCTTGACTATAAACTGAACCTAAATACAACTAAAAATTGACCAATAACAAATAATAATACTAATCATACTAATAATACTAATCATTGCTCTGATTGAATGGTAAAGGTCAAAGGTGCGAAATGTTGGGTCCAATGGAAAATTTAAGTCCGTTGATTTTATTGGCAAATAAATTTATTATAAATTTGCAAACTTATTTGCCACGAGATTACACTGTTGGTCGCGAAGCCAACTTCGGAGATATAAGGCTTATTTTCGGAAAGTCCGTTGAAACAGCGCTACAACCATTAGTTGCAATTGTAGAAAAATCTCTTCATAATAATGAATTTGTACTAGCGGCTTTCACGGATATTGAAGGTGTCTTCAACAATGTACAGCCCAGAGCAATCACGGAAGCTCTTGCACGACTCGGGGTACAGGTAACGCTTAGCAGATGGATAGAATGGCTATTGAAAGATAGACTCATTACATCCGAGCTGGGTGGATCTGCCATCACGAAACGTGTAAGAAGAGGAACCCCACAAGGTGGGGTACTCTCCCCTGTTCTATGGAACTAGGTAGTTAATGAACTACTACGGGAAATAGAGAGGAAGGGGTGCGGTGTGATTGTTTATGCCGATGACGTTGTGTTGTTGGTGGCTGGAAAATTTCCGGAAATACTAAGGGACATTATTCAAATCAATCTTAATATGTCATCAAAATGGGCTAAGGATAGGGGATTAAATGTGAACACACAAAAAACTGAGCTGATTTTGTTCTCCACTAAGCATAAAACACCGCCCTTAAACGTTCCCACTCTATGGGGGGTTCCATTAATTCTGCTAGAAGAAACTCGCTATCTAAGAATAGTCCTAGACCGAAAACTAAACTGGAAGAAAAACATCACTTGTAGGGTTGAGAAAGCCAGCACTGCACTCTATGCCTGTAAAAAATCAATAGGGAAAAAGTGGGGTATACAACCGAAAATTGTTTGTTGGATTTATAAGGCGGTTATCAGGCCAGTCCTTCTGTATGGGGTACTGACCTGGTTGACTGCACTTACTAAGTCCTCCCATGTCAGGCCCCTTGAAAAAATACAAAGAGTAGCTCGTATTTTTATAACAGGAGCACTGAGAACAACTCCAACGTTAGCACTAGAAGTGCTTCTGCATCTTACTCCGCTTGACTTACTTGGTAAGCAGCTGGCGGCCATTTCTGCTTTACGCCTTACCGGCTTGCACCAATGGACATCAAAGTCCTTCGGATATGCAAGCATACTGGATAATTTTAATGTAGAAACTTCACTTGATTATATCAAGCCGACATATGCCTTTGAAAGGAAATTCCTAACCTCCTTCCCTGATAGGTTCGCCTGGGAGGCGGAAGGATTCATGCCAAATTATACTCCTATCTTTACTGTTAGCTCTAAGCTTAATTGAAGGATGGGAGCAGGTGTGTATTCCGAATCATTCAACCTTAATATTTCCTTCCGCCTGCCTGACCACTGTAGTGTGTTTCAGGCAGAAGTTAAAGCGATTTACAATGCACTTACTTGGATCAAACAGAGCATTGTCTCTAGCAGAGACATCTGCATCTTGAGCGATAGCCAAGCTGCAATTAAAGCCCTGGACTCATTTTTTGTGAAATCGAAGACCATTCTTGACTGCCGCAAATCTTTTAACGAGATGGCTGAGCAGCACAATATTCTCCTGTGCTGGGTACCCAGACACAGGGGTATACGAGAAAACTGCATAGCCGATGAGCTTGAAAGACAGGGTACAAATGAGTCTCTAACCCAGGTGATTTCTCGGTTAGGGATCACCATAGCCACGTGCAAGCTTAATTTGGAGGTTATCACCAATAACGTCTTCCAAAAAAGATGGACGGATACACCCATCTGTAGGACGGCGAAATTGCTGTGGCCCCTACTCAGCAAGAAACGTTCACGAAAGCTTGCCGATCTTAATAGGGTAGACATCTCGACCTATGTGGGAGCACTGGTCACTGCCTCATAGGTCCTCACGCTGTGAGATTGGGTTTGGGCAACCTCACTCATGACTTCTGCAGAAGTTGCAGAGATGAAGAGGAACTTGAGACGATCTCACATCTGATATGTAGCTGCCCCGCTTTATGTAAAAATCGAAAAAAATTTCTAGGACACTACCATCTGAGTGACCTAGCCCAACTATCCCATATCGATATTGTCAATCTCCTAAAATTTATTCAACGTTCCAACTGGTTCAGCGAGTAGCTGAGCGAGTGAATGAAAAATACGTGTGACGGTATCACAACGGGCCTAATTCTGGCCTATGTGCGCTCTCTCTCATTACAGAGGGCGGCCGCTCTAACCTAACCTATCCTAACCTAGAGCAGTTCTGCAAGCGCTGATCTAATGGTAATGCTGTTGAGTGTATTTAGTATACTTTTATATGTAATAAGAATATTACGTTCTTTTGTACTTTTTTTTGTATAGTAGATACTAGGAGTTTCTCGTGGCGGTATTCACTATCGAGTTTAGGTGTAGATAGGAAAAAATGTGAACTCCACTTACTCCCTTTATTAGCACTGGAAAAGTATGGCATAGCAGAAATAGAAGCCACACCAATATATGGTATGTGATTGGTCCTTTCTTAAGGCTCGTACAGTATATCGTATAATACGTCCATATGGTCTGCTATATAATAAATAATCCGACTACTATCAGTATTATAAAAATTTGTTTTATCTTTGCTAGCATAAAACAACAACAACAACAAATGCACATCCTTTCCAAGACATACGTATACAAATACAAGAAAGAACAATGTACACGTGTCCTACAAACACTATACTCGTACTTAATGAAACCAGAAGAATTTTTACAAAAAGAAAAAAAAATTACATATAAAATAGCATAAAGAATGTAGAAGAAACAAGATGAAAACGAAGAAGGAAGCCATTTCTGAAATGCTCTAATGTGACAGAAAAAAAATAACTATACGACTATGAGTGTGTAGAAGAAAGAAGTGCATGGAGGAGGAAGCCATTTTCGAATATACATATTTGTTCATTTATGATTGCTGTTATTGTTACCGTTGCCAGCTGTGTACCTGAGTACTTTTTAATAGGAACGTGGGACCAACATACATAAATAAGCTTGTGCAATCAAGAGCATGAACAAAGTATGAATGTATACTATATATGTAGTATACTTAATGTCAACATTTTATGGGTTAAGAATATTGAAAAGACTGTCTCATGTGGTATGTATAATCGTAAGATGTACGTAAACGTATCAGTTATGCACACCTGTTGATGATATGAACATATGTACGCAATTGTTAGATTCTATATAAATATGTTTATATGTATTTAAACGCTCGAAGGATAAAAACAACAAATAGAGTTAAACCATATTCTACATATTTTAACATATATGTATATTGTCCATTGGACAATGTCCAGTCAATACCAGATTTTGATTAAAGCAGAAAAAGAGAAATGATGTACCTACGTACAAATTTGAGTATTGTTGAAACATTTGTCTATCAACATATGTATATAGTACATGTATAGTAAAACATCATGCTGGAAACATTGTAAATATAAGGAATAATCGAAAGGTTAGACAATTTCAGAATGCCATTTGCAGCTACAATAGATTCTTAGAAGGACATTTGTTATATTTGATTTGATTAAAGTATTTGTTTCGAAATATTAATATGTGGCAAAAAGGAATCATTGCTTAAATCGATATAAAATTGTATTAAGCTCAGACCACCATTATGTGATCACATTTTCAATGTGGCTAGTTTTTGAAATTATCCAGAAGCAGTCGATATGCTCTTGAAAATCTCGTTTTTACTCTAAAATTTAAAAATGCGCTTTTTTAAATCTTTATATTCCTAAAAACAATGTAGGCAGTTTTTCCTTTTAGCCTCAAATATTTAATTAGTTCAAATTTTATACATTTTCCGTTTCACCTTAATGTCTGTTCTTGTTTCTTTTAACAGGAAATTTTTCTTCATACACTGCAAGTACAAACTTGCTTTGAATATTTGCCACATTTAAAGTCAATGGTGAGTTTTCATGTGAATTCTCAGTCAGATTGTGCACATATATTTTGTAATGATATGTTATTTTTGGATTAAAGAATGCATCGACCTTCGACCTTATTTTACATTACGCACTGTTCTATTTTTGCAATATTAAAATGTCACATTTTTAAACTATGATACTAGGACAATGATATTTATAGTATATCGGCATTTCCTAGAATAGAAATGTCCGAAAAATAGTTCCTTTTGGGTCACTGGGGGGATGCAATTTGCTGTGTCATTAATTTTTTGAATGCATATGTATACACAATACCACTTTAATAAACCTGTGACATTAACACTTTGATATGTTCGCAATATAGAACACCTGATGCTGGGCGAAAGAATAATCGTCATATTATTTCGTTGCTGAATATGAAATTACGATGAACAAATTACCTAATGATCATGGTTTTCGCAGTGGTATGAAATGGGTTAAAGAAAGCATTGAAATTTAAAATCGTTTTTATCATACTTGAATAATTTTAGTCAATTTGGCGGATTTTAGAGTGGTGTGTGTGTAATATACAATTTCAATTTGTCTTATCATCTTAGTACCATGAGTATATATTACATTCATATAGACTACATTAAACTTTACTCTACAGTGCAGACTTAATAAATGGTTGGTCGTTTTTCATATACTTAGCTATGTTTTATTTTACTTTTCTCATCATACGTAAAATGTTTTGCAACACTTTAATTGTCTGATGCGAAAATTCGTTGGCATTGCCTTTGGCGGTTCAAGGAATACTCGTTGAGGTTATTGACCTCTACATATAGTAATCCTCTTTGATCCTCTCTATCTACATATGAGTACATTAAAGTGATTATATCTTTATATTTGCTATGTTGTGCTGACTATTTTGGGCACATCAAAGTTGAATATTCGAGAAATTCTAATTTTAGCGTACATTCTTTATTTAGAGTTTATTGTTTCCGCTTTTGACGCATTGTTGTTTTACATAGTTTTAATCAAAGAAAACTTTTTCGTAATGTCACTTGTTTTATGTTCTTTGTATGTTTTTACTCTGCTAAAACTTAAATTAAGAAAACTTCTAAATACATACAATATGTACATATGGGTGTAAATATGTATTTGTATAAATATAAATATGCATTTTAATTTTCTATGATGTGATGAACAAAAAAATAATAAAGTAATAAAAGCACAATAAAAATAAAAAGATGACAACAGATTAAAGTGCTTGCCAAAAAATAAATTTCTAACCGTTGCTACGTTGCTTCGTCTAGTGGCAATAAATCGAACATTTTAAATCATAAATTTTGATGAACGCGGCATTATATAACAGGAAATAGTCCAACAGCAAAAAATTCAACAAAAAATTCACCAAAAAATTAATAAAAATCTTACTACGGGCATTCCACAGCTAATCAAAGTTTACCAAAATTCGTAATACTAAAATACTATGTTCTACATGAAACTTTATGTTGCACAAATAAAATATTAAATATTTTCGATTTTAATGAACCATTAATAATTTAGTACGTGAAAAAACCTGAATCCTCTACAATTCTCTTGAAAAAAGTGCAATTGGGTCCAAAAACGATATTTGCATTATTATTTAGTAGTTTTGAACAAAAATAAGCACATAATTTCATAATAACATTTAATAAATTATAACAATGGCATAGTTTTTATCTATGCTAATATCAAATCAAATGCCTAAAAGTATACTTCAATTTCGTATTTTGTTTTTACACTCAACAACTCCTTCGTTTTTCGTAATTGATGCCAAAAAACCTCATTTTTCTGATTTTCTGGTTCAGAAGCTCAAAGAGTACAATACGTTAATAATACAACCATACAGAAGATTCCTGAGATTGTCGTGGAATTTCTTATCATGATCCATAATTCATTGTATTGCCATAATTGAGTAATATATCTTATATCGAAAGTAGACAGTTTATATAATAATCGAATGATGCAATGAAATTAAACAAATTATTTAATGACTTTGAACTGTCATCTTTCGAAATCTATAGCACTTGAGCCTATTGTTTGTTATGTTACGACAATTTTATATCATTAACTTTTGTCACTTTTTATGTTGAGCAATATAATAGAATATTCATTAAACTGGCATCTGTATGTTATTATATAAGTGTCGAAAATCAATAACAAGCATCCATACAACTTCGTCTGGATAAAATATTACCAAAGAAGATATTATATAAAACTAATTGAAAGCTTAATTTAAATTTATTCATTACTAGTAAATACTATATATAGATTTAAAATCTTTAGATATATTTGAAATCACCAATCAATTTTAATAATTATCATTAATATATGTATGTATGTGTCCCGGAAGCACTATTGAAAAATAAGTATATAAGTTATGATGCCAAACTATAACACTATTCATACATATTCGTATGTACATATAAAATGTAATTTTATTTAAGCTCTACATTGAAAATGATTGTTTTGGATATTTGAAAGTATTCCAACAATCGCAATAAATGTGTCCTAATTCTTAACTAAGCTCTATAACATAGTATTCAGTAGAGTATTTGTAAATTCGTGAAACTAATAAATATATTGAGAAACTTTTTGCAAAATTACTTTGAAAGTGTTTTGTACTAATCCGTATTCTTTTCATTTTGTATATATACATTGTATATATACATAGTATGTATCTGCGTATAAATATTTCCTGCTAATGGTGGAACTCCATCCTGCAGCTTCAGTACATACATTATATTAATGGCACTTCAAAGTAGAGATTAAATTTGTATGTACAAGCATTTAATGTTGACATTTATTACTGGCTCAATGTTGCAAAGTTTGCAGACAAATCAACAATTACTCTCCATTTACTGTAAACGTATGTATGTATGTACTATGTAACACTTATTAGTGTAATTATTTTATATACGAGGAGAGAAGAAATAATCTATATTTGATAAAGTCAAATACGAGTATTTGCAATTATGTGATTGTGTATTCTATTGTGGCAATTCCGCATCGTTTAAAATATTTTAAAATTGTAACGCACAGTCTTATGAGGATATAATTAGTTAAATATTTATATAGGAGAACGAAAGAAAAACACAATTTCGTTAAATGCTTTTGATATTATATACTTAGTATGAAAATATTTTGTGATCAATGCAATAACAATAAATAGCAATTAAATATTTTTCAATATATTATGATTTTTATTTTCTCATGCTTTCAAATGCTATTCAAGAGTTTTCTTTTCTATGAGTTCAAAAAATCAAAATCAAATTTTTTTAAATCGTTCCACTTCTATTTAAAATTAAAGGATTATAATCTAAATATCTATTCCAAAATAGACATATACGAAGAACAGAATAATCAGGAATAAATCCTCTACATACGCTCACATAAATGTGAATAGAAAAATTGTTTTTATTTCAATTCTAATGTCACTGATTTCATTGTTTTAAAATCTCCCCCACACAATGTGACGTCTTTTAATACTCTTAAACTGTAAACACATGTGATTTTCAAGAGTTTTGATATTTAAATGAGTGCAAATAAAAGCTCATTGTTGCTACCATACATATATTAGTTTATAGTAGAGATTTGCATGCAAACATTCCCCAAACATGCTCACCAATAAAAATAATAAACTCATGTCTTCGCATCTAACTTCTCTGACGACTTTTGCCATGTATTAGCTGATAAGATTGTTCATAATATGCTTTAAAGTGTAACTTGGTTGAGAGAAAAACGCAAAAAAAAAAAAAACAGCAACAACAACAAAAAACACAAGGAGGCAAAAAAATAAAACAATGAAAAAAGTTATTAAACTCTAACGAATGCTAATGGTATGCAAGTAGAGTATTTTCTTTTCTTTGTTTCTTTGACTCGTTTAGAATTTCATTTGAAATAGAGAATTTTGTTGGACCGCTGCAATTTTATATAAATAAAATTAAAAAAAAAGAAGGGATTTTCTCTATGATTATTGTTGGTATTGCTGCTGAGAAAAGTTTTTGTATTTTCGTGATTGGAATTAGTTGATTTCATAATTTTCGTTTTTATGAGATGAACATTTGTAATACGCTATGTTATGCAGGCGAATTAAGCTGGTATTCTTATAAACTGGTATTATGGTACATGTTTGCTCTGCCAAAGTAGGCCAAAGTCATTCATCGTTCTATTCTTTCAAAAGAATATATACATGCATATACACATGTATATAAACACGACATCTATCATACATGTATATTCATTCATATATACATGTGCGTATACATGACTTGCTTTGTTGTTTCCTTATTGTGATTGTTGATTTTAAATTGACAGCCCCACACTTACAATTTGTAAGGCCAAAAGGGAAAATACAAACAAAATAAGGAAGAAGCTATTTATCACAATTTGTCTACGTGTTTGTTCAAATTTCCCTTTACGGCTCATATGTTGCTTTGCTCGTGTCAAAAAAACATTAAATAAAATACTATAAAAATGACAAAAATTCTTTTCTGTATTGACATTTGTGCCATGTTAACCATATGTGAATGCTACAAAGTCACAATCTAGTCTAATTGACAAACAAATTTGAATATATAAATAATCGTTTTAATTACAGACCGAAAATAATAATGTTTATTTCAAAAATGTTGATGAAAAAAGCCCAATGTATTATAAATGAGATGGAATATTGTTGAAAATACAAAATATTATTCTTGATTGCATTCTTTAGTGAAATGTTATAAATTTTAGTGGTGAATCTTTTTCTCTTAGTTGAAGCGAAAATTTGTCAAATTTTTGAATTTCCAATTTTTGACTATACTGACATATATTTGTCCAAATTAACTTCGATCGTTACATTAATGTGGATTGAAATGATGCCGGAAGCAAACGAATCCTTAATTTTGTTTTTTTTTTGCGGTCCTTCATAGGAATATTTTTGAATACATTTTCTCTAAAGTAAACATTGGAAACATTGGACTGTAAAGGGTTAACGCTATTCAAGCGATTATACCTTATTGCCATAGAATGGGTCATCGCAAGCTGAGGGCAGCATACTTTTAGGCTGTGTTATGCATACAAATGCTTAAGGTCAATGCAAACTTTTATTAACAAAGAATGTCGAATGTCAGAATATACTTTCTTAATAAAGTCTTACTTAGATTTTTCGTTTATAAAATTTTTTACAAAAAGTTTTCCTCTCACTTCAATATGTTGCTACTCGTACATGTTTATTAGTACATATATATATACTATAAATATATATACTATAAATACGTTCTATATAAAAATGGAATGAGAAGAAATTCCCACACCATTCAATGTTTATTTTCCCGTCGGCTGTAATTTAATCAGGTAATTTTCTTTCTTCGTTACTTGTATATATTTATATAGTATATTCTATTCATGTCTTTGACAGTAGCTATGTAAGTTGTACTATTGCCCAGGTGTATTATAATATAATTAATTAGGAACTGTTGAAAATTGCTGACATTGTAATCGGAGACAATAAATCTATAGACTTCAGTCACGTTTACTTTTAAACGTGTGACTAGTGTCACAACTTACTGTCAATAATTAAGAATTTTGTCACGAATTTACATACACTCAAAATGGATTTAAATCACTTTTATATAAAAGCTGGTTATCTACACTCATTTTAACTATTTTCTATACATTTTGCTCATTTGGTTCTCTCCAACCCATACTCTTTGGGTTTATGTTGTTAGCTTTATTTAAATATTTTCTTTAAATTTCGATACATTTAATTAAAATAAATGAAAAAAAAAAAATAAAATGTCATACAAACAATAATCTCCCTCGATGGTAGTCATTCGTATACATTTGCCTTGCTATAGGGGAGTATGTACTATAGTTTAGGCGGTTTGCCAACATCGTATTCACTTTGTGATATAATTGAATTTTTGTTGCCATATTGAAGCCAATTTATTTATTATTCAGCGCAATTTCATATTAGAAATTGTGAAAAATTTTAGCACTAAAAGTTTCTTTTATGATTCCATAAGGGCATATATACTGAATATCTACCTCCAATCTGCATTTATTGATTTATTTTATTTTCTTTCTTTATTTACTACTAGGCAGCAATTAAATTGAATAAATTTATATATAAGTATCATAAAGAAATTTTATGAAATTGTAGTTTTTATATATTCCATGGATTTAGTTCTATTATTTTAATTACTTATGCATAATTAGAAATAAGTAAATTAAAGTCATAATTAAAGAGCAAACTTTTCTTCTACAAATCACATCTGTGTAATAATATTAGTCAATTTACAATAGAAATCCAATCGTAATTGATTCTGAAGAGAAAAAAGCTGCTTTCCTTGATCGTTCGTTGAATTTAGTCTATTTATTAATGTTGCCATTAAATTTTAAACACTTTTCATTTGATTTGTTGTGATATCATCGCTCTTAACATCAACATCATCATCATCATCATCAATATATTTACTGTCATTATTTATTATATTTGAAATCAATTGTTGATGGCTTGATAGCATTTGGTTTTGTTAATACATAAAAATAATAATACCAAGTGATGTTCTCATTCATGTTTTATTGGCATTGACATTAAATGATTAAGAGAGCTTGACATGTTGTATCAATTATTTATTTAAATTTTCTCATTGAATTTAAATGTGGATTCGTAAATTCGTTTAATGTTGTTTAATTAGACTTTGAGAAATTTTAAAGACATGAGAATAGTGTATTAAAGAAACATACTCTTGATTATTTGAAACTAGCTTGACTATAAGGTAAGTCAGTAAGAATTTATTTCAAAGTTTTGTCCTTGTCCTTTTATTTATTTTCTGATTGATAGAAATGTAATTCTTAAAATTGTTCCAAAGCCTTTCAACGAAAAATCATTCAGTGTATTAACTTTGTTTTAGTTTGATGCACGATGCCTTGATATATTTATTTATAGGTATGCTCAGTATTATACTAGCAAAAGTGTTACAGTGTCTTGTTTCTTTACTTCTAATATCGAAGAATAATTACCTTACAGCGAGAATGAGAGTTAGTATTAATATAATTTAATTTAAAATTTATACTAAATACAATGGAAACTGAGGACACTTAGCCAAACGAGAGATTTGACAAAAGGCAAAATGTGTATTTTTGTTTATTATGGTTACATCCTTAATATAGCTAGCCTTAATACAATAAATAAAATTTAATATTTTAATTATTAGAGAAAGATATTATAAGCTTTCTGAATATTGATTCGAATACTTGATAAAAAAGAATCTATCTCATAATAAATTTATCACCATTTAAGATTAAGTTACTTTAAGCGTAAGCTCATAATATATTTAGTAAAAACAAATAAAACTCAATCACTTTTAAAGTAAACATTTTTCCCAAAAATCTTATATCACTAAAAATTTCCATTGCCTCAATATTGAAAAATTAACTAACTAAATTTACTATAGAACATTTTCGATAAAAAAAACATATTAAGATGTTGTTGTGTTGTTAATTATTTTCAAACATACAGTTGCCTTATTTTAAGAAAAGACAGTCTCATATGCAAAAATATTTCATAATAGTTTCAATTTTATATTTCATTCAAGTTATGAAAAGTAATGATTAATTCATTAAATGTTCTGTCATTAAAAATTAAATACTTTTTCTCCTACCCTACCGACGAGTAGAACAATAAAATATAGGATGCGTGTATCCTAATGATTACGAAATGACAAAATACACTTTATTTTGTTTTTGCTGTGTTGTTGTTGTTGTTGTTTCCTTTTTCAAATTTTGTATTTTAAAGGACAAGCTTTTTGTTTTGTAAACAGACCTTCATTAAATTTATGAATAAAAGTTAATGGTTTATGAAGCTACCTCTGTTGAAGTGTGTCAAAAAATCTAAGTGATAACTAAAGAAATAAGGATGTTCATTTAAACCATTAAAATGTTCCTAAAAGTATGTCATCCTTTTTTAAATACCAACTGAGAGCGTGAACAAAAAAAAAAAAAAAAAAACAACTGTCAATCAACCAAAAAAAGAGAATGGATATTCGAAAGGGAGCATTCCCATAAATAAAGGTAAACTGTTGGCATATTTTGATAAAGAGTATCATACCACATATACTTGCGTTGAAAGCATTTTTCTTTTTTCAAATGAATTGTAGTGAATTTATTTAAAGTGTCTGGCAGGTTGAATACTCTCTGAAAATGCGTTAATAATTTTGAATTCGTTTAAATTTTACCTCAAGCAAAGTAGCATACATGTATGTATACATACATACATGTATACTTACGTATTCTTGTGATAACAACGGTAATACCATCAAAAGAAGCAGCGGTCGTAGTAGCTACAAGTTCCCATATATATATATACATAACACAACCACAAAGAGTGAAAATTAGCACAGAAGTTTTGTTGGTTGCCAGCGGGTGTTTCTGGAAGTGCTACTCGACGTTGAATACAGTCTATAACAGTGTGTACACGTGTGTGTGTGTGTGTGTGTGTGTGTGTGTGAATGTGTGTATTTTCGGTTTTCCTTTGATAACAATAGCAATAGAACTGAGGTACGACCTTTGAACTCTAATACACCCACTTGCATGAATTTTATGTATAGCAAATAAAATTGAACGGAAATACACCGCCATCAAGTGGTGGTCCATAGTAATGTTGCGGCGTCATTGTTTGATGGCCATTGTAGTAGTAGAGCTTAGTAATGATCAGCAGCATGTTGACCATTGATTAAGATACATTGAGTTTTTTGATGCTTTCTTTTTAAATTCATTTACATGAGAAGGTTCTCATGCCCTATTGTTATTGTCTTGTGAATATTTCTACTGTTGCTCATTGTTTATGGTGGTTTTGTAAATTTACGTTGGCGTTTTTTTTGTGTTAAAAATAATATAGTTTTGCCTGTGTCAGCAACAGGAATATATCAGGATGCCCTCGTGTACTAAAACTGTATAGAAATACTTATTGTTCATGGTCTGGAATATAACTGTCGTACATTGATACATATTTATCAAAATGAATTCTGGTATATATATGGCCAAATTTACAAATGAACAGAGATATTCGAAAATAGGTTTTATAGATTTCCATCATGATTACCTTCCATACAAATGTAAATAAATATAATGTACATTTTATAATTTTTCTTATAAAAAAAATAAAGTTTTTGATCGAAAATCAGGCACATTAAGCTACGAGTATTGTTGTCAGATTCTGCATGAATTCAGGCGTATTAAACCCGAATGTATGCTTATCTCATATAAAAAAAAATATTACTACAGTATTTGCCTACAAACTATTCTGTGTGTTGTGTGAAAATTTACATTTTATTTTCCCTTTTTTTTTACGATTACCTTTGTTCGTGACCTAAGCTACATATACATATAACTATATACATTTATACCTATAGGAAGTTATACTAGCACGTATGTGTATAAAATATAATGTCAACAAGTTTTTATTTTATGCATTTCAAGTGTATAAGGTGAGTTAGGTTTATATGTGGTTGGTTTTTTTGATGTTCTCTTGATTTATGTAGGCACCGATTTTTTTTCTAGTTTAAATTTAGTCCTAGTTATTTATGTAAGCAATTCACATGTTTATGTAGTCAAAATAAAAAAAAAATCTCTTTGAACATTGGCCATTTTGATGTTATTGAGTCATGTGTCGATTTCAGGTCATATTTATGCAAGCACATACATATATCAATTATATATGTATATATGTTCTGTGTAAATAATATTACTGAAAGTACGAATATATATATATGAAAATGTAATAAATGGAAAAGTGATTAATTTTACACATGAAATGCAAAAAAGTATGCCAATCAATAAAAATTTGTGCTTTGTGACAATTATTTACTTTTAGTATGTTCAGTTAGTTAGTATTCAGGCGTTTATTCACAACATGGGGTTTAATACTATAATATAATATAACTAACCTAATGAAATTCCATAGAAAATGAGTTCATGTGAAAACTGTCCCAATTAGCGTGGTATTATAGGGATATATTTACATTTGTAGGAAATACAGAATAGATGCATATAATATTCGTTTATTAAGCAATAAAATGTGATGTTTACAAATGATCGCTTTGTACTTATTTTCGATAAAATTTGAAGCCTTACAAATCAAACACTAAAATTTAAATTATTTCTATTTAATAAATACTATAAATTAGTAACGTTTTACTTGTTTGACATACAAAATTCAACTGTCATGTAAACATGACTGTGAAAATTAATGTGTTTTTGGAAAAACCATTTGAAACTTGCTTTTGTGAAGAGCAATTCTGATTAAAAAAGCTATCTTAAAATACATTTAATTTATTCATTTTGGTATTTTTGTGTACGACAAAATAAATCAAGATTTTGTTGCGAAGTATTGATCATCAATGAATTGATTAAATTGTGAATTTTTTAAGCGAAACTTTTCAATTCAAACATTATATATTTCTTTTTAATTTTAATACAGTTAATACATATATATTTATATGTATCGTAGTATACATTTATCTGAACAGAAGGATGTAAGTTTTAAATTTAAATGCACATACATTCAGATGTGCTTAATAGTATGGATGATCCCAAATGGAATTGAAAAGCGTAACAAAATTGCTTTTTCAAGTTTCATATACTAAGATGTTCTCATTTACATGAATTGTATGTTTAATGGTTCCTTTAAAAGTTGTATTTAATTTTTTATTTTTATTTTTTTTTTTTTGCTATTAATAATAACAGTTGGCGACATTTACTTTTTTTTTTGCTGTACAATAAAATAAGACGAAGGAGATGAAGAGAAATAAAAT
The DNA here is from genome assembly GCA_963854835.1 of Megamerina dolium. Taxonomy (NCBI): domain Eukaryota; kingdom Metazoa; phylum Arthropoda; class Insecta; order Diptera; family Megamerinidae; genus Megamerina; species Megamerina dolium. Next base: position 46,307,577 of record OY978527.1, read on the forward strand.
TAGACTACAGTCTGACTGAATGTTTACAATAAGTTGTATATACATACATATGTCTATAATACTATATTTGGTATATACTGTTTTGGCAACATACAACATATCTTGGAGACTATTATCTTGTGACTAATATCAAATAATTTCAAACAAGTAGATGACTCTCAGTAGTTTTCTATATATATTTTTTTCTTTTTAACTTATCTACTTGTAATTAACATTTTTTTTTCAGTTGAATAAAGAATTCTTAATTAATGCCTGCATCAGCGCATTAAAAATAATATTGATGTTCATGAGTTAATGAATTTGGTACCCTATTACTTTTTTGATTGTATTTTAAATAAATTCAATATTTATTATTATACTATAGGTATGCCTGTCATTTTATACAAGAATATTGCAATTCTATAATCCATTTCCTATTGCATGGTGTGCTTATTCACATTCATGGGTAGTAATTTCAAAGTTACCTCAAATCATTGATTCACTTGTGAAGGCTTTTTATTTATTTCTTAATGCATTTTAATATTTTTTTGAGAAACATATCCTTTCCAATAACATCAATAAACGCAAAATTTTTGGCCTCACTTTAAATGAAAATATATTTATTCAAGTGTCAGCAGTGTCGTGTGTATTCAAATCGATAAATTTGTTGCAGTAATATCGATAAAAAATTCATCATAATTTAGAGCATTTTGTGTAAAATTTCGTTTCAACGTTCCCGCAAAAATGTCCATAAATTTATTTCCATATATTTTTAGTTTAAAATTATATCAATTTTGTTTTGTAATAATATCGGAAAAATATCAATAAAATTATCGATATCATTATAAAGATTTTTCGGAATTAACTCACCTTAATATATGCAGCTGTGTTGCCACTATTGGATATTCATCGGAATGCATGTAATAATAAATTTAACAGCATTGGTATAAAAGAAGTACAAAAATACAATTTTATATATAAATTTGTTACCTTTTAATTTAACAATAGAGCATATCAGAACTTTGGCTTGTTGCTTGGTGCATTACTAAAATAGGAAAGTGTTCGACTATTCATATTAGATTGTAGACATTCGATTAATTGAATGTATTAAAGAATTTAAGAAATCATTACATTTTCAACTAACTGCTTAATTGTTTGGATTTTGTATTACCATACCGAATATCATAAATGTAAAAATAAACGTGTCGATACCAAGAAGCCTTTAATGAAATAAATTGATGTCATCAGGCATGCATGAAAACAAGGTGCTTCTCCATTTTAAATAAGTAATTTAACGTATAGACAATAAAATTTACACACCTTCACATATGTTTATTTCGTTATTAAATCCTACTTACTTTGTACACTTAAAATGTATACTTTGGATACTTAAAATGACTGCCTGTGCTTTAAGATTGTCGCCGTTTGTTGGTTCTAAGAATCTTTATATTCATACCAAAAGTTTCATATTAACTTTTTAAAACTTTTTTAAAATATTGTCTGCCATGTTTTTGCTAACATGTCAGCTACAATAGTCCTTTGTGTTTTTTTTTTTCTACGGCTGAAATATGATTATTGATGATGTAGCTCAGTTCTAGTATAAGGCTCGTTGTGATTCGTCGGCAATTCTTGGAATATAATTGATATTCTGGTAGCACAAAATATTCATTATTAGCAAAAACTTTATTATAAAAATAAACATGTGCTAAATGACATAGAAAATTGTTGAATATACCACAATTTCAAGGATTACATGATATATTAAGATTAGTAGGTAAATATCACTGTGAATTACTTACTTTTGAGAATGAGAATGAATTTGGATAATGTTTTTACTTGTTTTTTTGGTTCGAAGAAATCTTTAAGAATATCGATTTTTTATAAATAAAATTACAATTGTTTTGTAAGTTTAGACTTAATATTTATAACCCAGAATAAAGGATATTAAGTACTTGGATAAAGGGCTTAATGAAAATGAAAATTATTTCGACATTAAAAGAGAAAGTGCTGTGTGGCATGGACAGATCCCATCAATCAGACTGGCGAGTCAAACTTTTTCGGAACTGGAATCATTCCATTTACTTTGTAGATTTCACTGTACATTCCATGCATAGTAATTGCATATTCCTGTTGATGTTGATTCTCAAATAATACAATGCAAGTGTAAACAAACGTTTGCTTGCAGTAGCAACAATATCAATTCGCAAATATACAATTGTAGAAGAATGAATAACAAATTAACCTGTGCGCTAATAAAATGTAAAATATTTTAATTAAATGCACAAACACATACATTTACATATATATACATATAGGTGTGCATGTATTTATGTCGCATAAATATGCATACATATAAAATATCAATGCCATACAATGTTATTTTATATAATTTTCTCATTGTTGCTTATAAAGTTAAATGCTATATGTATGTGTGTGTGTGTGTGTAATTGTGGCAAATGCATTTATCTCTGTCTTTCTTTTTCACTTATATTGTTTGCATTAAAATTCTGTTCTTGTAAAAGCAAAACAAAAAACAAAACAAAAATAGCAAATTGTGTTGATACATAGTAACGATAATGATGATGATGATGATGATGATGATGATGATGATGATGATGTTGCACTTAATTTTATTTAACCCACCAACACAGCACACAACTGCTGCGTATACGCATGCATCAACTTGTACGCATATATGTATATACATAATACATAACGTAGATAGATGCTTTTACACATTTGCTATCTGCTTTAGCAATTTTCTGCTTTCATGGGCACAAATATGCTAGGCAATAGCAAAATATAGTGAGAGTAGAAATTAAAAACGCAAAAAAAAACATATAATATAATAAACGTTTTAGCACCTCGTTGCGCTACTTTTGCAGCTAGTGATGCTACTAGTCCTGCTGCTGTTGCTACTAGTGCTGCAGTTGTTGTTATTCGTTTACACTCGTACGCACAATTTAATGGATTTTTCATACACCTCAACGATTGCAACGAGTAAAGAAGATCTGATGTATTGCAATGTTCTTCGCTGCTGGTGGAAATTATGTGATACGAAAGTATATATGCAGTTGGGAATGACAAAGTCGGATTTTTAAGTAATTTCTCACTATACGATTACTCGTATAATCATATGAAAGTACATACGAGGGATATCTATGTTTAATTCCGCTTGTGAAAATGTTGAATTTTTTCTGCAATTTCTAGTAAATGCAAATTAAATCAGAATATTTTACAAGAAATGTAATGAAATATTCATAGTTATGTTCAGGTAAAATATTGTACAACGTGAGAGTAGATAATTTCAAATTATATAAAAAATATTTAGAACAACCCTTAGTAAGAAGTGTACATTTTGTATGTACATAGATTGTATCAGTATCAATTATTACTCAATTATTACCTATTAAATATTTAACAGTGACAAAGATCTGTTGGACATTTAAACTATTCAGTAAATTTTCTTTAGATCTATGTACAAAATGGCTATTGAATTGATATAAGAATCAACTAATCTAATTTCCAATGGAAAATACCACGCTATTGGTATCATTGCCATAAATTCAAGTGCTACTGATTTTGACCAATGACAGTTGAAGCTCTTGTTGGAGGTCTTGTATTAAAATGGATAACCAATGTGTCCAATTTTTCTATGTATTACTCTATTATTTATATAAAAAACGACAGGGTAGACCTGTGAAAATTTATATAAAAACACAGTGAAATGAACACGACACTCTGCAAGGTCGACAATGGAACCAATTACTATCAATCATGTGATCGCTATCTCCAACAAAAGAAAAACCGCATTTTCTTGATGTATTGTGTTGGCCAATAAAAAATGTAGTATTCACAATATTTAAATTAGGATTCGAGATAACATATGAATTTGGTGACTCTTCAAAAGTGGCTGAAACTTGGATGGAAGGTTTTGCCTCACGCTTAATTCGTGTTGGTCTTACACTCCAAGCAAACTTTCATCCGAGGTGGAAAGTGTCAAGGCTTTAATGCCATATGTAAGGACAGGCATTCTGAGAGATTATTTGTTGAGAGAGGCATTCGATTACGATAGGGAGAGCTCACCTTACTAATTATTTACTTACTAGCAGTACCCATACTAGTGTACCAGTAGAGTGCTACTTTGCAAAAACCTCAAGGCCGACGTTATTAGTCGTATTGTTACTGGATCAAAGTTAGTATAGTTATCTCCAAGGGGTCTATTGTACAAGAAGTTATACGGTAAGGAATCATCTTGCCTGTAACCTCATTGGGTATTAAAGAGATAGCAGTTGAAAGGATCAAATCTTGTACGACCGTCAGTGATTGGTATTTGTAATTTTCGAGCGAAGACTGACCACTGGCGAAGACTTTCCAATCGATCAAAGTCGGTTGTCGGTATTAATGGTCCGATTAAAAGAAGATTAATAAAAAATTAAAATTACTTAGCGACTTTCATGTATTCTTACATGCATTTGTGTAGGAGTCCCCATAAGAGGTGAAGAAAGGGGTGAATAGGATGAGGAAAAATTGTTATTATTAAAAATTCGGCTTTATCCATCTAAAGGCACTATTAAGGCCATTAAGGCCATTAAGGCACTATGGTAGATGAGATGAAGCAATTGATCAAAACGTCAATTTTGTACAGTAACCTCTTTAAGCGGTAGAAAAAGTGGATTAGTATATTCAGCGAAAATGTTGAGGAGAAAAAGTTAATGAGGATATGTTATACATTTTATATATTATCTGAGTGAGATTCTGGGTATATTTAATACATGTTTCAGCTTTCATCCCATTTTGGAAGTTAGGAACTAACCTGGCAGAAAACCTTCTTGCAGTTAATAAAACGGATTCATTACAAACATTTCTACAAATAATTTCTATGCTATGTATAAAGTAAAAGAAATCCATTATTTTTGGATTAAATTGAAGGTTTTATTTAGCATAGTTAGAATGATCCTCGTCCCTATTGGCAAAAAACTGGGAGAGTCGATTTTCACAAGCTTCTCTTGAGGCGAATTTTTCACCAGCACAATCATTCGCCATAGACAGGAACAGGTAGTAATCACTTGGTGCCAGGTCCGGACTATGAGCTGGATGCATAAGAACCTCCCAATCAAGCTCCCGGAGCTTCTGGCGAGTCACTATCGATGTGTGTGGCCTGGCGTTCTCCTGATGGAACACAATTCCTCTCCTATTGGCCAAGGCTGGCCGCTTCTTGTCAATTGCTTCCTTCAGACGGTCCAATTGTTGACAGTACAGTTCCGTATTAAAAGTTTGGCCGTAAGGGCTCATAGTAGATGATTTCCTGAAAATGTAACCAAACACATAACAAAACCTTCCTGACCGTCAATCCTGGTTTGGCCACCGTTTGCGCCGGCTCACCGCTATTCGACCACGACCGTTTTCGCTTGACGTTGTCGTAAATGGCCCAATTTTCATCACCAGTAACCATCCGCTTCAGATATGGATCTATTTTGTTGCGATTCAGCAGCGATTCGCGGATGGAAATTCGGTCCATGAGTTTTTTTGAGTTAACTTGTGTGGCACCCATACATAGAGCTTCTTTTTGTATCCAGCCTTATTTAAATGGTTCGAAACGATTTTTGTGCAATGTTTAGGTTCTGGACAATAGAAACAATGCTTACATGACTGTCAGATTCGACGATTTCCATCATTTTATCGATATTTTCACCAACTGTCCTTGCAGAGACTGGTGCATTTTGGACATCAAAATTACCGGAACAGAATCAATGAAACCAAAATTGCAGGTGATTGGCTGTTATAGTATCAGAACCATAAACACTATTCACATTTTCAACCGTCTGGCTTGAGTTTTCGCCTTTATCGAGGAAATACTGTAACATATGGCGTATTTTCTCTTTACTGGTGTCCATCTTTGCCGCGTGCTCAAACAATACTGAGTCAAGCAATCACAAAATTGCCTGAAAAGTTTATTTAGTTCGAAATCCTATCTTTCTAACGCCATCTAGCGTAACCCGATCGCTCCTATACAGATTACTAAAGCCAACTATTGGAAATATAATGGATTTCTTTTTACTACACCTTATATTTGAAAAACAAAGCACTGTTTGTTGCTATATAAATAAGGTAAATTCGTTTTTTTTTACCCATCACCATAGTGTTGTTTCATTACAACTTTGTTTACATGCCCTCATAGGCAGAAAATCATTGTATGCGTTCATTAACCCAGCACGTATCTGTTTTTGCACAACTTGGAGCCTATTCAAATGGTAAATGTGCTGAGTTGATATTGTGGTTAAAATAATAACAAAGTAATGAGTAGGAAATTATTGAATAATATCTAGAATGTATGAATGAATGATATCGTGAAACATCATCGAAACATAGAAATTTAAATCGGATTGTATAAATTCTGTTATCTTTTTCTTCTACCCAAATATGTACAACTTGTAAAGCAAAAAAAAAAAAAAAAACCAATAATGATGATATAATAAGAACAAAGAAAATAAATAAAATTAATTTCATACTAGCCATTGGGAGAAATAAATGAAACTTTTTCCGACAAAAAGAGCTTCCTTTTTTCATACTTTACTATACATACATACGTACTATGTAGGCAGAAGAGAAGCAATGACAGGATTCCCCAAAAGGCTATATACAAAGCTCAAATAAACAACTTGTCATTGTGTGTATGTGTATGTGGTATTGTGTGTTTGTGGTGCATTTTCTTTTGGTTTTGCAAAATTATTATTAAAACATCACAAGCGGTAGATATAGGAAATGTTAACAAATAAAAATATATGAGTTAAATGAGTAGTACATTCATTTTCATAATAAAATACTAGACCTACCTACACAATTTAAATTTAAATAATAACAAACGGAAAATATCAACTCAAAGTTAATGAGAATGAATAGAATATTGCAAAGCATGTATTTGTTTGGATGGAGTAGGGTAGAAAAGGGTCAGCTAAAATAATTAAAATATATGTGGGTAGTCAGTCGTACGTGAGTTCATGTAATTTCAGACAGCTCAATTAAAAAGTAGATTTTTCAAGGAGTTATTTATATGCGGGTATATTATACGTTTGACAATAATAACTATACAAAAAGAAATGTGTTGTTATCAATCATTATGTTCAGTCTTTGATGAAAGTACCTACTCATATGAGATATTTAAATCAACATTATATGTATATATGGTACATGTATATATTAAACACATACATATCATTGTTTATGCTTACATAAATAGATTGGCAGCAGTCGGTAAATAACTTGAAGCAATAAAGAACAGAAAAAGAGAATGAAACAAACGAGCTTAGCTATAACTATTTTCGCATTATCTTGTGGCTGCCTTTATCGAAATAACCACAGACATAAAAACAAATCGCCATCATATTGTAGAGATTATGGGATAATGATCAACTAGTAACACTGATAAGATGATAAAAATTTCGAAAACCAGCATGATGATACTATTTAAGCGTCATTATGTTCATATGTATTGCTTAAAATATATACAATGAAACACACACTTATTGCTTAGTTTCTTATTATCTATTTCGATTTTTCTTCTACTTACAGAAAAGAGGCGGAACAAAGTGGCAAATCAGGCAAATAATAATAATAATAATAATAATAATAATAATAACAAGAGTACTAGAAGAACAATCAAAATGAAGCATAAAAACAAAATGTTGATCTACCATAAGAGTACTATGATGGCATGGTGAATAAAGAAGATTGTTAAGGAACAGCTTGTAACAAATCCAAAGGATATATTCCAAAGCTTTCAATTGACAATTTAATTATATACAAATAAAATAGCAAATAGTATTTGAATTCGCATAAATCAAGAAAAACTATTATACAGACTGTCCTTAGCATATTGCTATAGAGAGACACTACGGTGCTTCTTATCAGATGGACAAAGTTACCGCTGATCAAAGACTTTTGCACAAGTTCGAAGAAATGTCACAAACAGTCACCGAGACGGTAGCTGCTCTCATAGCGCCCACTTTAGAAAACAGTTCTGTCTATACATATGATGTTGCCACACCCGGGTTATTTTACTGGACTAATGATGGCGGAGGTACTACTGGTGGTATTAGCAACAGATTAAATTCTGACCACACTAATAGTCACAGCAGCAACAACAGTGGATCATCGCATAACATGAGTATGGCCGATTTTGCTGCAATGCCTACCATCGGCGGCTACAACAACAACACTCAATTACTCTCAGACTACAATGGCAGCGATAATTCATATCAGCAATATTGCCAAATGCTCGACACCAACACAAACCTAACCTACTGGAATGTGACTTGTGATAATCCATTGGGCTATGTGACACCATTGTACGGTTATTGTATGCCTTTTCTGCTGGTCACTACCATCATATCCAATTCGTTAATTGTGTTGGTCTTGGGTAGAAAGCACATGGCAACACCAACTAATTTTGTTTTGATGGGTAAGTCCGGGCTATGGATCGAATCGAGTATTTGTATTGACTAGAATATTTAATATGAATATTCGATTTGATTGGTACATGACAATTTAATTACATTAGACTTGTTAATTCATAATTCAAGTGGAAAATATCTCAATTGTAGGAAAATCTTTAAAATCATTCAAAAGAATTAAATAAACCGTCCAGATATATTCAGATTATCAATTAAGCTCATTAATGTTGTAGCTTTATTCCTTAATTTTTTTGCAAAATTTATTTTTTTAGCTCTATATCGATAGTCTGTTCTTTAATTTACATAACTCTTTCTGATTCACCTCTACACCAACAAATGTCAGAGAGCACAGTAATCAGAAGTAAATAAAAGCAAGCGATACAAAATGATTGTATGTAGTCATTTTAATATCGAAGTTTTAACAAATGCACTGAGCATATACTAGTAAATAGTAGTTAATACTAATAAAATGTATAAATAAAGACTGGTGACTTTTGTAAGGGTTATTCTCAGGAGAGATATGTCAATTTTACTGCCACTTGGCTATTACACTATGAAAATATTTATAATACAAGTATTTATTTTTTCAAAAAAACGAATACAGTTATGAGCTCATTAGAAATTTTCTATTTATAATGAAACTAACCACACACAGCAACGGTACACTAACCACTGTGCCGTAGCTCAGTGGTTAGTGTGTTCGCCTTCTGATCTGTAGTTCGTGGTTCAAACCCCGGCTGATGCATAACAAATTTAATATCGATAAGATTTTTCTTTCGAATGGTACCCACCTGTCGGCAAGCCGACAGTAACAACTTGCCATGAAAAAGCTTCTAAAAGAATTCTGTGACAAAGCTCAGAAAAAGTGATGTCACAAGTGTTCTGTCGTTCGGAACCGGCTAAAATAAGTAGGTCCCTTCTAATATGTTTCAAAATTTAAGACGCACAATAGTAATGGAAGAGAAGCTCGGCCAATGAGCCCTTTGGGGCTTTATGTGCCACATATTTATTTTTTTAGAGAAAATTTCAAAAACAAAGGAACTCTTAAAGCGAGAAATATTTCGATTACTGAATCGTATAATTTATTTTTGACTAACTAAAATTTCGATTAATCGAAAAATTGATTAAAGTGAGACTCTTCGTTTAGGCGGTTAATCTCATAACCCCAAATCTAACTTTTAAAATACCCAAAATGTTGTTCATAAGTATGATTGGAAGTTTCTTTAAGTGTTCTTTAAAAAGGTTATTATTTCGAAAGGAAGAAAAATGTATATATCAAATTCGTTTAATTTATCAGATTATGATTTATTAAAGCATGAAAAGCTCTCCTGATACTAGGTCTAGGATACATTTGAATCGAATATTCAAATATTAATTAAAAAAAAAAATGGGCTCAGCAAAAAAAAAACCTAAAATTTATATCAATTCAAGTATTTTAAATACAAGGCACTTATAAACCCCGAAGCTCTTTGGCCGAGTTTCTCTTCCAGTCCGGTTGTGTGTGTTAAATTTTGAAGTGTACTAGAAGGGACCTATTTACTTTAGCCGGTTGCGAATGGCAGAACCTTTGTGACATCACTTTTTCTGATTGTTACTGCCGGAAGAATTGTCAATTGCTTGTTGATGGATGGATACCGTTCGAAATAAAAATCTTTTCGATATTACAGTTGTGCTTCCCAAAGAAGCATAAATATGTGTCAGATTTGGAGCCTTCTCAATTATGGAGCATCAATTTGGTATGGGAGCCCTCCTAAGAAGTGTAGGTATGGCGTAAGATGGTTTTAGGGTAATATTGACCAAACTAATGGAGATCCATTAGGGCAGCTATTGTTGATTTTGAAGAGTTTTTCGATCATTTTGTATGAAAGCCGTACTAAATAGTGCATATATGTGGTAACTACGTTCAGAAGAAATATTAGGGTGGAAAAATTAATGGGGATTAGTCATTCATTTAGTGGGTGTCATAGCTCAGTGCTTACTCGGCCTTCTAATCTAGAGGTCATGGGTTCAATCCGCGGCTGAACGTAACATAGCATTTTTCTTTCCCACATGTCGGCTCATTTTGTTGTATAGAGAACGACCCAATCTACTCTATGAGTACATATATGAAAATATGGATAGTATAAAATACATTTGAATAAGTGGTCGCCCATAAATCTTTAAACAAAGCAATGAAATATCGATTAGACTGTGCAACTTGTTTACTATTTATAAGCATGCACATGCACATAATACACACACCCTTCCACACCCACCTATATCTAACATATTGTCACTTGCAATGTAAACAAAGCATTGTATGCAATTTACTGTTCCAGTGGGCAGCAATGTATATGTACTACTACTACTACTACATACCATACAGACGAGGACTCGTATAAACATACAACAGCAGTGCGTGTAACAATGCGAGTGAATGCAATGAATGAGAAATCGTTGCATGTGAGATGCTGTTACAATGTAAATATAAATATATATATACTTATACAAGTAACAGCTTGAATAATGTTGAATACCAAGTGATTGTAGTATGTATGCAGTTATGAAGATTCAAGCTAAATCGAACGAACGAACGAACGTCATCATATACTTGTAGTTCTATGTGTGTGAATTTTTTTTTTTAAAAGATTTTTCATCATGATGTGAATTTAAATTTCACTTAATTTCTTCTCACTCACAGATGTTGATGATGAAATTTCTAATTAGTTGCATTAAGATTAAGGTAATTTTGAATATACCCTTTTATGCAGCGTACTTTTATAATTAATCCATCACTGGCTCATTTCGAATTGAAATGGAAAAATTTAATTTCGTAAAAGAATTAATCTCCATTACCATGGTAATCAGTGTGTGTATATATTGTGTGTACTTATGGCTGCTAATTCGCCTACGCCTTCAACTAATTATTGGATTTTTCGTTGCTTACAAATAGCATTAAGTTAAAGAGGAGATATTTATGTGCACTCACATTTGTTGTATAGTGCGTATGTAGCATTATGTTCGCTTACTCTTCATGCATACATATTTATGTCCATGTTCAAACTAAAACAAGTGGACTGAAATTAAGAAATAAAGTTGACAGATGAAAATCTCGAAACGAGTGCATGTTCATCTTACAATGAAGTACTCATTTTGTATGTACGTACTTATATATGTATGTATGTGCGAGTATGTATTTGTATATGTATACATACATATATACAAAATGGACTAATGCCACATGCCAGTACTTGACTTGAGCATTTGTTTGCTTTTATTCACATTTTCTTTTGGATAATGTTTGAGTATGATAGCCACCTCACTATTTGTAGTGTACTTTTGCTGTAAATGTTAATTAAAACTGTGATTAAGCGAATCAAAAATAGCAATTGTAATACACACAGCTATTGCTGATAGCTTAGCAACCATATAATGTATTTGCAGGAATTCTCATTCAACAACACAATTATATTCTACATACAAGATTAGTTGAAGTATTTGTGCATTTGTATCATAAGTACATAGAAAGGATATTCCTTTCATAATTTTCATGCTAACCAATAATGATAAAACATCAAATATGTCTGCCCAGTACAATTTGAATATATGTGGTATGATTTATTATGGTATCATGGAAATATTGATACCATAACAACGCATTGAACGCTTGTGCTAGTTCTAGTTTTGTCATCATTTGGTACATAAGTACATAATGATTCAATTGTTTTGTGCTATAAAATGTATATTCTTTGAAAGTGTTGATCACCAAGTAACATATCGTGGGATTAAACCATCTGTTCCAATTATTTCAACTTGACCAAACTTCAAAGCGAAGTGTAAGTCTTTTTTTGGTGTCGAAAGAAATTTCAAATAGTTATATTTTAAAGTAATACGTTTGATTTCTTGTGTTTTTACATCTAATTTATATATGTCTCCTTAAAGGCAAGATGTAGGCGGTAGCTCTGTTATGGAAGAATTGTGGGGAGTTAAAGTTAATGGGGGTCGGTTTTCCATTTCACCACTCTAGAGGCGACTGCTGTTCATCTAAGCTGGTTTTTGTCGACTTTTAGATTTATCTAAAGCAGTCTTTGTCTTTGTTGCGTCTTTGTTGTTGCAGAGTGAGAACCGAATAATAGATCCTTTGGTTACCCATTTTCATAGCAAGTCTGATTTCAGCAGGATGTACGATACACTTATTTTACAAATATATGAGAAACGGATCACCTAGATTATTATTATGACTATTTGCTCTTGTAGATGCTTCAAAAGCTTGTTAGACTATTTGAGATCCAACTTTTGACTAGGATGCCGGAACGATATGATTTAAAAAGTAGTCGAAATGATTTGACCTTCATACATATATTCATGTCAGTCGAGGCGTTCAATCACGTATTAAGTTATTTGTTAATATGTGAGGCCTATGTATAATGCTGTCCAAATTCAACACGCACAACAGTATTGGATGAGGAGCTCGGTGGTATCATAATGGGCCTTTCTGGCCTAAGTGTGTCCTCTCAGAGAGAGAGAGAGAGAGAGAGAGGTCAGCCACATAACCTAACCTAACCTAACCTAGGGCCTATGTAATGCCCTATAATCTAATCTATATGATAAATAAAATTGATTCGCTTAAGTTCAGCAATACCGAAGCTTCGACACCTTAGAACTGGCAGATAGACAAACACACGTTCGAAAAAAAAAACATTTGTGCTGAAAGTAAACGCAACTTTATATATCTGATCGCAAAGTATGAAAACACACTTTTTTTACTTTTATAAGAGAGCAGGCGTGGATTTCAGCCGATTTTGGCCATTCACAACCTCATCGGTTTTTTGATGAAAATTATCTTATGAACCATTTCGCACTTTGATTGCTCTGTAATTACGGCACTTATTGTACAAACCGCCGGACTAACACATAGACAGGCATACATCCATGGGTAAATAAAAATTATTCTGACTTTTATCAAACTGTTTTGAAAAATTGTCGGTAAAATAGAAAACAAATTAGAAATTATTTAGCCAACAAAAGTAATTATACATTCCGTAAGGTCTGTTTTTCTGATACAAATCAGATTTACAACCTTCACTAGGCCACTTGAAAAGAATATAACATTTTTTTTTTTGCATCACCGTTTGTTATACTTTATTTCACTATAAAGGTACGATTTTCTAAAATAATACCCTCTACATTTGTAAGTGTTTATGATGTTGAATTCATTCTAATATGCCCTTCAATTCTAAATAGGTATCGTACATATACACACACACATACCATCCAGTTAATTCGTTGTCATGCCTCATTTGTAAAAGCCACTTATCTGCTTAATATATTTCATATTTATTTGTCACTCTTCCTCTTTTGCTCTTACAACAATGCTTTTCTATTTTGACAGTGATGGCAATTTGTGATATGTTGACGGTGATATTTCCAGCGCCAGGACTATGGTACATGTATACATTTGGCAATCATTACAAACCACTGCATCCGGTGTCAATGTGCCTGCTTTACATGTTGTTCAATGAGGTAAGTAAGTATGTATTTATGAGCATTTTGAATAGCAATCAAACAAGTTATTTAGTACAGAGGAAATACTTATGCGAAATTAGAATTTCCCCAAAATACTTGATATATATTTTATTTCCTATGTGTTTTGTGTTTTTTTGTGCCACAATTATAATAAATATATCTGTTTATTTGAAGATAAAAGCCATGCGTGAGTGTGGTAGGTATTTTATTTTTTGGTACAAGTTCAAATTAATGAATGAATAGCACTTTTCATATTTTTCCTTTTAATTATGTGCACATAAATAGTCATTAATTTGATTTTATGAACATCTTTAGCACAATTTTTTTGTTTTCGTTTTGTTTTTAATATGCTACCCACATGCAACAAAAAAAAAATAACACTATAAATATGTACTCGTATAAGTACCACTTTGCTTTTATGCAATAATAGTCAATTCCTATATAGTATAGGTGTTCGTAGGAATTATATGGAGGTACGATACATTCTTTGAAGTATTTTTAATTAGCTGATGGTTTCTTTGTACGAAATAATACTATAAAGAAATTTTGGCAACTTATCAACAACACTTCTATGAATAGAAAAAATCATTTTTCAAATAAACTCAATTGAATTGTATTCTTCGAATAATACATATGTATTTAATCCTTTATTTTTTTCAATTGTAAACAAGAAAAATCTCCTTACAGTCGGCTGGGGCCGACCAAACTATACCCTGCATATGTAGATTTATATATAAAAAGTTTACTCGAATATCCAACTTTTCTTTTATTTCCACTTTTCGAGAAACAATTTTTGCATATACTACTAATTTACACCCGATATATGGTTGACTTTGACGAAGTAAAAGGATTTTAAGATAATTCCGAGGCTTAGTATGGGAGCTATATAAAAAGTGGGCGTGGCTTACCACTTTCTAGTAAATCCAATTAATTTTTCAATGTTAATCCACACCTTAAATTTGGTGTCCTACGTTGAATAGTTTCTAAGTTATGGTGGTTAACATTTTTGTTTAATTTCCTCAACTTTGTATGGGAGCCGCAATAAGAAGTGGGCGTGGTACGCTGATTTTTCGCCAGATTATTTCCGACTACGATATTAATTTAAGTGTCAATTATGGTTATTGTAGACATAATATTGCCTAAGTTACAGCTGTTTCAATTTAAAATTTGTATGGGGGCTACGATAAACACTGGGCGTGGTGCGCCCATTTTCTGTGAGCCTAGTTGCTCGTACAATACTAATCCACACCTTAAATCTCGTTATTCTACGCTGAATAGTTTGCAAGTTATAACCGGTAACATTTTTTTTAATTTCCGCAACTTTGTATGGGAGACCCAAAAACCAGTGGTCGTGGCACACTGATTTTCTACCATATTATTTCTCACTGCCATGTTAATCTAAGTGTCAATTATGGTTATTCTGGACAGAAGATTGTAGAAGTTACAGCTGTTTCAATTTAAAAGAAGTACAGACACTTTGTATGAGAGCTACGCTAAAAAGTAGGCGTGGCTCACCCACTTTTGGCGAGGTTATATTGTAGTATAATATAACTCTATGTGCAAAATATTGTTGTCCCAAGTGGTATATTATGTGAGTTATAGCAAGTTAAAGATTTTGAAAATTTCGAGGTTAGTCGCTTTGAATGCTTGGTGTGGGCGTGGTTATTGACCGATCATGCCCAATATCAATCCCCTCCGTACCCTTGGATCATAGATTACTTATGCCAAATTTCATCGAAATAGCTCAATATTTACTCAAGTTATCGTGCGAACCAGCCAGGTGACAGACAGACGGACGGACGGACGGACGGACATCGTTAAATCGAAAATTTAATCGACACTGATCACGAATATATATCCATGTCTATATCTCCGGAGATTCCTTCAAGTGGACACAAACATCTGACCGAAATGAATATACCATGCATATTGCATTATGCAGGGTATAAAAATTATGTAATACTTGTATGCAGAATAAAAGAAAATGAACAATAGCAACATATTGATAAACATTCACGTGTGTATATAGAGTATATGGACTTATATGGGCTCTTGTATTCCTTAACATGTTATATACTTTTTAAAAATGTACTCGTATATACGTACACACACACTTAACCCTCTTTTTTTTCCAATACGTATGTAATCATCATCATCAGTTTGTTTCTCTGTGAGGTTCAATGACCCAAATCCTTTTAACCTACATGCAACATTATCGTCTCTTTTGTTGATTACTTTTATTTTTGCACCTTTTTCATGTGCAATCAGTTATTTAACTTTACCAGAATTTGTACCACACATAAGATGTCACCATGTTGATTAATGTTTACCAACAAGGCTGATTCTTGTCATTTGTATATTAAAATATGATCAACTGATAGCCTTTGTTACAAAGAGATAAAGTCGATCCAATTTTGAATTCTTAAAATGAGCTCATGTAAGAATATTGTTTTGATTTTGTATTGCAATAATATACTCTGTTTTCTAAAAAATTGTATTTTATATTGAAGAATCTGTGTTTACTCCAGTAGACGAGAAGATATAGCTGAAGTGAATTTCAAAGTTGTTTAATAAGGACCACTCTAATGTGCGTATTTCTTTTCGTTAAGTAGTCTGTAGTTCAAAAAAATGATGCCGATTTTATGTTGTAACAGCTAACACCATTTTTTTGTCTTTTGTCAATGTAGAAGAAGCGGCTAATGAATGTGTTCTTTACCTTTTGTAAGGATCAAATTATTAGATACAACACAAAAATCACATACAATACTTATTTTACATGTTTTACAAATAAAAACAGGGTCGCATCCAAAATAGCAGAATCGAGTCCTGTCCCGGGCCATATACCTGATTTCATGCCAAGTGGCTCTAGAGCGGGTCTCGGCTTGGATTGTCCTTAACCATGTTTGGCGTGGGCGGCCAGGTTGTCGGCTGCCTTGAGGATTCCATTTAAACGCAACAACAATGCAACAACTCTGCATTTGTGATGGTGTGAAGCCAGAAAATCCTGCAAACTATTCTTAGGCATTTATTTATAAATGTCTGTAGATACCCTCATATTCGTTCAGTGACCATCCAAGTTTCAAAGCCGTATAGTAATACCGGCTTCACCCTGGTGTTAAAGATGCGTAATTTAGACTTCAGAGACAGGAACCGCGAGCGCCATACTTACACTTACTTATTTACAGAGTACTACACCCAATTATATTCCTTTCTTCTCCAAACACGATTGACTTTTTTGTCTGATGTCGAAACAAGCGCAGCACTCAGATATTGTACGTCCATTTTGCCGACCTTGGGGTCGATTTAAATTTGCTTTAAATCTGCCTGATTTCCGAAGAAATCGAACAGATCCTCTTTTAACAAAAGCGTTAAGAGAGTTGCCTCTTAGAGCATCTATACCAAAGACCTTAATCTTGATTTGGGAGAAAGCAGAGCAGATACACAGCAGCAGATGCTCCGCCGTTTGATCACCCTCCACATGCACAGTTTACTGGTGCTATACCTTCCATATGACAAGCCTGTAGAGGGTGGCCCGTTACCAGGTCGACCAGCAATCTGTAATCATCTCTGTTCAAAGATAGAAGAAGAGGTGGTCATCTAGCAGAAAGTTAGGCAGCATATTTTGTGAACAACCACAACCTCTCTCAGCTTGTCAATTCAACCTATGGACTGAAGCATTTCACTCGTTGATTGTGGCCTTGATAGCTTCAGAGGGAAGTAGCAACGTTGCCTCAGAGCTGATAAAGCCACAGAGCTCTTCTTTGCTAGTGCCCTGTCATCCACACTAACGGCAGACTATCTTCTGGGATAGTTTAGTCTGGATTTGCTGAACCCAACAACCTTGGAGGAGGTGACGGCATTGTCTATGAACGGCAGTGCAGTTTCGCTGTCACTGCAGACGCAGCTATAAAACCTTTCATCCTTCTTTCCACGATTTAATTCATAGCCCTTTGCATTCCATACACTTCTACTTGGAAAAATAGAGGATGGAGAACCAATCGCAAAAAAACCATTGAGTTCCGCTCGCTTTTAGAAAGACACCAGAGCCAGAGTCATGTTCGAATTTGCAGTCATCCATGAAAATACTAAAACTATACCTACCTCGTACCGAATATATAAAGATATAGAACTGAAACTCGTCACACACTATTATTTTTATCAATGTGAGATTTTTGAGAGGTTTGAAAATAAACGCTCTTGGACGAAAAGCAACACTACTCCCAGGTACATGTTTTCTTTTCGAAAATTTTTTCAAACATTTTTTTTATTAAATTTCATTGGATTACAATTATTTTACATAACACGATGATTTCCAAAATAAATATTAGAAATGAAAATGAAACAAATGAATTAAACAAATACATATTTTAGCAAAATCATAAATTCAGTTAATGCATTGTAATAGTTGAGAGCATAAAATGCATTAGCACGTGTTCCTGAGTGGAGCGTATACTTAAACATACATACAATATTTTCTATGTGTGTATTATTGAATACATGGTATGTACTTACTATATATAATATTTG
The DNA here is from genome assembly GCA_963854835.1 of Megamerina dolium. NCBI lineage: Eukaryota > Metazoa > Arthropoda > Insecta > Diptera > Megamerinidae > Megamerina > Megamerina dolium. Next base: position 46,326,041 of record OY978527.1, read on the forward strand.
TGGTTTGAGTTGTACAAGTACGAGTGTCACATATGAGTAACATTATATTACTTATGTAGTATTATATTGCGAATGTGTAAATGTGATAAGAAGTATAAAGGACTCAGGTGAGAGTGTGCAAATGTAATAGAACCAACCATTGTTAAATGATGTAAGCTAAAAGTTACCAACATTTGTCACGTTCTTATATACGAGTATGTCCTTGTTTTTGTTGTTTTTGCATTTATATTTATATTTCATTTGAATTTTTTTTTATTCTTACAGATTATGCCCGCCATGTGTCATACAGCTTCAATATGGTTGACTTTGGCTCTAGCCGTGCAAAGGTAAGTTTCGCATAACTGAATAAAAAAAAAAAAATGAAAAGAAAAACAATGGGAGAAAAGAAATGCAATAACAGCAGTAATAACTGCAGAATTCGCAATTCATATGATTTTGAAAAATAAAAACCCCACAAACAATACAAATAGAAACAGATAAAAGTAGAAGCCACAAAAAATTGTTTTAATAACTGTGTAATATCATTGTATGTACATATTTAAAATATGTACGAGTACATATGTATGTCCATATGTATGTCCTTGAAATTGCGTATATACCTTGCCTATTGTGTTATAAATTATATTTTTAACAAAGTTACTCTAATGGTACTTTGGTGTTTGCTGTGTATTTTGTTTTTTTTTTTATAATAGCACAATTTTCATGATGTACATAGACTACAAAATTTTTACTCGCAATGCCAATAGCATCATTTCAATGTTTATGAAGATGTTAAAATTTATGCTGAAACATACACATAGAATCACAATTCCAGTATGTGGTGCATCCAAGTTTATCTTCATACGATATTGACCATAAAATAATGTCACTTAAAATTAAATATGTGGTTTGACAATTTATTCACAGAGTGATACTTAGATGAAATAATGCTGCCATAAGCCATAAATCTAAAAAAAAAAAAAAAAAATTTCTTGAAAAAAGACAATAATTTAAAATTATGGCTATGATATTTTTCACAATTACTGTGTACTGTGTTTTATTACATCATCCGACATATGTTTGCATACATGTGTAGGATCTAAATATCATGAAAGTAGGGCAAAAAAACAAACACCTGTGACTGGCCATTTTTTTACACAAAATTTAATATTTTATATTACTCATATGACTTTTAAAAAAATTGTTTCTCAATCAAAAACGAAAGGATTTCAATATAAAATTGCCTTCTGAATCCAAATACATATTTCGTTAGTTACTGTAGTAGTTGTAGTATTTTCCACTCATACCGACGGTAATTAATTACATCTACAAATGTATGTATCTTTATTTAGCCCGACTGCCAAAATATAAAGGCCCTGCTCATGTGTGCACTTAAAATTTGAATTTTGTTGGACGGTGTTATACATAATCGATAATAAATTAAATAAACTCGTAAAAGAGAATTGAACCGCCTTAAAAATTGTAAGAAAAAATTTGTGACCGTTTTATATTTTATTTAGTCAATGAGTAACTAATGCACTGCCTAATAACAGTATACTCAAAATTAGAAAAAAATACAATCTATACATAAAAAGCAGTCTCTAGTTTAGACATCAGTTGCATCTATCGGATTTATTTCATTTCATATTTTTCCCCACTGTAAAACCTAGTTAGAAAAATTCTTTGAAAATTTACACTTTAAACCATCCACATGTTTGCATTCTTTAATTCTTTAATAAATAAATTGCAAATATATTTGTATTCACATTAGGGTGGGCAAAATATTTGTTTACTCACAAATCGTATTGGGAAAATAAAAAATTATCCATAATTCGAATTAATACTAGTATTAGCGCAAGAAATGATGACTTACAAATTTTTTTCAAGACTCCATATTTCATCAACTAAGAACAAAAAAAAAAATTGTAAACATGTTTTCCTATGAATTGCAATAGGTATTTGTTCGAAAGCGGATGCCTTAAAATTATGTTAGACCTATGTCTTTTTTGTTTGCGCAATTTCTTAAACTTACCCCGGCTTAATAGATTCCATCCATCTTAAGGCCTAGAAACAATGATGTTATTTTGTGATTTCTTAGTAATTTTATATTTATTTTGCTAACGAGCATCCCAGAGCTATAACATACTCATATATGATAGACTTTCATTCAATTTCCTTACCAATATTTTCTTCGAACAGATTTATCAACAATTTCCATCTAATTGAAAGGCTCCTCTATAAAATTGGTACTTCTGCAATGTCTATGTGAAAGCCATGTGTTAAAATTTTGTCTCCATACAAATTCACTTACCCTAATATACAACGTATGTATGTACTATATACATACATTCAAACACATGCTGTCATGTTTACTTGTCAGCATTCCATTGTTTATTGTTGCAATCAAATAATATTGATGAGTATGGAACTATCAAAATGGAATACGAGTTGTTTGTCAATTTTTATGAGTTTGCATAAAAATTTCATATTATCATTAGAGTTCGATTAGTTTCAACAATAATTTTTTGCTATAAACATTTTTATTTCATTTATACTATACACCAGATGATATTGACATTTGTCTATGTCAGTGCTGTCATACTCGTAAGGGTATTTTTTGGGACGCTAAATAAGCATAAATTATGTTATATGAGCATAAATTGCTGAAGTCAAATATAAATATAAATTCAATACTTTCTTTTGGGATAACATTAACAATCGCATAGTTTTGAAGGGAAATAAATAGAGCAAGCAAGCTTTTGGCGAGTTTTTCAAGCCATCAGAGAGGTCTCACTATTCTCTCAATTCTAAAACGACACTGGTCCACATATACAAATAGCGCATACATCACAATATAAATATGAATATTTATTACATTGTCATACAATTAAAAAAAATTTCTTTAAAAATTTGTAGGACTATGAAATTCTAAAAAAACAATTATTATATATTGTATATAGACCAGATACATACTAAAACAGCTAATCAAGATTTTATTAATTGATCATTTAAGTTTTAGAACAAGTAGAGATATTTTCACAACAAAAATAATCATAATGATTCATCCATCTATTAAATCATTGAAAAATATTTGGATATTTATTAGTATTCTTTCAGAATATGTAAATAGTTTTGATTGTTACTGAAAAAGCATTGTTTAACAGTGTAATTATTGGTTTTTTCTCGTTTTTTTTTTTGTGCTATAATATTTTTGCATTATAATAATATTTTCATTATTGTAAATATACATAAATTAATATAATCAAATAAGAATTCATATGCGACATTATTCCATTATATGAAAAATTCGATTATATACATTTTATATTTGAAATTAATATTGTGTGTGTGTGTGTGTGTTTGATAAAATAATAAATACGAGAAGTATAAATAAAGCATAAAGTTCATATTCATCAATAAGATAATTTATTTTTGCTCTAAAAATATAAATATATTCCTTGGAACTGTTGATCTTTTGGATTTAATTTATAATTATATTTGAATAATAAAGGGTTATCCATTTTGCGGTTTCAAAAGTAAATGTAAATAAAACACATATAAAATATTTTTTATCATGATATTTCTTTTTTATTATAAAGTTTGAACGTTGATATTATGTGTGAAATACTACATCATTTAAATGACCACCACGCGAATTGTTGCAAGCATCGATTCTTTTGAGGTAATTTTCGACCACTTTTTGACACATATTGGGCGGTATCTCAGCCATAACGTGACGAATGTTGGTTTTTAGGTGCTCAAGAGTTAAAGGTTTATTTGCATAAACACGGTCTTTCGCGTAGCCCCACAAAAAAAGTCAAGCGGTGTCAAATCGCATGATCTTGGTGGCCACTTGATATCGCCACATTCGCTCGAGTTGTGTGGCATGTGGCACCGTCTTGTTGAAACCACATATTCTCTAAGTCGTATTCTTCAATAGCAGGCAAAAAAAAGTCGGTTATCATATGACCATAACGCTCCGAATTGACGGTGACAGTCGTTCCATCGTCGTTTTCGAAGAAGTTAGGTCCAATCACACCTCCGGACCAAAGAGCGCACCAAGCAGTGACTTTTTGTGGATGTAGTGGCCTCTCTTCAATTACTTGAGGATTCTCAGAACCCCAAATACGACAATTTTGTTTGTTAACATACCCACCGAGTGAGAAATGTGCTTCGTCGCTGAAGAAAATTTTGTTCGAAAAATCGCCGTCCATCGCCTGTTGTTCAAGCACCCATTCGACGTATCTACGACGTTGTGAATGGTCAGCTGGCTTCAGTTGTTGTGTGAGCTGGATTTTATATGGATGTAGGTGTAGATCCAAATGCAAAATACGCCATAATGTGCCGTAAGAGAGTCCTAATTCCTGAGAACGACGAGGAATCGACACATTCGGGTCTTCGGCAACACTTTCACTTACAGCAGCGATATTTTCGGTGGTACGAGCGAAACGATGATGCACAGGCCTTACAATATCTGTAACCGATCCAGTCCCTTCATATTTCTTCACAATTTTCCCAATTGCTTGCGTAGTTGGACGATTATGTAAACCATAATCTCCTCTTAAAGCACGATACGTGGCTGTGGCAGAATCACCATTTTTGTAGTAGGTTTTTACAATTTTAATGCGTTGTGCGATAGTTAAGCGATCCATTTTCGCAAATGTCAGACTTTGAACTGAAAAAGAAAGAAATTGTTTTAACAACTCAGTTTGACAGATGTCAAATTCGAGCCCTATACTTTTGAAACCGCGAAATGGATAACCCTTTATAATACATAACGTATGCAGATAAAAGTGGTAACGGCAAAAGGGCATATTTTAATGTAAAGGTCAGCTCTAAATATATTTCATACCATAGTCGAGGCAGTAGTTTATTTTTGGTATAAACAACTGATATACGTGTATTTCTATAAATGTTTTACGAGTGAACTATTTAATTGAAATCTATGTGAAATTATATCCATCATTTTAAGAGCATATATTAAAATTGGTGATGCATATTACTATGTATAAGAATTATACTATAAACACCATAGTGTTTCTTACAGTTGCTACATATGCATTTTCCACTTCGAGGAAATGTTTTGTCAATTTATCATAACGAAACTTTATCGGTAAGTTAAATTTGTCTTTATGGCTCCATCCTTCAATGGGACTTTTTGTTTTTTTTTAAATTTACTTTAGTATGTAATATTGCTGAATCTTTGTTAATTGATCGATCTAAATAGTTGGTTCTATATATATATAGTTTAAAGTTAAATTTACCCCCTTAAAGCTGCTTATTACCGTTAATCTAGTTTTAATTCGACGTATAGAACCAAATTCTTTTTTTTTCAAAACATCTCATAAGGCCATGCCATTATTTACGATGGATCAAAGAGCTGAAAACACTATACATCATCTATGCTCAAAATTAAAAGCTCTTAAGTATAGTATGTACGAGTGTAGTGACTAATATAATTGTGTGTGTGTGTATATAACACAATACTATTATAAATTAATCGACATATAAAATCATGTCCAAATACTCGTATAATCTTTTGTTTATGATGGACACATAGCTCGATGTCAAATAAAACGTCATAAATTTCAATGGACCATTCATTTTTATGCAAAACTTGATTCCTATTTTGTTGAGTTGAGAACATTATACACATAAAATATGGAAAATGCCATATATTTATATATCTAAATGCTCTGATACTATAAACAGAATGAAATGAATAGCTCTCGTATTTCAGTGGGTGGTTTCCATGTACTTATATGTACATTCTTAATGCATTGTTACACTTATAAATTGCACAAACGATTCAAAAAAAAAAATATTTGTATATAGACCACACCCACTTAAGCGTATACACGAGTACGTATATGTATGCTACACCTACAAAACAATACACTTATTCAAGTAACCCTGTTGGAACGGAAGTATCATTTCATTGAATCAATTGGTTTTAACAGTTACTAGATGTTTAAACCTAAGACTATATTTGAGTTTGTAAGCTTTTGTCATATTTATGTACGCGTACAAGTACTATAGTCCACTATGGTCCATTCTTATAAACATTTTTCTCTATGTTGTCATGTAAGCTTAAGTCTTTGTTAGTTCTTCTTTTTCTTTTTGTTTTGTTTGACTGAAATATCAATGATATGTATAAGTATTCCCTTCGGTATACATACATGTATAATACAAGCACATTTGAATGTGTAAGACATGATGAACAAAAGCAACAAATTTCATTACACTCTGTAAGAACACTTTTATGTGACAGAGCGCATAAACCATTTCATCACTGGTTTTGAAAATTTACAAAGCACAATGTCAAAATGTCATAAATATGCGATGACGACCGATCTAAGTATAGTTGGTACAATAAATGTACATATATGTGTACATATGTACAACACACACACACACACATCTACACGAGTACTTATATAGTACGTATCATATTACAAACACATACGTACAACATGTAGAACAAAGGACAACTGCTCAATAAAATGATGTAAATGGTATTGTAAAATTTATCGACATGGATAATACACCCAAATTCAAAAGATGGTTGGTTGGTTGGTTGGTACTTAAATAATATTTTTATTATTTTATGAATTCAATCATGCACAATTGCTCTGAAACAACAATTATCGAAATTTATAAGTTTATACCCATGGATTATGGTTACATGCAGTAAAGTGTACATAAAAACTGTTCTTGCTACTTTGTTGCACAACATTTTAATTTGATTGCTTTTGCAATGTGGTATGATGAACATTGCGTGTAAACATTGTTTCTCAGAGAATAATGACGTTAACGATTTCCATATCATTTTAATTTTAATTTTTAGCTTCTGATTAGTTTTAGGAAGAATTTTTCGATTTAATTTCAGCTTCAAATGTTTCTCTTGGCAACATTTCTGGGCTCGAAGAGTACAAATACATTATATGAATGAAATTTCTATGTTGTCACGTCATACTTTTTTGAAAGTTCATACACACATATATATAGAGCATATAACACGACACAAAGCAACGTATTGTTAATAAATGTATTAATCATAATTCCATTTTAAATGTTCACTTGACGGCAACAAGTGTGTCTCCATCATCAAAATATATCTTTTCAATATTCATTCCACTAAATATATTGTATGTATGTACGAAATCTCACACCTTGCGCTGACATCCATAACCATAAATTTTTGTTGCTACTGTATGTACTTACAAAATATTCCTTATAATGTCTTTTTTTTTGAGTAATATATGACTTCTGGTTTCTTCTGCTGATACTCGGCGCTAATCTGGATTTATCGCTTCATCTCATTGTGCCCTGCACACAAGTGTGAGGTTATATTCATTTTGGTCATGTGTTTGTAAGCACTTGAAGTAAACTTCAGAGATATAGAAAATTGTAGGTTATCTTCAGCAGTGTGGCCTCCGTTATCGATTTATAGATATCCGCTCGTCTATCTTGCTTACAGCATACTTGGCATATCATCCAAGACAACAATATTTAACGCAATCTTCTTTAATGTCGTGGATTTAATAAACTTTTAAACCACATAATTTTTTATATCGCCTTCAAAACCGATTTTGATCGTTTAAGATATAATGTAGAATGCTTCGCCAGACATCTTTGTCCTACGCTCACTTGCGCCAATTAGAAATTCCAACTGGTGACAGATTCTCCAGTACTCCAGATTTCTCCTTCAACTTGAGTTTGGATCTTCCTTTTTGTCTGCGTTCATATACACTGCGAATATAACACCTTCTTGGCTGGAGTTAGCACAGTCTCCGGATTTTGACGCAATATCTAATACGGTACGCTCTATCAACTATAAATAGGTCCAATAAACTTACATGGAATTTTTCTCTCAAAAACTTTAAGATATCTCTCAGTCGTAATGGAAAGTGTCCAGTCTTCAGTGTCATATAAAAATAATAGGCATGATTAGAGACTGGTAGAGTATACTTTTTGTTCTTCGTGAAAGAGTTCTAGTTCGGAATTGCTTCCACCTAGGACAACCACATTTGATATGCATATTAGAAATTTTCCTTTTTTTTTATTAATTCCTGCGATTCTGCCGAAAGTTACCTCTAAAATTATCGTTGGTACAACTGTTTGTCTTTTGTCGGATTTTAGATATATTGAAGTATGGGAATTTAGAACATTCTAGATAATTTGCGGATTCTGGAAGTTGTAATTTTGAATTTGGTTTTTTTCGTATGCTACACTGATTATGAATTTATTTAACAAACCGGAATAATACACTAATTTCAATACTCGTTACTTTCGTTAAAATGCATTCATATAGATTCTTTCCAATACACGATGGAGTTTAAGGCACTTAGGCAATTTGCCTACTACGCCGGGTAATATTTGTACTTTATGTTGATTCTGCCTATCACTTATAAGCACACATGTACGAGTATATACTCTATGTACATTATGTACCAATATGAAATCGCATGTATTTGCGTGTATAAAGAGTCAAAGAGCAAAAAGCATCAAACTTGTGCCTCATACTTTAATGTGCACTTTCAGTATGTTGTACATATGTACATATGTACCTACCTGAAATGGTTCGATATTTGTAATGATGAAAAAATGGGCTTCTTTCTATTGTCAGAAAATTTATTTATGGCTTTTGGATTTCCAAAAGACAGTAAGTAAGTAATATCATCGTCTCACATCCATAGAGTCGCAAAATATGTTTTCGTTGTATGTAGCTATCGTATCTACCTACCTATCAGAGAGAGAAAAATATGATTGGAATAATGTGTAAAGTTACGAATAATGTACTCGTACACATATATGTATGTGTGTATAAGTAGTATGTAATAACAAGCATACAGATGTACAGATGTGGGCTGGTATGGAATCCAATAAAAATATATATGTACCTATATATGAATTTATATATAAAACCTCTAAACCATTTACCTATTCGATATGAAATTATATGAAGATTGAGTTTTTGACCTTGATTGATTATTTACATATATATATTAGCAAGAGTATGTATTAGTTGTAAGTATCTGATTTGCGTTTTATTCGAAATTGATGAAAAGTTTATGTATCAGACAACAACAAAATACAGAAAAACATTAATTTTCTAATTTACCATTACTTTGCATACTTTTCACTTAGATGATTTTATATAGACGAATATCTTAAATTTAATGGATTTTTCGTGCGCACCTTCTCAACACTTTCTTTCATGGATATACTTTACAAGCATATTTATTACAAAAATATATTTCATATTAAAAATATTAACTTTTCAACAATATGTATTTCACTTTGATATAGTATATACGAATATTTTGTCGAATTAATACATAGAGTATTTTTTTTAACCAATCTTATACATCATTTCTCTCCTTTCTTTTAACCATTTACAACGTTCATATTTTTGTTTAATGGTCTCTTTGAAAATGTTTTAATTAAGTCAAAAATACATACTGTGTTGCATGACACGTACTTAAAATCATGTTTGATAAAAACTCAAACTTGTTACAGAACCATTATACTAATAATAAACGTCAACTGTATTTGCCATTTATGAAAACGTGCATACATACATACATGTAGGTAGTACATATATCCCTTTAGTTTGTTTTGCAAAATATTTTGTCGCTGTCATACAATTTGTATATTGCCTTGTCGTTTGTTTATCAAACTGTCTTTTCAAGAATAAAATATGAATTTGTTCATTCGCCACATGATGTCTTTGTAGCATTTTGCGTCTCATTTGTATGTTTTTATATTATAGCTGTCCAAACATTTCATGAGATTTTGAAAGTATAATTTTTTTTAATGCGATGAAATTAGTTCTGAGGGTTCTCTGCAACAAAAAAAAAAAGGTTTATTTTCCTTAACATCGTGGAAACATAAACATCTATCAAACAGTGAAACTCATGTTTAGCTACATATTGTCAAATGTTCCCAACAGACTCTGTGTCTTAACAGAACAGAATACTGTTCTGTACAGAATAGACTTCAACGATCTATCTAAACAGCGATTCTGAGCTAAGAAAGCATTACTGAAGTACGCGATATAAATCGAAATTTTTAAGCATTTTTGAAACTTACAACTAGGTTTATTCATTATCACATCACTAGGAATCGATGAGTACCCTAGAAATCATTTTTAAAATCCTTCCGAAATTTGAACAAATCTAATATTTATACATAGGTATACTAAATTGGTGTTGATGGTTTTTCCTGTCAGCTGCATAGGTTATGTTGAGTACTAATAATAAATTGCAAAACAAATTGATTATTTATTAGGTCAAAGACAAATCTATACATTGTGTCTTCTACGTATAAAGGTAGTGGATAGTTTTGGTTTAAATATTATACATCAACTATAATTAGGATTCATAATTCTTCCTACCTACAAATTTATACATTGTGTCTTCTACGGAAATGGATAGTTTAGGTTTAAATATTATATATCAACTATAATTAGGATTCATATTTCTTCCAACTAATTACGTTACAAAGATTTGTTTAAATCAATTCTTTAATTATAATTTTCTATGTTTCATGTACAAGACATTCCAACTGACTAGGAATAGTCTTTAGGGGAGAAAAGTGTATGACGAACAGTCCATCCGAAGCGGAGTTTTCACACAAAATTGATATTTTTACAATATAATAGCTGTAAAAATAAATTTTATATTTTTATCTGAGTCAAATTTTCCTTATTATATAAACACAGTGTATGAAAGAGTTTTGAGTTATAGCGATTTTTGTTAAAGCGGTCCGAACCAGAATGATGTACCTCTTTTTTGTACTTCTTGATTTGAATTTTTTCATCTGCGAAACTTCATTTACTACTTTAAATAATATGCATATTAAATAATTTGTCTTCCACATTTCTTTCGCAGATACATCTATGTGTGTCACGCACCGATGGCCCGTACATGGTGCACAATGCCGCGCGTTAAACGCTGTACACTATACATTGCGATTGGTGCATTTCTTCATCAGAGTACACGCATTTTCGATCGTACATATTATCCACTGACAATCGATTGGAGGGGTGAACCAACCGAAGTGTGTCATGTGGAGACATCACCATGGGTGCATAATTATATTGGCGAAGATGTGTATTTTACATTTTATTTTCTATTTCGTGTACTCTTTGTGCATCTGCTGCCGTGTATTTTGCTTGTCACATTGAATATATTACTGTTTCGAGCAATGCAACAGGCTCAGGAGAGACGTAAGTTGCTGTTTCGTGAGAATCGTAAAAAGGAATGCAAAAAACTACGCGAATCCAATTGTACCACACTGATGCTGATAGTTGTGGTGACGGTGTTCCTTATCGTGGAGATTCCGATTGCAGTACTCACCGCTATGCATATTGTATCATCGCTAATAATTGAATTTCTCGATTATCGTGCAGCAAATGTCTTCGTTATGTTTACAAATTTCTTTCTAGTTGTTAGTTATCCGATCAATTTTGGCATCTATTGTGGGATGTCACGTCAGTTTCGTGAGACATTCAAAGAGATCTTTCTGGGCCACATCACCACCAAGAAGGACAACTCATCAAAGTACTCGATTGTAAATGGACCACGTACATGTACCAACACCAATGAAACGGTCCTCTAGTAAATAGTGTCGCTGGTGCCGATTCCTCGCAATTGGCGCTCCGATGCCAGTGTCAAAAAAACGGCAATACATAGTGATATTATAGATGTTGTTTAAATCGTTATCTCTACGATAGGATTCTAATGTAAATATTACTACTACTACTACTACTACTAGTACTACTACTACTATTACGACATAGAATTGTATTGTAAGAAAAGTGAAAAGGGATGATAGAATTTGAAAATAGAATTTTTATTCGCGATTTACACTTTCAAACAAATCCCACCGATTCAATTCAATGTGAGATGTATAAATTAATATTATTTTACCAAAAAAAAAAATTCACAAGTGATGTACACTAGTAATGAATGGTTTAAAAAACCATTCATTACTAAACCAAATTTAATAATTGACAGTTTTATTTTTTTTTCATTTAAATTATACATTTATTATTTCATCATTTTGCATATTTCAAAAACATGTTTTGTATGAGACAATGTAACAAATGTATGTAATTATTTAGTTACCTAGTTCTAGACTGCTGGAAATCAATATTGAGTATATGTATGCTGTGTTGTAAATATAATAATTAAATTTATGTATTGTACATATAAACTACATATAAACTACCTACTAACTAATACTAATCATTATTAAGTGTGTAAGATTTATAGTCGTTAAATAGGTATATGACTATTTACATACATATTCAGAGAAAAATATTTAGTGTTTGTGTGCAAAATCAATGTTGAAGGAAAATTCAAAATTAACATCAATTAATTTTTACAAGAATATTTAATTATAATTAGCTATGAAGAATTTAATGAAATCATGATGATGGGATGAGTGAAAAACACTCATTTAAATTTGTAAACCTGATGAGCCCCACAAATGTTTGCTAATTTAAATGACTTGCATTTTTCTATAACAAACAAAAAATAAAAAACAAAGAAAAATATTAAAATTAATCTAATAAATGTTGCTTGCGTTGCAAATCAACAGAAAGAAATATATGTGCTAATTAGTATATGTATATGCATAGAATAATAGGTTTTGTAAATAATTTATGTTTAAATATTTTTTTTTAAAAATTGCTTGTAATTTAAATTTGCATTTTTTAATAAGTATATTGTTGTAATTGTAATATATAATAATAATAATAGTATGAATATGATATTAATTTATTATAATTAACATATAGCCTATAATAATTGGATAGCGTCAGGATAAAAAGAAATTCTATTATTACAACTTTTTGCAGATATTTGAAGTTTATTGAAAAAAAAACGTAATATTTAAAATGGGAAAGATTTTTTTAAAAGTTAATCACATTTAACATAATTCAATTAAAACTAGTCACAGTTGTATACGAGTGCAGTCTGAAATATCACAGTCTGGAATCGCAGTCTGGAATCACCGATTGATTGATTCATCTGCAACTCTCGTTTGCAGAATTTCTGTTCCTATGACATTAAAAAAAGTATACTGCATTTAATTATTTTTGTTTTTTTTTTTTCTCGTGGGGGCTGTAGAAACCTTTGCACGTTCCTCTCTATTCAGAGTATACTGTAAACATCATTAATATTGCAAATTAATGCAATATAATTAAGTAATTTTTTGATCAATTTTCGTTATCCACAATCACGATATTATTCTAATGCTATATAAAGTAAAACTTGTAATTAAAAGCATATCCAAAAGCTCTGTAATGAAATCTGAATATGGTGAGATGCTGTAACACTATACGCATGGTAGATGCATTCTAATATTTCCGATAGATTTAATACATACAACAATACTGGAACAATACAAGTTCGACCATGATTCTTCGGAATCTACTTTTTTTTATTTTTAGTTATTAAACAATTTAATTGAAAATACATAATGTTCACGCGGCTGTTTGCATTTGCCATCACACTTTGGCAAAAAAATAGGCGTATTGTGATGTCTTGGGCTCCATCCCGTATATTTTTTTGCAAATCATCCTACGCTTTTGAGAAAGGGATTTATTAATATAATTTCAGACTGTGCTATATATAAGTGAGACCATCCTTAAAATCAGTCTCAAACCCTATAGAATATGCGTAGCTCTTTCCTCCTGATGATATAATATGTCTTCTCTGAAGAAGTATCCAATTATCATTTAATAGTCACAAATATGATTGTGGTGCACCGAATGAATTTTAACATATCTGACTATAACCATGACTACAGTGAAGTATCTCTAAATGTTATAATACTTATATTAATTTTGATTTATTTTGAAGCTATTCAATTATTAACGACTGAAAATAATTTATGAAATAATGTTAATACAAATTATAATACATAATATTAATAATCAATTATAATGATAATAAAAAAAAGTATAATAATAAAGGAATTTACATACATGTTCATTAAGATATACATGGCATATATTTATTTTTTATTAAAATATTTCGTTAGGGCCGAATGCATGCATCATTGGTTAAATGACGGTTTAACTAATGCCACGCATTCATAGCACTCCGATTAACCAAAGCATTAAAGAAGAGAAAAATATGGCACTACTAGAATTGTAAATGCGAGTAAGTATTTAGTGGTACCTGTGAGTTTGCTAGTAAAGACATATTTTTGGTTTAAATTTACTGAACCGTAAGCAATTACTTAATATTATATATGTGTGTAAAGAAGTTTATTTTACAGTTTACAATTTCTTTAGTAAATGAAATCGTTCAACATGTTGGGGAAGTATTATAGCTATCGTTATTATTTGGACAATCGTTAAATACGCAAAACTTTGTCAATTTAAATTGCCAACTGCTACAACTAAGACTTTATAGTTATGTATAAATTATTAAAAGAAAGTTGGACTTTTAGAATAGGATTGAGACTTGAGAAAATTAACAAAACAAAATTAATTTAACTTTTTTACTGCATAACTTTAAAAATTGTATTGATATATATTTATTTCGAATGAAATATGTCTCTAAGTATGTAAAGGAAATTTAAAAAAATTATAACTTTAGAAATAACCTATATTATATCCATTCTACTTATGGTAGAAGAAATTAAATTACTCTAATATTTACCGCACTTGTTACAACCCCTAAGGTAAATATGTAAATTACTTTAACGATAACTACCCGTATATAAGAATAATAATACCCGTATATAATTTAATACTTGTACATACAGTACAGAGAATATACCTTGTATTTCAATAGCTGTCGGTGCTACTGATATATTTTGTTAACATGTTTCTTTGGCTCAATCATTATCAGTTCATTATATTCATATTAATAATGATTGCCGTTGTACTAGTGTAGCTAAAGAATAACATTTGCTTTGCAACATGGTTTATATACATATAATGTATATTGAATATTCAACATGTTGATGAATAGAATAATTGATTAATCAATATGTTTGATTAATGATTAATCACACAATACGACGACAAATTAAAAACTGATAACATTTTAGTACGAGTACATTGTTTAGTAGTTTTCATTAAATTTCGTGATTGTTATTGTAGATATTTGTAGAATTTCACGCCAGAATTTTGCGAGCAACCGCTTTAAAAAATATTTAATTTCTGAAAACATTTTTATACCATGATGGAGAGCCAATCTAGAATTATTAGAATTCCGGATGTCATTGGCTATCACATTCCCACACCATGCTTTCGCAACAAGTTCGTCATTCATAATTCTTCGAAGGAAAACATAGAACAGGGATGTTATTAATGGTAAATAAAATGGGATGCTATGGTATCACAATGAGCCGCATAACTTACCATCTATCGCTTCAAATGGTACTGAGGGAGAAACACAATACCAAACACACGATAAAATTTATATGGGAAATCTCATTCAAGTAATCCAATACATTTGCAACGGTTTAAATTATTGGTCATTGAATATGGGTACAACTACATAAGTTTTCAATTCAATGAATATACAATATATATTTATATATTGGCATAAGAAAATATCTATTGCATTTTAATAAGTACTTTTAAGAAATTCCCCAAAATTTATTCAACATAATTTGACAAAATATCAATTTTATTATCATCATTGACATTGAAAATGATTTTCGATATAAGCAAACATTACCCACACGTTAAAATAATAAGAATCAAACTCAATAAGAAACAATATAATAATAATATGTAATAATAATAATAATAATAATAATAATGTCATAATAATATCAGAAGATATGGCAGGAAAAGGTATAGCTTCCTTCCTGTATGCATTGTGTACGATATATGTTAGATGAATACTTTTCTCTTCTTAACATTACATTTTATATAAATTCGTATATACGAGCATTGTGAGGGAAGGCAAACTTTCTCGGTTATGGTAGTAATAACACTATGATGATGATAAGATGCCAATCGACGGATTGTGTCGTCAGTATATTTTCTTTATGTTGTTGGTTTGTTTTTTTATATTTTTTTTTGTTTCTGGCAACATATGCTTGTATGTACTACATAAAATTGTTCACTGTTAAAGGTGATCAACAACAATTGTTGCGGAAATTGATTGTGGTAAACTGAACGAACCTAAATCGATTTGGGAATGTTCAAAGAAAATTGAATTCCTTTCAATGAGATTTAACAGAAGTTGAATATTTTGTGAAGTATCATTCTATTCTATATGTAGGTGTATATTTGAACACACATATGAACATGTAAATAGGTAAGTATGCATTGTACATGAGTATGTGTAGGTGGAAACTAAATCAAAAATAAATTTGAAATTTTGCATATGTGTATTGTGAAAAATAAGCAAATAAACAATACAATAATTTTTACCAGATATACGTTTTTCCGTTTAAATCAATTTTATATGCATTTGTTTGTAAAATCATATCTGGAAAATAATGGCAAAGAAAGCTTTGAATATTCAATTACATATTTTAAAGCGGTGTATTATTTTTGATTTGATTCAGCAAGGCTCTATTCGTTTAGGGTGAGTATACTTTGAAGGACCCGTTCTGAAAATTTCGATGTCAAAATGAATTTCATTCTGGGCACTGAGTCACTGAAAAAGACGATGAAGTTTTGCAACTGGTGTAGCAAGACTGACGTGAAAACTCTCAGGACATAGTGGAGGCAGTAAATATCAATAGCATGATTTTAAATCGTTTAAACTAATTTGGAATCGAACCATTTCTGAAGTGGATAATCGAGGGCGATAAAAAATGGATTAAATATAAGAATATTATATGAATCAAATCATGGTCAAAGGCTGGTGGTCCACCATAAATGACATCGAAACTTCGATTGGCGCCACAAAAGATAATTCTGACTGTGTGGTGGGATTGGAAGTGTATTGTCTAATACGAGCTGCTACAACTTGGTGAAATGGATAATTCTGATCTCTACTGCTCACAACTCGACTGATTGAATTAAGCATTCAAAAGAGAGCGGCCATAATTGGTGGCCAATAGAAAATGCGTTGTGTTCCATCATGAAAAAGCCAGGCAATTGACTGCACTCTCACTTGGTGGTAAAACTTGACCGACAGAAGAGCTGTCGAAAATCACTTGGCCAAGTTTTTCGCTATAAACCACAGTAGTTCAATACCAATGGAATTACCAAACTACACAAAAAAGGGCAAAATGTTATTCATAATAATGACCCTGAATTACTTGATTCGAATTGGTTTCCTATAAAGCCAAATGTTGTTAAAAAATTAACAAAAAGACCGATAATATTTTTTATATTTCCAATATATGTGAGTACTTCATAGGTTGATCAACCACTTAAACGTATGAAGTGCGTTAAATACTGGGATACTAATTGGAAGAAATGGCCCAAAAATTATCAAAACTATCTACAAAATCATTTTGTTTGATCGAAAATTGAAAACCCGTATACTAGAAGGGGCTGTCGCAATCTCAAATGATAGTGTTTGGAAGGTCTTTCATGAATATTGGGGCATATGTATCACCACCGAACAATCAGAAATCATCATCTACACTAGAAAATTAATCATCATCCACTTTAATAGCTAGATTTGATACCCTGTGATCTCTTCTTGTTTCGTGTTACGAATGAAGACGGCGAAGAGCAAATCAATGCGTATATTGAGAACTTTTCCAATTACTTGGTAATTGGGATACGAATTGCCGTTATATCCAGCATAAGTATTCAGCAGATTTAACGTATAATACTTAAAGTATTAAAAAATTAGACGTTAGACTAAAGGCGTCGATTCAAAAGAAAAGTATTTGAATGTTGAGATAAATATAAACACTAAAAAATTTATATTCCCTTTGCTAACTTTCGTTAATTGAACTCCTCAATGTACTCTCGTATAAGCGTAATTTCGTAATGCCAAAATTCATCTTGAACGTATTATATATTATTACACACTGATGGCCTTTGCTCGTTTATAGATCCATTTTACGCTGTACCATTTATCACACACTATGCTCTCTTCAGCATGTTATATTTTTGGCATGCTATCTATTTTCATGGTAATATGTAGTTAAATAGTAATAAAAATAAGAAAATTTAAAAATGCATAGTAAATATTATTTTTCCAAATTTTGGCAACTAATCATAGTCATGTGAAGGAAATAATTAAGATGAGTATTATTTAATATTAAATATTATATTTAGTTCAACAAGTTAGATTGGATACCATCAAAATCAGTAATTTTATGATTTAGCGAAAAATTGCTATTATTTATTATGCAATATAAGCCATTAGCTAATTGAAACAGAGGTCGACCACGATTAGTTGACAGAATAGAAGGGGATGCTATAGCAATTGGTGCGAGAAACTGGAGAACCCTATCGAAAAACAAGGAAGAATGGAGGATTTTAGTAGAGAAAGCCAAAACCCACACCGGGTTGTAGTGCTGAACGATGATGATGATGAAAAAATTGCTTTATGCCTTTGTATTATATGAATGAGATTAGTAAATACACAACAAATCAGAAATGTTTGTAAAAAACTTACACTAAGCTTCCATGTGTAACTCTTGGGTAAGTATTCCTTACTACAAACGATATTTCTTTGAATTTAGTCAATTCCTTATTGTGATATTTTCTTCTATTTCCAATTAGACCACCTCAACTTAAATTATTAACATCTGAAACTAAATATTGAAATGATTAGATTGAGAAATCTTAGTTACATTAAATTTCATTGTGATGTTGAATGGCAAAACAACTTTTGTTTCAGATGAAATTTGCTGATATAAACTTTCTAATAGAAGAAGGAGAAGGATTACTAATAAAACTTTCTAACAAATAATATCTAAGTATTTAATTAAGCATTACTTAAAGCATGTAAGTATGTGTATTTCAATAAATATGTATTTAAAAGTAAGTATTTTATATATAAGAAGTAGAAATTGTATCCCATGATATATTTCAATCTTATTTGGTTTTTGATGTTTGGTTTTGTTTTTTTAATGAAATACAATACTTTCATAACATTATTCGATTTTTGGAAAAACAATGGTTATATTCACATATATGTATTTATACGTAAACGAAATTATTTTGAGATACTCAACAATACATATTCATAATTACATACAGATATTCATACTAGACTGCTGCACGAGTATGTATATTTGCATATATGACAAGGTTCATATATTTTCTAATAAACCGAATGAGTGAAGGCATTGTAGTCTTCGAATAGGTACAAAAGGATAGGGGTCAACCAAAACGAAATAATTCATGTATTCAAATATATATTGGCCGCTGAATTAGTTGCATTCTATGCAGATGACTGCATTATTTTGGCCACAGGTCATGACATCGGGTCGTTCTGCAGCAGCATCAATAGCTATATTTTCGATTTATCTTGATTTTCTAGATAGAGAATTCTTATACTGTCACTTGAAAAGTCTCCTGCGACACTCTTTACAACTTGGACGAAAAAAGTGGGAACAGCGCTCAATATTATATCATGGATGGCAATGTCATACACACTGTCAATAATCCCAAATATATCTCCCAAAAATTATAAAAGCGTAACGATGTGCTGAAGCCTCTTGCAGTTACGGATTGGGGTAAGGATAAAAAGACGCTGCTTGGCACATGCAAAGCGATCGGGAGATTGGTTTTGAACTACGCCTACCCCGTTTGAACGGCGCAATTGGTAACACTCACCTGCGACTTGTCACAGCGTGCTATAAAATGGCACATGAGGATCATCTCCACCAATCAAACCCTAACAAAGTAGTTCCTGTTAACGTGCCATCTTCCTGATCACTCTAATCATAGTCCAGCGACAAACAAAATTAAACAACACGTCACAGGCCTTGAGCATTCATCTCGAATGATGGCGCTGAAGAGCATACATCAAAACGATGTTGCATTCGCCATTGAAGAGCACACCAACAATATTGTCACCAATGGCCGCCCCGCACCCATTGTCGTCGCTGAGCTGAACCTCCTCGGGAGTACCAGAACGAAGCTTTCCTTGTTATGATCACGATGGTACAAGAAGCTCACAGTCTGCATGACACCAGACATCTGTTTACATGCCCAGCAAGACCCACCTCTCTCTTTCCTTCTTCCTTGTGGACGCACCCGGTCGAAGCAGCCTCCTATTTGAACTTAAGCCCTGAGCTTGATCACACGATCGCAGACATCAACAACAACAACAACAACAATACAGTGTGTGTAAATTTTTCTCTCGAATGGTACCCACCTGTCGGCAAGCAATTGGCAATTCTTCCGGCAGTAACAATTTGGAAGAGAAGCTCGGCCAACGAACTATTCGGGGATTTAAGTGCCACATATTTATTTATTTTTTGAATAAAACTTGTTCCTCAGTTTGCAAATAGTGTTTCCTGCGAAAGGTCTTTTTTTGACAAATTGACACCAAAGCAGTATGTTTGTTGTTTTTTCACGATTTCTCAACATCTAATTATAGGTACATAGGTCATGTATACATTAAAGCTTATCTTAAATTATGATTGTTTCATGAATCTGTTGATTTTCGAATAATTTGTCACCTTCTCGAATATCGACTACCGAATAGTAACAAATATTGTCTTGTGGGTGCCGTAGCTCAGTGGTTAGTGTGTTCGCCTTCTGACCTGTAGGTCGTGGTTCAATCCCCGGCTGATGCATAACAAATTTAATATCGATAAGATTTTTCTTTCGAATGGTACCCACCTGTCGGCAAGCAATTGGCAATTCTTCCGACAGTAGCAACTTGCCATGAAAAAGCTTCTAAAAGAACTCTGTGACAAAGCTCAGAAAAAGTGATGTCACAAGTGTTCTGCCGTTCGGAACCGGCTAAAATAAGTAGGTCCCTTCTAATACTGTCCAAATTTAAGACGCACAACAGTAATGGAAGAGAAAGCTCGGCCAATGAGCCCTTTGGGGCTTTAAGTGCCACATATATATATATATATATATATATATATATATATATATATATATATATATATATATATATATATATATATATATATATATATATATATATATATATATATATATATATATATTGTCTTGTTATAATTGAATAGTGCTTGATTGGTACATGTAGCTTAGCTTTATTCGTTTGGATGCCGATATTCTTCGAATCAAGTGTGCTTGTGCAGCACAGAAATATGTATTGAAAGTTAATACACTGGTGAATGCCTAAAGTTCTGATAGTCTCCTAGCTTGCTTAGCTTTAATTACAGCTCAATTCATATGCATGTGGATATGAAAACAATGCAAACAAAAGCACTCACATATCATATATGCATGCATGTATATGTACCTTATGTATATATAACATACATATCCATATTCTATTGAAAATGTTCTTAAAGCTATACGAAATTCACAAGATGTAATCTCCACCGTAGACAATTTGTATATCTCTCTATTTTCTCCTTTGTTTGTGTATTAGTGTATTGTATGGATAATGAACAATATCAGTACAGAGTCATTGGTGTTTCACTGATGACATTGCCACTTATCATCGATTTCCATCTTGGCAAATGCAAATATTTCTGCTAGTATGTAGGAGTTTGATTTTTTTTTTGCTTGCGTTTTTATTTTAGGATGTCCATGATGTGGATGTAAAATGAATGACGCATCTATGATGTTGTAGATATGTATATTCATACAATATAAGTGTTGATTACAATTGTCCAAAAAATTGTATGGATAAACCCTTTTGAATTATGACTTTGAAATTGTATTATTTGAAAGGGATTTTCTAATCAATTACGCTATCTAAATTATGATTACCTGAATGTTGTAAGGCAATAATTCAAAATTTTTTTTCAATTTGTGAAACTTGATAGCACAATATATGAATAAATATTCCTTCGAAAATAGAATACTTAGCCCATAAAATTATAGTATGTCCGATCTATTTCATCGCTTCATGTGTAAAGTACTATATAGTGGAGACAGTATTAGAGCTAAGACTTACTGAATGTATCATTCAACAACATACTTTTGTATGGGTTTCATTCGATTACCATCATTCAAGAACTCTTATTCTCCAATTTTCAGCTTGATCGCTCTATAATTATTATAGTTTTGGTGCAAATTGATTATTATCTAGACAGATCTAATATATAGTCCATGGTACATGTACGTACATACATATATACATATATAGATATGTAAGTCAGCCACAATATGAAAATGATTCTGATCGCATGTCAATTCAATTAACAGAATGCCTATACATAGATATGTATGTACTACATAAGGTAGTACTATATACTGTATATCAATGTGAATGATGGACTAACAAAACTTGCAAAATAATAATACTATGTGGTTTCCATCATGTCTATGTGGGTTTGGTTTTGAATATATATGTTCATATGTGTGGTGGCTGGTTTGTGTGCAACATACATATGCTGTCTTCTCTTTATGGTTAGTGGTTCTACTACGTATACATATGTATATAAATATTTCTTATAAAATATCTGGTATACAAATATTCTTTTACAATGCATGCAATGGAAATAAACGTCTTGAACAAATAAGCAGTTTAACAGTAGTTAAACAAATTAAATACAATTTTTATGTCCGGAAATGTATTGTTGTTTATGTAGTTAAAAAACAAACTATTTATAATCCTATGAAACAGCCTGAAAGAGCGCTAACTGGCTCTATGTCGAGAATGGACAAAGATTCACAAAGGGTTATTAAATCGAAAGCAATAATATATATGTATAAGGAATATCATATGCGATTCTACTCTCAGACAAGCGGCCAGAGGAAGGTATGATTAGTTCTCATACATTCTTCAAGTATCGTTTAATTGGTGCCATAAGTTCAGAATACATAAATTGTCCATATGGAATATGTAAGAGCATTTATATGTATGTTGCCTGTATTACGCCCTTCTTCTATGTATATATAAAATTTATACTATTTTATATACCTCTTCTCGTTGAGTAGGTGCACAAACTGATTGGGTGTGCCACATCAAAATATTTAGCGGTGGTTTTCGGTTGTTTATTTCATATTCCATCGGCAAGAATACTTTGTGGATAGTATGTGACCACATTTGTGAATGTTCTCAAAATAACCGTGTAAACGAATGTCACAAATGAAATGATGGTCTGATGGTAAAGTAATAATAAATACATGCATATTATGTAACGTATAACACCACATTGTATCCTTCATTTTTGACACTTTTTCGTGTTGTTTACAGAACACTTAAACACTTCACTATGAAGGTATTACAATATGAATGAACGGCAAAAGGAAAGGAAAACTATATAACAACAACAACATGAACAACAACAACAACAACAACAACAATAGGCACAGCAACAATAAATGAATGTCATCAGCACGAACTGCTATTATATTCTATTATTGTTATTTACATCGAAATAAAATGGCATAAAATCCACCACCACAAAAGCAGCACACACTCCTGAAGCACTTACATACTATTTAGTTTACCTACTCTTAAGCCTGTCATATGCAATACTATACGAGTAGGTGTACCTACATATATATTTTATTGTTTATGGCACCAAGTAAAATTTTACTTTCGTTGAGAAATTTTATTAGTGTAATTTAAGCACACTTTTCATACGTGACTATTCTCATAAATTCAATATATTATTATTGTATTACATTTTTACCAATCCTGGATGTATTGTGTATTATCATTTTTATTTACATATTAAAATTATTGAAAAAACAATAACAATTTTCTAAATTGGTGATTATTTCAAAATTGTTTTTTTTTTAAACCAATTTATAGATGGATTGTACTAAAAACGGAACTGCATCATTCGTTTACTCTTAGCGAAATTGATAAAGTGACAGGGGAACAGGACGGCTACACCTACATAACCGGTTTTATATAATCTTTTAAGTCTAAGTTTTTTTTTGTAATAAAAAGAAATATATCTTCATTCATTTTGTAATAAAACTTTAACCAGAAATTATTATTTTAATTTATTCAGTTTTTTTTAATCTATCTCCTTAAATATTTTGCGCACAACATATTTTTTAAAGCATGACATTTTCAGTTCTTTGTAACTTTACCATTCTTCTCTAAGTCCGTTTGACAATAATCCAATATCTCTCTATGGGAAAATGATTTGATCATTTGAACTCTGCTTGTAAGCTTCGGCGGATGTAGGGCTCTTACTGAAACAACAACTGTGACAACAAGAGTTTCATGCCAAATTTTTTCGTTACAGTTTTAACTCTCTGTTTTGTTTAAAATTGGGTATATGGCAATGTTATTGAGTCTATTTTAATATTGCTTTTATTGTCTATTATAAAAAATAAATAAATAAATATGTGGCACTTAAAGCCCCAAAGGGCTCATTGGCAGAGCTTCTCTTCTATTACTGTTGTGCGTCTTTAATTTTGGACAGTATTAGAATGGACCTACTTATTTTAGCCGGTTCCGAACGGCAGAACACTTGTGACATCACTTTTTCTGAGCTTTGTCACAGAGTTCTTTTTAGAAGCTTTTTCATGGAAAGTTGTTACTGTCGGAAGAATTGCCAATTGCTTGCCGACAGGTGGGTACCATTCGAAAGAAAAATCTTTTCGATATAAAATTTGTTATGCATCAGCCGGGTATTGAACCACGACCTACAGATCAGAAGGCGAACACACTAACCACTGAGCTACGGCACCCTATAATTGTCTATTATAAGGTTTGGTAAAAAGAAATCTATTATTTTTCCAATATATGGCTTTAGTAATCTGTAGCTCGCGTTGTAGAAGTGCGATCGGGTTACACTTGTGTTTTGTGATTGCTTCACTCAGTATTGTTTGAGCACGCGTTAAAGATGTACACTAGTAAAGAGAAAATACGCCATATTTTACAGTTTTTCCTCGGTAAAGGCGAAAACGCATGCCAGACGTCTGCGTTTTCTGTAACAACGGACTGTAACAGCCAATAACGTACAATTTTGGTTTCGTCGCTTCCGTTCCGGTAATTTTGATGTCAAAGATGCATCGCGCTCTGGAAGGCCAATTGCCGAAAATATTGATAAAATAATGGAAATCGTCGAGTCTGACCGTAATTTAAGCATTGTTTCTATTGCTCATGAGTTAAACATTGCACAAAAAACGATGTAGAACCATTTAAAAAAAGCTGGATATAAAAAGAAGCTCGATGTATTGGTGCCACACGAGTTAACGCAAAAAAAAGCTCATGGACCGAATTTCCATCCGCAAATTGCAACAAAATCGGTCCATATCTGAAGCGGATGGTTACTGGTGATAAAAAGTGGGTCTCTTAGGACAACGTCAAGCGAAAACAGTTGTGATCGAATAGCGATGAGCCGGCACAAACGGTGGCCAAGCCAGGATTGACGGTCAGGAAAGTTTTGCTATGTGTTTGGTGGGATACGCAGGGAATCATCTACCATAAGCTGCTCCCCTACGACCAAACTCTTAATTCGGACCTGTACTGTCAACAATTGGACCGTCTGAAGGAAGCAATCGACAAGAAACGGCCAACCTTGGCGAATAGGAGAGGAATTGTGTTCCATCCGGACAACGCCAGGCCAAACACATCGATAGTGACTCGCCAGAAGCTCCGTGAGCTTGGTTGGGAGGTGCTTATGCGTCCACCTTATAGTCCGGACCTGGCACCAAGTTATTTCTACCTGTTTCTGTCTATGGCGAATGATTTTGCTAGTGAAAAATTCGCCTCAAGAGAAGCGTGTGAAAATCGACTGTCCCATTTTTTTGCCAAGAGGGACGAGAATTTCTATGAGAGTGGCATTGTGAAATTAGCGTCAAAATGGCAACAAGTTATCGAACAAAACGGTATATATTTGACCTAAATCGGATCATTCTAACTATGCTAAATAAAACTTTCAATTTAATGCGAAAATAATGTATTTCTTTTTACTAGACCTAATATATATACACCAACATCTTGAAAAAACAATCGGCAATGCTTTTTTGAATATTTTTGGGACATAAAACTATACTAAGCTCGCTATTATTTATAGTTCGTGTCGTACTTTTGTCTTACACTTCACCGACGGATATACAAATATTATTTAATCATCAGTTTCTAGTTTCAAATGAAGCAATTTTATTAAATTTTATATAGTAACATAAAAAATATATTCTATTAAAAAAGTTTGTTTTTGCAATATAAAGCTCAAATGTGTTTGCTGGATGCCTTGAAACAGGTCAAGCATATTCTGATGCAGAATTAAAACATACAAGATTTTATTTCTTCAACAAATTCTTTGTAAAATATTTAGTTTGACTTTCGTTTAAGAAGATTGTTGACTAGATGGCAAATGATACATAAAGAATTTAAGTTTACATCGTAAAACCTAAGAGTTGCGAAAGATGAAACAAACTCTTTCCATAATATGTATTTACGGTTATTTCTTTTTGAAAGCTTTAAACTTTTTACTTTTTTAGTTTATAAGTCAGTGATTGAAATTTTCTGATGATTTAAAGTAAAAAAAAAAAATGATTACTATTAAAATCATATACACACACGTAGGAAGGCCACATAGAATTACGTACGTGAATTTTTGTAAAAGTTGCTTTAAATTAAACATTTTTGACTTTACTATCTTGCACCTGTTTCTTAATGCAACGACAACAACAGCCAAGTTGTGGAGTTAGTTGATTTGTGATGATG
Source organism: Megamerina dolium (assembly GCA_963854835.1). Classification (NCBI taxonomy): domain Eukaryota; kingdom Metazoa; phylum Arthropoda; class Insecta; order Diptera; family Megamerinidae; genus Megamerina; species Megamerina dolium. Next base: position 46,352,719 of record OY978527.1, read on the forward strand.
GCCCTCTTTGAATATCTGTTTTCAATGGTGTCCATTCGAAACATTTTCTCTTTATCTACACAATGCATTTTGCGCAATGACATTGCACTGCAAGCAGCTGTTGTTCTGCATTGAAGTGTAGTATAGAAAAGAAACGCTACTTAGAATAAGGCATAATAAGGATGTAGGTAAGATAAAAAACAAATACTTTGGTCAACATCGAATACAAAATGTAGTATTTTATATTACTAGAGACATGAAAACTTTAAGTTGTAAGTTAAGTGTGTACATACTACTTCTTACGGACTCAATAGAAAGCAAACAATGAAAAATTAGCAGTTGCTAATAACACATGTTTTGTAAAGGTTATGTGTGCTATAGATTTACGACAAAATTTATTAGCAATTTCCTCTGTTTCATAAATGCAATGAAATCATAAATTGAAGATTGCCTTTAAAAGAAATTGAAAAAGAATAAATACAATCAATCGGCTAATTAAAGAAGTTAAAGGAGTTATCGTCAGGTTAAACAAATTGGTAAAACCACGTCGGTTGATATCCGCAGCTAAATAGTTAGTGAAATACTGTCCATGGTGTCACTGATGAAAATCTCGGCTCAATCAACTCAAAAGTACTTTTGAAGAGACACAAAAAATTTTCTCTTTAAGAAGGTAATGATTTATTGGTAAATCGTACTACTCCCATTTAACAACCATAACTTAGAGTTGTTAGAGCCAACTATATACATTAGTATTAATAACACAGCCACATGAAAATGTCTTGTCTAAGCCTTAGGTCATCCATAGACTCAAAAAGGGTGCTGAAAGTGAACGTTAGGTACGAGTGGAAGCTGAAGCATTAGTTAAAATGTCTAGAATTCAGTGTTGAAAATGCCTTATTTCACAGGAAACCACCAGGCTCAGAATCAACATATTCTTGGACGGAGCATGTCTTGTCCAAGTCTTAGGTCATCCATAGCCTCAAAAAGGTGATGAACGTGAAGGTTAAGTAAGGTATGATTGGAAGATGAAGCATTAGTTAAAATATTTACAATCCAGTGTTGAAAATGCCTTGATACACAGGAACCACCGGGCTCAGAATCAACATTTTCTTGGACGGAGCATATTGTTGCATCCACAAGATATAAATAATTATTGTTATTGTCGTATATCATAATGGAATGTGTTCAAGAATCTGCACAATAGGTTAGGTTAGGTTATGTGGTTGCCCTCTTTCTGAGAGGACACACTTAGGCCAGAAAGGCCCATTGTGATACCACCGAGCTTCTCGTCTAATACTTTTGTGCGTGTTAAATTTGGACAGCATTAGAAGGACCTACTTATATTAGCCGGTTCCGAACGGCAGAACTCTTGTGACATCACTTTAACTTTGTTTTGTTACAGAGCTCTTTTAAGAAGCATTTTTGGCAAATTGTTACTACCGGAAAAATTGCCAATTCTTGCCGACAGGTGGATACCGTTCGAAAGAAAAATCTTTTCGATATAGAATTTTGTTATGCTTCAGCCGGGGATTGAACCCACGACCTACAGATAAGAAGGCCAACACACTATAAGTACAATACAATAAGTAAGAAATGAAATATCTACCTTCTAAATAATGCCTCAATAGACTATGTGTAGGGTAAATAAAACGTCACATTTTATTAACTTGTGTGCAAATTGAGCTAACAGCATAATGGCAAGATTCTCTCCAATTCTGCTTCCATAAATTATTCAGTAAATTAAATATATCAAAAGCGTAATTTTCTCTATAAAAAAAATTATTATTAAGAAATTATTTGCACAATTAACAGAGACTCGTTGAGAAAAAATATTGTATTAAATCAGAAGCAGGTGGCTTTCTTTTAGTTTTGAGTACAAATACAACTATCGCAAATCTCTGCAACATTTTGAAGAATATTTGAAAATATTTTACAAGTACTTACGAGAGTTGTGCTTGAATATAAAGCAAATATACATATATCTGTACCCATACGTAGTATGGAATAATAGAAAAGAATAATAGTGAAATGAGACGATCACTCTTCTCTTTCGTCAATGTTAAATGGCAAAGGCAATAAGAATAATAAAATCAATTACGTATGAAAGATTAAAGAAACATCAATACATTCATCCTTATCGAAGTATCTACATTATTTTTTAAACAAATATATATATATATATGTATATAATATATATTGGCATCACAGTAAAATGGTGTGTAAACAATAAATGCGTGTACTATATATTAGGGAGAGCAAACATTTTTGAGCGAAAAAAACAAAAAAAAGCATTTGTTAAATGATTTTTCGTACACATGATTCCATTTGGGGGTTTTCAACATTAGCCTTAGGTTCATACGCTACTTGTAACAATATAAAATGTTATGTGAAGCAATGTTTAAAAAATAATATGACCTCCTTAATCTATATATGTATATACATACATATGTATATTGGTGAGTACTTTACGAAGCCGTCACCTTATATGACATTAAACATGATTTCTTTTTTTCTTCTCATCTTTATTCAATAATAAAAATGTAATGCTGAAGTTCATGGCTTGCACATGGCTCATGGGTGTCTACCTACATACTTACGTAAGGATGGTTGGTTTGAATACCAATCTCTAGCGATTCAACTTTTGTGACACTTAATATTTTATTTAAAGACAGTACAAATCGAAATATTCATATTTAATGTATTTCAATTTAATTCAGATAAACCTACACGTTCAAGTGGTTTTGTAAAATTTTCAACTAAAAGAAATGGGCATTTTATTCTTACCGATATTCTTTCTATACGCTTTCAATAGATTTTCTTTTGTAAATTTGATTTGTAAACATACATACATACATATTTGATACAATATATTGAACACAATTTTCAATTGCTATTTAACACTTGACTAAACAACGGGAATTGTCGTTTCATACCTTCACACTACTCGACTTGGTAGGCGGAACTGGATTGTTTTAATCTGGTTTGCAGTTTAACTCACGTAAAATTCGACTATAGTATTTAATGCAGGAAACAATCATTGGAATGAATTTTGTAGAATTTTAAAACTGAAGTTTTTTTTCAGAATCGTTTTTTATTTAAATGACCATGAAAATACGTACATATTTTCGAATAATAATAAGGAAACCATTACATATTTATGCCCAATTAGAATTGAATAAAAGAAGAACAAGCTTCTTTTCAGATGTTTTTGGGTCCATTTTGTATGGGAAGGTCCTCAAAGGGATGGGTATAGGCAATTGGTATTTTTAGGTGAAATGCTGAAAAACAAAAATTAGTGGTAATCGGTGATATCGCATGTTGCGATAAAATGTTCAGAAGGGAAAAAACTAATTAATTAAATTTCACTTCTCTAGGGGCCACCCGCCAGCAATTCTGAGTTTATTTGTAGATTTTCAGATGCTTTTGTGTATATTTCCTCGTGTGCACCCATAAGGGGAATATACGGGGGATAAGTCTGTTCATGAGGAATACGAAATAAATTCGGGTTGATTATAAACCTCACAGAGGGTAGGTACAATCTGGAAAAATTCTTAAATGGAAAAGTCGAATTGCATAAAATGCACAATTCTTTTTTGTCCGAATGTCGCCATTTTTCAATGCTTTGCTAAATAGCTTTTTTATAGAAAATTGTTTCCTATTGAACGAATTGGTAATCAATTTAAAACTATTAAGAGCAACAATGCTTATTGCTGATTTTTAAAAAAGATTGCCAAAAACATTTGTCTCAAACAATTTCAAAAACCCTATATTTCTGTATCTTCTATGCTTATATTTAAATCAAATGCTATATAAACTATTTTATATATACGGATTCTACTAACTATACTATAGCTTTACTCATACACAATTTATATGGTGGTTGGTATCTGTCTATGCTAGAACATAAATGTCGCGCACTGTCGATTAATAAATAAAAAAAATAGATATGTGGCACATAAAGCCCCAAAGGGCTCATTGGCCGAGCTTCTCTTCCATTACTGTTGTGCGTCTTAAATTTTGGACAATATTAGAAGGGACCTACTTATTTTAGCCGGTTCCGAACGGCAGAACACTTGTGACATCACTTTTTCTGAGCTTTGTGCTTCTTCTTGTTTCACCCGTTGGCAAAATTCGCAAGTTTTTGTATTTCTATGTAAGTACTTAGTACTTAAATTGGCAATAACAAAATCCCTAATAAATATAAATAACATATTTTGATAGTTGTATTATACACAAACAACGCGACCGTGTGAGTCGTTTGTTTTGTTATTTTTCTCGTTCTCGCTATATACTGCATATTATTTTCAACGATATAAACAAATTCCAATACACTAGGTAAAACAATCCCGCTAAAGAAAAAAGACCTGCTGATCCCGAAATTTTTTCTCAAATAGAATTTTGAGAAAAGAAAAGAAAATAATTGTTACGCAATATATGTTATCGCTTGCTATTCAAGTTTAATTACGATTTTGAAATGCAATAAAGCGCGTGCCCTGATTTTAACCCGAATTTATCCCGAAAAATAAAAATATGTCTAACGTAAAGCGGTTTAAAGCTGTTGTGGAGGAAATCCACACATTTGACTGATATTTCCAAACACTCAGTGAAGATTCCCACAGCACTTTCACATTGGATATCCAGAGAAAGGATTTCGAGACCCTGTGGAATAGTTGCAGGGCAGCATGGGAATCGATCATCTCTGCGGAGGAAGATGTAGAAGGAATAGAAGAGGTAAAGAAAGCATACCGAGAGTGCCAGGTGGCTTATACTCGGTGCCTCTCAAGCATTAACTCCATTCTCTATGACCTGACCGTTATAGTGCCTTCTCCGATCGCTGCTCATACTCCAACTACTCACAATTCCACGATTCATAATATTGAGCATGCCTTCCCCTCCATTCAATTGCCTCCATGCGATACAGCCTGCTTTTCTGGCGATTATGTGTCATGGCCAAGTTTTCGCGACATGTTTACGGCCTTATATCGCAATAACCCCCGGCTGTCGCCTTTGGAAAAATTATACCACTTGCTTCAGAAAACCCGAGGCGAAGCACATAATATCATTCAGTCTACTCCCTTGACTAATGATTGCTTCGCACTAGCATGGCACAATCTCGAGGAGAGATATGAAAACAAGAGGATTCTCGTCAACTTACAGTTGAAATCTCTTTTCAATCTCCAGGCGGTAACACAAGAAACCGGCCCAAACCTGAAACGACTACAACGTACGATAAACGACAGCATCACACATCTGACGCTGTTGAAGATTGACACCTCTCATTGAGATGCAATTTTCGTCTATTTGTGTTTGACGAAGATTCCCGACACGACTCTGTGTCTTTGGGAGCAGTCTCTGAAAAATAAACGAGAAATCCCGAAGTGGAGTGACTTCGACGCCTTTTTAACAGAACGGTATCAGACCTTGGAATCGGTCTCCGATATCAGAAGTGGTTCTCGGCAACTCAGCCAGCCACAGAATCGGCCATTTAGCCAGCCAGTGAATCGACAACCCGGCCGGTTCGACCCCCCAGGCGATCGTACAGTCCTCCAACGGCTTCCAAGAAGGTCGGCATTTATCACAACAACGTTGTGACTCGCAGATGCCCACTATGCAGAAATTCACATTCTCTTCGCTCATGTCCCGATTTCTTAAAGTTGTCAATAGAAGAACGTTACAATGTCGTCAGAAGGCACAAGCTCTGTACCAATTGTTTTGCCAATTACCACGATTTTAGTAAGTGCAAGAGATCATTTACTTGCTCATCATGCAAAAAGAAGCATCATTCCCTGCTTCATCGGTCAGAGGATTCCCATGGAGTTCATCGCGACGCAACTCTTGCGGCTAATCCCAATAAAGAGTCAACAGAACGAGTTCATCAATCGTTCGCATCCCAACTGCAACCAGCTACAAAGGAAAACCATGACACGGTTGTGGATTCTACAAGCCACCCGACACAAAAACAGGCAGTGCTACTGGGAACAGCACTGGTACAAATTCGGCACCACAACATCTCCTTCACGGCTCGAGCGCTTATCGATTCCGGTTCGGAGGCCACGTTTATGTCCGAGCGGCTGCGAAATAGGTTGCGCCTCCCTATTTCAGATGTACGTACGACAGTAACTGGCCTGAACGAGGTCGTTACAGTGCATTCATCAAAAATGTGTTCGTTGGAGATCGGATCCCCAGTTGACCCCAGCGTGACAATTAAAGTGGATGCCTTCGTGTTAACCAAGCTCACAGGAAAATTGCCTTCTTGTACTATATCTGCTAACTTACCTAAGGAACTTGCAGGCCTACGGTTAGCAGATGAAAATCTACATAAGAGTTCCCCTGTAGATCTGGTCTTAGGTGGTGATATCTACCCATCCATTCTGCAAGAAGGTATACGTAAGGGCATTCTTGGTACCCTAATAGCTCAAAATACGGTTTTTGGTTGGATTATCACTGGTCGTTATGCGAAACCCCAAGCGCATGGAACAATTTTATCTTTCTATAACGAAATTAGTCTCGATCGACAAATCTCTCGATTCTGGGAGATGGAAGAACTCCCAAGAATTACTCCCAAGTCCGCCGAAGACTTATACTGTGAAGAATATTACAAGAAAACCACATTCCGTAATAAATACGGCCGTTATGTTGTGTCATTACCCTTTAAAAAGCAGTTTCCCGAGGAGTTATCATTAGGAGAGTCGCACAATTCGGCGCAAGCTCAATTCTTTGGTAACGAAGTGCGGTTACTTAAGACCCCACAATTTAAGATCGAATATGATCGTGTTCTTAAGGAATATATCGATTTAGGGCATATGAAGAGAATTGCTCATAACGTGAATTCAGCTCCCGATTTATCGTACTACCTCCCTCATCATGCGGTGGTGAAGCCCGACAGTACGACCACGAAACTTCGTGTGGTCTTTAATGCATCTAGCCGTACCTCAAGCGGCAAAAGTCTCAATGATGTGTTATGTACTGGTCCTATACTCCAATCAGATTTAATGGTTCTGATTCTCAGATGGAGGCTTTACAGATTCGTTTTTAACGCTGACATTGAAAAGATGTATCGGCAAATTTTCGTGCATCCAAAGCACACCCCATATCAACGAATCTGTTTCCGAAAATCGCCGAATGAAGAGCTACAAACCTTTGAGTTGCAAACAGTAACATTCGGTGTGAATTGTGCGCCTTACTTGGCCATCCGAACTCTTTTGCAACTAGCAGAAGAGAATGAAGCAGCTAACCCGATTGCTTCCGACATTTTAAAACATTCTATGTACGTGGATGATGTACTCGCTGGAGCCCATACACTTTACGAAGCTATTGCCGCGCGTAATCAGTTGGCTTCGGTACTAGACACCTCAGGATTCTCGTTAAGAAAATGGACGTCAAATCATCAAAGAGTGATTGACGACCTCCCATCAGAGCATCTTTTAGACTCTGAATTCCTGAATATTTCTGATGCTAGTACAGCAAAAACCCTTGGGCTTAGATGGAATGCAGGTTCCGACTGCTTCTTCTTTTCTCCGGGCCCCCTCTCAACAAAGGCCTCATCCACTAAACGTGAGGTTCTATCGATGATTGCCAAACTATTCGATCCAGCTGGATGGTTGGCACCCAAAATTATTGTTGCAAAAATGATTGGGACAAATCTATTAAGCCACTAACGCTGCACAAATGGCAGACATTTTTGTCGGATTACCCGAATCTGGCATCCATACGCTTTCCCCGTTTTGTGGATTTCTCTCCCGACTCAAATCTTCAATTTCATGGCTTCTGCGATGCTTCGGAAAAAGCTTATGCTGCAGCAGTATATATACGTATAGAGAATTCGACTGGTGAAGTTCGTACCCATTTGTTAGCGGCAAAAACCCGTGTTGCCCCAGTTAAAACCCTATCACTACCACGTTTGGAATTGTGTGGAGCAGATCTACTAGCAAGTATGCTAGACGTTCCCGAATCCCGAAATATACTATATTTTCCTGGACTGATTCGACCATCGTGCTCTCTTGGCTTAACAAGCCGCCGTGTCACTGGACGACCTTTGTGGCGAATCGAGTTTCATCCATCGTTGAGAAGATTGGAAACTCAAATTGGTCTCATGTTTGTTCTATCGAAAATCCCGCCGATATGGCCACTCGTGGTATTACTGCTAAAGAACTTGCCAATAATGAATTATGGTGGCAAATTGGCCGAACACAAACCCAAATCCCGAATTGGTCAATGTTCCCGAAACTAAGCTGATCAAATCGCATTTCGTTAGATTAGCTGAAAGCGATGATATTTTAGATCGGGTTTCCGCTCTCCCACGTGCGCTTCGCGTAATATCATATATATTGCGATTTTATCACAATTGTCAGCCATCTAAACGAGGCCAATATTGTTTTAATTCCCTGAGCATTTCATCTGAAGAAATAACTTCCACCCGCAATAAACTCATTGTATTATGCCAAATGCGACATTTTTCCCATGAATATGCTGATTTGTCCAAAAAGATCGCAATTCCACGAAAGAGTGAACTACTCCCGCTTAATCCGTTTCTCGACTCAAGTGGAATAATGCGAATGAATGGACGATTGGTTCATTCCCCGGCTCTCTCTTACAGAGAGAGATACCCTATAATTCTCCCATATGCTGGACGTTTTACTCGATTATTGCTCGAGTTTGTGCATTTGGTCTCCATGCACAGCGCTAATCAGCTGCTTTTGCGTCTAATCCGATTAGAGTATTGGGTTCCAAAATTAAAGAACCTAGTGAAGACTACGGTACACAAGTGCAAAGTATGTGTACTTGAGAATCAAAAGCATTATTCACAGATAATGGCCGCGTTGCCACCCGAACGTACCTCCCTCTCAAGACCCTTTGCTACGACTGGTGTGGATTTCGCCGGACCGTTTGATATTAAGGCATACATTGGTCGCGCATGCCGTATCACAAAGGGCTATGTTTGCGTATTCGTGTGTTTTGCCACGAAAGCAATACATTTGGAAGCAACGAGTGACATGACCACGCCTACATTTCTTGCGGCATTTACCCGTTTCTTTTTCCGTCGTGGATGTCCGTCGACATTATTTTCCGACAACGGAACTTCCTTCGTTGGTGCTTCTCGTGCTATACGAGCTGAGAACGAAAAATTTCTACGTAACATACGTGAGCACGTAGAATCTTCCCATAGCCATCAGGATTTGGAATGGCGATTTATTCCTGCTGGAGCTCCCCATATGGGAGGGCTATGGGAAGCCGGTGTTAAAAGCTTCAAGGCCCATTTGAAGAAGCTTTCCCCCAATCTGAAATATACTCTTGAGGAATTTAGCACGTTACTCTCCCATGTCATGTCTCAACTCGAGGCCTATAAGTCCTATGTCTGACAACCCTGCAGACTTATCCCCCTTACACCGGGTCATTTTTTGATCGGTTCGGCTTTATTGGCACCGGCCGAGCCTGATGTCTCAGACCAACCCTTAAGTGTGGTTAATAGATGGCAACGCCTTAAGGTAATTCACCAATCCTTCTGCCTTCGGTGGAAGGAGGAGTACCTCAAGGAACTGCACAAACGCACGAAATGGCAGTCCCCAAATAATGACATTCGCATCGGCGATTTAGTAGTCATACGTAAAGAGCACTTACCTCCGAACGAATGGAGACTCGGACGAGTGCAAAAAACATATCTTGGTCCCGATTCCCATGTACGTGTCGCCGATATTCGCACCGCCATGGGAATCGTAACTCGTCCAATAGTAAAATTTGTCGCGCTTCCTATGTCCACTCCCTAAAATACACCTGTAACATGATTCTCATCCCGTTTTTTTATTTTTTTTTGTTGATCCAGTTTTCCCATGGCGCCCAAATCTAAACCCTCAAAACGACGCAGTCCTGTCTGTCCTCCTCCAGAATTTCGAGACAGATTTGAAACGCAAAAACGCCCCGATTGCCGTATATGTGATAAGGATCATCCCCTGCGTTTGTGTGCTCGTTTCTTGGCAATGTCGGTGAAAAGGAGGTCTGGTGTAGCGAAAAAATTCGGCTATTGCTTCAATTGCCTAGCATATACGCACGTGGCACGACGATGCACCAGCGTACTGCGATGCCAATTGTGTTCGGCGAAGCATCACACCCTACTGCACGAAAGAGTGCAACAACGTACCAAGAAGGCGCCAAAATCATCAAGGAAGCGCCGACCGAGCACTACTGAAGCTGCAACGGCACACTCATGCCGATGTGACCCAGCGCAGAATATCCCTGCTCCATCTACTAGTAGCTGCGCCTGCACTCAAACCAGGCCTTCTACATCAGTGATGCCGTTTAGTATGGTGCCGATATTGCCCAATGTTCCTCCGATGTACCAGTTGCTGTCGCCAAATATGTTCTTGGGCAACATATCCCGCAATTTCTTCGGGCCAACATCTGTCACTCCCTCATTCCCTCATTCAATTAGGACTTTCAAAGAATGTTTTTTTTTTTGTCTATTTAAATTATATATTTTTAATTTATATTATATTCTTCCGATTTTTCCTCTGTCTTAATGAATTACATTATTTAATTTATAACACTTCCCATTATTTTGTAATTTTTCTCTTTTTAATTTTGAATTCAATTTATATTGTTTCTCTTTTTGTTTGTAAGCTCTCCCGGCCTATAAAAATTTTGAATTTATTTTGAATTGATTTAATATTATTTCTCTTTTTCTTTATATTACTTCCTTTGCAATTTTTTAATTCATATATTTACCTTAACGTTATATATCTCTTATTTTGAGTATAATTTTAAATTTAATTTTTCTCGTATACTTTTATTTTTAAGTTACTCAGTTTTGTTTTATATATATATATTGTTGAACATCCTGGACGTGGATATTGCGTCTCTTTTGCAGAATTCCTGCAAGGGGGGCGGAATGTCTACGCCAGAACATAAATGTCGCGCACTGTCGATTAATACATTTCATTATTAACATTAAATTATAATTCTTTTGGGTTGGCAACCTATTGTAAATTTAATAAGTTATGTTTCGCTGTTTACCGCTTTTTCTCTCTCTCTCTCTCTCGCTTTCCCTAGTTCTCTTTTTTTCTTTCAGCTACTTGTTCTTTTTCTATTGTTATTAATTCTTCTAATTTTTCATCTCTCGTTTAAAAGACAGTGCGCGATTTTTTTTTTATCCGATTTTAATTTTCTACTTTGTTGTGCAATAATAAATATTATATGAAAAAAAGTATAATTATACAAAATAAACGAAACATTTTAAATATTGAAGACTTTTTACATAGAACACAACCACATTTGCATGTACACTAAGTGTAAACTAATTATTGTACTACAATTAGTAACATCAATAATTAAGAATAAAAGAAAAATTGTGTATATAAAGGAATATAATTAAAATATATAAAAGGTGTGATAAATACATGCGAAAAAATCGAAAACAAAAGAAAAACAAATTTTACAAAGTGTATCAGTGCAGTGGTTTTATCTCCAACAGCAGTGTCACCAACCAGTCATAACAACAACCGAGGCAAGGAAGACCATCAACACGCGGCCCACCGGCAATATCCCCCCTCATCTCGACAGTATCATAAAACTTAGAGTTCAAATAAGTGCTTTCTTCACAAATGTGATCTATTTACACATCAGGTCAATTACATCATACCGACTGTGAATGAACGTAATGTTTCAAAATATGCAATGATTTTTTGTTCGATTTGAAACTTATCACCAATCTATTGAAAAGTAATTATTTCCACAAATATCATATGTGCACGTGCATATCGTACGAGTATGTGTAAATTTTTTGCCCACACAAAGGCAGTGACATACCTGTGTCTGTCAGAATTGACAATTGTATTAAAAGGTTGTTCACACACATTCGTTGGCAGCAAACTTGACAATTTGACAAGCGTATAGATGACAAAGGTGTCTCAAACAATCCAAAAGCTATGACGTTGATCTTAACAGTGAAAGTTTTGTAAACTTGTGAACAACAATAGACAGTGACACAAAAATAAATTGAAAAAGATTCTCTCATTACAAAAAAATACGTATTGATGGCATTTACACATAATCTTAATCATATATGTAGGTATAAACATATTTATCATATTGAATGTTTTTGATTGATATAATTGAACATTTTTCCAATCAAAGGTGAAATTAATTTGTGGAAACAGAGATATTATATACAATGAAAATAGGCCAAAAAATAATCATATTCGTAAATAAGATATGTTCAAATTTATAGAATATGATTTTTAAAAATAATTGAGATAATATTAATTAATTTTAAAATTATTTACAGACTGCTATTGCTGACAACACAATATAACTCTGCACAATATGTCTTTCTCATAATTTTGAGTTGAACGAAAATATTATAAACGAAAAAAAATTATTTAATTATTATATGCTAAAAAAAACAAGATGTGTATATAATTAATACATATTTTAATTTATTATAATTTTTTTTATTTTACTGGTTTATAGAAACTTATAGGCAATCATAAATAATCAATGATTTTGAAATCTATTGGGTTGTGTAGTATCAAATGGTACGATGGGAAATGGAAATGTAATCGATTTTTTCTGTGTATAGACTTTCTATTTTTAATCGAAGTATGTGCCGATACTGAGACTATATCCCACTAGAATGCCCAAGTATATTGGAGATAGCTACGGCCATAAAATCGCTGAAGAGCAACAAAGCCCCAGGACAAGATAAGATATAACCGGAGTTATTAAAAGCTAATCCTGAGTTCAGTGCACATCTAATTTACCCCGTAATAAAGGACTTCTGGGACACTGGTAACCTTTATGATGAACTGAAAGAAGGGGTAATCATAAAAATCCCAAAGAAAGGAAACCTCTCAGATTGTAAGAACTGGATCGCGCAGATCATAAACAAAAGGCTCTCATCCGCAATTCAACCCGAGCACAGACAGGAACAGGCTGGCTTCAGGCCAAATCGTTCTTGCATTGACCACATAAACAGTCTCCGAGTTATCGTCGAACAATCAGTTGAATGGAGGTCCCCACTTTACCTTGTGTTCATTGACTTTCAAAAGGCGTTTGACACTATACACCACGGTGCTACCCGTAACGCTCTTGAACGCAAAGGAGTCTCATGCAAAATGATTAAATTCGTCGAGGCTCTCTTCACCGAAGCAGGTTGCCGGGTAATGCACGAACAACTTCTAGGCGGCAGAATAAAGATACTCGCAGGCGTACGGCAGGGGTGTGTATTATCACCACTGCTTTTCAACATCGTATTGGATACTACTATGAAGAATGCCACAAGACCTGAAAGTGGGATTACCTGGGACCTGCGGGGCCGTCTCGCTGACCTCGATTATGCGGATGACATTTGCCTATTATCTCATACCTACTCGGATATGGAGACGAAATTGCAACTCGTACAAGATGCCGCCGCTAAAGTCGGCTTGGCATTCAACATTCCAAAAACCAAAGCATTGCGTATAAACACCCCAAAATATGCGTGTATTCGTGATTGATGGTATCCAGCTGGAGGAGGTACGTTCTTTTTGCTATCTGGGTAGCATCATCTCGACGTCGGGTGGTTCGAGCGAAGACATCCAAAAACGCATCAAAAAAGCAATGGTATCATTCGGCACTCTACGTCCAATCTGGAATGCATCACACATCTCGCGGCTCACAAAATTGAAAATATTTAATTCCAATGTTAAACCATGCTGTTTGGTTGCGAGATGTGGAACACATCAGCGGCGGATGTAAATGCACTGCATGTCTTCATAAACCGTTGTTTACGTAAGATTCTGAAATTTATCTGGCCTAACAATATATCAAATGCTGACCTGTGGAGCAAGACGCAGTAAACGCCAGTACTCATTGAAATTCGGAAGAGGAAATGGAGCTGGATTGACCATGTTCTGCGTAGACAAAGCAAAGACCTAACAAGAAACACCATCGATTGGAACCCACAAGGCACCCGTTGACGAGGAAGGCCGGCGAATACTTGGAGAAGACTGCTGGAGTCGAAAACCCGCGCTGTGAACCTTAGCTGGAGCGAAGTTAAGAGGCTGGCACAAGACAGATCTAAATGGAGAAAATTTGTTGTGGCACTTTTGCCATTTCAGCGGTAGCTCATTTATCTCTTTGCTGCAGAAGCCTGGTTCACGGGAGTCGATGAACTTCTGGGAGGCACTTTTGGCAGCCTCTTCGGAATTAAATTTTTTTCCTACCAGGAAGTTGTCCAAATTCCTTAAGAAATGGTAGTCGGTGTCTGCAAGAGCGATTGATTATGGTGGGTGACGAAGAGCTTTCAAATTCAACTCCTGTAGTTTTGCCACAGTAATTCGTGCAGTCTATGGTCGCGCGGTAACGATCAAGAGGTTTGGGATTGATTGGTTGACCAATCTCGGCTGTTTCATTGCAAGATTCCTCATAATTTCGTCCAGTTGCATACAGTAGACATTCACCGTGATCGATTCGCCTGGTTTCATGAAGCTGTTGCTGAGTACACCGCCTCCAGACCACCAAACAGTAATGGTGGATATTTCGTTTCGGGCAATGTTTCGGTGCTTCATCTTGATACAACCACTGCGATGAATGCTTGCAATTATCGTAAAGCATCCATTTCTCATCACACGTATCAATTCGATTAAAAAATGGTTCGCTTTTGTTGCGAGCAAGGAGTGAAAAGCAAACTTCGAGGCGATAGCGTTTTTAGTCATCGTTGAACTTGTGTTGTACCGACTTGTCCAGGTTTATCACTTTGTCGATTTGAGCCAAATGGGTTTAGTATATTTGGTTGCTTAGACACCGCAAACGTCAACGATAAATCGTGTGCACTTTGGGACGGATTCGATTCAATTGTGGCTTTCAGTATGTCGTTATCCACCTTCATCTTAGACCGTCCACGAGGTTCATTAGTCAGATCGCGATATGCGTCTGGTATTATAATTTTACTGCAGACCAAATATTCTCTATTTTGTAACAATTAGGAATACAACTTAGGAATAACTGTTTTCCTAATTTTAGTAATTTTTAGTCTCTCCGAATTCACAGTAAAACCTTTCTCAATGAAAAGCTTGAATTCAAAATTGATACTTTGGTTTGATTTGCAGAGATTCATTGCTTCAAACATTGTGTGCTCTTGCAAAGACCTCTTCAAAATCTGATTGGCAGTAGAGTGTAAATTTTATATTGAAATAGCACACACAAAATATGAGAGTTCACATATATCCGATTTTTATTTAACCTAAAATCTTTATGGGGCTTTCTGAATTACTCAATTGTTTAATTTAAGTATCATCATACATTTTTTCTAGTTTCACTTTTCACTTTTGATGATCATATTGAAATTGTTAGAAATATTCGTAGAATATTTGTTTCAATTTAAAAGCCAGTGAGGGCGGTAAAGTAATTAAAATACAGTCTACTTTAAAAGTAAATTTCCAATAAATCTCCCACATAAAATCGTATAAAAAAATCGTTATTATTTTTAGAGTCTTTTCATACACATACACACAAAGGATGTATTCGCTATTCTAATTAGTCAAAAAAGAAAAAAAAAGTATGGTTTTTATCAGTTTATACACTCTGTTTTCCCACAAGTGCGTACACACTTTTTCAACTGCTATTGCCAATAAATGTCATGTTGGACTAAAAGTCCAACATGACATTGTACCTACTATATGTGCACATATATGTACATGCATGGCTATCAAAATGTATTGTTTTTGTTATTGTGGCTGATGTCAGTAAATATGTCAAATGTCAGATGTCAATTGCAGTAGCAAGTGAAAATTCTTTAAGTAAAAAGTAAAAAAAAAAATAAAAAAAAAAGAACGAAAACCACTAGCAAATCGTATGTACATACAAGTAAATTGATTTTTGTTCGGATTTTTTATTTTATGAAAAACTCACATATATGTGTATATGTATATAGAGATATACATATATATTCATATATATATATTCATATATATATATATATATATATATATATATATATATATATATATATATATATATATATATATATATAGATATGCATGTATGTAGCCACTTAGTGAAACAAAATTTTGGAGTGCACTTAAAAGAAATGAGTAAAGAAGTGCAAAAAAAGGGTAAATATTTATTGGATTTTTTTTCATCTCAAAACATTAAATTCATGATTCTGCAATATAGCAAAGTCTATTAACCACCTTCATAGTATAGTCTATCAAAAAGTTTTCAGTTGCTCATCAAATCTTTTAATTTGTTTACAATTGCTACGATTGATGTTAAACGCTTAACTCAAAGTTTCCATTGAGTATATTGTTATATGAAATTTGCTGATTCGAGCATTCATAGTTTTCATAGTTTTCCCCATTTTGAATCTATAGAAAAATGCATGTATAGTATAAGGTATACAATGAAAACATAGTTTTGCAATAGCAAATAAATAATTGAGGAGCACTAGTCAATACAAACTATAATTCTTGCTAACATAACAAAACGTCAAAACGTAAGAATGAAGCTTAAAATGCAATGGTATAATGGAAGCGATTGGTTTGATAGCTAAAAATATGAAGCATCGTAACAATTCGACAACAGAAATCAAATTTTACAACAAACGTTTTGTTGAGTTTGCTTGTATTTACTATTGTGATATGAATGGATGTTACTTTCTGAAGGTGCAAGAAAAAGGAAAGAAAAGAAAAATTGAAATTTCATATTTGAGTTGTTATATTAGATGAATGATATTTTCATTCATTCATTTTTATTTTATTATATTTTTGGTCAAATTATAAGGTGTACTGGAAATGTGAAAGCACCAATTATATAAATATATAGGGTATAGTAAAAAGAAATATATTATTTTTGCATTAAATTGAAGGCTTTTTTAGCATAGTTAGAATGATACGATTTAGGTCGAATATGTACCGTTTTGTTCGATAATTTCATAATGCCACTCTCATAGAAACCCTTGTCCTTATTGGACGAGACAGAATCATTCGCCATAGACAGGAACAGGTAGTAATTACTTGGTGCCAGGTCCGGACTATAAGGTGGATAAATAAGAACCTCCCAACCAAACTCTCGGAGCTTCTGGCGTGTCACTATCGATGTGTGTAGCCTGTCGTTGTCCTGATGGAACACAATTCTTCTCCCATTGGCCAAGGCTGACCGCTTCTTGTCTGATTGCTTCCTTCAGACGGTCCAATTGTTGACAGTACAGGTCCAAATTAAGAGTTTGGCCGTAGGAGAGCAGCTCATAGTAGATGATTCCCTGCCAATCCCACCAAACAGACCTTCCTGACCATCCTGACCGTCAATACTGGCTTGGCCACCGTTTGTGCCGGCTCACCGCGATTCGACCACGACCGTTTTCGCTTGACGTTGTCGTAAGTCTTTTTTTTTTTTTTAACAAGCTTTTTTTATTGGATCTTTCTAAAATTACTTAGAAACTAACAATAAGTAATCAAATCTTACAAACTAAATAAAATTATGTGATATTCCCAACGTTCCATCACAATTTGTTGAGTCACGAGGTATAGCAATTTCACAGCATATTCAGTGTGTCTTTTCTTTTTAATCGACGATGCCCCGTGCTCAGCAACAATTGCCTAGCAAGGGGATTCGGATGACTGTGTAATTTTTGAATGTAGCTTCTGCAAAACATTGCAACTTCCTCAGAAATTGTGGGTACATTTAAATCTCGATGGATGTTAACGTTCCTCATATACCAAGGCGCGTTTACAATAATTCGCAGACGCTTGGATTGTATTCGCTGCAATTTTTCGATATTTGAGGGAGATGCGGTGCCCCAAAACTGAATACCATAAGTCCAGATTGGCTTCAGGATTGCTTTATATAATAGCACTTTGTACTCGAGATTCAACTTTGATCTTTTGTGTATCAGCCACCATAAGTGGGTCGTAAGTGACCCACTTTTCATCACCAGTAACCATCCGTTTCAGAAATGGATCGATTTTGAAATGATTCGATTTTTTGGGTCCATGAGGTTTTTTTATGTTAACTCGTGTGGCACCCATACATCGAGCTTCTTTTTGTATCCATCCTTATTTAAATGGTTCCAAACGATTTTTTGTGCAATATTTAGCTATAGGGGCAATAGAAACAGTGCTTATATGACTCGACGATTTCCATTATTTTATCGATATTTTCGACAGACCGTGTTGCATCTTTGACATCAAAATTACCGGAACGGAATCGACGAAACCAAAATTGCACATGATTGGCTGTTACAGTATAAGTACCATAAACGCTATTCAAATTTTAGCCGTCTGGCTTGCGTTTTCGCCTTTATAAAGAAAAACAGTAAAATATGGCGTATTTTCTCTTTACTGGTGTCCATCTTTGACGCGTGCTCAAACAATACTGAGTTAAGCAATCACGAAACTGTCTGAACGTTTATTTAGTACGAAATCCTATTTTTCTAACGCCATCTAGCGTAATCCGATCGCACTTATACAACGCGAGATACAGTTTACTAAAGCCATCTATTGGAAAAACAATGGATTACTACACCTGCAATGCAATGAATGAAAATATTTTGTTTATTTATATTGAATCTTTAATATAGGTTTTCACTATATCAGAATAAGTATAATTTTAAAATACATTTTTTGGCCAATTTATCAATAAACTTTGTGTCCTATAATTAGAACATTTTTTTAATAAAATGTATATATAACAAACACATAGAACTCCAAATACTTAGATCGATATTTATATATTGTGATTTCTGAAAGTTTTCTGTTCACACGATAAGCAAACGTATATTAATGACACAAGGCACTTGATTATGACGTTTGATATTGTATTGGGTTTTTAAATATGATACATATTCTTTCTTTTCCACTTTCATTTGCTATCATATATTTTCAGTATACAAACCCTCAATCAGACTTACAATTTATCGGCACGCACAAAACACTCGTGACTAGATCAATCCGCCGTTGAGAGTTTTATGCTCAAGGACTGTAAAATTGTAGCAAGTAGCAAGTATTGTACGAGTATGTGGCATTACAAGGGAATAAATTTCTGATTAATGGATTATCGAAATATTTTTATGAGCTACTGCAACAATACTCTGGTGATTTGGTTTTGCTACGAGTATACGTATGTACCTATTCGCTTATGTGTATGTGTGTACGCTGTTGAAAAGTATAGTACATATATAAGTATGTAAGTATATCGCTACACGTGTTGCCTTCCTTGCTTGTTACATCCATAAATACATGCTATATATATATATATATATATATATATATATATATATATATATATATTTTTTTTTTTTATACTGTTTCATAAAATTCAACTGAACTGAAACTGTGATGAAATTTATTATGTATTTTTTTTTTGTAAATATTTAAACGCACAATTATGATTTCAGTTACCATTACTATTGTTATAAATTTTATTTGAATTATTTTAAAACATTGTCGTATTGTTGTTCAAAAATAAACTTTCCGCATAACATTTATTTAAATTATTACATCATCAATGGTATACAAATAAATATGCAGGGAAAAGATTCGCAAATTGCGATAATCCGGTTTTTTTTTTGCTCAATTATTTAACTTTATACCTCCTAAAGGTGTTAAAATTCATTGTGCTCTTGCTTTTCTTAACGCATATAGGTATAAAATGAACCACATTAGCCAGATGAGACAACGAATTAATTACGAAAATTATATTTTATTATTTTCTTATATATTGCTCAAGTTGCCCTTTTTATGAAAGGCAAAATGGAAATGTAGTAAAATGTTTTATTGTTTATCTTGTGATTTAATGCGTCCTTTACGAAGTTATTGTTAACGAAAGGCAAATTAAAGTATAAACAGTTTTTAATTTAATTTAATTTAATTTAATTTAATTGTGTTGCCAAAGTTATGATGCCTTTTTAAGACTCATTTATTAATATATAAAAACATTGAACATTTCGCTGTGTGACTTTTTACCATTTTTTGAGAAGCTTTTGAGATGTCTCGTTCGTAGATCGACCGACCTTTCACTGCGAAAAATTGTATGTCATGCAATTTGGTGACCTCAGTAGAACCGGTCAATTTACTATTAAAAACAAAATAAGTGGTTGTCTTATGTCACTAGCTTCAGCGTATATTGTTGATGAGGCCAGCCATCGTTCTTTAGCTGCAGGAACTTCTGATGAATTGTCGAACTTGTACGAGACTCCACATTGTCTTGGTGAACACGACGATCTTATAATAGATTAGAGTTATGGACGTTTTCCCGCAAAAGATCATTTAGAATTATGATGAGAATACACCTTCAAATCAATCGTCTAGTTCCACGGAGAAAGCTCGAAACACAAAACACCATTGTAGACCACCATATCGATAGTGTAACTGAAGATAGGTGGTCTGTTTGTTTCGACCACCATTGTTATGTACAAAGCCCTGCCCAAACGAAACGAAATCTATTAATTTCATCAGCCGATGGTGACCGCGGGTGAGAAATGGGACTTATATGATAGTATTGTGTGAAAACGATTATGGTTAAAGTGTGGTGAAGCGGCTTAAATGGTAGCCAAACCAGGAATAATGGCCAGGAAAGTTTTGCTATGCGTTTAATGGGCTTGGAAAGAAAGCATCAACAAAGAGCTGTTCCCTGAAGTTCTTCATCGTAGGGCCGTTTGATTGACCAGAAACGGTTACGTCACACTCGTCTATAGTGCTATAGTGACCCGCCATATAATCTGGAAGCATGTTTGGCAATTTTTGATGGATCCACCTTATAGTCTAGATTTAGCAGAATTTTATCATTAAAAAACTTGCTCTTACTTACTTACTTACTTATGTGGCCATAACAACCGAATATCGATTTAGGCCGAAAATAACATGCTTCGCCAGCCATCTCTGTTCTTCGCTAGCTGGCGCCAGTTAGAAATTCCAAGCGCCGTCAGGTTCTCCAGTACTTGGTCTTTCCACCTGAGGTTTGGTCTTCTGCGTCGTCCTCCAGCGGGTTCCGAATATAACACCTTCTTAGCTGGAGCGTATTCTTCCATTCGCTCGACATGACCTAGCCAGCGCAGCCGCTGGATTTTGATGCGCTTTACTATGTCAATATCGGCATACAGCTCGTACAGCTCATGGTTGTACCTTATTCGGTACTCGCCACCAACGCAAATAGGTCCAAAGATCTTGCGTAGGACTTTTCTCTCGAAAACCCCAAGCATTCGCTCATCCGAGGTGGAAATTGTCAGGCTTCAGCGCCATATGTTAGGACAGGCATGATGAGAGACTTGTAGAGTGTAGTTTTCGTTCTTCGAGAGAGGGCTCGACTTCTCAATTGCTTACTCAGCCCAAAGTAGCACCTGTTAGCAAGAGTTATCCTACGCATGATCTGACTTGCTCAGTGTTAAGAATTTGGCATGAAGAGAAAATTCTGAGAATATTTGAGTCGAGTTTTTTTTTTTTGCCATAGAGCAGGGCCTTTATTAGAGAGATACATTTAAAATGACAACAACTTGCAAAACAAAGCAAATTTATAATGATTTATTTACATAACGAAAATTATTATTCTCAATGGTCACCATCATCAGGAAATTCTTTTGTCATTAAAACCTTTCCATCAAAAAGCATCTAAAACACCTACAAACAGTATGGCTTTGGCAAACTCATTTCTCAAGAGCTCTGTCATGTGCAATTGGTCAACACAAGTATAGGAAGATTTAAAATGAAGATCGGACTTGATTTACGTTGCAATTTAATTACTCAAATTGTTTTTGTTTTTGTTTTTTTTATTACTATATACTTGTCTATTGAATTATGATGCAAAAATCCAATAAAATTGTAATCTTATACGAGCATATTAAAATCAAATGAAATATAGTAGCTTACTATAAAAGTATTAAATTAAATGTTTGCTTACGTAAATTTACAAGTAATCTTATTTATCAAAAGTGCACTCCTTCCAGTGTTCCATATATCATTTACAAGTGCTGGCCATTAAAAGGATTAAATTTAGCAATTTTACTTTTAAGAAAATTGAATACATAGTTTTAGTTTTTGTTTAGAAATAAAGAAGGGCCATTAAAAGAATTGAATTTAGCAATTAACTTTTAAGCATATTGAACACATAGTCCTTTAGTCCTTTTACTGCTTTACGTAACGTACGATATAATATTTAAATTAATTTCATTTTGCTACATTTCTTTACTATCTACATAGATTACTTATGAGTATAATCGATGTTGTAAGGGTTGACAATAAGGGATATTTAAAATTGGAGAACATCTAATAATCCCATCTACAGTTCCCACATGCATCTTTTAAGACACCATTATATTTAACCATAATAATATATAAAAATTAGTTAGACTTTCATGCAATTAACTATATTATGTGTCATGCTTTGACGCTTACTTACTACTTACGATTAATCGCATATTATGTAGTGATACTCTTGAATTACATAGACAACATTCAAAGATTAAATTGTATGAAGAAGTACCTACCCTCTGAAAATATAGTGTGATAATCATTTTATTAATTTTTGGAAATTAAATACATACTTATTATATTTTAACTTGAGTGCTTAGAACATGTCGTCTCATTTAAGGCGCCATGAAATTTTAAATACTTGGTGACCGCAATATACGAAAGTGAGTATAGATGTATATACATACGAGTATGTTTGTATATTAGCTTTATTGTCAGCCTTTAATCTTTATGAATCAATTAGCAGCCTTCAGCAGCATACATATAGTATGCATGTAATTCCCATCAGCTTATTGTCAGTCGTCTGTTTTGTGAGTTCTGCCAGTTTGTCTGTTGTCGCAAACAAAAACGACAACAAACCATCATGATACATAGTGTATAATTAATTTGTATCATAAACGAAATTCGTTTAACTTGTAGCAGTAACTATGTACCTACTACTTATTTATGTAGCTGTGTGTGCAACCGTGACAGACCGTGACTGAACAGGACACTGACAAGAGACAATATTTATTCCCTATAATCATTTGATTGTCAGAGAAGCCATGACTACTAGTTATGTGTGTGGATGTATATAACCTATTAAATTAAAGAGCATGTCATGTGTTCCAATGAGCAATCATGAGCAGCATTAGAGTATATAAATTGGTACTGATATTTGAATTCTTTGTAGATATAAATATATACAAATTTTTGCGAAATTGTAATTTCATTCCAGTGTGAGCGGTCTCTATAAGGTAAATATCAGTATACAATTGTAGATAGTCAATGAAAGCTTAACATTTCCCAGAGATAAAAGGCTCCCAAGAACGTTTATTTTTGAACTCAAACATCAGAACCATTGCAACACGACTTTTCCACAGGTGACCATGCTCTCTTTTAGAAGTTTTCTCATTGCAAATTAATATATTTTCTTGCCAATAAGTGTCGACAAGTATGTACCTACCATTTGAAAAAATAAACCTTTGAAATCTCCATGTGTACATAAGTAGAACACCAACGCACTAACCACTTTAATGGAAATTATATACTGACTATTTCTAAGAGTTCAAAATTTAAACTATTTAAATTTCATATAAATACTCCACTTGTTTATTTATAAACATCTATGCATATTTTCTTAGAAACTATGCATGAAGTTGCTTAGTTCAACTGAGCTCGACAGTTAATTTATAACTACGTCATAAAAATTATAACTACAGAATATCCTCTTACGAGCTTATGGACAAGAATACATAGAAATGTATATGCAGTTTCATTTAAATACACGTATCGTAGTTGGAAGGCAACGTTTTAATACATAATATTAAATTCATAACAAGTATGAAATGATGTTTCAATGTATACGCATTAGGTTGGGTTGTTGCGAAAACAAACAAGAAAATATTTCAAATATCTACCATCCAATTAAACACACTAAAACAACCATTTTGTATTTTTTTTTTTTTCGTCTTTTACTAAAATTTTGCATTCTCATTTCGATACGGAGGCGAAGAGCTGCTCACCAGCATGCACCAGATCATAAGCAAAATATGATTGGATGAAAGCATGCCCGATGATTGGAGGCTCAGTGTTCTTTGTCCCCCATAAAAGAAAGGAGACTCCACAATTTGCTGCAACTAGCATGGTATAAGTCTTTTTACGATCGCATACAAGGTCTTAACTGCGTACTGCGTACTTGAAGCCTATGCTTAACAACCTGATTGGACCTTATCAGTGTGGCTTCAGACCTACCATCAACTAGACTTTCACGTTGCGCCAAATACTGGAGAAGGCCCAAGAGAAACAGATCGATAAACCCACTTTCGACAGTCCGATAAGGAGTTACCTCAACACAAGAATGTCTGAGTTCGGTATTCCTGTGAAGCTCATTCGTCTTTTCAAAATGACACTATATAACTTCCGTAGTGCAGTGAAAATTGAGAAGGACCTCTACCCGCCGTTTAATACCGATTCATTATTGTGCGACTTTTTCAATATTATTATGGTGAAAATAATACGAGCTGCTGATCAGCGAAATAATCTTTAACAAAAGTGTTATATTGTTAGCGCACGACGATGATATTGACATAATGAACGTGAACACGCGAGAAATAAGTGCAGCATTCTCAGAGTTGGAAAAAGACTTTCGTCGTATGGGCATTACGGTGAACGATGGCAAAACAAAGTACCTATTATCAACAAATAGAAAATCCCCCGTCTTGGACAGCACTTTACAGTTGAAAACTATGCTCTTGAAGTAGTGAAGGACTTTGTCCATCTTGGAATCAGCATTCCAACATCAGCATTGACGTCAGCCTGCAGATATTGCGAAGAATAATTTTTGCTAACAGATGCTACTTTATGCTAATTAAGCAATTGAGAAGTCGAGCCCTCTCTTTAGAAACGAAAACCAAACTCTACCAGTCTCTCATTATGCCTATCCTTACATTTGGCGCCGAAGTTAGGACAATTTTCACATCATCTGAGAGAAAGTCCAGAGTTTCGAGAGAAAAGTCCTACTCAGGATATTTGGACCTATTTGCGTTGGTGGCGAGTATTGAATAAGGTACAACCATGAGCTGTAAGAGCTGTATGACGACACTGACATAGTAAAGGGCATCAAAATTTAGCGGCTCCGCTGGCTAGGTCATATCGAGAAGAAGTGAAGGCAGATCTAACCTTCGGCGGAAAGAGCAAGTACTGGAGAACTTGACTGGGCTTGGAATTTCTAACTGGCGCCTAACTAGCGAAGAAAATATATAGCTGGCGAAGTATGTTGAATTCGACTTAAATGGAATCGCCACACAAGTAAGTAAGCAAGATTTGAATACTATTTACATATATTTTCTACTCAGGATTTATTGACATTCGAGTTCGTATTCAGTTAGTGAACCAAGAAAATCAGAGTATTGTATTTTGCATTTTAAAATTAAACTATTGAAACATTTACAATTCCACTGACTTTGCATTAGATGTGTTGTATATGTAAATTAAAAATTATGTAGTGCCGAGATGCCGTGGTGGTGTCAGGTGGTTGCAGGAAACAATTTAAATAATAGATGTCCATTTGAAACTTTTTTATCGACTCGCCCTCATGTATAAATGCTATTTATACACATGTAGTAGTGAAGTGCATGTTAGTAAAATGAAACATACCCAATTAAATTGTGACATTTGGTTAGCGATATGCCAGCAGAGATTATGTGAATGCAAAGCAAATTATTGTTGAAAATTATCGTTGCAAAAGAAAAAGTATTTATACACAACAACATGAATGTGATCTAAATAATGAAAAATAGCATTTAGTTTAATGTTGTCTTTGATAAATATAATCTACCTGAATTGTGGTTTTATCAAGAACTATTGAGCAAATATTTGTATGTGGATTAATATGGATTAACATGTAGATATATTGGAATAGAAACGCCTTCCTGAAGATTACCATATACGGGCGCACCACACACAGATTCAAATTCTTTACAACCTGAAGGACTCATTCTCAAGTAAACAAGACTTGAAGGAGGAACAAACATAATTCTTATGAGACACTCACATATGTTATATGGATGGCTCTAAAATGGATGAAGGAATGGGAACAGCAAAATGGGAAAAGGAACACGAATGCCTCTGTTTTCAAGTGAGAAAAAAATTGAAAATAGAATTTTGCATTGTTGGGTTTATCGTGGAGCTGTGGCTGAAGAAATAACACCAATTTTAATGTAAGAAAACGAAGAATAATATATAGGAATTTTATTAAAGATATGTATGGTTATTTTCTCTGGTGACTACTAGTAAGATATTTTGGAGAATATTTATCAGAACATTATGAAATTTAAATGACATTTTAAATGCCAATTTTATTCAAATTGCTTCAAGAAAACATTAAAAGGTTCTTATTAAACTAGGTGTCTAAAGGGTTTTAATGAATTATTTGCCATATATGTTCATCCACTCTTCTTCTTTCATTCAATATTCTTTATAACATTTCAATCGATTTTTGAGATAGGTACGGACATATCAATCAATTTTAAAGCAAAAAAAGAATTATATTGTGGTTAAAATTGTTCATCTGAGATTGCAATATATCGCTGATTATTTTTGCTATACAGTACAGTGTTTAAGTGCCATGAAATATACATTGAGGTGGGTCAAAACATGAAATCTGGATCATTTCAAGCTCTTTTTGAAAAAGGTTCAACCCTTAGGAGAGTCAGCCTATAAAATGAACATAAAACATATGAAAATTGATAATGAACTCAATAGTTGCCCTCACTTTTTCATCGTCAATATTTTCTCTAAATATACTTATTCTATATTTCCACGTCTTAGGAGGACTCTCCTACAAAATTGATATTTGTAGGAATTTTAGATATAAATTTAGATATAAATTTAGATATAAATATTAATATAAATATGTATTACAATGTATTCCAACTCAAGTAGCCTATACAATAATTGAAAGAATATTTCAAGCTTGTGAACTTCGATACACTAAACTTCTATATTAATAAATCAATATTGAAACAATATAATCCTAGCAACAAATGTACGAAACTATATATTTTGTAACTTGGACGTACCTTTGTACGATTTAGTACCTACATATGTTTGAACAAATTTGCCACAACGTACCGCATGTACATATATAATGGTAATTAAAATAGAAATATGTTACATTGACAAATGTGCTTACGTATATTTCTATTTAGATTTGCTCATATATTGCAATGATCATTGCATTAGTATTAATGTATCTAAGTAGTAAATGACCCCATCTCTTCAAATAACTTTCAAATTGATGGTAACACAAAGTTCTCAATGTATCCATGGTGTTGTGCACTTACTAGTACGTACTCTGTTACCATTCGCAAGGACTTACCCTTACTACTTATGTTATTTACATATATGTATGTATACAATATTATAATTTTATAACCTTTTGCTACTCGTGCATACCAAGATGTGTGTGTGTGTTTGTGTATATGTTTGTATGTATGACGATTTATAAAATTATTACTTTGCATATCAAATACCTAATTTCATTATCGTGTTCAGCTATCAGAAGTTGTATGTAGTAAAAATAGCAGTTGCATCGTTATGTCTACAAAGTGTTGCAAATGAAACGCAACATACTAGTTTTTCAACATGTTCTTATATGTATACAAATAGGTATCTATACTTATGTTGATGATTAGATATTTCTAGGTGCAAATTGTGGTATTGTTACCACAACATTCCATCATAGATATGTGCGACACTTAAATGCATTAAGGAATGTTGTAATAAAAATGGAGTATAATTACATTAAGGCACAGCCAACATTCGTGTATATTTACGTTGTTATTTTTTAGTGTCGACTCTTAGTTTAATCCAATTGAATAGAAAAAAAAGGATTGTTTAAATTTTGTTGCTGCCCTTAGATTGCAATATTTCATAATTTTACTTAAAAGAATATAGCAGTTTGCTTATGAGAATAGCGTTTTTTGCAAATCCGACTTATTTTATTTATTTATAAAGTCTAAGTTTTATATTCGATTATATAACTAATTGTTTATACCGATTACTGATTTTAGAACACATTATTTAAACTTCACAAATTCAATTCTAAAGGTGAAACTTTAAGTGATCGTCATTAGAAACAAGAAGTGAGCAAATTTACGCAACTACTATAAGAAACATGTGCGTATTTTGGTATACAATTGAGGTTGCATATGATAGTCTTCAATGAAAACCACAATAGTAATCGAAATTGTGCTCAGTCAGCGGTTAAAAGCTTTGTTGCTTGACTATACTAACAATCATAATAGTAATTGAATAACATCTCTGTTAGTCGATATATCTAATTCTATGTTTGCATGGATATATGCACGTACATATTGATTGTGGCAAGAGAATGGTAATTTAAGGGATATACTTAAATTCGATAAAGAAAAGTGCACAAAAGTGTACGAAAAAAAAATTGGAACAAGTACTGTATATGTAAGTAGTCCAAGTACTTGTAACTAGTTTTCGAATTGATTACAATGGCAATTGTGACATACATATTGTAAGTATGTACCTATCTATGTACCTATAACACAAATTAACTGATTATTAACTAGATAACACAATTTAAATTGGCACATAACAGCATTTGAAGTATGCACTGCAGTTGTCGTGCGTAGATAGACATTGCATACAGTGCATACTTACTAGTAAATCTGATATAAATTCAATATTATGTACATACTATACTAGCATTGTATAGATGAACATCCATTTTGAATGGTCCTTTTTATTCTTAGTGAATATGTAAAAAGAACATAGGATAGTTGTGCGAATATATGATGTGGTATATGGTACTTCTAAATTGACTATATGTGCATATATAGAAATCTCTTAAAAATTCATTGTGGATATTCGAAAGTGGATAAAATCAATGTAGTTATCATTTTATTGGCATCATTTTCTAATATGCATCCATAGTTAAGTTGAAGTACAGCAATAATTGAAGGTTTTGTGATTTTTTTTAGCAGCAACAAAAAATCAGTTATTTGAAAAAAGGGAAACATTGTTAGGGTTCTCTTTTATTTTATAATTTGGATAGTAAAAATTACACTTGCATAACATAATATTGGTACGAGGGTGGTCCCAGAACTACCCGACCTGACATATAGTTGGCGGCAGTAGTTTGAAAAAAAATTACTTTGGTGAAAAGTGGCAACATTATAAAATATATGCTTTAAGTTTCAAGGCGCCATGTTGTTTAGTATTTTTTTTGGAGCCATCGACAGTTAACGACCTCAGTGACTTTGTAAACATGGAAAAAATTGGTCACCGTTATGTAATTCAATACTTTCATTTGAAAGGTCTCAGTCCAACGAATATTAAAGCCGAACTAGATTCTACTCGGGGGGAGTCTGCTCCTTCGTTTACAACCATAAAATATTGGGTAGCAGAGTTTAAACGAGGTCGTACGAGCTGTCAAGACGAACACAGTAGTTGTTGACCAATTGATGTGGCTACGCTAGAAAATCCACAAAATGGTACTGGAAATCGACGGCTGAAGGTGCGTGAGCTAGGTGAAATTACAGACATTTCAAAAAGTACTACAGGTCGTATATTGACCGAAAATTTGAAGATGAAAAAGCTGTGTGCAAGATGGGTGCCGCTTTTGCTCACGATAGAACAAACACAACGTCGTGTTTCACAACGTCGTGAAGATATGGGATAATTTTTATTGCTTATCTTCAAAAAGGAAAAATAATCAACGGTGAGTATTATGCTAATTTGTTGCAGCGTTTAAGTTATGAAATTAAAGAAAAAAGGATGCATTTGGCGGAAAGAAAGTGTTGTGAGCTAGAAGGAGATTATGTTGAGAAATTAAAAAAAAATGTAATACATCAATGCATTCGTTTTAAAGTAGTCTCTTTTTATGACATACATTTTGGATAATAAATAATAGGTATATACCTATTCATACATGCATACAGATTAGGAGATCATTATGCTAGTAATGATTCAACTTCCTCATCTAAATATATATGATATTATATCAATTCCTATGAAATTAATTGCAAAGTAAAAAAAAAAGCACGAATACTTCTTATACATACATATAATTTATACTTTTGGAATACTAATTCCGATTCGCATACATTTTTCAATTATGTACGTGATTTACATTGATATAAGGCGGTCACGATTACTAGATAATTGAGAATCAGTATCATCATGCTCGTACAATAAATTTGCATGTAGTATATAGAGAAGTATATAGTGGAATATAAATAAGAATGAAAAAAATATTTTTATTATAAACTCACTAGTGCATATTTACAAGAGTAGTGAAAGTCCTTTGAAATCCTCTCAAATTGCAGTATATAGATTTCAAGTATTAATAATGAATGTTAATCAAGATGATGATGAATGCGCTAAAAATAGTTAGATACCACACTACTAAGTTCACTGGTTCAACAAAAATTAACTAAAATACTTTTAATCATAATTAAAACCTCTCAATTTCAATGAGTGGCATATTCTTGTGCTACGAGCTATATATACAAATATTTCATAGAATTTCCATAAATTCTACTTGTTTACACTGTTGAGGTCAAATGAAAAATTAAGTTTTTTTCCATGAAAAGTGCATTATTAACTGCTGCTGCTGCTACTACGTAGAATAATAATGAAATCAAATATAAATTATTTATATTTACTTGCAAGTAGGATTAGTATTAGTAAGGGTTGAGGATGTTTCCCCCATGTACAGCAACAGTTAAGATTTATTGTATACCAAAATATACTTGTAAGTAAAATGAATATGAAAAGTTTGTCAGTGTTTCTATATACCTACTTTACTATCGTAGTAAATATAATATGCATGAAATAAATTGCAATCAACTAATTTGTTATAATTTCAATAACATATAAAATAATTAATTGAATTCTATGTACGAAACGTCCAAAACATAGAAAATTCATAGAAATTGAACTTATTTCCAACAAGTTTATGAATTTTCGATAATTACCTATATAGTTATGTACTTAGTTGTATGCTCATTTATGTAGATTAATCGCAGTAGATGATGCTGATAAGTCATTTATTCAATGGAAACACAAAAAAATCAACAAATTGTTGTTTTTCTCTGTTTACTTTTCCACTAAATGTCATTAACTTGAAGTAAATAAACTTTACGCTTACTTTTGTTTGCAGTTCCATCGTTTTTTTTATGTTCTTCTTATGCTGTTACACTTACGTATGTATATCTGAAAAAACAAACTTGTCTAGTCGTCATACAATCGCCTCCAATGACCCAAAACAATCTCCTTTAATCTTGCCACTTCAATAAACTTGTGTACTTATTCGTACACACACACACACACACTCATAAGTATTAACGAATATTTGTTTTTCTAATGTAAAGAAACAGTAATGGGTGGATGGATTGGTGGTTTCTTCCCACGTGCACATGCTCAGGTTTGATTGATGATTACCAACAGAGCGACAATCACGATAAACATTTATGAAACATAAATTTTACTCATTTCAACACCCACAACTCTGAGAAGATGTAACAAATATCCTGAATGCAATATTCTTTTCATACATAAGTATTCTAAAATTATGATGATAATAAGTTATGTTATACCTATTGTCATATTTTAAGTCTTAAATATGTTTGTTATTAAATATTACGCTTGGCAACCCAGATATGGAAACCACAGTTTTGTACCTATTCCTTATTGAGTTTACGCTCTTTCGTTTCTCTCTTATTTGAGTGATATTCTTAGAGTAAATGCTCATCGTTGATCGTTAATTCTCTCTGTACTTATATTTCTCTATTGTAACACAAGTCATTTATTTAGTTGATATAATTCGGTCATTTCAATTTTGCCTATTGGAAAATAAGGAAGGGGTACAAAACTGCGGTAAGTAACTGTACTATTATATTAATTTACATTTACCTTTAACTCAATTGATTACAGAATAAACTTACAAATTCAACAAATTGTTTGTATGTTCAACGCAAACCCCTCCACTAGTCGCGCCTACGACATCTTTATTCGCAGTTTTTTGTGAATCTGTATTTGCAGTTTTGGCAAATCTTAGTTCACATCTTTAGCGAATTCTAATTCACAGTATTTGTGAATAAATTGAAATGGAAAACCAGGAAGCATCATCAGTGGAGCTACGACGTAGCCCACGTTTGCATCCAGAAGAGAGGATGACAGCTGTAGTGGGTTTAGCTGAAGGACAAGCCAATGTCACTCCTACTGCCAGCGCAGCCACCGTCATTAGCGTTGTCACCTTAAGCACAGCTGACATCACCACCACTTCCACTGTCACAGCCGCCGCCAGTCAGATACCACCGCCAGTATCGACAGCACCAGTGGGTACAGTACTAGAGATGCAGCGACAAATTGCCATGCTTCAGGGGCAGCTGAGTGAGGTTCAGGTAAAATTAATTGACAAAAATCGCCATTGCCAATGGCTAGAAACGGCGCTACATAGTTTAGCACCTTCCACTACTACCACCCAAGTTTTCGCGACTACAACGCCAATCCTCTCATCGCCTTTAGTACCACCGGCATATAGCCTAATAAATTCGCCAAGCGTTTCTTATGTGGTAAACCCGACCGTTAACCCAACAACAAATACATTCGTAAACAGTTACGCAGATGCGATTGCGAACGGTAACGTACATGCTGTGACTTCGGTGAACGCAAGCAGCGCTGCCTCGCAGCAAACGTCTGCGACAGATAACAGTTACATTTTTTCTCCTCTGCCGACGGCAGCTGCAAACGTCAGCCTCTCGTCAGCATATTTAACTATGAGCCAAGCGTGTATTACTGCAAAACCGAATACGACGCCGCCATTAATTTCGTGTTCGGCCTTTAATAATTCTACGCATATGCCGGCAACTGATCCAAATAATTTCTCGTTTTTTGGAAGTTCTGTGACAACGCCGAGAAAATTACAAGATTTGCCTGAGTTCAGCGGTGAGCCAGAAGATTGGCCAATTTTTTATGCTTCTTACGTTCAGTCAACTTTAGCGTATAGTTACACTAATTTAAAGAATAATCAGCGATTACAGAAAGCTATTAAGGGTGAAGCGCGTGATGTAATTAAATCACTTTTAATTCATCCGGATAACGTCAGTGCCGCTATAGAACAACTTCGGTTTAGGTTTGGGCGTCCTGAACAATTAGTTCAAAGCCAGTTACGTCAGGCGAAGGATTTGCCTAATATTTCAGAAAATACCTTAGCCAAGTTAGTGCCGTTCGCTACTAAAGTAAAAAATTTATCGATATTCCTTCAATCAGTTAATGGACAACAACACATTGCAAATCCTATGCTATTGGAGGAATTAGTAACGAAGCTACCGAAGCTACTGGCCCAAGCTAGCTCTGGCTAGATTGGGCCAGAGTTGCCGCCTCGATACAGCCGTATCCGACCATCGTGCATTTCAGTGCTTGGGTGAGCGAACTTGCCAATTTAATTTGTACGGTGCACGATGTTGACAACAAAGAGCAAAGGCGACGCTTAGTGATGCATGCTTCCGAAAAGCATTGTTCAGGTACTACAGGTACTAGTACATTAACGTGTCCACTATGTCAAGGTCAGCATAAGCTGCAAGATTGTCGTTGCTTCCAAAACGCTACAGTGCCTGATAGATGGAACTTAGTAAAACAACATCGAGTTTGTTTCTCGTGTCTAAACGTGGGTCACACCACACGAAATTGCCGCTATAAGAAGCCTTGTTCAAAAGAGAATTGCCAACGTAGACACCACAGTCTCTTGCACGAAATTACTGCTACTAATACGGCTAGCATGCGCCAAGAAGAGCGAGAGGGTCCTCGTGGTAGCGTATTGAGCTGTGCAACCGTCAATAGCACTAAATCAAAGCTACTTTTCCGAGTGTTACCTGTAACATTGTATGGTAAGAAGAAGCGTATCGATACATATGCCCTATTGGATGAAGGCTCGTCAATCACAATGCTAGATAGCGAACTAGCCAAGCAATTAGGAGTGCACGGACGTCAACAACACTTAAATATCCAATGGTTCGGAGGAAGGGAAGCGCAAGAGCCTGCTCAAGTATTCAATATTGAAATAAGTGGAACCGGGAAAAATAAACGCCATCTCTTGCGCAACGTATATGCCGTAGCTAACCTAAAACTACCTATGCAGAGTCTACACAGCGACGATTTGAATAGTAGTGACAAATCGATTTCGTCGCTTCCACTTCAGCCATACTCCGACGTTGTGCCAAAGCTTTTAATTGGTATTGATCACACGCATCTAGGTTTACCAACGGTCACTAAAATGGTGAGCGATCAAGGTCCATATGTTTGTAACACTAAACTAGGTTGGGTGGTTTTTGGACCAACCAGTGGGGCTCCATTAGCCACACACTCATGCCTATTCGTAAGTACTCCAAATGAAGAAGACATACATCAGCTTGTGACCGACTATTTCAACATTGAGAGTCTTGGAGTGAGGCCATCTGTGCCAGTCGTAAGTATTGATGACAGCAGAGCAAAACATATACTCACGGAAACAACAAAGCGAGTTAATGGCCGTTTTCAGACAGGCCTTTTGTGGAAGAACAATGACATAGAGTTGCCAGACAGTTACTCTGCAGCTCTGAAGAGACTTAGAGGCATCGAGAAGAAAATGAGCTGTGACGCCACATATGCTGCCGCATACAAGGATATTATCAAAGGATATATCGACAAGGGCTATGCTCGAAAGTTGCCTCAAGAAGAAGTGGTTATGGCGTCCTCAAGAAAATGGTACCTACCGCATTTCGGCGTCCGCAATCCAAATAAACCGAAAAAATTACGCCTAGTCTTTGACGCAGCTGCACAAGTCGACGGAGTGTCTCTTAATTCAGAATTATTGAAAGGACCACAGCAGTATACATCATTGCCTTCAATATTGTTTAATTTTAGACGTGGCAAAGTCGCAGTTACAGCCGACATCAGAGAGATGTTTCATCAGATACTCATACAACCTGATGATAGATACGCACAACGTTTTCTTTGGCGTGATAGTGACTGTAAGAAGCAGCCAGAAGAGTACGAGATGAAGGTCATGATATTTGGTGCCGCGTGCTCACCTTGCTCAGCCCAATATGTGATGAAGTTAAATGCCAGAGAGCACCGCGAATATAATCCTCGTGCAATTCAAGCCATCACTGATCACCACTACATCGATGATTTTGTAGATAGCTTTGATAGTGTAGAAGAAGCCACAGATGTATCAAGACAGGTACGTGAAATCCATAGCCATGGTGGTTTCGATCTGCGAGGTTTCGCATCTAACTCGATTGAAGCATTAAAGGAACTAGACGGTACTTCGACAACAAAGCTGATTGCCGCTGGTGAGAACTCAGAGAAAGTTCTAGGTTTATATTGGGAATCAGCGAGTGATCATTTCATGTTTCATCTTAAATATCACCGTGTTGAACAGGCAGTTGTTTCAGGTCAACGTAGCCCAACGAAAAGAGAACTCCTCAGTATTATTATGTCAACATTCGACCCACTAGGGTTTTTAAGTCACTTCAATGTTGCCGCAAAATCTCTCATGCGAGAAGTCTGGCGCCGCGAAATTCGTTGGGACGAAAGCATTCCTAATGATGTCAATGTATTATGGGAGCAGTGGCGCCAGCAGATGGACAAGGTTAAGGATTTTCGCGTGCCACGCTGCTATTTCATGCATGGTGTGCCTCAAAATTTAGAGTTGCACGTGTTTGTTGACGCAAGCGAGGAAGCCTTCGCCGCTGTCGCCTACTGGAGATCTAAATATCCTAACGGCGAAGTTAAAGTAGCGCTAGTCTGCGCGAAAACAAAGTGCTCCCCTCTAAAAGCTGTTACTATTCCACGCCTGGAACTACAAGCAGCAGTACTAGGTGTTCGGCTTCGAAAGCTCATATTAGACAATCATGAAATAAGCCCTCGCCGATGCGTTTTATGGAGCGACTCCAGAACGGTCTTGAAGTGGATTGGCAGTGAACATCGACGTTATAAGCCATATGTAGCGCACCGTATTGCAGAAATCTTGGGCGGAAGTGAGGTTAGAGATTGGCGATGGGTGCCAACCAAAGACAATTCTGCCGACGATGCAACAAGAGGTCATGGAAGTGTTGATTTTTCACCAAACTCTCGCTGGCTGACTGGACCTACCTTTTTACGACGCGATGAAAGTACTTGGCCATTTGAAACTGTTTTCGCTCAGAGCTGGGATAAATCAGATGAAGAGCTTCGCCCGAAATTTGCTCTTCTCGTGAGTAACTACGCATTTATTGATTATAACCGTTTTTCAAATTTAACTAGGCTTAAAAGAACAGTAGCATGGGTGCATCGATTTATAAATCGCTGTAGAAATAAAGAACTTCAATTCGAAGAATATGGCCTCACTGCAAGCGAGCTTGAAATTGCCGAGCGCTTGTTATGTCTACACGTACAATCCGAAACCTTTGCTTCTGAACGCAATTACATCCAAGCTGGTAAAGGTATGCCTAAAGACAGCACTTTAAAACAACTTGTGCCATACATGGATGATGACGGGCTGCTCCGTGTGCAAGGACGTATAGATGCCGCCAGCTACCTGCCATATAACACGCGGAGGCCTATCATACTACCACATGATCATATTTTTACGCGGCTGCTTGTCTGTTATCATCATTGTCAGATGAAGCATCAGAATCATGAGGCGACCCTTGGTAATATTCGCCGAAAATACTGGATTCCTAAAGTAAGACAACTGTTACGAAACGTAGTAGCTAACTGTAGTGTTTGCCATATAAGTCAAGCGAAGCCTCACACGCCCATGATGGGACCACTGCCTGAAGATCGTCTCGTGCCTTACGTCCGACCCTTTACTTATACGGGGCTCGATTATTTTGGTCCTATCTCCGTAACCGTCGGGCGGCATAATGAAAAGCGGTGGGTAGCATTATTTACCTGCCTAACTATGCGCGCGATTCACTTAGAAGTCGCTCACGATTTGTCGACGGATTCGTGCATCATCGCCATGCGAAACTTTATGAATCGTCGAGGAGTGCCAGTACGATTACGGTCGGATAATGGTAAAAATTTTATTGGAGCTGACGAAGAAGCTAAACGTTTTTCTGAAGTATTTGACGCCGAACGTGTTCAGAACGAATTATCTACGAAGGGAGTTGAGTGGTTTTTCAATTGCCCAGCCAATCCGTCGGAAGGCGGAGTTTGGGAGAGGATGGTACAATGCGTTAAAAGGGTGCTACACCACACATTAAAAGAAGTGGCGCCGCGTGAATATGTACTGCAGAGCCTTTTGATCGAAGCGGAGAATATAATCAACTCACGCCCACTCACGCACTTACCCATATCGCCTAACGAAGAAGAACCTCTAACACCGAATCATTTCTTGATTGGTACGGCAAATGCTGCACAAACACCAGTTGCTAAAGCTCCTGACGAAAAAATATGTGGACTTCGCAAACAGTGGCGCGTGGTACGTGGTCTGAGAGACGCATTCTGGAAGCGGTGGATACATGAGTATTTACCCACGCTGACCCGAAGAGTTAAATGGTGTCAACGAACGGCGCCCCTCAGAGTAGATGATGTAGTATTTATTTGTGATCCGAATATTCCAAGAAATCAGTGGCGACGTGGCGTTGTTAAGAAGGTGTACACTGGTGCTGACGGAGTGGCTCGTCGTGCAGATGTGCGTACTGTCAGCGGACTTCTACAACGAGCAATATCAAAACTGGCTGTCCTGGATTTAGAGTGTGGTGAAGCTGATCGCTCCACGGGGGCGGGGGTGTCATATTTTAAGTCTTAAATATGTTTGTTATTAAATATTACGCTTGGCAACCCAGATATGGAAACCACAGTTTTGTACCTATTCCTTATTGAGTTTACGCTCTTTCGTTTCTCTCTTATTTGAGTGATATTCTTAGAGTAAATGCTCATCGTTGATCGTTAATTCTCTCTGTACTTATATTTCTCTATTGTAACACAAGTCATTTATTTAGTTGATATAATTCGGTCATTTCAATTTTGCCTATTGGAAAATAAGGAAGGGGTACAAAACTGCGGTAAGTAACTGTACTATTATATTAATTTACATTTACCTTTAACTCAATTGATTACAGAATAAACTTACAAATTCAACAAATTGTTTGTATGTTCAACGCAAACCCCTCCACTAGTCGCGCCTACGACACCTATAGTTAGTTAAGTATACTATAGGTGCATGTATGTTATATAAATATCTTGTTAGGAACATACTAATTCGGACAATAAAATCGGATTGTCAGTTTCATTGGTTTGATTTCGATCAATGTCCGAATGCCAGTAGACATTGTGTCGTTGAACTGTTGAAATAATAAATTTTTAAATATGTATACAATATAATATAGGAAACAGCATATGCCGATAGATGAATGATAGTGGGGTGCACGGTTCTTACCTTCTGTTTTAAGCTAGGCTTCCCTTGGCAGTCTGGCTCTACCAAGGTTGATTTCTATTTCCAGCCAAGCAGCCAAGCTGCCATCAAATCTTTCTCCTCATGGGAGTTCTCTTCCAAACTAGTCACCGAATGCTTACTTATTCTACAAAAACTTTCTATGCAAAATAAGGTCACATTATGTTGGGTGCTGCCGGGGTACAACGGAGTTGAGGGCAATGAACCTTTCCCAGAACCTTTCTGCGGGATAAGCTGGGCATCGGCCAAAGCTACTATAGAAAAACATTACCACGACAAATACCAAATACAATGGACAAATTCGACAGGTCTCCGCCAGCCTTGGCCAGGGGATTCGCCTTAAACACTTCCACCTGAATTTCCCAACACCAGATTCCATCATCAAAACTTCGACAAGATCAATTTTCTTTTTCATTAAAAAGATAGAGGAGATTCTAGTGTCGTAGACGGGCTTGGATACAAAAGACAACGTATGGTCGCAGTGCCCGTAATACTTTTGGTTGGCCCTCAGAGGTATAAGTGGTAGGGCTCATATCCTCTAACAGACTTCAGTCTGGTTTCGTGGCCCACTTGATGAACAAGGATTTTGTTCTCGCTCCAATGTCACGCTCTCTTTTGATTGATACAATATAATATTGGCAAGTTCAAAAAATTTTTGAATTTCCTTCGAAGCTCGTAGATATTCTTAGAATGCATTACATTTATATTTGGTGTTGGTTAATGCATCTTATATATTTTGAGGTCTTGCGTATTTATTCATTTTTTTTTTTGCATCCTTCACATTCTTCTCAGGGCCGAAGAATATATATTATAATATGTTTAGAAGCAATTTATGTCAAAAAAATATGTTGGATGTATTTTCAAATTTTATCAGTTCACTTTTGTTTTGAAATTTCAAAATTTCGTTAATTGTTTTTGAATAAGTTATTTAATATAGCTCCTTGATTCTCGAATTCCATAATCACATACGATAATCTGTTTGAAAGTTATTCGATTTCAGTTGTCTTTCACCAAAAATTCAATTTTTTATGGGGGAATTGAATTGTCACCATAAAAGAGGTACAAGCAAAAGTTATTATTAGGTTGGTACGACTACATGTCTAATAGTGAAAATTAAATATTAGCAACTGGTAAAAATTGTAAAAATTAAAAATAAAATTTAAAAAAATTAATATGTGGCACTTGAATCACCGAAGGGCTTTTTGGCCGAGCTTCTCTTCCATTACCGATTGGATTTTGGACAGTATTAAAAGGGACCTACTTATTTTAGCCGGCTCCGAACGGCAGAACACTTGCGACATCACCTTTTCTGAGCTTTGTCACAGAGTTCTTTCAGAAGCGTTTTCATGTCAATTTGTTACTGCCGGATGAATTGCCATTTGCTTGCCGACTGGAGGGGGTATTGTTTGAAAACAAAATCTTTTCGATATTACATTTGTGCTTCAACAATGGATAACCACTTAGCTAAGGTACCCATTTATACATACTTTTCCATAATTTTCATTCCTTTTCGTTGGTTTTAGCATCCGAAGCATGAACTCAATACCCCTTTGACTCTTTGAGCGTATTAAATGTTGAATTATCACATTTTATAAAAACAAAAAATCTAAAATAAACTTCAATTGAAACTCAAATTAGCTCGTTTAATTAAAACAATGGATGTTTTGTGTTTACTGCACTTTGATAGAGAGAGAGAGAGAAAGACAGAAACTTAAGGTCTTCAATATAATATCATAAACTCTTCTTCTTATATAATATCCGCTTATCCATGCTTTGCTTTAGTATTTTTAAACAATTTTTCAATATGCTCAAGCATTCGATCTAACGACGGTAATGGGTTAAGAGCATAAACCGTAGCCCAAGTAATTGCTAACTAGACATACAGAAAAATATTAGATAGTTACCTACATAATATAATATTAGACCCATTTGAGATTTTACGAAGTAAAAGAGGTTAAAATGAAAAGGATGAAAATAGAAAAGAGTATAAAAATGAATTCACGTACACTAAAAGTTAAGTTTAGTTAAGCTAAACCATAGCTAACGGCATTGTCATGTGTAACATATGTTATAAATTTGTAATGGGTATGATATGATGTAGGGAATTGTAGACTGTAGGACAATAGTACATAATTGGGTATAGTGTAGAGACGTGCTTGAATATAAGCAAAATGCAAAGATGACAACGCTTTGTTTGTATTTGCCTGTATTTGGCTAGCCTCATATAGTCATATAGTAATGTGTGCAAAGAATGCTTCCATTTAATAAGTTTAATATTGTTCTTGAATAATAAGAATGGTAAGTAGGTAGCACATTGGCACCTATCAACTGTTACTGTCTAGTACATTAAGTGTGCACCATCCTGTCATCTGCCCTAGAATGAATTTGATATGCCAATCTGTACAAATGTGTATGTTGTAACATGTGAATAGAATTGTACAAACATGTGCTGATGCAAGGAAATCACAATTAAGTACCAATATGCACACATATACATACAGTGAGGCATATTAGTTTCCACCCAAATGTAAACAACCAAAACCGCTTTCGCATTACAATACTTGTACACTTGATAGTACTCCGTAGTACCTACATACATTTTCAATACATTGCTGGTATTAAAAGTTTTTAATTGTATTTTCAGATGTGGTGGTAAGGTAATGGTTTGTACTTGACGTGCACTAATATATCTATGTACATAACATATGCTTGTATGTGGTGAGTGTTAATATTGTACAAATACTTACATATGTTATGTACATGTATGTGTACCTAACATACGATTTCATTTGTTTGTGTTGTGCCGGCATACTTTTCCTGAAATTAATTACTTTGATATTAGAGCATGTGCGGTTCGAACAAATGACATAAACAATTATTGAACGGATGCTGGCTGTTGATGTTTTAAGATGGAAATCTTCTGTGAAACTTTACAACATCTATTATATGAATTAATTAGGTGTTTAATGGTTCGTTTCAAACCAACAAGTAAATATCATGCTGTGTGGACTATTAGAAGAACACATAAGTTACGTGGGCTCGGGTTGCTCATTATGATTCTACATACTACACTCATTCTCATTTCAATTCTTCATAACTCATTTATATAAATTTGTGGTACTTGTTCAAATTAGTATGAGAAGAGTAACTCCCATCAAAAATTTTTGTTAACAAAAATGCTTTATATGAGCATTGGAATCAAATACCTAACATTGGAATACCACTACTCATAGTTGCAAATATGCTATGTTAAATATTTTATTACCACATACATAGACTGACTCATGTGCTTCTCCTATAAATATTTACGAATTTTCAGTGGTTTTTAGTTGAGGAGGAGGAGATAGTCAGTTTAAATTGAAGCGGCCACATAAACTCTTAAACAATAATAACCGCACTATAAATACTTTCACAATTTTCTATCATTTATCCTTATAGTTTATGGTATACATATTTATCAATGTGTTCATATATTCCTGTATAGTTGTCATATATACGAATAGACTTTAACGCAGAAATGTCACCATAAAGAAAGAAAACATATTTATATTGCAATTTATACAAAGTTACACCCATCCAAATGTATGATAAGAATGCTAATTCATACATACAATGCCTAGAATAAACTTTCTTAATAGTCAGAGAGAAAAATGATAAATTATTAGCAAGTTTCGAAATAAAAAGGTCATTTGATGAGATATTATCAAATACTTCCCTGTTATTGATACACATTAGTGTATTAGTAATTGGAGTGAGAGAGAAGGTTGTTTTTTCGAAAATTATTATGAATATACATACCCACTCACATTGAAATCATTTTGCCACATTATACTTTTAGTTTTGCCAATTTGTAACGTAATGGCATCCATTAACCTGTCCCATCTCGAAACTTTATTATTCTGACATTGGTTAGTTGGTCAACTTCTGTCAAAAAGAGTTAATGAATCGTTGAGTTGTATGCTATTCAGCATAGTGTAAGGCGGTATTCTCTCAATTGAATTACAACATCAATAAGTTACGATTTTTGCCCACCAACACTACTACTAGATAATATAATGCGGTTCCGTTATCAATCGAATCTCCATATTAGTGTGATGTGTAAAACTAATCCAACGATTTGGTTGACGTATCACCTAAATATGTCCTCAAGTTAATATTTTGATAAAGCTTCGCAATTACTGATTATTACGGGTACATGTGCCACTACGGAGAATCTAAATCAAGCGACATATATTTTCTTCTTCTGCTTCTGAAAGAACTCTGTGACAAATCTCAGAAAAAGTGATGTCGCAAGAGTTCTGCCGTTGGGAGCCGGCTAAAAAAAGTAGGTCCCTTTTAATAGTGTCCAAAATTTAATACGCACATCAGTAATGGAAAGGAAGCTCGGCCAAAGAGCCCTTCGGGGCTTCAAGTGCCACATATATATATATTTTTTTTTTATCCACCTACACTTACATTCGACTATGTGCATTTTTTCCTATGTGGATGGTAATATTACATGTGCTGGAAAGTCCCGAGATTTAGGCAAAGTTATATTTATTCCTGAAGATAGTCAAGCCTTCGAGAGCAATACACTTCTTATAGAGAGTTTCCAACTTTTCGATGCCCTTTCTGTAGTACGAAATGTCTAAGCCTTCGAAATATGCCTCGTTCTTCCACATTCGATCTGAATCTCTTTCTCTGGACCGACCGTTTGAGGTTTGGGAACAGATAATAGTCGCTGAGAGCCAAGTCAGATTATGATCGTCAATCGTAATTACTCCAATTTGGCCATCGCTTTCAAAGACGTGTGTCTTGGTGCATTATAATAATTGTACAGAATTTTTTTACTTTGCCATATGAGGCCATTTTTTACTTATTTCGTAGTTTAGTTTGTCCAACAATGCTTCATAATACTCTCCTGTGACTGTTCTTCTCTTCTGCATATAATCGATGAAGATTATGTTTATGTGTACCCCAAGAAACGAAGGCCAGAATCTTCCCTGCCCAGCATTAGTGCTATAGTCGTTTTGGTAGGCTTTCGTGGCTTTCCAGCCATTCTGGAGACTGCCTGTTGAACTCAGGCATGTGGTA
The DNA here is from genome assembly GCA_963854835.1 of Megamerina dolium. Lineage (NCBI taxonomy): Eukaryota > Metazoa > Arthropoda > Insecta > Diptera > Megamerinidae > Megamerina > Megamerina dolium. The sequence continues at coordinate 46,396,141 of OY978527.1, forward strand.
ATGGACCCATCTATAGTCAAAAAATATCGAAAAAGTCTGCTCGATTGCGTTGCAACAATGCTAAACCGTGCTTTTTATCTCCAAAACATCGTGCAAAATGTATCCTACCCGTTCTTTTGAAATATCCACGGCCTCAGCTGATTCTTGCAACTTCACTTTTCGATCACTAAAAACGATACGATGCACTTGCTTGACGATTTCCACATTCGTAATATTTTTTCGCCTTCCAAAGCTATGTGCTCTCGAAGGAGCAGATGTGGGATAGCATTTCTGCGACCATTGCAATTATTGTTCGGAAGTCTAACCCATCAAAAGCAATATTTGATCTTGATGCGATACTCCTGTATAGCGAGAGTAGCGTCATTTAAATGACTGTTGGTTGTAAACGAATCGACAAAATGTCACGAAACTTCATACATAAACTTGTGAAAGATGGGACTCTCGCAATGAGTCATGATAATTTTCTAGTGACACCACCTTTTAAAAAATCTCAGAATATTTCAGCCTATGTAGTATACACATATAAACGACTATAAGAGTATCTGGGATTAGTTGGGATGGTGTAGTTATTTGAAGAGCTAATTTTATGCAGATACATAGTGTTCAACTTCTGCAATGCTTATATGCATACATTATCAGTATTTTGCTATTTATCTATTTCGATGGCAAATTTATTGCACTATTGTATAAATGTATGTATAATATCTATTTATGTATATGGTCAACGATTGACCTAAACGCAAATTAGATAATGTCATAGTGTCAATAATTAGCATATATACACACACACACTCACACACAGATACTCGTACATCACATACAAAATTAAATTTCACTTCCATTATGTAATCTGTTAGTGATACTTGAATTTGGGACGAATTTGGCTTCTCAAATATTTATAGTATACATCTACCTAACTAGATTCTTTTCTTTTATTCATTCATTTGTATGTATGTATTGTCATCCTTGACCTAGACTTTTATACGAATATATGTAAGGACACACATGTACATGTATTTGTGAATATTCGTAAATTGTTGATATTATGTGAACTATCTTGTAATCACAATTGCCATTAATCAGCCTGATATATATATACAGTAGATATAGCAATAGTTCACATGCATATATCCGCATGTACATACATACACATACTACTACTATATGGTATGTATGGTATGGTATACCTACATAAAGAATTTTGTATCATTTTTATACAAGTGTGTTTTCATAAATCAGCCAGCCGCATCGCCCACAATTCTGATGAAAAATGAATACAAATATTTATCAAAAATGTGTAGGTTGGCTATGCTGGACATTTGCCGATATTTGTCTTTCATATCTTCTGTTGGTAATGTTGGTACTGTGGTGATGATGATGATCATTTAAAAGCAAAAGAATATGATTTTGTATGCATACAAACATATATGGCTAGCGGCTTCTACTTAAAAGGCTAACTGAATTCGAGTTCAAATTAATATTCACTAAGGAATTGTCCCTTTGCTGAATTTTCATCGTATACTTTTGTTGTTGTTGTTGTGGTTAATTGCAAAGAGTACCCCACAAGAGTGTGATTGTAATTAATATTGATGGCGAATTCAGTGCAGTACATTCAGTTCTGCATATTCATGCATATACATATTTTATGAAATTATAATTTGTTTATTGAATGTTCATAGCTTTTCATATGAATTTATTGCCTACTTTTATGCGCTGTGAATATACTCATTATAAACATACATATCTGCTCATTGCTTTGCTGCTTCCTTTGACTTTTCATGTCCTTTTCTCATGTTCAACTTATGTGTTTTTGTGAGTGCCAGCCTCTGATGTTTCGTCTGGGTACCATGGGACTCAACTCAATGTATCCATAGTCAATTTGACCCAATTTGCTATGTGTGCTCTAATATATAGATTCTGTACATACTTCATATTTATATATAGATATAATACATAGTCTTGTTTGTTATTGTCAATAAATTACTTGTGGCTGCAGTGCCTCGGGCGAGTCAATACCACTTCTCATACCCCAATCCCTTTGCAATATTGTTTTATTATCAAGTGCGTATGCTGTTGGACAATCTGATTGGTAATGGAACAAAAATCGTAATGTGAAAGCGACGATGAATATCAATTAATCAATTATTTGCACACAAAAAGACAAAAATACATATACATGTAGGTATATGTATTTGTCTTTTATATACTTTAATAAGAAACAATCAAGTTGGCAAACAATTTCATCACTTTTCATTAAAGGTATGTATTTTATTATATGATCTTATAAATATTAAATGCATTCACTTTCAATCAATACATTTAAATGGTAATGGTTGTATCGTGACTCATATTCATATTGCAGTATGCCACCATTTATTGTGCTCCTACCCAACAAATACACTTTGATTGACAAAAATTCAACATAACATGAAATTCTTAAATCGACCTCAAATTGCAAAATAAATTAGAATTCCATATTTAAAATCAATTTGGAAGTTGCTTTGAAATGTAAAAGGGAAATACATTTTTTGCTGAATCTCAAAAATTACTATGATGAGAATATTAATTTATTATTGAAAGAAATGAATAATGAAGAATAATAAAAATACAGTAATTCCCAAGTGTGATTAAGAAGGTGGGCTGATAAATCCGTGATAATTGAAACGTAGGGTTAATTTAGTGAATACAATTTAATTTATTTCTCAATATGGTGTTCTCCAACTTATTAAGCCTTCCAAATAAGACGAATTGCCGAACTTGTCAAAATTGGTCTCAATTTGAGGAAAAATTTTCAGCAATGACTTTTTCGTTGAACTCAAATATTTTGCCGTCGAGTCAGTTTTATATGCAGTTTTGGAAATCTGCAGAATAGAGTATATGCGGAAGTAATTCGTAGCACAATTCAAATAATTTCGCTCTTGCAATGTTGGTGGAGTGAGCCGGTGTATTGTTATGTTGATAGCTCTCTCACATTAAGAAATTTTAATATAAGATTCTCTGCATTTGATCATTTCAGGGTCATCTCAAGCGATATCATAAACTTGATGAATAAAACATTTCGTTTGGTGGTCACCTAAATTGGATGTCCTGCCCTCATAGTGGAATTTGTACTTCAATGATAAAAAAATAAATATGTGGCATTTAAAGCCCCAAAGGGCTCTTTGGCCGAGCTTCTCCTCCATTACTAGTGTGTGTGTGTCAAATTTCGCACAATTTTACAGTTACATACCTATTTTAGCCGGTTCCGAACGGCAGAACTTTTGCGACATCACTTTTTAGAAGCTTCTTTATGGCAAATTGTTACTGCCGGAAGAATTTCCAATTGCTTGCCGACAGGTGGTTACCCTTCGAAAAAAAAATCTTTACTTTATTACATTTGTTAGGCACCCACCTCAACCTCAACGGCACTTACCTCAACGATACTCCATAATATATTTCAAGTTTAATTTTGGTTTAAGATATTGTATTTTTGCTCAAAATATATGTTTTGTCAAGGCGTGGAACTCACATGGAACTCTCAGATTTCTGGCTTAGCGATAAGTCGAAATAATTAAACGGCAAAACAAGGGTAGGAATCAGTGACCCATCATCGAAAAAAGACTTTCCATATTCAACAACCTCCGAATTTCAGGTAATATAGAAAATTGTTTACTAACATACTAAAATTAAAACAAAGAAATAATAGTCTTTGGAAAATAGCTATTTATAAAATTGATTGAATTAAAGTTCATTAAATAAATAAATTGGATATTAAAAAATTTGATTTTAAAGAAAATATTTCAGAGAATGAAAATGAAGTCTTATTTTGTTTCAAAATGTCAAGAAAATACGAAATGAATTCTCATTTTGTTTGAAAATGTCAAGATTCTACCATGATTATGCAATTATTTTTAAACCTTTGACATTGAAGTTAGTAAATATGCTTTTGATATCATCAAATTACGTCAATCATTTTAAATGTATGTCAAATAAAATTGCTTGCTGGGTATATGTACATATGTGTGTGTATATAAAATTAATGTGCATTCAATAAACTTTGTTCTTTTGCACTTGAATCTCAAACTCAATGAATGAAATGCAATATATGAGAATTTTTGTAATAAAAACTACATAAGATCACTATTGACTTATAATAATAAGATGGCAACTAATAAATAGAATGAACGTTTCTATATAGTTGGATTATCCTCTGGTATGCGTTTCACTATTGTCTACATAGAATTTATTACAAAGGAAAAGCAACCCTATCGCGTTGAAAACACCATTCTGCTAGTAATGGATTTTTTATCGCATGAATTCATAATTCATGAAATGGTAATGGTAAGTATTGCGTGTTTGTGAACAAAATGCAATATAAATAATATAATCATAAACGAAGCATATACTTTAGCATAGTTTAGTGAATAGTTGTATAAATTAACAATTTTCTTAATAAATACTTTACGTATATTGTTATATCGTCAAGTCATACTAGGAGATAAAGAGTTATGTTCGCAATATTGTATGCGCCTGATAGTATGCAATAATATAAATGGAGATGCCTTTTAAATACACTTGTTTTCATATAAATAATAAATATTCTTGAGTAGCTGCGCTACGATACATTAAAACGAATGATGAACAAATTCTTGAACTTTACCACATCTTAGAGGAAATATGAATAGGTAATTTCACATTTCTGCATAGATGCATTTTACACGTGAGTCAGCACAACAGATTGTGATAGATACGATGAATTTTAATACGCACAACACAGGTGCTTCTGGTTTTGTTTCCGTTAATTAATTAGCTGCTGCTGCTGTTGAGTTAATTGTAATTGAATCCTGAGTTGCATATCATTGAGGTTAGTACTTCTATTTAGCCGGATTTATTTTTCAATTTAATTCTACTCACACTGATTTCTGTATCAAATGATACATATTACTGATGCATTAACAAAATGAAAAAGCATTGTATCCACAGCATGCGACCTAAATAGCAGAGAATAGCAAAAATAGCATCACATTCCTGATTTACAACTATTTTTATTACGCTTGAATGTTTTATGTCTCGTTAAAGTGGTACTTATAGTACATACATACACGTTCGTAAGTTATTATGGGGAAAATTAAAAAAAGCAAAAAAACAGCCGGCACCATGTAAATTCTATAAAAGCATTAATATTCTTCATACATATGCTTATGGTTTGATGTAATATTTCAAATTATATACATATACTATCCTTTATTTCCACTACATTCTAGTAACTTGAATTTGTATATAGATATAACGTTTACCATAGTTTGATTAACAGATGGCGTCTCTGGATTTTCAAAAATTATGAAATGAAGAATTAAGTGAATTAATTGAATTAAGTGAAGAAAATAAAGAATGTTGCTATTAATATCGATTATGGTGAAGGAAATATATTATTGCATCTGATTTACATATTCTTCATAGATGAAATGAAAGATTTCCAAAATGTTCCCCCACACTGTAAAAATAGGTTGGGTGATTAGATCCTGATCTCTCAATTTTCGATACCATACCGTAAAGTTCATCGTTTCCTATAAAATTCTTTGAATTCTGTGGTAACTTGTAAATGACCGAAGTGATGAAGTAAAGTTTGATGAATTCGGCAGAGAATTCGCTGAGAGAACCTATCCCATTCAATGTACCGTAAACCATTTTTTGTTTGATGAAAAAAAACTCGTTGGTTCTTATAAGCCCCAAAGGGCTCTTTGGTCGAACTTCTATTACAGTACTGTTGTGCGTGTTAAATTTTTAAACGGTATTAGAAGGGACCTACTTATATTAGCCAATTCTGAACGGCAGAACCCTTGGGACATCAGTTATTCTGAGCTTTGTGACAGAGCTCTTTTAGAAGCATTTTCATGGCAAATTATCGCTGCCGGAAGAATTGCCAATTGCTTGCTGACAGCTGGGTAAAAAAATTAAAAATTAAATAAATATGTGCCACGTATGAGCCCACAAGGGCTCTTGGGTCGAGCTTCTCTTCCAGTATGGTTGTGCGGATAAAATTTTAAATGTTATCTGTATTTTTCAACATAATCTCCATATAGCCATATATATAATAGTGAGGTACATTAATAAATACAAGTAGTTAGATCCGAAGATCCCAGTTCTTCAAATTGATCGAGATAATTATTGTCGAATATGCAGATACGTCATCGTGGCGAAACAGCATTTCTTTGTTGGGCAAATGGGTCTGTGTTTTCTTCAATTTCTTATAAAGTTGATCTAGTAATTCACTGTAGTACTACTCCGTAAATTGTTTTCCCTTTCTGTAGAAGGTTTACGTTTAGGTTATTGTGGCTACCCTCTCTCTGAGAGGACACTTAGGCCAGAAAGACCCATTGCGATACCACCGAGATAATCTGCCATCTTTTCCATACTTAACTTATCATATAAAATATTGTTAGCCGCTTCGTATAGCTCATATATGGCCTTGCAAATTCCCGCATTTTAGCTCGGAAAAATCACGCCGTGCACCTTTTAAACAATTTCCTCGGTAACCGTGTCGACTAATCAGGCTCGCTGCTCTTGATCGAAAACAGATATAAGTTCATGTTGAAACAATAACTCTCAGTTGTCATAGATGGTGAGGGGTCCTCAAAACTACAAAGGGAATTATGAGCCGATAACACTCTTTTTCCGTTTCATTGCAAAACACTTATGATACAACTGACTGCCAAATAAAATACAATCCCCAAATCAGTCTGAAATTTAGTATGGGGTCGTGTGATGCCAATACAATGCGGTCATGTTCAAACAATGGTACTTGTTGATCAAACCTTGTATTTCAACTATAATTTGCGATAAATGGCGTTATATTATTTGCATTTTTAGGTATATCTCGATACCTTACCCTAAAAGACACTTCAACATATGAGTACGAAAAGACAAACTTTTCTCTTACAATAAAATAAATATATAATTTGCTTAAAAATATTATGCAACCACATATTATAATATTGAAATCAAATAAAAACTACTTGATTGCTTAGAGGTTTCCGTGTACACTTACATATAGTACATATGTATGTATGTAGTAGTTCCGTTGCAGTTTTCACTACTACGTATGTTGCATACGAGTATGTACATATGTACATAAGTAGATTGGTATATATATATATATGATATTTTGATTATTCGTATGAATGAATAACAACCAATACCTGATACTCGTATATTTTGAGAACATATTCATCTGCCTGCAGTTGAATATACAAAAGACTTTGAATACAGCAAGCTTCTTGTTGTTATGATATCCCTTGAGAAATATATATAATATATATAGTAGAAATTGCATCGAACAAATACTACCATGCACCAGGATGGTATTGTATGTATTGGTATGAGCATCGATATTGGAATCAAAGAAAACATCAAAAAATATTTGTGTAGAAGAAAAAAGTATATAAGTACTATGTACGTACGATAGTCTTTTGTACAAGTATTTGCAAAATGTTATTTACCATCTTCGAATATGTTGTAAAAACGACAAAATAAACAACATTTGATAGTTTCAATCATGTCATGATATAGAGGATATTGCTTGATTCCTTTAAACATGACAAGCACAAATTTTTCGATTTTCTCTTATCGCATACATATTATATGATTCTTATATATCGCTTCTTTTGATTTATTGACCTCAAGACCTTAGAAATGAAAAATAAACACATGTAAAAACTATCAGAGAAGATTGTAAGAAAAATTTGTAAAAAAATGTGTATCAAAGATAAAATAAAATTTACATATTGTTTTGTTAAAGAAGATGATTGACAATTTTTCAATTTCATACTATTATGCTTCCAACTAACGTCAACTTATAAGCAGTTTTGTAAAATTTAGATTTTTGAAATAATTGTGAAGGTAATGTTATTATAATGTTATAATGTTATTGTAATGTTATTATAATTCGCAAATGTATTCGTGTATTTTTAAAACTAAAACTAAGGCAACACTTTTCAGAGTTTTTTCACAAAACATTTCCAAAATCCTAGTCGTTACTTGTCATCATTTAAAAGATCAATTTATAGACTTTCTTAAAAATGATGTTGCGTTTATCCCGCTTCGAATTGGAGGGATGATCTCATGCATGTAAAATTAACACGTTAATCGATTATACAGCCACATGAAATAAACCTAATGATCTGGCTGTATTCGAATTCGGGATTTATTTGATTCAGTCAAGTAGCACTGCGTCAATAATCACATTAAAATTATGAACATGTATTAAAAATTCGTTAAAACTCCTAGATTTGCTCTTAGAGTGACATCATGTATGTTTTATTCCCATTCATTTTTTACTACTTATCACTTTTTCTGCACACTCTAAACCCTTATATATAAAATTAAATCGAAAACACCTGAAAATCGACAAATATCCATATAATTGATCAGGAATCACGACGGAGTACGTGGTCGAATCCATTAATTTTTCTGTCTGAATTTCATCCTCGAATGTACTCCTTAAAGAGGCTCCCCTATAAAATTTATGTTCATTGAATTTCATAAAAATATATTTTGATTTATTTATTATATATTCTATATATTTTGTAGAGGGTGGGTGCCGTAGCTCAGTGGTTAGTGTGTTCGCCTTCTGATCTGTAGGTCGTGGTTCAATCCCCGGCTGATGCATAACAAATTTAATATCGATAAGATTTTTCTTTCGAATGGTACCCACCTGTCGGCAAGCAATTGGCAATTCTTCCGACAGTAACAACCTGCCATGAAAAAGCTTCTAAAAGAACTCTGTGACAAAGCTCAGAAAAAGTGATGTCACAAGTGTTCTGCCGTTCGGAACCGGTTAAAATAAGTAGGTCTCTTCTAATACTGTCCAAATTTAAGACGCACAACAGTAATGGAGGAGAAGCTCGGCCAAAGAGCCCTTTGGGGCTTTAAGTGCCACATATTTATTTATTTATTTTTTTTTTGTAGAGGAGCACCCCAAAGAAACTAAAATAGGGAGTAAATATTAATGAGGGTAGAGAAAACCACTCTAAGGGCGATTCCTGTTCAGTTATGGGGCTAGTTATCGATTGTCATTTCGATAAAATTTCAGTAGCTTTATACAAAGGCCGTGGGAATTCTCAGAGAATTTTAAATAATTATGTTGCTATTACATTGTGAATTGCAAATAAGCTAATCCCCCTATTACGAGTGTCAATTCAACTTAGATGCGTTGACTAAGGGTTAACTACTACGAATTTCATGTCACAGTTTATCGAGCATTTGAAAATAAATTAAATTATATCGAAAATTTTTATAGTTTTTCAATTTTAACTATAATTTAATTGAATATAATACAATTTTACACAGCATAATATGTGAAAGGACCTCACTACAAAGACTATATTTTAGTTTTGTTCCAAATGTTAATTTTGAAATTGCTTTAGTCTTGATGTAATTTATAGTTATATTTCAAATCACACGTTACAATTGTTCTACATTATATTACAATAATTTTTAACACTTTTTTTTAGAAAATAATTTTTGGAGTTCAGACATTTTCATTTCATTTCATGCTCATTGATGATTCAAAGTATGTTATTTAATTAAAATTACATATCCTTAATAACATAATCTAGAATAATATTTAGTCTAACACTGGGTAAATCAAGAGAGCTAAATATTATGCATACATACATATAAACACTAATAATGTGTTATGAGTCATAAGCACCACATCGGCTCTCAATTTATCTCAGCGCCCAAGCAGAACTTAAATATAAGAAATATATACATAATAATCCTATGACTAAGAACTATTATACATAAGTGTATGACTAAGAAGAGTTCAAATCGAATGTGTGATATTTCAAATGTTTTGCGTTTGTGTTGTTGCATCCGTTTGCCGGCAGAGACGATAACCCAAATAAGCATCGTACGCATAGAGGCAAAATGCAGTAAATCCAAAGAACTGAAATCATAAGGCCATCATATTATTTATATGTACGATATGTTGTCAAACTATGATCTATGTAGATTTTAGTGTATATGTACGTATATGATGCATACCGTTGCAATGGAGTATGTAAGTACATCCAGTGATACGGCAACAGCTGATGCCATAAAGAAAGCAAATGCTAAAAATCCATGTAAATACATTTCAAAACGGTTGACATTGAAATGATAGAATTTACGTTGCCATAGCTGAAAAAGGCGTGCAAATAACGCCATGGATGTACAACAGAAACCCAAAATGGCAACAGTAATATAAAAAGTACCGCGTAAATTGCGCAATTGTACGGAACTTAGTATGATGCATAAAAATCCAATAATGCAACAAATCTGTGCGAATGGAAATGAAATATAATTTATGATCATATAAAATGTTGAGAAAAAAAAAAAGAAAAAAGAAAAACTCACCAGACAACCAATTTTCAAAATACCGGAAATGCTTCTATAGTATTTGGCATCATACGCTAATGAAGCAGACATCTTTTTCTCTATATGGTAGGTTGTTATTCTTACGGAAAATGCACTTTTTTAATTTAATTTAATTTTTTTTATCAACTCATTTGAATCACTCTTAAACTAATTTATCTGAATGTGTATGGCGTTAAACTCTTTCAGATGCTTGAAAAGAACCAATGAACTCGTGTTTATGACAAAAACTAATTTAGAAAGCATTAATTTACACACAAGTAGCTAGCTACCTAAAGAAAATTCAAAATCATTTGTACGAGTATGTACTTGAACGTATGTATGCGTGTATGCTTGAGAATGCTCTTACTCGTTTATTATTCGAATACTCTCCTTTATACTTTTGCTCTATACAAATATTTTGTTTAACATTAATATGCAATTATTATATTATTTCTTCTGTTCTGATAATTTTTGTATATATATTTTTTTTCTGTTCTTTGTATTTCTTTTTAATCTCACCACACAAATACTCTTTGCCTCTTTTTATCGCTTTTTATAGCATTTTTTCTTTCATTCTTTCGTACAATTTTGATATTATTTATAAACACTTCTGTTATTGTTGTTGTTGTTGGTTTTCTTCTTCAACTTTTATTCAATAAAATTATTATCAGAGTCGCTCTCAACTCTCTATACTACAATATATTTGTTATTTAACAGCTGATTGTTCTCCAAGCAATTGAAACAATCATGAACACTAACAACATGTATGGCATTGAGTGCTGTTTAGTTTAGCTCTGCGTAAACAACTTGTTAGCAATATTTCACTTGTTTCCATCGATATGCTTAATACTTTGTTTATAAATTCTTTTCAAGTATTATAAACATAAGGTGTAAATTTAATATCAAAATATATGCAATACAAAATAAAATTTCGCAATTTAGGAACAACTTATAGAAATACAATGTTTTTTTTTTTAACAAAGAGATGAAACAATCCTCACTTGTTTGTATTTTTAATCTATCCAATCAATTTTCATAAAAGGAATTACCCAATAAGTTATTTTAATAAATATACGACACACAGACTCATTCTCTTTACCTTGATATGAGTTGAAATAATTTTGGGAAAATTCTTTCATTACATTTATTTTTGTAAATCATATTTCTTCTAAAGCGCTCACACAAAAAAAATTTCATTTAATTAAATAATTGAATATTTTGAAAAACTCACACATTTTTGGACTGGTCTGGTATATGGTATATGCAAAATTCTTTTGTATGGATTTTTGAAAAAAATACAACACAACCGAAAAAAATAAGCAAAAAAAAGAAAGAAAGCGAGAAATATGGTTACTTAGAAATAATTGAAAACATCATCATCAACAACAATAACAACAATGGCGAAACTCTTTAGCACTTTTATTTACTCTTTTTCATTGTCATTGTTCAGTACTGGCAAGAAGAAAGACAGTTTATGACATATCATTAAGTGGATTTCATATTGTGTTAATTCTTATGTGTGAACTGGGCATTAAATCTAAGTATGGACATTTGTAATTACTATGTAACAATTATTATGACTGAATACAAAGCATCAACAATTTACAGACAAATCTAAAAATACTGTTCTACGCAATGTTACTATTAAAATGTAATAAATCTATTTTTTATGGAACTGACTGTATAGCATGTTCGCTCGCTTGTAATGATAAGTATTTTATATTTTAACGTTGCTCAATAAGTTTGTATATTACTCTGTTGTATTTTCCAATCGCTGGTCTCACTCATTTCACTTGCTTGATATCAAAAATGAATTAATAATGATTCAATATATCTATGTTGTTACGATATTTAGCAATTAGCACATAAGCCTACAGCCAAAGGTTATTGTTTCTAAATCTACGACTTTAGCAAAAATTCATTTTAAAAAGTGTTTTCTAATTTTAGATCCAAAGATAAATCCGTAGTTTTTAACTTTAATGACAACTTCAAGGAATATAAAAAATATTTAAGGCATAATTTATATGTATATGGAACTTACACGAAAAAGTGTTATATATTGTCATTTAAAGTTTCAGAAGTGCAAATCTGTTTTCTATGTAGTTGAAGGAACAACATTTATTAGTCCTTAATGTTCTGACACACATGCTTCTTATTGATCTACACATTAAGAAACCGGCAACCATGACCGCAGTGAGGATAAAGGAAGCGGGTCACTGGAAGGAAATCCAAAACCCAAAAAGGATTTTGGTGTCGGTGCAGATATATATTCCGAGAGAATGAATGTGAACAAGTCTGTGCGCCTCCCTAATCTGTCTAGCGTATTCCAGGCAGAAGTGAATGCAATTGGGGAAGCTTGTAGGATACTAATAGCAGACTTCAGATTCAAGCTCAACATAGCTATACTATCGGACTGCTGCATTTCAGGCTTTGAATTCAGCAGTCACATTCTCCGTCCTAGTGGAACAAAGCAGAAGGAGTCTCAATACACTCAGCGAACGGCACAATGTTTCACAAATCTGGGTTCCGGGACACCGGAACATAGAACGAAATGAAGAAGCCGATGAACTGGCAAGAAGCGGATCCGCCATGAAAGAGGCTACTTACTTACTTACTTATGTGGCCATAACAACCGAATATCGATTAAGGCCGAATATAACATGCTCGCCAGCCATCTCTGTTCTTCGCTAGCTGGCGCCAGTTAGAAATTCCAAGCGTCGTCAAGTTCTCCAGTACTTGGTCTTTCCAAAGGAGGTTAGGTCTTCCTCTTCTGCGTCGTCCACCACGGTTCCGAATATAACACCTTCTTAGCTGGAGCGTGTTCTTCGCTCTAAAAGAACTCTGTGACAAAGCTCAGAAAAAATGATTTCAGAAGGGTTCTGCCATTCGGATCTGGCTAAAATAAATATGTCCCTTTTAATACTGTCCAAAATTTAACATGCACAACAGTATTAGAGGAGAAGCTCGGTCACAAAGCCCTTCGGGGCTTATATATTCATTTATTTTATTTAATTTAATTTTTAATACAAACTTAAATAGAATCTAAGACACAACACTGTTTACAAAAGAAAACAAAAACATGTTGTTTATTTCACTCTCTAAATTTAAATTATATATTTTTATTTCAAATGAGAACTGGCAACATCCATCGCTTGAATTTATGCCCTTCAGAAGGCAAATATGGGACACACTTTTTTCACAAAATGAATTCATTACCAACAATGAAGTTCCATCACTTGACGCCCCACGATTTATTTAATTAGTAAAAGCGTAAAATTCGTATGTTTCTACGAAATATTTTTGAATCATTTCAATGTGTCGTTTTTAAAATACAAGAAGCTTTCGACCGTTAAATAAGTAGTCATACCATCATGGACACAAATCTAGTAAAATTGTTTTAAAATTAATTCTACTTGCAACAGCAACATATTGTATAATATTTGTTCTCAATGTAGAGCAGTTACTTTTCATAACTTCTTTCGATAGTGTAGAAACAGTAATCTTAACATTAGATAATTATTAACGTATTTTATTTTTGAGAGAATTATGGTAGTAAATTTGATAAAAGCTTACAAATATAAGGTAATTTTTGCAGATACTCGTGTTTATAGTAGCATTGAAATATAAATTTTAACATTTTATAAATATTACTGGGATTTTTTTGCAAAAAAATTATGGCAGTTGATTTTATAAAAGGCCAAAAATAATGTTTACATGTGTATAATAAACCAGTATTTTAACAGCTACAAGCATAAAGTTTGATTGTATTCATAGAAGAGTGTAAAAATATTTCATACTTAAGCTTTTCAAGCTTTCACAAATGCTCGCATGCAAAGGTTAACATTTTTTATCGACGTCTCGTCAACTAAATTCAATGGCCCGTAGTTATAATTAAAGTAGAGATAATTTGAAAGATGATGCTAGCTTTGACTATAACTACAGGTCCATGTAAATTGAATCACTATACATATCGTATCCTCAAATCTCCCTTTTCATATCATCATACGACGTTCATAAAGTTTGCTTGCTAATAACAGAAAGACATTACTTCTTAAGTGCTTACTACTTCCAAAGGCAACGATATTGTCTTTCTGCATCGACACCAACTCCAAGTTTCGAACAAGATTTTCTGATTCTTACCGCCATTGCACACACTTAGGTCCCTGATGTTTGCGTACAATGTTCCTTTCGAAAACATAAAAAACCAATGTTCTGAAGACATTCTTGTCAATGTCATCATGTCAGAAGCACTTCATTGTAGGCGTGTTTCTTTTGTTATGCATATAAGGTAATAAATAATTAAATGTGAAATTATTGCTATTTGTTAGCTTTATGATGTGTGGCAATTTAAATGCAAATTTATGAAATTATATGGCAACTGTTGCAGTCATAATAAATATGAAAAATAAATAAATAATTAAACAAACAGGTATGTGAATATTATTGTTGCGATACGATAATTACGCATACACACATATGTACATATGAATCTATATACACATATTAATATTCAATAAATAATAATTATTAATGCTGGATTAAGAGATCATACAAAATTCACCTGTTTGGTAAGTATAGTACAGCATTTGTCTCCTGGACTAGGTGTGTTGAAGCGGTTGAGGACGGCTGGTTTGTCATACATATGTGCAATTCGATAACCGTTAATTTATAGGGCAATTAAAAGAGAAAATCATAAGTAATTTACAAATTGTAAAAGGGGGACGAAAAGAAAATGCTTCAATTAATATTATGGTACAGAGTTAAAAAAAATACATATTTTACATATTGAAAATTGGTGAAAATCAATTATAGAAAAACGAAAAGCAATTACGAAATAACTCAATTGATCAATTGAAGTTACTCACGATATTAAAGCTGTCAACAGTCGTGTCGTGTTGAGCGAAATTTATGAAATGTGAACGAATTGGGCGGTGACAGCGCCACTAATCAACACCCGTTCCCGATATCTGTCACATAATCAGTGCCCAAAGCATGAAATCACTATGTATGTATCATACAATTTATATTATGCTTCACTTGTTTTGTTTCTATTACGACTAGCGTAAAATAGATTGGTTTCCTAGTGATTCATATGTGATGAAGGTAATTAAATACAATATAATAGATGATTATATGAAAATTTAATTCTAAATTTTTCTATTTCAATTATGAGTTCAATTAAATTCGTAAAAATTTGTTGTAAACTTAAAAAAAGTCTTCTTTGATTAAACAAAGAATATTTAAATGAAATTATAAATTATTTCTTTGTTGATGACACACTAAATTGTCTTCGACCATTAGACATGTCATTTAATCACACCATTTACATGACATAATGCCATTAAAAATTTCCAATAATTTTTACTATGCACTCACATTGGTAAATAATTTATAGCCATAAGTATGACAGCGCGCCCGTTTGTATTTAGTTGGACACTTGTAAATGGACCATAAGCAATGAATGCGTCACATCATATCATGACGTAAGATACTGTATAGTACCATTGTACAATGTAAAGTAGTCACATTTTTATATATTGGCGCCAGTGCAAAAATGATAAATGAGTGAAGCACACTGTTTGAATTTATACATGGTGAGTCATCTTATTCTAACAGAGATGTTATTTTGAATTTTGAAATAATAATGCGCTAAATGAATTTTTAAATGCTGATTTCATAATCATTTGACAACTACAGAGTGGACCAAGATTTAACTAATGCTTCTTTATCTCCAGTGCTTAAAGAAGGCAACGAACAGAACAAAATATGCCGACACTTTAAATATTGTGGGTTGTAGAGTGTGAATTCGATCACATATGCTTTCTAGCTATATTCAATTTAATGTTTCATTTGAGCACGGCATGAACTTTAATATATTAAAAATAAAAATTTGACAATATCAGCTGTTATCATAGGAGTCGTACGTTAAATTATTCGTTAACTAAGCATTGGAACCACTGAATTCGTCACTTATTGACGAGTTTGGAAAAATCTACTTCAATGCAATTTTGACGAGTATACTTCGATAGTTTTTAATAGAAAATTCTCACGTAATATTTTTGTAATGGAGGCGAATACTGAATATGGTTCTGCAGAACATGTCAGTACTTGAAATTTCTAACTGAACAACACTAACAAACGAGTGAAGAACATAAATGAGCGGTAAAGCATTTTGTGGTCGGCCATAATTGAACAAAATTAGTTGAAGTAGCTAAATAATTAAGTATTTATTGATAGACTAGAAGAAAGGTACTTATATTAGTCGATTTCGAGCTGGAGAATTCCTGTGACATGATTTCTTCCACGCCGTGTCACAGGATGCAGTTTTTGTTATTGTCAGAAATGTCAATTACCTGTGGACAGGCATTCAAATTGCTTTCAAATCTTTAAATATATTTAAGTTGATACACCCTGTGTATTACATACGTTTGTCCGTATATTATGTGTTGCATTGATGATGATGATGATTTGGAATATTTTTTTTATTTTTCTATTTACTTTTGCATCTCATTGCATACACATGAAATTAGAAAATTTTATGAGTAATTAAAAATATTTTATTACTTATATATTTGAATTTGATTGCTTATATATTTAGTAGGTATATTTGCAAATATTACAAAGAAAAATTAATACTAAATATTATTACGCAACAACTGTTTATTGTACGTAGTTGTAATTCCGCAGTGCAAAGATTCAGATTTATCAATGCTTGGGACTTATATATTGAGGTCTAAAGAGAAACTACTACTGACCGCAGTTATTGAAAATATTATCGAAGTAGTAGATATATGCCATAGAGTACTGTTATTACTAAAAGTATGTTTCATATTTAATTTTCTTGTACTTTGTAAATTTCATGATCTGCATAGTTTAGAGTGACCAAAACGATAGAGTTTTAAATAAGAGGCGATAAATTCAAATTGATTAACAGTCATTTCTGAAGCTATAATTGGTCTAAACACCAATGCAGAATATTAAAATATTACCATAGATGCTAATAGATTGACATAATACATTTTCTTTCTAAAAGAGTGCTCCGGGATGCTGTTGTCACACTAACCATTAAGTTATGACACTCACTAGTTGCAAAGCATAATTTTATATCAGATTTTCAATCTAATTCGGCAATAATTAGTATATAATAATAAAAATTAATACCGTTATACATATATGAATATATAAGACCATAACAAGATTGTCCTTGGGCATGTATTAATTTAGCAAAATTTTAGGAAGAGAATTATCAGAGTAGAAAAATCATAAAAATTATAAAAATCCATAAACAATATCAAGCGTCTACATATGCACAAATATATTAGTATACTAATATATATAAGTATGTATATTTAAAAATGTTTATCATTGGATAAGAGAACGCATTATTTTGCAATAAATTAAATTATTAATTCATACATAATGTCTTTGTATGAGATTATCAACAAACTTTCCGGTAGTAAAGTGTGTTTGCATATAGAAGCCGATTAAATGAAATATTAACTATTTTTATGGTTTCTACATACATAAGTATGTTATGTTACGTCTGCAAAATTATTCAAAATAGATGAGACACACACGCGCAGGTACTTGAGCACTCGCATGAATATCACTTTTAGCCGACACGCAACATTCGCACAGATTAAAAGAACAATAAATTGCTAATCCATTTTGTTTACCTTAAATATTATTCTGTTATTTGGAAGATCTTGAATTGTTTGGTGAATATAAGAACACATGAAAGCTACATACAATACTTGGCATCGACATCAATACATAAATTATCCAACACACACTGATATTGTTGTTAAGAAAAATATTATTTAAAATGAAACGATCGAAGCAAACAAATAGGTATGTTCTTCCTTCCTGCGATATTATTATTATAAATATTATTATATACGAATATTTATTTAAATTCTAAATATAATGGGCATCATTATACTATGGTCGTATTTAGCTAATTGTTAGTTTTCATAGTGATTGTATTATATGTTTTGTGGTAAATATTTTCAATGCAATATTTATATGGAGTCTCTTACATATAAGCTATGGGCTTATATTTGTTTATTTACCGAAATTTTAGAAATAATTTAAAAAAAGTCAAAAATTATAAGCATTTAGTATTTGATTGGTTTTCTTTCACAAATATAAATTTGACATATGAGCCTCCTCCCTTTCTTTGAGGCAAAAGCTTAAAAAATGGAAGGAAAATCGACAAATACTGTTTGAAAGATGACATCCTAAGTAAAACATTGCAATTCTAGACGATTAAAATTCAGCTGCTTGCTTCTATAGATAAGGATGCCGCAAAGCTTTCTCATGGCGGTTGGAATTAATCGTTACAAAAAAAAATTCCCACTGTACTTTTAAGAAAAAAATCTACAAATTTTATAATAGTGTGAGGGGAAAAACTTAGTTAAGCTTAATTAAGTTTTTACAAAAGGAAAAATCGAAGTGCAGTGTGTTACTTGATCTTAGAGCGTTAAATATTATGAACAACCCATTAATTTTTTCTTGCCTTTCTCTTTTCGGAACGTATATACTTTCTATCTTCACTCGTTAGAGGGCTTTCTTTAAAAATATTAGCATTTTTCTATGAAATTGGCTGCCAGTACTCTCAGAGTGACCTAAAAAGAGTAAAATATACGACTGACTGTCATTCATTTTTAATCCCAACATTTCATTTGTTCATAATTGCCACTTATTTACACTTATATTTTTGAAAATGGGCGTTATTTGTTGAAAACTACGTCCATCTTCGGTACGATAGTATATTTTTCGTACCTCTTTCGAGCATTTATCTGGCTTAGTAAAGGAAATTTAAGTTTTTAAATATTTTTCATTGAAATTTTTCAAATAATCCTTTGTTCCTTTGTTTAACATTGCAAAGAAGCCTAAGTGCTCCATATTATTGGCATGCTTTTTATTGCTTAATTGATCTTCTTTACAAAAATGTCTTCTTACCAATAGCATTAAACTAATGTGTTGTACATCTCTGATCATTTTAAAAAGGTACATAATACACAAATAATGTGACCACATGTAGTTAGGTAAGAAGAGGTCATAGAAATTAAAAGCGATTGCATACTCGTATGTCTATGTAATCATCGGCATATTTTTGTGTAAATACAAATGATATACACTACATATTTACACATATACACCAAAATCTATTAAAGTCACATATATTATGTTACGTTATTTTATGTGTTACATGTTTGAGACGGTTGCCTGCTGACTAAACACAAATTACAAATGTTTGATTCGCCATAAAAGTGTCACTTTAAACAAATTGAGTTGAATGCCACCCATTAGCGTTGAATAGGTGCTTTTGTGACACATCTCTTATTGCCTGATAATGTGGTGAATGCGGGCGCAACGCCACACTTACATAGTATCATACTCGATGTGACATTTTAACGAAACGCAAATATCAGCGGCAATAGCACTGAAGCAATGCAAATATTTCCTGATATGCATCTACGAGTATGCACGAAAATGGAACGAATGCACTAGCCATGTGGTGTACGATATATGTATGTAACAGGAATACCGCGCCTGTATACATTAATTTATTAAGCGCATCAAGCCTGGTGAACTGGTGTAAATGCCTAAGATGTTTCTTATGCATACAAAATTTATTATATATGTAGTACATATACATATCTCCTGCTGTCTTAGCGCAGCATATCATGCGTATGCAATGGAATTTTCCATAATTTTTATGCATCTTATCATATTTCCGACAAATTTTATTTTCGCTTATTTAATGTATATCGGCGTTGATCCTACTTGTGCAGCTTCAAATGTTTTATATATTTGCTTCTTTTCATATTTACACACACACGAACTTGTAATCACACACACACATCATGACATATATGCGCACGCATGAGACAATAAATGTGATAGCAGGAACATTAATTTCTCTGCAAAGGCAGTTGAAATTGCAATCTTATGTCGGTGACATATGTATACTTCATACTTTTACTCGTACATACATATGTATAGAAGCATAGACGCGCCCACCTTGCTATTAAATTGTATAATACATATGTTAATTTTAACAATTTTTTGTTTGTTTTTATTATTTATCTAATTTTGCATTATTTGAAATTACGACGATAAGTTGTATAGGCAGTCTCCAGTGGCGGATCATAATTTGATTTAAAGATTTTATATTATATAAAAAAATTTTTACGATTGCATTTAGTCTCCTGATCTATAGGTCATGGGTTGAATTCCAGGTTGAAGCACAAT
Source organism: Megamerina dolium (assembly GCA_963854835.1). Lineage (NCBI taxonomy): Eukaryota > Metazoa > Arthropoda > Insecta > Diptera > Megamerinidae > Megamerina > Megamerina dolium. The sequence goes on from OY978527.1 coordinate 46,416,778, forward strand.
TTTGATATCGAAAAGATTTTTCTTTTGAACGGTACCCACCTTTCGGCAAGCAATTGGCAATTCTTCCGGAAATTCGCTATGAAAAATCTTCTAAAAGAGCTCTGTGCCAATGCTCAGTAAAAGTGATGTCACAAGGGTTCTGCCGTTCGGAATCGACTAATATAATATAAGTAGGTCACTTCAAATATTGTCCAAAATTCAACACACACAACAGCACTGGAAGAGTAACTCGGCCAAAGGGGCCTTACGTCGGCTTTAGGACAACTCTAAATATAAAGGGTTATCCATTTTGCGGTTTCAAAAGTAAATGTAAATAAAACACATATAAAATATTTTTTATCATGATATTTCTTTTTTATTATAAAGTTTGAACGTTGACCTTATGTGTGAAATACTACTTCATTTAAATGACCACCACGAGAATTGTTGCAAGCATCGATTCTTTTGAGGTAATTTTCGACCACTTTTTGACACATATTGGGCGGTATCTCAGCCATAACGTGACGAATGTTGGTTTTTAGGTGCTCAAGAGTTAAAGGTTTATCTGCATAAACACGGTCTTTCGCGTAGCCCCACAAAAAAAAGACAAGCGGTGTCAAATCGTATGATCTTGGTGGCCACTTGATATCGCCACGACGAGAAATTACGCGGCCAGAAAATTTCTCTTGCAATAAAGCCATATTCGCTCGAGTTGTGTGGCATGTGGCACCGTCTTGTTGAAACCACATATTCTCTAAGTCGTATTCTTCAATAGCAGGCAAAAAAAAGTCGGTTATCATATGACCATAACGCTCCGAATTGACGGTGACAGTCGTTCCATCGTCGTTTTCGAAGAAGTAAGGTCCAATCACACCTCCGGACCAAAGAGCGCACCAAGCAGTGACTTTTTGTGGATGTAGTGGCCTCTCTTCAATTACTTGAGGATTCTCAGAACCCCAAATACGACAATTTTGTTTGTTAACATACCCACCGAGTGAGAAATGTGCTTCGTCGCTGAAGAAAATTTTGTTCGAAAAATCGCCGTCCACCGCCTGTTGTTCAAGCACCGATTCGACATATCTACGACGTTGTGAATGGTCAGCTGGCATCAGTTGTTGTGTGAGCTGGATTTTATATGGATGGAGGTGTAGATCCAAATGCAAAATACGCCATAATGTGCCGTAAGACAGTCCTAATTCCTGAGAACGACGAGGAATCGACACATTCGGGTCTTCGGCAACACTTTCACTTACAGCAGCGATATTTTCGGTGGTACGAGCGAAACGATGATGCACAGGCCTTACAATATCTGTAACCGATCCAGTCTCTTCATATTTCTTCACAATTTTGCGAATTGCTTGCGTATTTGGACGATTATGTAAACCATAATCTCCTCTTAAAGCACGATATGTGGCTGTGGCAGAATCACAATTTTTGAAGTAGGTTTTTACAATTTTAATGCATTGTGCGATAATTAAGCGATCCATTTTCGCAAATGTCAGACTTTGAACTGAAAAAGAAAGAAATTGTTTTAACAACTCAGTTTGACAGATGTCGAATTCTAGCCCTATACTTTTGAAACCGCGAAATGGATAACCCTTTATAAGTAGGTCACTTCAAATATTGTCCAAAATTCAACACACATAACAGCACTGGAAGAGTAACTCGGCCAAAGGGGCCTTACGTCGGCTTTAGGACAACTCTAAATATACTTATTAGTTATAGTATGTACCTCCAATAATTACATTGGCACGTAGTCATAGTCAAATTAAAGGCGACTTTAAATATAATACAGACTTTTTTGACATACTTCTGTTTGGCAAATTTGTCAAATAAAATGTTCTACTATTTTTGAAATCGCCCTTGTTTCAATGAATTCCATGCGCCGCAATTTTATTTATAATTTTTTTTTTTTTTTTTTTTTTTTTGATACAATATAATTTAATAAAATATAATTTTAAACGTAAATAATTTCAAAGTTATTTGCTATGTTATATTTTTTTAAAAGAACAAAACAACAACAAAAAGGTGTTGAACAAATTATGCATTTGTTAGCACCACAATGAATAACGAAAAAATGCATTCAAGTATGAATAAAAGCGCCTACACCCATTAGTAAAGGGTATATGTAAATATTATACTCGTACATGTGTGCATACCCAACAAACCACACCGGAAACAATTTGAATTTTAAATTAAAAAATTTTGTTTTATTTTTATACAAAAAAAAAACTGTAATTTCGGAAAATGTTATTTTATTTGTTGAAATAATGCAACTGAGTATTAGTTCAAGCATCGCCCAAGAAAATCGAAAAATCACTTATGAAATGCTGTTGAAATGAAATAAAAACGAAAAGGTTTTTTTATCTTGGATTGAAGATGAAAATTTGGTCTACAACAAAAAATGCAAACAAATAAAAACCTTGGGTATAGACCAGTGAATCTGGTCCAGAGTAACCAAAGCGACATATTCATTGTGACAATGTTTTTATTCAATCTATGATTGGATATGTAAGATATGGTATATTAGGAGTTGCTGAAGCCATCTAAAACCACAAGGACCATAAGAAATTCTTCTCGATATCTATTACATTTTCTTTTAAATGGTTAGCTAGGTACATGCTTATGCACCAACGAATGTGTGGGTTCAGTATAATATAATATATTTAAAATGGATTTACTAATAGTCTCATATAAATACACTTATTTATCATACATTAAATGTACCATATATGTATTAAATATGAGTGATTGTGTGCTTTGTGCTTTAATCGAGTGTAGTTTTTTTTTTTTTAGATTGTTTAAATTATTTTGTCTAACTAATCACCATAGCTAATCCTGGTGACATATCTAAGAGGAATAGATTTCACCATAAGTTAAACCAGTCCTATGGATAGAGAGTGTAATTTAGTCTGTATATGTATGTGTAGACATAAATAATATAATACCCTAAGGAGTTAGTCCGATAGAGTTATGAGACACTTTTCATTTGATTTCTGTGGATATTCAATTAAATAGCAGCACTTAAATGCAATATATCACTATCTAATTGAATCCACAAAAATCATTTTGTATAATATTTCTACACGTAAATAATATAGATTATATACTACTATATATGGGTGCCGTAGCTCAGTGGTTAGTGTGTTCGCCTTCTGATCTGTAGGTCGTGGTTCAATACCCGGTTGATGCATAACAAATTTAATATCGAAAAGATTTTTCTTTCGAACGGTACCCACCTGTCGGCAAGCAATTGGCAATTCTTCCGACAGTAACAACTTGCCATGAAAAAGCTTCTAAAAAAAAAGAACTCTGTGACAAAGCTCAGAAAAAGTGATGTCACAAGTGTTCTGCCGTTCGGAACCGGCTAAAATAAGTAGGTCCATTCTAATACTGTCCAAAATTTAAGACGCACAACAGTAATGGAAGAGAAGCTCGGCCAATGAGCCCTTTGGGGCTTTAAGTGCCACATATTTATTTTTATTTTATATACTACTCGTATTATTTCTACAAATTTACAATGTATTCTTCTAACATTACCAATGTGACCATGCATATACTATTTAATCGTGTATCTTGTTCCTTATGTAAACGCTTCTAATTGCAGATGCCTATGTAATCAGCTGTATATGAAATTTCAAGATGAACAATTAATGTATGCAATTATCATTAATTCGTTACAAGTGCATTTACTTTTGTAGATACATACTCGTATATGTAAAATCAGCTCATGAAATTTGACTTAGTTTTATGAACTAATCTACTTGGTCAATATCACATTAGCGGCGGTCAGTGTTGCATGCGTACGCATGAGTACATAATTTTTTTTTTTTTTGTATCATTTACTTACTTAAATTAGTTCATTTCGAATGAAATTTAATAAAATTTATACATTAAACCTGTGCAAGAAAAATAAGTGATTGTTAGAATATGATATTTTGCAAAAAAACTCCAACTAGTCGCATGCTGTAGCGTAGAGGTTAGTGTGTTGGCCTTCTGTGTGTAATTTTGACTCCAGATGTATTCAATTCAATGGATTTTTTTTTGAGAAACACAAAAATTTTGCTCTCCTAAATTGTGCTCAAGGCTGCGTGCGCAACATTTTGCTTGTCATAATGGTTCTGTCACTTAGAATCGATATCATTTCCAACGGAAGGAGCTTAATAAAAAAATTGTTTTATAAAAAAAAAAAATCAAAGAAATTCTGTCATTCTTTTCAGCACTCAGAACATGAAAATTTATATTTTTACATTATTTTGCGAGTAGTGGAATGGAAAATATTATAAATATTTTTTTTTTTTTTTGGCAAATTTAGTATCGTAACTCATTGAATAGTGCATTGTCCTTTAACTGAGTATTAATTTTAATTTAACAAGCATTTAATTGTACTTGCTTGTCAACAAATACTTGTCAAATCCTTTAACATTGATAATTTAAAAAGAATGGGTTTCTGAAAGCTCCACAGGACTCCTGAAAGATATCACAGAGTCAATTCCCAAACTGTCTAAATATAACGATATACAAATAGGTTCTTCAGAGACACCAGTGAAAAAAATGTATTTACTAAATTTAAAAATTTTTTTTTTCCATTTTAGGAAATATATTTTTTTGGAATAGATCTAATGTGCGTGCATATGCTTTTCATAGACATATAATATATAGATACATATCTCTGAAATGTGCGTAATTCGGTGTCGTTTCGCCTTGTTGCATTCGATGTTATTGCTTTGTTGCTTTTACTATGTGTGATCTTCATGTACTAATCTTGTATTAATCTTGTAATCTATGTCTTGTAATCTATGCTATACTATGCATATGCCACATATACATAATATATGTACTTAATGATTTTGATTAGATATTTGTGGTTAACCATAGTAAAACTGATGTCGTAATCATAGTTAAAATAAATACGATTTTATTTAAAAATGCTTTCAACTCATCTGATAAGTTTCCCATGCAGATATCTGTTAAAATAGTGGAAAATAGCTACATTAAAAAATTGACTTTATAGAAATCACAACTAACAGCATAAAAATTAACATATAAAAATTATAATAGACAATAATATACTAACTTTAAATACAATATAGTACATATCTCACATAAATAATGCATTGTAGTTTGAATTTAGATGCACATTCGACAAATTTATTATGCTTACTTTAATGACTACAATGACTATAATATGTATTTATAGATTACTCGTACAGTAGTATCGTCTATTCGGTCTTGACCGTGCTTTATAGTATTTTCACTTATGTACTTGCTTATCGTTAATTTCAAATAATTATCAGTTTTTTGTTGCTACTTGATGCTATCTATTGACGTATCTACATACATGTACTACGTGTACCCCATTTGTGGTTTCAATAATTGAGCAATTTGACATTGTTTGCTGCCTATCATTATATCTCGTACTCATACAATATACAATATATTTTGTATTTTTCACTTTTTTTTTTTCATTCATTATATAAGTACATACACATAAGTTGTGAAAATTAATAGGCTTTTTGTTACTCTGTTGCTCTTTGTTGTTGTTCATTTTATTACTCCCGCTGATTGCTGATCTATAAATTTTTTGTATGTATAAGAAAATGATGCTTTAATACAATGTTGTATCCAATTAACGATTAATATGAACAGTAGGCACATTGATGAAATAGGAAATGAATTATTGAAATCTTTTTGTAGTTAAATGCATGTGAATAATCAGTACTTATCTATTAGTATAATTTCATTTCATATGCAACTTTTGTTAATTACCATATTCTGGCAAAAAATAAAAGTGACAGTGACAAATCTATGAACATTTTGTGATTGTGAATATTGAAAAGAAAACCTGCCAAAATTGTCATCATATAATACATTTTATAATATATATTTACATATCATATATTGTATATGCAGAGAGAAGGTGTCAATTCACGATACAAGCAGTGTTTTGTTTACTTTTGTTTAGTGAAATTTATGTGTGAAGCATATTTTGATAATTTGATCGTTTTTATTTTCATTTTCATGTATTGATGAATTCATCAATTGATAAAAATCTTTTGTATTTGATAACATTTCATTGCTGACTTCTGCATTATATGCATGGATTTACGAGTATCTGAAATACAATTCATTTTATATGCAAGCGGAAGTATATTGACTATGTTATTTATATTTTGGGATTATTAATATGTATTATTGTCATAAAAACAACGGTTTTATTGTTTTTCAAAATATTCTCCATGGGAATAGTGATGTTATTATGGTACCTTAGGCAATCCAAAGAGCTACTTATCAGGGCATCTTAGTCTCAGCTATGCTCAGAATGTGATGCTATCAATACTTAAATACTCGTACACTCAAATATAACTGTTAATGTTTCACAATACAATCACTAATTAAAATACATAACCCATTTGAAAATGGTTTCTTCTATCTCAGAGAAAACATTAAAACATTGGCAACAATTCAAATCATAATAAAATTTCGATTATATAAAAAGATGTTTTAATTAATCGACAGCTCAAAATTATAGCATCCGAAAGTATATAACTTTTACTATCATATTGGTATATTTCGAGAAAAGAAAATGTCACGTAACACAACTTACTTTTCAGTTGTTATCAAATAAACAAGATCTTCATTGTAATCAGTTTTGGTTTTATATATAATTACCTGTATGCATTGGCGTTTGTACATATACGCAATATCCTTAATTCACATTATTCATTCCAACATGTAATACATACAATGTACATTAAGGAGGGTCAACATTTTTCAATGGCATTTTAAACATTTCTTTCCAAGAAAGCATAGAGGAATTCTTGATTTTGAATTTGTAGTTTTAATATTGTAGCATAAATTTTGTAGGAGAGCTCCACTGAAAAGTGGACATACTATGGGCTATGGTCGTTTAGAGGAAATGTTGAGAGTGAAAAATTACTGGGTTTCCGTCATACTTTTTATCTCTCTAGGAGCAATTATGTTTTTCGGTTATTTTTATGGGAGTTCCCTTAATGGATGAAGCTAGAGATTAAGTATGGGTAGAAGAAATATTGAAGAGAAAAAAGTAATGGGAGTCGATACAGGATAAGGTAAAGATACAGGATAAGTAATTTCAGAGAGAATGTGTGAAAGAAAAACTAATGAGAGTCGGATATTCACTTCATTGCTTCAGCGGCAATTCGAGGAATTATTATTGATTTTTATATGGGACTCCCCTAAAGGAGATAAGTAATTTGAGAAAAAAAAATCTCCTTACAGTCGGCTGGGGCCGACCAAATTATACCCTGCATATGTAGAGGTATATATAAAAAGTTTGCTCGTATATCCATCCTTTTCTTCCACTACTTTGTATAGGACCTACATTAAGAAGCAGGCGTACCTCACCAATTTTGGAGGATCAATTTCTGCCTATAATACTAAACTACATAGGTTGCAATGGGTTGACCTAGGCGTATTATTTAGTAAGTTATGGGTGTTTTAATGTTTAAGACTTTGTACGTAAGCTATATAAAAAGTGGGCGTGACGTATCTCTTTCTTGTATATCTAATTAATTTTTCAATATCAATCCACACCTTAAATTTGGTTGTCCTACGCTAAATGGTTTGTAAGTTATGGAGCTTAAAAGTTTTAGTTTAATTTCCTCGACTTTGTATGGGAGACCTATGAAGGAGTGGGCGTGGCACACTGATTTTCTGCTAGATTTTTGCCGACTACGATATTAATTTAAGTGTCAATTATGGTTATTCTAGACAGAATATTGCCGAAGTTACAGCTGTTTCAATTTAAAATTTGTATGGGGGCTACAATAAGCAGTGGGCGTGGCGCGCCCATTTCAAGTGAGTCTAGTTGCTCGTACAATACTATTCCATACCTTAAATCTCGTTGTCCTACGCTAAATGGTTTGTAAGTTATGGAGCTTAAAAGTTTTAGTTTAATTCCCTTGACTTTGTATGGGAGACTCATGAAGGAGTGGGCGTGGCACACTGATTTTCTGCTAGATTTTTGCCGACTACGATATTAATTTAAGTGTCAATTATGGTTATTCTAGACAGAAGATTGCCGAAGTTACAGCTGTTTAAATTTAAAATTTGTATGGGGGCTACAATAAACAGTGGGCGTGGTGCGCCCATTTTCTGTGAGCTTAGTTGCTCGTACAATACTAATCCACATCTTAAATCTCGTTATTCTACGCTGAATAGTTTGCAAGTTATAACCGGTAACAATTTTTTTAATTTCCGCAACTTTGTATGGGAGACCCAAAAAGGAGTAAGCGTGGCACACTGATTTTCTGCCATATTATTTCCGACTACCATATTAATCTAAGTGTCAATTATGGTTATTCTGGACAGAAGATTGTAGAAGTTACAGCTGTTTCAATTAAAAAGAAGTACAGACACTTTGTATGACAGCTACGCTAAAAAGTAGGCATGGCTCAACCACTTTTGGTGAGGTTATATAGTAGTATAATATAAGTCTATGTGCCAAATATTGTTGTCCCAAGTGGTATATTATGTGAGTTATAGCAAGTTAAAGATTTTGAAAATTTCGAGGTTAGTCGCTTTGAATGCTTGGTGTGGGCGTGGTTATTGACCGATCATGCCCAATATCAATCCCCTCCGTACCCTTGGATCATAGATTACTTATGCCAAATTTCATCGAAATAGCTCAATATTTACTCAAGTTATCGTGCGAACCAGCCAGGTGACAGACAGACGGACGGACGGACGGACGGACGGACGGACGGACGGACATCGTTAAATCGAAAATTTAATCGACGCTGATCACGAATATATATCCATGTCTATATCTCCGGAGATTCCTTCAAGTGGACACAAACATCTGACCGAAATGAATATACCATGCATATTGCATTATGCAGGGTATAAAAATTGAGTAGGAAAAAGTAAGGGAGTTCAGTCATACTAGTCACCACTCCAGGGGCGATTCCTGGGTTTAAGTTTCGATTTTCAGACGTTTTTGTGATCATTTTTTCACATATTTTGCGCTTTAAACAAATAAAACCATATCAGAACAGAAATCGCTCATAAAACTATGAAATATATGATTTAATTTTTCTTTCACAATATTTCCTCCCATATAAAATGATCAAAAAAGCACATTTACACCTAAAACTCCTCTATGTTTATGATTGGACCACATAATCAAATTATTGCTACATACAATTTAATCCACCTTAATATACATATTTCAGCACATGTAGTTATTATATCATACAACAACGGTAATAAACAACAATAGTGCCAAAATTTCTCAGCTATTGCAACAAAACGATGAGACAGTTCAACGGCATTGTCTGATCATGGGTACCTAAATAAAATATACATTATACATAGACAGGTAAGTAAATATATATGCATGTATATACATATGTACTTACATTTATATATGTAGGTACATACATGTGTATGTATGAATGTTGTTGATTTATAAATCTGAAATTATGATGTCATATCGCTGTATAAAAATCATAATTACCCACTGAACCACTAAATAAAGAAGCAAAGAAAAAGAAAAAGCAATAAAAACGAATCAGTTTTTGTGTGAAAACAACACAAGGCAGGTTTAATTCACAAAGTAATAATAAAAAAAATAATGAACAAAAAAAAAATGTTTTGTTTTTAATCACCCGCATGGGATGTCAGCCGATAGGCTCACCAGTTAGTTTGATATGAATTATATGCTTGCGTCATATGATTGACAACTAACATATGAATATATGAATAATATATTTTGCTTTGTCCAACTTTAATTCTAAGCAGATTAATCTATCATATATAGGTAAAGAAATGATATCAAGATATATGATATCATATTCATATAAATGGATTTACTCTTAAGACTGTGTAGTAACTTCTGGACCCGAAATGGTGATATGGTGGCATTAGTGATTGCTAAATCCCTAAAAAATATACCAAATGTATTATCTACCAATTTGAAAATTTCTGTGATAGCCAAAAGAAGATCACCTCAGAACTCAAATTAAATGAATTTCTGACGAATTTATAGATTAATTAAACCATTCTTTAGGGTTTTATTTGTTTTAATTTAAATTTAGGGCAAATTTTGGATAGTGTTTAAAGTGTTGAATTTATATGCAAAATGAAGCAAATGTTACCTGCCATTGAGCACAAGGTTTCGAAGTTTTTCGCTAAGTATTTTGACTGCCAATATGACAATTCTATAGTAAGAATTGTTGATTTAAGGGAATTCAATACTCTAAATCGTGTTTAATATTTCTTTGAGCGAAAATTGTACCCTTCATATATAAAAAATAAAACCATAAGATATTTTGATATTTTGAAAAAACATTTCAAAAAGTTTAATCCTAAATAAGATTGTAAATATACAGATTTGAAGTCACACTGCCGTTTTTACCTTTTGAATATGTTCTAAGTAATAATGGGTCTTACGGTGAACGAGGGCAAGACGAAGTGCCTAGTGTCTATGTACAAACAAAGTGACTCAGCGTCTTGGACAACACGTCACTGTTGACAATTACACTTTCGAGGTGGTGAAGGACTTGAAACCAGCATCAACAACTGTAATGACGTCAGCTTGGAGATCATGCGTAGGATGTACTCTTGCTAACAGGTGTTACTTTGGGCTGAGTAAGCAATTGAGTAGTCGAGCACTCTCTCGAAGATTGAAAATTACACTCTACAAGTCCCTCATTATTCCTATCCTAATATATGGCGCAAAAGCCTGGACAATTTCCACCACGGATGAGAGAATGCTTGGAGTTTTCAAGAGAAAAGTTCTGCACAGGATCTTCGGACCTATTTGAGTTGATGGCGAGTACAGCATCAGGTACAAGGATGAGCTGTATGAGCTGTACCCTGACATTAACATAGTCAAGCTAATCAAAATCCAGGGGCTGCGCTGGTCATATCGAGCGAATTTAAGAAGAAGCTCCAGCAAAGAGGGTATTTAATTTGGCACCTGCTGGAGGACGCAAAAGAAGAGGAAGACCAAACCTCCGTTGAAAGGACCAAGTGTTGGGTAACGTGGCGTCGCTGGGAATATCCAATTTCCGCCAGTAAGCGAAGAACAGAGAAAATTGGCGCTGCATTATATTCGTATGTTCGGCCTAAATCGATCATCAGTTGTTATGTTATGTTAATAAACTTCAAGAAACCCAACTGTGATCGTAGAAAACATGATCTTTTCTACCTAGAATGCAATATCAAAATCTAAGTATTATAATATTTTTTAAATAGAAACCAAATATTTAGCTCCTAAAAATCCGAACCGTGGGAATCACCAAAAGACAATTAAGTTAAGTGCTGCCTAGATTTTCGAAACAATATAATCTAATTAATGCAAAATTACAATTTAAATGCAATATAAGACAATATTTCGCAATTATATGCCTAAATTAAAAATTTTTTTTATATTTATTGTTAGTGAACAAATGATATCCATTGTGTATAAGCTAAAATTGCCTTATAGTCGGCCTATGTTAACATATTAATGCTCGGCATTTGTAGAGAATTTGTGGAAGATATTTAAATGGATTTTAGGTATCTAATTTAATGGGTTCAAATATAGAGGATCTATACAAAATAGTAGAAAATATCTGCAATTTTTAGGAAATATGAATCTAAATTGGAAGAAATCGAACAATTAGCCTCCCAAATTAGCTATTGAGTCATGAGTTAATATGAATTACGTTGTATGAAGTTAAAATTAAAAAACAGTTCTGAAGTGAGCATCTTTGATTGCTCCGTATGGCGGTGGTAGTTGAGCGATCACGTAAATTCTTAACATCTTTCATACACTTAAACTATAGATGGGCTTTGCATCAAGTGATTACAAATTTTTGACCAAAACGAAGATACCTTTACCTATGTGCAGGGCATAAAAATACGATAAATCATTAACTACGTTATAAAGTCGCATACATATTACTTTAAAGAATAAAGACGTTAACGACCTCAAACGGCACGAACAGTATTTTTAAATTCCAATTTCATAGATATATCATATAAGTATAGTCGTAGTATAAATACAAAGAGATTTTTCTCAGATTTCTCATTTTAGTTATGCTTGGTTTTAATATTTAATACTTTTATGAAGGAATCACTCGTTATTAGTGTCTATATTTGGTTTTTTTTTCGTTTTCTTTTAACGCTTAATTATCGTCATTAATCATTGGGTAATGTTTGTTTTATACTTAACTAACGTGTGACAAATGTGATTTTAATAAATCCACATTGTATGGATTGTATTGTAAATTGTAAATAAATAAATGTGCATTTTTTTTAGATTAATTCGTCACAAAAGCAATATTTTAACTCTTTTTTGTTTTCTTACCTGCAATGATTTAATTTATTGGGATATTATTTTTAATATTAATTCCATATGTTAATATCAAACACTTGGTATATGTATATGTTACGTACATATTTGGTTAGGAGCATGAGTTAGGCGATGCCAGGTAGTTTTGACAACTGCAAAGAGAGGAAGAGAGAAATGGTTTCACCACAAATTTTCGATGTGTTTACCATGGGAACAATGTGTTTATATTTAAATTTAATTAACTCCAGAAACTTCATCCCTGAAATTCAAAACACAAACTACGTCACTGTTTGGTATGTACTTTCGCTTAATAAGAAATCTTTGAAGGTTTTTAATTATGAATTCATTATGCGTGTGTGTCTGTATATTTGATACCTAAATAATTGCTTACAGTTTCTAACTACATACAATTTTTGAATATTTTTCTATAAATTTATTATTATGATTAATAATACGCTGCCAATAAGAGAAAGGTATGACCTACACTTGCATATGTGCATTTACTTGGATTTATTTCAAACTATTTTTATAATATTTTTATTAAGGAATTCCAATTAAATTGTATACATTTTCGAATAAATTCATAGATTAAAGGCATATTTATATTATTACATATGGGCACTTCTCAGAAAAGAAAAATTGACAAATGTTTAATGATCCAATCTTTGTTTTAATCTGCAATAATAAAACAATCCCACAATAAAAAAGTATAATATCCGTCATTATATAAACACTATTAACAATCGTTGCACGACCTTTGCGATATGCATCTTCACATTCAAAATGAAAACTACCAAGTTATATCATATTTTTCTTACCTCTGCTTTTATTCGACATTCAGCTAAGTCCTACGTATATAATTCAACGATATTGCTATTTCCAGAAATCGCCCAATTTCATTTTTTTTTTTTTTGTGGAATTATTAAGAACACTGACGAGGTAATTTGTGATGTCATTTTTGACACACATGGGGCAATAACTAGATTTTGATGAATATTGGTTTTCAAAGCGCCAATAATTTGCAGAATTTCTGCACAAAGACAATTGAGCTCACAAAAAGAAATCCAACGACAACAAATCACACGATCTTATCAGGCAATTCATATCACCAAAATGTGAAATTACATTTTCTGGAAATTTCTTGAGCAATAAATCCAAATCAGATCTTGCTGGAATGACAGTCTTCCAGTTTCATATCTTTAAGTAGAGACAACTACCACCCGTATGGGTCATTTTGGATCATTTGGTGGTAACTAGAGGTTTAAAATATTTTGAGAAAATAATCCTCGGAAAATGTTAATATAGGTCACGGAAGACACACGTTACCCTAAATGTAATTTTACATATGATTTTTGAAACTTCTTACTTCTACTTTTGACCGAAATGGCCAAATTTTAAACCACTGTAAAAAAATTGTGACATAGTGGAGCAGAAAGGGTTTAGGGTTTTGGTTAATGAAGTCAAATGCTATCGTTTGAGACTGGTTTGATTCACCCCCGAGACAATGACCCGCAAATTGTGGCATAGTGTATAACCATTAAGTCAACAAGGTACACTAAAAGTTTATGGCCAACATTTCTCTAGAACGCGTTCCTCTTGGCTCAATTATTCAAAAAAAAATAAAATATTTTTTACGGAAAAATATTTTAACGCAAGGCGATAAACACATACTTAAATATTGCCAGATGAATAAAAAAGATGTCTTATATTTTATTATACCAAAAATAAATCCATTTGAATAAATTAATAATTAAGAGAACAAATTTCTTTTTCTCTTTTACGCTTTGTATTGCTCTTTCGTTAAAACTGGCCACATCAAGCACGTGCTTTTGCTTATAAGTATATTATTTTTATTTAAATTTTTTTTTATTTTTAAATAACCAATAATAACATGTAGTATATTAATAACTGTTTACTACAAGTACCGGTTTAAAGAAATCAGCTGTTTCTGGTGTGCCAGTATGCCACACATACACATATGCACGCATGCGTTTTTCATTCATGAAATTTAAAACGTTATACACGTTCAAAAACTCATTACACATACTATAGGAATTCCTATACATATCCATGTATATACATATATATGTTTAGATACATATGCATATATACAATATGGTATGGGTACAATGTTTCCTTGTGTTCGTGGTGAGCATACTACCTATTTTAATAGGAGAGAGCGCAATCCCGCAGAACAAGTTTGCCAGCATAAAGTTGTGCATGTAAAAACAAAATACTATTTTGTACTTCAAGCTCAGATGGTGTACGGCGTTCATGAGGAGCGCACACTTGTACGGAGTATTATTTAAAACTGTTGTCGTGTTGACGTGTTGTTTTGTTGCGTTTCCCCATCGCTTATTCGCCAGTGAGTCTGTGGTTCATTTTAATTTTTTTTTTTTGATTTGCATCAACTTTCCTTGTTCATAGATAATTTTTTTTTGTTTTTGCGAATATTGGAAAACAAAAAATATGATTTTCACCGTTTAAAGAAGGAAATGTGTGTGTGTGTCTCGTCTTTCATCATAAAATCGTGATCGGGTATTTAAGCAAATTTATGCGACTTGAAATAAATGTGCAGATATAGACATTGGCAAGATAAATTTGACGAGGAGTAGTGCTTACTCTCCCCAACCAGCACTGCTAGCACAAGTGATACAAACATATGGATAGCATTTATATGCTTATTAGCTATCATAATCATCATCATCATCATCATCGTCATCATCATTATAATCACTAGCATCACGACAACGATGGGTATCATGGGTATCACAAACTTTCATCAAATGCATGAGATGCTAATCGTTTGTCGGTGATTTTGTGTATATGAAAATATCAAAAAGAAAAAGAAAAATCCTAGTTGTTGCATATTTGAATGTAGTGATGGCTTTGTATGGCTTCCGTTGTAATCAATTGATCAATAAATATGTGTGGTGTGTGTGTGTGTGTGTGTATTTCTGTGTACGTACAATATTTATGCGCATGGCAGTGTTTATCGGCAGTTTGGCGGAAATATTGAATACGAGTATACGTAAACTGTTGTAATAATATACTTATTGAAATGTTGAATTTACAATTTTCCACATAACAATCAATCAATCGTTTTCTATTCCGCATTTCAATGTTTAATGAAAAGAAAGTTGGATAATTATTTCGATTATATATTTTTCAATAATCCCATTTTGCACTGTTTGCTCATTAGTGAGCGTACTCATAGATATACATTTTTAAACAGACATATTACAGTTGAGCCTATAATTAAAAAATAATTAATATTGTTTATGCAATCGATTTGCAACATGACGGCACATTGCTAAATTTACACACACACACACACACACACACAAACATAGGCATACAAACACATATACACGCATGGCCTCATTGATTTAGTCGATTTTTATTGTTCCTCCTCTCGATTTCTGCTCTAATAGTTTGCAAAGCCGCGAAAATAAGACTCGGTTTACAGTTTCAGTATTATTAGTTTTATTTTTATTATTTTTATTTAATATTTTTATTGACCATAACAATAACAACAAACTAAAACGAACTACAGTACTAGCAATAATAATATGATAGGTATATAAAATAAAGCGAAATAGAAACCAAACTAAACAAATACATACACACAAATATTACCTTACATACACTAATACTCGTACGCTAATTGTTAGGAGTCAGTCAGTCTTACACCGCTCACCGTATCACTCTCTTGCGTTCACCTGTATTTTAACCCATAAATACTTGTTTATTTATAATATTATCTATTTGTAATATTATTATAATGTTGCCACTGAGCAGTTTTGCCATTGCTGTGCTGCTACTGGTAACTGCATTTCAATTCGTATATGAAAATTAACTGAAAATGCGTTCCGGTGCAATCAACTTGATAAACAACAAATCAAAATGTAACAATAACAACAACAACAACAACAACTGTAATCATAATAACTCTGTTACACCAAAATGACCCACACTTGCGCACATTCGTCTAAAAGCAAAAATAAAGAAAAATACTTAAATGGTCAATGGCATGAAAGTGAAATTTTTCTTCGAATTGACTTGTTTGATTTAATATATTTTCATCGTATTACGTATTATTTTTTATTTTTTTTTATATTATCGTTTTGCCTGGTAGATTCGTAATTATTTAAGTTGACCTACAAAATTATCAAAAAAAAAAAAAAACACACAATACTTAGTACATAGAACCTTGTGCAACAATAAAACAATAAAAAACAGAAACTAAGAAATAGAAAAACAATTTTCAAATGGCGTTAAAACGTAAATATACCAGCAAGCTTCTAGCATTTACACTCTGTGTAATTTTGTTAGATTCGACTATAGCAAAACCATCAAAGGCCAGCAGTGATCCTACAGCCGCAAAGGAGCCTAAGAAAAATGGTAAGTTTCCACATAATTTTTTTATACATTTATGATATATTTGGATATATAAATATAGTCTTAATATATTAAATATAAAGCATATTTTGTTGTCTTTAAATCTAAAGAGATAATATCGTCCAATACAATTTTGCAAGAAAATCCTATATGTATAATCTGAAAGTAGGGCTCAAAATAAACTATTCGTATGTCTCTATTTTTCCAGATCAATATGTTTGAGTCTATTTAATGCAAAATTTATCGTATTAATATTAATAATATTTAGTTCTATGTTGCATGACATTTTCTGTAAATTTGAAGTCAAGTGAAGTGAAGAGGTGGGCAGCACAAGAACCAGGGCACTCAGTCAAACAATCATGGTACCCAAACCCAGAAACGAAAAAGAAAATAGAAGGAAAGGTGACTAGTTCTTCGAATACTTAACAAAGTTGTAATTTGCCATCATATTGAATTTTTGAGTGATTTTGTGATTCTTTAATATCTGATATTGCCTCAAGTCGTTACAATGTTGCATAAAAAACCAAGCTAGGAGAAGGTTTTTGTTAAGCATTCTCCTCGAACATATTCACTTGATACCCTTATTCCTTAGGGGGGCTAGTCTACAAAATTATCATAAAAATACTTGAAAATCGACAAATAACTGTCTAGAAATCGTGAAATGTATGACCGATCGCCCAATCTGCACCCCTTAAATATACTCTCATACAAAATTATTGTAAAAAATATCTGAAAACAATCAAATTACATTAATTCAAATTTCGCTCGCTTAACGGGTTGAGGCATTCGGTATTATTATTATTAGAGTTTTGTATTGCACTGCGACTCTAGGTCTATTGTGCACCCCATCATGGTTTAGAGTATTTCTCTAAGTTCAGCATCCATAAGGAAGTTTTGTATAGATCCTACCCTAATGGACTTCAGCAGATTTTCCGGTATTATAAATTCCCCGAAGTTTTTCTATCTTGTATGCATAAGTGCTGGGGACGTTCCCAACACATGTTTTGCAGTTTCATTCTTCTCCCTGCAATATCGGCAGATTTCATCTGAGAAGATTCCCAGTTTAGTTAGGTGATAATTCACCCTGCAGTGTGCTGTCAAAAATCCCGTGATAATTCTTATATTATTCTTGTTTAAACTGATACATTCCTCAAGTCGTTTTAGGTTATAGGTCCTTAAAAGTGTCTTGGATTGGCACAACCCTGGTAGGTGTTCCCAGTATGGTATGCGTGTTAAGAAAATTTAACATATTGTGGAAGAAAAATTAATGAAGCCCAACGTAACATTGCACAATTCTACGGGCAATATATGGGCAGCGAGAGGAATTCTATAGCCAATTTTTAGGTGTTTCTAGTTTAATGCAATGGCAAATACTCATATTAAATGAATATCAAATCACCCTATAAATCAAATCAGGCAACAAAACACATGTCGATAAATGATCTACTTCATTATTTCATCCTTTTACGACCATCACACTAAAAATTATGTTTTTTTAGCCATGCTCTAATTAGATATTTTTGTGAATCTTCACCTACTGGACAACCCTCACATGCAATTTTATTATTCTAAACTAATAAACAATAATTCTTCAATAGATTCTCATACAATACATTTACAATATTATATTATATAAATACACAAACAGACACTTAAAATTGTTATACTACACTAGTAACTACAATCTGCGTAATATTCTTGCAAGCAATACATATTTGCTATTTTTTATATTTTTGTACTTGACAATCTGAATTTCCTTCATAAAATATTATCATGATCAACAACATCATCATAATCATTATTATCAGCTTCGTCTACGTATCATCTTCAGAATATAACAATAAACAATCATATTCATATAATATTTCATGACGTTTTTTTCTTAATTTCTTACTAATATGCCGTATTGTATTTTTCATTTTAAGTATTTAAATTAAATAATGTTCAATAAATGCAAATCAACTGCAATAAAAAAAACGATATTAATTAAAAAAAAAAACAAAAACAACTGCAACAATGACGGCGACATTAGTATGGAAGCAAATTTACTTTGAATTAAAATTTGTATAAAAATATAATATATATTTTAACGGAATAAAATTATCAGACTCACAGATGTCAACAAATTTTAAATTAATTTTTATTTTTTTAATTTATCAAAAAAATTTTTATTTTTTTTTTATTTTTGTACTTTTTCATCGAAAACAAAACATTTAATTAATATATTTTTTTGCGGAACCGCTGCAAATCATATTAGGATGATTATATCATTTTTAGTCTTTATTCATATAATCATAACTGGCGTGGCGTAGTGGTGGTGGCGTATATTTTTATCGAGGTTGTAGAGATAGAGGAAGTCAAATGGAGCATTTTGAATACGAATTATTGTATTATCAAATATTTAATGAAAAATTATGATTAGAATACATAATATGGCATTGCAAAACTCTAATGGAATAGTTTTGATTTTCAAATTCTAGGTGATTTCTTCTGTGACAAATCAGCACTTAATTTCTTTAATGACATGAACAATTTTAGTTTTCATTGTTTTTAGTTGAACCTTATTGTGGAGGATAGTACTGAAAATGTGATACAATTACATTTCTAGGTCAGAATAAAAATCGGCTTTATTGCTGAAAGTATAATATAATAATCATTTAATAATAAATACATGAAAGCTAACTATAGCTAACTAAATTATATACACTTTTATGAAAATTAATTGGATTTTTAGCATCACATGCACTTGATGCTATTTGACTCAAATTTCTTAATTAAATTAAGTACGGTAAGCGCAATATGTCGATTATTTGTAGCACGCAAACATATTTTAGCTTAAAAAAAATGATCCTATTATTGCATGTTAAACCATCTGATAGTAGAAATTGACTAAATATTGTGATTGTAATTGTAGAGTATCATAGCTCAGTGGATAGCACGTTGTTGCGCATAATGTCGTCGTATTATTGCCATTGTTCGGTAGGTGCCGTAGTTCAGTGGTTTGTGTGTTGGCTTTCTGAGGAATAGGTCGTGGGTTCAATCCCCGGCAATGACATACACTTTTTTAAGGATGAAGAGAGAATTTTTCTTTAGAGCAGTAGCCACCTGTCGTCAAGCAATTGTCAATTCTTCCGGCATTAACAATTTGCATTGAAAGTTCTTCTAAAAGAAAGCTCAATGTTACAAGAGCTCTATCGGTCGGAACTGGCGAAAGAAATAGGTTCATTTTAATGCTCTCCATATGTTAACAAGCATTCTTGCAAGAAAAGCAGAGTTAAAGAGCTCTCCAGAGTCTATAAGCGCCACACACACACACACATAGTTTAATATAAAATTTTTATAATTTTTAAGCGTTCCACTTTGTTCTTGTTTTTTTTTTTGGAAAATGGAAATATTTGCTTTCCTACTTACTGACTTATTTGGTCATTGGCAGAAGAGAACTCAAAAGACTCAACTCAAACTAATAACTCGCAAAGGAGTAGATTTTACCCAGAACAATGAGAGATCATATAAATGTGGAAAGGCAATAGTGCCTTTCTGTGTCTTCCTTTACAAAATAGCTTGAATATCAGATAATTTGATTCTAGTGAGACTATCAAATTTAAGGCTTTTCGACAATTCAATGCGCTTCGGTTGAAGTCTTGGTTCGACTAACTGACCAGTATTTTTCTCAGAATGAGAATAGTTTAAATTCTTCTTTCAACCGAGCTCCACAAGTTGGCAAGTAATTTATCAATTCTCCCAACATTTTCTGAAATAACTTAGGAAGAAAGCTTAAGTACATCGCCTTTAATGCTGTCCAAATTTAGCATTCACAGTAATACCCAAAGAGAAATTCAGCTAACTTTCCAGTTTCCGCCAATACCTCAACGAAGTAGCATTTCATAACAATGAAATATGTGCATATCATCAAAGACTCTATGCATTTTAGTCACCGTGTATTAACACCTATACTATTTAAATTATTTTACATGTGTAACAAATTGTGAGCATGTAATGAAAAGATGCGTAAATAAATATAAATGAGAGTTCATAGGTACCGACAGCACACTCGTATTGACTTGAGATTTTAATTGACGTAAAATATTTATGGTATATGCATATGTTTGTTTATCAACAGATGATCATTGAAGTAACTCGACTAGTTTTCTTTTTTTTCGAATTCACATTCACACATACACACATACTTGATTAATTTTGTATTGTTTGAGAGAAGACAACAAAAACTTGTTGGCGTGAGCAATGCAAAACAACCATTAACGGTAAACAAAAACTGGAAATCCGGAGAAAGTGAAACTTGCCGCGTGCTGATGTTGATTTGTTTTTGATTTCATCTTTATCAGCTTTCATTCGAGTGCTTAATGTGATGGTAATAATTAAACAATCGGCGGCCTTTTGAGATAAATATATAATAACAAAAAAATAAATATATATTATAAGAGTATATGGTATGTATGTAGAAAAGTCAAGAGTCACTTTATGCATATACATATGTACCTACATACTTGTACATATTTACAATTGCAACTACTTATAAGGTATGGTACGGTAAAGATCAATCCAACAATTCAAAGATTCGATGGCTCTTGTGTATTCTGACTGATTGATGCATTAAGGATGAGTCAGATGTAATATTTATTATGTCACAAATTATGCTGCTTCTGAAAATTTGGTTTCCACCTACACTTATTTACATATGTACTTTATATAGTTCCCATAAAAGGGTGTTAATAATGTTTCCCATCATTGTGAGAGATGTACCAATAAATATTGTTGTTGAAAGATGATGCTTATGTAATTGGAAAGTAAATTTATTGAATTTCTTGCTGATTTTATTTATATTGTATAATATACATACTGGCTTTTTTCGTTTTGAAGTTTTCACGACTCCATACTCATTACTGTAAAACCTCTTCAACAAAGCATCTGCCACTTCCGCATCATTTAGTTTTATTTATTTTTCAATTCAGTCCAAATAGCTACATTATTGTGACGATTACCAAGTATGTAGTAGGTACCTTTAAAAACGTGTACATATTTTATTTAACAGCGTTGCCCCCATCATCGTCATCATCATCATCATCGCTATGAACATCTTAAGCATTTTTGATCAGTGCCACCACAACCAATACTAACTACCATACTGCGTCATTATGTCATCGTGTTCCATGCAACATGTTATTAAGGCCCATGAGTATAGTATATATAAATATATGGGTACATATACATACATACATATGTATTACATGCATATTTAAAGTTTTACTTACACACTGACTTAGTGAACTCTTGTGTGAACAACAGTAACTTTTTGCATACAATACCTAGTAATTTGCTGTGATGCTTAAGTAATTTCTCATAAAACTATTTTGTCTTTCTTCTACTTCTTCTTCTTCTTCATCTTCTACATGTTGCCTTTTCGTTGAATTGAATGTTCGTATGTTACATAGAAAAATGTAATACCTAAGGTAAAAACAATAATAATATTGTAATAATATTTGTAGGAGAAAAAAAAATTGAAGAAGGTGAAAACTTATTATACTTATGCTTCGTATAGAGTTACCAAATGCATTTTTCGATTTAAATAAAAACTTAGTAGTCCACAAGGCATTACATTCAAATATAAATTCTCATTGTATTGAACGCTACAAATACTATGACAACAAGACAAGTAAATAAAAATCGGATCTTCTGTGATAATTGCAATCTTTCGCCAAGAAAACCTTGTGAAAGTGTGGCTTCACACTTTTTTTTTTAATTCTAAATTATGTTAATTTATTTTAAAAATCTTGGGGTTTTCTTAGGGACTCTTAAGTAAGGTCAGGTTATTGTTGTAACATCACTTTTTCTGAGCTATGTCACAGAGCTCTTTAAGAAGATATTTTCAAGGCACATTTTTACTGTTGTCTCAGCCATGGATTGAACCCACGATCTACGGATCAGAAGGCCAACGCACTAACCATTGGGGTACGGCATCCACCAATCTCTCTTTGAAGTCTCGCCTGTTAATGAAATACATTTTTTTGGAAATAGTCAAAAATGAAATTAAAAAATGACATCCTTTTCGAAATCGCTACAAAACCAAATTGACCACATGAAATACGTCCTGAAAACGTTTCAGAAAATTGTAAAAAACATTTTTTTATTTTATTATTAATTGATCAATTTTTTCCAGGTACTGTAATCGTTATAAGCAAAATTTAAAAATTATTTTGTGATTTAAAATTATTTGATTAATGATAATAAATAAATTTCTGATTTCTGTTTTATCTCTTATAAAAATTATTGTTTGATTTTAATTTTTTTTTCTGTACCAAAAAAAAATATTTAATTTTTTTCTTCAAGAATGAAAACTTTGTTTTTTTTTTGAATTTCATTTTTTTTTTTGCTCATTAAAAATTAGTTCTTGAGTTATATATCTACAAAATTGTTTTTTTAGGCTAGATAAAAATTAATTTTTAAGTTTTAATTTATATTTTTCGAAATATAAATCTCAAAACGTCAAATAGATATTGCGAACACAGCGAAATCGTTTTTTTTTCCGTAACATTGGTGTTTGGAAATTATCTAGAAATAAATAATAACAACATTAATCCCACTTCACTGTTTCAAAAGGGGTCTACTTCTCTAACTAAGACAGAATAAAGAAAAAAATATTTAAACTGAAACAGACATTTGGAATTATTCATTCTAAAAATGTTTTTAATTAATTTCAAATCGAGAAACAACCTAATATAATCTAATATACTAGATTTTTCAAAATTTATTGAAACTTTTTATATTCTTTCGGAAGCTTTTTGATTATTACTTTATTGTTATTGCCACTTGTTCAGTCCTTGACGAATAACTAAATCATAAGATTTTGTTGGCCCTGGATTTGAATTTCTAATGTTCAAATAATTTTTTTTTTTTAATATGTAAATATCCCTAAGCGCTACAAATCTTGAAATCGGTTCAAATCTACATATGAGTAACACGTAAGAATATTAAAATTTTGATTATAACATAGTTTCAAATTATTGATTTTTCTGAAAATATGTTGATAAATCGGTCGCGATTACGATATTACTGTGCTCTTGCACTTTCGACATACTTATTTTCCAGAAGATGGCAACTCAATAAATAAGTAGCTAATTTGTTGCATAGGTTCACGATTTCATCAAAAAAATGCATCCAAAAATGCATACAAAGACTGCATTTTGATTGTTGTTATTTTGCAATATGCATGTATGTATATAGATAATATTATTGAATATGTAAATTTTATTAATTTGAAAAAGAAAACCAAAATCAAAAAAATATGAAATAAATATATGCTTGTGAAATGTTGGAAAATGTTGAACTGATGTTGGACTGCTATTTTAATTTAA
This sequence comes from Megamerina dolium, assembly GCA_963854835.1. Classification (NCBI taxonomy): domain Eukaryota; kingdom Metazoa; phylum Arthropoda; class Insecta; order Diptera; family Megamerinidae; genus Megamerina; species Megamerina dolium. Next base: position 46,440,850 of record OY978527.1, read on the forward strand.
TAATGTTTAATATGATATTTGATTATAGATACATATAATTATTTGTTGCTGTTGTTGTTGTTGTTGAAAATCTTTATGCTTCTGCATGTAAATTTCTTTTTAAAGCAACATAAATCTACAAATTACAAACATTTCAAAATTTTCGTTGTGTTAACATTTGGGCGGTAGCATTTCATACGTAGTTAAGTTTGTTAAGGCATAAATGCGCTCATCAAGCTATATTTATTTCGTAACGCTGAACCAGTGTTACTCAACATGGATTTTGAAATTGAATTAATATTTTTGGAACATTTTTTTTTGTCGATACGTCACATAAATTTTTTAAGAATTACCCTATCAAACACATATGGGCATTTACTGTGTTACGGACATGACATTTGAGTGCGTAGAAAATATGAAGTAACATAAAGACAAATCGAAGAATATGAAAGCAATTGTTATTGTCTTTTTAGATTTTAGTTAATATGTATTATTTTTAGGAGAAAAGTTGGGCGAAGTAGAATACATGATATCGGAGTTATCCCTGTCTTTGTTTTTCACCATATTTTGTGTGTATGAATGTCGCGTCCGTTAAACAGGAAATGCTGACGTAACATATTCCACAATGTAAGGGACATTATTTGGAAGAACAAATTTTATTTTCAATACTCCACATGCGATAAGCTATGTATTCAAAAGTCAGTCAACAAATTTAACAATTTAAAAATATAACTTTTATTTTTCATTCAAGTAAATTGAAAAATAAAACTAAATATTGAAAGGCATGATAAATTTGCACAAGTTGCAGCAAAAATTCATAGAAACTCAGAGAGAAAAAAAAAACAAGGCAAACAGATAAACAAAGGCTTCTGTATGAATGTTCCGACAGTTAAAAGGGCAAAATTAATTATGGTCTAAACGATTTGACCCGAATTTCATGAACTAAATAAACGAATTGCCATGTTACACAGATTCAATAGCAAAATACAACAATAACAACTAATATTTTGAACAATAGTTCAAACAAGTTAATTGCAGCCAAGCACCTTCACACATTTTCTCTTTTGTGCCATTCCTTTTGCGTAAGTTCAATTTTCAAAGAGAAACTTGCAAAACCATGCAAATACCACCACATTATACTATAATATGTAGATTACAAACCCTTTCGAGTAAATCAGTTCAATTGTAAGTATTGTTTTTTCATTTTTCAAAACAACAAATTTGTACGAAATTTGTACCTACATTCCGAAGAATACACAAAGCAGCTGTCAAATGTCAAAATTACAATTACACCATTGAATAAATGTATAGGTATACGTATGTATGTATGTAGGTGGAAAAAAATAATTTCTGCGCAATCGCACGACTTTCACACGACTACAGCATAATTACTATTGTCTATTCTTTTGTCTTCTATACCATTGATGGAGCGGCTTTAGTAATTTTACCATAGAGACAGATAAATAAAATTGTGTTCAATACATACGCACCCAATAAGTCGGTGTGGAGTCTGTACATTGCATACTCGTACACAAAAGCTCATTGATCGCAAATGTGGTGCAAGCGGCAACGCCATGTCTGTATGGCATGCAAGATTTTGGCAAATGATTGCATTAGCAGGCGTTGGTTGGTATGTATATTGAATGCCTATTTTGGGGCTTATCTCATGCATTGATTTCATTAGGGCGTATTATGAGGAGTTTATCTTTCCATTCCAATTGTGGCCACTTTCAGTACACAAGTAAGTAATTGAAGCATGCAATAATGATGCTATTGTCTTCATTTACCTTATTATAAGTACGAGTATATCTGATTTAAGTCTTCATTTTCTCCTGCTGCTCATTAGTTTTATTACAAGGTATTAATTTAATTAGTTTTTATTTCCAAATGATATGAATAATATAATAAAAAAAATAAATAATTTATACAAAGCGCTTATCTTATATGTCATTAGGCAATTATTACAAACATAAATATATGAAAAATTCCAAAATTTATTGTAGTTACTATGAACGTGCTATTGTTGTCTAATGGAGGCCAACTCTATGTGAATTATGAGATTGTTAGCGAATAGCAAAATTCGTATATAATTACCAGAATGTAGCAGAAAATGTCCCTCTATATGACAAACTATTTTTTTAAATTTATTTTTTAGCATAATATCTACATGGCCTAATAAAACTTTCATAGCTGTACAATTTTTTGAGCTCCTCGATATCTTCGTTCCACTCAAATTATTGTCCACCGAACAGCGTTTTGAATTTCGTTAACAAAGAGACAACATTGTGTGCAAGTAAAATTTTTATATAAATTTTCCAAATATTTCTTTTATTTATGTTTATTTTTAAAATATGGCGTTATTCGTTAGGATTTCAAGAAACAGTTCTAAAACATTGTTTAGGATGGCTTCAACATTCTTTAAAACAACACCTTGCTTTGGATATATGAAAAGTCGCAAATAGTTCTTCGAAAATTTTTCCACCTATTGTAAAAGTGATAAAACTGATCCTTTATTGAGTTGTGATACTAAAGTGCGGCCCAAAAATCGAACACTGAGACTAAAATATTTTTTATGCAATAAATATCGCTATGGATGTAGTTATTTGTTCAAACTAATTTCATGGTGCACGGTTATACAAAGGCCGTACTAAACGGTCGTCTTCCATGTATAAGCGACAAGTCATCTTAGGCTATAATGACCTGACACGCTGTATGTGAGCAATCTAAAACTATGCATAGCTATTAAAAATTCTTAAACTGAAAGCTGAGTTTCGCTTGTCTGACACCAGCAATGTTATTCCAGTAGATATTCAACGAATGTACGGGTGGAGGATCATAGAATCTCAAAATATGATTTAAGTGAGATGTACCGAAGTGTAGACCCAATTCTGACTAGTCTTTCTGGAATCTCATTTCTGTCATTTCAGTGATGAGTCAAGCACAATTAAAGGATGCTGTATAGATGACATGCTTTCTTTCTTAAATTTAGTTCCTCAAAATGAGATATAATAGATTCAAACTGTACATATATATGTTCACTTACAACAAAAAATGTTTAATTAATGTGGAAATATTTGCTTTGTAGAGGAAAGAGAATATGCGCCATGAGGATTTTGTCGAATTTTACCGAAAACTAATGTTTCACATATTTAATTTTATGAGATGAGATAATTGTTAATGCATGTACATTAGACTGGGTCGACTTTTATGTTATACCATGGGTGAAAATATTGTAGGTAGAACCTAAATTGTCGATAAATTAATAAAAAAATTCGTTTTTATAAAAATAATTGATAAAATTTGTATTTTTCTTCATAACATTAATCTCACATAAATAATGATCTAAAGTCAGTGAAAAGGTAGTAAAGAAGAATTTCTCAATATTGTAAAGAACATTTACAAATTGTTCAATATATTTTTTTCTTCCTTAATTTGTGATAAGAATAAATTGCCATAAAATTAAAATAAAAATCGTAATAGAATTATGTTATACAAGAAATTTATTCAGCTTAAAGAATCAGTAACACTATTTGATGATTTTTTTTTTTTGGGCCTATTTGATGCAAAAGTCGAAATATTTATAAAAAAGAATATTAGAAAAAAAACTATGGTACCCAAACTCCATTAAAGTACATAATTTCTTCGCAAACATTTCTTTAAACACTTTCAAGATTTATACTAAGACAAGGTGTTCAAACATCGTTCCATACAAATCGACCAGCCCTAATAAATATTTATGTTTACATATACTCGTATCTATGTACAATATATGAATATGCAATTTGAATATATAGTTTTTTCACATGCATATAATATTGCATATATTGGAAAATTAAAAAAATACATTAAAAGACTAAAGCCTTAAAATGGGGCATTTTGAAATCAAAGAAAAATGATAACTTGCGGCAGTGACATTAATATACATATGTAGATATATAATTTGAGTATATGAATGCATTTCACACTCCTCCTAATGAACCAAAAATATTATATGTATATGTTATGAAACATTTGCCTGTGTTGTTGCTTGGACGAGTTGAACTTTTGTTTGACAGCATCAACATAGCACCACGGCTGGTTGCTGCGGCAACAATTCACTACACTAATCATAGTTACATATGTATGTATAGTACATATATGGGGTCATATGTATAAACTGAGTCTCTCTTGCACGTCAATCAAATCGATCTAACTAAGGTATATAACGGCTTCAAATGCTTAATTACACAGTATGATTATGGCAACATACCCCCAACTATCGTCGCACACACAGACACACACACACACACACACTGATAAATGTGTTTTTAATTAAACCAATGCGGTAAAAGCAATTAAGAAGCATTAAAATTTCAGTAAAGTTAAATAATAAATAGATATACAAATACATACGCATACAATACATACAAAGCTACACTATAACAATGATATAAAATTTTAAATAATTTACTGATTTTTAATATTTTGTTAATTTTTTTATATTTTTTATTTGTTTGTTTCGATGATTTCAGTATATTTTATATAATAAATATATCGTATGTGTGACTGTAAACTGAAAGCGATACCAATAACAGAGAGCACCGCTCATGTTACAATAATACATACACTATATAGCAGGAAAAAAAACGTTAAAATAAAAATGCTAAATGACTAAATACAGTGGATGTTCAATATATATGAACACATGAAACTGATTTTCGATTATAAAGCAAAATTTCATTCACTTAATGGAAATGGAACTATTCCCCCAAATAAATCGTATGGCTAATGTCAAATTTTGACCTATTTGGAAAATGTTTATTGGACACGAATCATTCTTAAGACATTTTAATAGCTTGTGTATATAAACAATTTTCCATGCAATTTTTTATTATACCCAGTGATCCCAGTTTTTTAATTAGAGCATTACCTGTATGCACAAGTATAAACAACAACACAATAGCTCATCATCCACAATAATATTTTGTTTTATAATTTTTGCATAAATTTGCAATGATTATGGCTAGCCAAAAATACGGATGAAAAAAAGTAATAAAAATCGAAAATACAAAATAAATCAAACTAATTTTTATAAATAGAAATCATTAAATCAATTTTATGATAAAAACACAACATTTAAGCACAAGCATATATGGACAATACATAACTATACCATATACATACATACATATACATATTCGTATATAGATATGGGTATTGATTATGTCGTTCGTTTGATAAGAGCTTTGGTTATTATTTTTCTAGCAAATTCATGAGAAAAATAAAATTATGAATTTTAAATATTATTTCATATGTAATATTTATATATTTATTTCCATAAATATGAATTACATCAGCATCTTGATGTTTTTGATAGTTTTTTTTTTTGTTCGTTACTATTCGCATGTAAGATATGCAAGAATTCGACACGATCAAACAGATGAATCTCTGTTGGAATTTGATGTAAGAGGTTATTGTGAAATATTTCCTTGTTATCATATCTCAGCGGAGATTCCGTCAAAAATCTGTGCTAGAAAAAAAAGGAAAAATTGTATAAAGTTACTTTTTCAGGCACCAGAACGTAGACTGGAGCCTGAACAACACTTCCAAGGACTTGATCGATACGAGGTTAGTATGAAAAAAATGTTTTACATAGCCTCCTTGTAAAACTACACACATTTCCCATAGATGTTTCCATCTTTTTAACTCGTTTAAATAGGAATCGGCATCTATTACTGCAAAATAATCATTTACGGAGGTGATAGTCGCCTTGTTTAATGAAAATCTCTGTCCTCCGAGCGTAATTTTGAGCTTGTAGAATAAAAAAAGTCGCTGATGGGTAAATGTGGTGAGTAGTTCATGTTGCAATTAGTTGAAATGTGGCCGATTTTCTGCAATATTTGCTTTCAACTTGTCAAATATGATGCGTAATTTTAATGTAAATGTAATGGGTTTCTTTTAAGAAGGTCATCGGACAATATACCTCCATGATTACCCTAAAAATAGTCGCCATATCTTTTGCAGGCGGAGAAAGAGTTTTTGGGATTTTTATAGTCGATTTCCCCTTCGCAGTTCGTTCTTTAAACTGTACCTTGGTTTCTCGGTATATCCAAATTTCATCGGTACCAATTAATCGACACTAAAACACTAATTTATTCCGCCTAAATGCTTCAACCGAACGTTGAATATTTAAACTCAACAGTCATAAAATCCGCTGTGGGAAGGAGAGTTTCCACCTGCAACGCCCAACTTGTTTTATATTTGAGTAGGATCGCACAAAATCGCAGCACAGTGAGATCAAACCTTTATAAATCTTCATTTATTTTCTACGCACCAGCACTTAGGAAGCACATTAAATGACTTCAGCAACTAACTGTCTCATAAACTGAGACAATTACTCACATTGCCTTGCGAAATTACCCCCAAAACCACATATTCCAAAGAATGAAAAATCACATTCCTCAAATATCTCATTATGCCTCCATTTCATAAGATGGTCTGACTTTTTTGAACCTATTTGGCGCATAGAATATTTAACCTCCAAGAAATACCATACATCACAATTGAAATACAACTAAAATTAGGCAACTTTTAGTGTTTTTTTCCAAACTCACTGGTGGTCCGAATGAAGGCATTTGTATGTACAATGGGTGGGATTGGCATATTTTTGAATTTTATGTTGAAAACTATAACAATGGCAGTAAAATGTGTCAATAAAACAATAGCAACATTGATCGTTAATCATTATTTTGTACTCGTACCTAATTGTGACATATCTTTCATTTACATAGTATATTAGACTTTTACCTGTTGTTGACTGGCTACTGTGGAATATTGTTATTTTACATGTTATGTCCATGTGTTTATAATAATAATAATAATAATAATAATATAAAATATGTTTTTTTAACTAACCGCAGGGTAAATGAAAGAAACTCTTGAAATATTTGGATTGATTTTGCATAATTTTTTTTCCCCCAATTTAGATCATAATATCATTGAAATTGATCCAAATTGAGCTTCTTTGTTATATGTATTTGTGTTGATTGTTTGCATAAAATAGAAACAACAACAACAACAGCAAGAATAATAAATACAAACATAATTTGAGACACATTTCACATTTTATGTGCGATCAATATATGTATGATATTTGGTTGTCTTACAAAAACAATATGGGTGATTGATTGATTGATTGATTGATTGATTGATCGATCGATCGATCGTTTGATTGATGGTTTACACGTTTTTGGCATTTTCACGTTCAATATTTTAATTTCATATTATTATTTTTGTTTCATTATTTTTATTTATGATTGTTTTTTGCTCCTTTTACTTCTCCTTCTTCTTCTTCTGCTTCTTCGTCTATTTTGTATTGACATTCACTTTCCATTTTGAGTTATGAACTATATTTTCACTAACAATTTGTTAATTTATTCGCTTATGGACTTGTTTTGTAATACATACATACATACATCTACAAGTATTTAGATGTTTATGTAAATTATTTTTAAAATTCAAATTTCAAATTTTAAATAAAACTTATACGAGTATTTATATTTCATAATTTTATATATTTATAATTTTATTTTATTTAATTTTGAGAAAATAGTTAAATACGAGGGTATGTCAAAAACTAGCCGTATTTCAAGACAGCTGACTTTGCTAATGTAATTTACTTTGCCGTTATTCCTTATCTATGAATCGGTCTGACATTTAATAAAGTACCATTCGACAGATGACCAGTTTCAATCTGTTGTTTTTTGAATCAGCCAAAAATATTTAGAGAGAGTCATTGTGTTGAGAGTTATTGCGTTTGAATTAGAATAAATTGAAATAAGAAACCAAATTTTTAAATTGTTTCGAAATTTCGATCACGAACTGATCAATTAGGTTATCAAATCTGCTGGAAATCATATTTGATGTTCTATTACAAGGTGTTGCAGTGCATTATGAACTTTTTTACTTTGTTTTCTTCCTTCGCACGGAGAACTTCAAATATTTGCAATTGGTTCCAATAATTTATTCGAAGTCGTTTTATTCGAAAATTCATGCACTTTCAGAATTTTGATGAAAACAATTAATATTTTGAAGTCATTTTTATTGTTGTTATATTATAATAGAATGGAATAGAAGAAATAAGAATACAATTGTCATTTTAAGATCTTTTATATGTCAAGTACAACAATAATCGCATTTTCATGACTTAAATTGCAAAATTTTCAAAAATTGCATAAATTAAACTAGTGTTGTAAATAGATTATTCCAATTGATTGATATTTGAAAGCGTTTCTATGTGGCTGATAAAATAACATCCGGTAACAGAGAGTATAGGATCTAAAGAAATTGCAGAAGCAATAAAGAAATATTTCGACTTAATATAAAGGGATTCAACTTCCATCTTAAAGCTTTAGAGTAATTATAGACAGCGTGTGAATAATTTTTGAAAATTTCAAAATTTTTTTTTTACCTATTTTCTGAATTTTATATTTGAATAGCAACTTTTTGGAAATTTTCCAATTTTTGCAACACTTTTTTCAATACAATAATATGAACAATGTTGAATAGCGAATGAAGTTATTAAGAAACAATACAACATGCATACTATAAGTATCGTCTATTTGTGTATATTTGATTAAATTCAGTTGTCTCTCTTTGCTTTATATTCAGATTATTTGGTTTAAAATTTAATTTAAAATTGAAAATCGTGTTCAGCATAATTATGAGCCTAAAAATAAAAAATAAGTACACCAAATGTTAAGTGCATTTATGTTAGGTACCTATATGCCATGTACGTATTATTTAGTTTAAAATAAACAGTATTTATTATTTTGTATTTATTGTTGTGCTTTCGATGACAATACAACCTTAACCTTGTTGCATAATGTCTTGTACGTGTGCCTTTTACAATCAAATCATATGTACCTACCAACTGACAATGACGAGTATGTAGTACGTGTTACTAACATGACATGGTTTTTTTAATTTTAATTTTTTTTTTTTGCTTTTAATTCAATTTAATATCGACACTAATACATTCATATGTACCTAATATTTATATGCACGTGATGCTTTACGTTTTCTGGAGCACTGCAAAAGTCACCTCCAACGATGAAGTCATTTGGAACGATGAACCTGTCATTTTTCAATTTTCAATTCGTATTGTCCTAAATTGTTAATTACAATTACAATACGTGAGTTAATTTTAATTTCATATGCTAGAGTGTTTTTCTGTACAATGTACCTACGATATATCATATCTTAAGGCAGTCAAATTGTTTTCTATTTTTGATGTCATTGTTTACTATATCATTGTTGATTTAATGATTGTATCTTCCAAATTTTTTTTCTTTGTTTGGTTTTGTTTTTGATTTTTTTTTTCTCTTTATGCTTTTCCCCCATAAAATGATGATTAATTTGATTTGTGTCAAACATCATCTTGTGTCGTGTGTGAAACATTAATTTTCATAGTTTTTATATAAGGTTTGAATATGTGTGGCGTTGTGTTTGCGAGTGAATCGGAAGATAAAAACAAAAATATGCGCAGCTAGATATTGATGGGTTGTTGTAGACTTTCATTGAGAAGGCCTTGATTTTGAAAAAGAACATCATTAACCAGTAAGCAATGTCCTTACAAAAGCCAAGAAGACAAAAAAAAAGAAACCCGAGAAGAAATAATGCTTCAGTAAATAAATTTGTATTCAATGTGAAACATCATGTAGACGATCAATGACAGATAAAATTCTAGCACAACATGCGTAATAAAATACTGAAATTGTCAATTTTGTACTCATCCAAATGCAGTCTAACATCGCAATTGAGTATTCTACGCACGACAATATGACTGCGATCTGTTAAAAAGTTTTGTGTAAATTGACGAACACATTCCAAATAAGAAATATGATTTTTCGAAGATAATTGTTGAAGTAAATATTTTTTTCAACGATGTTACCTCTTTACAATTTTTAGTGCTCAGATCTCAGAAATCGATCTCTTAGTCGATCAATTTATATCACAAAAGAATCCAAATTCGATCATTTCAGGCAACGAAATTACTGAATTCTACGAACACGCTTTTGTCTCAGTTAGCAAATATGTTTAACATATCCATATCCCATATATTTATAGACAACTAAGCACTGCGCCATAAAATACCTTTCATACAACCTATCCCTAGTATTCATAACAACAACAATATTTTCTTACAACAAAAAAATTATTAAAAACATAATTTAAAACGAAAATGGGATTAGCTTTTAAAAAATTATCATTTGTTATATGTAATGGGTGATCCAATAAGAACTTCTGGTAGTTCTTTTTTTTTTAATAAAACGCATTAAAATCAATTTAATAATCAAAAACTGTATTTGAGACGTTAGTTCGGTTTAGGACATTTAATGTTTGAAAATAAGTTATTTTAAATTTTGTCCGCAACTGACTATTTTATGTCCATTGGTCCATTCTATGGGTCCAATTTGTGGTTTATCGACATATACGAATGATTTCACTTATTTCCTTAAAAAGTAATCCAACTGCGTCAAGATCTGAACACCATAAACACACCATAATACCATATGAACATCATAAAATGGTCGAAGAGCAAGAAAAATATTTCGTGGTGACATATCAATGAGTAATGAACACAAATGTCATATGAACATGACAGTTGTAACACGTAAGATGTCTGAGAATCGCTATCGGAAAAAGTACCTTCTATTGGATCACTATTTACTAGCATTTGCATATCGTACACATTGTATATCTTACAAATCGTAGGAAACTCATATTGTACGTTTGACTGTTCAGTATCTTCGTACATAATAAAGCATAACACAATGCTGACACAAATCACAAATAAATCACTTTGAATAATTATTATTGTATCTAATGAATGGGGGCTTATGTGGGCGCATCTTAATTAAAACAATAATGCTAATAATAGGATTGAAAAATAACAATAATTATAACTTATTGTATGTGCATATGCATATGTTTTTCACAATAATAATGGCTGTCATTACCCAGACAATAACATATTTACTTGCTTATATAATAAAGAGACAAAGGCAAAGTTAAAAGTATTTATCACAAAAATGTTGGGTTTTTTTTTTAGTTAAGATCTTTAGGTAATTAAAATTTAAATTGTTTAAAGAAAATTACTCAAATGAGGTGAATATCCTCGTCTGTTTGAAATGATATTTTAAGAAAATTATGTCATAGAGATGTGATTAGCTTGGCAAATGCAAATTGGATGTGGAAAAGAAATATTTTAATTTTCTTTTTAGACAGCATGAAATATTAACATTTCGTAATTATTTTTTATCGATCCGGCAAAGTATGGCATTTGGCTGGTTTGATTTTGCAGGATCCTGTTTATTCAATTACTCCTCTGGATATGACATGTGGGAACTAAAAATAAATTCACATTGAAGTATTATTTATATATATTTACATTTTACCTCACCAAACTTCTGGAGTCGATCTGAGGATGTATCAAAGCCGTTAAGGCAGAATGTCAATGGTGAAATCATCGCAATTGCCATTCTATGAATATCTTTCGAATCACAAATATAAGTAATCTGAATCATACCATCGAAATACACCGAGATCAACAAACGAACCCCAGATATAACAGATGTTAGAGACTCGAATGGAAACCAATAAGACTTCTAGTCAAATTCAATTTGATCTTTGCTGACGTCTCGAAATTAGAAGCCACAAAGATTCTAATTTTTAGCGTCATTCAAGCTGAGGTTAAGCCTATAGACAGACGTTGCCCCCTCATCGATCTGAGAAGACAAAATATCTAGGAAATATATAGATTATCCGCCCTTCAATTGTCTAGAACATAGCCGGCCAAGAGTTGCACAATGTGCAGTTTAGCTTCATGTTTTCACACCAACAATAAGAATGTGTAAGCACGATGTTATGCTTGCGCTTCTCAGTTGCTGTTTAACTTTTGAAGAAGCAAGACTGTTGCTCATATTTGAAAAAAAGACAGTGAACGCAAAAGTAAACGACAATATGCCTCAATGCTTGCTCTTTGTCACAGTCCACAATTTTTGTAAAACCACTGTGAGATTCCCACTTACACAAATGTGTTAGTATTCATGTGGCCGGCATTGGTTTAGAATGTCACAGTGAATCGTGTTACATATTTGAGATTTGCTAAAGTTATAGCGATAACTATGAAGAGGAATCAAGCCTACTTCCGATATAAGCTTTGCCATAGAAACGAGGCTGCCGTACCTCAGTGGTTAGTGTATTGGCCATCTGGTCTGTAGGTCGTGGGTTCAAACCCGACCGACAAGATTTTTCTTTCGAATGGTACCCATCTGTCGGCAAGCAATTGGTAATATTTATTCATTTAGTTTATAGAAACAAGGCATATTAGAGTTTCTAGACTTTAGATGTCCCCACAATCTCCTGAACGATGAATGTGAGAGATCCCATATGTTATATTTTGAGCTCCAAATGGTTTAAGTTATTGAGTTTGGAACCCAGATCGCATGATGGCTAACATATGGAGGTTTTGTAGTTTCACCTTCCATGCAGCCAATTTGGTTATTTATTAGTCAATTAATTTTTTCTATATTATAGAAGTTTTAATTTAAGAAAACAAAAAGCAAATTTACTGCTTAAAAATGAGATCGACTAGTATATCTGAAAGTCTATATACAAAATTATCATTAAAAAACCGATTTTTATTCAAAATGATCATTAAAAATCCAATAAGCTAAAAACTCTAAGAAATATGAGAATTTATTTCTAATACACAAATAATCTGTAGATGATTGAAAATTCAAAATTAAATTTCGGATTAAAATATACATCCGTTTCTAGTCAGTGTCTGTTCTCGAAGTGATTGCCGTTTATTGAGTACTTATGTACGTGATTAATTTCAATTCTTTGATAGTTTTTGGCTTTTTTTTTCTTATTGTATCAATTATGTTCATTTTGTTTTTATACTTAAATTATAAAAATCATTATCTATTTCCAATCGAACATGAAATCAGTAACGTTCTTTTATACTCAACAGTGTCTGAATCATTTAGAACTTTTTTACATTAACAACTTTAATAAAATCTTTATTTTCTATACTTGGTACTATTAGTATTAAAGAATGGAAATCAAAATTAAACAATACATGCGGAACTTCTTAATCAAATCACATAAACACAATCGTGAGAATACAAGTATTGCATGCGAATCGTTCAAGTTAAGAAATTGCGTGTGTGATTTGATATTAAAGTATACACATGAAATACATACACGCGGATATTGGATAGAACGTTCTATAATTATACATTTTACGAACCTATATACTATTATACCTATGAATATATTGTATTTATATTCATACGTACTAGTGTACTCGTAGTAGGTTCTTGTGTGTAGGCATATATAAGTACTACATATAATTATACTCAATTATGCTTGATTATTATAATACTTGATAATAATTAAATATAATAATTTGTAGCCAAAGCTTGCGGATGCTTTGAAACAGCTTGCAACCATTTTAACCATATTTATTTATTAAATTAGACAGTACCTAAATACATAGGTATAGTAGGTAACTATATTAATGAAATGATCATAATTAATTTTGTAAATTGATGATTATCATTATTATTAGATACTAATTGCCATAATCCTTAAATTGCATAGGCGACAACTTAAATATTTAAGTATCATTACGAATTTTTGGAACTAATTCATATAATCGTACATATACTACATAAGTATATCTGATATTATAAATGAAGCTTTAATAAACCATTAAAGTGATACAATGTACATACATATGCATATGTTTAAAAACCATTTTAAACACAATTAACTGCGAAGAAGATGCGAGTGCTAATTGTTGTTGAAATATGGTCAAATACCAAAAATTATTTACTCGGCAACACTCATATAGCTCGTTATTTATTTAATATTCGACATTTGGTGAAAAAGGTTAATTTCAAGCATAATTACTTGTTAAATACTATTTCATACTAAACGAATGCATAGCTATAATTGTTACCTTGACAGCAATGTATTGTATGTATGTATGTACATAGATATGATTTTAATGTGCTGCATTCCATGCATACACTAGCAAATAGGCATGTTACACTAACTACAATATTTAGTATATCATATGGTAAAGTACTGGGTTGTTCAATAAGTTTCGGTCCAATAGGTTGTATAGAATAAACGAAGTTGAGTATTTAATTAGCTTGGGTGTCATCCACTAACAACAATTTATTTTACATACAAAAAAATACTGATGATGTAATCTTCTTAGTCAATTTCTGAGATTTAGCTCTCTCCGAAATCAAATCACTACCTGTATGATAGGATAGAAATATAGTCCCAACTGAAAAAATTCCCTATTAGGGATCCTTGCTTCATCGCTGCCCTAACTTATACAAGAACCTAAAAATATCTGGGTCATCATCATTTAAACGACCAAGCCTTATTATCAAGGACCAGTCAAATGGCAGTCTACTAAGGTTCACCAAACCCCCGGGCTGGTCTGAGAAGTAGACAAGGTGAACGAAGTATTCATGTGGCATGGCAAAATGCGTCGATCTGACCTTCGTTTATCGTTCATTTAATGGAAAGGGCACCGCCGCACCTAATCTGCGTTTAATCAAGTATTTAGTTTTTGTCTGGAATCAGGATGAAAGTGTTACAGTCCAAATCTTATTCATTTTGGGGTTAAACGACGCACAATACCCATTTTACCCTTTCTAAGAGACTCCAATTATTGGTGAAGAAAACGCATTCGAATGTGTTTTGTTTCATTGTAGGCAAGTATGGCACTACCGGCGTGGTCAGCTTTTTGAAGTCTAAGTCTTCACTTAAAATATTGCTCACAGCACCTAATGTGATGTAAAGAGCTTCCACTAAAACAACAATTTTTCAAAGCCATATTTGTGGCCCTTTGTTCCTCCTTGGAACTATAGGATTTATATATAAAGGGTTATTCATTTCGCGGTTTCAAAAGTATAGGGCTAGAATTCGACATCTGTCAAACTGAGTTGTTAAAACAATTTCTTTCTTTTTCAGTTCAAAGTCTGACATTTGAGAAAATGGATCGCTTAACTATCGCACAAAGCATTAAAATTGTAAAAACCTACTACAAAAATGGTGATTTTGCCACAGCCACATATCGTGCTTTAAGAGGAGATTATGGTTTACATAATCGTCCAACTACGCAAGCAATTGGCAAAATTGTGAAGAAATATGAAGAGACTGGATCGGTTACAGATATTGTAAGGCCTGTGCATCATCGTTTCGCTCGTACCACCGAAAATATCGCTGCTGTAAGTGAAAGTGTTGCCGAAGACCCGAATGTGTCGATTCCTCGTCGTTCTCAGGAATTAGGACTGTCTTACGGCACATTATGGCGTATTTTGCATTTGGATCTACAGCTACATCCATATAAAATCCAGCTCACACAACAACTGAAGCCAGCTGACCATTCACAACGTCGTAGATACGTCGAATGGGTGCTTGAACAACAGGCGGTGGACGGCGATTTTTCGAACAAAATTTTCTTCAGCGACGAAGCACATTTCTCACTCGGTGGGTATGTTAACAAACAAAATTGTCGTATTTGGGGTTCTGAGAATCCTCAAGTAATTGAAGAGAGGCCACTACATCCACAAAAAGTCACTGCTTGGTGCGCTCTTTGGTCCGGAGGTGTGATTGGACCTTACTTTTTCGAAAACGACGATGGAACGACTGTCACCGTCAATTCGGAGCATTATGGTCATATGATAACCGACTTTTTTTTGCCTGCTATTGAAGAATACGACTTAGAGAATATGTGGTTTCAACAAGACGGTGCCACATGCCACACAGATCGAGCAAATATGGCTTTATTGCAAGAGAAATTTTCTGGCCGCGTAATTTCTCGTTGTGGCGATATCAAGTGGCCACCAAGATCATGCGATTTGACACCGCTTGACTTTTTTTGTGGGGCTACGCGAAAGACCGTGTTTATGCAGATAAACCTTTAACTCTTGAGCACCTAAAAACCAACATTCGTCACGTTATGGCTGAGATACCGCCCAAGTGGTCGAAAATTACCTCAGAAGAATCGATGCTTGCAACAATTCGCGTGGTGGTCATTTAAATGATGTAGTATTTCACACATAATGTTAACGTTCAAACTTTATAATAAAAAAGTAATATCATGATAAAATTATTTTATATGTGTTTTATTTACATTTACTTTTGAAACCGCAAAATGGATAACCCTTTATATATTTTGTATTTTTACTATAACTTTTTGATATTGACGCATTCTTTGGAATAAGAAATATGAGAAATTCAATAAGTAAATTAAATGTTTTGCATATAAAACACCACTGTGTATTGTCGACTATGAACAATTACAAATGCACGAATAAATTGACATATTATTACCAGTGTCCTTAGAAAATTCATGTCATTTTCATAAAAATAAAATGGTCAACCAACTTCTTCAATCCATGTGTGGTTGCAGAAACTTATTGTATAACCTTGTATATTCTGATATATATATGCATATAGTATATAGTATACTTTTGATTTCATTTGACGATTCGCATGTTTGTCACTTTTGAATAATACCCGCAAGTTACTGTAATACCATTGTGCATATTCTTTAGTATGTTTGTATAAGATTTCAAGTTTATTTCCGTCTCATAAATAATTTATTTAGTTGCATGCAAACTGTTGCGAGTTAAGAAGGAAATAAAAATTCAAAACATCCATTATTAAAATAAAGACCTATGTATGTTTCAATGGCAAATATGAAAATAAATAACAATAAAATAAAAGTAATTCACAATTGTAGCAAATTGTTAACATTTTGGGTGTAGCAGATAGTAAATATGAAGAAAATGAGATTAGCAATATCTTATATAAAATCAAATTAAATTATCTTACGCTCGTATTTAAAAAAAAAATGAATTTTTTTTTAACAAATGCAAATAAAGAGCTAAAATGAAAAAGTGGACAAATAGCCTGTATTTTATTGCTACTGTAGAAAACACGACTCACGATGCCTTTATAATTTACGCACATCCAATTTCAAAATTTCACTTACAGTCATGGTCTTATTATTGCGTATACGATGTAAGCAAGATGTATTTTGTGCTCCATCGAGACTTATATTTCTTCTGTTAGCCCTAAGTCTTTTACGAATATAAAAATTCTACTCAATTTAGGGTGTTCCTCTGAAATCTGGGATAGACATACATACTTACATATTTCGAGTAGTTAGAGGCAATCAGCAAACTCCTATAATAGGATTTAGGGATGCATTTTCCTCCAAGTTGAATATGCATGAGTTATGGGAGCTAAATTTCCATATTTGTCAAGCATCGTTTCAGGTTGCAATGCTCTTTTTAAAAATATGACGGTATTCCGGTATTATTAAGGAAGTTAATGTCATATAGCCTTTAATCCATTTAAGGTTGTAAACTCCAATCAGTTGTCTTAGTTGCGGTGCTTCAATGCATAATTTAATTTTGCCTTAGGCCTCTTCAAATCTAAATTCTTGTAATCTCATTGGTTTTTTTCCAGGAATAGTCATATTTACAAGCTTAACACCTGAATGTCCAAGTGTGCGGGATTTCTGTCGTGGTTTTCTCTACTAAAAGCCAGTTTTTTAGTACAAGTATAAACTAGGTTGAAACTAAGCTTATGTAAACACAGTTAAAATTTAAAATTATTTTAAACCGCTGCAAGAAAAGATGTACTGGACTGTAAGAACGGACAGCTGAACAACTGATAGGGTAATCTTAGTTTAACCCAACTATATTAGGCGTTTAAACTTAGTTTAAACTACGATGAAGTTTAACTGAAAAACTGCAAATCGAGTTTAATCGTAGTTTAAACGACAAATAGAGTCAAACTCGCACTGAAACTCAAACTGGCCCTAATTTGTTCAGTTATTTTTTATACATGTATTATATTTTTTACTTGGCTCAAATACACAGATTTCAACACTATCTTGTTATTACATATTGTTCTATTGAGAGTCTAAAGCATTTCTGTTATGTGCTATAGTAATAGCTTTCGATACATGGACAAATAATGCACATATGAACAGAATGCTTTTATCGCTCATGTTAACATAAATATTGTTAGACAAAATGATTGCAAATTATCATTCAAAAATTAGAAAAATTATTTTTATTATTATAATCTATTACATATTCAAAAAGTTATTCTATAAAAATTAGATTTTAAATTGTGATAAATCAATTTTAACATATTCTTCAAATTGCTGGGGAATTTTGCCTTCCTTCGCATTAAGAAGAAAAAAATAAAAACACCAACACGACACAACATTGTTGACACACCTCAGCAGTCACTCAGCCTAAAAGTGAAGTAACAATTTATATATATTGTACATACCATAACAAACAATGAGATGGCAACACCATGAATGCATAACAAAAATTTTATAATACCAACAGCCAATGCGTTCTTGCATTTAATCACACATATGTATGTATGTATGGATGTGTGCAAGTATGTAAATTAAAAAAAAAAAAACAATTCATAAATCAAGTGAAGAATAATAATGAAAAAGCACAAGCTGGTGACTCCTATTTAAATTCGAAAAGTTAATCAATGACAACTTGGCTCATTGTTAGCAGTGGCATTAATCGCAACAAATGAAAACCGAACCAAAGAATAAAATATGATCGATTTATATTGTTGCCGTGTTGTTGTTGTTGTTGTTGTTGTTGTTGTTGTTGTCTGTATACCCACATAAGAGTACCTAGCATATGAGTATTTCAATTTAAAATGCTGTACACATGCAAAGAATTATTTATACATACGTATAATATGTGTCCTTCCCTATTGTTGTATGTATGTATGTATGTACGAGTATAGTACATACAAGTACATAATGTACATTCGATGGCATTTTCTGTTTAGTTGGCAAATGCTCAAAGCGAATTGTTTTTCGCTTTAGGAATAATGTCATTTGAAGTCTTACACGCTTTTGGAATATTTTAAGCGTATATACGGGGCGATTTTTATATTTTTTACTTTATTTAAAGTTCAAGATTAAATACATACAAGCATATGTATGTGCAAGAGAATTGGATGTTATTGTTAACTTGAAGTTTATGCTCATATATATTTGGGTGCCTGATATGGTAAATCCAAATGAGATTTATTGTCATAGAAATTGCTGATAAATTCGATAAGATTTTTATTTTTATTTTTATGTCTTTAAAATGTCATGCGCATAGGCGCATACTGACAGAGAATAATTATGCTACGTGAATTCATTTGTGATTTAATAGTATTCAAAAAATATTCATTTGCTAATGATCAAGTAGCCACTGTAGCACTTATTTACTATTCCATTTAATAAAAATCAATTTATTATTTGTACACACATGAGAAAATCCAATAGATTATGAAAGCGAAGTTAATAATAAAATTCCCACATCTCTCAGATTTTCTAAATCAATTTGTTAAATTCGTTTAAAATTCAAATAAGCATATAATTCAAAGTAACTCATGTCACGAATTTATACTTTTCAAAAACAACAACAACAACTGTGACTGCCATTTTCTATTCATACGCAAATATAGTGACAGCACCCATGCGTGCATATGGACAAAATCATAATGAAAAAAAAAAGAACGAGAAAAAAAAAACTTCATGGTAAAGTGTCAATTAAACAATTAAACATAATTATTAACCAAAATAAACTACTCACAGCAGCTGCATTTAGAATGTATGCATTCACAAACTCTAACTCATAATTGAACATGACATTTTCAATTATGTTGCAACACGATTAACAACTATTGTCATGAAAATAAATACGAAAAGCCAAACCTTAAAATGCATGACCTTAGAAATAATAAAAATTTGAAAAAAAAAAAAAGGAAAATGATAATCAAATTAAAAGAAAATCATCTTCATCTAACAACCATGGGATAAATTACAATCAAATTATCGTTAAATGAGAATGTGAAAAATAAATACAAAAAAAAAACCAATCTTATTAATCATGAAGAGCTATAAACGTAATACATATTCTGCTTAAGGTGTTAGTGATGTAGAATAATTGATCTTCATAAACTCTATAAAAGTTTCTTCTTATTTTTGGGTATTCTTGGATAATAAAATATTCTGCAAGTATATCAAAGCACATTTTCTTTTTGGCATGCCTAATATTCAGGAGTCCTAGGGACTTTATACGATGAATGGTTCTATATAATATCCATCAATTTCGATTATTTTGGGCCTTTGTTTTCAAAAATGTCATAAAAGTACTATTTTCAAGAATTTTTTATTCCTCAGATATTCATGCTGCTGCTTCGGCTAACTTAGCACTATTTTGATTGCGATTTCTGACTCTGTATTTAATGGCTGTGTTCACGATATTCATCCTATGGGTCATACTCGTTAATGGATTATCCGCATAACAGCGATCATTTGCATGAAATGATAAATTCTAGACATGAACCCTGTTTGACCGACTGCGTGACATGTCATGCCATCCTGCTGAAGTCAAGTCCCTCGTCCAGGATGTTTTAAATTTTATCCTACAAGCGTTTGACAACCATTGCTGTGTACCTCTAACCTTTGACCTAAATGGCGTTTCCTCCATTCTAAAATTCGAGCTATTCTGAGGCCCAAAGTAAGAAACTAGAACGAATCAGATCCTTAATTCTTGAGTCAATTAGACCACGTAAGCGAATAATCCGAGATCTTTGTGCAAAATCCTCATCAGGCTGTTGCATGAAATGTTGAGTTGTTGATATCGATGACGAGCCGAATGAATTGCATACTCTCGGCAACAGCAGACACATTTTTGTCAGTCATATATGGATACATTATACAAGCCCAGATGTTGTTTAACCGTACAGTGATTCATTTCGACCCACGAAGATTCGAAAGGCAAGGAGTTGTCTTGATGATCACTACATTTTCCTCTCAGACGTCATTGACCTCCAAAACCAAACTCGTTTAAGTTGTACTACTTCAAACTAATTTTTATTTTTTTTTATAAAATTAAAGCCCTTAAACATTCTTGAAATGTTTGTGTTTGAACCCATAGTGGCTGCTTTTTAGTGAAATCAAAAAATTTTTAATGTTTCTATTCAGGGGTGGACATTTCAAACGTATATTCGTTTTAAATGAAGATTGATTCATCTAAAATAATCGAATAGCCAAATATTTTACAATATTGCCTCCAATTGAGTACGAATACTAACAAGAGTGAGTAATCAAAATTGTGTTATTTCAATTATGTTCATCACTAAATGCATACCTAATATATTGCTGCAAAATGTATATATACATGTGACTCATAGCTAACTATGGTATGTGATCATACGTACTATATGTGTATATAGATATGTAAGTGATGCCAAATGCATACGATGTCAATACATCAAATCAAATAACAATAATAGAATAAGCATACGAATAAATTTGTGTAATGAGCAGCACAAATTCTATGTATAGTTAGGTATAGTTAGTTATTTGCAAATATGCATGTAGAGATAATTGTCAAAAGTGTATAAATTACCAGCCATTGTAATTTATATACCTACTTAGTTAGAATACCATTTGTTTGATAATCTCCTGTGACTATTTACTTTAGTCTTTTCTGTTTCTTCTTCTTCTACTCATTATTATTGTTATTATTATATTGAATATACACATTATTATTATTATTATTATTATTTTTATTTTGTATATATGTAATTTACACAAGGAATATATGTCATGCATAGTCTCATAAGATGATAATCATTATTTTAATGGTTATTTTAACATTACTCAAGTACATACAATATGTATGTACTTTCCATAAGTAGATGTATCCATAGTGTATAATTTTATGTTTATAGTATATATTTACATATTATTCATTATTATTATTATTCTTGACATTAAACAAAAGCTATTTAAACTATGAATATACGTAGCAACATGTGTATATACATATTTATGTACCCAGGCACATAAAATGTGATGCCTTGACTTAGTGAGGTTGTTGCACAGGTGATGGAAAACATATGCCACGAGCTAAAGAACAGCACGTTTTTAGCCTGAAGATGTAGAAATATCTATGTAGTAGTATATTTATGTAGTATGTAGTAGTAGTAGTAGAAGAAGACGCAGAATCAAACTTAATTGTTTGTCAAGAGTTATGAGTCATGTCTAAGAACATATACTCAAACTGCGACCGACTAACAACCAGCAAACAAATATATAAATTTATTATATTCATTTCAAGAGCTTCTATGTTGCCAAATGCATCTGTATGTATGTTCAGACACAAATGTATAAAATTATCAGATGTCAAGAGAGGCGGTAAGTAACCAGCAACAGCAACACACAACGATCATCCAACCGTACTGCCAACAAAAAAGCGACCACGCATTTGACCCCAGGCCTCAGTTAAAGTCATGAACACGAACATGACATTAATAAATATGTACGTTCGTATATGTACTTATACAGTTCTCGGTCGCTTGTTGTTATTAGAATATTATTTATGCAATTTATGTTCGTTTTTTTTCCGACATTCGAACATGCATGCATTTATTGTATTCATACAAGATATGCTTTTCTGTTCTATTGTTGTGGCTTTTGTTGGTTGGTCTGACTCGTGTGAATTTTTGAGATCATCTGTCAGAATCGCCTACATACTAGTACATTCAAGATCGCATAAGTCATATTAGATGTGCTCATATGTTCACCTACCTTCATGCTATCTATATATTTGATGGTTGTGATGAGTTAAATACACATTATTTACTGACACAGGTGCCATTAAAATTTAAGTGCCCTCACTTACATATATGTTAATTATCTACATATTTATATAAAGTTCACAAACTATGTAAAATTTTATTTTGTATATTTTTTTTCCATTTCTAAATATCAAGTTTAATGCCAAATGTTATTCAAATCAAAGCGTATAATTTTGAAAAATTTTGGCGGTGTAACTACACCTTTGTTTTTCATTTCATTCTATCCGTGAATAAGTGAACCTGATTTTTATCTATATTTTTTTTTAATAATAACTTCCTCTTCAACACTATGAAGTATGATGAAGAGTATTTATTTAATTTTAATTTTTTTTTTTTTGTATTTTCTTTTTTAATTTAATTTTAAATTCATAGTGCTAATTCAAGGGCTAACTTTATTTGAAATACTTGAAGTGGAACAAAACTATGTGTTGAATTTTTTTTGGAATTTATAAAAGAGCAAAAGAAAAAGAATAAATTTACAATGTCATCAAATGACAGATGCTTTTTCTTTTACGAAATTGCGTACATAAAAATAATATTAAAAAATTATATTGCTTTTAAGCCCTTTGAACAATTCAGATGAATACCCACCGCCACTACTCGCCATACAAAACTATGATGTGGAATGTATATTTTAACACTTTGGAAGCAATAATATAATGCTATTAAATTGAAATTCAGTATATACACCTATATTAAAAAAAAATAATTATTAGTGAGCTCAAAAATGGACGTGTGGGGATGAAAATTGGGTATACCTCCAATACAAAAGTGTGTTTCCATTTGTATATTTTCATACTTTTTTCCACGAAAATATACAGTTATCAAGCTGAAAGTCGGTGCAAATGAGTAAATTAATGTTCGAGCTCGAAAATGGTGATAATCGGATAGAAATCGCACCTATCTGTCATACAAAAGAGTGTCTTCAAATATATATTTAATAATTTTGCGAACGAAAATAACAAGTTCGAAAGTAGAAACTTTGTACACATGCTTATATTTAACAGTTAATTGATAAATTTGAGAATGAGCGGTCTCAGATAAAAATTACGTCTACCTCCCATACAAAAGTTTACGCTCAAATGTATATTTGCTCATTTTGCACAAGTAAATAAAAAGCTAGAGTGTTGAAACTTAACAGATATGATTCTTTTAACTAATTCATAGAGAGATTCTAGAATGAGCACAATCGGATAAAAGCCACGCCTACCTCTCATACAAATATATGATTTCGGATGTATAATTGCAGACTTTATGCACAAAAATATGAAATATTCTATAACTGCAACTCTGCAAATGGATAAAATGAATGAAAACCATGCCTATCTATAATATAATAATATGATTTTTCAAAAGTATGGTCTGTATAGTCTGGTATAGCTGTGATTGTGTTCAATAGTTTGTTCAGCATTCCAATGACACATTTAAATGATCAAAATTATCAATTGCGTAAAATTGTATCCCCCAAATGCATAGTCCAAGCACTGATGATTATCACATACATGCGTACTTGTCAAGTCAGCCAAGGAAAATATCAAGTACACTCTATAACACATTAAAACCTATTCTATCACACCCACCATATTTCATTGCCAACATGTTTACAAATTTAATCATGCGAGTACATAGTATGCAGGTTTCTGATGAATTCGTAGGCAAAAATAACAAAAAAAACTTTACCGAAATTTGATTACATCGTTGTTACTCTATTCATTTGACAACACATACTTACATTCCTACAAATAAGCGTAAGCTAGATACGTACATCATAGGTATATACCCGTAAATGCATGCATGTATATATTTGTTGTATTATATCAAATGGATTTTACTTACAGTTGAAACTATAAAACTACCATTAATTGCTACTTGTATTTATACCAATTACTTGTACATTTAAACGCCTGTCATACAGATGTAATAGCCGTTAAAATGCAACTACATTTAAGATGATGCGTATGTACATTGATACAAGTACCTATAACTTGTTTTTTTATTATTATTATTATTATTATTATTGTTAGTATTGTCAATGTGTAAAATTGCTGTCGTCCCAGACCATGACATAGAAAATAAATTTTCAATACTTAACTTATGAACAATAAGAATGAAAAAAAATCAAATCATACAAAATAATAATAAAAAATAGAAAAAATAAAAATTATTCGAAATAGATTTATGTAAATAAATAAAAAATTTATTATTGTTTAACGATCGAACTGGTATGTCATGCTGCTGATAAATACAAATATCCCACAACATGCAACTACAGTAAATTCCCATTAAGCATTATTCTTTTTATGTACGAATATGACTTAAGCAATAAGTAATTGTTGCACCATAATTTATTCAACTTGAATTTATTCCCATTTTAGTACAATTTTAAAAATTACTTATATTTTAGAATAAGTTATTGTTCTTGGTATTCTTAGAAAGGAAAAAATAGTAGTAGTAGAGAGCGAATTAAATGACAATGACACTAAAATGATACTCAGTTATCAGATTAATACAATTAAATCGTAAATTAATTTAAGCAATTTGTAGAATTGTTATTGTGGCAAATTTTCTAAAGCTTAGAATTCAAAATATTGAAAAAAATGAAGCAAATTACTTTTTAGGATGCTATGTTGTTCTTGAATTTACCCTGAATCTTCATTTAAAGTGCAGTTCACTTTATTGTTTTTTAAGAAATTCCATAGAAGTCGTTTAAGAAATGTCATTCAAACATTAATCGATTCCATTGAAATAAATTACCTAAAATACTCTATATATTCAGCAGATCCATTTAACCGGAGTTTAATGTATATGGTATTAATGATAGTGATAAACACTGTATGTAGTATCTCAAGCTATTCTTGATTATGACTAAATATTTAATATGCCATATACGTGCACCTAGTTTTACAATATATATATTTTGAAATTATTGCTGATACAATTAAGTTATAGTCGTTGGAGTATTATCGTACATATGTTGCTATAAAATTCTCTGATACATATTGCGAATATGTATATTGTTCATCACCAGTTCACATGCAAACAATATTATTGTCAGTTCTAACATTGAGAATATTGTAATTGGATATATGTTCATTCGCATTCATCATTAGTAATAACATATCAACAGTAACTATATACAATACTTACCTATTTACGACAATATACATATATACCTACTCGTTAGTAGTTGGTAGCAACAACAATAATAATAATAATCACAGGCACTGTAGTTGCATTTTCATGATTCGCAATTAATTTCAACAAATACTTAATCATTAAGTTGAAATGAGAAATCCGTGCGCGAGCAGTTTATCTTGAAATAATTTATATTTGTGCATTGAATTGACATTGACCAGACAATGCCGTACAAAGCAGGCATCCATATGAATGCAGTCATATGTATAGATACACTATATGTTTATACTCATATGTATGCATATGTATGTACGTATATACATATGTAACTACTCGTATTGTGTTTGTGATTTCATGTCAAATAGACATTTTGACGATCTATTGGCAAATGCATCTATGTGCAACTAACTATATTATAAATTGTTGTGGAGTATGCATGCTCTAAAAATATGCAGTATACAATGTATGTTGAGATATGTACATATGATATCATTTGAATAGGGAGAATTTTTTAATTAAAACCATTGTAACAATTACATGAACTCCTATTAGTCGTATCTGCATATATGCGGAATGGTTTATGTTTTCTTTTTTTTTCAATTTATGGTATGACTTTATATTTTAATAGAGAACAATCAAGTGACGCTGAGAAATATTATAAAAGTATATTTTAATGTATGACAAATATTTTAATCCTAGAAAGATTATAATATTTTACGTATTGTATAAAATCGATAAAAATTGTATAAGTTCGATAAAAAAATCGATTTATTTTTATTTTTTCTCAATCCCCAGTAATTTCCCAGCGATGTTCAATAGTTCCGATACCCTGTTTTCACTGAAAATTGTTGAGCTCCTCAAAATAGCTATTAACCGCGTAACCTCCATTCCTTTACTTACTTACTTACTTACTTATGTGACCATTACAATCGAAAATCGATTTAGACCGAATCTAGCATACATCGGTAGCCAACACTTCACTAGTTGGCGCCAGTTAGAAATACCAAGCGCTGACAAGTTCTCCAATACTTGGTCTTTACATCGGAGATTAGGTCTGTCTCAACTGCGTCGTCCACCAGCGATTTCCGAATATAGCACCTTCTTAGCTGGAGCGTGTTCTTCCATTCGCTCGACATGACCTACCCAGCGCAGCCGTTGGATTTTGATGCGCTTTACTATGCCAATATCAGCAACGCAAATAAGTCCAAAGATCTTGCGTAAGACTTTTCTCTAGAAAACTCCCAGCATTCTCTCATCTAAGGTGGAAATTGTTCAAACTTCGGCGCCATATGTAAGGACAGGCATGATGAGAGACGTACAGAGGTGGTTTTCGTTTGTCGAGAGAGGTCTCGACTTCTCAATTGTTTACTTAGCGTAAAGTATCATCCTATACTAAGAGTAATTCTTCGCTGCTTCGAAGATCGACGAAGTCCTTCACTACTTCAAAAGCGTATTTATCAACAGTGACGCGTAATTATCAATGGAGTCCCGGCGTCTTGGACAACCGTTTACTGTTCAAAAACCTTATACCGCCGAACCATTTTTTCAAGTTTGGAAACAGAAAATAATCAACCTTTTTGAATTAACGTAAAACTCTGGTTTATGGTTGAAACTTCGCAAAGCACTTCAGTGGATTATGCGCACGACACTCTTTTTTTTCCTCGTTACACCCATATTGCTCACAACATCCTCATATCCAAATAAATTGGTTATGATGGCTACTAGTTTTCGAACTTTCATTCAACCAACCACCCAGCTCATATGTCCTCCTAAATAAAGGATAAAATCCAGCTCGTCTTTGATATTAGTTTTATTCAAGCCTTTCAAATGAAAGCATTGGTTCACTTAACAATGATAAATTTTTCCAAATTACCAAAATTCACTGAGAGCATTCAATACTGATGGCTGCAAAATAAATAACGGACAACGTAACGTCATCAATCTCCGAACTTGAGTTTTATAAGATTGGTTCTTGCTATTGATGATTCCCGTTTTGTACCCAAAAGCCGTCACCGACACTATAATACACCAATAATAAAAAATAAATATTTTGACAGGTATTCGGGGCAGCTTAATTCAAAACCGAAATAGTTTTGCCTCGTTCAGCTTGCAAATCAATCCTAAACTCAAAGAAATTATGAAAATTGAAATATTCAAAATCTCTTCTAAAAGTTTAAACCAAATGAGTAAACAATTAGTTTGTTCTTTCTTAGCAAATAAATAAAATCCAAAAACAAATTTTCCCGAGTGAAAAAATTAGTTTGTTCTTTCTTAGCAAATAAATAAAATCCAAAACATATTTTCCCGAGTGAAAAAATGTATATCCGCAAAATAAATCAGAAAATATTTACTAAATATCAATTTATTTCAAAATTGCCTATAACCATTAAGGCCCTTGGTTTAAAATAACAAATTCAAATTCAAATAAAGTTGCTTCCATAAGATTCATAATTCGTTTTCTTTGCTTTTTTTTCTGTAAAATTTCGTTAGAGAATCATTTTAATTCCGCATGAGAATCGATTCAAGGGAATATTATGAAATTGATATGGATTTCATGACAATTTAATGAATTAGACATGGAAGTATTGTTAATTTCATTGTTAAAGAGCTATTAGTAAGTTAGTCTGTCAGAGAATGGCGAAGACTATGTCTGTAATAATGTGAGACTTTTTTTTTTCTCTTGATGCAATTCACCTCTATTAAATGGATATTTATATATTGTTCTTGACAAACAATGCGGAACAAAAAATATACAATACAACATTTAAAATCTTACAAACATCATTGTTGCCTTTTTATTGTTTTGTCTTTTTACTGAAGACAAATCATCATAATGGTAATAATAATATAAATAATAATAATATTAATGATATTATAGTAAACAAAACAAAAAGCAACAGCAACAACAACAACAACTACAATTTATGTAACTAAACGACCATTACAAATTGAACTAGCAATATTTGCCTGGCTAATGCATTATTCAGAAGAACAAGAGAACCCATAAATTGTAGGTAAATGCTTTGGTTGATCATAATGGTTGTTGCTATTTGTAGTTATTATAGTGTATGTTTGTATACATGTACATAGTATGTGTGTATTTATGCATAAAAGCAAAATCACATATAATTGCAACATTTTATTTTTATTATTATTGTTTTTCTATTAAATCAATAAATAACTGCATTTAAAGATAAAAATCTATGCAGAGCATTTTCTTTTTTTGCTTTATTTTCAATTGAGATATAAATTAGAAAGAAAGAGAGAGAAAACAACAATTTGAGAACTTGTTTTCATTTCAACTGGTCAACAAAATATATTCGATTTGTCTCACTGGGAAATCCATAATAAAACAACAAACACTAATAACTCGTAATCATGATCATGAAGTTGCATTTAATGCCACAATTTTATTTATATGGACATGTATTGGATATACGAGCATATACATAAACACTTGCATATATAAAGTTGGCGGGAGTTAGTGAAACTATTGGCATCTAAAAATATGAATTAATTATAAAATCGATTACAAACAAAACAAAAAAAAAAGATAATTATACTTGAATACTTGAGAATAACAGCCTACCGTTGGTCATGCTCGAACATTAGAGATTGACAAATCAGTGATGAAATAGGTAGTGGTCCATCGGTCACATCACATTTAGATCAGCTAGTTGCATTACTGTTGCGATACTAAAGGAAATTCTTTGTGGTGTTACGAAGGTAAAAAAAAAAAACAACGATTCGAATTCGAATCGCATACGAATGCAATAAAAACAATAATCAATGGTATTTTCATGCACCACTGCCAATGTTACTTCACTATCTTTGTACTCGTACATTGCTGAAGTAAGTGTTGGTTGCCTAAACTAGATTGTGATCGTATAAATGGATTTGTGCCGGTTGCCCGCTGAGTGCAATTCAATTAGTCATGTTTGCACCAATGCATTGCTCATATTGATCAATACCTATTGCATTGCATTGCAATGTTTGCCAATATGGAAAAAAAACAAACAAAATAAAAAAACACTATGGAATGGGGAGAGAAGGGTCAAGTTTAATGCTTAGTTTGTTTTCTATTATTACTAGCATATGTATATTTTTTTTCTTAGTCGTTTTATTAAATATTGTTATTTTTTCGTAATTAAAAGCAATAATGATGTGTTTGTAATGTGTAATATTTAATGGAAATTTAACGGAAATAGTCATAAATAAACCTTTGGTAGAATAACTAATACATACTTACTCGCCTATGTAAACACATTGATTAATTTATAAAGCAATGTATATTTTAAAGCGTAATATTAAGAAATATTATATCGTATTTCACAATTTATGGTTTAGAATCGTACTTGTGAAGTATTATTTACTTTAATAAGTAGGTAGCTGCGCGAAAGGGGCGCACTTACACTAATAAAGGCCCGATGTGTAATTACACTGTCTCGGGTCCTAACTCGCTAACTCAAACTAACATTAGTTGATTCTGCTATTTGGGCGTTATGTGACCTAATTTGATTCTTCTAGCAGTGGCACGTAGCCCTCAACATGATTCCAATATGCTACTAGTCTAACTTTAGTCAAATACCTTGCATAATCTCGGCCATTGTAGAGCTTATTTTGAAGTCGTTTGCCTTGACTTTCATTTTCACCCCTATTGCTTTCCTACATGTGCTGTGGTAGAGCACCAATGTTTGCAATTTCCGGAAAGAGTTCAAAATTCATATCATTTCCAGCTAATTTGTTCACCTTCCAATTGTCTGGAACGTCACTGTGAGCTGACACCTACATTTGGTTCACATTTAGCTCTATGGTTTAACCCTTGAAACTTTTTAGCAATACTGAAATTTTTCTTAAAATACTTAGGATGAATTTTTTACTCTTGGAATGTTTTGGCAAGTAGGTTTTTTTTTGTCATTTTTGCAAAAAGAAGCACAATATATTTGACAAAAATATCCATACAATTAGTCTAAGGGTTTCTAAACATCGGTTATCATAGTTGTTATGACAACTATCTCGACTTCCATAGGGCTGAAGATTCGAAAATGAAGTGAATCGCCAATTCTTCTTCCTAGATTAGAAATTATTTGAATTATGTTTTTTTATTTGTATTTATATTTTGTACGAGAAGAGAAGCTCGATGAAAGAGCCCCTCGGTGTCTATAAGAGCAACATATATTTTCATGTTCGAATATTTTTATTCTGATTAATCAATTATTAATTCATTTAATTCATTTTTTCTGAAGAAATTGTCCCAACTTTAAACCATTGCACTTTTTTTTAAATTAACCCATCTGCACATTTCATATTTCTGTATGGCTCCAGTTTCAAAATTGTAACGGAATACATGTATATCATGCAAGAGAAAGCTTCAATACTATCAAAAGTATAACCACAACCACCCTCTAATTTCAAATAACCTCCCAAGTCGCCATCGGTGATCTTCCGTTAAGGAGGGAGTAAAGGATCAGCAGATTTGGAAAATCTACTTTTTTTTTCATTTTCCAAGACAACGAGATTGCTGCCGGGAACGAATTTTATGGACCTGGGATCCATAAAGTTCGTAAGTGTAAGTTACAAAAAAAATTTTTTTTTCACTTTTTGAGAAAAACAAACTTCAAACGTGTTTTTCTGAAATCCAATTTTTCGAAGTCCGTGAACACGATCCTGCAAAATCTACTCGACCGATTCTTTTCAAACTCGAAACATACTTTCTTGGTATAAAATGCCTCCCCTTCGCGTTATTTACATTTTTCCATTTTCATATTAAGGTAGTTTGTCACCTAAAAAATAGCGGAAAATTTAGCGCGAAATCGCGTTTTTTGCTTAAATAGGCCACGAACTGTTGAAAAACGGAGAATTAACTCATAATTTAAGTAAATTTAAAACATTTTTGATTTCAGATAATTTTACGCCGAGTTATCGTGTTCACCGAACAACGTATTTTTCAAAAGACGTTTTGGAAAATGCTCTGTCACCGGCTTATTTTTCAATATTTAATTACGGAAATATAACTATATATTCTCTAGATGATGCTTTATAATTTAAAAAAAAGTTTGAATAAATTTGCT
The DNA here is from genome assembly GCA_963854835.1 of Megamerina dolium. Taxonomy (NCBI): domain Eukaryota; kingdom Metazoa; phylum Arthropoda; class Insecta; order Diptera; family Megamerinidae; genus Megamerina; species Megamerina dolium. Next base: position 46,472,808 of record OY978527.1, read on the forward strand.
TAAGCTGTATCTCCGTAAAAAATCAGCGAAAAAAAGTGTTTTTTATTTCAAATTATTCCTTACTCCCCCGTTAAAATCATCCTCGATATAATGTTTTTGTGAAAAGGTACTCTTCGACACCTTTTCAACGATTAACAACGATACATGGGCAGTCAGTTTATCCTAAAATAATCCTGAGCTAAGCCTTCAAAATAGGGATGGACTTTCTTAATATTTTTTTGCTTATGGAGACCATTTTTAATCATATTGAAAATTAGTTCCTACTCTTCAATCGATAAATCTCTTTTCTCTGTATTTGTTTTATTTGTTTGCTTTGTTTTGCAAAGCTTATGGGCAAACATGTACAACATTATTTATTTATGTTGTCAAATCGTGTCATACGTACTTGTATAATAATAATGTTGAATGTTATTTTTTAAATCTTCTTCGGATCACATTCTTCCAGCCAGCAGCACATCAGATTTTTTGCAGCTTCTCTAGCTATCTATTACCATCCCTTTGCATTTATACAAAAGTCAATGTCATACTATGGCAATTTCAACTAACCAACCAACATATAAATATAATATACTATACCTTATACTTAGCAAATTTGAATTGTGTGAACAATTTGAACTTTTTCAAATGCCTTCTGGCAAAAAATTGTTTTCAATTAATTTTTTGTTTGCTTGTAGGTAGGTAGATATGTATTGTTGTTTGAATAATTTCATAGTAAAACAATCGAAATTTGTTATTTAAGGTGTGTCATGCCACATTGAGTCAATATGCATCTGCCAAAATGATATTTACTAAATAAAAATTGGGATAAAGTGAGGTGCGGGCGTATTTGCAATGAAATATCATAAATAAATAATAGTAAAAAAAACAAAAAGTAAAAACAAATTTGAGTTATTTTGGCACGAAAGTCTTCTTGCAATCTCATATATGGATAATTTATTTTTATTTTGCTAGCAATTTAAGTTAATAATCGTGTATTTGAAGCAATTTTCCATAATTATATATTGTTTTCTTTTCTTTGTCTATTTTCAGGTATGATTTTCATTTAAACACTAATACATACAATACGATATGATATTAATCTTGTGTGGATCATTGGTGTGGAATACGTAAATATGTATATTTCAATAAGATATTGATATTACTATTAGTAAGTTCTATTCAAGAGTATGGTTTAGATAAATTGTTATATCTACCAGTAATTAAAAATCAATAAATTGTCAACTTAATATTTTTGTCCTTTGAATAGGGGTTCCCGACCCCATTGTGTTGCCAATGAGAAAGAAAATAAAATTGAAATATTTTTGAATAGGAGAGAAAATCAAGGGATACAAAGAGTGGGGAAGAAAATAAAAATAGTAGGTTAACAAAGAAAGGAAAAACCCTCACTCATTGTCTGTCAAACTACTTTGAATTACGAACAAAAGGAGCTATTACTTTCACGTCTCGGGTGCATAGTTTTGCAACGTTGTTGAAAAAATGTTTGCCTACAACACGCAATACCTGGATGTTTGCAGTGGAAGATAAATCGAGCAGAAGTCATATGCCGGAACTCCCAATCTGGTCGAAAGTCTACAACTCAGACAGTACCCTATGATTATTCCGATTATGTTACTATGTTACTACGCCTTAATGTTATTAGGGAGCCGGTGGTCCTCCTTCCGTTGAGAAACGGTCAAATTTCCATTGTAGTTTCTCATGTACTTTTACCCTGGCTGTTTTGCTTACAGGTGCTTGCAAGGCTTTATTTGATGTCGGGCAGGTGTATGCTTTTCTCACCTGATCGCCAAATCACCTCTTACACCAAATTGTGCAGGCAATTTTGACATAAATCATATTTCCACTGACCAGTGAAAGTTATTATAAAATATCCAGTAAAATTTTAAAGTGAACATCAAGGTATTTATATATTAAAAAGCAAACACATCTGAGATTAATTTGATTGAGACCCTAAAATATATGTTGAATCATTCCCACATTGTGTAAATAAGTTGCAAATTACAATAGAAGCGGGAATCATTTGAAAGCGTGACAATAAGAAAACCTTAATCGAAATGAAACTGTCCATGTATGTACATTAGATATGTTCAATTTTTAGAAAATTTGTTTTTCATTTATCAATATTTTTTTTTTTTAACTTTTGTAAATAAATAGTATCGGCAAGGTAAATAGTACTAAGAATATTTTTACAAACTACTTTGTTGTTACTTTCAGTTCGCGAAAGTCACCAATAAGAGTGGACGTCTTTATTTTGATTTTTAGAAAAAAAAAAAAAAAAAAACAAATAAAATAATAATATAATTTGCAAACATTTTGTTTACAGTATGAGTGTTCAGCGCTCTCCTCTCCGGCAACGGCAATCGCCTGTTAATGTGTGTGTAAACAATAATTTGCAGTCACCCGCGCAAACCCCCCCGATAAGTGCATTATCAAATAAAACAGTTGATACACACTGCACAAGTGAAAGTAACAGTGCAAATCTTTTGCCTGCACATATTAAAAATTCATCAAATTTTGCAACAACAATAAATACAGACAAAAAAAATAATTTGTTCTATCGTGATATACTATCTCCCTCTATACCGTGGAGTGTACAATGTGCTTCTCCTGCTGTAACACCAACAGCTACAACATCAAAGCAATCAAATAACGGCACTTCTACTGAAGTGCATGACCCAGTAGTTAAAGCAACTAGTGCGATGACTAATAAAGAACCAGTTGCTGTTCAAACTGGTATTGATCGCTACATTACTGTAGTAAAGCGAAAGAGAAGTCCGCAAAATTCAAAACAAATGAATTCAACAAAAATTCAAAAGCAGAACACTGTCCCTATTAGTTCGGAAAATAGATACGCTCTGCTTTCAGGTGATGAAAGTGACGAAAATATTATCTCCAAGAAAAATTTCAAACCCCCACCCATTTTCTTGAGAGAACGCAACTCAGATAAGTTGATTTCTAGAATTACAAGTCTTATAGGACCAAAGAATTTCCATGTTGTTCCTATTCGCAAAGGCCAAATTGAGGAAACAAAAGTGCAAATCTACAGCGAAACTCATTATCGCAAAGTAATAGCGGAATTTGATGCTGTAAAAAAGAATTACTACACATATCAGCTAAAAAGTAGTAAGGGCTTAATCGTTGTACTCAAAGGCGTCGAACCCAACGTTGATATTAACGAAATCAAACTTGCCCTCCAGGAAGAAGGGTTTCAAGCCAAAACAGTATTCAACATTCTCAACAAGAGCAATATACCTCAACCGTTATATCGTATTGAGCTTCAGCCTGAAACAAAACCCCTAAAAAAAGGTGAAGTACACCCCATATATAAAATTCGATATTTATTGCATCGCAAAATCACAATCGAAGAACCCCATAAGAGAACTGGACCTCCTCAGTGCAGCAACTGCCAAGAATATGGACATACTAAGACATATTGTACCCTGCCAGCTGTTTGTGTGATTTGTGGAGATCTCCATAAATCAAACATATGCCCAAAATCTAAAGGCGATGCTAGCATGAAAAAATGCAGCAATTGTGGAGGTAATCACACCGCAAATTATAGAGGTTGCCCAGTATATACAACCCTAAAGCTAAATTTCTCCGCTAGCAATCAACCTCTAAAACCAGTTGAGCAAACTCAGATAGCCAACTCAAGTAAGAGACAAAATATTGATGCAACACAATTCTTCTCTGCAATCCCAAACAAGAATCAAACCAATTCATACGCTAGCGTGTTAAAACAAAACCCACACCAACAAAGCAATGTAAATAATGAGCAGAAACACTCACTGCCCACCCAACAGCCAAGTACCCTTGAACATTTGCTTCAAACATTGATTCAGAATATGAACCAATTCATGAACTCAATGCAAACAATGATGCAAGAAATGATGAAAAATCAATCGATGTTACTCCAAACATTGCTATCCAGACCATGAGTTGTCTCAAGATATGCCACTGGAACGCCAACGGCTTAAGCCAGCACCGTTTGGAGCTAATTCAATTCCTTGAATCCAGCCAAATCGACATAATGATGATATCTGAGACCCATTTCACTGACAAAAATTGCTACCAAATACCATATTACAAACTGTACACCACAAATCATCCGCATGGTAAGGCACGCGGAGGAACTGCCATATTGATAAAAAGCAGAATAAAACATCATGTTCTTGAAGATTTTAGTAGCGTCTACTTGCAAGCAACATCTATATGTCTGGAAGAATACATCTCTAAGCTAGTAATATCTGCGATATACTGTCCCCCAAGATACAGTATTACCGAACAGCAATATAAAGAATTTTTCTCAACTCTTGGTAGCAAATTCTTGGTTGCTGGCGATTTCAACGCCAAACACACTCACTGGGGCTCCCGATTAATAACTCCAAAAGGCAAAAGACTATGTTCAATCATCACTAACCACGGCTACGATGTTATTTCAAATGGTCAACCGACATATTGGCCGACGGACAAGAGGAAAATACCCGATCTCATAGACTTTGGAGTCGCCAAAGGTTTGCAGATGGAAAATATCTCCACAGAGTGTAATTATGATCTATCATCTGACCACTCACCCACGGTAATATCTATAAAATCACCAAGCCCCCAAAGCAATTGCGTTAGAAAGAAAATAGACTGGTTAAAATTCAAGAAATATATAAATTCCCATCTTCCTCTGAGTACTGTATTAAGAAATGGACACGATGTAGACTCAGCACTCGAAAAATTCAACCAGCTGCTCTCATTAGCTCTCAGCTCAGCCACCTGCACAAAGGTATGCAAGCAATCAAACTATAGCCCATACACACCAGCCGATATTGAATTGCTAGTAAGACAAAAAAGAAGACTCCGAAGACAATGGCAAGAATTCAGATCACCGAATCTGAAAACACAGCTACAGCACTGCACTCGAAAGTTAAAGCAAGCCTTAAAAAATAAAAACAACAAAGAGTTAGAAGAGCACATAGCGAAATTAACACCTGGTGAAGCGTCAGACTACTCTTTGTGGAAATCAGCAAAAAAATCAAATCGGCCAATTCTCACTGATTCCCCCATCCGTTTGAGTGACGGTAATTGGGCTAGAAGCAACTGTGAGAAGGGTTTGGCTTTTGCAAACCATCTAAAAAGTGTGTTTACACCCAATCCACCCTCTTCACAGTCCTATTTACCAATATTAACTTCTCAACCTTGCTCAATAACGCTCAAAATTAAAAAAAAGGACATATTCAAAGCAATTTATAAAGATTTAAACCCAAAAAAATCACCTGGTCCAGATAAAATTACCGGTAAAATGATAAAAGAGCTTCCTCCGGCTTCAGTAATTCATCTGATGCACATTTTCAATGCTATCCTTCGTATTAAACACTATCCCAAATGCTGGAAAACTTCAAAAATTATTATGATACCAAAACCAGGAAAAGACCCTACAAAAGTTGCATCGTACAGACCTATCAGCCTCCTGCCTCTACTTTCTAAAGTATTCGAAAAGCTACTTGTCATGAATATAACTCCATTTATTAATCTCAACCAACTGATTCCTCAACATCAGTTTGGATTTAGAAAACAGCACGGCACAATAGAACAAGTCCACCGCATTGTAACTCTGATAAGGAACACTTTTGAAGAAAAAAAGTATTGCTCAGCTGTCTTTCTTGATATCACTCAAGCTTTCGATAAAGTATGGCACGATGGCCTTATTTACAAACTCAAACTATTACTGCCTGCAAATGTCTCCTCATTGCTTAGTAGCTACCTCACGAAAAGACAATTTCTCGTACATCACAAGGATTACACAACAAATCCATTGGATATTCACGCTGGCGTTCCTCAAGGAAGCGTTTTGGGTCCCTTACTGTATCTCTTATACACTTCAGATATGCCCAACAATAACTATACATTCATATCGACCTTTGCTGATGATACGGCAATATTGTGCTCTCGCTCTAACCCCATAGAAGCTACTAAACTCCTGCAGACTCATGTCGATTCTCTCGAAATCTGGCTAGCAAAATGGCGTATAAAAGTCAATGAATCAAAGAGCGTACATGTAACCTTCACGCTAAGGCTAGATACATGTCCCCCACTTAAAATTAATGGCCAATCAGTTCCACAATGTTCCTCAACAAAGTACTTGGGTATTCACCTCGACAGAAGGCTGACATGGAAAAATCACATAGAGGCAAAGAAAACTCAGATCAAGCTTAAAATGAATCAGTTATGGTGGCTGTTACACAAAAGATCAAAGTTGAATCTTGAATACAAAGTGCTATTATATAAAGCAATCCTGAAACCAATCTGGACTTATGGTATTCAGTTTTGGGGCACCGCATCTCCCTCTAATATCGAAAAATTGCAGCGAATACAATCCAAGTGTCTGCGAATTATTGTAAATGCGCCTTGGTATATGAGGAACGTTAACATCCATCGAGATTTAAATGTATCCACAATTTCTGAGGAAGTTGCAATGTCCTGCAGAAGCTACATTCAAAAATTACACAATCATCCGAATCCCCTTGCTAGGCAATTGTTGCTGAGCAAGGGGCATCGTCGATTAAAAAGAAAAGACACACTGAATATGCTGTAAAATTGCTACATCTCGCGACTCACCAAATTGTGATGGAACGTAGGGGATATCACATAGTTTTATTTAGTTTGTAAGATTTTAATACTTATTGTTAGTTTCTTGTATAAGAAAGATTCAATAAAAAAAAATAAGCTAAAAAAAAAAAAAAAAAAAAAAAAAAAAAAAACTTTGTTAATTGCTGCTTAAAAGTCTTCAAAAATATGAACATCTTTCTTGGAAAAAAAGACAAATTTTGAATACAATTATTAAGGACCCAGAATTTTTAAAATTAAATATCAAATAAATTTGTTTCAATTCTTTTTTCCAGCACTTCGAACATTATATCTCTCAATGTGGACAATGTTGCTATAAACTTTTTCAATGATTTTAGTTTTGGAAATATTTAAAAAATACAATGTTCCTCTCCTTAATTTACTTTACTACTTTCGAAAAAAAAAAATAATAAAATATACGATTTTTTTGTATTCCAATCAAAAATTCACATTCAGCAAGTAGGCTCATAGTTAAGTAAAAGTGTTTTTTTTTTTTAATAAATTTCTTCTACAAAACAACTCTCAGGAAACTTTCGCCGCAAAAAAAAATTACATTAAAAAAATTCAGTATTTGATTTGAACGAATCTAATATATTGAATATTGACATTATAAAGTTACATATTAGTTGTACTTCGACTAGCAAACCAATGTAGCGTGCTAAAATACTTACATATATAGTACCTATACTATACTATTACTATACGAGGTAGGTATGTCAAAAATATTTTCGCATGGTGGCTATTGGACAAGAGAGAGATTGATATTTTTTTCGGTTGTTTATTAGATGCCGTTGTAGAGGTTTTGCAATATCAAATAATACGTTTTGTCTTATAAATCATTTTATTACTTTTCCATGTGGTATGAATACAAATACATTGTTGTTTTTTTCGGTTTTTTTTTAAATTTATTTTTTATTGATCTACTATTCTCATATTATATTTTTTTATTCCTCTTTTATTTATATTTTGTTCTGCAAGTGTGCCCAGGCGCGTGTTCATATGTTACAATTTTTTTTTTGTTTTGTCTACAGTCGTGCTACTTACTTAAATATATAGTTATTGTTGTAAATATCAGCAAATATGTCTTGCTTTCGCCTTTGACTGTAACACTGTGTGTATTGTGTGTAGTTATTCGCTAGTAATATTGGCTCCTTAAATCTGTTATTTGACCATTCGATTCGATGTATAGCAACAATTGGTTTTTTGGTTGCAATTATTTGACTTTTGATATATGAACACCCGCTGGGATATTTGTGATAAGTATCCTTTGTTGGTTGTTATACATACGATCAAGTATGAGGTATGGATTTTTTTTTGTTTCAGATTGTTGATTAGTTCGACTTTAATTAGATTGTTATGTATAATTGGATTTTATGCAATACAACCAATTTTGATATACTAGTAGTAATATAGAGTAAATCTTGCATAATTTGGCAAATATGATAGAATGGATAAAGAAGAAATGTGTTGAGTAATGCCAATGAAAGGAGTCTGAGAGTAACCAAGCTCTAAAGCGACCAAAACAGCCCAGAAATTATTGTTTGTGTTCGAGTTTCATATTTCAGACATTTTTTTGTAGTACTTCTAAGTATTTTCTTGTATTGAAACGATAATAATATCAATAATATGTATATTGTATTCAGTCATATCGTATCTGACCATTTGTAACAACTACATATAACACAATGACCCCGATGATGACTCCGTCAAGTGAAACTTATGAATTCACAAATTGATTTAAATTGATGTGATAATGTGAAACATAAACAGATAAAATCGGTGTGAGCATAGATTATAATAAAACAGAAAAAAAAAATACCTCATTTATATATAATCTCGCAAAAACAAAAGCTAAAAGGCGAAAACAATTGCGTGAGCAGCTAATCGTTTCACAAATAAAAATTTGTATTTTTGTGATAGCTAAATATTTGCATATGAAAGACACAACAGTGACTATTAGTAGACTGTAAGCTATAGTCAATGTGCCATGTAATTAATGGGCGAAACTAATGAAGCATTCATACCGGTAATACTGCTTATCGTCATATTAAAGAAGATTTATTTACTACAATCTATATATATACATGATATATTCAATACGATGATATGGTAAGACGTCGAAATTAATTCAAGTTTTATATATATGCAATTCAGAGCAAAATTTGTACATACGTACTTATACATAAGGACGCATATTTGTATTTAAATTGTGTTTTCCGGCATCTGGCATATTCATATGTATATGTACGATACATAAGTGTGTGAGCGTGCATTTAAACATGTTGGTATCGTCCCGGAAAACATACGCATACAACATGGTGCGCATATGCCTACTGTAAAAACAGATGCTTTCGAATCAATGAACGCTATCATTGAACACTTTCACCTGATGACAGGTTTTTCAAATGAATGTTCCTCTTTTGATAGTTGTCGTCGTTAACGACGCTTTCGATGCTGCTGTTGTAGTTGTTGCTCTTAAATAATAGATAATAATAATTGTATAGTGTTTTTTTTTTTTTTTTTGGTAAAATATTTGTAAAACACAAACGCACAAACATATATACAAACACTCGTTTACAAATGTCATTACTTATATGTATACTTGCATACCTATGTAAAAGAAAAAGCTAGAGCCCTTGTATATTTTAAAAATGAAATGCTTCCTTATATATTACATGACATTATTGATACGGAAAGCATCCACAAAATCTCACTTGTATGGTATGCTCAAGCAAAAACTGTCCGCAGTCAAGCAGCAATTTCAAAACCAATAACAGTGTTCATTTGTATGTTGTTATTAAACGATTATGAAACGTTTAGTTAAATATCGAAAGTTTAGGTATTTGTTCGGAATGCATTTGTTGCAAGAATCAAAGAGTCAAATGTATATTGAGTTTGTGCTGTTAGCATCCAAAAGCCGGCGTGATAGCTATTAAAAAGCATATTATTGAACATAATCACCATCAGAGTCGCTTCAATCATATTATTATAAGTCAGTCAGTCTTTCTGTATGATAATTGCTCTAATTATGAAGCAATTTTGTTGCAAAGTGATTCATGGATGGAATACAAAGTGTAACATAAATGTAAATCTAGGTAGCTGAAACTGAAAGCTGCATAAAATAGACTGAATAGGATAAAGGTCTTATACAAAACTATGCCTCCGAATGTAAGATATCTCATTTTGATCGCGATAATATTAAATTACAAACTTAACATTTGATATATATGATTATATTCACTAATAAGTGATTGAGTTTGAGAATGGGTGGAATTGAATGAAAATCACTCCTACCTCCTATACAAAAGTATAGTTCTGCAAGTATTTTCTCACATTTTGCACGCTAAAATATGAAACTATTTAGCTAAAATTTAGAACATATTTTCCACATTCACTAACATATGATAGAGTTTAAGAATGGGTGAAATCATATGAAATTCACTCCTACCTCCCATACAAAAATATGCTCCGGCATGTATAATTTCAAACTGTGCGCACGAAAATACAAAGCTATAAAGTTGAAATTCCAGTAAATACGATCAAATTTGCCAATAAATGATAGAATTTCAAAATGGCAAGAATCAGATAGACAATACTTACTTACTTCCTATGTCAAAATATGCTTTCGAATGTATTTTTTCAGACTTTTTGCATGAAAATATGCAGCTATTTGATTGGAACTCTGTACATTAATGTAATTTTAATAGCAAGTGAGTATACTTAAAAGTTGATGCTATCGGATGGTAATGACAGGCATCTGCAAAACAAAAGTATGTTTTTTCTATTTGTCTGTTTTTCTATAAGGCATAGCGTAGGGTATCTAAAATTTTAATTATATAAAAGTTTAATTTTATATCATAATTGATCAAAATGTGCACTACTGTCGCATGTCAATTGAATTTAAATTTTTAATTGCTATGGAAGAACAATTATTGAGTAAACTGGACTTCTAGCTAATCATCGCTGATATATGATATTATATATAAAATAAATAAAAATAAATATGTGACACATAAAGCCCCAAAGGCCTCATTGGCGGAGCTTCTCTTCCATTACTGTTGTGCGTCTTCAATTTTGGACAATATTAGAAGGGACCTACTTATTTTAGCCGGTTCCGAACGGCAGAACACTTGTGACATCACTTTTTCTGAGCTTTGTCACAGAGTTCTTTAAGAAGCTTTTTCATGGCAAGTTGTTACTGTCGGAAGAATTACCAAATGCTTGTCGACAGGTGGGTACAGTTCGAAAGAAAAATCTTATCGATATTAAATTTGTTATGCATCAGCCGGGGATTGAACCACGACCTACAGATCAGAAGGCGAACACACTAACCACTGAGTTGAGTATATTTCAAAGTCGTTTAGAAAATAATTACAGAAAAATCTATTGGCTTTAGCTTTTTTAAATGAAACTATGAAAATAGGTAATTACTTATATGAATTATTTATTATGAATATGCCATTTTGCTATTGATTGAAATTTACTTTTGAATTCTGCAAATTCAGTAGAAGAAACATAAAAATGGTGAATAACCTAAATTCCTGAATATCATTTGCATATATATGCGCATGTAATTACAATGCAAGCATTTAAAGTATGTCATTTGCATATAAACGTCTACTGATTTATTCCAACATACAGAGAAACAAAAAATTAACTACTACGAATACGTGCTTGATGCTCATAAAATGTAGGTTCAAGTGTTACAGCGTAGATGCGTTAATTATTTTGCGCATTCACAGTTGTACCGCATGCCAAGTGCCCGTGCATTATACTCACACCCAGTTTTGTTGCACAGGCCTACAGTGCATACATATATGTAAGTACACGTACATGATGCTTCATTATACGTACAGAAATTTGTAATTAATTAAACAATGAGAAGATGAAATAAACATACATTCATGCATGGTGTGTGTGAGTCCATAATGAACGTGTGGTGAGCCCAATTTGTGGCATATTTTGTGTGTGGGTGCTTTTCTTCTTGTATGAATACCACAATAATTATGGGACTACACTACATATTGTTGTACCCACATGAAATCATTTTACCGTAAACAAATAAAGGTCGCTCAGATTGCGCAGCCAGTGACTGAGCATGTTGCACATACGTAACATAGTCACAACCCATGTATTCAACGTGAAACAACAATGCTTTTCTTTATACTACAATACTTTTTTTTTTGCTTATTATAAATAGATATTATTGTAGTGTATATTAGAGAGATTTTGTTGTTGTTAGATTATTATTATTATTATTATAATCATCTTTTTTGTATGCACATTTTAATGGCTTTTTATGTGAACAAAAAAAAGAGTCTTTAATGCTAACAAATGTGTTAATGAAATACTTGATTGTTGTCATTGTTGTAATGATCGTTGTCGTTGTTGGTTTTTGTTGCTGTTGTTGTTGGAACAATTTCAAAAGTAATTACACATTATTATAAAACATTGCGCATAATCACAGTACAATGCGTTGCACAGTGTTTCATTATTAATCAAAAATGGTAAAAATTAAAGTTTCAATTAAAAGAAAAAATGTCTGTGGGCAAACGAAAATATTAATATTATATTAATTAAAGACCAAAAATGTTGTTATAGCCTTTTCAAATGAACTTATACACATACATTGGGGCAAGTAGCAGCTTCAAATGCTCATATTTTTTATTGAAGAAAGTGTGTTATTCGATGATGAGTTCTCTAATAAGAAAGTGTGTTATTCGACGATGAGTTCTCTAATAAGAAAGTTTGTGAAATTCAAAGCTTTTGCTGCCATAGAAATAAAAGCACTACGTAGGCATATAAAATGATGTAGCAAATGATTTCGTTCCGGAAAGTCCAATGTCAAAGATACACCTCGGTCTGTCAGTTCAGTCACGGAAGTAGTAGACGATTTTCTGCAAAGAGCTGGTGAAAATCCACTTGCATCCACGTATGAAATCACGAAGAAGCTTAACATTTTTCAACAAACTGTTTCAAATAATTTGCGCGCAGTTAAATCGTCAAGAAGATCGATATATAAGTGTTGCATGCACTGAGTGAGAAAATTTTACTCAGCCCCATTTGCGTTTGCTGAAGCGGATTATGGTCATCCTATGAAAGAATTGGTCACTGATAATAAGAAATTGAACCATGTAAGCACTAGAAATAATCGGAAATGTCAGAATTGGGGAACAATGAGGTATTAGAACTCTATTGCTGGTAAGAATGGAAAGGAACAATCAATTATGAACTACTCCAGTCTGGCAAAACAATCGATTCGAAACTCTACGGTGAGCAACTCATATGATTTAACGAAATAGTCAAGCGAAATAATTCAGAATTGACAAAATCTTGAGCTATTGTTTTTCAGCAGGACAACGAGTGATCACACAAATCTTTTGAGACCGAAAGAAACCTGGAGAAGCTTGCTTTTGGAAATTTTGGTTCATCGACCATACAGCGCTGACGTTGAACATACAGGCTTCCATCTATTCTGATCGCTCCATGATTCCCTGCAGGCAAAAATTTTAGAAACAAAAAAAGAAATCACCTGGACGATGGCAAAAGTTGATTTATAAGAATGGCCAGTACTTTGATGAATTCTACATAGTATTTGTATTTTTGTCTTTTGTAAAATTACCGAATTTTCGAAAATACACATAAAAACTACCAATTGCATATAAAATTTCTTTACTTTTAGTAATAAAATTTGTTATAATTTGTTTAAAAAATATTTTTTTAATACATTACTACTAAAATTCAAATTTTTTAATTATAAAAAATGCATTTCTGTACTCTTATTACTTTGCGAGTTGCGAAACACATCCAAAGAGGGCTTGGCAGAACTCTAACTGTTTGTTAGTATAGCTAGAGGTTTCTGTTGAACATATTCGTACGCATAAATAAAATGTTTCTTTTATACTAATTTATATAAAATAAATTTTTTTTGTGCCCAGAGAGATATTGTTTAATACATATATGAGCTGAGCGTGCCATGTTTTAGATGAATACATATTTGAGCGAATTATATGAATCGAATTACCTGCACCAAGTCGAATTAAAATGGAATGACTGTTTTTACAATTTTCCCCAACCACTTTCATGGAAAGATGACACTGTGCATTATGTACTTATTTGTATGCACTTTAAAATGTGGGATTCACCAATAAAGTGCGGCAACACTCATATAGTATATTCATACAGATGTTCACACATATAGTAAGTAGGTACTTGAAATAATTGGTGGGTGAAAATTAATGAATATTATTAAACGTTTAATCATATCGCAGTTTCTCATATTAATTAAAAATTACAAATTGACCAACACAATTTCGTGGATCATTTAATTCAAGATTAATGATGAATATCAAAATGGAAAGTACATGTACATAACTACATATAAATACAATATATAAAGTAATATGTATGAATCATCTGAAAAATGTGGGTCTTTTTTTTATTGAAAATCTTTCACAATGGTACTTATTTAATTTAGTTTCCTTTGGGTCTCATAATCTTGCAATTCATCACCTATGAGTACATACACATAGTATATGTACACATGCAAATTTTGTTACAATTGCAATTTTTCACGTAACTTACTTGATCTACATTTCCTATACAAGGCTGTATTACATATAATATATATTAACATATGTGTTGTACAACACATACGTAAACGTATAAGTAAGTAAATGAAGCAAGTCGATTTTTCATACATGGACGCACATTAGTATTAACCTGACAGAACTTGTTTGTTAGTGGGGAAATGATTTCGCAGCACAAAATATGAAAAAGAAAAAAACAAAAAAAACAGCGAAAGTGGAATGAAAAAAGCAAAAAATCCAACAACGAATACATTTTCATTTTTTTGTTGTTTTAGATCTTGACCAAGAGATCATGTCTAGTTGAATAAGTGCAAAAGGCAATGAATGCTCTTTGATTTTTATAAAATATGTATGCATGTCACATTTATTGAGGTTAACGTCAAAGGCGACAGAAAACATGATTTTGCATAGGAACAAATCGCAAATGCCTCACTTGTTGTTTGCTTGTTGTGGCGTCTAAATGAACATTGCAGTCACTCTTTTGCATTTTGCATTTTCTATTTAACCATGGAGTTATGCATAATTGCCATTATTAATTAGCAAAATAATTGAAGTTTATTCATATAAATATTCACAATATGCATATAATATAAAGCAATTCTTTTCAACCCTTAGTTTATACAATATCTTGGCGTAACACCTGAGAACGTACAGGTATCTACTAATTACTATTAATAATAGGTGTCATTTTTAAACTGTTCCTATATATTTGTGAATTAAAAGTATCAACCATTTTTGTATTCCTCCTTTACAGATGAATTTCCGGAAGAAGACTCTGATATGTTAATGGAACCAAATGATTTCGGACCGATTACTGTACTACGTTCACGAGAGCAACAATTTCATCAGCCACCCATACAACAATTCCGCTCAATACCATCGTTAGTGCAAATTTCGACACGAGCCGATGTCGCACCGTCTTCCATTGATTCACATACGCAAGCAGCACAAAATTTCTATCCACCATTTGTGCGTGAAGCACCACCGTTGGGTCATTCACGACCCTATTTTACAACTCCCGACTCGCCACCTATACCTAAATTCGCTGTGCCACATCCAGAGTCTGGAGTACTTGCATTGCCTCCATCAACACAACGTGCTTATGATCCAACTATTTTAGGCTCGGGAGATTTTGGTGTTCTACGTGGTGGTACCTTCTATCCGGAAGAAGAAATGCCCTATCATCCCGATGAGAATAGTGATTTCAATCAGTTCTATGGAGATGCTAACAATGGTCATGGTCGGCCGTCGAATGACGGATTCGTTCAACCTTACACCTATCCAGAGGAACAATTTGCCGATTTTCGTGATTTTGCCGATATTAATACACCAGCAGATTCAGCATTCTCTCAATTCGTTGTTGTCTATGCAGCAAAGAATGCCACCAATGCGAATAGTACACATCCGCGTCCGAAAAATATTTTCGAACAACTTGAATTGCTCGATCGCGAAAAAGCACTCGAAGAAAAGAAAAGCACCACGAGTAAATCCAAATCAAAATTATCGAAGACCAAGTTACAGAAAAAGTACAAGAAGAAAAATAATCCAAAAGAGTTGGATGATGAGTACGAGCCGTTGTTGGCTCTAAGTTAAACTGAGATTAACAAACAACTATTTATAAGTTGATTAGGGTATGATTTATTAGCTTAAGTGTATTTTGTTCATTAAATTAATTTTACCAATATACACATAATACGCGTCCACATACACAAACACACACATGCACCCAACTTCATTAGCATACACTTACAAACATGATTGAAATTCTTGAAAATCATTATGATAAAGAAAACTCTAATGGAAAGGACCTTGCAAGCCGGCGCATTTAATTGAACATTAAGTTATCAATTCTCAAGTTATTTCTTCGTCCTAAAAATCTATGCCGCAATCACAATGCTTAGTTGTAGCGTACGACCACCAGTTGACAATTGAATGGATAATTTTGATGATTCTGCCTGTGCACATATGTCCTACACATCTTTCTTTCCCAGTAAGCATTATTTCATAATTTGCAACATGAATAATATGAACATCATTTCCGTTCAATATTGGTAGTGTGTGGCAGGAGCAAATACAAAATACATATATTCAAATAAATTATTAGCAAAACATGCTTAAATTAAGACATTTTTTTACTTCAATTCGATATGATTTTCATATGTAGTTTAGATTAGAATTTTTAAAACAATGTTTGATGCTATTCTATGTCAAACACGTTGATGCTTATGCTTAAAGAAGCATAAAAACGTTTGCGCCAAATGTTTAACCGAATGTCAGTTAATCTAATCTAAACTTATTTTTTCATATTTAAAAAAAAAACCCACAACTCATCTCAAACGTTTTGAATTTCTCATATTATTTTTTTGTTTTTTATTCAAATTGTTCATACATTTAACTTCATACCTTTTGCTTCATACACATATTATATACTTCGCTTTCATTGACATAGCATTTTTTTACATAATATCTTTTTAATCATTTTTCTCTATTCTTCACGTTTTGCACTGATGAATTTAACTCTACTTTACGAAACCGATGCAGTTTTTCTAATCAAAATAAAATTAACTCTCAGAAATTATAAATTTTGTATGTGTCGAATACTTCTATCTTCTGAAACTTTGGCTTTCTTACGTCACCTTATCCAATTTTGACATTTTCTTTAGGGAACTCTTTTGAAAGAAAAGGCCGAGTTTCATTCTAATTTTTGTCTTCCTTATCTAATATAATGTTGTTATAAATTCAGCATTTCCATTTCGCCTTAGTCTAGGAGACTTCGTGTACTTAGTACAATAGGCTTCCTATTACTTTCTACTCTAAAGCACTCCTTAGACAGCTCCAATTCCAACCCAAAACACAGAACATGATCTTTACACTTGCAAAATCATTGAAATTTAATTTTTAAAAGTACTCTTTAATACTACAGTCGCACATAAATGGTTTAGTACTGTCATTGGCTCACCCATATTTTCAACATTTAAAGACTGCAACTTTGCGAACAATTTTACAATTTGGAAACTTCATTCTGTCAACAAATGACAAAATTAGCGCGCAAATAGTACTACCGCCGATACGCCCACTTCCGTCTTCTCCATCATTTTTATGGATATTTTTAAACGATTTGCTATTATTTGGCGTCATAATTCAACATATTTGACTCCACGCAGCACTATCTTTCATTGCATATCAATTTGAAAACGATCATGTAACAAATTGCCTCAACATATTTGTAAACGATCGCAATAATAAAAGTATTATTAATTTATCTGAGTGAACAGTGTAATTTCTCTCTTCATAATTGCTGCAAAGAGTCTGTAATTTTTTCCAATTTAATGTTATTTCTTTAATTGTGTACTTTTTTAAAGTATTTCCATTCTTATTTAAAGTATTTCCATTCCAAAATATTGTAGTTCTTCGACGAAATTTCCAATATACAAGCGCCACATCTGAGCTCAATATGGCACAACGTGGAGGTCCGTATTTTCACCGTACTTGTGAGTATTTTAACAATCACACGATGAATTTTACCTTCAACCAGTTGATAGTTTCAATTCGCGAAATATTTTGTTGATTGAACGTTTACCTGTGGATATCAAATATTGTCACCGTTCTGAAAGCAAATGGCACATTCCCTAAAAATCCCTTTGATCGTCTTCTACATGGATGTGTGGTCTTTATCGAATCCTGTGCTAAGAAATCCTACCAATTGGGCCTTTCGTTGATGATATAAAAGGTCTTACTGAGATTAAATGGCACTTACATTGCAACGTATATTTCTTGGACCTTTTTCATTCAATTGGTATTGAAAATTAAAGCGCTCTTTATTTATCATGTAAATTTATGTATCTACATTCTTTTATTATTTGTATACAAAATACTATCATCTAAAATTGTTTTTATTCAAAATCATTATTCACGTGCTTCATTTAATTTACATTAGCATACATAAATCCATTCATACATGCATCTATATACGAGTAATGTACGTATATGGCTCAACATTTTTATTATTAATATACAATATATAAACAATATGATATTGCGAATTGTATTATCATATGTTGTGCAAAAGCATTTACATTAGTTAAACTTCATAAATAAGTTTAAATAAAATGTTTTTTTTATATTTTATTTTAATTTTATATGAATACATACACTTATAAATACATACCTATTATATGTATATCTTTTCTAAATGTAGACATTATTATTTTTGTTATTATTTAATTTTAAGTTTTATCGATTTTATTATTTAATTTTATTTTGATTTATTCGAAAACTCTATGTATTTGTATGTATGTATGAAATAATTCACAATACAATGTACAATACTTAATTTCAATATTTAAACTGAAAAATTTTACTATAGTTTAAATATATACATATATGTATAATAAAATTTATAAATAAAATTTTTTAATGATGTTTTATTATTGGAGTTGCCAGCATTTTAAGTTCAATGGTGAAAAATGTGATAGTAGCATATACAATTTATATAATTCCACAGTAAGTTGTGATATGCGCTCATAGATATTTATAAAAAAAAAAGACAATTAAATGAAAGCAATACAAACAGTAGTCCACCTTTTTCGTGTTCCGCTTACAATAAACATATCAGCTTAAAGCAGCTCCACTGTCCAAGACCCTGACTGAAGTGACAATTTACGAGTTCAACGGTAGCAGTAGCAGCAGCAGCAGCAGCATAAACAACATATTGCAATACATAGTTTAGCTATCAACTATGCTTAACTTGAGGCAAATCAATCTCAAAATAACTCGTTCAACTCGCTTTTGTTTTATTACTACTATATATTTATTGCATTTGTTTGTATTTTTTCATTCAAACTACAGTTATTAATAATTGTTGTCTTTTCAATCATTGTACGGAGTATGAACATATAAATGTTAATCTAAACTCATTATGTCACTCAGCCATCAAGTTTACAATGATCTATGTATGTATGTGTATGCTATGCTATATGCTTGTAAATACAAGAAAATTCATATGATAGTAGATTGTCACACCCCGATAAGAGTAATTTATCAAACTGAAAAAGAGCCCCAGATACAACGCATGTAGGTACATAGTACAAGATATGCAAATATGATTAAATTTGCCTACAAGAAACAAGTAAAAGATTGAATCAATTTGATAAGAGCTCATAAAACTATAGCCCTGACAGCTACTTATATACGGTTATGCTCAAATTAGTTTGTAATCGAAGCTATCACTGTAGTCGATGCATAAACAAAATCTTATTCTAATAATTCCATATATTTTTATACAAGTCTACAATACATAAATGAACGAAACTTGTGAATTGAAAATGACCAAAAATATATTTTGACCTCCTAACAACATGAGTAAGTGAGTAAATGTATGAAAGGACCATCTCAATTTAAAAAAGAAAATAAACTATCTGGTTGGGTTATACGAGAGATGTCTTTCTCAGTTATGGAATTCAGAATGATATAGACAACCCTTGCCCTCATACCAAATTTCAACATAACAGCTCTCATTCGATAGAAGATGACGAATACTATTTATATATTTTATTTATAGTCTCAATAAATAGGCTTTATATTTTAAATCTTTTTGAATTCAATAGCAATTAGATGTAGGAATTATGCTTATAAGGTGAGTACATTCGGCAATCAACGCATTTCAATTTAATCCAATTAAATTTGAAGTTAAGAAGTTTTGAAGTGAAGTGAGTTGATACACAAGAAATTTATGAACAAGGATAAATTGAGATACTTCTATTGTAAGTATATAAACTTTCGAATAATTTAATGCCAAATTCATTACCAATGATCTAACCAATATAACTAATATAAATTTCTAAATTCCATTGTTCACATATAATAATTGTATTTCTCAGTTGAAAAAGAACCGAGATACCCTAAAAATGATTTTAAAAGCAAACAACTTTTCAAACATGTTTTTCTATTGTGCTCGATCAAACGTATCATGAACTACGTCACTTGAAATTATGCAGTCTAGTATTCGTAGGTCTTCCGCTTAAACGACTATATACTTTGTTGTGAAAAAGAATAATTCATATTAGTTGAACCAGAAGTTTATTGTTCTATTACATTAATTAAACCTAATGCAATATTACATATCATATCAAAGTAAATATATTTAATTATCATTTTAGATATACATACGTACGTAGGAGTTTGCTACGTCAAAGCTATGTTATTGTCTCTGAAATAGTACCATATATTTAACATATTTATATTTAATTATACATCTAATTATATGTCTACAATTGTAGACATAAAAGAACAACTTTCGTATGGCATGTACCGTTCTATTTGTGCCATTGGTCACACAAACCTGTGTGTCCGTGTGGTAAAAAAAGTAAAGCACTTACAAAGTAATGTGCATATGATTTTTCGGAGATTTTAATGGTGGAATTTAAAGTCAAATTTCAAAACTAAGAGAGAATGAGTTATAAAAGAACGATTTAAGAATAATAAATAATAATTAAAAATAAATAATTTCAATTTCATCTATATTCTATATTTTGTAAAAATAATTTACAATATTTATTTCATTTTTAGAAATTAAAATAAACTAAAATGGATTACTATAAATTTTATAAATAAAAACATCGATTTCTATTATTTTGACTAACATGTTACGTTGAACGTAACTTCTATTGGTGTACTGATGATTTCACCAGATAGAACTTGATGATTTGATTATGGCCGCACATAGTACGATCCGCCAGTCGATTCTACCCTATGTTCTCTGGCACCATTTGGACATTCGAGGCACTGTCAGGTGATCTCGCAATTAGTCCTTCTGAAAGGGACTAGGTCTCCCTCTCTTAATTAAGATTCTGTATTCTGTATGAAAATTAAAATCGGAGTTTTGCCAAAAAAGGTCCAAAGTGACCGCATTGACTCGGAAACTGTTTGCCTAATCAAATACCCTTTAACGCCTGACAACGGTTAACGAACAACACACCTTCTTCGATGCAGCAATTTCATCCACTCACTAGATATGACCTAATCGAAGTAACAACTAGATTTCAATGCACTTAATTATGTCAATAAATTATCAGCTCAGAGAATAAAGAGCTCGTATCTATAACTTATTCGATATTCGCCGCCACAGCAAATAGATCCAAAGGTCTTTCTTAGAATTTTTCTCTCGAAACTCCAAAAATCTTTTCATCTATGGCGGACAAAATTACCAAGTTGCAGCGACATACATCAGGACAAGAACTATGAGAGTATGATATCTGTTTTACGAGAGTGGTCTCGACGTCACAATGACTCGACCTCTAATGAACTTAAAATAGTCGATTCTAGTTCTGTTGATGCTGGATCCCAAGAAAATAAAGTTTTCAATATTCTCGAAGATAGAGTTATCAGCAGTGACGTGTTATCAAAGCCCGCAACATTATTTCTTTGCTAGCACCAGGGGTCTCATAATGTCCTCTTTCTCCACCAAACCGATTAGTCATTCTTTTTTAGTCAGGAAAAAATCTTTAGTCCAGAAAATACTGCACTCATTGTGCGCATATTTGAACCGATAACATTAAAGTTATCAGTGTCATGATGCTTTTGTTAAAGGTAATATAATTCATCATTGTAACGTAAATCTACATTTTTTATAATATTTCCTATTGTAAAGTTGTAGAAGTTATACGATAACATATGAGAAGATTGCAAAAGGCCTATGTTTGAGCACTAATGTCCACCCGCCGTGTCTAAAACCTCGCTTCGTATTAATTGAGGTTGGGCTGTAATTCTTAATTTTATGACATAATAAGTGTTAAGCGGTGTCAATATTCAAAGACAGATGAGATGGAATATCAAACATACATTCTATGTATAGATATGAATAATCTCTTACTGGATTATCAATACAAATAATGTTTTACTGGACATCAAATGCGTCTTTGAAGTTGATAAATGTAGAGCACATGTCCGCCTTGGGTTTTCTACAGGCTTTGCCATAATATGAAGGTTTGGTAATGTAGGTAATTGGACAATGAAATTGTTGTCAACAATTGAACATAAAAGTTGATATTCCAATAACCGAGTAACCGAATTTGAATTTTTTCCATGTCAATATAAGTAAATTAAAATAAAATATATCTTCCCTCATTCAAACATGTAAACTAGGTATCGAGGTAGATGTTTATTTCAGTAAACGAACATTGGAGTATGTTCGTAAATTCCAAAATCCCATTACCATATGGCGATTATGTCTTAATAAAAGTTACGAGAATTCACCAAATATGAAATGTAATGTTACGTGTTTCTATTTCCTATTGGTTACATACAAATGTTAGCTAGTGAAACAGTAGTGTTAGTACTAAAACATTGTTTCATGTTATATCATGGTCATTGTCCGCTTAGTAATTTACATAGAGGATTTAGTGAATTGTCGTATGTATTTCACGTTATGGGTATAAGCATTCAATGTAAAGTACCCATATGTTATATAGTACGTGGTACTATATTACACACAATTTTATTGTATATATTTTGGGGGTGGCTATTTAATATGCATTTGTAAATAAGTTAATACTAAGTTGCGTATGAGCAATTAATCTTCATTATCTCATGCAATATTATTATTCGTATTATTATGATTGGAAAACTTTTCAAAAGTATTACTATTTGAATGGTGACTTACATTTACCATGCATACATAATAATGTGCACTTACTTGAATGTACATACATACATACGTATTGATTGTGTTGAAATGATATTAAATGTAAAATAGATTACTTACTCAACTTACATTGTATTATGTTTACTACACGACTTAATTATTGTTATCTGTTTGAGTATATTTATTTGATGGCTTCATAATGTAGTGCAATCAATATAATAAGAAACGATTTTTACCAATTAAGAAATGAATTAACATAGAAATTTCTCTGTTAAGTATTGCGCAAAAATATATAGTAAGTTTGTAATGTTTTCAAAAATGTATGTCGTTGAGAAAAAGCAAAAGTGTTTGTCTATAAATTCTATTCACATGCGGAAGTCAATGAATGCGATATTGGTGCAATGCCTCTATACCTGCATACTTGCATAAATCACTTTATTAAATACGCGCACACACACTAATTCGATGATCTTCATATGATGGTGAATATGTTTTTTTTTTTTTCTTTTTGTACTTGTTGACAATAATGACCGACAATATTTCATTCGTTCTCGTGCACACACTGACTTACATTTGATATTAGATGCTTTTAACGTGAGCATGGTGTGGCTAATTTGTCACTTTGCCTATAACAATTTATTAGCACATAATTAATGTTGCCCATTTAACGCCTTATTCTATTTACTGGTTTTACCACAACGCGTTCTTACGCGCATAGTCCATTGCAGAGTCATACGCATACACACATAAGATAGTATGTGTATAATTACTTTGTAACCAAAGGCAATACGGGCATACTGGTTTAAGTACCGTTTATAGATATCTATATTGAAAGTGTTCAAAGTAAAAGTTGGTTTTTAAATTGAATTTGACATTAGCAATCATTCACTTAAAGATTTCTAGGTCATAGCTATTGAATTGAATTGATTGAGAGTGAAATTAATTCAATTTCCGAAGAACCTTGGACAAAAATATTCTTTGAATCTTATTCTGCATATAATTTTTTGTTTGTTTTTAATGTATGGGTCCACATCATTGTTATTATCATTATTATTATTATTATTATTATTATTATTATTATTATTATTATTATTATTATTATTATACTACCGTGTAATACTACCATAGTTCCGGGGTAGGTTTAAAGGTCCTTGATGGAGGGGGACATTTTTTAGTGTCTGCAACAACAAACTCTGTAATTGTGACGATAATTACGGGTCAGTGGGTCAGACATTTTGTTACCTCCTCACCGCAAAAAAAATTATTAATATTATTATTATTATTATTATTATTATTATTATTAGAGTTCAATATCCACCCCAACCAAATCGATTCTATTTAACCCACTAGGCTTAAGGTCTTTTTAAATTCTAGCATTATCTGAGATTTATTTGTTCCAAAATATATTGGGTGACATGAGAATGGGACCTAAGTATTTAAACCTTTGCTTCCAAGTGCTGGACATTTGCAGAGAATATGCTCTGAACTTTTAATATCCATTTTGTAGAATTTACCAATGTTCGAGAAACCTAACTTGGAAAAGTGATACCTCAAACAGCAATGGCCTGTGAAAAAACTAGATAGTATTCGTAAGCCAGCTTGGCTTAACAAAAGTAGTTTAGTCGATATTCCTAGAGCTGGGATAAGGAAGAACTTTGCTTGTCCCTGATCGGCGCTGTTAAGCCAGTGGTTGGCAAATATATTTTCTGCCCATTTTTCGATAGCTTCCTTTGTGTGACTTCATGTAAGTCTTCAGAAAGGCACAGGTAATCAGCCATTTCATTACCCTCATGTTCTTCGTGGCACCCATCCCAATACCACAGTATTGAAGTTGCCTAGCATGTAAAGCAGATTTTGGCAATCATATACCATTTTCAAGGTTATTGTGAATTATTGAAGGGCTCTTAGTGCCGCTTGACTGTCTGACTGTCTGTGAGTTCTTTTCATCTTTCTACGAAGACATTCCTTTTATACAAATTAAATGTCATTTATTTCGGCTTGAAAAACAGGGATTCTACATTATTAGCCATCACTAAGGAAACAGTTGCATACTTGTCTTTTTCCTGCATTTTTTTGGCAGAACCTTTTCAAATACTTTTTTACGATTAATTAAGTCCCAGAATCTCTTTCTGGTTAAACTAATCTAGAGTACGAGGGCTACTATATATATTTCGGGATCTGGTAACACTAATGTCAATAGCTAAAATCTGGTAACACCATAATAAAGTTTGACATTTTTTAGTAGAAACGTGCTCACAACGTTTTGATGTACAAGTGCTATTTGTTTCGTTTACAGTGAGTTAAAAAAATCAATTTGGCCAAAAAATGGAAATTTCCTGAGAAGGTTTTCATTGGATAATTTTTCACAACTTGCGACGTGGCTTATCTCAACAAGAATGTGTCGATGAACTCAGTTCTTTGTATGGCAATAAAGCACCATCAAAAACCACAGTACATCGCTGATATTGTGTATTCAATCGTGGTCGTAGTTCGATCGCCGACGAATTCCGCGAAGGTCGTCGATGCAGTGCATGAACTGATAATTCAAGATCATCACGTAACATATCGTGAGATAGAGGCATCCTTGCATATTAGGTCCACTTCAGTATATTCGATTTTGCATAAACAGTTAGTTGTAAAAAAAATTGGCAGTCGTTGGATACCCCATAATTTATCAATACCTTAAAAAAGGCCAAAGACGACTCATCCTCCATCATGACAATGCGAGCTCTCACACATCTCATCAAACAAGTGAATTTTTGAGCAGTCAAAACATCGAATTGATGACTCATCCCCCATAATGAGACGAACAAATAACGAAGCAGCAGAAGCTGACGGAATGCCTGCCGAGGCTGAATAACCACTATCTCATAAGCAGAATATGATCGGATCGAAAGCATGGTCGATGATCATATCTAGTGAATGCAAAAACTAGCTGCAGTCAAAAAAGTATTGTATTAGGAAGCCATTGGATAACATTGGCAGAATGGAAGACCTGGAAGTACCCAGAATGGAAGCAGATGGAAGTACCAGGTGCTGTCGAAACTGACAGCTCATAGAATTTCCAACTGGTAACAGTGAATAGTAAACCAACTGGCAAAATTTTTAAATTCGGTCAAAATCAATCAAAAATTATTGTATCCCACATAATTTTAATGCAATGAAAGAAGGATCCTTCTAAACCATCTGTTCTACAGACTTCAGTTTTTCTCTTACACTTTTACTTTGTCAAAACTATCATTCTGTAGTCTCAAAAAAAAAATATTTTTGCGCACCTCCGAACGCGGATTGATTGTTCCGCTCAAATGAACTTAACAAATAATTTTAAGCTGTTCTACATTTAACTACCGCCTACATCTAATCGCAACTATAGTTGTTGTGCTCGGTTTCATTTGAGATACACGCACACACAACCAAATAACATATACCTTACATAGATTTAAAAGTTCCATAATACCGAATTCGTTTTGATATTCAAATTATATTGAATATGCAGAGTACATACTATTTTTTGGTAAAAACCTAACTGTTCGTGCTGTTGAAAACTTTATTAATATCAAAATCGTGAGGTTAATTGAAATTTATTGTTAATGAAATCTACAAACTTACAAACAAACAAAAATTCACACACACACACACACACACACCACTAACAATACAATTTATAGCAATTGATTTGACACGACATGAATGAGCATTAGAATACAACGAATTTCATACAAGAATTTGTGTATATATGTATATGTATATGTAAATACCGTATTGCTTGATTAAACAGCATAACAAGTACATGCAAATATACGATCGTATTCATTTATTCTAACTAATAGAAGACATCTTTCAGGCGGCAGACTCAACTAGCAGACAGACAATTGAGTCTGTCCGAAAAGTGCTTTGTAATGTATTCTATTGATATTGGTAATGTGAGTATGTATATGTGTGAGTATGTGTACAAGTGTATTTAATTTGAAATAATCAGAGCGATCAACATTTTCGACATGAATACATAAGCGCATTAATGTTTGAATTTGTATGTTAGATATATGAACAGGTGTCGATTAAATTGATTTCATTGAAGCGTTGTATGTTCATGTACTCCGTACCTATGTGTAGTTATGTAAAAGAATTAATTTTCAAGTGATAATAATATTGTATGTTCAAGCGGAAGACCATGTGGCGACCATATTAATAACCACTTAAGAACGATACCAGTATATGTGTGTGTGAGTAGATTTGAATGTTCAATGTAAAGAGACCGATCAAGCGAATGTACTTAATATATAATGAATACACTTCTGAATAGGTATACTTCATATAGGAGGCTGTCCTTGTTGTTGTGCATTGTAATGTACATACACAATGTACATAAATTGTATTAATATGTACAATTCATGTTTACTTGTATTATTACCACCATGGCTATTGTCATTACAAAGCTAATCACCATCACCAACACCACAACTACCACCACCTCCACACAATAAGACAAATCTAATAATACTTAGTGTTCATACAAGTACATAGTTGCTGCCAAGTCAAGTGTCTTGTTCTTTATGTTACACACACACAACAGAAATTATTAAAATTTTACTCTACAAATATGTAGAAGAGCATACACAAAAACAAAAAAAAACAATAATAAATTGTCATTCTTAATTCGAGGTGAAAACAAAAATAATAATGAAGAAAGACAATCAACATTTGACATTTAAAATGTCATTAAATTGGCACAATAAATGTTGAGTGACAGCTCAAATGAACGCTTAAATATTGCCAACAATTAAATGGAGCAGCAACACAATGAAGTTCAACAACAATTACATGCAAGAAGTAGGAATGTATTATATTGAGTTGGGGAAAAAATATTGAGCCCAGGCAGATTACTTTACTATATCACATCATTACGGCAAAATTATTAGCCGTAATGATTATTAGTAATTAGCAATGACACAGCGCCTCATAGGAGCCATTATTGGGAATAATTATTTTTTTTTAATCTTTGTGTTAAGTAGCCAAATTATTAATTTGCAAATATGAAAGTGGTGCGATTTCAATAAAGTTTAGTATAAATTAATTTAGTTATTTTATTAAAATTAACAGGTACCCATAAGTAGGATGAACTCAATGTATACAAATAGTGCATTGCAAAAACCGAAATAAAAAATATCAAAATATAAAATATATCCCAAAATAGTAAAAATCTACCGTACAAGGCTCTTATCATGACAATCCTTATATATGGCGCTGAACCTGGATACTTTCTACCTCGCATGAGCGAATGCTTGGAATTTTCAAGAGAATTGTACTAATAGACATTCGGCCAAAATCTCTACAAGTCAATTATGATTGTCAAATAAGTTTTTGCGATTAATATTAATAATAAAATCAGTTCAGATGCCCAAATAAGCCAGTACGAGTAAGTAAATATAAGTTGAGAACTGAAATTTGGATTATTGTTTTATTTTGACGCTCAATTCTCAAGGAATAGAAAAGTTCTCACGAGAAAATATAATGAAAATATGAAAATATATTGAGGAATACCATTTTTGACAAACAGACAAACAATGTGCGATACAAGCCCATATAAAATTTATAATTATAATGGAGGATTTAACAAATTTCACTCCCCCGAGTCACACAGGCTAATCCTAGAAGAATAAAATAAATGACTCATTTTTAAAAATAATCCAGAAATCGCCTCCTCCGAACTGACTCACAGTCTATCTCCATTAGGACTTTCCTTCAGAATTTATACTTTCATTATGACTGTGAAAACTATAACACTATGTTGTTTCAAATCTGTAATATTTTTGTTCCTTTTGAAGGGAAAAATGTTTGAAGCGATTTAAATTTTATTTTATGTTTTTCTCTTTGCCAGATCCTTAAAAAAATCTCACCCCTCTTAATTTATAGTATTTCAAAGCAACAACACCTAACCAATTTAAAAAATTGGTAATTTTCACAAATCAGCACAAAAATAATTTTAGTATAATAAATAATTGCTTGTATACATACAATATAACAATACTTTTTCCCCAGTTCATTATATTATACAATACATATACATTTCATATTGTAATTAATATGTAGGCAAAAAAATAAAATAAGTATCAGCACAAAAGCATATTATTCTCTTAGCATAAGAAATAGCATCTCAATGATAATGAATGTTACAATTGAAATGCGTACTTATACTCGTACATATGTGGTATGAATGAGAATCAAGCATAAATCATTGATATGCATCAAACAAGATAGATAGATAGATAGATAGACAGACAGACATATAGACAGAAAGACAATTGTAAGTGTTGAGTGTGATATGTGGTAAGTGTATTGTGTGTAGTTATTATTTTAATTCGATTTATAATCGATATTATATGAATATGTATTAGAATTGTACAAAAAAAAACGAAAACTGAAATCATAGCAATATAAGAATTAATCAAAGCTGTACTTGAATTTCAATAAATTTTTATATAACTTTACATACTACTACTACTGTTGAATTATGCTTTAAAAACAAGACATGGTCATATAGTATATATGTACTTCCTTGAGGTTATTCACTATAGTACTATACATTGATTGGTATTTATTTACATATACCATGACTAATATGCATTCTTTTACTTTGTTACATACATGATTACATATGGTACATGACACATGAATATTATATAATCAATAATATGTATATGTCCCTTTTGAATCAAGAATCCGCCTTCAACTTGTAGTTTAGATATTTTTGTAAAATCATGCAAGCAAGCAATCGTTCTGCACGCTATAGCTATAGGTATTTGTGTACTTGAACTTGAATTAATTTACTTTAATTTATTACCTTTCATTTCAATGCAATTGAATAAATAAATAATGTCATTATTATCTGTTAATAGATTTAATTTCATGTGCACAACTTCATTAAATCGCAGCTACCAGCTAGGATTTATGTAATTGTAGCAAAATATTAGTTTTTTCTGATTTTTTCAAATATTTTTTTCCATCACCAAGAAAATACTACAAACCTACATTGTATATATGCTTACATAAGATTTACGATTATTAGAAGTATAGTAATAGTTAAATATTTTTTTGTATTACATTCTTTCTTAAGCAATACATGCACTTATGTTTGCTTTAATTGAAACCTTCAAAGTGATCATCATGCCAATTTTAGTTGAACATATCGTTCAAATTGAAAGTTCAGCTATAATTTAATGCTCATTCTTCATTCTATGTTAGAGTATGTTATATACAAAACTGAGTATGTGTATATGGTTCTTGACAAATCGTAACGAATCCGGTACAAAACCATATGTGATGCACATGTTGAGCGTGAAGTGAAGTAAAGCTTTCAATACTAATACTAATATCATCGTTTAGTGTATTGTTCTTTGTTTTATTTATTCTTTTTTTTTTTTTTTCTTCTGAGATTATTTTTCCATGTTGCTGTTATTGCTGTTGGTAGCTGTTGCTTCGTCTCAATGATGCAATAAATGAAAATCATTGTTTACGGTTGCCATTAAGAATATACAATATATGTTTTGTATGCAGTATTATATTACAAAATAACAAAATATCAGCAATAGCTGCAGTAAGTAACAATGAAATGAAAATATTGTAAAATCAAATCAAAAATCAAAGCAAAGTAATACAATACAGTGACTATAATAACGATAATCATAATAATAATAATCGTTTCGATGCAATTGCAATAATGAGTTCATGTACGACTTGCATATAAATACATACAAGTACTACTTAAGTACATTGTATATATACCAATGTATAGATACTTATATGTGAGGGCATAAACATGCATCAACATGCATCAACTATAGCAACAATAGAAAGAATTGCAAATGAAAAAAATAAAAATAAAATTGCAGCAGTAATGTCACAAAGTGACACACATTTGCCCAAACGCAGCAGTGACAAAATCAACGTAACGACGAGCCACTGTAACAAAAGCTCATATGCAACATTTGTACCTATACCATATGTATCTAATCGTATTTATATTCATATGCAACATTCTGATGAGCGAACGTAATTTATTTGACATCGTTGTAGGTAAACATTTTCCTTAAATTTTTTTAAAATTTTTTTATTTAATTTTATTGTAATATTTTTTTTTTTACTAAAAGAACATAAATAATATATACAAGTAAGTAGATGAGAAATACTTGACATGACTTAACCTTGTTCTATGTATGTGTGTATGTTTATCCATGTACATATCTATTGTTTAATTTAGTTAAGGCTTGGCAAAAAGTTAATGTACCATGCAACATTAACAATGACTACTCATACGTTCATACATACATGCTTATCTATCCCTATGTATATATTAGTATAAAAAAAGTTAATATATGCTCATATGAATGCATGTAAAATTGAAAATGCCATACAAAAAAATGCGTTAGTCAGCATGAGCATGTGTCTTATTTAATTCAAATAAATAATTTCTTAAAGTCAAATTGTGAAATATTCCCAATGCTTTGTGTGCGGCTCTCGGCTTAGCAGTTTCATATCAATTTAATAATTATTATTCTTTATATGGGGTCTTGGTAAGAAAGTTTATTTGGTATATTAGTATGTCATTGGATGATATTTTTGTTTTGAATCAGTAAGCTTCAAAATGCCTCGTTCATAAAGAGTTTGTCTAGTGTAAAGTAAGTGATCAAGAGACAATTTCGATATACAGTCCAATAAGTTCTCTAACAACTAAATGGTAGTCGATCCAAATGTGTAGTAGGTAAGTTAAGTGAGGCAAAACAAAGCCATGTTCGATGTGTTTCTGGAAATTTGCACGTGATCTGCTGTGATCGTAGTGGAAGGAAATTCTCTTCTTATTCCTCAGTTCAAGCTTCTTCTACTTCTCTTCTTCCTGCCGCAGCTAAATCGGAATTACACAATTGACACTTTGGAAATAATTCAAATTCTTTACAATCCCACCTAAGATATAGTCTTATAATGGCTATTTGCGTTGGTCTCTGTTGGAAATTGTTCACTCAAGTAGATGTGACCTCTAACACCTAAGGTCACAAAATGATGGCAAACACTATATACTTTTTATCTCCAGTGATCAATCGTCCAAAATGTGCGTTGACTACTCACGAGTGAGCAATAAATTGCAATTCCTTCCACTGCGAGAATTTAGTTCGAGTTTTCTGACAGAACCATGCGTGTTCAACGAATTCAGCGAATTCTTCAAATGCAGTAGCAAATAGAAAGCACGTATGTTTCCTATAATTTTATATTTGTTTTTAATATTGTACTAAAGTAATAGCTATCAAAGCCGCATAACATTACACATGGCGCAAACATAAAACTCTTAGTAATTGGAATACGTCACCTCTTGAGGAAAAACCATGCGAACTTGCTTACCATGCCAATAAGCAATTGAAAACATATCTATAGCAAAGATTATTAATTAAAATATATCCCATTACTATCTATGGTTTTCAACCATTGATCGAGTAGGTGATGAACACTCTTCCGATAGGAACTCAATGTTCTCGAGGCAAAAGAGTCATTCCCCTGATCTTTAATTTTCGAAAATCGCTCATTAGCTGCTACGTCTGGAGAATGCATTGCATTTTGGATAACTTCCCAGTCTAAGATGAAAAGCATTGTCAAGCAGTAGTATCATTTTCTGACTTCCTTGCTCCGTAAATGATCATTTTTTTTTCCAGAATATCACTGGTTCCATTAAAGGAGTTTTGCATTTCCGTGATATGACCGAGACAGAGCATTTAATTACTTTTATATAGCCATCCGATTCACAACTGATTTTGTTCGCCTCACTTTATCAATGCGCTCATAGTAAAGCATTGAAAAAATGTATTCCTCCTGTATATTGAAATTTGCTTCCAAAAACTTTAATTTGAGTCTTCGTCAACACTAAACGACAATTTGAGTTTATAGAAAGTGCCTGAAGCAACAAGTAGAACTCTTGCATGCATTAAAATGTTCAGCAGCACAAATTCTCATATTGAACAAGAACAATATCCATTTGAACAACATCAATTGCATTCATTTTAAGTGGCATTAGTGAAGTATGCCTATATGTACACTAAACGTTTTATATTGCTGCTGGCTATTGGTAAATACTAACAACAGTAGGTAGTAAATCTTTATTATTATCATTTGTGGCCATTTGAATGGCACTAATTTGAATGGTGTCTCTAAAAATGAATGCAAAATTACATGCAATATGCTATTAAAAAAAAATAATATTGTATCGATGACAAGAAAAAGCAATAGAGCACACACACACACATACTTGGCAAAATAATAAAAAGTTTAATGTGTCTCACATGTAGATGAACGAACAGACAGACATCCAATGATGGCTATTGGCCGATGGTTAACTACAATATATGGAATGTTATAGTCATATATCGCTTTTTGTTCTTTACATGTGATTAAAATGCTAAATGTGAGATATCTTGGCATGACAAAGTAAACACGTATCAACGATGTAGGTGTTTTTCTATGAATTAATTTTTTGTTTTTTGTTATTTTTTGTTTTTACTTCTACTGCTCAAGAACACCCAACAACAATTGAATGTTCACATACGATAAGTTGACTTTAAAATTGACGCAATCATATCAAGTAGATACTTGATCAATTCTACAAATAACTGGAGTAGATTTAATACTTATAAATTACAAACTCGACTACAGCGATTGCAATATACTATTTATTGAAAAGTGCATCAGATAAAAGAGTTTATTTTTTTTCGACAATATGTTTTTATTATTATTTTAAAAAATATAAAGATTAAAATTAATTGAATATATTCAGTAAATGTAAAATTTGCAAAATCATCGAATTTGCTTGGATTAATTTAATCACAAAATTAAGTAATAAAATGGCACATCCAACATATTCCATGCAGTTACAAAACTAAAAAAATAGACACCGCATAGATTGTGCAAGATGATATTTTCCCAAGCTGAATAGTTATAGGCATGTACACATACCATACGATATATCCTCCACGTTCTCATCTTTGAGTGTTGTTTTGTTTGTTTTCTGATCGTTCGCATGCAATTAAATTAAAAGTAAACATTGCTAGGAAAGGCATTGAAGAGGCACTTCTACTTCTATATACGAGTACAATATACTCGTATGTAATATATGTACATATATATGTATGTATATACAACATATATGAATATGTATGTGCCTGCTGACAGTCGCTTTTTGATTACCAAAAATAAAGAAGAAAACACCAAGTACATACCTCATTTATAGAGGGTTGTGGCAAAAGTCGGAATAAAGTATGGAAGTCTTTTAAAGAAGTTTAAATATTGAGTGAAAAGCTCAAATCATGTTCTTGCATCATCATTTGGGTGTCCGAAATCGATTTTTGTGTTGGAAGTAGACATAGCTTTTATCCGATAATGCCTATTTCTGAACATTTTTGACTGTTGATAAAAATAATCGTTATGCTGAATCTACAAAAGTGTAATTGAGAACGCATTTTTATATGAGACGTAGACGTAGTTTTCATCCGATTATGCCTATTTTCAAAATGTTTCATGTGTTAGTAAAAGTAATCGTACATAGCGAGTTACAATCGAATTACTTAATATTTTCGGGTGCAAAGTGTGAAAACATACATTCGATGACATACTTTTGTATGGGAGGTAGGCTTAATTTTCATCAGATTACTCCCATTCTCAAACTCACCAATACATTGATAAAAATAACGGTATGTAGCGAATTTCAACTAAATTGCTTTATATTTTCTTGCTCAAAGCGTATGCACTTATGCACGGACAAAAATATTTGTATGAGAGGTAGACGCTGGATTTTTCCGATTGAGCTGATTTGCAAATATATTCGCGTTTTTCGACAAAAGTAACTTTATGTAGTGAGCTTCTACTCCATAACTTTATATTATTTCACTAACTAACGAAATCATCCATCCTCTGAAAAAAATAATTGTATATACCATTTTTTAGCCAAATTGCTTAAGATCATAATTATGGTATTCATCGTGCAAACAAATAAACAAACAGTCAGAAAGATGGACAGAAAGACAGATAGACACTACCAATATAGCATTTCTGATGTCAACAAACTTCTCATGGTTTTTATTTCATCCCGGCAAGCTGATTTAAAGCAACGTTGGCTACTCTAAAAAGGTTAAATTTAAAGTGTTCATCATTTAGTTTTATAGCAAAATATTAATACGATATTTCTTGTTTTCGAATAATTCTAACATTATTTTTTATTGACAATTTCCCGAAGTTGGAGGCTGCTTACAGCAACATTAGTTAAAAATTAGTCAATGTACTTGGAAAATATACCCAACAAATTGAGTACAGCTTGCAAATGGTACCCAATGATATGATCGAATTTGTCCAACTTTTATTGCAAAAAATTTTAATTCGACAAATTACTTTCCAAACCTCTCCACGCACATATGCTACTCCTCTACATTATCAGTATCTACATATAAGCAATGCAACTTAGACCAATGTGTGTGTGTGTGTTTCTGTATGCTTGTGCAATATCCACTTGAAGTGTTCT
Source organism: Megamerina dolium (assembly GCA_963854835.1). NCBI lineage: Eukaryota > Metazoa > Arthropoda > Insecta > Diptera > Megamerinidae > Megamerina > Megamerina dolium. Next base: position 46,508,200 of record OY978527.1, read on the forward strand.
TCATATGAACTACTATCATATTGTGGTTGTTGATACGCTCACTCATGTGTGTAGATTTCTGAGAAGCCACAATGAGCAGCTAAAATTTGGCTGACCACCTCAACAACATGCACATGCATCTGACTGACTTGCTGCTTAATAAGCAATAATACATCATTGCTATCAGTAAACACACTTAGGCTGAGTCTCTCTTTGGGGGCATTACAAGACTGTAGTTTATAGTATCTAACCGTAGTATGGATAGTAGTAGTATGTGATGCACTTGTAGAATTGCGTAAAATTGTTAATATTTTTACAATTATTATCGCTGACTACTTTTGCGTCTTCGCCATCATCTTCTTCTTCTTCTTCGTGTTTAGTAGTGTTGCATTTAAAATAATAATAATGATAATCACTTGGTTCATTTGTCGTCTCCTCACTTACGAACGGTCATTGATTGAATACAGACACTCATGTCAATTGTTATATAAGTGAACGCATACATACTGCTTACGAAGAAGATACCATCATAAATGCACAACAATATTATATAGCTGTATGTGGAATGAATTTTCATTTTAATTCATTATGGTCATGGCGTAATCGAGTAAAAGCGCAAAAAATATCGTGAAAGAAGCAATACATATGTATATGTAATTCATTAATGGGAAAAGTCTCAAAATTTTAATTGTTTTCTTTTGTGTTTTTTGTCTGCTTTTGCTTCTCGTTCATCATTTTCTACTTTTTCGCTCGTAAAATTTTTCATTTTCTTGCGTGAAATTGCATAAGGCTTGCAGACGTAATGGGAAAATAAAATATATATATATATATATATATATTTGCAATGAAATGGCAACTAGGTATAATAACAATCGTACAATTTATAGTCGTACACAAGAGTGTTGTCAGTTGTGAGCTATAGTGTAATAAAGTATGTTCATATCTATATAACAATTAGATATCACCATTAGTTTGATGATAGCACACATACTATGTATGTTAGTTACATGATCAATTTTGGTACATCAAAACAAAAGACTTAAGGCACAAACCAGTTTTTTGTTTTTTTCACGTACATACGTACTTTCATTGAAATTGTACGCATTCTATGACAATTTGACTTTGGGCACTATTTACATTACATGAACGTACATTCGTACATACACCAAATAACGTATGCCATAAATGCTTAACACCAATAAAGTTTACTATATTAAGTATTGACACATGATCTTCTTTTGATGAATTTGATTTGATTTTTTTTTTACTAAGAATTTCGTGTAAAAAAATGGTGTCTGTTTCTTCTTATAGTGTTGTGATTAATCGAAGATAAGTAACATAAATAAATCAGTCAATATAAAACAAATATAGACTTAACGATTAGCTACTTGCTACTTTGTTCATGATTTAGTCAGTCAGACTAAATAACTCCAAATTATTTACGAGGATGCTGTGTGTATGGATATATAGATTTAGCTCAATGATTGATTGTTTGATTCTGTCATAAAAAAAAATCTACAAAAACATTATGACAGTTGTTGATGGCAGATGGTGAATGAAATTGATTTGTTGGTTGCATTGGTTGCATTGGGTGATCAACAGAAATTCGACTGTGTCATACAATTAGCATTAAAAGACAATTTGTAGTCCTTTGATAAATAACAAAGTATTTAACCTTCCATTACTGGCAGCAATGGAAATCAATTCTATGAAATCATTGATTTTGTAGGGATGCCCATCTAAGAGGTGGAGATGAGGTATAAATAAGTTAAGAAAAAGTGTTGAAGAGGAACAACTAAGAGGGATATATACTACGTTGTACCCTTCTAGAGGCAATTTTCACGTAGCTAAAGGCTTTTTTTGTAAATTTTCATGATTTTTTAGTTTTCATTTGTATGGCAGACTCCCTAAAGGGTAGAGCTATAGGGAAAGCTGATTTAGAAAAAATTCGAAAGCAAAAGTTAATAAGGATCGGTGATTTATTCTATCTCCGGAGGGGCATCATAGCAGTTGTGGGTACTAAATTTATATACAAATATGAATTTTGAACGAGAGCCCCCTAAGAGATGGAGATAGAGGGTAGGTACATTTAGAAAAAATATTTGGATGCAAAAATAGATTTCGGTAGGCCATATGTTAAATTCCTGTGGAGAAGCCCTGGGAGTGATTGGAGCAAATTTTATGTCAACTTTCCAGGTTAGTAATTCTAAGGGCCAATGATATACCATAGTAAAATTTATCGAACCCTGAGAGTGGTGAGAGCCAATTTTATTTATTTTATTTTTAGTGTAGTCTCCCTAATAGATGAAGAAGGAGGGTAAGAATGTTCAGAGGCAATTCCTCAATAGTAAAAAAAAAACTAACACTTTCGTGCTCTCAAATAATTGCTCATAACTCGTGCAATTATTCATATATTTTATTCATCGAATATAAATTTGTAAATAGATTTTTCCTCTTACGATTAAAATTTTTCCCGATTATTTTAGTATATCTTCGATGACAATTTTGATCTGAAAATCCGAAATTGTGTAATATGTAATATAAAATATAAGTAGAATTTGTTATCTCATTGGAAATGATAGTCAGAATTAAAGATCGCTTCATTAAAATTTTGAGACATTAAAATCGATTACCATTTCTTAATCATCCATAAAATCTATTAACTCTTCGAAGATATATTTTATATATACACACGTATGCTGTCATCATAATTCACTTCGAATAAACATGTTTGTCTAAATTTATTCACCAAATATGTATCGACAATCGTATTCTGTCTCATTAGTTTCTTTAAAAATACTTGACTGAATAAATTATAGTTAAATGCCATGGTAATAGCGCAGCGCCTATTCAACAAATAAATACAAAAACAAAATTATAGTCTCACTGTATTTATGTAAGTAACTGTAAATTGATTGCAGCTATCAGCTACACTGCCTTACAAATAACACATACTCATATACATATGAGTATGTTAATATAAGATGTACACCCACTGCTGAAGAGTAAATATATAATTTGCAACTCCTGCTAAAGAATTACTTCAAGCTTCTATTCGAATGTTAAACATTCATAAATGCTGTTTGAATTTCAAAATTTTAAAATACTACAAAAATGAAAAACTAGATGAACAAAAAAAGTGCAAATTGATGCAACATGAACAATACGCTACACTTAAATGGTTTTGTTCAGAGTGATGGTAGTAGTTAGGTACATAGTATTTACAAAAACAAAAAAATTGAACGCAAAACCACAACAAACTATAAATAATCCTAACAAAAGGCTGCCGCAAACATCGATTGCAACCGTTTTGTTTTTATTATTCTTTTTTTATTTTTTACCATACCAATCACCACCAATAATGACAGCATAATTCAAAATATTTATGATTCGTTGTTTGGTAGAAGAGCATTTTATTTTTTTTTTTTTTCTTACCCGTCTGCTTGTTTTAGAGCTGATGAATTTTTGTGGTTTTACTCTATACCAAATTAAAACATTATCATTGAAGCAACAAAGTCGATGATAGCGACGAGATTGAATGAGTTTACTTCAATAAGGATGGGATGGTTTATACCTTGCAGCCATGTACTCGCAACATACACACATTCACATAAAATTAATCTTAATCATAGTTTAATAATATCTAATCATCATGGCAGCAATCGCAACATCCACATGTGTGCATTCATATGCAGCACAGAAATCAAAAAGAAGAATTCGTGCTGCAGCCACAAAACAAAAAACGTGAAAGGGCGCATTTTGCAAATGGCAATTTGATTGTAGCAAAAACTCCCCTACCACCCTGCCACTGTACCACATGATTTAGGATGTCGCACCACCAACACCAACAATAATAAATGTATTTGCTGCAATTGTTGTTTCATGTTGCCACTTTGGTACTGCAGCCACCAAACTGGATTTAAATGTCAAATAAAAAATTACCAAATAGGTTAATAGTCTCCTACGTTGTTGTGTCATTTTGATTTTACAATATTTTGCCAACAACAACAACAACAACAGCTATACAATGAATGTGTTGGACAAAAAAAAAACTGGTTAATAGTGGCATCTAAGGAAGCTCGAGAAAAACACTTCTTAAATTGTAACCAAATATCAAACAATAGTGCTACGCAATTTTTGACCTTTTGCTAAATTGATTTTACTGATTCTATATTTAGTGAGAGTTTAATTTTTTATTCGGCGTTGTAGTTATCAATAAATGTTGCCAAATCAATCTAAATAAGCATTCCTGTTTCAAATAAAATAATAATATTGTAAATGTCATAATTTTCTAGCAACACATTGCTATCTCAAGTCATGTCAACAATGTACGATATGAGATTTTTGACATCACTTCATCAACAACAAGTTACATGTATTGTAGATAATTGAAATTAACTAATTTAATTTCACTCAAGCAAATTGATAATCAGGCAAATCTGCTCGTACATAAATTAATGAATATGTATAATGTCAAACACGATATTCATCCAGACTCGAATGCTGTTAGAGTGCTGTTCCAACAAATTAGTCAATCTTACAAGTGAACTGTTGTTGATTTTTCATAGTAATAATGATATATCGTAACTCCCCCATTTCTGTAATTGTATATACAACATGTGCAAACACATGAAAATTGTGCAACATGTTGCTATACTTATCAACATGATGAAATGTGAAACTTGTTATTTACTTCTGGTTTCAACAAATGTAGCATCACGATAATTGCAATACGACAGCAATTATCCATGTAGCATCTCCACTGGTGTACTGTAAAAGTTTCGATATGAAAAACCATTTTTAACAAATTCGTGAATGTAGTTATATACCTTACAAGGATCCATAAATATTCCACTATAAAGCGTCACCAATGAAATTATGAAATTTCAATTTCCATATTTGACATGGGGTCAAGTGCTTACTGATTTGATGACTAATACCATAAAAACATTTATTCAGTGTATTATATTGTATTTATGAGTCGTTGTTATAATATCACTTTATAGTATAAGTCCATTTTATAAGCATAAGAAATATAATCAACTAATTTTTCTACAATTTGACTTATTCTCTTTTCAAAATGTCGCCGAATCAATTACATTTACGATGACGTTTTCTTTTTCCAATTATTGAAGCAGTCCAAATAGTCCCTTTCTGCTATAGTCTTCAATCTGTTCAGTCTTGGATACCTTTAGTAGACTCGGAACCATGTCTACGAATCAGTATTTGAGTTTACTGAAACTAGTCAAAGGTCACACGGCACCAAATCATACGATATGGAACTCTTCACAGCTGTTAACGCAACTCTCTTTTTTTGAACGTCTGACGATTTTTGGGACGATTTTTAGGCAAGAAATTTCTAATTTCCTTGATGTAATTCTATGACAGCCGAGCTCTTCGACACATGCTCGGAGGTTTTTTTAACATTCTATACCCCTCATAAACTTATCTTTGAAGCATTTACCCTTCACCGAAAGCCTTTTGCATCATTTAATTTGCTTTAACACCCAAAATCTCATCACTATCTAACCACTATCGAATAAGATTAGGGTAGTCCTTATTTGAAATAATGCTTTTAGAAAAAATTATAGTTACAATTGTGACATGCTGCTGTCGTTTTTGCTGCTACCGATAATCAAAACGATTGATGCTGTCGATTCCTTCCAACTATATTGCTGAGTTTCTTTTCAAAAAGCAAGAGAGAAAAACCAAATACAATACTCATTGTGTTGCGTATTAATCAAAACAAAGTTACGCCAACAATACGAGTATATGTACATATTTCCTGTTTATTATCGCAACGCATGTACGATACATGCGTAGTATGTACAAACTTTCCAATAAGATTTATGCAAAACAATCAACAATCATGGCAATTATGCAGCACATACCAGCATATGCTTAGAGTACACTCATAGACGTATGTATGTATGTATACATGTAACTATAACGAGTAAACGATAAAAATGTATTTTGCTTACAGTTGTTAGTTATTTTGTGCGTATAGTATGAGCTTTCATTGACATTCGTCCATTCGGATTAACATTATATACTGCCAGTCTGGCTACGTATACTGTATTACTACGATACACGAAAATTTTTGTATAAATTTATTATCGATTTATTACAATTACGATACCTCAGGCGTTTTTATATGTTTAAACTGCGTGTGCGGTTTTTTTCTGCTTACTAGACATGATCGTTTTCACAGTGTTGTTCGATTAATTTGCAAATAAATACAATACATCTAAAATTGTTATACCATTAAAAATTGTCTTACAATTTCCTTGTATTCAAACTCTAAAATTAATTGCAACACTCAATTGCATTTAATTAACAAATATACTCAACGTACTTATGTAAATACTTTTCATTAAACACAAATGTAAACAAGACACTAAATACTTATATGTTTCTCATGGGCTGGTGTTAAATATTTACCAGTCAAAATTACCATGTAAAAATTTTCAACATATTTTCAGAAATGTTCGTAAAAGTGGAGATGGGGAAAACATTTTTTAATTTCATTGAAGTCAAGTAAAAATAAATGTTAAGTTGTTGGCCAATAAAGGGAAGGTTTTCATTTTGTGAAAAACGAACATTTTCACTAATATATTGATAATGAATTGTCGTTTCTTGCTTTTTTCGATATTTGTCCACCATGAAAACTCGTTTTTCTGGTTTTTTACTATGTACAATTCATTGCACGTTAACTTTTCAAAAAACTTTTCAAAAAGCTACTATTAGTTACGTTGGTGACTTAATAATCATTGTAACTGGTTGCTAATCACTAGAGTGAAACCTGTACTCGAGATATTTTGAGTTGGTGAGTTGCACAAGGCTTTCAATAGATCCTCACAAAGCAGTGAATTCTTTGGTCCATCTTGGGGTCTTAATAAAAAATTGAGCTACTACCTGTACACTGCAATAGTCAACCGAGCGAGATGAAGTATTTAGTATCGACATAGCAGCGAAGCGAGGCGATTGTGTGGGACGAAGATAATAAAGATACAGTCAGGAGATACACCTATTGTGAATTTAGCAGCTCTTATGTGATGTCAGAATGTTCTTCAAGGTACATCCTTTATAAACTGCAAACACTTGCAATTAATTTCGCTTCTATCCAGAGCTTGAGTTTTTCCCACACCAACAATAGAAGGCATATTCAATTGAACATCTTTATTAGTCAGGTTATAGCAACATTACCCCACGTTTGCTGATTGCTTCATCTAAATGATATCGTTATAAAATTTTCAATGAGATAGCTGACACCTCGATGTATATAATAACTGATCCAATGACATATTGGCTTTAGCATAAACGTTCAAGTCACCTTTTCAACAAAACATTAATGGGTAAACTCCTGTTCTGCAATATATACCCACAGTCTCAATCGGCACATTGATGTACCCTAAATGGTACATCAATGGTTTAAACGCTAGAGTCCCAGACGTCCATTTTTTCCTGGTCTAGTGTCTTCTATTCTAAGACTCGCTCCCGGGTTCGAAAAAATGTTTAATGTTAACGAAATACACGGACTCATTTCGGCGCATTGGAATGTCGCAGGTAGGCTACTTCATTTACCTTAGGAACCAACCCGAGTTTCAGGTAAAGCGTAGAATATTCCCCAGCTGACGGTGAACCAGTGCGGTCGTGTATGAAGTTTCTGCCCAATTAAATCATTCTGCGATAAGCCAGAGCCGCACACTCACACAGGAAGTGAGTTATATACTCCAGTTCTTCCTTGTTGCCACAGCTCTGACAGTAGTCAGGTGCCATGATACCTTGCCTAGTGCTAATAGGTCTTTTGTACGTGTTTGGTTCAGATTGATCGAATAGTTGCGTACTCAAGTTTCAACCCCATTCGGCATTCATTTTCTCCAATGCATCCGAGACTAGGATAAGTTTACACGTAGCCATTATAACAAAAAAAAAAAGTTTACAATGTTTCGAATATAAGCTAAGGTTACATATTTTTTGTGTTACACTAATTACAACGGTTTTCATTTGACAAAATTATTACTCCATTAAGAATTTGTTTAAATAGAGTTTTTCACAATTTATTTGAATTTAATGATTAAATAAAGATTATTATTTCCTTTTAGACATAGATTTTATTTCATCTTTTCTTTATTTTTCCCAACTGACAGTTTACCTACAGTTTAATCAGTAAGCAGTTTAATCAACCTTCAAAAGTATGAATATGATACAATATTCGTGACATCTAAAATATCATAATATTAATTGTTGCCTATTCAGAGCACTTTTTCTTATTTATTCATTCATTCAAATTGTTGAATATAGCCAATATTGCTTAAGGAGTCAATTAATAGACCCCTTCCCCTAAATAAATGAATTCAAATCTTCACAAGCATGGCCCGCATTCAACTATTGCTTAAATAGGCCTCTTGATATTGCTTTAATCTTATAAATGAATACAACCACAACCTATTTACTCAATAAAGACATTACTGTCTTCTCCACAGATAATCAAACAACTATATATGAATAGTGTGCCGTAGCTCAGTGGTTAGTGTGTTCGCCTTCTGATCTGTAGGTCGTGGTTCAATCCCCGGCTGATGCATAACAAATTTAATATCGATAAGATTTTTCTTTCGAATGGTACCCACCTGTCGGCAAGCAATTGGCAATTCTTCCGACAGTAACAACTTGCCATGAAAAAGCTTCTAAAAGAACTCAGTGACAAAGCTCAGAAAAAGTGATGTCACAAGTGTTCTGCCGTTCGGAACCGGCTAAAATAAGTAGGTCCCTTCTAATACTGTCCAAAATTTAAGACGCACAACAGTAATGGAAGAGAAGCTGGGCCAATGAGCCCTTTGGGGCTTTAAGTGCCAAATATTTATTTATTTATTTTTATATATGAATAGTAGTTGCACTATTTATGAAGGCGCAAAAGTTCAAAGCTAAATTTATAGATATATATATGCAAATATTGCCCATAAATATGAGTTGTACGTATGAGTATGTACGTGCTTATGTGTACCTAAACTAATATTTGACAAATAAATGAATAAATAAACCATGTTACGAGTGCTCATATTATAATTACACAAACTATGTATTTAACCGAAACAAAAACTCAACAACGAGCACACATACTTGTATATGTATAATAACTATAAGCAATGATAATAAAAATATTTGCATTACAATATGAATACCTACCTACTGCTATGCACTACAATAACTATTACAAGTATTATGCGAGTAGCAGTAGTGCATAAAATATTGTATGTATGTTAGTATGTATATACAGTCTATACTATATAACTACCTACCATTATGGGTTAAATTCAAAATGGCAACACACACAGCAATAAGCAATGAGTAATGAACCTAAAACACTTGCCAAATCTAATCTCTAAATCGCTAACCAACAAAAAAAATTTAAAAAAAATAAAGATTATAAAAATGGCATGCGCAAAAATTCCATATGCAAATAATCTAGCACTATACACACAACAATTCCCTCTTCCATTATGGCAAAATCAAAGAGCAAAAACCACAAACCGCAAATATGCCTACTTAAGTTGTAGAGTGTATAGTATAGTAAGGAACCACTGTATATACTCATACATATATACATGTACATTTTCATATGGATACTTAAGGAAAATTGTAGACAAATATTCCATAGAATGTAACATAAAAGATGCAAGATAAGATGATAAAGAAGAAGAAGAAGAAGAAGAAATACAATATAATATTCAATAAAAGCAACAATTCGACACAAGCGCTACAACACAGCCACCATCATCCATATGACGTTAATGTTAATGAACCATTCGCACGCTAGTGCACACACACACACACACATAGACAGACGACTATTTGAAATGTCCATGTTGTTTTTGTTACTGCTGGCATTCATTGCACTCGCATTCAATTGCGGAATTCATTGCCGCCATTTGAGGTAACTTCTCATTGCAACTGCCCGATTACCGACACCCTCTACTCCTCTGTACTCCTTTGTTCGATGTCGTTGGCGATTTAGCATTTCTTTATTTTGTATTTTTTTTTTTTTTTTTTTTTTTACAAATGCATTTTCATTGTTCCATAGATATAGTTTGTGTTACTCTAATTTCCATTGTACTCTTATGTCTGTGTTACTGGAAATCTGATATGTTTATGGACACCCACATTCATTTTGGCGTCTTCAATTGAAATAGCACATAACAAGTGTTGTCCTTGACAGATATCTGCTACATATTTTCTTTGCACCATTATATTCAGACATTGATTACTCGACACTTAGATTTCTATCTGGATTCATTACTTACTTACTTATTTGGTTAAGACAATCGATTTTAATCGATTCGAATCGATTTTAACGATCTTCGCTTGTTGATATCTGACAGATACTTGGTCTATTCTTAGACCAAGTAGCGGATTCTTAATCCACTACCTTCTTGATAAAATCTTTAATTTATTACATTCTAATATTTTAATATTAATTTCATTTGGGTGCCGTAGCTAAATAATTAGATCGTTGATCTTCTATATTTGGTCTTTTTGAGGAGTATGAATATTTGTTCTATGGCATTTTGCTTTATTTTTTACGAAAAGTTTCTTAAAGAAGCTTTGTGAGAAAACCCAAAAATGCAGATCCTCAGAATTTTATTCTTCGGATACTTATAATATGAATAGGCTTCTTTTAATACTTCCGAAATCTACTACGCAATGAATGATATTTTGCAGTATTTATCTTAAAATATTTTTTAATAAAGTTCTAGTTGTTCCCAGTACGATTTCTAGCGATTCTGAAAGCTTATCCACTAATCCACTTCACGGAATGATGTAATAGCCTAGATAGACGGCAGCCTAATTCCGAATTACCGAGTTAATTCGAATTAACTCGGGCATTAACTGCAGCTAATCCGATTTAACTCTATGAGTTAATTCTCAAAATAAAAGAGGATTAGTACCATTTGCGATGGCAACACTGATGAAAAATTTGTATTGTGAATTTGTCTCGATCCATTTTACAAAATATTAGGTGTGTTCGCTGACAAAAAACGTTCAACAATTGTTAACAGTTTTCAACATGAAAAGCGTTGGCGAACAAATAAATCCAGCTGTCAATTACGGACTGTGAATGTCAATTTACAAGTTTCTGATAGTTTTCAGTTCACGTACTTCATATCGAGAGTGCCAGATGACATAAATTGATAGTGATAGTAATGTAAGTGAGCAAACCTAATAAAATAGCAATCAGCCGTTTAGTTAATCCGCAATACTGCCGTCTGTCAGGTTAATATTTTATTCGGATTAAGTGTGCCGGTAATCCGGATTAACGCTGCCGTCTGTCTAGGCTATAAGATTGATGCATCTTCCTACACCCAATCAATAATAAAGGCTCTATAATCCACCACCAGTAAATCTAAACTAGTCAAAGAGCTAATAGAGATGCGTTGACCGCCTTAGTATGCCGATATCACTTCCATATGCGTTCTCAGTCATAGAATGACAGAACGTAATGAGAAGGCTAATGGAGAAGCGCTGCCAAGAGTATCTTTTGGTGCTTCCGTAAATGTAGCAGATTCGGTTCACTTTGAAATTTTCAAGAGAGGTACTAATATGCATCATCTTTAGCTGAATAGTCAAAAATGGAAGCCGCTAAATTCTAGCAATATTTCCCAACCGGCATACATATAATCAGATTGGGTTTCGTGAGCTCTTTTTATTGAAACAGCAGTTTATACGGGATAGTAACGTAAAGGCACTTGCTGTAAACAAATTTGTATTTGATTTAAGTCATAGATTTCAGAGAATGTTTTTCTTCGATAATTTATCAGACTATTGATTCGAAATATCCTCTAAGATGACTGAAGCCTACGTAATGAATTTAGTATCAAATCGGAGTGAGAAAGTGGTTTTAAAATGGTGCTAAAGCAATATTTATGACCCAGAGTAGACTTCTGTGAATCAGTCACTGCCACTGTAAACGCGCCGAAGGCTGGAACCTCGGTATAATAAACTCCACTCCACTCCACTCATGAAGTAAGGAGTATATGCTCTTCCCAGAAATATTAATAGTATGTCCCATTGCTGTTAGTAATGCGTTAGTAACGTTTGTCAAATTATTCCAAAAGAAAAGTTAAATAATGATTTACAGATCATCCTCTCGAAATCATTCTAGTTTTATAGATGCAAGCTTAAACTAAGCATAGTACCTTGTGCATAGTACCTTGTGCTACAAACAAAAATTGTAAACCTTACTCGAATCAATGGAATCATTGATTATGCAATAATTGCGCACCTCAGAATAAACATTAATGAAGTAAATGCTTTTGGTTTTGTTTGAAAAACCACGGCACCAATTAAAAATGTAATAAATGCTGTTTAAAAATCAATTAAATATATAATATCATACAAGAGTGGCAGTACTTATAGAAAAATATAGAAAATATTATATATGAAACTAAAATCAATTAAAATATGCATGTTAACATATTTTCACAACAACGGCAACTGCGTAAAGCTAATAGCAAATTTTATGATACAATTTTTATGTAAATGTTAGCAAACATTGCTGGACTAATCGAAAGCACATAGTCGAACAACAGGCAGCAAATCAATTCTAACAAATCTAAAACAAAATACACAACTGAAAACATATACCAAAACAAAAAACCACCAACGGCAATGTATAGTTGTTATGCAAGACATCAGAAGGAAATAAAATAAAGAGAACTTCAACGAGTAGCCCACAAGAACCGTCAACGCGTGACAAGTTGCCTACTAAATTATAATATGTCGACACAATATTATATTTAGCTGTAGCTAATTGTTACATTGATATTTCTTCGCATAGCTCAGCGGGGAAGAAGTGATGTTTATGAATTTTATATGTATTCATAGTATAGGGAATGTTGGATTATAAGGATGATGACTTGAAGCAAAGGCATTGTTCAAAGTAAACCGACATTCTACAATTGTGGACAACAAATATTCGCCAAATATTCATCGCTTGACCTCCATCGATATTTTGGTCCCTCGTGAGCTCAAAGAAGTTCAAATCTTACAGTTCTTGAAACATAATTGACAATCAATTGTGGATTGTTGACAACAATATTCAATCGAAGAACGATCTGTACTAAACTAAGGTTATAATCTCGTACTGGTAGGATTGAACGAGTGTGGAGTTTCTTGAGCTGCTTCTGAGAATCGTGATAGTTGTCGGATATAGTGTCGGACCCCATACATTTTGGTGACTTCGTCGATAGTTGCTGAAGCTTGGATGAGAGCACTTACGCCTTATATAATACTGACAAGACTTTGAGCTAACCGATTATCATTTATTACGTTCCTCACAAAAAAAATCGAACAACAAATCATTCGATTCATCAAAAATACCAGCCGTTCTAAAAGGTCTTACTTCAAAATGGCCAATATCTCATTGACTGGACTTTGTCATATAAATCAATAAATGAACATTGACATTCAACCTAAATATGAATCATAACTTTTCCAACAAGTCGATAATTGCGATTTTTGTACTTGCATGTTAGTAGAAGGTTAAAAGAATATTTGTTTGCCGCATATGCGCATATATATGTAGTATGTAGACCCCTTAGGTCGCAGTGCAATTTATTTATTAACTTAAAAATATTTTACATAAATTCATTTGGTACATAAATATTAAGTATATGGCATACGCCTTTATGGATTTTTAAAGCGCAACAAATGGTTTTCAAAAAAAAGCACATATGAATGTCTCATAAAACTATTGTATGCTCATATATGGTAGATATTAGACTTGCTCAACAGAACTGCGGAATTATCAGAATGATTAATTCTTCGAAAATTTCATAATCTGAGTACACAACGTCAAACCATGTTATTCAAAAAATTGAATAATTGAAATTTTTCATTTCAAAGAAATTAAAATTTTCAGTGTTATTTGAATTTTAACTCCAAAAATATGTTTGTAATAGTTTTTTTTCCTATTCTACTGGATACAAAATCAAATTATTATATTCCAACCTATACAATTTTTGCACAAACCTAATTTCAATGTACTGTATACACAATTAGAAATGTGATCTATTTATGTAAATTGTTGCCACTGTGCGTACGAGAACACATACAAATATATAAATACAATATATACTGGTGCTACATACACTATGAAATCTCGTATACGTACAATAAATTTATTTTCGGAATAAGTCAACAATTTGTTGCATATTATTTAGTTTCCAATAACACTGACAGTGGCAATAAAGTCTGTCACTGCCAAGATTGTTGTAAATGCTTGCCGCTTACACAATGACGTTCTTGCATCTAACTAAAACGTGTACTTGAATGTGCGTGCATACATGTGTATAGCAAATGTATGTTCAACGCGCTTAAGAATTTTCGACAAATTGATTTATGATATGTGCTGGCCAATCGAACATGAAGTTGTCATGTGGTAATTATGTTTGTTTGAGTTTTTGAAAAATAATAAAAAATAATAAAGTTATAAATAATAAATGACACATGCAATTTGGCCACCGAATTAAAATTATACATATATCGTATAAGCTCAATTAAAATGCTGAAAAATAAATAAAAATTTTCATTGATTTTTAGGAAATTCTAAATATACACCGAAACAGAAGGAAAAATGTTTATGTACCAAATATGACTGCCGAATTTTCATATTGCAGGAGAATATAACAAAATAATTAACCGTTTCAGAGTAAAAATTCCAAAGTTGAGTCTCTTTCTCCTTGCTTCCGCACCGTTTCTTTGGCCCGTACCGAGTTTAGTAGCTGACAGAAAGCAGACTGGTTAAACGTCAGTGACTACGGCGACGACCCTTTTAAGTTCTTTATGGTGTTTTGGACTAATTCACAATTCAAAACATACTTATTTGAAATCCTAATATTCGAAATATTCACCATTATTATCAATGATCTATTGCCATTATTATCAATGACCTATTGCCATTAATTGATGGTTTCGATCCAAAATCATAATCGAACCATTGTCTTATATCTTCAATTTTGGACAACCGCTGGTCAGCTAAATGATACTGCATTGATTTAAAAAAGTAAAATAGTAGTCGAAAAGAGCCAAGTCGATAGAATTCGCCGCTTGCTGGATTGACTTTGCTGTATGCGGACGAACATTATGATGGAGTAATATCACCTTTACACATTCTTGACCAGTAAAAGGTTTTTTTTCTCCAAAGCCTACTTTTTCCATTTTTGGAATTGTCGTACAGTATCCACATTTCATCTACCGTAATTATTTTGTGCAAAAAACTTCTTTTGTTTTTCCAAGAAAGCAAATGCATGCAGATGTCTGTTTGAAAGAATATAACATAGAATGTTATATTCTTAACATACATGTTATATTATAACATACAATGTTATATTCTTAACATAAACAAAATATGTAGATATGAATGACAGTTTAAAAACGACTGAAACTTATGTCATATAAATATCAAAGACTAAGCAATATATAATTAAAATGGCGGACGAATTGGACGGGTCTAAGCATGTTTTTAATGCAACCAATTATATCACATAGAACTATTATATTTATAAATCATATATCCAGAGCTTCATTTCAGTGGTTATGAAATACAACGTTTTATTTCAAACAAAAGAATTACAGTTATGAAAGAGGATAGCTCAAAACATCTTTCTCAAGACCGCATGAACACAATTCTTTGGCTGAAAGTAACAAAGGGCTCGGAATTACTCTACCTTTCACTACATCTGCACTTCGAATACGAATGAATTCTATGAAAAATGATTATGACATATGTATATTTTACATATACGTCTACGACCTCCATCACATATCAAAGATCTATGGAATACATAAAATGTGCATAATGTCACATTTTTGCTTCTTTCCTTATTTTTTGCAACCTACTGAGATGACGGCCTTATATTTTTTTACAGCAGCGAACCACCGAGTACATAACTTCATTAATCTTGGTAGCTCAAATTTACTACATAATTTTTTTATAATTCGTTTTTGCGTATATGCCCTTGAATCAAATCGTTCGGGTATATTGGTGCTTCTGTTATATTCTTCCAATTCTGAAGACAGGCGCTACTATTGAGAAGAATAAAATGGGTATAGACGATTTCATTGGTTAACCTTGTATTTCTAATAACGGAAGAAAGATGTTTAATTTGATTAAATTTATTTAAATAATATTTTTTTATCGTTCATCGAACTATTCTTCATTCAAACACAGACACACATGAGAGACAAAGAACAATATCCAAGTTTATGGTCAAAAGTATCGAATATTTAAAATTAAGAAAATGTCTAACTTGTATTGTGGTGTTTTTTTTTTACACATACACGTATGTTCGTATGTTCCTATAAGTATTTACAAATAAAATAATGAATTTAATCGATTTGATGAATTGCCAATAAAAATGATTGGTTGTACAAGTTCGCTATTAAAGTCTTTTGTTTTATCATTGCAATGAGTTGGCAGAATCTTAAACAAAAATTAACAAACATAATCAACAGTAAACAAACAACATTGCAAGCCAACGTACTTTGATCTCATCAAAAGATACAACATTCTTGTACATGAGCGTTTAATCATTATGAACAATAACAAGAAAAAAAAAATCAGCAAATGGGTATGGTATAGATCATAGTTTGAAATTAATTAATTTATGATAAATTAAAGCTTTAAGTTTTTTATTCGATCAGGCATATACAAGTACATGCATCTACATACATGTACGTATACTTGTATTGCAAATATGAAATTAACTAATTTTTGTATTCATCCATCAACTACTCAACTACTTATTTTTTTTTTGTAATTCAAAAAAAGAATCGAATTGGTAAAAAAAAATCTATATACCATGCATACATATTTGTAAATATTTTATATACATATACCTACTATTATAGTACAAAAATAATCGCAACAATTTTTGTTCTCATCTGTTCAAATTATTGCTGTCAAATTGCTTCCTTGTTCGTTAAATTATACAATATATAGTACAACAACAAGAGAAACGGCAAAAATATGATTACCAGAAACATGCATCAAATGGTTGAAATCAGAAATTAGCTCTCTCTGTCTCTCTCCCTCCCCACCCAAAAACATACACATAATATATACACACACATACAAATTACGTGGGAGTTACATGATTTTTAAATTACTTCAAACTGATATCGTTAAACAATATTCCTATTATATATTATATACATGAAATATATACATATACATACACTAAATGGTATGAGTTAGGTGACCATCTTTTCTATATTACTTTACAATACCAGATATTATAAGGTAGAAGTTGCACGTGAGTGTTGTCTGATTACTCTGCACGACTTCATTGAAGTGTCTAAGTATGTAAATATACTGCGGTGGATCAAATTGGTATGGCGCAGCAAACGTAACAAATCTTATAGCAAACAAAAATTTCCTATGATTCTAGGATGATTTCTGATTTTTTTTTAGGTTATTTGTTGATTTCCTTGTGCTTTTAAGCACATTTAGTGGAGCCTTTTTACGGAGTAAAGACAAAGAGTAAGGCAAAACGTTAAGTAGCAAAAATTAATGCAAGTTGAATTTTACAATTCACAGTGACGGCAGTAGTATCTATAATTTTATATTATTTATGAATTTTATAGGGGATAAATCGGATAGCCCATTTGTGGCAATTTGACTGTGCTGCCAACTTACAAAAAAATGTTTATTTGCATAATTTAAATCATCAAATACTTTTGAATTTTCAAAATTCAAAATTTGAATCAAAGAATATCATAATAAACCAATTTCTGCAAACAATTTCGCATTCAATGGAATCAAATTGATTGACAAAAGTGGCAGTCATTCCACGGTTACTGAAATCCTAAAATATATTTTAAATGTGTTTTTGTTGATGATGACAAAAGTGAAAAATTCCACCAATTTAATAATATATGGGTGCCTTAGCTATGTGGATCGTGTACTGGCCTTCTGATATGTAGGTCGTGGTTCAATCCCCGGTTGCAGCATAAGAAATTTTATATCGTAAAGATTTTTCTTTCGAACGGTACGGCAGTAACGATTTGCCATGGAAAAGATTCTAAAAAGACACAGCTCAGAAAAAGAGATGTCGCAAGTGTTCTGCCGTTCGGAACCGGCTAAAATAAGTAGGCCCCTTCAAATAATGTCCAAAATTTAACACGCACAACAATAATGGAAGATAAGCTCGGCCAAAGAGCCCCTTTCTGGCTTTTGATCGAATTGCTCAAATAATGATTATCATTGCTTGAAAATATCATCATTAATATGGCCACCTTAAATAAAGTTCATATACAAGTGACTCACTAAGGCCTAACAAATTAAAGAATAAGATTTTTATCAGACTGTTTGGTGTTCTTAGTGTTGTAGTTATTATTATTATTGTTTTGCTGTTGGTATTATTATTTTCTAATTTGTTTGTGTGTATGTATTTTATGTATGTATTTATCATGAGGGTGCGTCATAAAATGAACTTATGTACAAATGCTCTTAGTATTCTAACAAAATAACAATTTGAAACTAACAATTGCTGTCATATTGTTATTATTATTGTATTTAATGGATTTAAATACATACTACATACGTTATTAGTTTTCTGTTTTCATAATTATTTATTATGTATTTATGTATATAGCTACATATTCATGTATCTTTGGTACATTTGCCTCTTTCTTGCTGTTGTAGATGTACAAATGTAGTTGTTTCTATATATTTGTTTTGGTTTTATTTCCCCCTCTTGGAATAGCACACGAGACCTTGTATGTGATTTGTTAACCTTTGTGTATTCATAAATGATATGTTAATCGTTTGTAGTATTTACTGGTATATGGATATTTAGGTTCGAGTATATTTCTATGAAAATATGTACATATTTCTTACACAAATTAATAAGTTAAATTTTTATTTATTTTGCTCATTATCTAAAACATGGTATTTCCTTAAACGAAATATTGTATATAACATACGGACATTCATATACTCGTTCATATGAATAAATGTAGCACAAAAAAAAATACAGAATTTGTATGCAAATTTTAGATGTGGCCTATAAAATTAGCAAAAACTTGTCGTATTTAAGTCATTCATAATTCAATTGTGATTAATGGCTTAGAAGTGTGTGAAAGAGATGAATGACAAAAGTTTCGTTTAGCTGCACTGATCAAATTTGTTAAATGAACTTAACACTCTATCTGAGATGTGCCATCATACATGAGTCACTGTATGTATACCTCGAGTATGAACTTTTCATGTTCATCCGTCATATCATACGAGTATATTCAAATATTATATGATTTTCGCATTGACCCACGACATAACAAACCCAAAGCGTAGAGACATTCATAATAAAATTTATTATTACTTGTTATGTAGTATTACGTTGTACATTAGATCTGTCCAAATTGTCCGTGCATAATTATTTACGCACTAACCTACTCATTTTGCGTAAGTTAAGGCTTTTCATATCTACGTCGCTGGTTGGTCTGCTTCTGACCATTAAGTTAAGTATTCAAAAGGATTCAAAGTTTTTTTTTCATAGTAGTTCCCTATACACACCAGTGGCGTGATAAATCCGCCGTGAGCCTAACAGAATCCATGCGACCCCTTGAAAATAGTATAGGCATTTGCTTCTGTTGACAATATTCATGTGAACGTAAACCTGTATGCGTAACGAAGCATCAAAGTGTTCCAATTCAACTGTCTTCAAAATACCTCCGGTACTCCTATGACCCAGTACCTAAATGATGGAGATATCGTTATATATGAATAAGGAAATGGGGAAGAATATATAATTTTCATATGCAATTATTTGTTTTCATAATATGAAAATCCAAAATTTTTTTTTTTTTTTTTTTTTTTTTGGACAAATCTACTGTATATACAAAGTTGCTGAATTTTCAATACTCTGCGCACTTGACTATACAACATAATTGCATTTGTATTCGCTTGTATGAACTTGAAATTGATGCAAATGTTTCCATCGTATTGCTGATTACTTTTGTTTCAGCAAGTAAGGTTCAATTCATCAAGTACCTTGGCATTTAAGTTATAGAGAAACAAATAAAAAAATTTCAATATTTAACTATGATTAAAAAGGATGGGCTAGCATTATATTTGTACATCTTTATATATGACTTTAAAATGTAAACCACGTCTGTATTACTTTCAATGTCAATCGAATATCAATTAAATATCTAAATGCCGTCATCAATTGAACTAATTCAATTTGAAATTATTATTAAGCTATAAATCAATGTATAATGATCAGCATATAGTACTTAAAATAGTATGGCACAAATCGAATGTTCAACTTCAGAAAATCATGTTTTATATGTCAATCAATCGATTGAATCAATTGAATGTGTGACATTTACATAAAGAATATAAACAACATTGTGTTGTTCTCGATTCAAAATATACCTACAAGATATTCTTACTAATAAGTCAATGGAAAATAATACAGTATTGTCTCCACTAGCAAATTCTACTTCATTCATATGGACGTTATGATAGAGAAAAAAGTGAGAGTAATTTCGTCAGCCTAGACTTGTATAAAATATAAAGTTAAGTACCAAGCATAGCTGTATCACAGCCAAATTTGAGGAATATGTAAAAACATAACAGTCAAAACATCACATAGAATAGGAGATACCATATATCCAACAAATGGATACCTTCAGAAACATATAAACATCAGACCACAACTAATGTGTTCTCACCGCAAGAAGCACAAAATCAAAGCACGCCAAGGTAGGTGAATGCTCTCACTGACTGGCTGTATTTTCAAGTACAGCTAGAACAATTCATCGAGGCTATCCCTATCACTACCACTCAGCAGCTGGATGACGCTGTACTTAATTTCACCCAGCAACACCCACACCAAAAGATGTTTCTGAAAGGAAAAAGTACCCAACCTTTATAATGGATCTAGTCGCAAAAAAAATGAAATTTCGAAAACGTTGCATCAAACTAGATATCCAGCAATCAAATCGAAATTAAAAAACTATACGTAAAAATCAAGGCATTTAAAAATGACATTTTAAACCACTATCTACTCAGTCGAACAGCTAAAAAACACAGAATACTCCTTGTGGAAGATGGCAAAATTATACAACAGACCAATACAGCACACCGCTCCAATTAAAATGGATTGAATGCAATGGGCCAAAACAAGCGAGCAAAAGGCTAAGCTGTTTGCTGAACATCTTAAGAGGACTTTTAGCCCAAATAAAAGCCATGACAAAATAGAAACATCTGAGAGTTGGCCTGACTGTGATACCCATATTACTCCAGTTACATTGGAAGAAGTTAACAACCATATTTATAAAATGACATTTAAAAAGTGTCTAAATCCCTTTAGACAAGCCATATGGCCAGTCCCTGAAAGAAGGAAGTAAAAATAATGAAATAGTATTTATAAAATGAATTAATGATACTTACCATTTTTACTTACCTTACCTTGCATACTTACCATATGGCAACCCAACTCTCCACATAAATTCCCCTTTTATGTTTTTGGGTTTTCGCGGTTCGCGTTATGATCGACCGATGTTATCATATTTACATTCGGTCCGTGAAGATATTTTGGCGAGATTGTGGTTTTTCCGCACTTTTTCTTTTTAAACATAAATACGAACATTTTTATACATTCGTTCTTTTTCAATTCGCTCATCGCGATATATAAATTGTAATAATTTTAAATAGAGATTAGTGCAAGTGAATATATAATTGAAATTATACATATTGTGATTCTGTGCAAATAAAATAAGCGCTGGAAATAAACATTGGTCCTTCGAGCTAAAACTAAGAATCGGCTTGCATACAAAATGAGGTGAGAAACAAAGTGCTTAAATCCAAAAGCAATGTTTATGTACCAATAAAGAACAATACAGTGCCATAATTAAAATAATTTAAGCATTAGTGGTACAATAAATAAGCCTAAAATAGTAACAACAAACAAGTTCAGTGAGTACATAAAGTGACAACAGTAAAAACAAAAAAAAAAAAAAAGTGTATATAAAAGCGGCAGAATAGGGTATGCATTAGAGCGGCCCAAATAAATTTTTTTTTATTGAAATTTTTTATACATAAAAATTAAAAATAAAACATAATAAGACAACGTAAAACAAAAAAAAAAACCAGCGGTGGCATCGTCTGAATTGGGGCAGCAGCAGCATCAACAACAAGGCACAAGATAAGAACGTTTTTATATACTATATTTATATATATTCTCATATATACATTACGTTTAGTATATATATTCACGGATATATATACATATATATTCTTATATGTCCAATTATATATATTATACATTTCAACTCTAATATATTCCCACATATATTATATACATAATTTAATATATTTCCATATATATATCACATATCCAATTCTATATATTCCCATATATTTTCATCGGTATATATATTCACTTATATATACACAAATTTCGTTTTATATATATTCTCATATATATATTACGTTTTGGTGTATATATTCACAGAGATATATACGTATATATTCTTATATATTCACTTATATATATTCGTTTTATATATATTCTCATATATATATTACGTTTTGGTGTATATATTCACAGAGATATATACGTATATATTCTTATATATTCACTTATATATACACAAATTTCATTTTATATATATTCTCATATATATATTACGTTTTGGTGTATATATTCACAGATATATATACATATATATTCTTATATATTCAATTATATATATTACACATTTCAACTCTTGTATACATATTCCCACATATATTATATACATAATTTAATATATTTCCATATACATATCACATATACAATTCCATATATTCCCATATATTTTCGTCGGTATATATATTCACTTATATATACACAAATTTCATTTTTTATATATTCTCATATATACGTATATACACATTTCTCTTTATATATATACCCATATATATATATTGTATATATATATTTTTTTTTTTTTTTTGTGTGGAATTCAAACTTTCAGACTGCAATTTCCTTGCAGCAGCATATTTGGAAATAACTCTAATTAACGCATTATATCGATAACATTTCTGTTATCGATCGATAAATTGCTCTATATCGATATCGTCACATAATCGATCAGTGCATTTTGGTGCATTTTTTTGAAAGTCTCTTCATTTCACAAATTTTGATAGATTCGGTCAAATATGCCGGTGACGAAATCACCAGAAAAGCAGGAAATTGCTGAAGGTCGTAGGGCAGAGTCAGCTGGCGCTATTCCAAAAGGCGCAATGGAAAAAATGCCAAAAGTTCCATCCGAAACAAAGAAAACCCCTAGGAAAAGAGCTTATGACCCCTCCATGAATGAGTTCATTTTCGAGGCGGACAACCTGGTGCATTTCTGCACGAAGTTTTCAACAATTCCGGTTGAAGACTTAACGCCTTCTCTCCTGAAGGCTAAGCTCGAGGACTTGAGCTGCTATTATAATCAAGTCAAGTCCACGTTTAGAAGAGTAGGTTTAACGGATGAGGACGAGCTGCCCAGTAATTTCAAAATGGCAGCGAGAAATAAAATGGAACTCTGCCAAGAGCGCGTGCACACCATAAAAGCACAGATTTCGGATCTCTTAGAAGTTCAATCAGCCTCCAGATTGGAACTTCCATCACAAGCAGAAAGTAACTCTATTTCTGCAACAGAGCAGGCAAATAATTCCGCAATTTGCCTGACTGTTCCTACTTGTGATACCGAAACATTTTCCGGCGGGTACGAAGAATGGACGTCCTTCCACGACATGTTTACGGCGGTTTACATAAACCACCCTAAACTCTCTTCTGCCCAAAAACTGTATCATCTCCGATACAAAACTGCAGGAAAAGCTGGAGCTATTGTGAAGCAGTACGCGCTCAACAACGAAAATTTCGAGTTGGCATGGAATGCGCTAAAGGCCCGCTTCGAAAACAAGCGAATTCTGGTCGATAAGCAGATAAAAACTCTCTTGAACCTCCCTCAAGTGAGTTACGAGAATAGCGAGGCAATTCAGAAATTGCAAACCACGATCAATAATTCTCTGTCCGTCTTATCCTCTCAAGGCGTCTCGACAGAGAATTGGGACCCGATCCTGGTGCATATCTGCTGTTCAAAACTGCCTGAAGATTCCTTGGCTCTCTGGAAACAATCCCTAAGTTCCCGCAAGGATCTCCCAACATGGCAGCAAATGGACGAATTCCTGACACTAAGGTACGAAGTCGTGGAGAGGCTCAACAGCGTCAAGCCAAATAAATCAGGATTTCTACAAAACAGACGCCACAACAAAACCCAAAACTTTTTTTCCGAAAGCAGTCGGACATTCTCTTGTCCAATCTGCGAAGCCGCACATTCGCTTAAATCCTGTGAGCGGTTTAAAAAGTTAGTTGTTCGTGATAGAGTGAGGCTTGTTCGAGAACACAATCTCTGTGAGAACTGCCTGGCCTTTACTCACCATAAACGGGACTGCAAGAGCAAACATTCCTGTTTGCAATGTCAGCGAAGGCATCACACGATGCTTCACATACCAGCAGACAATATTCCCAGTAGGAACACCAGGGTTTTGGCGCAAACCTCCACGCTTCAGCCGCAGAATAAGAAAAAGAGCACGCAGCAGACGATAACCCCCTCAAGAAACTCGAGAAACCGGAGATCTCAGGACCGATCATCCGAAGATGAGCAACCCTGCTCATCATGCTCCAAATCTTCTTCAAAGGTGCAAGCATTGTTCACCTCAAATGAAGAAAGAACTCTTTTGCCCACAGCTCTTGTCTCTATAGAGCATCTTGGAGAACTTCACAAGGTTCGAGCACTCATCGACCAAGGTTCTCAACGAACATTCATCTCTACCAAGGTACAACATCGGCTGCGGCTTCCTTCGCAAGCAACTCACGTCGAAATTTCTGGAATGGGTGGCAAAACCATCCAAAACTCTAACCAGACTTGTACCGTTACGTTAGTCGCCCCAAAGGCTAATAAAAAGTTACAGACACGGGCAATTGTACTCTCACAATTGACCAAATTTCTACCCACATTTAAAATTTCTAAGCTCGATTGGCAGCAATTCGAAATGTTAGATTTGGCTGACCCGAATTGCTTCGTGCAGGCGCAAATTGACATGGTCATAGGTAGTGATTTGATTCCTCAAATCCTCCTAACCGGAATCCGCCATAATATCTGTGGAAGCCTTCTCGCACAGAATACGATATTTGGCTGGATAATTAGTGGCCCTATCTCTCAAAAAGTGTCAACATTCTCGACACAGGTAGAGGAAGTTTCCAATGAACTTCTTAGTTCTCAACTAAGGAAGTTTTGGGAACAGGAAGAAGTCAATCAGCCAGCTCAAGTATCGGAAGAAGATATAGCCTGTGAAGACTACTATCAGAGGACCACATCTCGTAGGTCAGATGGAAGATATGTGGTCAGGCTTCCATTTAAATCCAGTTTTCCCGCTCTTACGGCTCTTGGTCACTCCCGAACCATAGCCTATAATCAATTTCGCAGTATGGAGAAAAATTTTTCAAAGAAAAGCGATCTCAAAGCTATTTACGATGAGGTTCTCGAAGAATACCTCACGCTGGATCATATGGAACCCACAGGCTCGCATGAAATCATCTCTGATGGCAAGTATTTCTCCTTTTACCTGCCACATCATGCAGTGGTGAGGCCAGAAAAGAAAACCACCAAAGTGCGTGTTGTTTTTAATGCCTCAAGAAGCAATATCAATTCGTTTTCAATGGTGATGTACAAAAGATGTACCGACAAATTCTTGTCCACCATGACGACCAGGATTTCCAGCGAATTCTCTTTCGCAGGTCACCAAATTCTCCAATTCAGGACTTCCGGTTGAAGACAGTCACATTTGGTGTAAATTGCGCTCCATATTTAGCCATTAGAACACTGCAACAATTGGCTAAGGATTCCAAGAAGAATTTCTTCAAAGAAACCTATGTGGATGACGTATTATCTGGTTCACATACAATTCCAGATGCAGTAGAATCTTTATCTCAAGTGATACAAGTCCTCAACTCCGCAGGATTTCCATTACGAAAGATTACTGCAAATCATCCTAAAATTTTAGAAAATATACCAAAATCAGAACTTCTCGATTCTGATTTTCTAAAATTTGAAAGTACCAGTGCCACAAAAACCCTTGGAATACGATGGAATGCATTGACTGACACATTCTCGTACTCAGTATCGCCCATCGAAACAACATCCGCTGCTACCAAGCGTCAAATTTTATCTGCCGTTGCGAAACTTTTTGACCCGGCAGGATGGCTCTCGCCCATCATGACTCAAGCCAAGCTGCTTCTCCAAGAGCTCTGGTTAGAAGGCACCGACCGGGATGAATGCGTGAAACCCAGATCGCTCATCAAATGGAATGTATTTCTGGAGAATATTTCGTCCATTGGTCTCATCGAAATCCCTCGATGGGTACAATTCTCTCCCAAGAAGCGAATCCAGCTTCATGGATTTTGTGACGCTTCAGAGAAAGCGTATTGTGCAGCCCTGTACATACGATCAATGGACATGAATAATCAAATATCCTGTCATTTACTGGTGGCTAAAGGAAAAGTCGTACCTCTGCAGACGGTCAGCTTACCACGTTTGGAATTGTGTGGCGCCGTTTTACTTTCGCACCTAGCCAAGTCCGTTAAAGAAGCTTTAGATGTCGAATTCTCAGACGTATTTTTCTGGTCCGATTCTCAAATCGTTCTCGCATGGCTGGAAAAACCACCTCACACATGGAAAACGTACATCGCTAATCGTACAGCCCAGATACTCCAAAACGTTGGAAATGCTATCTGGCGCCATGTCATCAGCAGCGAAAATCCAGCTGATTTGGGTACACGCGGATGCAAGCCCCAAGATCTTGTGTCCAATTCTCTTTGGTGGAATGGCCCTGCATGGCTTCATCACCCCGAAGAAGCCTGGCCAAAACCAACACTTTCCAGTACTTTGCCCCCCGAGCAAAGGAAAGTAGAGGTTATTCTCACGTTAGATGACCATACCGACATTCTCGATCGGTTCTCATCATTTTCAAGGGCACTACGTGTGATTTCTTACGTCTTCCGTTTTGTCCATAACGGACTCTCTAAATTGCGAAAATCTTCTCCAATTTCGAATTCCTCACTCTCGCAGGACGAAATTCGTTTCGCAAAAAGCCGGCTAATCTCGTTAGCCCAATGGCAATATTTTCCCAAAGAGCTGAAGGCTCTTCTCAGCTCAACCGCAGTCAGCAATAAAAGCTCTTTGCTGACTTTAAATCCTTTTCTCGACAAGGAAAAACTCATGAGAGTAAATGGTCGATTAGCTCATTCTGGTCTTAGTTATAGTGAGCGCCACCCCATAATTCTTCCTGAAAAATCCCGATTTTGCGTTTTGTACCTCGAGTTTCTCCATACTCTGCTCTTACACGCAGAACAAAGGCTCATGTTCCGAATGGCTCGACAAGAATTCTATATTCCTCGTCTTAAGCCCCAAATAAGGAAATGCATATTTCTATGCAAAGTTTGTACCATCCACAAACAAAAGGTTCGATCACAGATTATGGCAGCTCTGCCGCCTGAACGGTGTACCTTGTCGGTACCTTTCGCGACCACAGGTGTTGATTTTGCAGGCCCATTCCAAATTAAAGCATCTACGCTTCGAACTGCTGCCTTTCTCAAAGGGTATGTGGCTGTATTTGTATGCTTTTCCACAAAGGCCATTCACTTGGAATTGTGCTCTGATCTCTCTACAGAGGCATTCCGCGCCGCATTCGCCAGATTCGTTGGCAGAAGAGGCCTTCCCCGCAAAATCATGTCGGATAATGGTACAACTTTCGTTGGAGCTCAAAGAGCCATGAGTAAAGAATTCCTCAAATTCTCTAAGGAGGTGTCCAAAGATATTCTGGCCCAATACTCTCCGCAAGGTATTGACTGGGTTTTTATTCCTCCCAGTGCGCCTCACATGGGCGGTCTCTGGGAGTCGGCAGTCAAAAGCTTTAAGGCTCATCTCAAAAAGACTGCCGGCAATCACAAATTCCGCTTCGAAGAGTTCTCAACTCTGCTCTGTAGAATCGAAGCCGTGCTCAACTCTAGACCATTGTCTCCCCTCTCTCAAGATCCCAACGAACTGATAGCGCTAACTCCAGGTCACTTCCTGCGAGGTGCTCCACTAACGGCCTTGCCCGAACCCAACTCGGAAGATATATCCCTGATAAACCGATGGGAAAAACTCAAGGCGCTTCACCACCAGTTCAGCCGCAGATGGAAAACTGAGTACCTACAAGATCTGCACAAACGCTACAAATGGCAACATCCTCAAAAGGAGCTGGAAGTAGGTCAACTGGTGGTCATCAAGGATGAGCTGCTGCCCCCCAACGAATGGAGTCTCGGGCGCGTCACTCATTTGTATCGAGGATCTGACGGCCACATCCGTGTCGCAGATATTCGGACAAAATCGGCCGTTCTCAAGCGGCCCATAGTAAAATTATGTATTTTGCCGCTCGCGTAAAATCATAATATCCAAAAAAAATCTCTTTTTTTTCGCTATCAGACTTTGGCTCAAGCCCTTAAGCTAATTTCGTTTTCAAATTTTATCTTTCCAGTTCCGCCCATAGCGATCATCATCGGTGCCAACTATGTCATCGGCTCCACGCTCTGCGGTATTGCCGCGGGTTTTTGGCGATGAACACAAGCCAGAGGGAGGATGTGGTGCGCGCGCATCGATACTGCCGCAACTGCCTGGCTCGGTCGCACGGGACCGGATCGTGTGATTCGCCAAACTCATGCAAAATATGCAGATTGGCGCATCACACGCTCCTCCATCCGGTCCGGTCCCCTACTGGGCATGGGCCGCCGAATCGCCGCACCACCCAACAGCGTCGACGACGTAATCGTGCGCCACGTGGACAACCTGAAGGCGGACGCACGAGGCATCGTCCGGAACCCCGGCATCGGCGCAGACCTGAGGATCTCCGCCACGGATTGCAGCGAAACCCTCAGCGCTCTCGTCGCGTCGAGCAACCACATGTAGCTTCCACCCCGAGAAGCTCCCAGCCGAGACAACGACCGACTCCCGATGTTCGTCGGAGGACAGCTCGAGCGATCGAGGACGCGATCGGTTCACTGTCCCGTCTACGAGATGCCAGTCCCTGAAAGAAGGAAGTAAAAGTAATGAAATAGTATTTATAAAATGAATTAATGATACTTACCATTTTTACTTACCTTACCTTGCATACTTACCATATGGCAACCCAACTCTCCACATAAATTCCCCTTTTATGTTTTTGGGTTTTCGCGGTTCGCGTTATGATCGACCGATGTTATCATATTTACATTCGGTCCGTGAAGATATTTTGGCGAGATTGTGGTTTTTCCGCGCTTTTTCTTTTTAAACATAAATACGAACATTTTTATACATTCGTTCTTTTTCAATTCGCTCATCGCGATATATAAATTGTAATAATTTTAAATAGAGATTAGTGCATGTGAATATATAATTGAAATTATACATATTGTGATTCTGTGCAAATAAAATAAACGCTGGAAATAATCTGGGTTTGACTTAATAACGGCCGAGGTCTTTCGAAATGTGCCAGAAAACTGTGTCACTTATTTGGATGACTTAATTAATATGTGCTTTAGCTTGAGGCATGTTGGAAATTTGCCCGATAAATCACTAAATGAAGTATCCTCATATAGACCAATACCTTTGCTGCCAGTATTGTCGAAATTATTTGAAAAGCTACTTTTAACGCAAACACTGCCAATTATTGAGCACAATAATTTGTTTCCTGTCCACCAATTTGATTTTAGAAAAAATTACTCAACGATTGATCAAATATACAGGGTATAAACACTATTGAAAATGCTATGGAAGAGAAGAAAGTGTGTTCTGCCGTTTTCCTTGATGTATAGCAAGCGTTTTATTTAGCGTGGCATTTAGGACTAATTCAAAAGCTGAAGACCATGAAGACCTGATATCTCGATGATAGGTATTTTAGCATAAAATACGAAAATGCCTATTCGTCCCTAATAAAGATAAATGCTGGCGGATCACAGAGGAGCATTTTATATCTCTTGTATACATACGACTTAATGTCAACATGTCACCGCAACATTTACGGATGATACCGCAGTTTTAGCAGCCGAAAACAGTTTTAGCAGGTAACATAAGCGATTGAAGACACAAAATCGCACTGAGTAAAAATGTGCTACAGTTTCATATTTAATAGTTCCGTAGTGTAAAATTGTAACACAATAATAATTGCACACAAATATTGACATATCTATGATTGCAATTGTAATATATTCCGTAGTGAGCAACTGAAATACAAGAAGTTTTTATTACATTATAATGAAAATAAATTGATTGCCTGAAGCCTTTTCCAATCAGTATTAAATACCTATTCACACAATGATCATTTCATGTTCGCTACTTAATACGCGTACGTATGTAGGTAGTAGTCAAAAGCTACAATATTCATGTCTGCCAAATGTACAAAGTTCCATAGCTATTGACTTTGAGCTCGTTAACGTATTTAATGACATTATTTTGTCCGATAAATACAATACATGCTCACGTATAATCACAATCGAAACGCATAAAGAAAAACTTTAAAATGAAATGAACCATAACAAAACGATGGAAATGTATCAATGCACATTTTAGTGCATGTTAAATGGCTATAGGTTTTTGTGAATAAAACTTTGGTACAAAGTACTTTCAAAAAGCTATGTATGCTATGTAATAGATGGTTGCATTCGGAAGAGTTACTAATTCAATATTAGAGGTCAAGCATAAGAGTCCGCAATTTAATTTGTTGCGGCCCCTATTCACAAATTACAACGCGTTCACAAAGATACAATGTATACCATATTTTTATGAATTATCCAAATATGAAACTACTATTTGCAGCTCTTCCAAAGTATGAAGAATTGATTGTGCAATGGCTCAACCAGATTATTTCACACGTGAGAACTTACATGGATTGCATATCACTAATCTGACAGTTGCAAACAAAATTTTTATTCGCTTCATACTTAAGCCACTACACTTCATTCTTCCATCTTCTTCTTCTATGATACAGACAAGTTGTGTTATAAAAACGACTACTAGATTCGAGCACCATTTAAATAGCATTAACTATTACTATGTGAAATTACGAAATGCTAATGCTGACGTTGAATCGGAAAACAAAATCAAGTGCAGTTGTTACATGCATATAAAGTAGTACTATACATATACACGCATGTGCGACTTATATCCAAATACCCCAATGGGAAAATTACGTGTGATCTTTGATGAAAATATTGATAAAATATGTATTCTTCGATGAGGAGGGGCAAGTTAAAATGAGTATACCGAAAATGAATTTCAAGAAGTAGATGGAAGATAAAAAAAAAAGATTACTCCATAAGTGAATGAGTAATGTAATCAAATTTTATATATTTTTTATTATTATACCAAAAGAAAAATTACCAACGAAATATGAAATTTGATATTTTTATGAAGGTCATCAAAATATTAACTTAGCAGTTTATATTTCTTTGCTATTTCAGAAAGTTTGTTAGTAAAAATTTTTTTAAATTTAATTTTTTTCAGAGAAATCTTAATGTTTAGAGATCTGCCCAAACGTTTTATTTACAAAATATTTTCGTAGACATCATAAAATAAACCAAACTATTTTTTCGCTTATGAAAATATCAAGTTTTTGAAAGAGCCCTAAATTCCATATGCATGAATTTACTGAGGTTTTGTAATGTTAAACTCGAATGGAAGCGTTAAATATATTAGCGTTAAAAAGTAAAGAAAAATATTACAGAGGAACTTTTCCCACAGGGTCATTCTTATGGCATTTATGTAGATTAAGGAGGTTCAAATTTTTAAGTGACCTAACTAACCTGACCTGACAACGAAAAATATTTCGTATATAAAAAATTTGGATCATTTAAAGTATTTTTTTCAACGATGCGAAGCTATATTGCCGATTTTTGGAGCAAGTGCAGAGCCAAAAAAAATAAAAACCAAACTTTTGGCTCAAAAATACAAAGATAACAAGAAATATGAAATTCTATAGAATTAATTACCCAGAACTCGCAGAAGAGGCATTAATTTTCCCTCGCCAACATTTCCTTTGACAATACTTAATGCCAATTTCTTTACCTTGAGGGGGCTTGCATACAAAATGAAAACGAAAACATCATAAAATCGACAAATAACCTCATTGCAACCCAGAAAAATGTGAAATGTATAACCGATCTCCATTAATTGTTTCTCCCCCATATTTTCTCTGAATATACTTATCACCTATCTTCACTTCTTAAGCGGGCTCCCCTACAAAATTGCGTAAAAAACACTTCAAAATCGACAAAACACTTCCAAGCTGACCAGGAAGCGTACCTAAAGCAGTAAGACCCCCATTAATTTCTCATCGCCAATGCTTCCTAAGAACATGCTTTTCCCCTATCTCCACGTTTTCGAGTAACTCTCATATATTTTTAATGCTTTTATCATAACTGTAAGAACTAAAAAGTAGAAGTGTCCAAATCCATAATTGATTTTTGTTCCATTGAGAAAAAAATGCTTCACTGAGAAAATTTGCAAACGGTGCCTCCATTCAATTTAAACCACCTTAATGCACTCACATACTTGTACATCGTTAACGACCCACTCAAATGGCTCCTGTTCTTGTTGTTTTACTTTTGCTGGTTACGCTCACAATCTTTAAATTACATTTACAATCATATTCCTGCGGCCATGGTTAACATAGTTCAGCGCATTCGTAACAACTTGCATAGTTTAACCACTGGATATTAGTAAATGTATACGACGAATAGGTACGTGCTATATGTGTTAAACTATGCTTTTACTAGACGTGCCAGTGTCAGTTGTGGAAAATGTGAACACTTGTGTGAATAGTTGATCTTGTGAAGACCATCTAAATGGGTAAATTGAATGATACATACCTACGTATAACATATTTCCCCCATATAGCACATATATTTCATATGAAAATTATGGCTTTTATACTTTGCATACTACATGTTCATAATGTAACAACTTTGATTTAGTTAATTATTTATTGCAACATTTTCATATGTAAAATACTACCATAGAAGACGATACCATTAAGACAAGCTTATAAATTTTAATTGTTCATTTTTCAATTTCAATCTAACTAATTTAGTATTTTATACCGCAAACTATGGTACAACTGCTGAATAGACTCTATTTCAGTTCACTCCTACAATCATATTTATTCATTTATCAAATTTATTGTACTCTTCAGTCAATTGAGCAAAATGTAAAGTTGTCACTTTGTAATCATTGTGTGGTTAAATGATCATCAATGCGGAAGCAAATACAACCACAATTGTTCTCTTCTGTAATTGTTTGTTTTATGAGATCTTTTTGACTTTTATAAATTGGTACTACGTCTATAATCGTCGAATCATCATTTGTTTGGTGCCAAAATATTATTAAGTACTTTTAGCGGTTTTTGTAAGGCGGTTCTATGTAATTAATTTTTTTTTTCTCTTATTTACTTTTATTATTAAATAAAGTCCTTTAGTTACTAACTAAATTAAAGTAAAATTAAATTAAAATTCTGAAATCCACATTTCATTTCACAACAACATGCAATTATTAGTATTCTTTATTCATGCTGTAATTATACAGTAAGTTAACTTGGAATTTAAGAAAAGTCGTAATTTTTTTTTCGTGATTTTGGTTTTCCTAGTATGTACTATATCGTCCACCATATTCACAAAATTCCTTGCAAATATCATCGATAACACTTTTGCGTATTTTCTTCAAGCTTGCACGATGCTGCCGTGATTCAATCATATAATTGATAACATCGTGTATATCCTCAAAATAGAGAAGTCCAGCCGTACCAGAGCTCAAATCCAAATAGCGAAAACGGTTCACATTGCAGGTGCAGCCATCGAAAAGAAAGAAAATCTTCTGCACAAAATTGTGACTGCGAAAGATGACATAATTGCCCCAAGGTGTCATCATGAATACGCGATCGGCACATCTTAAACCGGCACGCAACAATCTACACAGACTGCCATAAGATCCACATTCCGATCCGACAACTGCCATAGTTTCTGGATCGTCCAGCAATCCAGGATAGCGATTTGGCCTGCATGCAACAGCTTCTTTGCAACATGCGTCTGCATTGTAACGACACGGATCTGATATATGGATTTTCTCTTGACAAGTTGGTTCGAATAATGGGGCTAATGGTTTTTTTGGCTCATCGGCTTTTGCAACAACTGTCTCTTGAGCAGCAACTTTATCTGATGAAGATTCCACCGTTGCACGTTGGGATCCTTTGCGTTTTCCTCCCTTTCCCTTCTTGCCCTTTTTGCCCTTCTTGCCCTTATAGTCTTCCTCTTCTTCGACAATGGTTGACTTTTTCTTCTTTCCCTTTCCCTTTTTACCTTTCGACTTTGCAGACGTTTCCTCTGCTCCAGCGGACTTTTTCTTTTTGCCTTTTTTTGCCATAATTTTGTGCTTATAATGGACAACTTAAGTAATTTAGTATATGATGATTTTTTTGTGATTTTAATTTTGAGAAACGAAGCGAAAGAAATGTAAAGATTAATAAAATTTGAATGAAGCTTCAAAAATTAGTATTTATTATAATTTTGTTTTTTGTTTTTTTTTTTTGAAGCTTCATTTAAATTTGATTTTTCAATTTTGAGTGTTTTTTCGATACTAATTATATTTTCTATTTGTTAACTTTTACATGGATTACTTTATGCAAAGTATGCATTTTCTTATAGATTAGAGTGGTCCTTATACATCTACTCGTTGCAAACATCATTTTTACTTGGTATGCGCTGCGACTTTAGGCGCTCAAACCTGAGAGATGATTTAGTGTAATTGTAAGGATTCTGCTCAACAGCCTAAATCCGAAAAGCCTGAAAAGCCTGAAAGTTGCCAAATTTCGAAATCACTTACACATAGTTTAAGAGAATTTTACCATAAACCACAAACAAAAATTTTTTTTTATGAGAACAATTTTGAAAAAGGTGAATAAAATTACTGAATCAATTAAAATTAAATGATAAAAGAAGTATCACTTTTATCGAACTAGCATTTTTAGTCGATATCTCATCACTCGAAAATTTCATCACTAGACCTAATATTAACTGCGAAATGTCAAAACTTCAAAGTAACGCCAAGCGTGAAAAGTTTGATGTGGAATTGTATGT
Source organism: Megamerina dolium (assembly GCA_963854835.1). Classification (NCBI taxonomy): domain Eukaryota; kingdom Metazoa; phylum Arthropoda; class Insecta; order Diptera; family Megamerinidae; genus Megamerina; species Megamerina dolium. The sequence goes on from OY978527.1 coordinate 46,543,422, forward strand.
GAAGCCTGGACGCCTTAGAAAGCCGCAATGCCTGGTATGGAAAACCTGGTATGGAGCTTCAATATTAGGCCATTGCCTAAAGTTTTTGCTAAAATATTTGGTCACACTTTTAGTCACACTTTTCTTTAGTTTACCAAAAATATTTGCATAAAAAAGTGATATCTGAAGAGTTCAGAACCATTCAGAAATAATATACATTACAAGGCTGAAAGTTAATCGGCTGCTACTGCTTTTGTTCACAGTCGGATTGATTGAAAGTCAAATTTTAAATTATTCATCATGCACATCGCATAAAATCACATATGCTTGAGTGGAAGCAAGATAAATAGAAACTCATGTAAGTCGCTTCGTATTGCAACATTTTATTAGTATTAAAATTTAATTACTGGCACGCACTCGTTTTAATGAGATTAATAGATGTACGTATCTTGCAATACTGTGAATGCACAAGTCATTTCATGAAAATTATATGCGTTACAGTGACATAGCGTCACAGCAGTATACGCATTTTGGCACACTCATCTCATTGATTACAAAATATTTGACAAGAATCACATCAGAAGAGACTCAACGTTTTACAAATGATAAATCATAATGTCATATTCAAAGCATTGGTATACCTACATGCACATGTACAAACCGAGCTTATGACTAGATGACTTTTACAAATTGTTAGCTTTTTGTTGATTGTCATTTTAAATTTTATGACACTTTTATTAACATTATTTCAATTAGTTTCACGCTCATCGCTACGAGTAGACCGAAACAAACAAACAAAAAATGATTTGAAAGTATTATTGCAAAATTCTATATTATTTTAATCAATTGTGTGCGTGTGCGTATAACTATATGTTGTTATTGTGCAACAATATTTTACACAGTAAAAAGATTGTTAACATTGTGTACACGAACAATCAATTTGCAACTAGGAAATAGACTTGTGCTCGCGTCATTGTAATAACAATCGTATAATCATTTAATGCCATGCATATATGTACATCGAGTGTCATAAAATGCTCATACATTCGTATATACAATGATGTTACATGTGTGTTTATTGTACTTTAGAACAAAAGCCTTTGAATATAGGGGTCGCAAAAAATGACCATTAAATTGCATAGCATGGTGTTTTTCATTGTGTTTTGAAATGTTTCGAAAAATATTTTCAAAGATAAATTTTATGACAATAAGACTTTTGCAATATACTTGGTCTTGATTGGACACCTCCTTTAATATTCTTTGGGCTTCTAGTTAAAACTCAACAAGCCAAGCTCGAGGTTAGACTATTTGCACAAATAATTATTTAAATTATATTGGTAAAATGTAAAAGGATATTTTCACAAGTGCTTCAATCCCTTAATGTACCTTTTAAAGATTGAAATGAAAAACCATAATCTCATTGAATATAATCTGTAAATAATAAAACTGCATTCAATGATATAAATTCTTATATAAATTTGTAATTAAAATATTTACAATATATACGATATTAAGATATTTTTTATAAAGTATTGCAATGATTTAATATCAATTGGAACAATCGCGCATTTATTATTGTATTAAAATTGTATGACCAATATTAAAAATTGTGATTTTATGAAATTTCGAAAAAATACGCTATCCAAATTATGGGAAAATCGACAAAAGCCCCGGCAGCTGATCAAAAGTCACTCCTAGAGAGATAAAATGTATCACCGATCTCCATTAATTTTTACTTATCAACATTTTTTTAAAACGTTCTTACCGGCTTTCTCCAATCCTTAAGTCGGCTCTCATACAAAATGGACATATTTATTAAATTCGCTTCCACTTCTTTCGAATGCTCGTATATGGATAAGGTCAATTGCCAATCCACATTCATTTATCAACCCCAACATATATTCCGATAATATTTGCCTCATATCTCCGCCCATTATGGGGACTCGACCACAAAATGAAACTAAAAGCACCATAAAATCTATTAACACTTCCACAATTGCCAAGACATCATATCTAGATAGGTTAAGTATAAGACTGACTCACATTAATTGTTGCTTTTCTCTCATTTCTACCGATTAGGAGTACTCCCTTGTAAAATTTATGTTTTTGTAAATATTGGCTCATACGGCTCACTCGGTACTCCTAAAGTATTAAATTCATTCATTTTTGTTTTCCAACATTTCTTCTAAGGACTCTTATTCCCTATCACCATTCCTTGAAAGGCCCCATACAAAATTGACAAAAAAAGAAACACACTTCTCCAAAATGGGTTGACTTGACTAAATAAAATATTGAATTTTAAATTGCATAGAATACTTTTGTCAAATTCTGACAAACACCTGCTCAAATCTAACCATTTTCCCCTAAACAAAATTTGTTGATAACGTTTAATTGATATTTTATAATATCTATTTTAATTTTTATAATAAAAAATAAATAAATATGTGGCACTTAAAGCCCCAAAGGGCTCATTGGCCGAGCTTCTCTTCTATTACTGTTGTGCGTCTTAAATTTTGGACAGTATTAGAATGGACCTACTTATTTTAGCCGGTTCCGAACGGCAGAACACTTGTGACATCACTTTTTCTGAGCTTTGTCACAGAGTTCTTTTTAGAAGCTTTTTCATGGCAAGTTGTTACTGTCGGACGAATTGCCAATTGCTTGCCGACAGGTGGGTACCATTCGAAAGAAAAATCTTTTCGATATAAAATTTGTTATGCATCAGCCGGGTATTGAACCACGACCTACAGATCAGAAGGCGAACACACTAACCACTGAGCTACGTCACCCATTTTTATAATAGTGAGAAATATTATTTCTTCGTTAGATGACACCAATTTTTAACAACATGTTGACCCTATAAACATTACAGTAGTAAGAATGAGCACGATATAAAATGATACAAGTAATTAAAAATTATAATGTAATATAATGTTTACTCATATATGCTAGCGCCTTTATCAACAATAACAAACAAAAGCACAAGTTAGTGTCACATCGAATGATCGGCTATTTTAAAATAAATATACAGATGTAGTTTTTGTATTATGCATAATTTGTAATAAATATTTGATTGGATAATAAAATTAGTCATGTGTATTACATATTTGAATTTAAAGATGCAATATTGCAATTATTAATTTGCATCAACAAAGCAGCTAATCAGTCTTTCAATAGTCCGACTATGACCCATGTGCTCTATGCTAGTTTTAATATTGGTATTTTGAACAAAATGCAATAATCACACACACACACACACACAAACAACAATTTATCGTTTATAAAATGCATTGCCTAACAGTTTTATGTACTAAAACTAATTTAAATCTATATAATAAAATTTATTTGATATCTTTTTCATATTCACATCACTATATTTACTTCATATTGTATATGCAATAGCTTTGTGTGGAAATCAATAATGATCAGTAATTACTCGTACGGCAAGACATAAAAAATATTATTGTTTTCTTTATGTTCCAACACGCCTACTAAGTTCACGCACATGCAATATAATCTATTTGAAATTTATGGTAGTAAGAAGAATATCGAAAAGTTTCATGAAATATTTGCCAATGATTACAAAAATCCATTCACCACTTGAAATTGCATGCAATGGATTTAGAATACTACTCCAAAATTGACCAGTTCATAAATATAATCTGAAAAATCGATTGTAAATCCCCATAGTTCATAATAAAAATTAGTAGTATTAATCAAGACCTATAATCTCTATATTGTACTATAATTAGTTTAAAATTTGGAGATTGTAAATTTTTTTTCCCTTCTTGATGTTTCCAATAACTAGAACGATGCAATTACACTCACATACATCACCAGTGACGGTGGCCTTTCCGAAGCATTATATGTGCATAACCAGTTCCAATTTCAATTTGTTAATAGAGTCACTGAAGAGCTACCGATGATGTTTAAATAGCTAATTATAGGAGGATCGTATACCACTGTTCATTCCTCATTCATTCTTCACGGTTTCCTAACTCCTGACGAAACATTGATACATTTACTGGTCTAGATCTGGAACTTTTGAAAACCACAATGACAAAATAAGGCCAATTCAAAGGAATTAATACTTATCACTGCGTTTTACCACTCGGCAAACATATCGTACATATTTTTTATACATAAACTCATATATTCAAATGGATCATCCAATTAAGTGGACATAAGTATATCATATGAATTCATATACGGTGTCAATAAAGAATTTTAATGCAAGCCAAGAACAAACAGTATTGTTTTCCCGACAACATACGCCATATAGTATACGTTTGAGTATGTACGCTATAAGCAAATACTCGTACTCGTCTATTGCAGATAACTCTCGTACATGAAATACACCACATCACATTTCGGTGGCAAGTATTGTATGATATTGATTATGTTAACGGTGATTATAATAATGGTGAATGTTGGCAAGTTTCATGGTCTACTCATAGTCTAGACACTTCGTTTAGTTGGTGTTTGTAATCGTTCAAATGTCCGATGACCGAATGAATATCAACCAGTACGGATGGCAGCTGCCGTTGAGGTTGCATCATATTGTTTTGAGCGTCATCATGTGTATGAGTAACATATGTATAAACATATTTCTAATCATATATACATATACATATATTTTGCATGCAACGCGACAGTACAAGTTGTTGCTGATGCCGTAAATATACACACACACACAATATGAATATACAATATTTTTGGAAATTGGCAATATTTTGGTAGTGTATTTGTCGTTTGATTGTGATAAAATTTTATAGCGAAACATGAAAATGTTGCAAGCAGCATTCGTGCGACTTTTTTCCACGGCTCTTTTTTAATTTGCAATATCTCTTGTTTGTGTGTGTGTTTGATTTAATGTTGCATTCTCTTTCTGGGTAATGGATCTTCCTTAGTATTTGCTAAACTTAGATTGAAATTTGAACATATTGATGATTGTATAGAGTACATCAATGTAACGTGCTACTTGCAATCAATTCTATGTTATGTACCTACTCTACCTCCTTGAGTAATTACTGTGGAAAGTATTTGATGTTGAAATGAATGTTTTGAATATAAATGCCACAAAATTGCAATCAAGTAATAAAAACTAGTTTTATTATTTTTTTTTGTTTTTTTGTTTGTTACATACAATAAATAGAGATTCACAACATGCCGCCACCACCAGTAGACATTTACAAGTAGACAAATACAAAATCAATCTTATATTGTTGATACTAATGTATTACATTGTATTGTCTCTTTGTGTTTACTTATTTTTGTATTTTTTTTTTGCGAATTCATGGGATTAACGACAGAAATAGTTGAATACGGTGTATGACTCTTCACGCCCCACTGCAATGGCATTTACTTTTAAAGCCAGCTAGGAATACTAAAACTTACAGATGTTAAGTAGCAAGTATACCTAATATCTCTAGATAAGTAAGTAGGTATGTACATATATAGCTATTTACATATTGAATATATTGCACCTACCTATAAAATATGTACTCTGGTAGCAGCGACACACTTATTTTATGTAGTTGTTGTTCTTGTTGTGCTTGAATTCCCTCAGTGGAGGTGCATGCTAAGACAAATGATAGACTAAGTTTTCGTTTTTCTATTTTATTTATTTACACTTTGTTATTCTTCCTCATTAATTCTTTTTTTTTTTCTTACATCTGACTCTTGGTTACTGTTATTCATCTTCAGTTTAATCTTTTATTTTATTGAGGTACATTGAAAATTAGCAACAATGCTAAATTGCATAATTACAAGTTGAAAGTTTTAACTAATTTAAATGGGCGAAAATGTGATAAATACATGTCACATGTCATTACATTCGTATTGTAGAGTAAATGTACATTAAAGTGGATCGATGAATAAAAGTTTCAAATATCTACCACTTACCTTAGTTATCTTATCTTGAGAGCATCTCCGAGCCATTTAAATTTTATATTTCGGGCTCCGCTTAAGGGCTCCGTTTTCAGAGCTTAAGAACTTTGAACCGAAATAAAAGAAAGATATATTGGAAAGAAAGTTTTTTATTTTAATCTGTTAGATAATTTCATGCCATTTATTTTTTAAATATGATTTCAGGCATATGTCAATATACGAGCTACGTGTTACATGCTCCATTCGATCGGTCCACTTTTTTACTACCTTTTTCCAATAAATCTGGCCGTATCTGATGGCTTGAATATTGGCTTCCAACTTTGGCTTCAAGAATTGCTGCTTTATCGGCATAATGGCTTAACATAGCCCTATAAAAAGTAGTCAAGGGGCATTAAATTCCACGAATGAGAAGGCCAATTAACAGGACCACCTCTGGAAAGAAAATTGTCACCAAATTGATTTTGCAATAACTCTCTTGTTGCACGCGTTTTATGGCGTGTAGTCCCATCTTGTCGATCTCTAGCTGATCAATTCGTAGAAACAAAAATCCGTCAGTATAGCTCGATAACGCTCGCCATTCACAGTAACGGTAGCTCCCTCTTCATTCCGAAAGAAATAAGGACCGATGATGCCACCAGCGTGTAAACCACACCTAATAGTCAATTTTAATGGATGTAATGATGATTCAATGACAGCATGAGAATTGTCTTCGATCCATATACGGCAATTTTGTTTATTAACGTAAAAACCGTTCAACCAAAAATGAGCTTCATCACTAAGCACATTTTTTCGATAAAAACGCTCTATGAACTTCGAACGAACAGAACTTTTTTTTTTTAATATAAAATTCCACAATTTGGAAGCGATGTTCTGGCCTTAACGATTCATGATGAAATGGTAAATATTACTAAACACAAATGTCAACACAGTTTGACAATACTCATCTGTCAAACCATAAATATCCCTATCGAAAGATATTTTACTTACTTAAGTGGCCATAATAACCAAATATCAATTTAGACCGAAAATAACATGCTTCGCCAGCCATCTCTGTTTTTCGCTAGCTGGCGCCAGTTAGAAATTCCAAGCGCCGTCAGGTTCTCCAGTTAGGTCTTCCTCTTCTGCGTCGTCCTCCAGCGGGTTCCGAATATAACACCTTCTTAGCCACCATCGAAAGATCTCATGCAGCAAAAAATCACCCTTTGTTATTACATATATCATATATTACTAATTACAAAAATATCGCTGTTTTTCCCGGAGTCCAAAAAAATATTGTAATGGTGAACATTTAAAACTCATTTTCTTATTATGGGAGACGACTCAATCTAATAGACATACACTGAGAGAAATATTATTTCTCCTTTTGACGGTTAATGGCCGATAAAATGGTTATCTCAATGGAATGGTTTTTAAGAAATTGCATATTAGATTGATTTTACCCCTAATTGAAAACTTGCCTTCGATTAAATCGGAATCAGTTAAAAATAGTTTAGCTTGACGTCGACGTTTAATGAGAATTTAGAATTTCGTACAATAAACCACTTCAAAATCGCAAGCGTAAACAATTTTTTAATCTTTGCTTAATTTATACAGTTTTGATTTAAATTCAAAGAAAGCTAAAAATTTCAATTTTTCCAATAATCAAAATTCTGCATAATCAAATAGTTTTCATTTTGTTTAATTCAAATCTTGAAATACGAGTAAACTTGATATAAGGCAGTTTGCTATACTTTTGGAAAAGCTCCAAAAATATTGTTAACAAAAGCTCTTGCCAAAAGTTTATACTTTACTTTTGTTTATAACGTTGTTTAAACTTGATTTGAGCTTTTCAACAACAAAGCTGCTGAATAAGCTCACTTTCAAAGGGGATATTCAGCAAGAAAAACAACAACAACAAACAAAAAATAAAAATAGGCAAATCAATTGAAATAAAAGTTTCGGCGAATTGACCAGAATTTATATACTCAATGAGTATATTAAATGAGCTTATAGAAAATAATAAAACGAACAACAGCCAGTCGAGTAAAGTCGGCAATAACAATAACAGACAAGAAAACTGTTGAGTTAATTTACATTGCACCTTTAAGATAAGAAATCCATTTGTGCAATATATCCTATACAAACTCGCCCATACATATAAAATATATATGATATTCACGCACAAAATTGTATATAATCCAAGCACAAGTTTATGTCTGTGCTTAAAGTGCAAAAAGACAAAGGTCAGGGAAATTCGGTCAGTTAATAAATACATTAAATTTGAGAGTATTTAAATGGGATTTCTTAAAAGTAGCCACACACACACACACAGTCAATTAGAAATGTACTCCGCTTACTTGTTGCATAGTAAGCACTAAATGTACTGTAATGTAACTATAAAAGAATGTACATTATTTATAGTCAAGGTAAACAAGTTTTAAAACAGAATATCATTTGGAATTTAAAACTAAATGAATACTTAAAGAAAACAATAAAATTTCCGAATGTGCGAAAACTATTCAAGAATATTTAAGAGATTTAGAGCATTTTGCCAACATTCTAAATATGCAGCTTAATGTAAGAACAATATTTACTCACCATTAAATAAGCAGACAATATTCAGTTACACTGATAGTCCTTGAATTGGATTTCATTTTAATTTCAAATTAAATCAATTAAATATTAAAAGAGAACAGGAGAGTATATCAAACATTGAATTTTATTTACTTATTAATACTAATTAATATGTATTTCAAAAGCTTCAAACTGGACCATTTTCCCAAATACTTGTATGAAGCATGTGCAAATATATTATTTTCATCGAAAATCATGTCAAATCACATTGAAATAAATTGTCGGAAATGTATAAAAATTTTACGATTTTTCTTTAAAAGAAAATTAATATTGAATTGGAACTACCTACTAATAGACTAACTTCATACAAATTCACTAAAAATTAATAGTATTATGCTTGCATTGAGACAAATTACATACTGAGACAAATTCTGAATTGCTCGCACTCAAATTGGATAGGAAACACATGTCTCCTATATTACAATCTATCGAAAAAAATCGATTTGATATTCAAACTAACATATGTACATAAGATACGTACGATTTCTTTGGCATGACTCTATCTCTTAATCCCAATGAATATACAATGCTTATATTAATGCTATTGACATACATCAGCAAGACACTATTAGTATCGTTAATAATTGTGCCAATATGTCGGAAATCAGCAATTCCCTCCATTTTCAGATTCCGAAAGGGCACCTTATATAGAACCTTGTTCTTTAGTATTATATAACAGATATCAAATAGTCTTAAAAAATACGTTTACTATACTTAATTACTATACTGGTAATAAATCGCTACCAATACTTTAGTATTCACCTATTTAATTATATATATAACATTTCGGCATATAAATATTTACATAAATATATCAGTATATATGTATGCTCGTGCATAGAGACTGTGTAGGTACTTGAACAAACCACCTAAATATTTGAAGATGATTACAATCTCAATAACATTTAACTAACTAAACGTATTTCCGCCCTTCACCACCATAATGTAGCATGTATCCAGTATACACGCATGTATGATATTATATTGTAAGAGTAGTATTATTGCTGCCATTTTGAATAGGTACATATGTATGTATTAACTTATCATCCCTCTCAAAATGATTGGATCTTTAAACAACGATTTTAATTACATTCTAAAAATAACATAGTACGCGTGTTATGTACATATTAAATTGTAATTGCTTGCAGCCATGACACAAATCATTTCAAATACATACATATGAATGTATTTATGTTCGCAATGAATATCGGGCAAGTGCAATTTAAGAAACATAATTACGATTATATTAAGTATTGAAAGTAACATATAAGAGAGTAATCATGTATATAATATGATATTTATAAAAACATTTTGAACATCCTTTGAAAATAATCTGTATATAAATTAATCATACTCTCTAGTCTAGAATCCACTCATATACATATGGTAGATATTTACGTGTATATATACTTATGGAAAGCTAGTGCGCCGAATAGCTTTCTAATCGCTTTCTAAAATAGATTTAGTTTGTAGAGAGACTAAAAATCAATCAATATTCGTTTATTTCAGTATCAAAACGAATGATTACATTTATCAAAGTAATGGCCATTGCTATCTATGACTTTTCCCAACATTCCTGTAAAGAATGGACTTCTTATCTGTAGAAGAAACTATTCGGCTTTTATAATATTCCATACATCAACACAATTTTTCATTTCTTAGAAAAACTTGAAGTATCACCAGAATAAGTGTTAATAAGAAAGAGCTACATCTGGAGAGTACACCAGAGATGAGGGAAATCTTTTCAGCCTTAGCGCAATAACTTTGTTTGAACCTGCTTTGCAACAAGGAGATGAACAGTATCGTGAAAAAAACAACTTTCCTACGATTTGATACCATCGCTCTCTATTTTGACTACAAATATGTCGATTTCGATTCGAATTCTATAATTGCTGTTTATAGCTGTCATCAGTGATTGACTTTTACAGTATGAAAAACTCAATCTATGATACACCACCCACACATAAAAATGCCCACCAAATGCAGGTCATTCTGACAATGAATATTTTATTTTTGGCTACGACTTGACTTTGTAGATTTAGGATTATCATAGTACACATTGCCAGTCACAATTCTTCACAAAAAAAAACTCATTATTTTTTGCCATTGAAGCAACATTTCACTTATCATCGTTCTTCTTTAAAACTCTTCCTCTCAATTAATATGAAAAATGTTTGAATCACAGATATTCTTATATTAATGGAATTAGAGGTATTACAAACAATAGTGACATTTTCGTTCTTTCTTATTAGTTCTCAAACAGTTGCACATATATGACTAAAACAATACAAGTATGATCTTATTTGGAGCATTTTCGCCTTTTCAAATGCCCACTTGTATTAAATACACAATATGTACATACATACAATGGCATTAAGCCAATAAAAGAAAGCAAAAACATTACAATTTTTTGCTGGAAATATGCCATTAAGAAATGCTTTGGTAATAAAAAAAAAACAAAAATTATATACCATTTTATTGAGCATTTAATTCATGGTATCTGTTTATACATACATACATACGGTGTATGTATGTAAATATACTGGTAATGGTGAATAAGATAACAATTTAATCAATGTTTGGCTAATGAGAGAGAATCCTCGCAATAACGAAGCGGTAGGTGGTCCCTGAACTCTATGCTAGTAAGTATATGATGATGTGCCATTAAAATCACTCATAAAAAAATAGACTCTCAAAAACAAAAAGCAAACAAAAAAAAAGAACGCGTCATACACAAGTGATCAAGCAGGTCAGACAGATGATTATAAACGTCCTTATCATTATTTTTTTTATGTTGTTGTTGTCTTATTTATTTAACAATGTACAATATTTTACGATAAAAGTTAAAAGTGATTCATGAAATCTATATAATAATTTCATTAAAATTCCCAAATGACTACCACCCAACCCAACCTATCCAGTATAAAGCAAATATTGGCTAAGTTATATTCAACAAAATTAAGCACGTTACCATCATTGTATTAATAACGAATTATAATGTCTACTCCTACTTCACGTTACTACCTGCCTTGAGGCGTTGTATCTATTTAATCGCCCACTTATAATAATCGCTAATAATGTTATATACATACCTATACATGTACAACATATATACAATCTACGTACGTACCAAACGAAGCCAACAGGTGCCACAGATGGTGCTGCTTTCATCGGTGTTGACATCGTACGCTTATTACTTACTGCTGTTGCAGGAGTGATAGCATTACACATCGATCTAATTACACATTAGCCTGATTCGATTTTGTTGTCGTTGTCGTTGTCGTTGTTGTCGTCAGCATAATTAGCATCGTTGTTGTCGTTGTATTCATACATTCTCGTAGCAAATATCGTTTGCCTCTTTTTTGCTGTTTGTATTATTGTACCAAATTCCAAGTGTCACCTTTGCCATATCACGTGTATAATGTTCTTATATACATGCATGTATATGTAATGCATATACATATGTATGGATTTGTATATGTAATGTTGTGTTAGTAAAACGAAACTTTGACATAATGTTCTACCTACAAGTAGGTATTCCCCATAGCACTTTTATTAGTTTCTATTCGCCAAAGATGTAAAAGAATGAATACAGAGAATGGAATACATTCATTCATTGAAGCGATAGTTGAGTAACTTCGAGTTATATGACTTCACTTTTGAATTGACTGACAGTGCCTTTATGTGCGTAGTTGCTTCTATTTATGAAAGCTATGAAAAAAATACATTCATTCACATAAATCATTCGAATTATATGGCTTCAATTTTGAATTGACATCAAGTGTCAAAGTAGCTGCAAATCATGTCATTCATTTAACTCTAAATAACTTGAAGGGGTTGTAAAGAGTTCATGGTCATAAGACTACCATAACTAATCGAGTATTTGAGATTAAATTTTCTAAATCATTTATAATTTATATTCTCAATTGATTGCATTCTTTTGCAACGCTGCCATCTACCTACATCTACATATTATATGTACATATCGTATATTATATAGAGTTAAAAAATGTATAACCATCAAAAAGCAGTTCCTGTGTAAATCCAATCAAATCATTTACAGATAAGACTTGATAAGAAATTTCAACAAAATTTTAAGATTTTCTTGACGTGTCCATCTGAATTCATAAAAATTTCAACATAAAATTTTCAAAAATCATAAAAATCCATGGCATATAATATTCAACATGTACTGAACATAATCTCATCTGCTGTTTCATAATATCACTTACGAGTATACATCTGGAGTGCACGTACCCAAATATATTTGTATTTTCATTAGAACTGTCCAAATGTTAAAAATATGAATCTTGTATGCGTTGCAAATTTTTCTTGATATATTTTCCTAAAATTTTCTACAATTTATTGCAACAATTTTAAAAGTTCTTTTAGAAAAATATAAAAAAAAATGTTGGCATGTTTTTTCTCATAAGTTAGATCACTTTGAGAAAATTTCAATGAGTGATTTTTATGTATTTAGCTCATATGTGAACGAACTCAAACCAACTGCTCCTCAACATGTTCATTTTTTATATAGAACTATAAGATATTTTTAGAGAAACTTATGCAGTGGCACATTTACATTTGTTAGTTTCGACTCTCATCTCTCATCATTATCATCAAAAGAAATCATTCAAAGTGAAAGGTATGAAAAGCCTTTCATCTTTGTTTCATCCAAAATGTACACTGAAGATGAATGATGAAATATAACTGCCCACTTCAAACTTCTGATAAATAATTATTTCCCAAATCGATGATAAGACCAAAGTTAGGGAACATTGAAAAGTGAAAACCAACGTTTCGTTCACTTTTTAGTGACAATGTGTAACAGCGTGGGTGAAACTTAAAAAACAAAGAGTTGGTTGAAAATACGTAAACAAGAATGACATTTCTGCATGGTATCTCTCTACGTAATTCACTTTGTATGTACATCAAATGTTATTCAGTGTAAATCTCACTTTAACACTCAGTTCACTAACAATGTCATATTCATTGCTTTCAACCACCGTACCAATGAAAATGATAGTAATTAAAATTCGCCTAAAATTTAAAATTTTAGTTAAAATTTCAGTCCGTAACCAATCAATCTAGAGTAAATTATTAACGAATGATATTACAAGACCACTTATTTGGATTAAAAATATTTTGAATGACTACAAACAATTCGGTAAGCAATAAGCGAAATATTTTAAGAAAATTTCCTTGAAATCTCTTTTCTCTTTTGCAAAGAGTTTTCAGAAAAGCAAAAAGATCCAATACATTTTATGGTTAAGTCTAATACCACCTTGATCAAAAAATTCCCGGAATAACCACCGTGTGGTGCTCCCATCGTTCTAATTTCAGTTCTGTTTTTTTTTTTTTTTTGTTAAGTTGGTACATCTATTGTTGATATTCCCTCTAAATCTTAGCATTATAGCTTAACATTTGCAAAATTACGTATCCAAGAGTACATCTATCTCAGTGCTTCCTGCGATTTTTCCATTACTTCCTCTCGGCTGCTGTTGGATGGTATTTGTTGCATTTTTCGTCAAAAAATTACGAATACTGATGGCACTGTGCGACGGTGCGTCATCATTGCGCAAAATCCACGAGTTTTCTGCCCTCAATTCTGGTCTCTTTCTGTCGTACTCATAAACCCACATCTCGGCTCCAGTAATGATCCTTTTGATGAATGTTTTATCGGATTCAGTCTAGCAAATCATGTCTTTTGTGTCGTCAACACGGTCTCTTTTTTGCATGAAATTGATTGAAAATTGTAAAAAATCGCCAACACACACAGAGATAGATATACTTTGGCTACATAACTTTTGCAAATATCAAGTTATGACACTAAGATTTAGAGGAATTATCACCAACAGATGTACCAACTTAACAAAAAAAAAAAAAAACAGAGCTCAAATTGGAACGATGGGAGCGCCACACGGTGGTTATTCCGGGAACTTTTTGATCAAGGTGGTATTCATACACCCACATACAACTGGACACATTTGTGTCGGTGTATCTTTTGATCATGGTCACACGAAAATGGAATAAATTGTTAACGATTCACTTTACGATAAATATTCTGAATTTAATTTTACTTGTTTCATCGTTCGTTAAGTACAGTCCTCGTCATACTCATTTTATGATTTTTCTTGATTTTTACGGCTTATTTTCTGTATTATTTTTTTTATTTATTTTTATTATTAAGCTTTACTAATCATATATTTAAAGAGATTTTGTTCTAATTTGTAAAGATTTAAAAAAGTATCAATGATTACATACTGATATGGTTTTGGTAAAGACACTAAAATACACAATTTTTCACAAATCCTTTAACTTACGGCTGTGAGTATATATTAGTACCTATGTATGTACATGTATACATATCCTTATACCTATATGAAATATATATATATATATATATATATATATATATATATATATATATATATATATATATATATATATATATATATATATATATATATATATATATATGGGGGTGAACACACTCACATACGTTTGTATGTAAAGATTGTGTACACATATACAATATATTTGGCTTTATCTTTTAGGCTTAAAAACAAATTTCAAATATCAATTCACCAACTTGCTTTTATCAACTTTTCGCTTTTTGTGCTTTTGCTGTTCTCTTTTTTTTCTCTCTCTTCTTTTGTATTTTATTCTGTTATATGCTTCACCACTTGAAACTTTTTCAATATTTAATTCTTTTCGTGTAGTACAAGTAGGAGTATGCATGTAGACTCTGGCGCGTTGGCATTATCGTGGTGTTGGCATCAATACTTTTAATGGTGATAAACTTGTGACAGCAATGATGCTGATGATGGTGATGCCACTGTCGTTGTTGTTGTTATTGTTGTTGTTCGTGCTGATACAATAAAATATGTTTACGTTGAAAACATGCGTATTGCATTATATATTGTATTTGCTACCTTCTACAACTGCTTATCATTGCTTTTCTTTTTGGTTTTTTCTTTTTTTCAATAACTTCGAATTGTTGTGCAAATATTAGGTAACTGAAGTTGGCAGTCAGTTAGCTCAGCCACTGCTGAATTTGAATTTGATGAAAAATTCATAAAATCATCATGTATGTACGTACGAGTATATGTCTTGATGCTCTGATTTACTCCTACATTTAGCATCTGGTGAATGTACTGCCAATTCATGCGTATTCACCATCAGCATGCACCCACTTGGCTAAAGTGATTTCTTTCATTCGCTCGAAATGACCGAACACATTAATGTAGTCGTGTTTTTTTTTTTCAAATATAAATTTGTGTATATATATATATATATGATATATTATATGAGTCTATAGTACTTATATCTACCACAAATTTCATTTGAATTTGAAGATGACGCCGCTTGATTTTAAATTACATTCGACAGTTGCCAGAAAAACAATAGAAAACGTATTATTTATAAGAATTGATATAAAAATTTGTTTCAGGCATTCTTCTCTTCGCAATCGATTCATGGCGAAACCAATAGACATTACGCATCTAAAAAAGGTAGTTCATAATGGTATAGCATTCGTAATCACTCAATATATTTAGAGGTTTTTAATGGAGCTTCGATTCCATAATAGAATACCAACTAAGCAGCATCTTGTTGTGCACTTAATTTGCACATCAAATCGAATCCAATACAGCACACTTAATTTTTAAGCTCTACATATTGTTGTTTAGAATATAAAGCTATGGAGCTGAATATTGATACTTAAGATTATTTTCAACAACCAATGAATAAGTTAACGAATAAATGAAATTGTATAAAAAACACACCTACCTCCCATACAAACTTATTATATTAAATGCGTATTCACACAGTTTGTGGGTGAAAATATAAAAATCTCGAGCTAAAACTTGGTATATAAAAGTAATTTTATCACAGAATTAATATATTCGAAAAATCATATGATAATCAGACATACCTCTCATACAAAAGTATATCGCTGAATGTATATTTTCACACCTTACGCCCGAAAATATAAAAATATCAACTTAAAAATTGGTACATATGATTGTATTTGCTAACGAACGGCCAAGCCTAAAAATGGGCGCAATTGGATGAAAACAATATATAAAAGTATATCTTATATAAAAGTACACCCAACTCTTTTTTTACACGGTAGATACGTTCCTCAGAAATCCGTGTAAAAAAAAACCGTGTAAAAAAAGAGTTGGGTGTATAAGTAAGTAAGTAAGTAAGTAAGTAAGTATCGAACTATAGATGGCGGCAGTAGTTTGAAAAAAAAAAACTTTGGTGAAAAGTGGCAACCCTATAAAACATATGATTTAAATTTCAAGGCGCCACGTTGTTTAGCATTTTTTTGGAGCCATCGAAAGTTAACGACCTCAATGAATTTGTAAACATGGAAAAAATTGGTCACCGTTATGTATTTCAATACTTTCATTTGAAAGGTATCAGCCCAACGAATATTAAAGCCGAACTAGATTCTACTCTGGGGCAGTCTGCTCCTTCGTTTACAACCATAAAATATTGGGTGGCAGAGTTTAAACGAGGTCGTACGACCTGCCAAGACGAACACCGTCTGGTCGACCAATTAAGGTGGCCACGCCAGAAACGGTTAAGAAAATAGTATTGGATGATCGAAGGCTGAAGGTGTGTGACCTAGGTGACATTACAGGCATTTCAAAAAGTGCTATATATCGTATATTGCCGAAAATTTGGAGATGAAAAAGCTGTGTGCAAGATGGTTGCCGCGGTTGCTCACAATAGAACAAAAACAATGTCGTGAAGATGTTTCTATAGAGTGTTTGGCGATGTTTCACAGTAATAAAGCCGAGTTTTTCGGTCAATTCGTAAATATGGATGAGACATTTATCTACACTTCAAACTAGAGACAAAGGAGCAGTTAAGACAGTGGACTCAAAAGGGAGAATCGTGTCCAAAGAAGGCGAAGACAGTTCCATCTGCTGGCAAGGTCTGTTTTTTGGGATACACGTGGGATAATTTTTATTAATTATCTTTAAAAAGAAAAAATAATCAACGGCGAGTATTATGCTAATTTGTTGCAGCGTTTAACTACTTTGGATTATTTTCTATTTCCAAATTTGAAAAAATGGCTTGGTGGTAGACGATTTGCAAACAATGAAGAGGTGGAGTCTGCGGTAAATGACTATTTTAATGAGCTAGACAGTTCATACTATAAACAGGATATCGAAGCTATCGAATATCGCTGGGAAAAGTGTATATAACTAAAAGGAGATTATGTTGATAAATAAAGATTTTATCAAATTTGTTTTGTTTTTATCAACGAATTAGTATGCTGGAGAATTGGCGTTATTTTTCTACATTTTAATATTAATGAGAATGTATTCCTCCACCGTCATGAACACATTGGCCACTGCCTGCCATTGCACCCATTTAATCAAATAGTTGTAGTATAGGTCAATAATGACGTAGGCAAATAAAGAAAACAAGTTCTTTGTCATTATAATTTTATGTTTTTCAGCATAAATTCCTTCTAACTCAATACATTTAGTCCAGTGGTTTCGTATTGTCATTTGTAGACGTCCTGTTTTTATTTGAAATTATTTTTCAGAACAAAAAAATTTTCCAAAAATAATTTTTAATCTTTGAAGAACCACATCTAAATAAAATTACTTCTTTTCATCTTAAGAAACAATTACCTAAATACAATATATGAATTTCTTTAAAAATGCCACAAGTATATATGTACATGAAATCCACAAAATATGTTTGTGTCATATAAATAAATTATTTCAAAAAGTATATAAATTGATCTTTCTTGACTTGCTTAAAATCACAAAGTGTTAGGTAAGTACATACCATCTATACATGCATACGTATGTATGAATGAATAAATATAAACAAGCAGAAAAATTGTTCACAAAAACCAAAAGCGAATACAAAGATGTTCAAATAATATACAAATACATACTATATATATGTATAATAATGCATATTTACATAAATATGTAGATATATGTATGCTATTGTACCACACACAGAGAAATTGTCTATTCCTCTGGGTATATTGTATTATGATAACTCTGCTATCTATGTGCATACCGACATGCCAGTTGAAGCAATGCCTTTGTTAGATTTCAATCAAAGCATATAATCATTACTATGACAGGAGGGAAAAAACCAAAAACCACTACATACAATGTTGATGGCAAAATAAAAGAATAATTCCTAATAACCAACAACGTATACTATAAGTGTGTATGTATGTATGTATGTATATGATCGAAGGACAACAATGAGGACATTCACAACATGTAACCATTCCGCCTGTCTAAATATCATTCTGTGTAAATGATGCAATTTTTCTCTGCTTCTTCTTCTTCTTCTTCTTCTTGACATTGTTCTCTCTTCCATAGTGATATATATATAGTGATATATATATATATATATATAGTTGGAAATCTTTGTTTTATTATATTGTTTTTATTATAGTATATGTACCTAATTCATTACAAACCAACAATAAATAATATGTATGGATTTAGAATATTTTCCTTTATGATTTACATGCGATATCAGAAGATGACATATGTATGTATATACATATTGTGTGTGTGACACTCTAAGATTTTCTTGAATGGCTATATATCATGGATATTTGTTATTTGCTAAACAATTTCAAAATCGTACGCATACGGCTGATCCACATATTAAACGGTATACTCAGTAGGTATCTACACCATACGATATCGATACCATCATAGTATTACATTACATCAAAGCACATTACATTATACTACATATATGAAATCAAATTAAATTGAAGTCAATTGAATCGTTTGAAATACACACGCACACACACACACACTTTCATCCATGTGTAATATAAGAAGTAGCTATACGCATCATACATATGCTCACACATATGTTACAACATTTATATGAAATCGTTAAATAAACAGGTAAACACTTTCAAATACTTCTCAAATATAATCGTATTTTTATTTGAACAAATGAAAAAGAAAAAAAAACGGAGAAAAAGAAAAAGATTAACAACAAAATGATGATATTGAGTAAAGTATAAAATAAGTATTAAAGCTTTTTTACTCCTTTAAAAGAATGCATATAAAATGGCAATATCGGAATGAGACTATGAAATGTGTTTCGAAAGTTGTTAAAAAGTGTAATTTAAGAACTTTTTCACTCATTATTCTATTGATTTTAATTCAATTCAATGGACTTACCTACCCCAATACTCAGAATATGAATTTATGCACTGAAAGTTTGTTTTTTTTTTTTTAATTTTTTCATTTGAAAATTCGTTGAAAAAAAAAGAAAAAAAAAACTATTTAACAACTTACTGTAAGTGTTTAATGAAAAAAAGAAAATCATACAAATTAGTTAAGTATTATTCATAGTACTCTGAATATGAAAGCCCACATCTATCTCGCATTAGGTGGCTAAGAAACAACAACAAATTAAAAAAATGCCTAATTTCTCTATAGTATTATATGCTAGTTGTAGCATTTTAATTTTTGAGCTTGACCAGTACGAGGAGGAACTCAAGTGTATAAATAAATTCCAGTCATTAAACCTCAAATGGCATAATTTTTTCTTAGCTTATTCGTGCATTTCTTGCAAAAGCTTTTCATGTTCACTATATATTGTCGGAAGAGTTGACATTGTCTTGACAACAGAGCTATCCAGAAGAACATCCAAGTCAGTATGTTATATTAAAACCTTATAATAATAATATTAATAATTTAACTGTAGTATATCTTGTAGTGTAGTGGGTGCCGTAGCTCAGTGGTTAGTGTGTTCGCCTTCTGATCTGTAGGTCGTGGTTCAATACCCGGCTGATGCATAACAAATTTAATATCGAAAAGATTTTTCTTTCGAACGGTACCCACCTGTCGGCAAGCAATTGGCAATTCTTCCGACAGTAACAACTTGCCATGAAAAAGCTTCTAAAAAGAACTCTATGACAAAGCTCAGAAAAAGTGATGTCACAAGTGTTCTGCCGTTCGGAACCGGCTAAAATAAGTAGGTCCTTTCTAATACTGTCCAAATTTAAGACGCACAACAGTAATGGAAGAGAAGCTCGGCCAATGAGCCCTTTGGGGCTTTAAGTGCCACATATTTATTTTTTTATATCTTGCTATAACCTACCAGTTCTAGTACTTGTATTAACCCTGATGCCATAGCATCACTTGGTTAGGCCTCCCTCCTATCTGGTTGTACCCTGCCTATGGAACAGGTGAAGTAGGAAGCGATTTTCTTCCATTAACTTTTTCACTTTGCGGCTGAAGTTGAGAATATCCATCACAGGAATATTTTTTATTTCTTGCAGATCCAGTTAATCTCGGTGAAAATAATGAAGCCTAGTTCTAGCCAATGCAATACAGTAACATAGTATGTGCTCTGTGGTCTCGTCGTCTTTTAGACAGAGCCTATTTCAGGTAATAATGACCTGAAAGGAATCCTACCAGTTTCATAATATCTGCTTTGCTTATTTTGCACAATTCCCTATTATAGGTATATGATCGTACCAGTCTTTTATCTTGGCGCAGTGTATCAAGCCCCTTCCAAATAAGAGATTTTGAGGTTATGTTGCCAATTATCAATTTTGGATTTAGCTTCGGACCAGTTTATACCACAGTACAACATTCGCTGTACCCAAGGTTTGAAAGTTTGTGCAGCATTCTTCCACTAGTTTTGACTCCAAAGAGTACGAAGCCAATGCTTGTAATGCAGCTTGACTATCTGAATAGATTGCTATATGCTCACCTTTGATTTCCCTTTTCAGATTTATATTAAAACTTTAATAGTCACAGGATTTTTTTCCGAATCAAATTGATTCAAAATTATTCGTCTTCAAAATATCACTAACATTATGAACCTCCGGGTTGCTATATTTACCGCCAGTCAGAAAGTAATACATACATCACCACCATATAGAGGTACTAAGAGAGCAACAAACGCATGCTCCATTGATTTATGTGTACCATCATTAGGACCTAAGTTTCAAAAAATGAAATGGAAAATTACATATAAAAAAATTTCGGGACTATTACAAAAAGTGTACGATATTAATTCATTCGATATTAGTGCAGCGCACCAGTACTTAGTTCGAAGAATCTGCTTGAATGTCTAAACAGTGCGCGTTGGACCTAATAAATATCGATCAATACTAGTATGTGCGATGAGAAGCGGTTCTAAAAGGAGCTACATACAATTTTGCAAAATTATGATTTTTAAAATACAATAAAAAATTGCGACGGTTTTATAAAAAAATACATTTTAACACTAATTTTGATCACCGTAACTAAGCAACGATAAATCTTACTGAGTGCACTAACTTCATATTAGTTAATTAAAAGATTCATGATTTTCTGACGCTTGCTAAAAGAAAGTGACATATTTCAAATGATAATAACATCTAATTAGAGCTTTTCGTATATTATAACAATAATAACTAAAGCATCAGCTGCATTGTGTTTCATCGAATTTATCGAAGGCTACCCCATTCAACATTCTCCCTATAATGTCAGCTCAACCCAACTGTCATCATAAGCTCTTTGCTTCTCCATAAGCTGACATACATTTATTAAAGATACTATTTAATTAAATTTAAAATATGAATAAATACATATATTGTGTATGGGCATACGTGTGTATGTGTGTGTGTATATATTTTTATGCTGACGACACTATAAGAACATGAAACAATTTTCTTCAATGCCCTTTATAAACATAGTGGAGTGGAAATTATATGAAAACATCACTCACATATAGTGACATTGTAATACTCGTACGTATACGTAATAATCTTGTTATTGCTTTTTTACGCTACAACAAACATTACATAGCCACTTGCTATGTATCACTTGTGCATATCGTACAACTTAATAATGTTTGGGATTTGCAATAGCGACTATGCAGTGCACTGGAATACTAATGCTGTTCGTACTACATACAAATTCAAACAATGCAATAGTTGGGCGGACAAGGATACAAACAAAGGTCACTTTATAAGATTTATACAAAATTTGCATAAATATTGGCATGTTGTGATTGAATGATTTGGATCATAGGGTAAGTGTCAAGATCTTTTGTTATATTCAGATGAATACATTTAGTGTAGTATGTCAGAGCGGTGCTTTCAATTATCGATATACGAGTGTATATGTATAAATGTATAAAAACACACACACATTGAAAGTCATTTCTTCTTTCTTCTTTTCACGCAATACTCTATGTATATAATAGGTACATTTTATTTTTTCCTTATTCTACACATTGTGCATACATAGTTAAACGCATACTCATTCATTCACAAAACAAACTTAATCTATCGCCTTCATTAATCATGAAATTGCCACATATTGAATTTTAAACGTTTCTGCCGTAGCACATCTGGACCACAACCACAGCCTAAGGAGAAGAAATATTCCATGACATCAACGTTTCTACACCACACTAGACAATTGGTATGCTTGTTGTACATACAAAATATGTGAGTGAAAGTTTAGGAGATGGCATGTGCCAGTGTCAAGCTCTTAGATATGAATATGTTAGTATATTCATGATTCAGTTTATTTCACTTTAATCAATAATCACGCAATTTAAATTGATTTTATTTTTTCCTTACAAAACAGTCTGATACACACTTATAATATTTGAAGTCAACCTAATTTCAGCTTTTTGACACACATACATAATATTGTGTATATGCGTGTGTGTGTGTGTTAATGTAGAAAAATTACTAGTCGAAATTTGTATAAAACCTTACCGAATCGTCATCAAATAGTTCGATTCTGGAAATTTATAGAAACTGTTTATAGCTTGAGTGATCAGAATATACCTAGAACTCTCTATAAGTTGGCCATAAAGTCAAAAGCTGTATAAAAAATCAATTATTTTTATCCATTCTAAGTGATTTTTATTACCACTGAACTAGTATTCTGATCTGGTATCGCTATGAACCTCTGGTCTCTGTGTAGCTTCGGCTAGTCAATATAACCTAACGTAATCTTTATCCAAATAATATAGTTTTAGTTCATAAAATATTATTTTCAACAATTTTTATAAATCCAACCAACTTTTTTTCGCTTTTCCTTTTTAAAGATAGTTTTATATACACCAATACTGGTGAAGTTTTTATCGCAAGGATATCAAATTATACAAATTGGCGCATGTTTGTTCTCATAGAATCTATACTTCTTTCAATAAATTCAATTTTATTTAAACTTATCTCAGATCCATATAACATCAATGAATATCTGTTAAGATTCGATACATTTTTCCTATGGGGTTTTTTATTTCTGTCTATATTTATGTACTTTCATATAAATGTGCCTATATAAGCAGACTGGAAATCTTTTGTGTATTGAACTCTCATGATGTGACATAAAAGTTTTCTGAGAAAAACCAATACTGGCGCTGATATTAGGCATACATAAGTAGGTACAATTTATACCCGTAATCATGCAGAAGCGCATTCAATAAATAGTTCGTAGTTAAGGGGAATTCACTAGTTTTTCAAATAAACTTCATAAATGAGATTGATCAAATATGAGAGCTTACAAGAACCATCGTACTGGAGGGGAAAAAAAGCATAACGTGAAAAAGATCCAGAACGTCCAGTATATATAGCTACATAGCACTGCGTCTGAATATATTAAAGATTTGAAACTGTCAAAAAATTACTGAAATTGCTCAAATATCTCAAAGCATTGCAAACAGCGAATTTTTTCAAGCTTAATTGCTGTGATACCCATTTATCTAAAGAAGGATTTTTCACTTACCGCCATAAGAGTGTTTGTATAGACGCCACTGTACAAATACTAAGAAGAACATAACAAAGAATATTACGATTTTCCGGAAGCAATGTGAATCAGAACTGAGAAGGATATGAAAGACAATTTTGCAATTTAAGCGCAAAAAAGAATGACAAGTAAGTAGCAACTGTAGTATTAATAATACAATAGTAAGTAAATAGAACCCAAAAAAAAAAGAAAACAAAAATAATACAATATCAATTGTTTCAATAAAAACGCCCTCTCAACCACTGATGCATTGAAGGCACTTGAAAGTACACATATCTACTGATTTCAATGATTTTCTTCGGATTAATGCCTAAGAGCTGAATTAAGTTAAAGCGATTAACGAAAATTCCACTTCAATAGTCTAAAATTTATTTATGTCACTTACATATTACTAAAGTCGAAACGCATGTGTACAATTGTTGCAATCCGATGGATTATCACTTTTTTATATTGATAAATTAATTTGCTTTCTTGTTTAATGTATTAATGTGTCCGTATGTATGTGACAATTGGAAAAACGACAGTAATTAAGGTGAAGTAGTCAAGATGCTTTCGGCTTCGATGAATTTTAACATTGCTATGTTATGGACATTTCATGCATGGCATAATCGTATTAACAGTAAGTGAAGAGATAATATTTAATAACAGAATAAGTATTTAGTTTAAGGTAGATGCTGTTCTGAACCTTAGCACCCAACACAAAGGCATCAAACTCTACATTGCACTACACTAAACAGGTTCAATGTAGGTTCAATTACAGGAAACGGCATCCTGACGACTTTGTCAAGAGGAAGAAGAAAAAACTAAACACGTCCTCTGCACTTACCCAGCTGTGCCAAGACGTTTTAGGTAGCAGGGCAGCTGAGGCCCAGTCACCTAGTTGTATTTAGAACAGCCCATTCAAAAAGTCTGTAGGAAAGATATGAAAAAAAAAAATTTTGACAAAACTCGAATTTATTAATCAATATAGTTGCCTTCGAGGGCGATATAACGAGTATAGCGATTTTTCAACTTTTCGATACCACTTTTATAGTACGATTTCCCTTTCTCGGCAAAAGTAGACCTCAGTTTCAGCGATTACTGCATCATCGGACTTAAATTTCTTTCCAGAAAGCATTCTCTTGAGGTCTGAAAACAAGAAAAAGTTGCTGGGGGCTAAATCTGGAGAATACAGTGGGTGGGGAAGCAATTCGAAGCCCAATTCATTCAATGTTGCCCTTGTTAATTTGTTAATTGTTAATTTACCATTCCTTAATTTATTTCTTGAATTTAATTATTCACATATTATCACTTTATTTGTCAAAGAATATAATATTTAAGCCATTTTATATTTTTCAATTATTCTATAAGCAATACCCAATTTGTTGGAAAGCCGCGAGTGTGAGGAGATAGAGATGTGTACCGACAAGAATGAGACTCGAAAATTCTTTGAAAAGATCAAGCGCCTGAGTGGAGGTTTAAATCCCGGAGCCTCTTCTTGTCGTGATGGAAATGGGAATCTGGTTACGGATGTCCAGAGTGTACTGAGTCTATGGAGGGAACACTTCTCCACGTTACTGAATGGCGATGCTACGAACAATTCCGCCAGTGGAGGAGTTTGCCCGATAACCCCAATTACAGATGATGGTGTTGATATTCCACCACCCGACTATGACGAGGTTGAAACGGCCATTTTAAGGCTGAAGAACAACAAAGCTGCAGGTGCTGATGGCCTGCCTGCCGAGTTGTTTAAGACCGGAGGCGATGAGCTGCTCACCCGCATGCACCAGCTCATAAGCAGAATATGGTCGGATGAAAGCATGCCTGATGATTGGAGGCTCAGTGTTCTCTGTCCTGTACATAAAAAAGGAGACCTCACAATTTGCGCCAACTACCATGGAATAAGTCTCCTGAGCATCGCATACAAGGTTCTATGGAGCGTACTGTGTGAAAGGTTGAAGCCTATGCTCAGCAACCTGAATGGACCCTATCAGTGTGGCTTCAGACCTGGTAAATCCACCATCGACCAGATTTTCACACTGCGCCAAATCCTGGAGAAGACCCAAGAAAAACAGTTTGACACACACCACCTATTTGTTGATTATAATCCGCTTTCGACAGTCCGGTAAGGGATTACCTCTACGCAACAATGTCTGAGTTCGGTATTCCTGCAAAGCTCATTCGACTTTGTAGAATGACACTGCATAACTCCCGTTGTGCAGTGAAAATTGGGAAGGACCTCTCCGCACCGTTTAATACCGAACGGGGTTTCAGACAAGGTGATTCGTTATCGTGCGACTTCTTTAATCTTATTATGGAGAAAATAATACGAGCTGCTGATCTACGACATAATGGCACTATCTTCAACAAAAGTGTCATGCTGTTAGCGCATGCCGACGATATTGACATAATCGGCATGAACGCGAGCAGTCAGTGCAGCATTCTCAGAGTTGGAAAGAGAGTCGCGTCGGATGGGTCTCACGGTGAACGAGGGCAAGACGAAGTATCTAGTGTCAACAAACAAAGAGTCCCGGCGTCTTGGACAGCACGTCACTGTTGACAACTACGCTTTTGAAGTAGTAAGGGACTTTGTCTATCTTGGAACCAGCATTAACAGCAGTAATGACGTCAGCTTGGAGATCATGCGTAGGATAACTCTTGCTAACAGGTGTTACTTTGGGCTGATTAAGCAATTGAGAAGTCGAGCCCTCTCTCGAAGAACGAAAACTACACTCTACAAGTCTCTCATCATGCCTGTCCTAACATATGGCGCTGAAGCCTGGACAATTTCCATCTCGGATGAGCGAATACTTGGAGTTTTCGAGAGAAAAGTCCTACTCAAGATCTTTGGACCGATTTGCGTTGGTGGCGAGTACCGAATAAGGTACAACCATGAGCTGTACGAGCTGTATGCCGATATTGACATAGTAAAGCGCATCAAACTCCAGCGGCTGCGCTGGCTAGGTCATGTCGAGCGAATGGAAGAACACGCTCCAGCTAAGAAGGTGTTATATTCGGAACCCGCTGGAGGACGACGCAAAAGAGGAAGACCAAACCTCCGGTGGAAAGACCAAGTACTGGAGAACCTGACGGCGCTTGGAATTTCTAACTGGCGCCAGCTAGCGAAGAACAGAGATGGCTGGCGAAGCATGTTATTTTCGGCCTAAATCGATATTCGGTTGTTATGGCCACATAAGTAAGTAAGTAAGTAATACCCAATTTCCTAATGGGTTTATCTAGGCGATGGACAATTTTCATAATAAATTCTTAGCCTTCTGCATCCATTAATACGTCGACATTTCTTACGTAAATAACAAAATCTATGGTACAGTATGTCCTTAACGTTTTACGAGAATCTATTAAAATCTCTAATAATGACTGTTTGGGAATGTTTGTAGACGTGATTGAACACGATTTAATATAAATATCTGCACACATGCATATTTACATATTAGGGATGCCAATTTTTGGGACTTTCGTCGAGCACGACATTTTTCTCAAATGTTCAAAAACACTTCAGAGTTAGCCACAATTCATAGAAATTTTCAAAAATACTTTGAAAAATTATAAAAAATTCATTATTAAGTATAATTTATAAAAAACAATATTTGGCGCTTCCAAAAATTATATAATAATACTAAAGAGTTTTTATTAACTTAATTTAAGTTATATTAAAAATGAGTGCAAACTTTGTGTGATTATAAGAGATTTCATGTAAATTATTATGAGCGGGATGTCGGGACTCAGACATAGGTATATAAGAATGTATAGTATAAATGTGTCTTTCTATTTTACTACACACAATCATGTTTTCACCGCTCTGCTGCTTATATATGGGATCACTTCAATGAGCAGTCGCCATAATAAAAATATATATTACTTTTATTTATAAATTATCCCAATGAACATATATTGTAAATACATATGTACATAAATATATGCTATTATATATTCAGAAGGTATTTGAAGGTCTTTCGTGTTATTATAGTTGATGTTTTAATCCTAATTGGCATGTATTATAGAAACAGACATATATGTATATATGTTCATCATATATGTACCTATGTATGTACATTCAGACGCTATTTGACGTTTCTTCGTGTTAATATAGTTGATGTTTTAAACCACTTTCATTGTCAAACATGCTCTTTAAGCTTATAGCCAATTGCCATATATTATTTTTTGGGTAAAAACGATCAGAATAATCATTAAGTCTATAGAATTTATGTCCACTTCTCAATCCTAATCCTAGATGGATTATTTCTACATATAGAGTCAAATGTAACTTACAGTTAGTTAAAGAGTTAAATAGTTCAAATGAACTCTTCACCAATCATTGTGAGATAAAGAAGGGAAAAAAAGCAAAAAATACAAACGTACAATATTTCCATTTCGCCTACGACCACTCTGATAAATGGTTTCCTTTATGATTGCCTACAGTATTATGTACATTTTCATTGTTAGTTGCCATTATTAGCAGCCGTTGTCGTTTTCGCTTTTGTTATTATCATCATCTTCATTACTAGTTATGCTGACATGCTTAGCTATTGTGTGCAGGAATTCGTCAGCAATATTAATTTCCAAGCATTCACTTTTTTCTGATGATTTCGTGTGCCAGCTTCTGCTATTAATGCCACACGTACACACATACAGGCTCACGCGTGCATAAAAAAAACCCTTCTGGCATCAAAACAGCAAAACAACAACAACAAGAATACAATAGGAATGCAAACACTACAATCTTGGCCTATACATGATAATGTCATGCTTATTTTTAAAGATGAAAGTTAACACTCGCCTATATTGTATAGTATATAAGTGCAGGGTAACTTATGACTTTTTCCGGATGTAACTGTTGAAGAAGTGCGTTTTGGCGTCTTGTTATCCAGATTATCCAGATTCTTTCAAAAGGTATCCACCTGACAGTAAGCAATTTTTTCCATTTTACGAGTAATAATGAGCAAGAGCTCTATGACAAAGCTCGAAGAACTGAAGTGGCAAGACTTCATACATAAGCAACATAAGCAAATTGTTTCATAACTAACAAAAATACCCAATTTTCTTTTCAAAAAAAGCGCATTAAACAAATTTTTAGTTGTAGTGTTTTCGAAACATACAAGTAACTTTACTATTTAGACTATATAGATTGTAAAAAATTTTATTGTAAATTATTTAAATATTTTAACAAACATTTCTAACAAAATTTTCAATCGGTTTAGTGGTTTAGGTCAAATGGGTCAAAATGTAAAAAACAATTTCGTCCTTTTAGTACAAAATGTGAATTGAAACTTTACTTAAAAAAGTTTGGAAAAATATAAGTCGTCGTCGTATCCTTTTACAAAGAAAATAATATATAAATTCAGGAAATCTTGGGATAAATAGCAGAGTTATTAGCAATTATGTGAAAATACTGACATTCAATTCCTCTGGCGAATAACATCATAATTGTTCATTAGTCAAGCCTCCTGGGAAAGTATTCCTTATTTGTTGTATTTCAATAAGAAATATAAATCGTGAAATGTGTTCTAAGTCATTTATGGTCAGAAATATGGTATATATTTTTTTATAATTTTCAATCCACTGTCTGAAATGATCTTAAAAACATAAAAGCATTTTCTCTCGAGAATAATATCCTTCCACTCAAACATGCCAAAATTATAATTATTCTGTTTGTAAGCATATTTCTTACTAGGTAACATAGAGAAAAATACTTAAATATACTCGTATCTTCATAAATGCATACCATCTCGTACATATGATACAATAATATCAAAAAGGCAGATCTGGGCTTTCGTTAATGGTACTTAATCGTAATCGTGAAAAAAAGAGTAAAAATGTCGCAGCAATTATGTCATTTTTACATTTACGTTTTTATTACAATATGCATATGTATAGAATTTAAGAACTCTTAATAAACAATCTTTGCATTTCATTTAATTTAACATTGTCGGTACGCAATTATTAACGCTTCCAAAGTGTGTCTCTATAGTAATGACAAATATCAATTATTCGGTTTCATTTTACATCAATATATTATTTACTTATTCAATATATTATACATATATATCAGTTATTATCGTTTATTTATTATGATTTATTTATTTATTTGCACAAAATTAATTGATTTCATAAAATTGTAATTAAAATTCTCAGTCGAACTAGTGCACTGATGTATGTATGCATGTATGTAATAGGAAATATATTGTATACGTAAAAGTACTTCTTTAGAAATTGTCATTTAAAATTTGAATATTTAGTTTATTGGATACAAATTGTAATTGTATAGCATTATACATTCAAATTTTATCTTCCTTTATGTTTACTTAAGAAAAAAATTTTTAACTAATGTTTGTTCTAAATAATTGACATTTTTACAGACATTTGATATTATTTGATAAAAAAAAAACCAAGCATTCCTATGTACCTCGGGAAATTTCATATTTAAGTTGGCATTAAACGCATTGGAGTCTATTATCTGAATCAGAAATTTGATGATATTTATTCACGATTATTTAGTATTACAAATAGATGACTAGTAGACATTATCTAGGTATTTTGTAATTACTTTGCCTTACAGAGCTAGGAGGAATCTAATTTTATTCATCCAAAAAAATTATATGTGAAATTTTTTTTTTTTAATAAAAAGAACTTTCTTCTCAATCAAAAATATAAATATATATAAACTCTTTTATATTATTATAAATTTTGGATGCTTATTCTGACGATTGAAGAATTTTCGGGCATATTTGATGCGCAGGCAATAAAAATGAATGGATATTTATTCCCAGTATGTAGTAGTACTGCTCTTAGACTAGTTACGGATGAGTCTATAAAAAGATGTGTATGATATCTTTGCAATATCCAAAGTTTTTTTTTCATCATCATTTTTTTTAAATAGCTCAATTTTTACGCGTTTTCGAGCTGACGTTATTTTGAAATCATCCGATAACAAATTCCATTGTTTCAAACCAATGAGGAACCAATTATATTATTCAAGAATATATGATGCTCCACTTTCGATCTGAACAAATTCAAAATATTAACAAAAGACAAAGCAATGATAATCGTAATAGTCATTTAGAAGCGATTGAAAAATTCGATTTTATTTTTATTACTTGTGAATTACTTATGAAGCGGAAACAATAAATGCCAAGAAGCAATAATTTATTTTTCAATTTACAAACTTTACACAAAGTTTTTTTTTTATTAACTCTCAATTTAATCAATACTTTCAATTGTCAAATTACGCAAATGTGTTTCTTCCGATATGATTATTCAGTTATGAATAAGAGTGTGAGAAATTGTGTTAAGTAAATAAATTGTATGAGGGGGGGAAAAAGTCAATTATAAAAATTTGCATTCAAATTTGATGGAGACATTTTAAATGTGAATATAAATATATACGTACAGGAAAGCAGCCATACCACTTTGATTGATTTATATTGATGCAATATGCTGTTGATGCCAGTACTTTATATAGATATATACTTATATGAATGAATAAATATTAAAAATATATCTATATTAAAGATATTTTATTACTTAATTCATAACTTTAGTATTATTTTTATTATCTAAAATGAATAATCATCAATATAAATTTAATTCCAATTCCGATTGAGTATATATGTATATAATACGTATTTGTAAGACAACGAAGATGTAAATATGTAGTTGGTACGAATGCATATTTAAATATTGATTTATATATATACATGAACATGTTGATATTCCATTGAAATGATTTAAAGATTTATTCATTTTTTATGTGCGCTTGAAATGATTCCATTTAACTACGTTGCACCCTGCAGCATATTTCGGCTTCACTTTATTTAACTTTTATATTTTTTTATTTTTTTGCTAGCACGCATATACACTCATTCATAAATACATACATACATATGCATACATGTAGGTGCTTTTAGAACATGCCACCACAGTAAAAGCAGCACTGAACATAACCGAATGAATGATTGCGGGAAATGTTCTGGTTTCCAATCAGTGAAGCACAAATGTTGCCATGCCATATACGTATGCTTGTGTGATGATTCACTGCAAAAAGTTAAAAAAAAAAAAATCTAAATCAAAACAAATAAATTGTGAAATGCGATTAGATGCAACAGCAACCGGCAACAAAGGCGACAATGCACTTTATAAAATGGATTTCAATTTTCCGGCTTAACTCTTTTTCTCTCACTTCTTTCAGATATTGTGTCATATGCACGTACTATATGTATGCACACATAATTATGCATATACTAAAAATTATATCCTGACCATTGCCATAATTCGTACCGTCATATTATACTGCGGTAACGTTGCCATATTAATATATTAAAATGTAAATTGCATATGTTTTCGCATCGTATAGGGAAAAAGGACGCATATTGGGACAGTACGAAATTTTGTTTCATTTTGTTTTGAGAAAGAAAATATTACTAATTTCTAGTGCTTGTGATTGTGGTTCATCTCTTAGTTTTAACGAAACCATAAGAATTTTCTTTTATAAAAGTTAATAAAAGTTAATGACAGATTAATATCATCGAAAATATATTTTATTAAAATTGTAAAAACCAAACCAAACCAAACTACGGACCTTTTCCTTAATATATTTGTTTTTCATATAAAATTTAATTTCGTAAATTTTGTCGATTTATTTGACATTTACATACCATTTCTGTTAAACCGTGGCATATTAGTGGTTATTATTAATTGTATATTAT
The DNA here is from genome assembly GCA_963854835.1 of Megamerina dolium. Taxonomy (NCBI): domain Eukaryota; kingdom Metazoa; phylum Arthropoda; class Insecta; order Diptera; family Megamerinidae; genus Megamerina; species Megamerina dolium. The sequence continues at coordinate 46,576,393 of OY978527.1, forward strand.
AATTTTCTCATTAGATGTGATTATTGAAGAGTGCTTTATTATTTAATTTAAATATACGGCCGTATGCATCATCATTATGATTATGAAAAACGTTGTTTTATGACATTCTCGATAACAATAGCACTTACAACTGATCAACTGAAGAATTCTTGTGATGCTGAATTCTTGTAATAAAGAATTTATGCATCATCGAGTCCGCTAAAGAAAGTCGCATCACTGTAATTGAGTTTTCTCCGAAGACTCGGGCAGCCGGAGAGAAGATGCGATAATTATCATCGCAACTGCTGCTGTAACCCCGGCTTCTAGGCCTATGATATAATACCCCTTGAGGAATTCACTCTACTCTATTACATGAATTTAGTTAGTTAAATGTGTTTTTCTCAAAACTTAATTTTTCACTTTTGCTGCAGATGTAACTCGATAACAAATCGAAAATAGCCGATCGACTTGGGTCTTTTTTAGGTTATTGTGTTCGATTGGATGAAATATGTAATTGCCAGGCCAAAAACCATCCGATTTTTTAGCAGAATTCGAATTTTTTTTTCAAAAATCCGCCATTTTGTTGCATTTTAAAATTTTTTTACTATCGAGGATCATTGTATAGAATCTAGTTCAATAAATTTTTTTTTTATTTCAGGCACTGTGAAGGCTACAATCAGTGGGAGAACTTTTATTTTTGAAGACTCAGGAGATGGTGAATATCTTGCTGAAAATCGAATATTTTCATTTGAAAAATTAGTTTTTTTTCCATTATTTATGCACAAATATATATGCAAATTTTTAAAACATTAGATGCAATAGTTTTTATTTTAACAATTCACAAAAACCACCTTTATTTCAGGTGGGCAAAATAGTTGTGCCCCTTAAATCAGACAAATAGTTTTCACACCGTGGTTTCGTCAACAGTTTCACATGCTTTGTGCCTTATTTAGTACGTTAGTATTTTGATAGCTTCCCCTATATTATATATTTTTTCTCTGTTAATTAGAATCCAATTTCACTGAATGAGCCTTAATATTGGAATATTACAATTAAATAAATTATTTTTCACTACACATTTGTTGCATATGCATTGATTAAGAGTATATTTTTTAATGAAATTGCAAATTTTTTAACCTACGGTAGTATATCGGCTATCAGAAAATACTTGGCCGTATAACATGTTTGCACTATGGAGCTTACTAGCTTAAAATACCGTATCTATTAAAACGCAATCAATTTGTGCATGTTTCTATAATTTTCTACAACTCGTTATTCTATGGGTTGCTCTATATTAAATTTAATTAAGCTTCCCTTGAACTATGGATGCTTTTATCGATACTTTTATCCATATATTAGAAGTAAAGGGGCTCCAAATTCTAAGCCCATATCTCTTACAGAGGTGTTTTAATATATTTTTAAAATAATATTTCTGCAAATCAGATTGTTGGCAACATTGAAAAATAGAAACACTGTGAGACAACACTTTCTAAAATGACACCATTCGGATTTACTTCCAATACAGTCCTTTTTTCCTTGCTGTTATATTCTAAAATAATCGCCGCTTCGCCAAGCCGTGCGTGAATTTCCTATCACGACATCATAACATTATAATGCATCGAAGCGGTAAACATCGTCCCAAGAAAATTAAAGAACACTTCAATTAAGGCATTGCTACAAAGTATTTTGATATGGGTTCGTTTTAATTGTTGTTTCTCATTACGGAGCAGAGTGTCTCATTATTTGAACGAAGCAATTTTGTGCAGCAGCACAATTAAAACTAGTACAAATTGAAAACTTTGTTTTTGACATATATTGTTGTTCTTGTTGATACTATTTTCAACATTATTTCCTTTCCATTAACTATACTCGTGCATTTACATAAGAATAAACGTATATGCATGCATAGATATGAGTATATATATATAAGTTGATGGGTGAATGTGCTTATTGGTATGTAGTATTTGTAATGTCACTCAAGAAAGTTCCTTTTCACTGTGCACGCGTGAATGTATTTCCAAGGAGGTATTGTATATGAAGGTATGCATGTGTATGTAAATATTATCATTATTGTTTTTGTCGATGTTTTCAAATACATTGTTGCTACTCTGCTGCTTGCATGAAAAGCGCACATACCGCCTATATACATACATAAGTACAGTTATACCTACATACATCCGAAGCTGTCAGCAAACGGCATACCGATAATAAGGATGAAACCCTTTTCTTAGTTATTTATATGTTTGCTTTTTTTTTGGTTTTGTTTTGTCTTGCTCCTTCACAATGTTGCTCAGATAATTTCACAAAAGTTTTGATGATGCTTGAAAAGACTACTCAAAAGTTAGCTACAAGTTTGAGGATGTTACAATATTACTAGTGGACGATACCGAAGGCTTAGATTGTTACAATGTTAATGCATTCGTATTGCTCACATTGCAGCCAACTTTGTTTTTTGTTTTTTTTTTCATTTTAATCAATATCCATTTAGTTCTATGTGGGTGTGTTGTATATATTTGCAATAATAGAAAATTAAATTTCTAGATATGTTTTATTAAGCATGCAAAAATGGCTTTAATACTTTTCACCTGTATGTAAAATATTGAATACTTCAAAGTTTTCCAATATCCATATCTCCCTCACTACTGCACTTCCCTAATGGTTGCATCAGATATACCATAATTTGCATAAGCTCAACCAGACTTTAAGCCAATTGTGTTGATGAAGTGTCGAGCGCTCAGCGTGCAAAGCACAGCCATATCGTCAAACACATGTATGCACATGTGACATGCAAATGGAATATGAACAGCATCTGTGGCAAATGGCAATTTTCACTCAATTCACATATTCATGGATAGCCAGCGACAACCTCACTACCGACACCGCCATTTCCATTTCATCTTTCTGATCCAACACATGCAAGCAGGTACATACTCGTGCATACATATACATGCATATGTATGTAGAAATTGCTGCAGATGTTGCGGTTATATTCGTAACTAGTGTGAACGAAATTTTATGCATTCACCAAATGCTGTGGTTATCGTGGCCAGTAATGATGTTGACTGCTGCAGCAACTCATTTTCGTAAGTTCATGCGCGTGCGATGGTGAAATTTTGTTGATATTGTTGTTGCTTTTGTTTAAAAGATTTTGTTTTTTTTTTTGTAAAAACATCATGAACTCAAAAAGTTTGCAACTATTTCGTCGAAATTTTATAATCAAGAATCCTAGAAATTGCTAATTCGTTCAAGAAAAGTCTTACGTATTAAAATAGCCTGCAACAAATTTCAATAAATGCATACACACATACGCAAATATTTGAGAGAAAAAAACAGCATTGAAAAACTTATGTCGATTTTCTATTCGATTCTTCTTGTGCATATTAAATTCTGATAATATTAAATAGTTTTTCAGCAGTTTCAGCACCTTCGGAGCTCTTTGAGAATCTTTATGGCAAATTTATTACTGTTTGTAAATCTGGGAAGAATGGCTAATTGCTTATAGCAAAATATTTAAATAAAAAAAATAGAAAACGATGACACTTGTTTAGTTTCATAATCGAAAGTGTTAAATTGTTTTAAATGAAATTGTTTCGAAATTATTAAATTCCACAGGAAAAATAAATAGGTCATAATTTCGTTTGAAACATCTTTTAAAGTACTCAGAATAGCCACTATAGGATCCTTATTAATTTGTTTTCCTTAACATTTATTCTGTGTATACTTACCACCTATATTCACCACTTAGATGGGTTCCCTTATAAACATTGAATATTTATAAAAATTTATAAAAACTATAATTTTGTAGGGATGGTGGAGAGGGTATAAAAAAACCAAAACCAAAAACCCTGAGTGCTCTTCAACGATCGATTAATGATTATACATAGGAAAATTGGCAAAATGTATACTGTTTTAAATCTTGGTGTGTATTAAATTCGCATAAGTCTCGAATGCTTTATTTTAGAAGTTTTTCAAAAGCATTGTGGTAAAATTTCGATATGAAAACTCACTTAAATCCACAATATTCTACATAACTCTTCTTAATATTAACCAGTCAAAAATAGTTTCCGAAATTTTGAAATACAATTAAACATTATTGATATTTGCGCCTCGGCTATCGATATTCGATATGTCTAGCGATATATATCGACTATCTCTAACGAATATACGTTCAATCAAGACAATCAATAACTTCGTTCGCTGTTTTACTAGTATAATTTCTCTATCAACAAAATTCAAGAACATCAGAAAAGTTTTTTTTTTTAATAAGAAAAAAGTATAAAAGTATGCGAACGAAAAATTTGTAAGATTTACTCATAATTTCCAAACTTCTTCAGTTCTGTCACTTGTCAGTAAGAACAGCTAGTAGTAGAAATATTACTAGTAAAAATTTGTAAGAAATATCACAGAGAGGAAATAATTTGCTCTCTCAATTCCACCTCTTTTACAGGTTTTTGTCTTACACGAACACATTTCCAGTAAGAAATAGTAAAATTTGTAATAATTTGTAAAAACTATTACTTACGCGAACGGACTTAATATGGAAACCACAATACACCCACATATAGTACACAAGGGAACCACATCATCAATTGATGAGGTTTGGGCTATTATTAATTATTATTATTATTATTATTATTATTATTATTATTATTATTATTATTATTGCTATTATTTTGTTATTACTATTATTACAACTACTAGTACAATGAAGAAAGAAATGAAAAACGAATATCTATTTATCTCGTTGTTATTGTAATATTTTATACAATAAAAACATGAAAAACTCATACAAAGTACACACAAAAACAAAAGAACTACATACTAAATGTTATGATGATGATGCTGCTGATGATGAGGATGATGATGATGATGCTAACGGCGATATGCATATAATATGCACACACAGGCCAACATAGACAGACATTTATTCCTGATGGAATGAAATATTGATTTTGTGTTTGGCTATTTCTGCTATACCGGATGCGCCTACTTGTTTATGGGGACGTTTGTTGGAGTTTCTTTGTGTGTTTTTGTATGTGTGTCTATATAAATATTAATTAATTTTATATCTTTTTTTTGTATAAGTATGAATTCAACTGTAATTTTAATGGAAAACTTGAACATCTGCTGGTAGGCAGTCTCTTCTTAGTCATCAAATTTATTTTTTATCTTCTCCTATCGTCCATATTATTCTACACTATGTACTATTTTAACAACACAAGCGTCACACAATTTTCAATTTATGGCATTTTAGATTAAATGATAAAATGCCCACAAAAAATTGTATAGCTCTACATATTTACAGATGCAAGTACCCTACATACTTATAGTATATGGCGTGAGCATATATTTGTATGATGGGCACACTTTTAAACGGAAATTGTCAAGAAAAAGGTCAAAGTACCTTTTTGCACAACTTCACTTCATTTGCATTGTGTTCATATAATTTGTATGTGCAAATATAGATTTGAATTATATATCTACTATATATATATTTGGACTTGTTTATATAAAAACGTTTATGTGTATATGTGTATTTGAGCACTTTGTTAACATTTTAATATTGTAAGATTGTCCTGTAAGTTTTTCTTTTTTTAATTTTTTGAAAATGCTTGATTAGACCTTTTTTTTTGGAAATTTGTTTATAAATTCTTTATCTAAGATTTATGTTGTAAACTTAAAGTTATACATAAAAGTTTGCTCACTCGTTTGCTCATAGTAAAATTTTATCTATTTTATTTGATTATTTAAAAAGTAACTGAGTGAGAAGTGCTTGATCGAATGTTTGACCTCGATTAAAATAGCTAAAAATTTAATCGAAATCTTTTTTCAGTTATTAGCTATTATCATTACTTTATTGAGTATAATTTTACTCTATTTGCAATATTTTTGAAAAGTTTCTCTTAAAATAAAATTATTCACAAGACCATTTTTTTCATAATGGCACTGTTTCACTCAAACACATACTCAAACAAAATATTTATCATATGTACCTACTATGGAAAAGTTTTGTAATATTTTGTTTATTACTGTTTCATATCATTCCAATTAAAATTGATTAAAGCTTTATTATATTTACATAAAATTTAGTTTTTTATTATAAATATTTGCATTTTGCTCCTCTTTACTTGGAATTGTTAAAGTTCATTAATTAACCCATTATTACCATGTCAAATGTTCAACGGAAACCTTTTTTAGTTTTGCCCATTCCTTTCAAATTTTATTTAGGTTGTACATAATTATTTCCGGTCTTTGTAGTATGAATATTGTAGACGCAAACATATTTATACACAGATGCTATTTGATTAAAAACCCATTTTTCTAACAAAGAACTCATACAAATTACATTAAAACTCAGCTTAGCCCATTCGTGAAATAGTTGATTGAAAATGTAGCAATCATATACCAAAAAGTGAATACATCGCTAGCGAGCATACACTTGGACCAATCTTCCTTGCATACTACATATATTTCCGGTCTTTGTAGTGTGAATATTGTATACACAAACAACATAAATACCCATTTTTCTAACAAATCACACATACAAATTACATTTGCATTAACCTTAACCCATTTGTGTATTAGTTGAGTGAAAATAAAGCGATCATTTTTGACAGTAGAGGTCGGAATTTAGTGTTTGGCGTCCTTGTTGGACCTTCGCGACCATTTGGTTTGCCCATTGTTTTAGATGAAATATTTTCAAGCAATATTATCTAATGTAATGCATTTCTCATTCCCAGTTACGATCAGTTTAAAAAATATGTCGATTACGTTCCGTTTGGCAAAGACTTCAGAGATTGAAATTCGATTCGTAATATTTTTGGGTCAATTCACGAACACAATCCTAAATTTGTTTGATCAATACTTTACGAAACATACACTACAAATATCACTATTGACATTTAGCGAAAGGTAATGGATTTTCATTCATTTTTTCCTATAATGTTAAAGACCAAGCATGTTTTCGGCAAGGAAAAGCATTTAGCCTGTTGATCGCATTATTTGCCAGATAAATAAAGGGTGAAAATTTTTATCAAAATCGAATAGGTGAAGCTGGTATTCACTTCAAACCTACTTCCCTGTTTCAAAAGAGTTTCTAATTCTCTATAAAAAATATTTAAACTCAAATTAAAATTCCGAATATTTAGTATAATTTTTCATTTATGCATTCTGAACACAAATTTAACTTTTAGTAATGATTCGAGCATAACACTTTGTGGCAGGAGCAATTACCATACATAGGGTTAATGGATTAATGAACAACGTATGTGTTTCTTGCGGCCACTAAAACTACCAAAAAATAGGGAAAGTGCCCAATAGAATAGCCAAACCGTATCCCATACAAACAAAATATTTCATACACCATAAATTGGAATTACCGCCAACAAAAATATGGAAATATTCTATGGAATATCATATGGTCAATACTAAATGACCACAGAAAATTTAAAAACTAATCAAACTATTCACAAAGTGAAGAATATAAAAAAATTGAATGAGTGTGCATGGTCCTCATATTTGATATAGCACATTTATTAAGGAATGCATGTATAAAATAATAATGTTATATACAAATATGTTGTGTCAGTTGAACATTTAGGAACATATACATGATTGCATCATATACAACTATGTAGATTTAGTAAAAGTAAACCGATTGTAAAAAATTATCTGCATACCATTATGTATTATTATATTTCTGACACCAGAATGGCTTTTAAAATAAAATATTTAAACAAAGTGATTTAAAATGCTGTTGAATTCCATACATACTACATATGCACATACTATGGGTAATAGAAGAGTTTTAAAATAATTAAAATTGTGTCATTACAAATTTAATTAAAAACCTTTGCGTACGCAACAGCAACATAAACTCAAAGAAAATATACATACATGCATATGAATGGATATATAAAAGCTACAACTACAACTGCACGTACATCGGTATATGTATTTATATGTACAATACATACACACAACTTTACATACATACGCCCTAGGACCGGTTCTTATCATTTCTCCAACAATTTGAGTCTGATGTAAAATACGTTATCCTTCAACATCTTTACCTCTCGCATGAGTCAACAACAAAATATACTGAAAATATGTAGTCATACTGAAATTCATTTATTGCACTTGCGGCTTATGTATGTATGTATGTATGTATTGTACAAGTGTGCGTGTGTGTGTGTGATGTTTACAACTTTTATTGTCGCATCTACAACCATGGTCGTACATACAACAAATGATGATAGCGTTTAATTGTTTTCCAACATAAGCGAAAACCTACTGATAAAACCACAAAATCTCCTGTCATTCATACGCCTTTTACGTATGTGTATCATATGTGCAAATGTGAATACTCGTACATATGCATACAGTATCTACCTTTATCAACCAGAATAGCATAGTGTTTAATACAATACAATTTTTGAATAAAGCTTAATTCGTTTGGATTTACGTTGTAATGCCTTTCAGTTTTATATTTATGTATGAAATTACCGCCGTTCATTTTGTATTTAATGAACTCTGAATACTTATAAGCTTTGCTTATCGCCCATCTTATCTGTTTAATATCACATATGTATCTCGACTGTGTACGTAGACTCCGTTGTTGCCTACATTCATAAAAGCTTTTGAGGAAAGCTTACTCCTGAGCGCTATTAAAATGACTACAAATAATTCCCCTATTCAGCTGTTTCACGTACATATTTAAAAGTCATTTGTCATAAGTGTGACCATATATATGTATTAGTATGAGATATTTTGGTATAAGACTTTGGCGTGTAGTTATCGTTAAAGTTAAGATCATCAGATAAGATCAGATTTTATATGGGAAATATGTCAAACAAGTCGATTCTAATTTTGAGGTTATCTTAACATGGACTATAACTACCGGCCTTTGTCATTAAGTTTAACATAAAGTTTAATGTTATAATTGGCTTTTTGACAGATTTTTATATGGGAAATATGTCAAACAAGTCGATTCTAATTTTGAGGTGATCTTAACTTCGACTATAACTACCGGTATTTGCAATTAAGTTTCACATATTCCGGTTCGAAATCGCTTTATCGAAATTATTTTATTGACAAATTTTACCAGTTGATCTAAAATATATCATCAATTTTTGGTAATTCCGTGGCATAATTGCAACATTGTTTAAAGTAAATAACACGTGCCCACCATAAAAAATGAAGATGTTCGACTTACCTTAAAAAACCTATAAAAATAGCACAAATACGATGTGTTTTGATTTTAGAAAGAAGCCAGAGATTGTTCGGATATCACCGGAAGTTCGAAAATCGGACATCATCATTTTTTTTCGTGTGGCTGTAAAGTTGCTATCACTCAGCGGATAGTGCATAAGTCGCTCGGATAATTTTTTCATTCGGTAATCAAAAACATTTGTTTCCAACTCGTACCCACTTCATGACAACCAGTTGGAAAGACTTCATAGGGAAGACGTCTGTAATAAACCTCAAGCAAAGTGATGCCTCAAGATTGTTACCGATTGTTTTCGGTTACAATATTATTTAAAAATATTATTTTTAAATAATATTGTATAATGAATCTGGTCACTCTGTCTGCGCTCAATTAAAGCTCTTCTCAACATGTACCATAGTGAATTCGCCGCACATATTGTTACCCCTATCAACAAAATATTCTGGATTTTCTACACTTGTAGCGCTTTTCCATGGTTCCCGGAGTGGCTGTCAATCTGCTCTCGTACTCGCGTCCGCACACACAGACGTGCTCGTGAAAGAACATGTGAATATTATCCATATACGCATTTGAGACCACTTTTTGCATTTGGCATGCATCAAGTGAAAAACAGTTTTTCCCGGGAACTCGTGGCGTGTTGAACATACAATTCAATTGTAATTGTGAACGCACTGATTTCAAAGAAAATTCACAAGAACATCTAACACATATAAAGATATATATAAATACCTACATTTATATGTATTAACGTTAATTTAAATTAAATTAAAATGTTCTAAAAAAAAAATTATTTTCACGTAGAAGTGTAATAATTCGTTTTAATCTGAATGGATATATTTTAAAAATTTAAATGTGCGTGTAAATTAAAAAGGAGCTTTCATCAAAAAAAAAAAAGATCATAAAACGTGTGACGGTAATACTATAATTGGGAAACTATACCTACATATATTGTAAATAAGGTTGTTTAAGCAAACAATAACAGTCAGTATATACGACCTCTTTCATTAGTACATACATACATAATTGTATTTATAACGAAGGCAAATTTATTAATTTTAAAAATGCATAGGCAAATTTTTAAATCATACTAAGTACATATTATCGTACCTTACAAGTAAATATTTATTTTTACCAAATTGAACATGATTAAAATTCAAATGTATTAAAACGTTGCATACAATATCTCTCCCTTTGTTTGTCACCCTTTCTCTCTCGTTCTTTATCCATTAGGTAGGCGCATACATATTTATGCGCCTACCTTTGTGTTGATGCTGCCTTATTGAAATGGCCGTCAAAATAAAATTTTCGATTTTATGGCGCGCACTTCTAATTATATCCCTAATATTGGTTGCATATTTTGCGGCGATAAAATGGCAAGTTATTATAATATATATACATACATACCATACATATACTCCTACACACACACACACACACAAAGCCATGCTTATAATAATATTTCATTGAAAAATTGAGTTGCGCGTGATTTCCCTAGGTAATGTGTACAAGAGTCTATATAATATAAGTTACATTGATGCTATATCATTCTCTACTTAAGTATGTAGTTATGAATGAATATAGTTAGCGTAACGCATAATCGAAATTGTAAATATTTACGTTTAAGTGCGTACTTACATTTTGGATAGCATTCATAACTTCGTATACGAGAAAATATGTTTACATTCAATTGTGAAATCACTTAAATCTTTTAGTAAATATATATCAACAATTTCTGTTCATTATTGCAAGATTTTAAAATGTTCAATTTTTGTCCAAGTTGAAATCATGAATTATCAGCGATGAAAAAATAGGAAATAGGATTACTTCCTTTGGATATTCTTTGGGACACATTAAAATTATTGAACATATCAACGATTTTTTAAAATCGTAAAAGAATTGGTTAATAATTTTTTTATATTTTAAAAATTTGGGGCAATAATAGCCTTAACCATAGGATGTTTCACATATAAAAAAAATACATCGGAGCTTACAAATGCTGAGTAAAATACAAAAATCTAAAAATGTTTCTAACGCAAATTGCCAAATATGCCAAATTTACAGAAATTTTTTAATTCGTTTATAGGTGGCATAGAAGTTCCATACGACCTTAATCTATCATATCTTTCAATATTATTGGGTATATCAAATTTGGGCGCGATCAATTCGCCTGTTGACAAACAATTGACAATTGTGAGCGTAATCGTAGAACTCTTTCAAAAACAAACAGTTTTGTTGATATATCATCTCTTCATTGAACAAGCGTTAACTACGCTGAGTTTCATTAATTTCGCCAATTTCATTGATATTTCGATCTTAACTCAAGGTCATAAAAATTTTCTTTAATTTAAATATGCCCCTCTTAAAGCTTAAAATCACCGCAAAAATTGTCGAACCAGGTTTTTCAATACAGTACTTACGCAAGATATAGAAAAAGTAATGGTGCCGTAGCTCAGTGGTCAGTACATTAACCTTCTGATCTGCAGGTCGTGGATTTTACCCCGGGATGAAACACATCTTTAATAACGTAATATTTTACTTTCGAACGATACCCACCTGTCGGCAACAATTCTTCCGACAGTAGCAATTTGTCATGAAAAAACTTTTAAAAGACCTCTGTGACAAAGCTCATTAAAAATGATATCACAAGAGTTCGACCGTTCGAAACCAGCTAGTATAAGTAGGTCCTGTAAGTAGATATTGTCCAAAATTTCACACTCACAACAATACTTGAAGAGAAGCTAGGCCAAAGAACCCATCGGGGCGTATAAGTATCACATATTAAATTTTTCTAAGTGAATATCACAATTTTTGTTGAATTTGTTGACATCTGATCTAGGCGTTTCGTAAAGCTAAACATTTTAAAATAAACAAAATAGATTTCCATGGAATCAAATACAATTTTGATTGTACAGCAAAGTCGATAAAGTCTTTAATATATCCTTTATATACCCTTTGATTATATTTATATGGTAAATTTACATGGCATACGTCCTCTGCCGAAATAAACATTACAATTATTCGATTAACAAAGCAAATGTCTAAAATGCCTTTATCTAAACTATTACTTTTAGCAATTTTTATTTGTTTTACAAACTCGATACGTAAAGTATATTATTTTCATTATATTGTTTGCTAAAAAATTGTCGTAAAATGAATATTTTTCGTATCACAAAATATGAGCTTTTCAAATAAAATAAAAAATAATAATGCTTTGGTATCACATGTCATCAAAATCGGAAAAATAAATCTTCAGAATCTTTCAAACTTGATTAATGGCAAATATCGTATATGGAATCTACATGAAATACGACTGCTTCAACTTTGTTCAACTTTTAATCCACTTTCTACTGCTTTTAATCAGCATTAATCATATTTACTCCTAAAAGTATTATTTTTTTTTTCTCTCTCTAACAAGGAATGTAACTTTATCATGTGACTTTCGAAAGAATGACTTATTAATTTGTTCGTTCATCTGGCAAACTTACCAAGGGAAATATATATATTTTCGTATAGTGATTTTTGTGAAATTTAAGTAACTACATATAACAAAATTGTGTTATCATTTTAATGGAACATTATTCTAATACTTATAGTTCAGTAAATTACTTTTAATAATTACGCCCTTTTAAGTAGATTTGCTGAGAACTTGCTGTGAATTCCACTTTTTTTGCCATTTTAGAGGAATTTAAAATTTATAGAATTTCACTTTAAACATTCGTCGTGTAGTAAATAGAATTGCGATTAATACTGCTTATGTTGAAGGACTAAAATGTCAATGATCCCGTGTCTTAGCGAGAAAGAATTAATACCACTGCAATTAAAATTTGATAAAAAATGAGTTAAAATTTATAAAGCTGACCTAAACGTTCATTTCTATTACCATAAATTCGCATTGTTTTCGCAAATTTAATTAACCATTTATTTAAAAACGATTTACATTTTTGCAAATGCAAACAATTTGAAAGGTCAAATCACTCAAGATGATTTGCCATTTTGCTGAGTTTGTTGAAATTGAAGCATTTAAATTATTATAATATAAGTATTCGATGAGAAGGCGTATCGAATATTCAAGTATATATAAGAATAATACGTATTCTTCATGCCTACTCCAACTATTTAACTACTAGACGTTAGCACTTGTACGAATAATATATTTACAAGAATCATTGCCACTGTCACTGGCATTGTAATCCTCATAAATAATCCCATCATCACCTATCATAATTAATTCAATAAATTTTCCAGATAAAGTATATAAATTGTGAAGATGCGTCGTCTTTTAGCACATTTCTAAAACGTGATTTATTGATTCCAATTACTATACTGTGGTATCAGCATCATGTGCCCGTCATTGTTTTAGTTTTCCTTACTTATTCTTTTTTTTTTTTTTTTTGTTATTCTTCATTCATCGTTATCTACATACATATACATACGAGTAAGTACTAATATTGGTTATCAATAAATGATTATCACGAAAAATCGCCATACGTGCGATAAATCCAAAGATAATATGATTTACTGAAAGCATGTATAGTATATAAAATTGAATTGATAAAAGGATAAAAGCTCAGAATTTAGTAGAATTCGTTCATTGTATAAAATAATACAATATTTGAAAGCATACAATCAAGAAAATGCTATTGGCTTCATTCGTTTTCAAATGTTCACTTAATATTATGCTTATACGTAGGGTAAGTTCGACAGTAGTGGTACACATTTTTTCTCATTCTACAGGACAGTTTTATAGGACTTATTTAGAAATGCATATTTTCGATAATTCCCAATATTGATGTCCACGAAAGCTAATTACTTAAATTTTAGTTGTCAAAGTTTGTAGGAATTACACACATTTTGGGATTGTTTTTCCAAAACTTTGAAAAGTTCTGCATAATTGTCAAAATACAAAATAAATAAATGGGCAATTATATTTGAAATGGAAAAGACTTTCAAAAAAACTCTGCGAAAAGCTGAAAAAGGGCTGCGCCATTAAACCAACTGATGAATCAAAATTCTGATTAATCTAATAATTTCCGTTATGATTAATCGAAACAATTTTTCAATTTTACCATTTCTTTGTTTTTGAAAGAGTCATAGCTTTGAAAAGTACCCTAAGTATTTTGCATTGGACAAATTTAAGAAATATTCGAATAATTTTGTTCTGATTAATCAAAAATAATAATCTAAACTTTTTATTAATCAAAATAATGACTATTTGAATTATTTGGATTTTGATTAGTCAAAAATTCTGATTAATCGAATAATTAAAATTTTTTATTAATCAAAATATTGATTATTCAAATAATTTGCATATTGGTGAATTAAAATTTCAATTAATCGAATGATTGATTAAACAGATTGTTCGACTGAACACATAATCATACTGCCATAGTCAAAAGAGATTTCGAAGAGCTAACATTAATAGGTTATTTGTAGTTTTTTTTTTCAATGCTTTACAACCGATCCTCTTCAAATTTATTCAATTTGAAAAATCTGCGCCAGTCATTTTTATTTTCGCTCACTGACACCAGTTAGGAATTCCAAGAGCTAATAAGCTCTTCAGTACTTGGTTCTTTCACCGGCATCATTACTGATATGAAAGTCGGTTCCAAAATATACAAACAGTTATCAATAGTGGTGAGTAGTAGGTACTTCATCTTGTCTTCAATCACCGTGAGGTCCATTCGACGCGGTTCTCTTTCCAATTCAAGGAATGTTGCATTGATTTCTCGCGGCAATGCAAGTGATAGAATTTTCTTATCTCACCCTTCCACAACAATGTCATTTTACTAAATTGCGATAAATAAAACCAGTAAATTTGGATCCATCTTCCAATGATCAGTTTCGAATTGAAATAATGGCGTTTTGACGTCAATAACAAAATTTCTTAGAACATTAGTGATTTGCAAAATTTTCACGAGATGCATTAGTTTGGTAACGACGACAAATCCTAGAAAGTTAAACTTCGAATCCTTTTTGCTGAAGATTAATTTGTCAACAAATTATATAAAATGTGTGACACAAGAAGCTGGGCAAATTCCTCTCTCTCTCTCTTCCTCTTTCTCTCACTCTCTCTCTCTCTATCTCTCTACTTTCTCTTTTAGTTATTTTCAAGTTAAGTACAAACTTGTGTAACCGCTGCAAATACTCAATCCATAAAACGTGTACGCCTGTTTATCATCCTTAAGCTTAACGCACGACTTCTTTCACAAATCTTTTTCGAACAAAATGCATTGACGCAATCACGTTTCATACATGAATCATTGACTAAGACCCACTCAATTGAAAATAAGTATATAAGTTAAATTAAAAATAATGATAACAATCGTTTGTATGTACTATACATATTATAAATCCCATTAATACGTTGTACTCCAAGGCATGAACGTCATTGCAAAACATTTAATTCATCAATACGACCACTGCAGAGGCATACAATAACAAACAAGAAGCATAATAGAGGGAGGAAAAGCAATGCTTTTTGATTTCCTTTCCTTTTTTTCAATTCGATTGATTTAAAACTATTCATTTTTAATTTAACTCTGAACAATACAGAACATTGTACAATCTACAACCAACAATTCCTCGTTTGATACTTTCATCTCCTTCGTCATGTTACTTTTGACTTATTACATTACAGCTTCAAAAGTCGTAACTCTTGCTTAATTCATCTTGTGTACTTGCAAGGATTCGTACACGTTTCACTAATAATAAATCAAATTGGTTGCATTTCTATTGATTCTTACCACACAGAAGAGCAGAAAACGTTTACTTATTTAAGCTGATTGACAAAAGTTCTATGCTATATACTCCCATTAAAGTGAAAGCTTCTTGAAGAAATAAAACATTTTTAGATTAACTATAGCAACCAATTTTGTATACACGTTTGAAGTTCACCTATGCATCAATTTCAAGAACATTTAAGGAAACTCATTAAGGATCAAACTAGCAACATAAGTATTTCATGTTAGCGTTTACCTGCTCCTGTCTAAGATACATTTACCATATCAATGCCATTAAAAATGTATTATTTGTATTACTGTTTTTATTGTTAGGCTCCGCTCATTACGCTAATCTGACCACTGGGAAAAATTTAGATATAGGTGATATAGAATTTCATAGAAGCCCAGTAATGCATATCGGGTGATTCTCGTCGATTTCAGTTAAAATAATATCAAAAAAATATATAAAAAGGATTGAAAAAGACCTCCGTCGAATTTGTCGAATCTGAGGCCTGTCAGAAATCTTGTGATAAATTTCGGAATACTCTAAAATTATTGGCTACACCTTCGGCTTTCTAGAAATGGACATTATCCTAGGTTACATGAATTAAATTCAAACAAAGTTTCCAATAATATCGACAATTTAGTGGCACTTCTGAAAGTAAATTTATAGAAGTGACATTGTTGCAAAAAGTGTTGTAATAATGTCGAAATTTAATTGTATGTCGAATCAATTAATGTCGAATTTTTTTTTCAATATTGCTAAAGTTTTTGCAATTTCGACTTGTATATACAAGTATGTAAACAAAGAAGAATGAGGCAAAAGAGTAAACAATGCATGGTTCAATGCACACAAAGGAATTTAAAGATCTTGTCCCTTGGGCCAAACATTTTTGCAACAATGTCGAAAGAAAAATTTTTAATTTACATTTGCGACGGTATTGCAAAAATGATTGCAATAAGGTTGAAATAAAATTGCAAAACTAACCTTAAAACTAGTTAGGCAGAAAAATAAAAAAAATAAAATTGTATCTCTCTTCCCAGAAGAACCTCTGAGAAGGATACACTGAATCAATGTTCAAACCATTGTACCACGAGAATCATGAAATTATTACTCCAATTGGATCACCCAATATATGTAAAAGGCCAATATCAGTTGTACAGAATGTTCATTCCAATTGAAATTCCAACGGACTTAATTAGCGAAACACTAAATTCATTAGAAGACACACTTAAATCCGACATACTGTGCATACAAGTAATCACCAATGTCGCCTTCCTGTCCGATGGGCGAATGTGATTGATAAAGTGTGAGAGATAGGATAGAACGATTGGGATTGTTATATGCATATTCAACATTATCATTAAATTAGTATGAGTCAAGCAAGTACCTATTGCATAAATTCCAATTTACGGGCAGGCAAGTCGCCAACTGCTCTCTATATACCCAGTAGGAAATGAAGCGCATCAATAGGGCTTCTGAAGTGCATCGCTCTCCATTCTAATATCAATGAATTTAACATTGGCATGTCATTGCCAGGAAGCGCTTCCTTCTCGCTTACCTCAATGCGCTCTGGATGCGCTTCCTTTAGTGCGAGTTGGATTACAATTACGGTGTTTCTCTTTCTCTCTCTATCATAAGTATAAGCAATAAATTGTACTCTAATTGGTTGCCGAACATTTTGAACAAAACAGGCAAGAGCACAACCTTACCGAATGAATGTTCAGCACCACCTGAATGCTCTCTCCATTCCAGCGTACTATTTTTTCGAAATTGAATGTTAATTCTAAGTCAACTTCGTAATCACTGATTTGAAGTGTTGCCTAACGCCTACTCAAAGCGCACCAAAGAAGCGCATCAAAATCAGCTCTTTAGATAGGAAAGAGAAGCACTTCCTATTCATATATTCTATGATGCGTATCAAAATTTACGACTGGGTATGTACTTGAAGAGGCCCTCTTGTACTCGTATATGTATGCCTGTTTGTGTTTTTGTATTCTTGATAAACATGGTTGCACTGATAATTATAACGAAAATTACCATTTTGTGTTAGATATCGTATTCCATACTTCTCTGTGCGTAGAAAAATATATGTAAAGTGTATGTGTGTGTGTGAACATTTTCATTTGTTGCTGACGCTTTTACTACTGCTACTGGTTACTGTCTTTCACATTATTATGGGTGATTGTTGTTGTTTTTAGAAGTTTATTTATTATTATTTTTTTTTTATCGAAATCCAGCATATCGGTGCTCTGAATGACAATTGCTATATTTAATTATTATTTGCCTTTTGGGAGGCCATAACTGATAGTGAACACCATTGGTAAGCTTTTATTGTATATAGATATATAAAAAGAAGTATTTATTTAAGTGCCTTGATGGGGTTTGTGTTCATGTTTCATATAAATTCATTCACGCGAATATAAGTACATATTCACACGTTTCAATGATGCCAATCCCGAATTCCTGTCATTTTATTTACGTGGCAAAATCCAAAATCAAATCAATATTTATATCATCATCATCAGGTAGTCATTATAGCTCGAGGTGAACTTTAGCTTTAGTCAGCCTCGGACGTCCTCTGGCTTTTGATGTTAAAGTGTTGTATTCGGGAATGAATTTTTGGGAGCGCCCATCTTCCATCCTCCTAATATGTCCAAGCCATCGTAGCCTTTGTGATTTAACCAATTTTACGACATCTTCTACTTTGCACAATTCCAGCAATTCGTCATTGTACCGTATTCAGTAAGAGCCATCTTCATTGCGTATTGGCCCAAATATTTCTCGGAACACTTTTCTCTCGAAAACCTTTAAGCTCCTTTCGTCTTTAGATATCAAGGTCCAGTTTTCGCGGCCATACGATAGTACTGGCCGAATTACTATTTGATATAGCCGCAATTTTAGTTACCTCGAGAGTAGCTTAGATTTAAACAGTTTTATGTGGGCGAAGTATGGTTTGTTTGCAGCCACAATTCTTTCCTGTATTGTATCATAGCAGCTGTTATCATTATTTATCAGGAAGCCCAGGTATTTGAAACAGGATACTCCTTCAAACAGATACGGGCCGACTGCAAAGTTTTCAGGTCGCCTTTTCTCTTCGTTGTGCTAGATTTTTAAATACTTCATTTTACTTTCGTTTATTCTGAGTCCTACTGCTTTTGCTTGTTTTTCTATGCCAAGAAAAATTTCGGCGAGATAATGCTTATTCCGTGCCATGATGCCAATATCATCAGCATAAGTGATAGTAAGCCCTGAGCGGCTGAAGAGGTTACCGGTTTTATCTTTTGATTTGATTGAGAAGTGCAGAAGTAAATTAAACATAGATGTACAGAGCTTGTTTAAAATCACTAAACAGTATATGAACATTTTTGTTGCACTTATAGCATTTTTCGAGATTTTGGTTGAGCATGAAAATTTGGTGAAAATGGGTGCCGTAGCTCAGTGGTTAGTGTGTTGGCCTTCTGATCTGTAGGCCGTGGGTTTAATCCTCCGCTGAAGCATAACAAATTTAATATCGAAAGAATTTTTCTTTCGAATGATACCCACCTGTCTGCAAGCAATTGGCAATTCTTCCGACAGTAACAATATGCCATGGAAAAGCTTCTAAAAGAACTCCGTGACAAAGCTCAGAAAAAGTGATGTCGCAGAAGTTCTGCCATTCGGAACCAGCTAAAATAAGTAGGTCCCTTCTAATACTGTCAAAAATTTAACACGAACAACGGTAATGGAAGAGAAGCTGGGCCAAAGAGCCCTTCGAGGATTTAAGTGCCATATTTTTATTTATTTATTTATGAAAATTTGGTCGGTAGTAGATCGACTTGGACGAAAACCACCTTGGTATTCTCCGAGAATATTTTCCGCTGCCGCAATTTATATGTAGTAGTTATATACTTCGCATATTATGAATAGTTCCTGAGAATGTGAATAAGCAATAGTATGTGGAGCCCAACTTATTGGTAATTGGTAATTGATTTGTTAGAAATATAATATTTTGAAGCAAAGACCTGCATTACAGGGAACACATCATTTAATTGGAAATTAAAAAGGCATTACTCCATTGGACGGACATTAACTCACTTTCAGGCCTGTTTACATAGAATGTGTTTCTATTTTTCAGTCTTTTGAAGGACTTATGAGATATCTTTAGATTTTTAAATAAAGCTTAATTATCAATATTTTATAATTGTTTCAAGTAGAAGATTGCTTATGAAAACTTTAAAATTTTCGGAATCACAAAGTACGTTTGAAATTCGGCATCCCCAATATGTATATATGAAAGAATATGTGTGTGTGTGTGTGTGTTTATGTGTATGTGTCCATATGTATGTATGTTTTCATTAGCATTTTTACCACATTAAACAATACGAGTACGACGTTTGTACATGTTTTTCTGTTTACGGCCTTAGGCAATTTATGTTTCGATTTCTCAATGTCTGTTGAAAAGCACAATTGCCGTTTGTTGTTGTTGTTTTGCATTTTATTTGTACCGTTTTTGCGATTATTGGAAAAAATAGAGCAACGAAAACTTTGAGATAAAAAACCAAACACACAATAAACGAATACTTTGTGTTGTTTTAGTGTATGTATGAGTGTGTATATGTGTGAATATATGTTTATGTGTGTATGGAAAAGTTCCATGCCAATACCAATTGCCGCATCTTCACTATAAATTATATAAATACATTATCACAAGTTGAATTTTCGCTAGGAGAACAAGTAGGTAATATGAAATTGTAAACTAAAAGTAGGTAAGTACACTTATTTTATTATTTTACGACTTTTTATTCATTTGTTCATTAACAAGTATGAGTATGATAAATGCTAAAACTGTAGGACTTTTCCCAAAGGATCTTTATCCATATTTTTTTTTTTCTCTCTGTTTTCTCTAATCATTATTATCATTGTAAATGATAAATCGTACTATATAGCGCCTCAAGGTTAAATATCGAAATAAGGTTCATTTTATTTTTTTTTTCTATTTCTTACTACATGTTAATTCCCTTTAGATTTGACAATAAACCTTATTATCATCAATATACATACAGTAGTTGGCAAGAAACTTACGGTAGTAAAATGAAGCTCTCATGAAAATTCAACTTAAATAAAAAACAGCACAAATACTATAAACCAATTTGGGTATGCATGAGTATAGGTACACACACACATTATATTTTTAAATAAATAATTCCAAATAGCAATTGACATAAATATAAAAATGTCGCAAACAAGTAAAGAACATATTACAAATTGTAAAAATCCTATGAAATTCAAGGTCATATTACCACTAAATTATAGATGTAACACATTCAAAAAAAAAAAAAAAACATTCACGATAATATACTTATGTATACAGTGGCTCACAGCTTATTTCGCACAGTGTATATATTTTTATGTACATGGCTGTAACATCGAAACTAAAAAACTTATCGATAAGTTTTGAATGTAGATGTCTGTGTATGTGTTTAGTAAACCTAATAAGAAAACGGGGAACCCCAAAAATTTTTCTTTTTGTTATGCAAGAGAGAAAAACTATTGATCAGCTGATTTTCAGCTCACATCTTATTTCGTACACAAACTTCAATGTAGGTAAGTTTCATTCTGCCGCGCAGTTACAAAGTTTTTTTGAATTGTATGAGTTTTTGGACCTTTTTAACTATTATAACAATTTTTATTATTATTATTTTAAATAGTTAAAGTGCTGTAAATTAAACATTTAGCTTTATGGGTCATCGTACAACGATGGAACAGCGTAAACTGGTAATTAACCATTTTAGGAAAGGTCAGAGTGTGCAAAAAATTGCTGAAATGACAAATTTAAGTGCCTCAACTGTCCAATACATCATTCAACGCTTCGTTCGCGAAAATCGGTTGGAGAACAAGGGCAGAGAAGCACCTAATAAGATTTTCAACGCATCAGTCGAGCGTTATATTGTACGAAAAATTAAGAAAAATCCAAAGTTATCCGCTCCGAAGTTGGCTGCAGAGGTTCAGCGTGAAATAGGAAAATCATCCAGTGCTGAAACTGTCCGACGTGTGCTGCGCAATCATGACTTGAACGGTCGAGTAGCCCGAAAGAAACCATTCATTTCGAAAATGAATATACAACGCCGACTTGACTTCGCCAAAGAGCATATTATTAATACTCCTGCGTTCTGGAATACCGTTATTTTCGCGGATGAGTCTAAGTTTAATATTTTTGGCTCGGACGGAATGTCATATGTTTGGCGTAAAGCTAATACCGAGCTAAACAAGGAGAACCTTAAGCCCACAGTGAAGCATGGTGGCGGTAGCGTGATGGTTTGGGCCTGTATGTCAGCAGCCGGAGTAGGTGAATTGGTTTTTATTGAGGGAACAATGGACAAAATGAAGTACCTCGAGATTCTGAAAAACAATTTACTTCAAAGTGCAGACAAACTGGGTTTGCGGGAAGAATTTCGGTATTACCAAGATAATGACCCAAAACATAAATCTGGGATTGTGCAATCTTGGCTTATTTGAACTGCTCACACTTGATGTCTCCACCACCACAGTCACCTGACATGAATGTGATTGAAAATCTTTAGTCTATTTTGGACAATAAAATAAGAACACACAAGATTTCTAATAAGCAAGACCTAAAGAAGGTACTGATGGAGGAATGGAAAAAAATCACACCAGACATCACTCAAAAATTGGTGGATTCAATGCCAAGTAGACTCCAGGCTGTCATTAACGCTAAGGGATGTCATACTAAATATTAAAATCAACTTACTTTGTTTTTAGTTTGAACTTAAAGAGACTGTACGAAATAAGCTGTGACATGAATTTTCCTATTTTTTTCTTATTTTATTTTTTTATAGTGTCAAACACTAAAATTTTGAAAAAGTAAATTTTGGAAAATAAAAAACAAACCTTCCTTTCAAAAATGGCATTTATATTTTGTTCAAATTTTTGCTATATTAGGAATTACGACTGCAGCAATTTTTAAACTGTCACTGTACGAAATAAGCTGGGAGCCACTGTATGTAGAAAGCAAATATACTTTTACCAAATTTGCTGTACAATATGAAAGACAGTAATTGAATTGTCCTACTTATAAGAAGCAAATCATGCGATTACTCATATATTTATGTTCCATTTTGTGCTTCCGACAGTAAACATAAATAAAACACACTTCTGTTTAGGATTTCAATCAAATTTTTACTTGAATACAACATCATTCAAATATCCTCCACGGGACCTCTTACAACACTTGATCTTATATAGCACATATCGGACAATACCTCAGCCATAACTTTACTTAGTTTTGTTTTCAAAGCGTCAAGAATTTAAGGATTATCCGTGTGGTCCTCTCAATTCAATTCAACTGAGAGAAAAGACAATTATATTAAAATCTAAAAATATGTTTAAAAAAATTATCATGATGATAATTATTTTTTAAATATTTAAACGACTGGACGCTACACCAACAACAACAGCTTAAATTCTTGAAAGGGTTTGAGGTATCAATAACAGTATACTACATTTATAGTTTTCATATTTATTCGAGAACATTACAAAGAAGAGGTTTTCTAGCGTATTTTAACGGAATTTCACAGTTTATAGCGCAATAAAATCATTTCTTCGAGTCGGTATTATTATTATAGGAAAATGATGCACTGATGACCTTACCGATTGGTTGTGACCCTATTGAATCTGCATTGTTTTTATAGAAACTAAGAAATAATATTCAAAACCTTAACGCCAATTACCACCAATAACATGATTTCAATTACAAATTTCACCGGACTAATATAAGATACGAAATATTAAATCAGAAAGCACTTTTGTAGAGAAAAGTCGTAATGGTGTAGCGTAAAGCGAATCAAAATCCACGTCGCATTGTGCTATTGAAACGTTTATAAAATCGCTACAAATAACAGGCATTTTAAATAATATAGAGTAAAAATTTAAATAATATATTTTTTTTTTTATTTAAAAATTAATTTAACATTTTCATAAAAATTATATTTTGATCCGTCGAGACCGAAATGAAATAAAATGGTCTGGGTACTTTGTCTTTGATTTTTTTTACAATAATATAAATTAAACCTGGGTTAAGTGAGTAAATCACTTCATGTGGGTATTATAGTTTTTAAACAAAATCAAAGAAACAAACAAAAATTGAACAGAACTTAAATTTTTTCTTTTGGTTCTTTTTTTTGCCCAAAAATAAAAATTATATTTTGATCCGTTGAGGACGAAATGAAACCAAGGGGTCTAGGTATTTTGTCTTTGATTTTTTTTTTTACAATAATATAAATTAAACCTGGCTTAAGTGAGTGAGTAAATCACTATATGTGGGTATTATAATTTCTAAAAAAAATCAAAGAAACAAATAAAAATTGAACAATAATTAAAAACTCAAAATTACTTTCAATTTAAAAATAAAATAATAAAAATCAATATAATTTCAAATGTATTTCCTTTTACCTTAAATTTTTCGAAAAAAATTCTTGTATTCGGTTCCTAATTTTAAGTGAACATTTTTCTAAACGCACAACCACACATACTCATATTTGTAGCATACATATTGAATGTTAAATGAAAAAATAGATTAAAGAAAAATGTCCACAAACGTTAATACAATAGAGCTTAAATTTCGAAGTTATTTAACAAATGATTTATTATAAAATGACAGGATATAAAGAAGAAGAAACGGGATACACCAAAAAAGCAGAAAAAGAACATGAATTTAGCTTTAGTAGAATTCATTCACACACAAATGCACACCCATATAGTTGCTTTGCCTTCTTTCTCCTCATTGATATCGAATATTTAATTTTTTTTTGTGCCAAAACTAATGAACCATAAGCATGGTCTTCGCAATCCTTGGGGAGACAAAGCATAGCCGATAATGCGTATTTTCGTTTTTTTTTTTTGTTTTTGGCATTGAATCTTTTTATCCAATTTTTATTACACACAATATTATAGGTACTATTGAATACTATGTATTTATACTGCTACGATATCCATGTAATAGCAAATGTCCTATAAAATTTCATTACATTATTGATAGTACATCCATATATAACATAAATACATACAATAATTGAGCCCAAACCAATAATATGGCTTTGATAGAAGGAAAACAGCAACATGTTTTTATGTACATAAGTCAGTAAAATTCTGGCTAAACTACTTATAATACCATTTTTCTTTTTTATTACATGTATAGTACCATATACTATATGTAGATATATGGTATAGGCTTTAAATGGAAAAGGTCATAAATGAGAAGATTCGTATACATTTTCACACTCATACAATATACAATATATTTCACACATTTGCACATTTTCTCACTCATAGACGCATTCAAACATCAGAATACTACATGTAAATTGATTCACTTCTTTTGCTGAATTTTTTTTTTTTTCCTTTTACTTTTGTTCTTCTAATTTTACCCAAAGGCAATGGCACACTCTGAAAAGACAAACGTAACTGTTGAACAAATGAACAAACTAAAAGTGAGAAGGCGAAAAATATAAACTTATACACTTACTTTTTGGTGGAAACTTTTATCTATAACACCTTACCTCATACTTCATTTCGTCATTTAGAAAATGTTGCTAATCTGTCGTTTATTTTTGGCATCGCTGGCCTTTGCTTTTGAATGTGCTCTTAATGAGCTTTTCTAACACCCTAACAATAGCAACAAAAACAACAACAACAAATATAACGACAACCATATTCCCAAAAGCGTCACCTCACAATCATCACCTCAAACAAAGTTTACCTTCACCGCATCCGCCACATCCTGTTCCATGGTGTTTGGTTAGTTAGATGTCTGGCTGAATATCAGACTGCCTTGCCGTATGCCTTCTTATGGTATATGTACATAATTGTATATACTCGTATGCATATATACATATGTAAAGAACATTGGCCGTATTAAAAACAGTTTGAATGTACATATGGATTTTCGTTGTTTTTTAGATGTATGTATGGTTCAGAGATGCAAAATGCGATTTAAAATTTTTTTTACTTTGCATTTACATACTGCCGTATCAATGTTAATTTTATAGGAGAGCGATATCATTTACTAGGTCGTAGTAGCGTCTCTGGATGGTAGCTACATTAAATATATTAGTAAGTACGGCTTTAAAGTGTTCGTTTTAAAATGCTCTTAACTAAAATTGCGACGCATATGACAAATGTTATAGACTCCGAAAATTCGATGATTAATTTCTGTTGAACAATACTATACAGTAAGGAAGTATATTTAAAATTATTTGTATATTTAAAGTGATTTGATTATACTAACGCCTTTGATGCACACACCATGTATAGTGTAAATTTGTTCCCTTATAAGTAAAATTAACAATACCTACTTTTGCATGCCTGTTGTGGTTATATGTTTTTTTGAATATCTTCTCCCATGTATGTATATTGTGGTATGTTTTTATGGCTTTTTTTCAGCGATGAGACAGATTAAATGAGCCTTGTTATTAAACATACACATTTCAAATTCTTCCACAAAAAAAAAAAGAAAAAATGAGATGTAGGTAGGTGTGTAGGTAAAATATATCACTGTTAAGAATTTTAAATGATTTCATTTTATTTGGCTCAAACACATTAAACGTGCTTAAATGGAATTTCATATAAATCCAATGTATGTAAATATATTATTACATACATATATACGTATATTTACATATGTTAAGTTTGTATATGTATATGTATAAAATGTTGGAATATTTTTGAAAATTATCAGATCTGTGTATTCGTGCATACACATATATGCACGATTATGTACATATGTGGCCTAAATGATTAACATTATGCATTAATGGCAGTACACTTAGTTATTATATGGTAAACATACATGGTATACATACATGCTTTTAAAAGCACTGAAAAATTATATTACGAGTAAATACATACAAGTACCTATGTAGTATAGGTGCTTATTTGTAACTAAAAATGTATTTCATTTCATTCACAAATACATTTGACTAAATTTTATTCATTTCATTCAGCTGGAAATATTCAACTACACATACAAATAAAATGTATATACGTTAGAAACAATTTCTGGATGAAGAATAAAACAAAAAATGATGTGCTATCGAAGGAGGAGACAAACTTTCACACAAACTCGATACCTTTTGGTTTGCTGGGTGCATAAATATGTACATATTCATAACTTGTAAATATTTCACATTTTCTTCTAGTTGTTACTTAATTCTGAAAGTACTTTTTAGGTATTTTAAATACAGAACATGTATGTATTAAAATGGATTCACTTGTCGTCTCAAAGATCATTTAGATATGCCTGCCTGAGCATTAATGCTCCCTATTGCCTAGGACTAAAATTCAACAAATATATTTTTTACGTGAAATAATTTGGGGATTTTGATCACGAATCTGTAATTATAATAATAATAATTTTGCTACTTTTTTTCTTTATTTTATATCTAAATTGCAAATGCAGACTCATAAATAGAATAGAAGGCAAGGGCAAATATCTCAACATTTTTAGTACAATAATTGTAAGTAACAGTAATGATATTTTCTTAACGAATATAGCATCAATTTAGGTATAAATTACAACTCAAAGATAACTAAGTGCATTATAATGAGCCTTAATAATTTTTCGAACATGTCTTACAGTCCTGTAGTGTGTATCAAAAGCATTCAGTAAATTACACCATAAGGTTTTTAAACCATATGTACCGAGTTTCATCTTTATAACGTCATTTTGCATGCGAAAAATATAAAAATATTCATACGAAGGCAAAAGTTTGGAAGAGAGTTGCTTACCCCCATTCACGAACTCATCCACTTATTGATGCAAATAGTCTTATGAATCGAATTTCAGCTCGGTTGCTCTATGATTTCAACAGACAGATAATATAATAGTTTTTCTACCCATTTCGTAACCCCTTCTTATGGGTGATACAAAGGGGTCCACAAAACTCAAAGTATAGCCACATTTATAAATGTTTTTCTGTAAGTTCTACCGTGTTCTGAAAAATTGACTTGAGTTGTGGGATTTTGTTTAACTCTAATGAAAGCGCAGCATGTAAAAATTGAGTTAATGTTTACTTTTGAAAATATAACATTTATTATTTCAACAAGTAACTGACAATCAGTGGTAGTGAAATATTTCCATGAAAAATATTCAAATAAAACTTAAATGAAAATACAAATGAAACTCAAAGAAGTGCTCTCACACAAAACCATCCAACACACCAATGGTGGAAGAGATACTCCACCACCAATTAATGCCAATTCTATGCTTCCCTGATTTTCCATCTGACGCTCGAAAACATCTGAAATTGTTTTTGTGTAAAACTAGTGCCAGTGGAATTATGTCAGTTTACCACAATGTTGTAATTGATAAAGTTTCATTTACCATATATTACCATGCTACTGATTGATCTTTGGTTACCGTTCAGTTGGTGTTGTTGATTTATTGTAACCACGCAATTGAACAATTTAACATTTGAAATTGAGGTTAAAATGAAAAGTTTTTCCAAAAGCATAGACAAACTCATGAGCACATACCATACACACACACACACAGAAAGTACCAGCAGCAGTAACATCAGTATGGTGAACAAGTATAATTTGTATAGATAAAAATATGTATATACCTAATTGATTTAACCCAATAAAATTTGGAGAGTACACTTTCAACAAACAATTTGTTTTTTTGATAATTCGCCCATAACATTTTCATACAAATCACTCCTAATTATAATACCTCCTCAAAGTGCAATACTTTTAATCTAATTTAACCTAATAATTGCAGGTCAAATGTGTGGAATGTGCTGAAATCGTAATAACTATAAGGATTCTAAAATACGTTTGTATCGTATACAATATAAATAAATTTATTCAGGCAGCTTAATGTTATTTTGTGCGTTGTGTAAAGTTGTTTGACCTTTTTCTAATTTGAACACGTTCTACTTCTTTAGTTGCTGTCTTAAGTATTTGATAATTTCGTATTTTTAATTTCAAATGAACAGAATGCCGCATGAAGTGTTGGAAAAATCAACGAAATATTTTAATGAGTGGCTACGACCTCGCACATCTTTTTATAATAAACTCGCACATAAACAACCTCTAACAAAACCAAAAAGGTTCAAACAAACATACACCCACAAGCATTCACATTGATACTTTGGCACCCCGTACAATTTCGTTATTTATTTATGGGATTTTCACTTAACAGTAGCATATAATTATTTTCAAAAAGAAAAGGAATACGGGTTGCAAAATAAATGTTAAAGGAGGATGACAGTGAGCACAAATAGGTATATAATATTATTTTGGGGAAAAAGTATGGTGCAATTGTCTCAAGAGATACCTCTCAGCATGTTTGAGATGTGACACCCAGAATTGATCGAGCGTGTGATATTGTAGTTAATCCAGTTGAGCTACCAAATCGCGATATCTAAGGTTGGCTTATGTTGAGGGATGGGTCGCTTGCGCAGATACACTTAAACCAAATTAGGCGCATTGCTATGCTATGCTACAAGATTGGATATGAGAGGACACGCTGAGGGCAGACGGGCCGTTTGTGCTAAGTTTTGGACAGTATTAGTATTCATTCCAAATGGTTACTGCCGGAAGAATTGCCAATTGCTTGCTATACGGCTATCAAACCTCTTCTCGTATGATGTCTGCCGTAAATAGTTTTATATGAGCAATCATTGTTCTTTGTTGATGCCTATCATGTTGTTGATGATGGCCATCTTAGATTCAGTTTATGCCTCGTGTTAGATTCTCGCTAATCCGTCGCCATTTTCTTTTATCAATCTGTTGCTGTGCACATCTGTCGACAAGAATTTGCAAATTCTTTAAGCAATAACAATTTGTCATGTGAAAGCTTCTGAAAATGCTCTGTGACAAAGCTCAAAAGAATTTTTCTATCCCTTCCAATCCGGTAAATTTGTCTGCATTCTTCTGATATTGGATCAAAAATTTTTCCCAAACCCAAAGCACATATACATCCGTAGCATGATCGATAAATACCCGAATAAAATACCAGTATATTCTTGATTCTAGATGACAAAGGGTGTACGAAAAACATAGGCAATTTGAAAGCCACTTATTGTGGCCTTTCACCTTCGATGATTGCCATCGGATATGTTTAAATTAATTCAAATATAGTTGTATATATGTTTTGGATGTATAGCCCTCAAGATTACATGGATGAGATCTTAAACATAAGCATGAGATAAATTCAAATAGAATGAAATTCGTATTTGAATTGCTGCCACATCCACAAAATTGCACTGGTTTTACCGTCATAAACTGCTATTTTCTAAAGGCTTAACAAACTCTATTAGGTTAACTATCGGGTGACTATTTTCAAACGTACATCGAAATTTACTTAACACAGCAAAATATTTTGCTGCCTTGCACGGGTTCTTATCAATCATTCCTCGTAGTAAATGAAAATTGCCTAAATACCTTTTTGTCGCAATTAAAAGTCTATTTGCATATTATGCTCAAGGATAATTTAATACAAGTACCAACATATCTTCATAAATAAATATAATAACAACAATAACAGCAACAACAACAACAACAACACAGCAATTTACAGCATCTACAATGGCAATAGTAATCATTCCTTCGAGCAGTCAAGAAGACAGAGATAAAAATGCTATAGCATTGCCAAATGTGATAGAAGATGGTTTAATTGTTGGTATGAAGCGACGAAATCTTACAACAAGATACACCCACATATACTATATAGACATCATACACATAAAAACAAATAATAACAAGCAGAATACGTGATATATCTTATGCCATTCGCATTCAGTTAAAGTCATTGTATTGTTATTTGTTGTTGCTGCTGTTGCGTTGTTGCTCTGTTACACTTGTCGCTATTATAATAATAGTTGTTGTATGTATTATTGTTGTATGTATGTCTTTAGGTGCAACTAAGAAGAACGTGCGCTCAACTGACAACTCCTACTACTTAAGAATAAAAACTTGAAGAAGATAAAATTCGTCATTTCGTACAAATTATCATCATAAATAATGTAAAGCATCCACAAAGCACCACGTTCAACTGAGGCTACCCGACAAAAAAAAATTCAACACGACAAAGAGAGAAAGAGCTAGAGATAAATTCGTAAGAGCAACAACAACAATCGGCCAGTAGCACAAACATAGGTACCTACAAAAAGACAAATGGCAACAGGCAGAAGTTTAAGTGACAACTGAAAGATTTCATTTCCACTGATTTATAGCGGAAACATCGCACATACTCGTACCCGCACACACACTCAACTAGGTATGCATATGGACATAAAATACACACACATACATACATAGCATATAGTATAGTTGAACACATAATTCATATACATGTACATCTTGTATTTCTTAACAGCATCATCTTCTATTGTTGGCAACATTATATATAGTAATTGCAACGTAGTAGAAGCCATCTGACGGCAGCCTTTTGTAAAACTTGCTTCATCTTGCTATACTTGGGTGTATATCCCTTTTTGGTATAAATCGGTTGAGGAAATCTACACACAAACACACACACACAATGCGAGGCCGACATTTGCGTAGGAGGTTCAGCTTGCAACCGTCCTTTATGAAGGACGACAATGCCGACGAGAAGCCCAAACGCGACAAGTAAGTCAATCAAAGTTCTCTCAGATGTTTCTCCGATTTTTTGCTTTTTTTTCTTTGCCTTTTTTTTTGCACTTTGTTTATCTTATTTTCATATTTTTGTTCCTCATTTAAATTGCCCATTTTTCTTTCTTTATTTTCTTTTATTTTTTTGAATTTGTTCCTTTTTACAATTGCCAAGTTATTGTGTAGCTTGTATTTTATTTATTCATTTCATTATATTTAAAATTTTGTTTTGAATTTCTCGTACTTTTGCTTCTTCTTTTTGGCATCATCATTAAATCAGATTAACCAAAAAAAGTGAAAAAGAAAAATCCGGGTTTATTCGCTTTATTGGCTGCTCATGAGAAATTGACAAAAATAATATTTACATATTTACATGTCGACATAGTAAAACCGCTCAAAAGAATGCGCAAGATTTGAATTTTTATAAAGCTACTCAAATGTTATGAAAATTATTCGCATTCGCAGTTTATTTTTGTGGAGCTCGTATTACGTGATACATAAGAATTATAAGTTCATACATTTGTATATGTGTGTGTGTGTGTGAATGTTTGGATGTATGAATATTCACATAAATTGCTTTAAATATATTCATACATACTCGGGAGAATTTAGGCTTTTCTACCATCAGAGACAACGTAAAACAACGATGCGACCTTTAAATAAATCTCAAGCGATTTGTGATTCACCCAATGTAATGACTACTACGTGAATTAGGGGTGCCAGCACCGAAGGTTTGTCGTAATCATTTGGGACCAAATACATTCAATACATCATATAATATGTATATCGGATGAGCAAATTCTATAATACAGTCAACAGCGATATTAAAAGAAACAACAATAAAAGAGCAATCTAAAAATTATAAATGAATAAACTATTCCTAATTCCAAAGATTTGATTAAGACCTTCAACTTGGAAAAATTCGAAATAAAAAATCATTATAAAAATATGTTGCATTGTTTAATGTGTTAAAAATATAATTAAACTTCAAATATAATTTACTTTCATAATGCATACTCATTATTTTTTAAACAAAAAGACTCTTTGTTAGAAAATCGGAATTTTCATAAATTTAAATTATATAACACCACAGGCATAACAGCCCTAGTTTTAATGTGTATTTGTAGACGACAATTTAATTTGTTTGTGAAATGTTATGTAAAGCAGATGGGTGTGATGTAATTATTAAGGATCACTATTAAAAAAAGAAAGAAAAGAAAGAATGAGAATTGAAAGTTATGGATGCATAATTTTATTAAAATCAGTGAAAAAAACACAGATTACTGGTTGTTGCTAGGGACGAAAAAAAGTTTTCTTCTTTTTATTCATTTCCCAATATTGTTTAGAGATCTTAAAAAATTGTATGTTACTGTTGTGAAGAAAATATTTCATTTATATTTCTGATGAAATTTATTAATCCAAATACATAAATATATACCATATAGATTGTCATCCCATCATTGTTTAAATGTTAGTGAAAATAGTAGGTACTTTTTGTAAGCCTTTCTGGACTCCAACTTTAGTTTATACAAAGAGTTTCAACTTCAGAACTATATGATGGATGTGTATGGTGTATGGGTCTGTTAGTTCTTTTCTTTCCTTTCAAAATAAAAATAAATAGTTGTCTTAGGCTAGCTTCTTTTCGAGTATTAGAGTACTTTTAGATGTGGATTACACTTGAATAGATACACCCATATTAAACAATTCCTGACAATAAAACTCTTCTGACATCACTTTCTCTAAGTTTCATCGCACAACTCTTACATTATCTTTTTTATGGTGAATTTTAATATCGAAATTGCTTGCTTATAGCTGGAACTGTTTCAAGAAAAAAAAAGCAAAAGCAAATGCACACAATTTTCACTAAAAACATTTTAATCTGAATAATCCTTATGCTGTTAATCGATACTAACCTTTATCAATAATTGCTTTTTGCAAATTCTGTAACATTCTCATACGAACGATATCATTCTTTCCATTCCATTAAACTTACAACGTTCTTTGGGTATATAATGATTAACTGTTTAAGGTAAACAATGTTGAAGTTTTTGCCTTTGTTTGCTTCAAATAAAACCATTCGCGTAAAAGATAATTGTAGACAACTAATCTTTCATCGCTAAAAACTTTATGGTTGTTTGCATTTTGTTGCAAATGAATTTGATCCCAAATACAAAGTTTTGCTCTGTTTAAAGTTTTATTTAATTTTACCAATGTTGATAATCTTTTGATTTCATAATGAAAATTGCTGTCCTTCGTTCACTAAAATTAAAATTACAAGCATTGTTAAATACTATATAGAGCTGTATCGTAGATTATGGGTAGACAACAAACAGATAATTGTCTCAGATGGCTCTTATGTAACATAATTGCAAAATTATTAGTTTGCAATTGGTTATTCAGTAGTGTATTCTGTATGACTGTGAGTCTTGACTGTCAAGCTAAAATTTATTACAAAAATATGTCATTGGAATTTGTGATATAGAAAGAGAAAATGGTTAAAGAAAACCATCGATGCGACACAGAGGAAAGTTCGTTCAGACATTTTCCTGCAGGAAATTTTAATATCAAAGACCGAAAGTCGAAAATAAGCAGTCCCGGGATCACTAATAAAAATCAACCACAAAATAGTTGTGCCACATTAATTGATAACCAATTCCATTTGTAACACCACTGAATAGCTATGAAACAGGCGATGAAAAGTGATTTGCATATAGCAATCTATTATGTAGTAGTGCCCCCCGGTAACACCAAACCATATTCATTTTGTATAACTCAACAAATATTGCAAGAGGGTGCATTGCTCTCTGGTTGATTTGAAATTATAATTCTATTAGAAACATGACAAAAAATGGTATAACAAAACATCACATATTTCGTATAGTAAAAGTTTTTAGGAAACAAATTATTTGAACTCTGGCTGAAAATACTTTTTCCCCAAACTCCAGCATGAAATTGAATAAATTTATGTACATTTGTGCATAGTTTAAAGTTCTAAAGTTCAATATACGAGTACTCGTACATACATAATTCTATTTTTTTATATTTTTCTTTTTCTTTGCATATATTTTACTTATTCAATTACTCTAGAAATTATTACATTACAATAACATAATTTAATTGAAAATATTGCGCTTTTCATCAATTCATTCATATCCTTATCCCATGTGTGTCTCGCTATGTGTATGTGTGTGTTATAGAGTTGGACGAAGTAATGCGATAGATGATGAGACTGGATCAGCACATGCTCGTCATAAAGTTGTCGTAATGGGTTCCGCCAAAGTGGGTAAAACCTCAATAATATCACAATTTTTATACAACA
Organism: Megamerina dolium; assembly: GCA_963854835.1. NCBI lineage: Eukaryota > Metazoa > Arthropoda > Insecta > Diptera > Megamerinidae > Megamerina > Megamerina dolium. The sequence goes on from OY978527.1 coordinate 46,611,273, forward strand.
CATTCAACACAAAATACAAACGAACCATCGAGGAAATGCATCATGGGCACTTTTCATTCTCTGGCGTTAATCTCACATTGGACATTTTAGATACAGCAGGATCATATGAGGTAAGTGTTTGACAGTGTGTGTCTTCTTATATAATTATATGTAAATACAAACTAATGAGCATATTGTGTGATGTGTGTGTTTTAATAACGACCATAAGACCCAATGAGAAATTAAGAACAAATTATCTTACAAAATGAATTCAATTTTGTTCCCAAAAGCAAATATTTTGAAGATACAGCAATTTCAGATAGAAATTTTGCTACTATATTGTCATAGAAATTGATTATATTGATTGTGATTGAATAATGCGAACGACCGCAAAGAAATAAAATGAACAATGAAGAAAAAGAGATTGATAGGGAGTCAACAAACAAATATTCTGCAGCATTGCCAGGTATAAATAGACAGTGTGTCAGGAGATTTACATCATAACACAACAAATGCGAAAAATCATTGTAAATATGAGTGTTTTTTTTTTTTCTAAATATACGATATTATTTTGTCGCTTTAAACTGGCATAAAATATGAAATTTATTTTTTGACATAATCGAGTGATTTAAAAGGGTCGATTCAGATGAGAATTAAAATCTCACGGACACAGTAAAAATGTAACAATATCACATCACAGTTTCTGCTGGGTATATCTCAATGTTCATACCTCAATGTACATACTCGTTTATGCCCACGTATCTAGACAGATTTTTACTTTGTAGCCTTGTTACACAAAATGTCAACTTTTTCATGAAATTAATAAAATAAGTTCTTTAACAATATTATCAAGTGAATGTTCAAGTGGAGATGACCACACAGTTACTATATTTGTATTTCTGCTTTCAATTCAAATGGCTTATTGTAAAACGTGACAGAGAGAGAGAGAGAGAAAGAAAACTAGAGGAAATTATTGTTTAAAATTCCATTTTACTGATGTCCGTTTTGAACTTCCCTTTTGAGTTGCGTAAAATTGAAAATCTACATAGGTATATGTCATACTTATAAATACTCGTAGTATATTATACAAATCATATATGTATTTGAAGTTGCTACACTACATTGATGGCGCCATAATAGTAAATTTAATAGTAAATCGACCTTTACCAATCATACAATATTTCACCATTTTATTAATGGTGCTATTAAAGCTAAATCATATACATAGAGTTTTGAGTAGGTACTTGTGTCTAGATAGAATCGAAATTAGCACACTTTACTGGTACTTGTATACTTTAGACGGCCGTAAAAATATTCATAAAATTGTAAATACAAAATGAAACGTTCAAGGTGGGTGTTAAAGTTTCTGAAAATAGCTGCAGCTATTCAAATTGAATGGTGTATCTCAAAATGAGCACAAATCACAAAAGATATTTGATTATATTTCGTATTGAAAAGTATGACACTCTTAAAAATTATTTACGACTTCTATAAGGACGCATCCACATTGTTTGATAGTCAAAATGTCAATATTAAACAGACTTTTTGCACTTAAATAACTCTGTGCACCTACCACGAACAATTGTTTTATTTATTTCGAAACAATGTCATGTTTTCTGGCTCTTCATTAACATTTATGCATATCTTATTCAGCGTAACTCTATGATTATACATCCACGTTACATCTCCCTACATATACTGCATACTAACAATAGTGAATAAACAAAATTGTCGACAAATGTCACACAGTTCAAATGACAAACAAAAGTGACTTTTCAACAACAAAAAGCCAAAAAACAAACAAAACCATTCATTTCATAGAAACAACCCCATTGATATGTACGATTACATATGCATGAAAGAATATGTACATATTATAATGCAACTGCTACTAGAGATAGTCGCGGTAATGACCTACTTTGGTAGAGAGAAGCCGGGTAGAAGCACAAAATGATGACATGTCACATCATATGACATGAGTAATATGTATCTAAGTATATAGTAATAGTATGTACATATGTATGTATCCCTACTGTGCAACGGAACTGGTCAAGCAATTGTATTCCACTAGTTCTTTTGGTATCTGTGACTGGTACATTTTTATTTTTTTATCATCATTTTATAAATGCCCCGATTGAAGGCCACTGTCTGTGAACTAACTACCAAGAGCTAACAAAATAACCAGAACTATAAAACTAAATTGATTATTGCATGTTTAAATAAAAAATGTATTTATTTGTACATGAATTTATAATTTACTTAATTATATAAATTAATTAATAATATAAATTATAAATTATTCAAATATAAGGTTAATGTTTAACTTTATATGAGTAAAATTCCAACTACAGAAGAACGATATGAGTTGTTATCTTCTGTATTTCGTGTGGTTTTATCTCGTTCATACATCTTCCCACTTTTCGCTTAAGCAAAAATCAACTACATACATCAAATACCACAAAATCTTGACGCTTATTGAAATGGATCAAAAAGGAAGCAATATTCAAGCAATCGTTCAATCGACTATCGTTGCATTCCCTTGAATTAGATCCGAACTAGTTCTAAGAAGTTGTTTAGTTTAGATAAGTTGGAGCACCGTTTGGAGCTATTTCAATTCCTTGCATCCAACCAAATCGACATAATGATGATATCTGAGACCCATTTCACTGACAAAAATTGCTACCAAATACCATATTACAAACTGTACACCACAAATCATCCGCATGGTAAGGCACGCGGAGGAACTGCCATATTGATAAAAAGCAGAATAAAACATCATGTTCTCGAAGATTTCAGTAGCGTCTACTTGCAAGCAACATCTATATGTCTGGAAGAATACATCTCTAAGCTAGTAATATCTGCGATATACTGTCCCCCAAGATACAGTATTACCGAACAGCAATATAAAGAATTTTTCTCAACTCTTGGTAGCAAATTCTTGGTTGCTGGCGATTTCAACGCCAAACACACTCACTGGGGCTCCCGCTTAATAACTCCAAAAGGCAGAAGACTATGTTCAATCATCACTAACCATGGCTACGATGTTATTTCAAATGGTCAACCGACATATTGGCCGACGGACAAGAGGAAAATACCCGATCTCATAGACTTTGGAGTCGCCAAAGGTTTGCAGATGGAAAATATCTCCACAGAGTGTAATTATGATCTATCATCTGACCACTCACCCACGGTAATATCTATAAATTCACCAAGCCCCCAAGGTAATTGCGTTAGAAAGAAAATAGACTGGTTAAAATTCAAGAAATATATAAATTCCCATCTTCCTCTGAGTACTGTATTAAGAAATGGACACGATGTAGACTCAGCACTCGAAAAATTCAACCAGCTGCTCTCATTAGCTCTCAGCTCAGCCACCTGCACAAAGGTATTCAAGCAATCAAACTATAGCCCATACACACCAGCCGATATTGAATTGCTAGTAAGACAGAAAAGAAGACTCCGAAGACAATGGCAAGAATTCAGATCACCGAATCTGAAAACACAGCTACAGCACTGCACTCGAAAGTTAAAGCAAGCCTTAAAAAATAAAAACAACAAAGAGTTAGAAGAGCACATAGCGAAATTAACACCTGGTTAAGCGTCAGACTACTCTTTGTGGAAATCAGCAAAAAACTCAAATCGGCCAATTCTCACTGATTCCCCCATCCGTTTGAGTGACGGTAATTGGGCTAGAAGCAACTGTGAGAAGGGTTTGGCTTTTGCAAACCACCTAAAAAGTGTGTTTACACCCAATCCACCCTCTTCACAGTCCTCATTACTAAAATTAACTTCTCAACCTTGCTCAATAACGCTCAAAATTAAAAAAAAGGACATATTCAAAGCAATTTATAAAGATTTAAACCCAAAAAAATCACCTGGTCCAGATAAAATTACCGGTAAAATGATAAAAGAGCTACCTCCGGCTTCAGTAATTCATCTCATGCACATTTTCAATGCTATCCTTCGTATTAAACACTATCCCAAATGCTGGAAAACTTCAAAAATTATTATGATAGCAAAACCAGGAAAAGACCCTACAAAAGTTGCATCGTACAGACCTATCAGCCTCCTGCCTCTACTTTCTAAAGTATTCGAAAAGCTACTTGTCATGAATATAACTCCATTTATTAATCTCAACCAACTGATTCCTCAACATCAGTTTGGATTTAGAAAACAGCACGGCACAATAGAACAAGTCCACCGCATTGTAACTCTGATAAGGAACACTTTTGAAGAAAAAAAGTATTGCTCAGCTGTCTTTCTTGATATCACTCAAGCTTTCGATAAAGTATGGCACGACGGCCTTATTTACAAACTCAAACTATTACTGCCTGCAAATGTCTCCTCATTGCTTAGTAGCTACCTCACGAAAAGACAATTTCTGGTACATCACAAGGATTACACAACAAATCCATTGGATATTCACGCTGGCGTTCCTCAAGGAAGCGTTTTGGGCCCCTTACTGTATCTCTTATACACTACAGATATGCCCAACAATAACCATACATTTATATCGACCTTTGCAGATGATACGGCAATATTGTGCTCTCGCTCTAACCCCATAGAAGCTACTAAACTCCTGCAGACTCATATCGATTCTCTCGAAATCTGGCTAGCAAAATGGCGTATAAAAGTCAATGAATCAAAGAGCGTACATGTAACCTTCACGCTAAGGCCAGATACATGTCCCCCACTTAAAATTAATGGCCAATCAGTTCCACAATGTTCCTCAACAAAGTACTTGGGTATTCACCTCGACAGAAGGCTGACATGGAAAAATCACATAGAGGCAAAGAAAACTCAGATCAAGCTTAAAATTAATCAGTTATGGTGGCTGTTACACAAAAAATCAAAGTTGAATCTCGAATACAAAGTGCTATTATATAAAGCAATCCTGAAGCCAATCTGGACTTATGGTATTCAGTTTTGGGGCACCGCATCTCCCTCAAATATCGAAAAATTGCAGCGAATACAATCCAAGTGTCTGCGAATTATTGTAAACGCGCCTTGGTATATGAGGAACGTTAACATCCATCGAGATTTAAATGTACCCACAATTTCTGAGGAAGTTGCAATGTCTTGCAGAAGCTACATTCAAAAATTACACAGTCATCCGAATCCCCTTGCTAGGCAATTGTTGCTGAGCACGGGGCATCGTCGATTAAAAAGAAAAGACACACTGAATATGCTGTGAAATTGCTATACCTCGTGAGTCAACAAGTTGTGATGGAACGTTGGGAATATCACATAATTTTATTTAGTTTGTAAGATTTGATTACATATTGTTAGTTTCTAAGTAATTTTAGAAAGATTCAATAAAAAAGCTTGTTAAAAAAAAAAAAAAAAAAAAAAAAAGATAAGTTGTTAGTTGTCAACCAAGTCCGACTCTTTTAACTATCTAGGTACCAACTTTCTAGATTAAATTCTCACTTTGCCGTTATAACTCACTCTATAATCACCTACAAGGGTATATTAACTGCAAAGGTTTTATGTCGTATATGTACATAAGTACCAGTGTGTATTTGCATGTACGTATATAATAATAAAAATCTCTTTATGTCAAGAAGATGCGCCTATATCTTATAATATTATGCTCGCGATGATGACGCAAGTATTTTTAAATGTGCACACATACATATATATACAACACACAAGTACACAACATCAAAGTATACTAAACTCTGAGTTACTGAGTCAAATCTGACGTCGGCGAACAATGACATCTAAGAAGAGAACAAAGTGTTCGCCGAGACTTTTTTATTAGGTAATCGATCATCAAATGTCAAAATTGTGATAAAAAAATCCAATTTTGACTGTTTTTCCGGAATACAAGAAATAAATTAGAAAGGTGTCAATCAAAATCTGTTCATTGAGCCAACTTAATAGACATATTCTACATATAATCTATATAGGCGTATATGTTAATAAAACACAGGTCCTCTTCCACAACATATATCAAGTGGGGATAGAAGCTATTGCAATAAAAAAAACAAGAGCTAAGGTATTCGATATCCTGTCGAATACAAAAATATTATACATTAGACAACTCAAAATTTCACCTTGCGCTTTTCAAAAAAATATCCATATATATAAGTCATCAATGGGCATTCTATTTTGTTAACTATTTTCATCCTTATTGGTAGGTTTTCGTAACAAATTAAGTCTAATTGAAAACATACTGCATTCGGGTGTCAATTACTTCACCCAAACATGTCCATACTTTCGACATTTCATCCTTAGATCCTTTATAATGATCTAAAGCTACTGTTTCTTTATAAGGATCTGTAGCAATACCTTCATCACTAATTTTTATATTTCATTTGAATTTTAAATCAATTTCAATCAAAAATTTATTACAATTGCATTCTCTAAAAAAAAACACAATCCATACTCATTGTGTGAACAGCAAAATTAGTTTTATCATATTAATATCTTATGTTGAAAAGGTTCTAGTCAAATTGTATGTACAATGATAAATGTCAATTTTTCAGAAAATAACAGTAAGAACCACCGAATAAAAGAATTTATAAAGAAAAAAAGTTAAAGATATTTGAAGAGAAAATATATACGGTATATATATCATTGATATATTGAAATAATTTTATTCATACTAATATGATATTAATTATTCCATGAATTCAGATCGAAGACTTCTTTAGCCGAACATAAGTTCCGAAGTTCCGGATTAGTTCCGCTTTGACAGTTGGAAGCAGCTTTTTTGCAATCAGTATAAATTGGCTGATTAATCATATTTGTAGTAGCATAATTACATGCAGATAAGATAACTTTATATGGTTTTCCACTCTCCGTATAGGTGGTAGATGCGCAACCAACTCGAATATTTTTCTCTGCCACTGCCACAGTAAAGTGTCCAATAGGTCTACAAATTCATAAATAATATAATACAATTTATATATAAAATATAATATAATGTTAAATGTAATGTGTGTACCGTCCAGAGTAGTTCATGGGATACTTTTTTATGTGACTCCTTGTCGTATCTTTAATTTCACTGAACCACATTTGAAGTGTATTATTCCAGCTCTCATTAAGATTAAGTGGATCGTAGTATGAACTGTAAGCTAAATTCTGACCAGAGAATTTAAATCTTGGTGTATTGCGGCATGAATCGTGTGCAAATCGACACGTCTTCACATTCATTCCGGCAATATAAGCTAATTCATCATCCCATTCTATAGTGGCCATTCGACATGCTGGTAGAAGGTTATTTAGACTACCACCAGCAACAGCGTTGCGCATATTATTATGACCATCAACTATTAGTTTCTTCACATTTTCGTCGAAAGTTGGTACTTTAGCATCAGCAGGACATTGTCGGCTCAATTTCTATATATTTATGTATAAGAGAATACTGCATCTGATTTTTCAAATTTATTGAAATTAACTTACACCGTCGTTATTGCATGCAATATGCTTACCACCAGGACACAAGCTCTTATCACAATAGTCCACAGCATTAGCAGCTGAAATTGCTGCAATAAACACTATTAGAAATGAAAACCGATTCATCAAACGATTGAACACTTGTAGCATTGAAATGAAACTAATGATTTCAACTTAAACTTGAGGAGCTTTTATTGCGATTTGTTTCATTTAAAGTCTTATCACGATATAATTATTAATTACAAAAATGAATCACCTTCATATTCCACCTGGTAACTCTCAGTTAATTATATTATTGTAGCATATAAATAGGTAATAAGATTAAACAACTGGCAACCATTACTAATTTCTTCATTTGTTTTTTTTTCTATTTTCTGTTTTACAAATGTTTTACTTTATGCAACTGGACAAGCGGTACTAACGATTGCACATGCTTTTTAGAGTACTTGATAGTAATCAAGCTCAAACATATGCCATCACGTCAGATTTGTGAGATATCGTCATATGAAATTTGAGAAATAATAAGAATGAGAATCCTAGAATACAAATACACTATAACTCGATTTACAATACTAAACAACTTTTCCATTGGCAGCAGAAATTAGAAATCTGAATTTAAAATATTTTAATATGCAGTTCCTTATACATTATCTTACAAACTTGATCTCATCTGATCAAGCTCAATGTACCAAAATTATATTACTATTAATTGTATGTGCGTGCCGTAGCTCAGTGGTTAATGCGTTGGTCTTCGGGTCGTGGGTTGAATCCCTGGCTGAAGCATAAATTTAATATAGAAAAAATTTTTCTTTCGAACGGTACCCACATATCAACAAGCGATTGGCAATTCTTCCGGCAGTAACAATTTGTCATGGAAAAGCTTCTAAAATAACTCTGTGACAAAGCTCAGAAAAACTGATGTCACAAGTGGTCTGCTCTTCGGAACCGTCTAAAATAAGTAGGTCCCTTCTAATGCTGTCCAAAATTTAAAACGCACAACAGTACTTGAACAGAAGCTGAGCCAAGAGCCCTTCGGGGCTTATAAGTGCCACATATTTTTATTTTATTTATTTTTTTATTTTTTATTTTTTTTTGCCAGTCCAATAAACAACTTCAATTTTGCGGCATATTATCCTATAAAGAAATAGTTCTTATATCAAATTGAAAGAGTAATTATATCATATTACCATTGCCGTGCGGTATGACAAGAACTAGGATGTAGATTTTTTGTCAGAATGGAACTGCGGCACAAAGGCTTACAGTTCCCATCTGTCAACAATGGATTGGCTACAATCCGCATCAGGTCAAAATACGTTCACACCTCCCTCAACAGCAGATGACGTACCTCTCGACTATCAGATTATGTAGAACACTCCCCTTATTAATAAATGCGCACGGTGGAAGCATATCCTAAAGAAGTAATCGGCTTCTACCGGCCTCTGAGAATATCGAAATCGAAAGAAAACATGACAAAATATTGGAGGCTCAAAAAACACTGAGTATGGAGACGCCACAACTAAGCGCCAAATACCGTGGTATAAATCTCCAGAGTATCGAAATTTGAGTAGGACCTATCACCTCTGTTTAATACCGAACGAAATTTTAAACAAAGCAATTTGTTATCTTGTCAGTGTCAATAGCTTCAACAAAAATGTCATGGTGTTAGCGTATACCGATGAATCGACAAAATTGCCGTCAACACACTGACAGTTAGTACAGCATTCTCTGAATTGGAAAGACAGTCGCGTCAAATGGGTTTTACGGTGAATAGTAAAAATAGTAGGAACACAAAGACCTATCGTCAATAAACAATGAGTTCCGAAGTAGTAAAACACTCTGTCCATGATCAAGTAGACAGACAGAGAGACAGTTACGGTTAATGGTGGTTTTACGAACAATTTTTTTTGAGTTAAATTTAAAAAAAAAAAAACCTTTAAGTCTTAGGTTTTTTTATATATATAAATAAATAAATAGTGGGAAAGTTTCGAATTCCTTCAGGAAAAAATTGTATGAACCTCTAAATTAAAAACTAATTTCCATTCATCTCATTGCGGAAATTCAGAACAGTGTTGCATTTTATACTTTACCATATTTTGGTTATTCACAAGTACTCAAATGTTATTTATGACTAATTCGATTCATAAAACATGTATTTTGATCATAATTCCCTTCCAAATAACTAAAAATATTATTGAAAGCGTTGATGCAAAATACATACACGTGAATACAAATATTCGCAACACCTATGTAGATATATAATATATACTGCGACTACATTAATATCCTTTGAAATGGCTCATGCATGTAAACATACACGCTCAAATAATAACATGCACTTACTTGTACCAAAAACAAACAAAAAACAGAAAACCAAATGGGTGGGCTGGTAGCAGCCAGTGTGTCAGCATATGCATGAGCATAAAACAGAAGCACAAAAATGCATTAACATACATATGATCTACATATCTTGCAAATACATGTATCCACCAATGCATCGAAAAATATCTGTATCCACCCACGCTCACAATCATAACTTTTATAGTATCGATGCTGTCACTGATTTCTCAATGGTATAGAATTTGTTCTACTTCTGCTGATTGTGACTTTTGTTTCAATTCGTCGCAGTTTCAGTTCAGTTCACTCCAGTTCGTTTTTGGCATATGAACTAGTTATGATGTTTTCTATGATGTTCTAAAAATAACTACATACATACGTATGGAAAAACAATTTATAGTACAAAACAACAATTCGTATCGCATTCAATTAATAGTTTCATGAAATAACATTGTATGTAGTCAGTAGAATAGTAAGAACGAACAATAATAATAACTAAGAAACAGAAATACATTTACATTAAATTAAATTTTTCAAAAGATTTTCAGATCAGATTTTAGTTTGAGTATCCATGAAAAATATGTAGGTTAGAGGAATCATAAGTTTGATATACGCAGAGACTGAAATTGAGAGTCAGAATATTCTTCAAGATGATCAAACTGTTTGCAACTTGTGAGTATATCTTCAAGTTCATCAATTTTGGTAGAATTGCTTTAATTAATTTGTGCTATGTGATGAAATTGTTTAGCACCTATTTATTCGTCCCTTTCGTTTAATACTCAATATCGTTTTAGACAAGACAGTAATAGCCTAGACAGACGGCATCCTAATTCCGGATTACAGAGTTAATTCGAATTAACTCAGGCATTAACTGCAGCTAATCCGCATAAACTCTATGAGTTAATTCTCAAAATAAAAGAGGATTAGGGCAATTTGCGATGGCAACACTGCTGAAAATTGTCTATTGTGAATTTTTCTCCATCCATTTTACAAAATATTAGGTGTGTTCGTAACAAAAAACTTTCAACAATTGATAACAGTTTTCAACTTGAAAAGTGTTGGCGAACAAATAAATCCAGCTGTCAATTACTAACGGTGAATGTCAATTTACAAGTTTCTGGTAGTTTTCAGTTCACGTACTTCTTGTAGATTTTCTCATATCGAGAGTGATAGATGACAGAAATTGATAGTGATAGTAATGTAAGTGGACAGACCTAATAAAACAGCAATCAGCCGTTTAGTTAATCCGCAATACTGCCGTCTGTCAGGTTATTATTTTATTCGGATTAAGTGCGCCGGTAATCCGTAATTAGGCTGCCGTCTGTCTAGGCTTTAAAGAAGTATGACAATATTCTTCAGAGTGGTGTTAGATAAAATTTTAGAAAGAATCACCAGAAAGGACCATTGTGATACCACCGAACATCTCTTCCAATACTGTTGTGCATGTTAAATTTGGACAGCATTAGAAGGGACCTACTTAAATTAGCCGGTTCCGAACGAGAGAATCCTTGTGACATCACTTTAACTTAGTTTTGTCACAGAGCTCTTTTAAAAAGCATTTTTTGCAAATTGTTACTGCAGGAAAATAGCCAAATCTTGCCGTGAGGTGGGTAGAGTTCGAAAGAAATATCTTTTCGATATTAAAATTTGTTATGCTTCAGCCGAGGATTGAACCTACGACCTACAGAACAGAAGGCCAACACAGATCAGCGGCACCCACATCGCGAAAGAGTAACTCAAATTACCCTGTGTTCCACAATCTCGAACGACGCATCACGACGATATTGACAACTTCATTTAATTGGGATCCAGCATCAGCTCTAAAATTCAATTGTTGAATTATTCAACCAACAGTTGATCAACCCAGCACTGTCTTAATGAACAAAATTATTACAAAATCAAAGAGTACATTATTTTGTTGTGTGTCAAAATTATACAATCATTACCAATATCATTTCTGTGGTCAATTGTTTAAAAAAAAATGACATTTTGTTCCGATGTTTTAAATCCAATCCCACATTTTGGAAATAAGCCAAGCTTTTATATTGCTTTCTTTAGATAATGTATAGCCCATAACAGTGGTAGCCGTAGCTCAGTGGCAAGCAATTGGCAATTCTTCCGACAGTAACAACTTGCCATGAAAAAGCTTCTTAAAGAACTCTTTGACAAAGCTCAGAAAAAGTGATGTCACAAGTGTTCTGCCGTTCGGAACCGGCTAAAATAAGTAGGTCCCTTCTAATGTTGTCCAAAATTTAAGACCCACAACAGTAATGGAAGAGAAGCTCGGCCAATGAGCCCTTTGGGGCTTTATGTGCCACATATTTATTTATTTTATAGACCAAAACATGACAAAAAAAGTTATCTAAAGATTTCCATTTTATTAATCATTTTACCCCCAAAAAACAATAAACATGAGTTTTTGTTGCGTGAAGCGTTCCGTTGGGACAAAATATTGAGAACCCTTGAATAATTCGAACTGGATATCCCAAAAAAGTTGTTCAATTTGTTTTCTTTTTACATAAAATATCGACTTATCTGCGCAGTCAGCAAATGGCAACATTTAAATAATATGAAAATATATACGGCGTCGTCCTGTATTTCTTCGCAGCTATTAACCCCAAAATCAAAAACTTTCTTTGTCACCGAGATTGAACACAAATAGTTTGTAATATAATTTCTATATTTCAAGAGAGTTTCAGACAAAAATTATCATAACTTTTGATAATTGTTCTGAGGATACTACGTATATATTTTGTTCATATTCCAATGGGTAAACGTTTATTTACGCGCGGTGAATTCGTCCACAATAAATTACAGAAACGGGGTGAGATCATCATCATCGTCATCATCAAGTCAATTTCAGAATCTTGTAACTGGTATTTACTTTACTTGAAACAAATTATTCATAAGGGACATACCATACTTTATTGTTTTCAAAAATAACAAAATATATCGTAAATATGCTATGTATTGTACGCTCTTATGTATAAATGTAAATGTATTTACGTAAAAATACGTAAAATAATAAATGCGTAAATATGTTTCCATCCATGTAGAAGTATACGCATATGAGTGGGACAAATAAAAGTTGTTATTTGATATTAACGTTCTGAAATATGGTTCAGTAGAAGAATAGTATGCGTCTACAAGTTTTTATGAAAGTAAATATAAATTTAAACATTTAAGTGCAAAACTCCTTGGTATAATCAATTTTTATGACCCAATTGTCAACTTTATACATAAGTACATATACCTATATGTATTGTACAATATATTGAAATATTTAAATGAGCATTTCTAATTAAAAAGATTTTCATACTATTTACAAAATTTTATAAGATTTTTTAATTTTTTTACGATTGGCCTTGAATAGTGAAATTATTGAATTTAATATTATCACATGAAATGCATCCTGATTACAAACATTGTGCAACTAAAGAGTCGATCATGAAGTTCCTTAGTTGAAAAAAATATTTGCATTTGTCAGCATTAGCATTTCATCCTAAACTCCTCACTATCGTGTTATATATGCTAATGAACAATATCAATTATTTCAGCTATCAAAACAGTTTTCTTTATACACTAAAAGTTAAATATATGCAAAAAATATATATATACACTAGTTAGATGAAATATAAGATAACTGAATTGGTTTAAATCGTTCTAAAAAATACGTAAGTTTTCCTGTTCTAATTCTAGCAGAACATTCAATATATATTGCAACTAGTAAACGTTACTAGCTGCAAAATACAACACAACTAGAACACGAAAACTACATTTGTGAAAGGATTTAAAATAAATTCTGTTATACCAAAAATGGATTTACCACTCTCTTTAAAGTCACTCCTCATCTATGTATGGAGTAGTCAGCCTTATAGACTCCGAAGGCTCCTTTGCCGTATATTCACTTTCAATATTGTTGCACATACTAAGCTTTAAACTGATTTGGAATTGTGCTACAACATTCCTACATAATATGTCTGCATATTTTGTAGTTACCTTTGTATAGGTAACATATAAGACATTCATTGTTGTGGCAACAAATTCAATTTAAATTTTATAACGAAAAATCAAATATTTAAAAAATTTCATATGAGAATTTCATTTATAGAATTTGCTATATATATAATCGAATTTCCATATTATTATAGAAATATTGAATATGTTCAAAATATACATATGTACGCTCTTTCTTATATATTTATATAAGTATACATAAGTATACGTAAGTAGGTACATAAATGTGTACGTGCAACGATGTGTGTACAATAATCATTATAACAATAATTTTAATGATAATAACAATCATATTGTAATAATAATAATAATAATAATAATAATATGCAAATTTATTTGGTTCATTTCTTTATTTTTATTTTTATTATGTGAATGCGCTGGCGAATGGTTTCAAACAGTTTCCAGCAATGCGTGCTCTCTCCATATCATCAGCAGATGGATTCATTTTAGTTTACGATGTCACCGATGCTTCAACATTTGAGGAGGTACGAATATTACGCGATCAAATACACGAGACTAAAGCCAGCACATCTGTACCGATTGTGGTAGTTGGCAACAAAATTGATTTGGTAGCCGAGAATGAGGATTTGCGTGAGGTAAGCATATTTGATTATGGACAAACGAATATAATTTTTCCTGCTTGTCCCTCATCAAACAAAAATCATTACTACTTACCACGCTTGGCGAGGGCGGTCCCATAACTAAACAACCTAACAAAGAAAATACAACAAATTTGGGAAAATTTTTCTTTATATCTCCACATAATCTCCTTTTAGCTCTATACACTTTTCCCATCGATATTCTATAGCTTCAATACCCTGTTTATAGTATGAACTGTCTAGCTCATTAAAATAGCCATCTACCGCAGACTCCACCTCTTCATTATTTTCTACCACCAAGCCATTTTTTAAAATTTGGAAATAGGAAATAATCCGAAGGAGCTAAATCTGGCGAATAAGATGCGTGCTGAAGCTTTAACTCATTGATTTTGGCCATCGCAATAGCGGATGTGTGAACTGGTGTTTTTGTTCTATTGTGGCACCCATCTTGCACACAGCTTTTTCATCTCCAAATTTTTATAGCACTTTTTGAAATGCCTGTAATTTCAAATAGCTCACGCACCTTCAGCCGGCGATCATCCAATACCATTTTGTGGATTTTCTTAACCGTTTCTGGCGTGCCCATCTCTATTGGTCGACCACTACGGTGTTCGTCTTGGAAGCTCGTAGGACCTCGTTTAACTCTGACACCCAATATTTTATGGTCGTGAACGAACGAGCAGACTCCTCCAGAGTAGAATCTAGTTAGGTTTTAATATTCGTTGGACTGAGACCTTTCAAATAAAAGTATTGAATTACATAACGGTGACCAATTTTTCCCTTGTTTACAAATTCAAAGTCGTTAACTTTCGATGGCTCCAAAAAAAATACTGGACAACGTGGTGCCTTGAACTTAAAACATATGTTTTAGGTTGCCACTTTTCACCAAAGTAATTTTTTCAAACTACTGCCGCCATCTATATGTCAGGTCGGGTAGTTCTGGGACCATCCTCGCAGGTCCTGACTTTGCCGATGGTGGTGAAGTTTCTATTGTTTAATCTACATTCTTTTTGTAATATTGTCAAAATTTTAAACTCACAACTAAATTCAACCAACATTTTTCGCATCCTCCAATGCCCATTATAGTGCATATACATTTTTTAATGTACATATTTCAGTGAAATCTTTGAAAATAATAGCCTAGCGTATCAAATGCAAGTATTACCAGTTGCAATTAATAGTTCAACAATTAGAGTCTTTCCTCAAGGATTATAATTTAAAATTGTTTGGAACGACTTTTTCCTCCCCTTGTTTGAATAATTTCATTGATATACATAACATGTTACCCTTTCAGATGCAACCGAACACGCTTAGCTTAACTTGTACAAGTCGTTCCCATTGTACTTAATCATTCATTTCTTTGCTAATGAGATGCGCATGTATCATCTGTGAGGCTATATGAATTCGTTATTAAAAATCACATCAGATGAGGATATTTTCTGCTTCGAAACACTTGAAATTTCATTTCATTTGTGCGTCAGATTATTGACTCTGTCATTGTTGTCGCATAATAAAAATGCAAATTTTACGTATTTTTTTTGTTCATGAGAAATCAACAATTTGTAAAAAAAAAAGGAAAACTTTGAAGATTGGCGACGCATCCTTTAAATTGTTTTTTTCTATATATTTAAATATATACTATAGATTCTTATATACTTATGAGAAGTAATTTAGCCAAACGAGAAGGGTTTTGACATCAGAATCAAACGTTAAAGTTTTTTTTTTAATTTCTGCCTCTCACTCGTTTTCTCTCTCTCTCTCTGTCTCCTGTACTCATTCTATGATATTTTATGCATATTTGTAACTTTATATTTGTTCATTTGGAAGAAAGCATTTATCCACCCCTTGGGTAATATATTTGTAGGTATAAAAGTAATGAATGGCGTATTTACGTTATTTACATTAGTATAGTTGTAATGATGTTATTCGAATCTCGAATTAGGCCTGGTAAGCATTTTATTTTTCTATTTGTTTTCTTTTTGGATAACTGGTAGAGGTGAGCTCATTATATGCATTGTCAGCATTTTCAGGGAATGACACGTAACCTTTGACGTCGATTGGGATAGGACCTTCATTGACTCTTTGTTTATCTAATGTGTGTATAACAGTTTGTTCAATATGTTGTGGTGTCATCAAATATGTAATAGTGTGGATTTAAGTATTTTTTTGTTTTTGTATAAACCTTTAAATTGTCCAAGCAAATTTAAGTTGGATTTCATTTAATACCATCATAATACCTGTATACATATTATTATATTTCTTTTGGTATTCGATTAGTTTTTCTTCTACACACGACACGGCATCAATATGAAAATAAATGTACCCTTTTGTCTATTGGTTTATTTACAACACAATAATATCTTTCTAATAAGATTTTTTCATAGCTTTATAGCTTCTAGCAAAATGTTATTTATTTTTTTTAAAGCTTCTAGAGATAACAAAAACCCAAGCTTAGTGAAATAATGAATTGTCTGATTCCATATCCCACGTACTACACTCATATTAAAGCACAACCATAGAAAATGATATTTCATTCCTTAATTTTTTTAAATAAAGTTTGGGGACCTAGAAAACGTTTATTTATGTTTGCAACAAAAATAGAAGAAATACATCACGAAAAGCAATATAATATACAAAATTGAATTCCGAATATGATTTTGTATGATTTTTTAAGAATCAAATCGTAACTACTTAAAAATGGTAAGCAACTTGTAATTTTCGAAATATGATTAGTTTAAAAATTTGAAAGTTTATAAATAAATTGTTAATTTCTACGCTTTAAAATCACTTCTAACCCATCACTTTATTTTGCTAAACATACACAATTATTCGGAATGATATCACAATACACTGGAGTGAAATAGCTATGGACCCATTTCCTAAATAAATAAAATAAAAAAATCTCCTTACAGTCGGCTGGGGCCGACCAAACTATACCCTGCATATGTAGATTTATATATAAAAAGTTTACTCGAATATCCAACTTTTCTTTTATTTCCACTTTTCGAGAAACAATTTTTGCATATACTACTAATTTACACCCGAAATATGGTTAACTTTGACGAAGTAAAAGGATTTTAAGATAATTCCGATGCTTAGTATGGGAGCTATATAAAAAGTGGGCGTGGCTTACCACTTTCTAGTAAATCCAATTAATTTTTCAATGTTAATCCACACCTTAAATTTGGTGTCCTAAGTTGAATAGTTTCTAAGTTATGGTGGTTAACATTTTTGTTTAATTTCCTCAACTTTGTATGGGAGCCCCAATAAGAAGTGGGCGTGGTACGCTGATTTTTCGCCAGATTATTTCCGACTACGATAATAATTTAAGTGTCAATTATGGTTATTGTAGACATAAGTTACAGCTGTTTCATTTTAAAATTTGTATGGGGGCTACGATAAACACTGGGCGTGGTGCGCCCATTTTCTGTGAGCCTAGTTGCTCGTACAATACTAATCCATACCCTAAGTCTCGTTGTCCTAGGCTAAATGGTTTGTAAGCTATGGAGCTTAAAATTTTAGTTTAATTCACTCGACTTTGTATGGGAGACCCATGAAGGAGTGGGCGTGGCATACTGATTTTCTGCCAGATTTTTGCCGACTACGATATTAATTTAAGTGTCAATTATGGTTATTCTAGATAGAAGATTGCCGAAGTTACAGCTGTTTCAATTTAAAATTTGTATGGGGGCTACGATAAACAGTGGGCGTGGTGCGCCCATTTTCTGTGAGCCTAGTTGCTCGTACAATACTAATCCTCATCTTAAATCTCGTTATTCTACGCTGAATAGTTTGCAAGTTATAACCGGTAACATTTTTTTTAATTTCCGCAACTTTGTATGGGAGACCCAAAAAGGAGTGGGCGTGGCACATTGAGTTTCTGCCATATTATTTCTGACTGCCGTGTTAATCTAAGTATCAATTATGGTTATTCTAGACAAAAGATTGTAGAAGTTACAGCAGTTTCAATTTAAAAGAAGTACAGACACTTTGTATGGGAGCTACGCTAGAAAGTAGGCGTGGCTCACCCACTTTTGGCGAGGTTATATAGTAGTATAATATAACTCTATGTGCAAAATATTGTTGTCCCAAGTGGTATATTATGTGAGTTATAGCAAGTTAAAGATTTTGAAAATTTCGAGGTTAGTCGCTTTGAATGCTTGGTGTGGGCGTGGTTATTGACCGATCATGCCCAATATCAATCCCCTCCGTACCCTTGGATCATAGATTACTTATGCCAAATTTCATCGAAATAGCTCAATATTTACTCAAGTTATCTTGCGAACCAGCCAGGTGACAAACAGACGGACGGACGGTCGAACATCGTTAAATCGAAAATTTAATCGACGCTGATCACGAATATATATCCATGTCTATATCTCCGGAGATTCCTTCAAGTGGACACAAACATCTGACCGAAATGAATATACCATGCATATTGCATTATGCAGGGTATAAAAATATGGGGGACTTAAAGCCCCAAAGGGTTCTTTGGTCGAACGTCTCTTCCACTACTGTTATGCGTGTTCAATTTTGGACAGTATTAAAAGGGACCTACTTATTTTAGCCGGTTCCTAACTGCAGAACTCTTGCGACATCACTTCTTTGAGCTTTGTCACAGAGTTCTTTTAGAAGCTTTTTCATGGCAAATTGTTACTGCCGGAAGGTGGGTACCATTCGAAAGAAATAAATTTTTTCGATATCAAATATGTTATACTTTATATTTCCTATATTATATTTCCTAAATATAACCCTAATTCTCCGAACACAGAATAATGCGAGCAAAACAACAAATTAACAAATACATCTCTGAATCCATAGCATAATTCTTATGGTATATGATTTAGACGTCGCACACTATTGTAGAGCAAAATTAACTATTTCCATAAATTAGAATTGTTGATCGATTTTGGCCGAATGTGGAACACTACCCCAGTCACCTCTGTACTTCACTCACTGGCGCCAATTAGAAATTCCTAAAAGCAGTCAGGTTTTCCTGTACATAGTCCTTTCAATTTTAGCCGGTGTTTTCGAGCGTTTTCCGAATTTTACACCTTCTTGGCTGAAGCGCGTATTAGGATTTACTTGACATGACAGAGCCAACAGTGCCACTAGAATATGCGCTTTACTATGTCATTATCGGTATATACCTGAACCTATTTCGATACTCACATCAAACAGACACAGGTCCAAAAATGTTGCTTAAAATTTTTCTCTTGAAACTGCATGCATTGTATCATCCGAAGTGGAAAGTATCCAGCCTTCATTATGAGAGGCATGATGAGAGACTTGTAGTCCGTAGCGAGCGTAGTCGAGAGCGAGCTCTCTTAGTTAGTAAGTTATTTATTTAGACCAACAGGTACTACTGTTTGAATGGTGTAAACGGAGGGCAGATGTTCTTCCCAATATTTTTTATTTTTTGTGGAAATATCGAACTCACACTACATTGGGTATAAGCAATCCATAACTGAGTTCTGAAAACGGCATTTTATTCGACAAATGGGTGTGGTATGTCGTTCTGCTTTTCTTGGGTCTTCTCCAGGATTTGGCGTAGCATGAAAATCTGGTCTAAGGAGGATTTATTAGGTCTGAAGCCATTATGATAAGGTTCAATCACCTTGTGTATGAAGCTGAGGAACCTTATTCTCTGAAGTCTCCTTTGTTATGTATGGGACAGAAAACACTAAGACTCCAATCTTCGGCCATGCCAGAATTGATCAAATAGAACACAAAGACAAATTTCATCAAAATCGGCAAATTCGTATTTATGTCTTCAATCGTCTTTTATTTTGGACATCGCCATTGCTATTGCTGTTGCTGGCTGATTTGTATATCATATTCATAAACCTAACTCTTATTACCCGTAAGAAAACGTCCGATGCATAGTGGGTCCAAATTTATGTAGGACATAGTATATAGCAGAAATATATAGCTTTTATGTAGAACATATACAGAGTAACACTAGAAGAACTCACAAAGATTTCTTCGAAATTTTAATTTATTACTATAATACATTTTCATAAATTTCCTTTTAATTCTAAGTATGAAATAGCTTATGAATATTTATTTAATTTAATTTACTTTTACTACACAAAAGGTCGAATATGCTACAACGGAATCGGTCGTTACAGTAGATTGGGAAAATGGTTTTGTCGAAGCATCAGCAGCTAGAAATGAAAATATAGTAAAGGTAAGAGCAGAAATACCTCAAAATAACTACATACATACATACATATATGCATAGCATACTTATGATAACTATTGTTATTTGTAGATTTTTAAAGAGCTTTTATCACAAGCGAATATCACATACAATCTGAGTCCAGCACTTCGGCGTCGTCGTCAGTCGCTGCCTCAACAAGTAGGCAATAATGGGGCAGGTACACCAACACATCATCAGCATCTTGGGACGTCACATGCAATGGCTGCACAAGCGCATACATCACACGCCCCCACAGCAGCACAATTGCAGCATTTGCAGCGAATACAGGAGCGAAGTTTGGGCGCTAAACGTAATTCGTGTGCATTATCCTAAATAAAATATATACATACATACATATGAACTTGATACATAATATCAGCAAATAATAGAAATAATAATAATAATCATTAAAACTAAAATTGTAATGAAAAATCAAAATAATACAATAATAATATTAATGATAATATTAATAATAATAATTATAATAATAATAACGTCAACATATGATTGTACATACACATTCATACATATGTATTTAATTTGTAATACTTTACATGCATATATAGTACATCTACATTATTATAGTATTATATAACACCTACATATACGAGTATCTTTCTATGTGTATACTAGAATTATGTAAGCTTAGGGGAAGATAGGTACATATATAATACATATATCACAAAAGAAACTATCTGACTATATGATGATGTTTAATCAAGTGGAATATCATTCGATTTTAAGTTTATTCTTTTTTTTTTAATAATAAAAACACTATCCATATAAAATATCTAATAATATCCACATTATATACATAAAATACTTCCTATTAGATTAGTTTAATTTAAACAATAATTTCCATACAACTTTTGCAATGTCTAGCTGTGATATTTTGCGCTCCACCAAAAGTTCAGTTTCCTGCAAATTGATTGACATAATAGTTAACCCATAGCTAAGTTAATATTTCTTTTCTATGAGACCACACAAAACCTAATACCTCCATTTATTGCTTATGCCGGTTTCATAGTCAACGTCATAAATGAGTTTACTAAAAACCGGAAACCAGTCCCATTCATTTTTACTGAAATCGCGAGAAAAAGATATACTACTTGCCCATATATTCTCACTACTATACATGATTTTTGTCCGATCTATAATTGGCTCCAAATAAATTGTTTGGCCTAGTGAAGTATTTTTATTTAGGTGTTATTCAATACGAACAGATATAAGAGATATAAGCGACTACATTCCATATTCTTTATACGAGTAGTTATTATAAATAAATGTTTTTCTTCCTTCTTGTTCTACTACCTCTAGCCGCAATATCAACAATATATCGTTTTGGGAAAATGAAATCCATTATTCAGATTTATGCTCGTATATATATTCAATATTTGACACTTATTAGCTTCAAAAAGGCTTTTTGCATTACAAATTATAACTGATGAAAGAATTACAAATTTAAAATCACCATCTGTTAGAAAGACGACAATTTTGTTTGATATTAAAGTTATCTTGACCGAGAATGGAACACTAGACCTATAAACTATAGGTAAACGGAAAACCTACATACTAACCAACTGAGCTAAGGCACGGAAAAGTAACATTTTGTACTAATAGAATTCTTTTGTAGTTTTTTGATTGGTCGATTGTGAGTTATGAGGTAAAAATAAAAAGATATTTTTGCTTTAATATAAGGCGAATATGCAAGCCTTGCGACTGAAATGGTCAACGGCGTTTATGAAATGGTGCCCAAACCAGAACTAATGTTCAAGAAGTAGTTTTGCTACGCATTTGATGAAATTGGAAAGTATTCATATAATGATTTCACTAAACATTTTCGTTAAATTTGTATCATTACTGTCAAGCTGACATCTTATAGTCAGAACTTGCCATCAAGCGTTTTTGTCATTTTGCAAAATTTCCTTAGTAATAAGAATGGAAAAAAAATTCTAAAAATCGCTCAATCGAGTTTTTCGCCAATAGAGGCAAACACTTCAATATGAGTGAAATGATAAAATTACTTTTAAAATAGCAACCACTTATAAAAAAAAACATAACGCTACAAAATCAAAAAATGGATTTCTTTTTCCCCAAACATCCAATATCTGTACAGAAAAATATAATATTAATTTTGCTGATGGCAACATACTTAGAAAAAAGACATTTTTGACATTAAAATAAAAAAGTAGACGAATTTATATTCTAAAGGGCAGAAAAAAATTATACATTTTTTCGAGAAAAGAAAATGCCATAATGTTTGCTAACATATCGAAGTTTCAGATAGGCAAGTGTTTCAAGGAAATAGGTGTTCAAAAAAAGTGCAGGCATCTGAAGACCGGTGCTTTAGCAAGATGACAAATAATATATTTATTTTAAGCTTTTATAGCCAAGAGTTTATTTGTACACTTTTATCGCCACCAATATTCTAAAATTACCAACTAAAAACTTTTCGAAACAGGAACATATTGGATACATTTACGTTTATGCAACTCTTTTTTTTTTTTAGTAAAGATCAATATGTCAATTTAGTACTACACACTACTAAGTAAATGGCCTTTTGATCCTTTTTTAGTACAGTATTAACCTTTGCGCTTTATTTCCTACGAGAACATAGGGCTTCAACTATATCAAATTACAGTTTCGCTCAACATATAGTATAAGATACAATATTATTATTATGCAAATGGTTTGCGGTGGATTATTTATTGTGAATTTCTATTTATTTATTATTTCTTATAGTAAAGTGCAAGCACACTACCAATTGCGCAATTGCTGACTTTGAGTCGAGATCGCTCACTAACTATCCTGTCACTATGAATTTTCTTGAATCAAGAGGGATGCCAAAGAAATGTTTCTATTATACTAATTGTATATCGCGCATGCTGGTAATGCCGAATAAATTTAATTTGCCTTTTTCTGAATCTAATAGTTACTTTATTATTAACTTAGCTATTTCTAATTTATTTATTAAATTTTACTAGCGAAAAATTCAACATGCTTATATGTACATATATCAATATTTATTCAAATGAAATACAATCTCCAATGCATAATATTAAATTTCAATGGTTTCGCCATACGATTACAGGAGGATACTTACTAATCCAATATTATAGATATATACAACTGAACATATGAATTGTCAAAGCAATTATTATATTATTAAGTAAAATAGCATAATACATAATATACAATATGTACTTACTTCAATTAAAATTCTGAATGCATTTTTCACAATACATAGAATTTGCAATCAAAAATAATCAAAATCACAAAATCACAATACGTACATACGGTTTCCAAATACAACTGATGTCTTTAAAATTGATCAATTTTCTTTTTAATCTAGAAAAATACTTATATATGCTTTCTATTTACGTATAATACCCCCCATTAAGTATATATTGAATGTAGTTATTCAATATAAATGTATATGTAGGTATTTATGTATGTTAGTAAACTTATTAGAAAATATTTCAGTTGGAAATATTCAAAGGCGAATAAATTGATTTTATGCAAAATGAAACACCAAATGATAAAGGGAAATGTATGCAATGTTAATTAATTTAAAACAAAATTAATAATGATTCTAATCTATTATAAAACTAAATTTAATCCCTAAAAAGTTGTTAAAACACCACATTTCATTGAAATGAAAACGTAAAAATAATAAAAAAAAAAACTAAAAAAAATTTGGCATATACATACTACATACATACATTTATTGAAACAATGCTAAGCAAAACTTGAAAATAAAAAATCAATATATATACATACATATTATAAATAAATTTTCAATTAAATTTCATATGTACAATAAATAATAAAAAATATTAATAAATGTTAAATAAGCCCGTAGTAGTATATGAGTTACACAATAATTCAGCAAATTTTAATTGTATGTAAAGTACTTGTGTGTTGAAATAAATTCAAATACTATAACAAAACACGTTGTCACATCGATTTCCAGCATCCAATATGTTCGAATAAGACACGTTCGTAACTGAAGCAGCCTCTAAAGCCAGTTACAGCTAATTTGCGTACGGTTCATACACCTCCAGATTGCACCAGTATTGTAATTAGCAAGTGTAATTGCAAGAACATTTCTCTTTTGAGGATCTCCCGTAGAAAAGCTATCTCATAATTATTCATACGAACCTACTTACCTCTATATCCATCCCTTAAAGAGGCATCCCACACAAAATGAAATAGTCAACATGTTATAGTCTAAATTAAGATCATCTCATATTTAAAACTGGCTTTATGACAGATTTTTACATTTTTAAGGTGATCTTAACTTTGCCGGGTGGAGAGATGCAAACTCTCTAAAAAATGACGCAAATATAAGGTGAAACAGCACATGCTGCTATATGCAAGGCCGTGGAAATGCACGGTCTTAATATGCGAACTTAGAATACCTGCCGCTATTCTATTTTAAGCTAGTCTTCTCTTGGCAATCTGGCTCTCTCGGGGGTGACTTCTACTGTCAGACTACTCAGACAGCCAAGCTGCAATCAAATCTCTCTCTTCATGGGAGTTCTCTTCCAAACTAGTCTCCAAATGCTTCTTAAATCCTACAAAAACTTTCTATGCAAAATAAGGTTACATTATGTTGGGTGCCGGAGCACAACGGAATTAAGGGCAATGAAATAGCGGACGAACTAGCGAGAGCTGGCTCGTATTCTCCACTGACAGGCCTAGAACCTTTCTGCGGTATAAGTTGGGCATCGGCGAAAACTATGATAGAAAACATTACCACGACGACAAATACCAAATACAATGGACAAATTCGACAGGTCTACGCCAAGCGAAAACCCTCATCAGCTTTGATACAGCTTTTGACAAAACTCGTTTTAGCAGAACAAAACTACGCCTAGGCTATCTCTCAGGACATAACTAGTTAACATACCACATCCATAAAATGGGATTATCCTCTGACACGGAGTGTAGACTTTGTCTGGAGGAGGAGGAAACATCGATCCACATCTTTTGCGAATGCCCAGGCTTGGCCAGGCTTCGCCTCAAACACTTTCATCTAAGTTTCCCCCAAACACCAGCTTCAATCATCAAAGGTCGACAAGATCAATTCTATCTCTTATTAAAAAGGTACGACACTACGACACAATGCTTGGGTACAAAAGACCTTTTATGGTCGCAGTGCCCATAACACTTGTGGTTAATCCTCAGAGGTATCAGCCGTAGGGGTCATATTCTCTAACAGACTTCAGTCTGGTTTCGCGTGCTCCACTTGATGAACAAGAATTTTGTCCTTGCGCCAACGTCACGCTCTCTTTTGATTGATAACTTTGCTTATAACTAACATGCGGTTCCAACAAAACGCATGCAATATAAAGTGAATCGTCCCGTCGCGTTTTACATAATTCAGCTGTTAGTTTTGATTTTTTTCTCAGCATACTTAAGTTTTCCGTTTTTATTTGAAACATTATAGTTCAAGACCAATGATGATTGTCGTATTAAATGGGCTGCAAATAGTTTATAAAGTGTCATACTATAAGTTGATTTCACACTTAATGTATTTACATCACACATACTAGCATCCTGACTTATCCACTTCTCAGGCGAGCCCCCCTACAAAAGAATCTCTGGCTTGTACTTACGAATCCTTGCATAGAAATGTTTGAAATGATTCAATCTTTTTTGTTTTTCGCTGAGCTATTTAACAATTTGACACACCTTAATGTATGCACATACATTACAGTCCAAAAATAAATTTGTATTATACATTTCTTTATTGAATTGAAACACATGTTCTCCATTGTTTACAATTAAAGCCTTAAAATTACAATAATTCAATATAATTATGATCAAAATCAATTAAATACTATCTAAAACATTTGCAAATCCGTGATTCCCAAATTCTGTTTGTCTTTCATCAGTGTTTCAAAAATGTTTTTAAATTTTAATTTATAATTACATCTAACACACGCGCGTGTGTATATACTATTTCTTGTTTTGATTATTTATTTAATGGAAAATTCAATTCAAGATTCAGAAGTGTTTCAGCATAAAAATGTAGGAGTGTACATATGTATAGTTGATATTCAGGTAACAAAAAAAAAATCAAATAATTATACATATTTGGATGCTCAATTGTAACGGCTAAATATAACTAAAAACAACATAAACTAACACAAAAATATTCATACATCTAGCGAACAATTCAATTTCAATTTCAATGTTATTTCTGTTTCGATTGTACTGTATGTTTGATTATGTATGGGTACATATGCATGCATATGTATAGAGCTACGTCGTACATAGATGCTGAATGGGACCGAATTGCAAACACTAAACGCTAAATTGATGAATAAGAAAAAACAACAGTGGCACATTATTGCGCTTCTATTAACAATATTTACGACGACGATACGGCAACAATGTCACTGCTGCTGCTTCGACTTTTATTTAACGAAGATTTTGGTTTAATTTCTGTTAACGACACCGATCCAGGTCCATTGAGAAAATGCATTTTTACATGCTTCTGCAGCTCTTGTTGTGTATCGAAGAATACTTGACACAAGTCACAGGAAAAGCGCGTCTTCACAGCTACTGTTGGTATTTTTGCTTTCGCTGTTGTTGCTGCTGATGACTTGAGACCATCCGTTGAAGAAGTTGTGTCCTCATCGTCATCAGTATCATCGTCATCATCATCGTCGTCATCACCATCGTCGGCCTCTTCTTCGTCATCGTCATCTTCTTCACCTGCATATGGCGGTGAGTCTTCGGCCTCCGTAGTGTCAGCAGAAGGTCGTGAAGTTTTTATTGAAATTTTTGTTGGTGCGGTCATTGTAACCGCCGTTGTTACCGTCGTCTTTTTGGTGGGTACCTTCGACTTGACCGTTGCATAATCGGTTGTACTGTCAGCATCACGCTCTTCATCTTCATCATCATCATCGTCGTCGTCGTCGTCATCATCATCATCATCATCATCCTCATCATCATCATCATTCTTACTATAATTGTTTGCTTCACCAAGTTCATCATCGTCGTTTTGTCCATCGTTTGCGTTTTCATTCTCATGAACAACAGCATGTCTTGCAACATCTTCCTCCTCCTCCTCCTCCTCCTCTTCTTCTGCCTCGGCCTCCTCATCGTCCTCTTCGTCAACTTCTGCCGCAGCTTCATCCTCCTCATACTCCCCCTTAGTAGCATCCTCATCATTCGATATATCCTCTTCCTGATTTTGATTACTTTCAGAGCTATTCAATGATGATGTTGAATGTAATTTTTTCTGTTGCAACAACACTTCCTGTGGCTTTTGTTGCTGCTGCTGGTGTTGTTGTTGTTGCTGTTGCTGTTGATGCTGCTGTTTCTGTTGCTGCTGCTGTTGTTGTTCCTTGTTTTGTTCCTCCACCGGAACTATGACCTTCTCTTTCATGTGATTATGTATATGATTAATTAACTTCTCCTTGCGCGACACATACGCTCCGCACAGATCGCAACCCCATTGGAATGGACCAAACGGCTTTGTGATACGGGCATCAGCTGCTTTATGTTCTACCCATTCCGCCTTTGTCTCAAACTTCAAATTGCAACGTCTGCAGTTCAAATATTGGTCAGTCTCAATTTTCGGTGGCTGAGGCAAATTGGAAATTTCGTCCTTGTGAAGCTCGTATATGTGACGCCGCAAGTTGTTGTTGCTTATAAATGTTGAGGTACAATATTCGCATTTAAGTTCGCGTTTGCGTTTCTGGGATTTTGAAGATGTGCGCATAGGGTTGGGCATAAGACCTACCGCTTGTAATCCCAGCGGATGTTGATGGTTGATCTGGGTCTGTAAGAATGTCGCTGATGGCGTGGGCTCGATTTCGGCTGGGTTCTAATGGAGTATGAATGAAAACAAACAAACAAAACAAATTTATGCAAATTCTCTAATTGAAGGCCCACCTATAAGGCCAAATTACAATTACATAACTACATAATTTTGTGACTGGTGCAGAAGGGAATCTCTTTGAATGCTAAAATGTCGCTTTGTAAAATTTTGTGGTCAAAATTGGAATTTCCAATGCTAATACAAAAATAGCAAATCGCATCTCGCTTGTAAATCTTATTTTATTTTTAGCAACCAAAACAATCCGACATTTTGTTTCGCACCCCTCATGACACAAGCCCAAAAGCTCACCTGTTTGCTATCACCTCTGAAATGCCATTTTCGATGCACTTTAAGTGCAGTCATTTGCGTGAATGTCTTTGAACACAAATCACACGCGTATTCACCATTATCATTGACACGATCCAAGTAGAACTGATTCGGATCGGCGGGACCAGTATCGAACATAGCAGCTAGCGGATTGTCCGTATACAATTCCATTTCATGCATTTGAATGTGCTTTGCGAACAGCTCTTGATCGGTGAAACGTTGTCCACATATGGTGCAAGCAACTTCGGGTAGTTTGATTTTTAAATTGCCAGCTGCAGGAATCGCGGTGATTTCCACCTCACCGCCGCCTAGAGTGCCAGCTGGTATACCATGACTACCGACACCACCACCACCGCCACCGTCACCTCCATCCTCATCGTCACGCGAGAACTCATCATCATCATCACCAGTTTTGTGCTTGTAAATCGGCAAGCCCGAGCCGTCAGCATTGGCACCCGAGCTGCTAACCGGTTTGCGATTACATGTCGGAATGTGACTTTCTAACATTTGACTGTCGAAAAAGACCTT
The DNA here is from genome assembly GCA_963854835.1 of Megamerina dolium. Classification (NCBI taxonomy): domain Eukaryota; kingdom Metazoa; phylum Arthropoda; class Insecta; order Diptera; family Megamerinidae; genus Megamerina; species Megamerina dolium. The sequence continues at coordinate 46,640,500 of OY978527.1, forward strand.
CTTGCACAGCTCACACTCGGATGGCTCTGCGATTTGTGGATGTTTCTTATAACGATGAACCTGTGATGCCACAAAACAACAATTATTTTCTAAATTAAATTGTACAAATCAATCGCATCTTACCCATAGACTCTTTCGGCCACTATATACATTTCCACAATCCTTACACGAATAATCGTTCGAGTCGAACTCATCGTGTAGCTTAATATGAATGGCCAATTTTTTGTTGGTATTAAAATTGGACGGACAATATTTGCACTGATACCACAACAATTGACCACCAGCACCGGAACCATCCAATAAACTGCGATCCGCGCTAGCACCGACAACACTCACTGGTGTCGATATACCGGACGCATCCGCACCTGCCGAACTTGTTTCAGCGAGTTCAGCATCTGCCTGTGCTTCTTCATTGGCATGAATGGTCTTCTTGTGCTGCAACAATTGCTCTTCCGTTCTGTAAACAATCGAACAAATATCGCACTCATACTGTTTAATAATCATTTCATCCTTTAGCAGGGTATTATGAATCTTGAACATGTGAACTTTCAAGCCCTTCTCATAGGCGAATTCCGCATCGCATAGTTTACACTTAATGAACTGAACATTTCGTATCTGATGATCATTCAGCATATGGAAACGATACGATTTCTTTGATGAGAAGCGACGCTGGCAAATACGGCAGCGCATACGGCGAAAACGTCTGTCGGCTGCTTGCTCGAGACTGCGTTTGAAAATAGCCTGCTCCGCAGGCGTTTGATTTGTCGCCATCGCATTTCCACCTGACGTGGCGGTTATTGACAGCGATTTGGGTGTTGTTCCTCTAGCAGCAGACAATGCCGCAGCAGCTGCTGTGTGCGAACGCATGTGATTGGACAACCCAATATTATTACTAAACACCGCACTACAAATAGGACATTCTTTTAGATTTGCGTACATAGCGTTATTGTTGTTAGGTGTTGAAGAATTGTCCATACGCATACGTTTAACATTGGGGGCCACATTATCGCCGCCTTCGCCATCCTCATCGGCTATAAAAGAAAATTTCAAAATCTGTTAGCGTTAGTTAACCTGACTTAAGAGAAAACATAAATAAAATACACTTCGCTTTCAGACCCGTCTGCTGTTTAGTTTTATAGTCACCAATTTAGTAGGGGAACCACCGCTAAGCGGTAGAGATATAAGTAAGTATGATCGGAGAAAATATTGACGAGAAAACATTAATAGCGGTCTGACATATAAGAGTATTTCACCGCTGTACGACCGATTCTTCGGTAGTCTTTTCTATTTTCGGGTGCTTTTGCATTCATTTTGTAAGAGAGCTCCCTTAAGCGGTGAAGATAGGAAATCAGTATACTTGAAGAAAATGTTGGCGAAGAAAAACTAATGGCGACCCTTTATAAATTTTACCGTTAGACGGAAGATTACTGGATAGCTTTCTCGCTTTTCGAGTGATTTCGTAGAAGAGCCTTCTTAAGAGTTGGGAATAGGGGCAAGTATATTTGGAGAAAATGTGGGCGATGAAAAATGAATGGCGGTCGGTTATACATTTCACCGCTGCAGGGACGATTCCTGGACAGCTGGACGTGATTCAGGTATTTTTGGGTTCATTTTGTATGCCAGCACCCTTAAGAGATGCGGAATGGATGTAAGTATGTTTAAAATTGTTTAGCTAAAAACAGCATGTTGTAAGGTAGAAATATGTCGTACTATTTTCGATAGTTTGAAGCGTTAGTGCACACTTCAGCTTCAGCGGCCAATTCTATTTAGTACTAAGATCTACAATGCCTCCACCTCTAGATACCATAACAATTATCTCATATGCTGACGATTGTAGAGTGTTTGGAACTGGCACCAGCATAGCCGAGCTTTAATCGGCTACAAATGACTATATTAATGAGGTCTCCAAGATTCTCAAAAGCCGCCATCTACAGCTATCGGCCGAGAAGTCAACTGTCACATTCTTTACGCCTTGGATGACAGAGGTCAAGTCATACTCATGGTGAATCCCCAAAAATATTGGGTGTCACTTTTGATTGCCTTCATACATTTGTTGTTCACGCCACCAACACGCCACCAACAAGCGCTCGCTAACAGCACTTGGGGCAAAAACATGAAAACGCTCCTTATGTCCTATAAAGCTATTGGAAGATCGGTGCTCAACTATGCGGCTTCAGACTGGACTTCAGGCATCAGTGATACGCAATTGATAAGATTTCAAGAACCCAAAATGAAGCACTTTGTCATCTGGACGGACGTACAAGACTGCTGAAGGTGAAACACCATGACGAGCTGCTATCTAAACAATTCCGGTTGGCCTGCCATATGAACACGCACCCAAATTATGCCCCCACGACACTCCCCACACTACCACGACACATCAGGAACTACCTGAGAATTTATGACAAAGTCTTACGAACAACTACACGCTGGACTGCGACTCGTATGCTGGTATTATCTAATGCTTGCACGCTGAAGCATAGTCATCAATGGAAGAAAACTTATTTTCAAAACCAGGCCCGCCCCTTTACCTAAACAAATTTTGATTGGGGCATAAAACCATTTTTTGTGAAGATGATCGGATAAAAAGAAGACGTGCCACATCCTTTTTCCAGTTATCAAATCACCTTCATTTTTCGAACAACATGTTTTTATACCCAAATAAGCATTCCTATGTAAGGAGTTGATCTGAAAGATTCAAAAATTAGTTGCTCATGCAACTAAGGCATACATAAAAGTCCCTGTACCATCGTTTTGAACTGAGAAATAATTTTACTTGAAATTAGAAAGATCGTTCCATCAACAAAACAATTTTGAACATTTGTCGAAACACAAATAATTTCGCTAATTTTACAACAAAACATTGAAAGTATAATATGCCTCATGTAAAAATAAAATCAAATGAAAGAAAATGTTTATAGGGTAACAAAACTATTCGAAGGCTTATCAACTTCAATCAACTTACCAATTGATCCACCATTGGTAATGGACATAAGATCCTTCATTACATAATCATAACGTCCGGATGATGTGTTCGATGAATTATTATCGGCCATTTTAACCGCCTTTGCATTCACAATGTATTCAAAGCCGGTGTGACGTGCCTTATCTGCACCATGTGCTGACACCATATGCTCACGCAAATTCGATAGACGTGGATAGCCAATTCCACATTTCACACACTTGTATGTTTGTGGCAATTGGTCGGGATGCTTGGATTCCATGTGCCGCAGTACATTATTATAATTATTATATTGTTGACCACAAATACGGCAAGCCTGGGGCATACGTGAGGAGTATTGTGATTTTTGCGCAAGTGACTGTTGACCACCTTGATTACTACGTGACTCATCAGCCGAGGAAGTGTCTAAAACAAAATTATAGTTAAACATATTATTAACATGAGCGAAGCAAATCTTGAATAATTTATTTTTCTTTTTCTTACTTCCAATTGATATTTTCTTTCCCGGTGAATTCTCCGTATTGCCACCGACTTTTTGTACTTGTTCACCAAATCCAGCCAAATGCTTATCGTAAACGTGATCCAGAAACTGTTGATGTTTGTCGAATTTCGCCTCACATGTAACACAACGTAATAACACAATGCAATCCATATTGTTATAGTGACGTTTGCGCTCAGCAGGATCCTCCATATCTAACCCACAATAGCTGCATTGATTTGGTGAGATCTCCTTCTTTTGCGCATCGGCGTGATCTTCATAGACGTGTGTGCGAAACTCGAGCTTTAGGCGGAAACTCTTCGGACACAATTTACACTCGTACATCTTATTGACCAGCAACTCTTTGGCACGTAACTTCTCGGGTGCGGCTGCAGCAGTCGCCGTAACAGCTTCTGCAAAATCGGCATTATTCGCCATCAGAGCGTGCAACACCTTGTACAGATTAATACAATTGCGTCGTTTCAAATGTGATATAAACAATGCTTTGGAATCGTTCAGTTTGAGGCAATTAAAACAGAGATTACGCGGCAAAGTGGCATATTTCTTGCGCATATGTGCCATAAAATTCTTATAGGTCATGTAGAATTTGTTGCAACAACGACATGTCATATTCTGATACTGCTGCAAAAACTCCTCGTTCTGTTGGATGAAAACAATTTTCTCATCGGTGAGAAGATATTGATATTTCTCTGGATTGTCATAGTCATAGCCGCCTGTTTCACACTTATTAAACGCGTTAATAACTTCTTGACGATATTTCTGCGATGATATTGCTGCTGAGACCTTTGACATTTCGGCAGCAGCTGCTGCTGCAGCAGCTCGTTGCATCTCCAATGCAGCTGTGGGTTTTGTAATGAGCATATTATTGGACGACGAAGCGGACAATTCAAACAGATTGGGATGTAAGTTGCGTTCATGACGACGTGCATTAGCGCGTGTTGAAAATTTCAAATTGCACGCACGACATGATGCCTCTTTGACTTCAGGAACGATTGTAGTCATTGCTATGGTTGTATTATTTGGCTGAAATTCATAGCCGCTAGTAGAGTGATCCTGTAAAGAGATTTTGTTTTCTTAAAATTGGTCATACCAAATTTTAAACATATGATAAATACGTACCATGAGTGGAATGTCACCTTCTTCCTCAGTGCGTTCCAAAAACATGGTTGGATCTACCATTTCATCGGATTCATCATGCTGCTTCATTGAATAATCATCATCTGCATCAAGTGGTTCATCTTTTATTTCAACGGCAGGTAACGGCTGAAACAAAAGCAAATTATAATCGTGTGATTTTGAAATTCATAAAATACTTAGTATTTAATTAATAGATAAATTTAAAGTTAAATTTAAATCAATAAAAAGCACTGTGACACAATTTCAGGGTTATTGTCTGCGGGCGGAATTATTCCAACTCAGGATGAAAGCCCTAGACCCATATAGTAAATCCACAAAATCTTTTCCATTCTTAGGCGAAAAAAATTGTGTATGGTCATATTAAATTTGCAATTATTTTGCCTGCGTCTTTTCAGAATAAAACGAAAAAAGGGTTAAAATTCATATTAGAGCGAAATATGTAGTTGGGGTACATATAGTAAAATTTCACAAATAAAAATTTTGTAGAACATTTTAACCTGTTAGCTCTCTCACGAAAGGGTCGTTTTGGCCCCTTTTTAGGAAAGTTTGAATAAAATGGCATTTGAGAGGTCGCTAGGGGGTTAGAATGTTCTACAAAATTATTCGCAATATTATTCGAAATTTAATATGTCCGTAAAAAAAATTTCTACTGAGAATGCAAAAAGATTTAGAGGTTTTACTACATATATGGGTCTAGGTCTTTCATCCTAAGTTAAAATAATTCCGCCACACACATATTCTTTTTTTTTCATTTGCTGCTAGTAGGCGCCATTATCTTGGGATAGATTGATCCAAACATGATTATATATTTCAGAATTTTTTTTTTTAGCTTAACCATTAGTATCGAATCATTAGATATTATAATAGACACTAACACCTCCAAAGAACCTTGACCCAGCTTGGGTTTCCAAATTGTTTAGCGTGGTAAATTAGGAAAGTACAAAATGATAACCTATTGATATTTGTCAATAAAGAACTGCATGATTTTTATGACATCACTTTTTCTCAATTTTGTCACAAGGCCCTTTTTGAAGCTTTATCATGGCAAGTATATTGAATCGGTCAATAAGGAAAATTTAACCATCGACTCAGCAGCTCAATCGGAACATATTACTATTGATGGACCAATGATCTCTCCAACAGGGAAGATTTTGCAACGTTTTACCATCCATGCTTAGGCCAGAAAGACCCGTCGTGATACCACTGAGCTTCTCCCACAGTACTGTACTACTTATATTAACCTGTTCCGAATGACAGAAGTCTTGTGACATCACTTTTTGTAAACTATGTCACAGAGATTTTTAAAAATAAATTTTTCACGGCAAATTGTTACTACCGAGAGATTTGCACATTGCTTGCCGATAGTTGGGCACTGTTCATAATATTATTATTACTATTATTACAAAATTTGTTGATCCCAAAGTCAAGTACAGTGCCTTAAAAGAGCTTTGGTGCTAATTAATGGTTAAAACACAGAATGTCAAGAGATTGTCGATACTTTGTCGATGTCAGTTGACTAATAATCCCTTTTGATAACGATACAATAATGGATAAATTTAACTAAAACATACTTTTGATTCTAATGTGGATTACAAATAAAATAAAAATACCCTAAAACCCTAAAAAAAGCGAAATATTCTACAAAATATTTAAGACATCCCTAAAGACAAAAACGTATTATTTTGTTTCAATTTTAGAGGGGCGGAAAAAACACAACAACATGTCATCATCTGCTATCCACGATACATTTACATTATAAGAATATCGTCTAAATAAACGTAATTGCTGTGTAGCACTATGTTGGACGGGTGTTGCAACAACAGACTGCAACTGTGTGTATTGCTGTTGTTTTTGGTGTCTTTCATTGCAATCATCCTGTTTTTGAGAGGATTGTTGTTGTCGCTGCTGTTGTTGCTGTTGGTTATGTTGTCGTTCATGATGTTGCTCATGATGTTGATGTTGTTGTTGTTGTTGTTGTTGTTGTTGATGATGATGACGATAATGTTGGTAATAATAATGGGACAATTTCTTATAATACTTTGGTCGCTGTATGCTTTGCAGCTGTTTTTGCTGCTGTTTTGGACTCACATAGACTGTTAATGATTTACGCTTCTTCAACGATGTAATGCCATCAAGTATGGATGACGATAGACTTCCTTGATCCGCTGCAAAGTCATCATGATGATCTCGCTGTGATTGTTGCTGTTGCTGTTGTCGCTCACTCGACGATAACGCCGATATACTGACATTGTTATCGAGCAATTGTTGCTGTTGTTGTTTACTGCTATCCAGCCAACTGCGTTGTTTTTTCTGTGAAGCAATACAACGATTCTTGAAGCTTTGCCACGAATTCAGATAGCTGATGCATGCATGACATATTCGCAATGAAAGTCGATCGTTCGCGGAAATCTGAAAAAAAATAAAGACATTATATTAGGTATATGTTCAATAAGCTTACATTCAAGATACAAAAAAAAGCAATCGAGCATGGAAATTAATGCAGATTTAATATAGTTCATGCAGCATAAGTAGAAAGTATAGGAAAATTTTCTATAAAATTTGTATATATCTATCTTTTGACTTTTCTTTGGAATGGTTATTTGCACAAAAGGATTTCTTTACCCCAGGTTAATAAAGATTATATTGCATCCATATACTAATGTCAATGACCTCATACAGTGTTGTGTACAAGTGTGATGCTCCACTGAATGTCTCCTGTTTGCAAATTACAATATTGTACATAAACGCACACACACAAGCACACAATCTTACTTGCCTAATAACCCAGCAAACAAAAGATGTTTATTTGCAATATCCAAAAAGGCAAAAAAGCATGATTTCTAGATAATGGCTAATTCTGAAAACATTTATTTTTCATTATTAGCGAAATTTTTTTACGATTTTCATTACAAATTCGAATAAGAGTTCGCTTCCAATATCGGAAAATATTACATTTGCTGGGAAATTCATATAAATGTACATGCATATTTGTGTATTGATGGCATATAATTATATTGCGGATTACTTCTGTCAATACTACATATTATTCATAATGAATTGATAGAAGAAATATTCAAAAGTGTAAAACACTCCAACGCTTTATACTCATCGTGAAATGAAATTCAACACGGGAAATCTATGCAACTAAAAAAGTCATCATCATACCTCTTCTCAGCCACATAAGATTGTGAATGTTATGGTATTGACAAAGGTTTCTTTAATGCAACAATGCACTGCATATTCAGTTATTGTTGGTGTCATCCAAGTTGCCACAGTCGATTATTGCAGCTGTTGTTGTATATATTACCCCCCCCAAAACACAATAATTGAAACTCATACCACACAGATGCAAGTACACAAACGCCTATATTGAATGTAGTCACCCTTTGGAAAGTCCATCTTGGAATTAATCGCACACCAATATCCTCATATATACATATATGATATATCAATATATAGGTACATGCACAAGCATATACACTAATTTGCAAATATATGGCTTTGAAATAGTTTATACATATTTACCTGCATATATATATATATATATATATATATATATATATATATATATATATATATATATATATATATATATATATATATATATATATATATATATATATATATATATATATATATATATATATATATATATATATATATATATATATATATATATATATATATACATAATTATATACACATATGGGTATATGCTTAAAACAGTACAAAGATACGAATCCATGTTAATGTCATCATTGCCATTCAAGAAGAACATCAATAGGAATTGTTCCTTCCACCCATTTACTTATTCAAAATCACATTTCTAAGGAGATATATTGCAAATAAGAATAGCAGGATGATAATACACATACACCCACACTCTAAACAATAGAATATTCCGTTTGAATTTTTCTTAAGTTTAGATAATTTAAAGATATTTGAAGGCATACATTCAATTATATAATCTAAATTTATCAAGCAATGTCAATCTGTCAGCGATAAATGCAGAAAATGTCGCTGATATCATCAAAACCATAGTAAATATAATAGGTTAGGTTAGGTTTGAAGGGCGTGTGTGAACATATATTCACACTTCCACTCGGAGGCATCTATTGCCCATTGTGATTGCCCTTGATTGCCGGAGGAGGCAGGCCTTCTCAGAGTAACCAGTGTTCATGTGTCATCCTTCCTGAACCATTTGGTTATCCATATAAAGTTAAGAAGCTCTTTTAGGTCCACTTTCGCAAGTTCGTACAGTCCTGTGAAAAAATGAGACCCCAAACATTGAAGTCGTTTTGTTTGTAGTCCTGGACAGAGACATAGATAGTGGTTTATTGATTCTTCTTCCTCTTTATCTCGGCAACCCCGGCAACATAGTCCGCTCGCCGGTATACGCCAACGTTGAAGCATTGGCGCGATGGCACAATGCCCAGTGAGCACCCCGGTAAGAATTCTAACTGCAGGTCGTTGACACCTCACAATCCTCTCGGCTGGTCCACAAGCTGGTCGCCTTTTTAACAACTATTTCTTCTATACACCCAAACAATTCGCAAAGCGGAATTTGTACTGCGTCGTCGAACTAATTGGCATCCATACTGGATCCCCTCCTGGCCATTTCATCTGCTAGTTCGTTCCCTTCAATATCACTATGTGCAGGAACCTTGCAAAGAGAGACCTTGGTTTGGTTTCCCATGTCACATAATGAAGCTCGGCATTTCAGCACGATTTTCGATGTGACTATTCTGGATTCAATTGCCTACAGTGCCGCTTGACTGCCTACAATGATATTCGAAGGTGAAATTGTACTATCTTGTATTAGTTTAGCTGCCTTCTCAATTGCGTATATTTCTGCCTGAAAGACACTGCAAGCGTTAGGGAGTCGAAATGACATCCAACAGTGCAGGCTTTCTGAACAAATTCCCGCTCCCGTCCCTCTGTCCATCTTCGAGAGGTCTGCGTAAATGGTGATGTCTGAAGCATGCACTGCACAGTGTGGCTCCCACTTTTCCCTGGTAGGATAGAATATAGGAATCCTTGTATTAAAGTCCAAAACTGGTGTCATATAGTCTGTGGGTGCATTAAGAACCCCCTTCACTGCACGGTCCCTCTCCTTGAACTCATTTGTAATAAGAAAGTAAAACTTGCATTTCTACTGAGACAATTGAGGATATCATAGTAACCATTAGTAAATAATAGAAATAATTGATTAAGATTTATATTAATGTTAAAATTTGACTTCATGAACTCTAGGTACCATAGTAACCAAGAGTAAATAATAAAAATAATTTGATTTTATTGTCGAAACGTATAAAGAAAATTCAATAACATTTGTAAGGACAACTCTCAAGAGAGAGATATGTCCATTTCGCTACCACTTTCCATTATTATGCCATTAGCAAAACTATAACCTTATCATCTGGCGCGGATTATGATGAATTTCATAAACATCTGTTCAATTAGTTGTATTTTGAAAGGCATTGAAATTATAGAAATCATGAAATCATTAAAATCACAATATTTTTTTATAATCCGAGAAAAATGAATTACGTGAAATGTTGAACACACACACAAACTCGTTCTTTTGACAAAAACTCTACATTTACAGTTTGTGTTTTACAGGGTTGTTTATTGTGTCTATTGTGCACCCCGTCGTGGATTTAGAGTATGTCTCTGCCCAGTCACTCGTAAGGATGCATTGGCTTCTCAACAATTACGTGTGGATTCTTTGATTCGTAAAATCCGAATATTTTGCTTATTCGCATAGCCATTATTATGATTATTATTATCGTTGGAGGATGCTGCACTGCGACCTATAAGATCTATTGTGCCCCCTTCGTGGACATAGAGTTTGTCTCTTAGCCCAATTCCCTCGATGAATTGTAGTATTGGTTGTACTTCACAGAGTCTAAGTTCGTCCTCGGGTGCGATGACATCTCTCAGGCGTTTTCTTCTCTTGTGCATCAGGGCGAAACAAATTTCTATCACATGATGTGCGGTCTCGTCCTTTTCCCTGCAGAACCTGCAAAGAGCATCTGAGAAAATTCCCAGTTTTGTTAAATGACATCACATAGCCATAGATTGAAGCTCAAACAATCGAAAATGTATTGAATTTTTAGGTTCATTGGATAGGCTGCTGCTTAAGCTAGCCACTCATTTGAATGATATTTTTCATTCTTAAATCTTTCGAATAAATTCATCACTTGGAAAAAATATTAATTATTTTTTTTTTTTTTTTTTTGTTATAGCTAATTCTAGTTCCAAACTTTAAATGCCCACCCTGTATTTTGTAACTATATAAGTATTTTGCTTAAGACAGTCATATTTCAAACCTGGATTAGTATTATAAACAAAACCAATTTTAGGGAAATTTTGCGACCCACGCCCCCTACGTAATGTAGTTGCCATACAAATTATATAGGGAAAAATAATTTTGCAAGAAATTAGCTAGCCACGTCGACTATTTAATGGAGCTTCCCAAGAATTGACGGTTCTACATCCCGGAAGCACTCGACCACGTGGTCGACCAAGGTCCATTTACCTCATCAGAATACAGAAATGCTTTGTACAACAACAACAACAATTTAATGGAACTCCCAAACAAAATCGCCATATCTTCTTAAGTATTCCTTCATCAGGGCCAACCATATTTGATATGATTGTTGAAAAATAATAATAAATGTAGCATCACTACAAAGACACTGCTATGATCGGCTCAATAATATCGCTATACATGTACGTATGAAGAAGAAACAGGTCTACGTCCCGTAAACACTCGACCACATAGTCGACCAAGGTCCATTCAGCTCAGCAGCATACGCAAATGCTTTGTACGGGAACAAGCAAAGCATTTCCGTATTTTTACTGCTACAACAACAACAACATGTACCAACAACAACACCTACCAGAGTACGACGCGAGTAAATAAAAATGTAATCATGTAAACATCGCAGAGTACGACGAAATGTATATGCGTAGTAAAAACGAGTAAACTCATTTAGTACTCATTGCATCGTGTGGAAAAGGGGACAACCCTTTTCCACACGATCATTTGTGCTATAACAAACTCAAGTTCGTCGTACATCGTTCGTATACGATGCATAACGCTCATTGCAATTATTGTCAGTGACGTTGTGAGTAGTAATCACGATGCCACGATAATTACTCATAAATAATGCATAAACGAATATACGAGTTTCTAAATATAACGCGGCATCGTAAACAAAATTATTTGTACTCGACTCGTACGATACAGTAGTTAATCGTACTGGACTGTGGTACCTACCCTTAAAAAAAGATTCGTGAAACTACCATATATGAATACATTATTAGTTGAAAGTGAAAAAAAAAATTGCCCCATCACGCCCATTATTTAACTGCATTAACGCCTGAATGATGTACATGATATGCCCAATGTGTGCATAAATCAGTCATAAGATTTTTTTTTTATTTTGACTTCCACCCGAAATGTCATTGTGCCTGAAGCTAAAGCAATTCACCTTATTTCACCTCTATTATTGCAACTTGGTTATTATCTTATCTATTCTCGCATTAGTAGTATAACTCTCATTTTTTTTGACTTATGCTGTACTGTAAACATTTTAATCAGCAAGTTGTATATTTTAGATTTGTTAATAGCCCTATCATATAGTTCGTGTGAAAATATTACTCCACCCTTATAGTTTGACTCTTATAAAGCATAGCAAATTGATCAATAAGTGCTGAACTGAAAATTATATAGCCTTTTAAGTTCATATGTTTACGAGCACTCGAAAAATATGTTTCCTCTTTTTTTTTTTCATACTGAAGATAATCCGCAATCTATGGTATACGATGCCAACTCATTCATTTTTCCATAAATTTCCTTGTGAATACAACAATATTAATCATGAGACAGTAGCAGTGATCATCACACTCAAACTCGTCGAGGCCAGCAATGAGTAAAAACCCATAAAAATCATATGCGACCATTGGATATTGATGATGACGATATAAATATCAAAACGAGCAAAACGGTCATACAAATTATTGCAATTTCTATTCTGGAATATTGCATATTTGTTTAACAAAAAAGATACGATACCAGCCAGAATCAGTCAAAGCGACAGAACAACCACCACAACCACCAATGTATAACAACCACGTGAGCAGCAGCACTGTACCATACAACACACATGTGTAGTCGTCATCGTTCATAACATGTATGGCGTGTGTACGTCAATATTGAAATGTACAAGGCATACACTCTGTTCCAAATGATAACTGTATACCGATTCATGATAAATACATATGATAGAAACGAAGAAGTGCGGTACCATAGTCGATCATGTTGACGCTGACGAACTTAAACAGCGCATCTCAATAGCCAAGGTAAACGACCAAGTGGAATCGAGAATGCGAACTACGAAGTACCTATGAAAGCAGCACTGGTGTGCTGTCAAGCAACAGCAATAGCAATGACAAGAGTACGTTCAGCAGCTATTGCCTACTCGTTTTGGTTCATGTACGTAGTACACATAACACACCACTTGGTAGATTCATCGCTTACGGTTAGCAGCACAAAACAGCACAGCGTGGTGGCTGACTCCAATAGATATGAGGTTATGTACACATGAATCGAGCGCTGGTTGGACAACGTTATATGGATTATATGTACTATATAAATTTTATTATAAGTACTTAGTAATTATATTGTTATTAAATAACACATTCATTAACATAGAATTAGTTATGATTATTATGCATAACAAAAGCTTGTCTCCACCCTTACTTGTATGTGCTTAATCCCCTAACCTCATTACAATGTAAAATAAGCAACATTATTGATGCAGCCTCTACAAATTACGTAACCACATAGTGAAATCCATTTGGAGACGAAAGTTACTGTATCAATATTGGCTGATATGTATATGTGTGTATCAATGTACCATATATATATAGCCACATCATCTAAATGTAGTTGACGTGAAAATACAGCAATAGCAAAATGGTTGCCAACGGAACCAATAACCAACCAAAGTATTGATATGGCATGCTCATTTCACTGCGTTTGGTGTGGATAGCAGCACGTCATTCTGTGCTGGCTAGACTTATCGCTTCCGAAAGTACAGTGGAACGAATATGCATTAGTCGATAGAAACCGAAGCGACGAAGCCACCACTCGCTCAATTATGGAATTCAGTAGTGTGAAAACATCAGTACACGATACTAGTCACCAACCAAGTTCCATGGAAATGATGAAAATCACAAAGCATTGTGTGTGACTGTAGCCAGAAAGAGACAGACAGGTAGCCAGCCAGCAGCTCTATGGCCGTTTTTTTGTATGTAATAATGCGATGACAGTACACATGAGGACGAATATGGCATCATTTCCCAAAACATTTATTATAAATACTCGCATATACGACTGACTGTTTGGTGGTGTGTCGACCACATCAGGTAATTGTGCCTATTGTGTACTGCGTCAATGTTAAACGTGGTTTCCAAAAACTCATAAAACAATATACACTTCTGACTGGCTACAATGGAAACAAAATTTTTCTGTTTCGTTTTGTGGTCATATTCGTTGCTGTGTACGTCTGTTTCATCGTCATTATTGTCACCACTGCTATTACGTTTACTGCAGCTACTGCTGTTCATAAGCATTAGGTGGTGTTCAATCATATAGGTTACATTTCATCAGCTCACAATCCAATCTATACTTCCGAATGACCATTGGCCTATATCCAACAATTATTATTTTATTTTTTTTTTGTTTTTGCTCTAATCGATTTGAAGCAAATTCTTAATCTCCCTTTTAAGCGTATATACAGACACATACAGACGCATACTGTTTCCATTTGCAATCAGAGCTAATAAATATCTTCCATTTACGTGTAAGAATAAATTTCCAACCTTCAACATAACCAAAAATCAGTAATCGAGGCATACAAACAAGAAGAATCGAACGGTTCATAACTGAGCATCGTGTTAAATAACACAGCAGGCATACAGGCAGACCAACAGTTCGGATATAAAGAAAGGCTGCAGCTGCTCATCCGGTTCTCAACAAGAAAATGGTGGTCGACATCAGCTAAGGCAACAACAAATACGAGCGAAGATGACGATGGCAACAGTAACAGTACGACGACGACGACTACACTTCGCAACCAGCACAATCAGCCAGCCACAAGTTTGTGAGTCAACACTACAGCAATAGCAACTGTGAATCCACATCCGAAAGAGAATCAATACCATGCTACGCCATAGCACGATACATGTCCACGGTCGCAGCGAGCGGGGCACACACAAAATAGCTGACAACGCCAACTCAGTCATATGAAAAAGTATCGCGTATTCTTCGATTCGTGTGGAAAGCACCCTTGGACGCAAAACTTGCACAATCAATCGAAGCATTCGTGTACATCATAACCTCAATTTCAACAGTGGCATTTTATTTTCTTTCGATCAATCGAACAGCACATTTCCAGCTCTGACCATACCGGGTGTGGCACTTACCATAATGTTAACACAGTTATGAATTTTCGTAGCCAACGGCTCCTTGTCCGCGGCATAGCTGTTGAGAATAGATATACATTCACTATCCGGCGCTAGACACAGGCGACAACAATTTTGTCGCGCTCGAAGAGAGCTCTCTTCCGACATTTTCCCCTTGTTATTCTTGAAAATTTACGCAAAAGTCTCTACTAGTAATATTACAGAAGTAGTTGGAATTCTAATAAGTAGAGGTTTTTTTTTTTTTCTTTTTGTATGTGAAAATTCTTTTCGTAAACACTTATTTTCACTTTTAATAATTGTTTAGTTTACTTCTTCACCCAATTTCTGATCTGCTTCACACCAGCGTTCTTTGTTTTTATCACATATTACTCGTCCACACAACTTCCTTGGACCACAATACTACTCTCAATGAAATTTTAAACGCGACTGCCATTCGTCTTTTCAGCGTTTCCATTTTGTGCTCAGATTTTTTCATTCTCTTTCACACTTTTCAATAAATTTTGATTTAATTTGGTCGAAAATATCGAAACAAAGCAGCAAAAGTTATCGAAATACGAGGTAAAGAAATTCGAGAGAGTCGTTGGGTATCACTTCGCCACACACTAATTATGGCGAAGTAAACAAAAGCACAAAAAGACATCCGGGTACAAGAAGAAGTAGAGAATAAAACAATAAATAAACTATTTTGACATTATATGGGAACGCTCTTAACCTTATACGGTAAACCAAGAAATAACATTCTCCACTTTCTTTACCTGATGTTGAGTTCACTTTAAACAGATGTTTGCCTTGCACAAATCTCTTACATTTTTATTATTGAAATTTGCAAATATATTGTGATATAATCGAAATGTAAATCTGTAATATTTTTTATAAATATTGTTATTATTATTTGTATTCACAATACAGATTTCTACGAAATAAAAAATTATTTAATTGTGCGAGTTTACGTCAATATGTATATACCAATATAATATATAACAACCCTGATGACGAAATCAATAGCGCAAACATACCGGTCAGCAAACTAACTTGATAATTTTTTTTCCGAAATGTTTCTATTTATGATAATTAAAATCAAGTATTTATATTATTTTTTATTATGTAGAAGTAATACCGTTTGCACAGCGTAATTATATTTTGTTTATAAGAACTTTATTCTCTCTTTTAATGCACCTAATAAATTTACATCCCTAAAATCATGCAGCAGTATTTGTATTTATGGATTTAGGGCATTTTTATTAATTTGTAAAATTAGTTATTCCTTCATATACTTCGAAAAGTCTATACCTATAATCGATCAAGTTATTACACCAATTTTTATTTTTATTATAAAGAAAATCACGAGACTTTTACCTTCGCAAAAACTATCACATGTTACAATTGTGTGTGTATGTGTTTTCATATTTAAAGAATATTTATTTATTTGAAATTTATTGCGAGAATGTGTTCTTCATTTTTATACCCTGCATAATGCAATATGCATGGTATATTCATTTCGGTCAGATGTTTGTGTCCACTTGAAGGAATCTCCGGATATAGACATAGATATATATTCGTGATCAGCGTCGATTAAATTTTCGATTTAACGATGTCCGTCCGTCCGTCCGTCCGTCCGTCCGTCCGTCCGTCCGTCCGTCCGTCTGTCTGTCACCTGGCTGGTTCGCACGATATCTTGAGTAAATATTGAGCTATTTCAACGAAATTTGGCACAAGTAACCTATGATCCAAGGGTACGGAGGGGATTGATATTGGGCATGATCGGTCAATAGCCACGCCCACACCAAGCATTCAAAGCGACTAACCTCGGAATTTTCAAAATCTTTAACTTGCTATAAGTCACATAATATACCACTTGGGACAACAATATTTTGCACATATATTTATATTATACTACTAGATAACCTCGCCAAAAGTGGGTGAGCCACGCCTACTTTCTATCGTAGCTCCCATACAAAGTGTCTGTACTTCTTTTAAATTGAAACTGCTGTAACTTCTACAATCTTCTGTCTAGAATAACCATAATTGACACTTAGATTAACATGGCAGTGAGAAATAATATGGCAGAAAATCAGTGTGCTACGCCACTCCTTTTTGGGTCTGCCATACAAAGTTGCGGAAATTAAAAAAAAATCTTACCGGTTATAACTTGCAAACTATTCAGCGTAGAATAACGAGATTTAAGGTGTGGATTAGTATTGTACGAGCAATTAGGCTCACAGGAAATGGGCGCACCACGCCCACTGTTTATCGTAGCCCCCATACAAATTTTAAATTGAAACAGCTGTAACTTCGGCAATCTTCTGTCTAAAATAACCATAATTGACACTTAAATTAATATCGTAGTCGGTAATAATCTGGCAGAAAATCAGTGTGCCACGCCCACTCCTTCATGGGTCTCCCATACAAAGTCGAGGGAATTAAACGAAAACTTTTAAGCTCCATAACTTACAAACCATTTAGCCTAGGACAACGAGATTTAAGGTATGGATTAGTATTGCACGAGCAATTAGGCTCACAGGAAATGGGCGCACCACGCCCACTGTTTATCGTAGCCCCCATACAAATTTTAAATTGAAACAGCTGTAACTTCGGCAATCTTCTGTCTAGAATAACCATAATTGACACTTTAATTAATATCGTAGTCGGTAATAATCTGGCAGAAAATCAGTGTGCCACGCCCACTTCTTCATGGGTCTCCCATACAAAGTCGAGGGAATTAAACTAAAACTTTTAAGCTCCATAACTTACAAACCATTTAGCATAGTACAACAAGATTTAAGGTATGGATTAGTATTGTACGAGCAACTAGGCTTACAGGAAATGTACAAAATGAGTAAAATTCTTTTAAATTGAAATAGCTGTAACTTCTGCATACTTCTGTCTAGAACAATTATAATTAATACTTCGGCTAATATGGTAGTCGAAAATAATCTGACAACAAATCAACATGCCACACCCACTTCTTAATGGGGCTTCCATACAAAATTTGGAAAATTAAAAAAAATTTAAACCGCTATAACTTACGAACTATTCAACGTAGGACAACCAAATTTAAGGAGTGGATTGATATTGAAAAATTAATTAGATATACAAGAAAGAGGTAAGCCACGCCCACTTTTTATATAGCTTCCGTACGAAATCTCGGAATTATCTTAAACATTAAAACACCCATAACTTACTAAATAATACGCCTAGATCAATCCATTGCAACCTAGGTAGTTTAGTATTATAGGCAGAAATTATTCCTCAAAAATTGGTGAGGTAGTCTGGTTCTTAATGTAGCTCCTATACAAAGTAGTGGAAGAAAAGGATGGATATACGAGCAAACTTTTTATATATACCTCTACATATGCAGGGTATAATTTGGTCGGCCCCAGCCGACTGTAAGGCCATTTTTTCAGTTAAATTAATGTAAAAAGATGCTAACCAGAAAAAACACATATATAAAATATTATAGCATAATAAAATAAAGGAATTTTTGGGTATATCTTAAAAATTTTATATAACACGTAACTGTTTAATTGTATGAGCAAAATTTTTAAGGTAGAAAATCTAAAATAGTGGACGTTATTTCAAGGGTATATACAGTGGCTCCCAGCTTATTTCGTACAGTGACAGTTTAAAAATTGCTGCAGTCGTAATTCCTAATATAGCAAAAATTTGAACAAAATATAAATGCCATTTTTGAAAGGAAGGTTTGTTTTTTATTTTCCAAAATTTACTTTTTCAAAATTTTAGTTTTTGACACTATAAAAAAATAAAATAAGAAAAAAATAGGAAAATTCATGTCACAGCTTATTTCGTACAGTCTCTTTAAGTTCAAACTAAAAACAAAGTAAGTTGATTTTAATATTTAGTATGACATCCCTTAGCGTTAATGACAGCCTGGAGTCTACTTGGCATTGAATCCACCAATTTTTGAGTGATGTCTGGTGTGATTTTTTTCGATTCCTCCATCAGTACCTTCTTTAGGTCTTGCTTATTAGAAATCTTGTGTGTTCTTATTTTATTGTCCAAAATAGACTAAAGATTTTCAATCACATTCATGTCAGGTGACTGTGGTGGTGGAGACATCAAGTGTGAGCAGTTCAAATAAGCCAAGATTGCACAATCCCAGATTTATGTTTTGGGTCATTATCTTGGTAATACCGAAATTCTTCCCGCAAACCCAGTTTGTCTGCACTTTGAAGTAAATTGTTTTTCAGAATCTCGAGGTACTTCATTTTGTCCATTGTTCCCTCAATAAAAACCAATTCACCTACTCCGGCTGCTGACATACAGGCCCAAACCATCACGCTACCGCCACCATGCTTCACTGTGGGCTTAAGGTTCTCCTTGTTTAGCTCGGTATTAGCTTTACGCCAAACATATGACATTCCGTCCGAGCCAAAAATATTAAACTTAGACTCATCCGCGAAAATAACGGTATTCCAGAACGCAGGAGTAATAATAATATGCTCTTTGGCGAAGTCAAGTCGGCGTTGTATATTCATTTTCGAAATGAATGGTTTCTTTCGGGCTACTCGACCGTTCAAGTCATGATTGCGCAGCACACGTCGGACAGTTTCAGCACTGGATGATTTTCCTATTTCACGCTGAACCTCTGCAGCCAACTTCGGAGCGGATAACTTTGGATTTTTCTTAATTTTTCGTACAATATAACGCTCGTCTGATGCGTTGAAAATCTTATTAGGTGCTTCTCTGCCCTTGTTCTCCAACCGATTTTCGCGAACGAAGCGTTGAATGATGTATTGGACAGTTGAGGCACTTAAATTTGTCATTTCAGCAATTTTTCGCACACTCTGACCTTTCCTAAAATGGTTAATTACCAGTTTACGCTGTTCCATCGTTGTACGATGACCCATAAAGCTAAATGTTTAATTTACAGCACTTTAACTATTTAAAATAATAATAATAAAAATTGTTATAATAGTTAAAAAGGTCCAAAAACTCATACAATTCAAAAAAACTTTGTAACTGCGCGGCAGAATGAAACTTACTTACATTGAAGTTTGTGTACGAAATAAGATGTGAGCTGAAAATCAGCTGATCAATAGTTTTTCTCTCTTGCATAACAAAAAGAAAAATTTTTGGGGTTCCCCGTTTTCTTATTAGGTTTATTAAACACATACACAGACATCTACATTCAAAACTTATCGATAAGTTTTTTAGTTTCGATGTTACAGCCATGTACATAAAAATATATACACTGTACGAAATAAGCTGTGAGCCACTGTAGCCACATTAAATAATGGGTGTGGCTACACAATTTTTTTTTAAACTGTTTCTCTACAATTTTAATCTTTGTTCATGTCCAACATGGTTATAGGCTGAAAAATACGTTCACATAATACGTAAACATCCACGATTGTAAAGGAAGTACAATAAATAGTGGGCGTGGTTTTTACGTTTATAGCAAAATTGTTTACTCTAACGAACTTAACTCAAAGATAAATATTTTTCGCAACTTTGTATGGGGCCTACATTAATAAGTGGGCGTGCCTGGCTGGTCTCTCGCTATATAAATCCAAACCTATAATAATAGTAATGTAATAAGTTTTAATTTGTTTAAATTAGCTTTAAAACAATTTCTAAGGCATTAAACAAATTTGTAGAATTCGTTAGGCCTTTTATTGCCGTAAACATAAATATGTAATTTTCAATATAATTTGTCATTAAACAGTGATATTCTATAAAACTGTTGCATGTTTTCATTTTTTAATTATCTGTGACACCCAAATATAATTAAAGATGTACTAAATAAGTATAACATTTGTTGCAACTTGAGCTATTGCATTTTATATTTTATAAAATTACATTACATTACATTACTTACATTACATTGCTTACATTTAATATGTAAGTAGTACATAAATATACATATTGTATAAGTATAAGAATATATGTATGTATGAGAAGATTCGAACATTTTCATTTAAAACTAAATCAAATAATTTTTATATTGTAATAAATATATAATTTATATACATATAATTATAATTTGCAACATTAATAAATTCATGAAAAATATTAAAAGTATTTTTCTACAGTATAAAAAATTAAGTTACGTCGATAATTCTTTAAAATTATTTTGATATAAATGCAAATAAAATGTTTAAATTAATTGCCCAATCAATATTACTAGGTACGACATTATGACGTTGATTTATTAAGCCCTCTGGAACTGCAAGTTAGTATTTTGCAGTTGATGAATTCAATAAAAAGAATTCAGTGCATGAATTAACTATTCTATATTGTTCAAAAATTTATGGAACTTAAATCGTAGAAAACAAAATTACCTCCATACAGCAGTAATCAGTTAAATATTAAATAGCTATTTAAGTAGCTATTAATATAATTGCAGACAAGCTAGAAAATTGATAACCTCCAATCTAACGATAGGCAATAACAATTGAACTTCTTCAACTGTCGACTCTTACTTATGATGGGAACGATCCAACAGTTGTCTTATATTGTTTTTTGTTCTTTTTATATTTTATCAGCCTCATATGCAAAGGTCAAAACGTGCGATTCTTTTGTCTTGTTTTGTAAAAGCATACAAATGAAAGGTGTTTTTAGAGTATCATAGTTTCAAATTAGATTAAGTTACACAAAAACAAAATGTCCTATGCCATTTTGCTTCTGAATATGTTTTCTAACTATGACTAAGCCAGTCCAGTCTGAGGCTTCTAACATCGACAATATTCACTGTTCATTATTTTTGAGGAATGAGTGTTATCCCCAAGTATATAATGTGTAAAGTGATCTTTGATTTTCGGCAACAGAATCATATATTTCCAAAATAATAGGATATAATTTGCAAGCAAAAAAAATTAACTGTACTCACATTACCGTATTGGCTCATTAACAAGTAGTACACTCTAAAAGACACCCTCCTTATATGAATGTATAAACATAAGTACATTAATATACAACATCCTTTAATGAAACTGCAAAATTTTATGAATAATAATATTTCATATTCTTATCAATTTTCATCCTCAGGCGTTCATTCTAAAGCAAAAACAAACAAAAAATTCATCGTTTATCAAATAAATGAAAGTGGAATAAATATCTCCAACCGGCAACTTTCCTATAAAAAGATTTGTATTCTGTGCATATAGTTCAGTTGATCACGCGAAATCGTATTGGTGTGTTCTTATAATAACGCTCGATAAACAGCAACATACATAACGACATAGATACTCGAATTCCACATACTAATAATAAAAGGTATGAGATTATAAGTACATAGATTTAAATACATAAAATATAAAGTAAACTACTTCATAAAAAATGAAATCAAATGATTTTTCAATATGTAGGTATACGATAAAACTGTTACTATTACTTTGATGAAAACAAGTACTTGCTTAATTTTGCAATATATAAAGTGTCCAATCAATTTTTTTTTTATAAGTTGACAAACGAAATATTAGCGATATTCACAACCTTGAGTACTTCTGCCATTTCTATTATATTCATACATTACTGAGTACTTCAGCGTCAACTTCAACTTTGAAGAACTTGACATAAAATTATTGTTAAAGCATTAACAGAGGAAACGTTTCTCAACTTTATCATACCTTAAGGCAAAAGATATGTCGTCATTGAGTAGCACTTCTTTCATGCATTTACAAATATTTCTGCGTAAGCACACTTAAAAGTTGAAGTTGATGTTGACGCTACAGTACTATATTAATTTCTACATAAGTCGAATTAATAGTGACATATGAAATATATGTATAAAAGCTTAGATTGAGTTGTGTTTCTGCAGAAACTATATTCCAAGTTTTGCTTTCTTGTGCGCCTGTAAACAATAAAATGACAAGTGAATTACTTTTGGCGAAATTCACAATACATGTGTAGATATTTCAAAATAGGTATGATATTCGTATCATACAATGGTTAATCCATGTAAAGTGAATACCATTTAGAGATATTGGCCTATCGTTATAGTTAAAGTTAGAATCAACTTGTTTGACATATTTTCCATACAAAACTCTACCAAAAAGCCGATACTAACTTAAAGATGATCTTAAAATTGACTATAACTACGATCCAATCCATATTAAAATATAGAATAAAAAGAATTGATTTGCGCTCTAACTTTTCTGTTCTTAATAGCAATTACTTAAATATTATTTATTATTTCCATTCAGTTATCGCACATCTCGAGAATATATGTTTACTATTATTCTTAAGTATTTCATATCTCAAATGCAACTTACATATGTCTCTTATCACTTAATTTGCGTTTCTCTAAAAATAAATTATGGAAAATTACCTACTTGCATTACTTTCATTGCATTATAACGTTGTTAGACTTTGAAGTACTTGTAATTTAATTGAAAATATTTAATAATAGCATAACATTTAAATTGTAGATTCAAAATAAATTGTTTAATAAAGTACCCTATGGATAAAATATGAAGTATATTATAGCCTAGACAGACGGCAGCCTAATTCCGGATTACCGAGTTAATTCGAATTAACTCGGGCATTAACTGCAGCTAATCCGCATAAACTCGATGAGTTAATTCTCAAAATAAAAGAGGATTAGGGCAATCTGCTATGGCAACGCTGCTGAAAATTGTCTATTGTGAATTTTACTTTATTCCATTTTACAAAATATTAGGTGTGTTCGCAACAAAAAACTTTCAACAATTGTTGACAGTTTTCAACATTAAAAGTGTTGGCGAACAAATAAATCCAGCTGTCAATTACGAACGGTGAATGTCAATTTACAAGTTTCTAATAGTCTTCAGTTCACGTACTTCTTGTAGGTTTTCTCATATCGAGAGTGATAGACGACAGAAATTGATGGTGATAGTAATGTAAGTGGACAGACCTAATAAAACAGCAATCAGCTGTTTAGTTAATCCGCAATACTGCCGTTTGTCAGGTTATTATTTTATACGGATTAAGTGCGCCGGTAATCCGGAATTAGGCTGTCGTCTGTCTAGGCTATTAGCGAGAGTTGATATGCGATGACCTTCAATGAAAAGAAAAAAACAAAATTGCACTCATACATATAAGTGCAAGCTCTCTTCTTAATATAATTCGATACATGTACGAGTATATGCAATAATTACACGCAACCATAGGAAACACTCATGCTATCAAGCCCTTTATGCCATGGAGAGTTATTGATAATGCCTATATTTATTAATTTATTTCATAATCACTTTTGAAAAAAATATTGAATACAGCTAATAAAAATGGTCATACATACCAGAGCTGTAAAAGAATTGAATCATTACGGAATTCACTCACCCTTAATTCATTTAAAAGCTGCATCAACGAGGCTGCACTCATTTGCTTCGAATTCATTAAAGAATGACAGACGAACCATTCATCATTCTCAAAAGCTTAAAATTATCACACTTTCCAATTCAGTAAAGAGTGGGAATTGAAAAATATCAATCCCATTCATCAAAGGCTTAAAAATATGATGAATTCATTCAATATTATAACTCTTTTAAACTCTGAAATACTGGAAATATGATATTATTTATTACCATGAAAAGCATAGCTGCTTTGGAACAAACCCCATGGTGTTATTATGAAGGTAGAGCAACTACCAAAAATTCCTATTGGCTGCGCGCTATAATGTCAGAAACTGGCGTCTTCTAGTGTCAAGCTAGTGTGTTTCTTGTTTGCTTTTCAATTTCTTCTCCTTTTCCCATGTATTTGTTGTTGTTTTATTTACTTTTTCTCCTTCTTTCATGAGAACTCTCTCCAATGGCTCTACCTTGTGTTATTATACCATGACAACACCAATCAGCTGAAGTGTGAAATTTTATGTAACTTGCACAGTACCCTGCAGTTTTGTATTGCATATGCTACAACGCACAAGAATTCCCCCTTTTAGGATGTTGAATCGAGCTGCTCATTTTATATAGAAATTAATACAAATATGATACACCCACTATATATCAAAAACATTTTTAGCGAACCTTTTCAATTACAGAAAAAAATGTGCCATATAAAATGTCATAGCGTTTATCAAACCAAATATCGGATAGCTTTCCCATTCTTCAATGATGTGTTGACTTTGCGATGAAGAATTCTCACAATCAATTAAATTTTCTCTTTCTTTTGAACACATTTTTAAATTTATCTAACAAGATTCACTTTGAAGAAATTCACGTTTGAAAAGAAATTAACGGATCTTTATATATCTACGCATTATACATAAATATGCGTATATATATGTAGAATTCTTGAAGGAGGTTAAACTACCAGGAACAAACATGCTAGTCGTTACTTCTCAATTTATAAAAAAGATTAGTAAAAACAAACAAAAAAATTGTAATACGAAATAAAACTTTTATAAATTTTTGCATTTAATACTTTCTTTATATTTAATATAAGCCAATGGCAACCCAGAAATGAAAAATCCAATAACCATACAGATATTTTGTAAACAACAAAACGGGAAGAAGAAGAAATGCTGTCAGCTTGCTACTGAATGGATATCGCCACTCCCATTCTTTTTAGGCTGCAGCCATCCGCGGCTGCATTCATTAAAATTTTAATTCAGTGTGAATTCTTTATCATTTTCAATTCATGAATTGAAAACGAATAGAACACATTAATTTTTATCAGCCTAAAGATTTCACACACTGAATGTTAGAAAAAAAAGATTGCAGCTTTTCAAAATTTAAACAAAAGAATTAAAAGTGAAAATGAGTTCACACTTTTACAACTCTGATACATACGTACACAAGCATATGCAACAAATACATATGACGTTCACATGATAAGGAACGTTCCATTGCTAATTCCAGACTTTCTAGTTAAATAAGCATTAGTATGTGGGTAGATAATAAGATATAACATTCAAGTGAAATATAAATCAGCATACATGCATGACAAACAAACGGCAGGTATGCTCATACGAAAATTATTTCTACTAATAACACTAATTGATATTATTCCGTATTGTACTGAATATATAACTATTGATAGAATTTGATTGGATTAATTGGTAAAATATATTACTACATTACAACCACATAAATTTTATTCACCGCAAACAAAAAGCATTACCGATTCCAATATGGTTTTATCTTATGTCATTTAGAACTTATTAAAGCTTTTCATTTCATCATTTGTTTAACAATCAATACATTCGATGTTTACTTTTAACGCAATTATGCATTTATCAACAATAAACTTGTTTGTTTTGCTCATTGTGTTTATACATTTTTTCACAATACTCAAGAGAAGTTATACCTAATTAATAAGTGTACATGTCACAATCAATATGGCACGCAAGCATATTGATGTTAATTTTTCTTAAATAAGAAAGTGAAAATAACAAAATAAAGAGAAGTTTATTAACACTAATGACATTAAAAAAAAATCTCCTTACAGTCGGATGGGGCCGACCAAATTATAGCTTTGTATGGGAGACCCAAGAAGGAGTGGGCGTGGCACACCGATTTTTTACAGATTATTTTCGACTACCATAGTAATCTAGGTGTATTATGGATATTCTAGACATAAGATTGCAGAAGTTACAGCTGTTTCAATTTAAATAAAGTACATACGCTTTGTATGGGAGCTACTATAAAAAGTAGGTGTGGCTCGCCCATTTCTGGCAAGGTTATGTAGTAGTATAATGTGACTCCATGTGCCAAATATTGTTGTCCCAGGTGGTATATTAAGTGAGTTATAGCAAGTTAAAGATTTTGAAAATTCCGAGATTAGTCGCTTTGAATGCTTGGTGTGGGCGTGGCTATTGATCGATCACGCCCATTATCAATCTCCTCCGTACCCTTGGATCAAAAGTTACTTATGCCAAATTTTGTCAAAATAGCTCAATATTTGCTCAAGTTATCGTGCGAACCAGCCAGGTGACAGACAGACGGACGGACGGACGGACATCGTTAAATCGTAAATTTAAGCGACGCTGATCACGAATATATATCTATATCTATATCTCCGGAGATTCCTTCAAGTGGTCACAAACATCTGACCGAAATGAATATACCTTGCATATTGCATTATGCATGGTATAATAAAAATATGTGTCACTTAAAGCCCGGAACGGCTCATTGGCTGAGCTTCCCTTACATTACTGTTGTGCGTGTTAAATTTTGGACAGTATTAGAAGGGACCTACTTATTTTAGCCGGTTCCGAATGGCAGAACCCTTGTGACATCACTCTTTCTGACCTTTGTCACAGAGTTCTTTTAAAAGCTTTTGTCATGGCAAGTTGTTACTGTCGGAAGAATGCCAACAGGTGGGTACCATTCCAAAGAAAAATTTTTTCGATATTAAATTTGTTATGCAGCAGCCGGGGATTGAACCACGACCTTCAGATCAGAAGGCCAACACACTAACCACTGAGCTACGGCACCGACTAAACAATAATGGCATGGTAGTTGTAAAAACTAAAAGCAAGAAGCAATATCAGAATTTTATGTACCCAAGTTGTTGACGTGTAAATGTAGTATATACCCATCCGTTCAGCGGAGTGGTTCCGAACTGTCGATTTCGCCAACTGCCGATAGTTGGGGGTGACTGCCTGATAATCCACTTTGAATGTTGTCGACAGGCGAATTTAGCACAGCGATGTCATAGGAAGGGGTGAATCGCCACCCTACGCATTATCCGTAATCGACCACTTCGTTAGTCCCGAGTAGTTAGCTACTTCGCGACTTTTTGTAAATTGTTTTAAAATTACAATTTATTTTTTCATTGTTGTTTAATAAAGGTACTTTTGAAGTCTTGTTTAATACATATTTTAAAAAGCTAAACAAATAAACAATAGTAATTTCTTTTTTCAAATATATCTTTCTACCATTCGTAATATTAATAAATACATTATTCTTAGGTATTTTAACGTACCACGAATTACGTTATTTTCGCGTTGCAAAGGATTAGCGAAGTAAACACCAAAGCAGCTATCATAAACAGGGCAGTTGCCACTTTGTATACTAAACACTACACTACCAGGCGTTGGTAAAATAGGTAGTTACCAAGTAGGTAGCGAAATAGCTGGCAACAAAGCGGCTAATGCCACCGTGCGAACTGAAGGGTATTCATACTTGTAAAAGAGACACTCGAGCCGAATATGTTATGTTATTGTGTGAGCATTTTGTTTGTTTACAACAACAACAACAACAGCAGCAACAAAAGATTGCTAATATAGATCTAAATTAATTAACTCTGAATCATACGTATAACTCTAATGACGTTTACAAGATCGCAGCTCACGGAATTTTGCTTTGAATTCTTATAAATAAAAGCACATGGAAGCATTTCAGTTAGTTCGTGGTTCATTGAATGCGAATATACTACAAGTCGAGTTTGTCAAATTCATCGTGTATACATATGGAGATACATGTTTGTATAATCAAAATTGTGAAATGTTGTGCCAAAGTGTAATTTTGTTTTGTTTGTTTTTGAATGTCATTTCAAATGGAGAATTAATATCAACAAACCAAACGGTATGAGATATTGTCGTGTAAACATATATGCGTGGGATAGAGGCATACCTACCTTATTTGATTAGTTGCGATACCAATGCGATTTGTTTAATTGTAATCAAATATAACTGTTCAAGGATGGTTAACTAAATGTTTCAATTAATTTAAAACGATTTTTAAGCATAAGAAGTTAAAAGAATTACAAAATTGTTCTTTGGAGATACTTATTTTTCCTTATTAACAATCACTTGCTTTATCGCTTCCTCCTTGGACTTGCTTTGTAACACAGTCTGGTTGAAACCTCATTTCCGGGTAGTGTTTAAAAAAGTATAGTTGTATATAACACTGTTAAATGATCTGTTTTTTAAGCCCCTTACTTTAATTATTCTTACAAAATCAAACATATTCTAAAAATAACAAGATAACGAGATATTTTGTATATAAAATTATATACTATAGTGTTTGAGGAACTTTTTCATCTCCACATTTGTTGTTGCAATCAATCTCATATTAATAAAAATTGTTCAAATTTAATTTATCGGTTTATTTGAGAAAACACACACACACACACACACAATTATAATATGAAATTGTTTTTGCCAACGTAAGCGGAACTTACAAAAATCACCTGATTGTCATTGTAATAAAAAATATTTTTTTAATAACTTAATCGATTAAATTGCGATAACCTTTTCGAAATGTCTACACGAATGTGAAACTAATTTCAGAAATTAGAAATGCTCTTCACACTAACCTAACTAACACAAATAATGTCGCATACTTTTAGGGATATAAATAAATTACTGCTTATATGCATATACGTGTAGAAAATGCACAAACAGAATGCAGCAAAACAAAACAAATAATTTTATACTAAGCGAACACTTTTATTTTTATTTGAAGATGTCTTACCAAATTGAACCACTACCAAACTCGCACGCTGAATTGGGTGAGGGTCCCCACTGGGATGTGGCCACCCAAAGTCTTTACTACGTAGACATCGGTGCTGGTAAATTATTGCGTTATGACTATCAGCAAAATAAGGTATATCATTGCAAGATTGTGGGCGAAGATCTTGCTGGATTTGTTATACCTGTCGAAGGTGCTAGTAACAAATTTGCTGTCGGCTGTGGCCGTCGTGTTGTCATTGTAAACTGGGATGGTGTTGCTGATAAATGCACAGTCGAGCGAACACTTTTTGAAGTTCAAACTGGTGAGCGATTTAAGGAGAATCGTTTCAATGACGGAAAATGTGATCCTCGAGGCCGACTCTTTGCCGGAACCATGAAATATATTGGTGATGAGTTTGAGCATCGTTTGGGTGAATTGTACAAATATGTGAAAGGCGGTAAAGTGGAGGTGGTGAAAAGTGATGTCGGTATTTCTAATGGTTTGGCTTGGAATGAGAAAACTAATAAATTCTACTACATCGACACCACTGATTATGAAGTCAAAGAATACGATTATGACTTTGAAAATGGTGTGGCCAGTAAGTGTGGATACAATTATACAACTATATTTACTTCCATCAAGAATATAAATATATTTCCGTTTACTTTCTTTTTAGGCAATCCAAAAGTTGTTTACAATTTACGCAAAACAAGCCCAAAAGATCATTTATTGCCAGACGGTATGACCATCGATACAGATGGTAACATTTACGTGGCAACCTTTAATGGTTACACCATCTATAAAATTAATCCAAAGTATGCACATAATTTGTCGTTGTTGTTTTTTCTAATGTTATTTATTTATTTACATTTATATTTTTTTAGTACTGGCAAAGTATTGTTAGAAATCAAGTTCCCCTGTAAACAAATTACATCGGCTGCATTCGGTGGACCGAATCTTGATATACTATTTGTGACAACATCATCTAAATTTGATCAACCAGAACCAGCCGGAACAACATATAAAGTCACTGGATTGGGTGCCAAAGGTTTACCCATGACTAAGATACAAATTTAAGTATGCCACCATTGTTGACGGATATTTACACTTTTACAAAATATGCATAAATACATAGTTATTGTTAATCAATATCAATCTAATTTTTATAATACGTTTATATACAAACATCTGTAAGTACAATAAAGATTATATACAGCACTATTGTTTTAATATCGAACATGTTGTAGTATTTTTATTCCTATACTTAAGTCGCAAACTAAATGTTTCGGTTTTTTAAAAATTACAAATTATCCGAAACTCAGAACAATTGAGACTTACGGAGCTATAGTCACAAAGAATATAAAGATATCAAACAGGATTGCCATATACAATTTAGAAGAATGATTGTTAACCGGCCAAAGGATTTATCATATAAAAAGGACTTTAAAGCCTTTTTGAAATTTGATTTCCAAAAATCTTCTGTTCTTATTTCTACAACACAATACAATACCATACAATACTTATTAACAAAACCGACTCGCTTAATTAAAACATAAGTGTAAAATCTATATATGCAAATGTTAAATTTATAACTAGTACTTTTGAAACTCAGATTGTGTCTTCTTTATTTGAATATATCATTCAATCATTGCGGACTGAATTTAAAAATGTATTATAATTTCGGTTGCTATTGTTTAATACACTCAGTAAGTTGTAGAATATTTAGCTTTGATCATAATTTTTTTATAATATCACAATAAAAAAAATTTCTCAGAGTCCTCTAAATATTGAGGAAATACCAAATACCCGTGTGAAACTGGGCGATGGACCACATTGGAAGCATCCAAATTTGTATTATGCTGATTTAGGTAGCGGAGTTATTGTACGCATAGATGCGATTGCAAATAAAACCTACAAATGCCAAATCGGTAAGTTATATACGTACAGTAAACGAACGTAATTAAATTTTTTATCAAACCATATTTATTGCTTCCTACCTACTTAATGCTTTTAGCAAATCAAACACGCGTCTCGTTCATTATACCCTACAAGAACAGCAATAATTTATTTGCTGTCGGTATTGGCCATAATGGAGCCCAACTAAAATGGGATGGATTGTCGGAAACAGATTGCCCCATTATTCAGTCACTATTTGAAGTAGAAACGAGCGATCCATTAGATGTAAATAACTGTTTAAATGATGGAAAATGCGATTCCAACGGTAGGCTCTTCACGGGCACAGCTAATTGTGCTATAGATTTTAGACTACTACGACAGCATGTGTACAAATATGCCAATGGACATTTGGAAATTGTACAACGACATGTGAATATGTCGAATGGTCTAACATGGAATGATAAACGTAACGAATTCTATTACATAGATAGTGGAGCAAATACTATAACACAATTTGAATATGATACAATAACAGGTGCAGCTGGTAAGCGATAGTACATAGTATGCGTTTATCGGGCAATGCATATAAACACACCAAAGAAAAAATTACACAAAATTTATATTTTTTTATTATATTGTCCTTCTCACATTGTAGTTAATCCCAAAATTGTCTTTACGCTCAACGCTACACAATTTCCCAGCAATCAAGTCGGTTGGATTATTATGGATGGTATGACTATTGACAATAATGGCAATCTTTATGTTGCAATATTTGGTGGAGGATCAGTCTTACAAATTTCTACACAGTAAGTTGATAGCACAATTTCAAAAGCTTACATATTCTCATCAAAAAGTACTCTTGTATTTTTAAAAAGATCATGGGAAATTGAGAATCAATACAAAATGCCGTGTACCTTTGTGACTTCGGTTGCATTTGGTGGCCCCAAATTGGATGTTCTGTATGTAACTTCGGCCGCAGAATTGTTCGGAATGGCTACATTTCCTGCGCACTGTGGTGCAGTTTTTCAAGTGAATGGTATAGCGGCAAGTGGATTGCGTATGCATAATATTGTTGCCTAATGGATTTATTTCCCTATGCATGATTGTATGCTTTTTATACAAATATATGTAGCTATTTGTACGCTTTTTGCATTTTATCAGAGCTTTGTAATTATATGAATTTTCAAATAATTTAAAGAAACAATGTCATGCGGATTCGATGTCATCATTTTTGTATTTAATATATATTTGTACATATCTAAAAGATAAATACAAACAAAAAAAAAAAACAATATTATTTCATCATTAACTTTGTAAACAGAACTTAACTACATTTTGTTTATGTGTGAATTAAAATACACGTAAGTATATACAAACAGCGTTATATATATACATTATAAGTAGAATTCATGTTTTGGTATACGTTACAAGATGTATGTAATATTTTGTTATAGCATTCAATTAATTCCTATTGCAGATCTTCTTAATTTCAACTTCAATCGATTTCGAATTGATTAACTGTTCAAAAATTCAAATTGCATTCTACATTTCTACAATGTTCGATTTTTCTGTTAAATTAATTTCTCAGGCAAATTATTTCGATTGAAAGTGAAATTCAGAATAAATAAACTGATTTATGCAATTTTGTATTTTAATAATTAGTACATGTATTTTTCCAACATGCTTCGAGAATTATATTGGAGGTATTTTCTAAAAATTATAGCAAACCACCTTTTGAAATTCGAAACCACTCCCCTCGCAAATGGAGTTTATAAGTGATTTGTCATACGTGCAACAATGTGCATAAGCTTTTGGTATGTTTGCTAATTAAAGCCAGCAGTGCCCAAGCAAGCATAAAATGATTAAATAATCATTTCACACTGTATTAACGCTTGGACAATTTACCGAGATCATCCACCTCCAGCAGCACTACAATCCATTGATGTGTTCACTATACGTCCAATGCGCCGATTTGGACGTAATCCGCCGCCACCACCAGTTCCACCACCTCCTCCGCCGCCGCCACCACCGCCTCCACTGCCACCCCAGCCATTTCTATTTCCACTACTGCCGCGACCGAAATTATCATTATTTAGTAATGGAGCGAATAGAGTTCTGAAACTAAATTTTAAAGAGGTATTACTTGCGTGTTTATATTTATACGTATATATGCCAGAAATTTACTCACAATTGCACAATTACAAACCAAATCCCAGTAAAAATTTCTACAAATCGGGCCATATCCCATGGTCGACGCTCACACACATGACCATCTGCAAGAGAATAGTGGTTGTTGAGTTACATTATTTTTTACACGAAACACAATCACTCACTTCGATCTATATACACCATTGTGTGATGGCCATAAATTTATTTATTTTAAAATTTAAAATTACAATATTATCGTATTACACTATGAGCACAAATATAAATTATATTTCCGTCATTATGTCATTTATTTTGTACACACACATTGTGAAATGTCATTAATAATGACGTGTTCAATTTACTTACTGCAGGGTTGAACTCAAATGGCACTAATTGCATTTGTACTTAATATAGAAACGTGCACACTTTGGCTCATAGTTATAGTCGTAATTAAGATAATATTTTAATAATAATTTAATACATAATAATAAATGATCTTAACCTTGGCTATAACTACGGGCCTTTGATTGCAGCAGAACAAAACAAAATAACATCTACAGCAAGTGTTATTTTGCTCTCAGAGCTAGAACTTCAACAATATAATTTTTTTTTAAAATAAAGCACAATAACTTCCATTAATACTTTCACATACTACTTTATTTTTATTACTTTCAAGCAAAAAATAAGAAAATATACTTTTTTGCAATTTCATCTTTTACATTTCAATAAATCGCATGTCAAAATACAAAATCGTCGTCATTTTGCTATGCCACAGGGTTGCTTTCAATTCGTCTGCCTACATAAGAATCTGTAATATGTAAGTGCTGGCAGTTATTGCAGTGCTACTTCACATCCCATCTGATTACAGCATAACGCTTTGAAACAACGATCAGTAAGCATATCCAAATATAATTTCAAATTTACCAACTGTACTACAAGATGAAAACCGGAAATAGAGTTTTTACATGTCTCTGCTTGCGCACGGTATAAAAACGAAAGAAAAAAATTGTATAGTTTGTACTATACACCCTCTTCTTTATATAAACATAAATTAATATGTAATAATGGCCGCACGTATATTAAGAGCTTTACTGAATTCCATTATGGTCGTTTCAACATAAATGACGCAGAATGTTCATGTCGTCACGCCAGAAATCATCGATAAAATCCATTAATTTATATTGGACGATCGATGAAGATAAGTGCGTGAGAAAACTGAAGATGTTGGCGTACTGAGGGTGTACATCACATTTTACATGAACATTTGGATATGAAAAACTTATCTACAAGATGTCCCACAATTGACAACAAACACGATCGTGTGGACGCTTCAAGGAAATGTTTGACAATGTTTAACCGAAATCCGAACTAGTTTTTACGCAGTTTTGAATCCATCACAGCATACCAGCGACGAAAGAACAATCAACTCCTCCAGGTGAACGTGCACCAAAGAAGAAGGTGGAAGTGTCGGTCAACAAGGCGACAGTTTTTTTGTTTTTGGTACGTGCGGAGTCATTTACATCGATTACCTTGAAGGTGATAAAACCGATCACCGGCGAATATTATTCACACCTGTTGGACAGATTCGAAGTTGATTTAAATAAAAAACAACTGGCTTTGGCAAATAAAAGTGCTATTCCACCATGACAACGCACCGCCACACAAGTCCGCAGTTACAATGTCAAAATTGTATGAATTCGGTTGCGAACTGATCCTTATGCAACATAATCTCCGGATTGAGCCGACCCCACCCCACCCCACTGCTACTATCTTTTGTTTCCACACCTAAAGATACGGCTCGGCGGCAGGAAATTTGGGTCGAATGAAGGAATAAAACATTTTCAAAATCGACTAACATCTTAGACCATTTTTTAACAATATTAGCAGTCATCGTGCTATAATATAAATCTAACAAAAGTGAAAACTATTCCTAAAAAAAATTTTTTTTTTTAATTAGAAGAGAATCCAATCATCAAATGTAACATTAAAATTTAAAAAAAAAATTATTATTATACTGATACAATTATTTTGATTATTATTGCTTTATTCCAATATTTGATTATCATTTCCATGAATTCACATCGAAGACTTCTTTAATTGAACATAGATTCCGAAATTTCGGATTAGTTCCCTTTTGACATTTGGCAGCAGCTTTTTTGCAATCAGTATAAATTGGCTGATTAATCATATTTGTAGTAGCATAATTGCATGCAGGTAAGATAACTTTATATCGTCTTCCACTCTCGATATAGGTAGTAGATGCGCAACCAACTCGAACATTTTTCTCCGCCACTGTCACGGTGAAGTGGCCAATAGGTCAACAAATTCGTAAATATAATAATATAACAGATAAAATATAATATGATGATTATGATGGTTATGTGTGTACCGTGTGCAAATCGACACGTCTTCACATTCATTCCGGCAATATAAGCTAATTCATCATCCCATTGCATAGTGGCCATCCGACAGGCTGGTAAAAGTTTATTTAGCTTACCACCAGCAACTGCATTGCGTATATAATTATGACCATCAACGATAAATTGCTTCAGATTTTTGTCGAAAGTAACTATTTTAGCATTAGCAGGACATTTACGGCTCAATTTCTACATATTTATAAAAGAATATTGCACCTCATTTTCGAGATTTATCGAATTGAACATGAACTTACGCCGTTGTTATTGCATGCAATATGCTTACCATGTGTACATAAGTTTTTATCACAATAATTCACAGCATTGGCAGCTGAAATTGTTGCAAAAACCAATATAATAAATGAAAAATGATTCATATTAAACACACAATTGAACATTTGTAGATTTGGAATGAAACTAATTAGTTGAAGTTCTATTAAATTAAATTAATAATAATTAAAAAATTAAAAATTAGAAAAAAATTGTAAAAATATAAACTTAATCAGTGCAAATACGAGTCAGCTTCTTATTACACCAAGTAAATATAGAAATTTGATTATATGCCTAGGATAATGAGATTACACGGTTGGCAGCTATTCCAATTCAATTTTGAATGGTACAAAAAAAAAATGTACTATATCGGAACACATTATTATTTTCTGCTATAAAAGGAGTTGCAGTGAAGCAAAATTTACAGATAGTAGTAAGCTTTATAGCAATTATAATGAAAACTTTAATTGTATACGTTTTGGCAATATTAGCGGTTGAAGGGAATGCAGCCGATTATTGTGATAAGAAATTGAATTGTACAAGCAAAAGGCACATTGCCTGTAATAATAAAAAAGTAAATACGAAATAAGTTGTAAAAAAAGTAAATTTATTAATTATTTCTTACATTAGGCATTTGCTTGTAAAGATGGCAAATTAATTGATTTGAAACCATATGTTAAAGATATCGTACAACAACATAATGAAAAACGCAATCTTATTGCTAGTGGGAAGCTAAGAGT
Organism: Megamerina dolium; assembly: GCA_963854835.1. Taxonomy (NCBI): domain Eukaryota; kingdom Metazoa; phylum Arthropoda; class Insecta; order Diptera; family Megamerinidae; genus Megamerina; species Megamerina dolium. Next base: position 46,677,399 of record OY978527.1, read on the forward strand.
TTTCAAATCTGCTGAAGTGATGGCCACCATGCAGTGGAATAATGAGTTGGCTGAGCTTGCCGAATTAAATGTTAAACAATGTAAAATGGAATACGATTGTCACAACACGGCTAAATTCCCATACTCTGGACAAAATTTGGGTATGCAAATGTATTCTGTATCTGCCACACCTAGACCAATTAAACCACTATTGCACGATCAGATTGAGATGTGGTGGAATCAAAATAAAAATTCTAATATGAATCAAATTACAAAACTTCCAACGAACTATAAAGTATTCCAGTAAGTATATTTTACCCAAAAAAAAAAAAAAAAAAAAAAAAATATATATATATATATATATATATATATATATATATATATATATATATATATATATATATATATATATATATATATAATGTGTTTTCACTAATTCCCATTAAAATTACTTAATAATTTCAGAGGTATTCGCCACTTTACAGCAATGGTTTCGGATAAGAATACACATGTCGGTTGTGCTTTATCGAAATATACTAATAAGCAAAATGGAGGAACATGGGATACCTATCTTCTAGCTTGTAATTATGGCTCTGCAAATTTCCAACCAATTTATAAGCCAGGACGAGCAGCGTCTGGTTGTAAATCAGGCAGAAATGCAAAATATCAAAATTTATGTTCAATTAAGGAAAAATTTCCAGATTTCTAGAACATAAAATTAATTAAAATATTAACAACAATGCCAAAATATGACACTTTCATATACAAAAATTTTGTATTTTTTCATTTTTTGAAATCAATGTCAACTTTATTTTGAAACATATCATTGTCCTTATAATTAAAATCCGTTTGAGTATAGAATAATAAATCGTTATATGAAATCGTTTTTAATTGTAAGGAGTGTAAAATGTTGCAGGAACAAGTTACTTTGATACTGCGCATCATAATCAATCAAAAAGCCGATTTTGGAATTTTTGTCTTTTACGCCTTTCTTGATGTCTTATAACGATATGTTCAATAATTGAAATAATAGAGATGTTCTAAAAATAAAAACATTTACCAATTGAATTTTTACTAGGTACTAGGGATATAAATTTTAGGGGTTTGTCGATCTCAGAATTTTCGGACTCTGAAAATACAATCCCGGTATCTCGGAATTGTATTTCAGGCAGTTTTGATTTCGTAATTTATTTTTTTATGTTGTTGGTTCCGTTTTATATAAAACATCAACATCAACTGGAGGACACTACAACACTACCGATATCATTATTTACAGATGAGACAACCAATACGTTTGAAGTGAGCTATTGAAGAAAAACAACCAGAATGGTGAATATATTCAAAAATTAATTTTTCAACATGGCCACACTTTACTCAACCGGTTAAAAACTATTTATGTAGAAGGACATAAGTAGGGAGCATTACACTTTTCGCCATATTCACTAGACATTGCTCCATCATTATACTATTTGATCAGATAGATGCAGTCAAATCGTTCTGAAGAACGCTTTGATTCTAAAAATAAAAACATTTACCAATTGAATTTTTACTAGGTACTAGGGATATAAATTTTAGGGGTTTGTCGATCTCAGAATTTTCGGACTCTGAAAATACAATCCCGGTATCTCGGAATTGTATTTCAGGCAGTTTTGATTTCGTAATTTATTTTTTTATGTTGTTGGTTCCGTTTTATATAAAACATCAACATCAACTGGAGGACACTACAACACTACCGATATCATTATTTACAGATGAGACAACCAATACGTTTGAAGTGAGCTATTGAAGAAAAACAACCAGAATGGTGAATATATTCAAAAATTAATTTTTCAACAAGGCCACACTTTACTCAACCGGTTAAAAACTATTTATGTAGAAGGACATAAGTAGGGAGCATTACACTTTTCGCCATATTCACTAGACATTGCTCCATCATTATACTATTTGATCAGATAGATGCAGTCAAATCGTTCTGAAGAACGCTTTGATTCTTATGGAAGTGTCAAAATTTGGCTTATGGGTGAGATGGTTTGCATGCAAAGACAATCACTTCTTTAGATAGGGAAAGATGGACAAATGTCATGGCCTCTGATAGAACATACCTTGATTAAGGCAATATTATGTACTTTGTAAAATGTGCTTCAAATAATATGAATACGAAATTTTAAGGTCATACTCTCAATAATTAATCTACATGTGTGTTAGTCATTCTGGCTATAATTTTTCTTTGAGCTCTTAAAGGTTTGGCGGCCTGATATGTTTTATCCAAAAAAAAAATCAAATTATTTTCACGAAAGTTAAACACAAAATATAAATTAAATTTTTATTTTGCTATGAAATTTAGATATTCTGTTCGAACGATATGCGAAAGTGACATTTGATCAGAAAAAACATGTCCAATTTTACATACTGGTGCACTTATTTGAAAGGTAAGCAATAAAAAAAATTGAAAAATTTAATTTAAACTCATAACATTAACCTTTTGGGAATATTGCTCACTGGTGGCCCAATTCTCGAACAACTTCCAATACCTGACCAAAAAGCCTTCATATTTCTGAGCCATATATGAGAGTAGGCGTAATCAGAAACTTGTATAGTTTTCTAGAGCTAGGGCTGTTAAAATTGGTTCCAGGAGAAAAAGCGTCATCTATTACATCTTTCCAATTTTCACTGCAAAACGAGGGTTAAACAGTGTCGTTTTACAAAATCGAATGAGTTTTGTATGCTTCTACCGTTGACTGTGCAAAAGCGTTTGGCCGAGCTTCTCTCCTCAATATTGTATGCGTTAAATTTGGAAAGTATTGAAAGGGGCTAATATATATTGACCGATTCTTAACCTAGAAACCTTGTTACGTGCAACTGAACCCACCTCAGTATAAAAAGATTTATTCGTGTATTTATTCAACCCATATCCTCTTTAATTTCGATCCTACTTTGGATATAAATATATAGATTTGAAACACATGTGTACATCTTTATCTAATCGTTTTATACACGCGTTTAAACAATTATTGTTTAATTAAAAAAATGATTTTTTAAAACAACAAATAACATGTTAATAAATAATTATTACTTAATTATAACATTCGGTTAGAAAACAACGTATTTCATTTGAATGTTATTATTTGAAAGCAAAACATAAATTTAAAAACAAAGTGTGCACGCAAATATGCCCTCTACAATAATTCACTATCCATAAATATTTACTTTAACTAAATACACAAGTATTTTAGAATTAAATTCCAGAAAAACTTTTGATCAACTGAGAAATGTAAGAGTAATTATGGAATAAATCATAGATTATACATTTTAATGGGAGAGAATAATAAGACTTCTTGATTCGTATTCGTAATTTGTGACTTGCTTGGCTAAAATTCTATTTTTATTTAAGGAATTTATTAAATTCTAGATTACTGAGTTGGCACACATATACCAACCATACCATATACAATATTTCAATAAGCAAAAACATATTTGTTCATAACAAGTACTATAATTTCTATTATAAATGTATGTACTTAAATGATAACTCAAGGGAATATTTTTCAAATTGTATGCTAATAAGCCGAACTGTATGTAAACAAATTTATCCTATCAGCAATTATAGTATTGCGAATATTGTGAAAGCACACAAATGAAAGGTGTTTCGATTCCCTTGCACCTATGGCAATATTACAACGGTATGGCAATTGAGTCATAATGGACGGTCTTTAATATGATGTAAAGCATCATCAATAGCATAATACAAGTTGAACTGCGCTTCGATTTCACGAGAAAAGGGTTTAGGGCTTCAATGTTAGCTTTGATGTCACTTTGCTGCATTCAAGTAAGTGTTGTAGAAATAGCTTAGAGCTCTGCCTGGGATACACTGCAGTAGTTAGGCAGACGAAATGAAATGTTGAGATTGAAATTGTCGAAATTATTGTTATACTGATACAATTATTTTGATTATTATTGCTTTATTCCAATATTTGATTATCATTTCCATGAATTCACATCGAAGACTTCTTTAATTGAACATAGATTCCGAAATTTCGGATTAGTTCCCTTTTGACATTTGGCAGCAGCTTTTTTGCAATCAGTATAAATTGGCTGATTAATCATATTTGTAGTAGCATAATTGCATGCAGGTAAGATAACTTTATATCGTCTTCCACTCTCGATATAGGTAGTAGATGCGCAACCAACTCGAACATTTTTCTCCGCCACTGTCACGGTGAAGTGGCCAATAGGTCAACAAATTCGTAAATATAATAATATAACAGATAAAATATAATATGATGATTATGATGGTTATGTGTGTACCGTCCAGAGTAGTTACTGGGAAACTTTTTTATGTGACTCCTTGTCGTATCTGCCTTTTCACTGAACCACATTTTAAGTGTTTTCTTCCAGCTCTCTTTAAGATTAAGTGGATTGAAGTATGAACTGTAAGCAATATTCTGACCAGAGAATTCAAATCTTGGTGTATTGCGGCATTAATCGTGTGCAAATCGACACGTCTTCACATTCATTCCGGCAATATAAGCTAATTCATCATCCCATTGCATAGTGGCCATCCGACAGGCTGGTAAAAGTTTATTTAGCTTACCACCAGCAACTGCATTGCGTATATAATTATGACCATCAACGATAAATTGCTTCAGATTTTTGTCGAAAGTAACTATTTTAGCATTAGCAGGACATTTTCGGCTCAATTTCTACATATTTATATAAGGATATTGCACCTCATTTTCGAGATTTATCGAATTGAACATGAACTTACGCCGTTGTTATTGCATGCAATATGCTTACCATGTGTACATAAGTTTTTATCACAATAATTCACAGCATTGGCAGCTGAAATTGTTGCAAAAACCAATATAATAAATGAAAAATGATTCATATTAAACACACAATTGAACATTTGTAGATTTGGAATGAAACTAATTAGTTGAAGTTCTATTTGGATAGTTTTTATTGCATTTCTCTCATTTGAATTCTTGTCACGATATAACTAAAGCAAAAATTAAAAAATTAAAAATAAGAAAAAAATTGTAAAAATATAAACTTAATCAGTGCAAATACGAGTCAGCTTCTTATTGCACCAAGTAAATATAGAAATTTGATTATATACCTAGATAATGAGATTACACGGTTGGCAGCTATTCCAATTCTCTAAATTTTTTTCTACCATGGTAGAGACGATTTCACGTGTATTCTAAAGTAAGTTAGTACCATACAGATTAAACCTAAATACAAGTTTGTAGCATCATGTTAGTTTTGCGAAATATCGACACATGAACTTTGTCTTTCAGAGGTAACTCCTTTAGAAATGAGAAATGTTGGAAATATGTACAAATATACTATATGCGTTATATAGATGTAGAGATTAAGGATTCTAGTATTCACGAACAATGTTCTTTGTACTAAACAACTAATTGCAAAAATTGATTTAATGCATGCATAATTATGAGAAAATTACAATATTTGGTTTACTATTTGTAACTATAATTAAGTATTAATGCCGGATCAAATTTCAATATGTTTTGCTGTAAGAAAAAGTTCATAATTAAAAACAAGTGACGTAGGAGTGTGATCTAACAATTTTCTATAGAATACAATATATTTTGTATTCAAATCAAAATGCTTTAACAATAAATGCTTCATTCAAATGCTTCATCAAGAGTATAGCTCTCTTTGGTAGAACATAGACTAGTCAAGTTAGCATTTCTACCAGTCTTATTTTCTACACACATTGTGAAATGTCATTCAGAATGACGTGTAATTTTACCTACTATAGGGTTGCATTCAAATGGTAATATATACATTTGTCTTTGAATATATAATCTTGTTAACAGTTTGGCCCATAGTTATAGTCGTAATTAATGCCCCTATTGCGGTTCACAACTTTTGTAACAGTTTGGTCGCCGTCGAGAAATTCATATTACCGTTCTCAACTCGACTGGCGGCTGATTTTTTTGATTGTGTTCATTATTTTGTGGTATTGCCGTTTGCAACTCTGTTTCAGTTTGGTCGACAAGCACGTTAAATATACACCACTGCTCATAAGCAGTTGTGTTTGCATCAGTTGCAGTTTACTTTAAACTAATAAAGTCAAAAATAATGGAGAGATCGTAAGTAATAATTAGCTTGGCTTCATATTGTAATTTCTCAACATTTTATACATTTTCAGAAGTTTAAAAATTACAACCAAAGCTCAATTTGAGAGGCTTGTTCAACTAATGGACCAGAATCCAAGCTAACAAAGTAGACCTGAATCTAAGAAAATAAGATTTTTTTTTTAAATAATTTAAGTTATCTTCCATTTACCAAAAAAGACTGAAATAAATTTAAAAAATAAATAAGAGATAAATTTATTGAGCTTGGAAAGAACGCATTATATTATTTCTGATACTCCTTGTAGCGTCTGTTTCGTCTCCAATACATCTAATACTTCTTTTAAAACAAGTGACATTGTAGATTGAGCCACTCCTATATTGAAGTCATTGCCGCTGCTCTTCTGGTAGCTTCCATCAGCGAAAAATCTAAGAGCAGCACACAATTTCAATATTGGTGGTATATATATACGACACGCACAGATTTCTTGAAATGGTATTTTACGTCATCCAGCAAAAAGCAAAATGCCTCTTTGCTCAGTCGAAAATAGCTAATAAATCTATAAAAAAATTTATTATTTGCTTTTATTTATTTTGAACAATATTTATACTTTTCGCTAGGTAGTTCAAGAGGGTTAGAGTCATCACGAATTTTTCTCCGTAAGCGTAGCAAATCAATTTTCGCGTCTTCGTTTTCATCTTCATAAAACAAATCTACACTAATATCCATTTTAAATAATTTTCACAGCAAAACACAATTGTATATTTCCTTAATTTTTACTTTTAATCGACCACTTTTCTGTCATAAGTGATATTTTAAGCTGGTAACGCCATAACAATTTCAACCGAAAACAGTGGTGTACCACAATACCAAAAAATAGTTTGGTCTTGTTGAAGTCGGGTCGACTCTAAGACGACCAAACTGGGTTGAGTGGTGAACGGCAATAGGGGCATAAGATAATATTTTAATAATAATTTAATAATGTAATAATAAATGGTCTTAACTTTGACTATAACTACGGGCCATTGATTGCAGCATACCAAGACAAAATGACGTCTACAGAAAATGGTATTTTCCTCTCAGAAGTAGAACTTCAACAATATAAATTGTTTTTAATAAAAAATCACAATGACTTTCATAAATACTTTCACATATTAATTTATTTTTTTACTTTCAAGCAAAAAATAATAAAATATACACTTTTGCAATTGATCATCTTTTAGTGCCTGTTTACATTAGATTTCCCATGAACGGTATATCCATGAACACTTTGTTCACATTAGTGCAATTGCGCCGGTTTTATTTCAACAGTGGAATTGGAATTTTGGAATAAAGTAGGGCTGTGCAATTAATCGTTTGTTTAGAAACATTGATTAATCAAAGTATTCGATTAATCAAATATGAAATTAGGCGAATTATCATGATTTTGATTATTCAAAATGGAAATTATTCTAAAAAAAATTTCAAAATATTGATAATATTTCAAATATTTCATAAATAAAGAAAAAATAAACATGAAAATGATTGCGAATAATCAAAATTCTGATTAATCGAATAATTTCAATTTTAATAAATCATACTTTTGATCAAGCGAATTGATTTGTCGAATAATCAAATTAGCCTTTTTGAACAAACAATTAATCGCACAACCCTAATATAGAACGCTTCTTATTGATGTTATCGCTTCAACGTCTAAAAATTTGTGAGCATAGTTGTCATAATCGGAACACTTTGGACATAGAAAAGAGGTCGTTGCGCAGATTTTTAATTTTGGATTGGATTTTCGGGCCAAAACTTCCATCACTTTATTACTGCCTACTTTTTTACCTATCTCGCACGCACAGTTGCATCTGAGCAGGCTAATGTGAACATGCACTTACATTTCAATAAGTCACATGTCAAAATACGAAATAGTCGTCATTATGCTATGCCAAAGGGTTGCTTTTAATTCGACTGCCTACATAAGAATCTGTAATATGTAAGTGCTGGCAGTTATTGCACTGCTACTTCACACCCCATTTGATTACAGCATAACGCTTTGAAACAACGATCAGTAAACATATCCAAATATAATTTCAAATTTACCAACTGTACTACAAGATGAAAACCGGAAATAGAGTTCTTACATGTCTCTGCTTGCGCACGGTATAAAAACGAAAGAAAAAAATTGTATAGTTTGTACTGTACTATACACCCTCTTCTTTATATACACATAAATTAATATGTAATAATGGCCGCACGTATATTAAGAGCTTTACTGAATTTCATTATGGCGCAGAATGTTCATGTCGTCACGCCAGAAATCAACGATAAAATCCATTAATTTATTGGGAGCGCAAATTAAAAATGCGGGATTTACAACAGATGGCGTAGTTCGGGATATAAGCATCAGACAATACTGAAACTATATTCATGTCATAACCTCATTCCATAGCTTCCATTTTCAGTATGTGTCATTTGCCCAGAGTGTAAACAACATAGTTTTTTTTGGCTCTCAATATGTCAAGTTTTGTGCCCACAAAACAGCATTTGCGGGAAGTTTTGATTTACTTCTTTAATTTGGAGAAAAGTGCAGCTGAATCGCATCGATTACTCTCCGAAGCTTATCCGGAGTGTGCTCTTTCAGTTTCAACATGCGAGAGGTGGTTTGTGCGTTTCAGAAGTGGTGATTTTAATGTGGAAGACAAAGAACGTCCAGGACAGCCGAAGAAGTTTGAAGATGCTGAATTGGAGGCATTACTCGATGAGGACTCGTGTCAAACGCAAGAAGAACTTGCCAAATTGTTCGAAGTTACACGCCAAGCCATTTCCCATCGATTGAAACTATTGGGAATGATTCAAAAGCAAGGAAATTGGGTACCGTACGAGTTAAAGCCGAGAGACGTCGAAAGGCGATTTTTCACTTGCGAACAGCTGCTCCAAAGGCAACAAAGGAAAGGTTTTTTGCATCGCATCGTTACTGGTGATGAAAAGTGGATCCACTACGACAATCCCAAGCGAAAAAATTCAGCTGCACTTTTCTCCAAATTAAAGAAGTAAATCAAAACTTCCCGCAAATGCTGTTTTGTGGGCACAAAACTTGACATATTGAGAGCCAAAAAAAACTATGTTGTTTACACTCCGGGCAAATGACACATACTGAAAATGAAAGCTATGGAATGATGCTTATATCCCGAACTACGCCATCTGTTGTAAATCCCGCATTTTTAATTTGCGCTCCCAATATATTGGACGATCGGTGAAGATAAGTGCGTGAGAAAACTGAAGATGTTGGCGTACTGAGGGTGTACATCACATTTTACATGAACATTTGGATACGAAAAACTTATCTACAAGATGCCTCACAATTGACAACAAACACGATCGTGTGGGTGCTTCAAGGAAATGTTTGACAATGTTCAACCGAATTCCGAACTATTTTTTACGCAGTTTTGAATCCATCACAGCATACCAGCGACGAAAGAACAATCAACTCCTCCAGGTGAACGTGCACCAAAGAAGAAGGTGGGAGTGTCGGTCAACAAGGCGACAGTTTTTTTGTTTTTGGGACGTGCGGAGTCATTTACATCGATTACCTTGAAGGTGATAAAACCGATCACCGGCGAATATTATTCACACCTGTTGGACAGATTCGAAGTTGATTTAAATCAAAAACAACTAGATTTCGCAAATAAAAGTGCTATTCCACCATGACAACGCACCGCCACACAAATCCGTTGCAATGGCAAAATTGTATGAATTCGGTTGCGAACTGATCCTTATCCCCCCTGCGACTATTTTTTGTTACCACACCTAAAGACGCGGCTCGGCGGTAGGAAATTTGGGTCGAATGAAGGAATAAAACATTTTCAAAAGCGCCTAACATCTTAGACCACTTTTTAACAATATTAGCAGACATCGTGCTATAATATAAATGTCACAAAAGTGAAAACTATTTCTAAAAAAAAAAATGTTTTTAATTAGAAGAGAATCCAATCATCAAAGGTAACATTAAAATTTTCAAAAAAAAAAATTATTATTATACTGATACAATTATTTTGATTATTATTGCTTTATTAAAATATTTGATTATCATTTCCGTGAATTCACATCGAAGACTTCTTTAATTGCACATAGATTCCGAAATTTCGGATTAGTTCCCTTTTGACATTTGGAAGCAGCTTTTTTGCAATCAGTATAAATTGGCTTTTTTTTCTTATTTGTAGTAGCATAATTGCATGCAGATAAGATAACTTTATATCGTCTTCCACTCTCCGTATAGGTGGTAGATGCGCAACCAACTCGAATATTTTTCTCCGCCACTGCCACGGTGAAGTGGCCAATAGGTCTACAAATTTATAAATATAATAATATAACAGATAAAATATAATATGATGGTTAATGTTATGTGTGTACCGTCCAGAGTTGTTACGGTGATACTTTTTTATGTGACTCCTTGTCGTATCTGCCTTTTCACTGAACCACATTTTAAGTGTTTTATTCCAGCTCTCATTAAGATTAAGTGGACTGAAGTATGAACTGTAAGCTATATTCTGACCAGAGAATTTAAATCTTGGTGTATTGCGGCATGAATCGTGTGCAAATCGACACGTCTTCACATTCATTCCGGCAATATAAGCTAATTCATTATCCCATTGCATAGTGGCCATCCGACAAGCTGGTAAAAGTTTATTTACCCTACCACCAGCAACAGCATTGCGTATATAATTATGACCATCAACGATAAATTGCTTCAGATTTTTGTCGAAAGTAACTATTTTAGCATCAGCAGGACATTTTCGGCTCAATTTCTACATATTTATAAAAGAATATTGCAACTCATTTTCGAAATTTATCGAATTGAACATGAACTTACACCGTCGTTATTGCATGCAATATGCTTACCATGTCTACATAAGTTTTTATCACAATAATTCACAGCATTGGCAGCTGAAATTGTTGCAAAAACCAATATAATAAATGAAAAATGATTCATATTAAACACACAATTGAACATTTGTAGATTTGGAATGAAACTAATTAGTTGAAGTTCTATTTGGATAGTTTTTATTGCATTCCTCTCATTTGAATTCTTGTCACTATATACTAACTAAAGCAAAAATAAAAAAATAAAAACTAAGAAAAAATTGTAAAAATATAAACTTAATCAGTGCAAATACGAGTCAGCTTCTTATTACACCAAGTAAATATAGAAATTTGATTATATGCCTAGGATAATGAGATTACACGGTTGGCAGCTATTCCAATTCAATTTTGAATGGTACAAAAAAAAAATGTACTATATCGGAACACATTATTATTTTCTGCTATAAAAGGAGTTGCAGTGAAGCAAAATTTACAGATAGTAGTAAGCTTTATAGCAATTATCATGAAAACTTTAATTGTATACGTTTTGGCAATATTAGCGGTTGAAGGGAATGCAGCCGATTATTGTGATAAGAAATTGAATTGTGGAAGCAAAGGGCACATTGCCTGTAATCATAAAAAAGTAAATACGAAATAAGTTGTAAAAAAAAGTAAATTTATTAATTATTTCTTACATTAGGCATTTGCTTGTAAAGATGGCAAATTAATTGATTTGAAACCATATGTTAAAGATATCGTACAACAACATAATGAAAAACGCAATCTTATTGCTGGTGGTAAGCTAAAAGGTTTCAAATCTGCTGAAGTGATGGCCACCATGCAGTGGAACAATGAGTTGGCTGAGCTTGCCGAATTAAATGTTAAGCAATGTAAAATGGAACACGATTGTCACAACACGGCTAAATTCCCATACTCTGGACAAAATTTAGCTATGCGAAGGTATTCTGTATCTGACACACCTAGACCAATTAAAACACTATTGCACGATCTGATTGAGAAGTGGTGGAATGAAAATAAAAATTCTAATATGAATCAAATTAAAAAACTTCCAAGGAACTTTAATGTATTCAAGTAAGTATATTTTACCAGAAAAAAAAATAAATATATATATGTATGTATATATATATATATATATATATATATATACTTACTTACTTACTTATGTGGCCATAACAACCGAATATCGATTTAGGCCGAAAATAACATGCTTCGCCAGCCATCTCTGTTCTTCGCTAGCTGGCGCCAGTTAGAAATTCCAAGCGCCGTCAGGTTCTCCAGTACTTGGTCTTTCCACCGGAGGTTTGGTCTTCCTCTTCTGCGTCGTCCTCCAGCGGGTTCCGAATATAACACCTTCTTAGCTGGAGCGTGTTCTTCCATTCGCTCGACATGACCTAGCCAGCGCAGCCGCTGGATTTTGATGCGCTTTACTATGTCAATATCGGCATATAGCTCGTACAGCTCATGGTTGTACCCCATTCGGTACTCGCCACCAACGCAAATATGTCCAAAGATCCTGCGTAGGACCTTTCTCTCGAAAACTCCAAGCATTCGCTCATCCGAGATGGAAATTGTCCAGGCTTCAGCGCCATATGTTAGGACAGGCATGATGAGAGACTTGTAGAGTGTAGTTTTCGTTCTTCGAGAGAGGGCTCGACTTTTCAATTGCTTACTCAGCCCAAAGTAACACCTGTTAGCAAGAGTTATCCTACGCATGATCTCCAAGCTGACGTCATTACTGCTGTTAATGCTGGTTCCAAGATAGACAAAGTCCCTTACTACTTCAAAAGCGTAGTTGTCAACAGTGACGTGCTGTCCAAGACGCCGGGACTCTTTGTTTGTTGACACTAGATACTTCGTCTTGCCCTCGTTCACCGTGAGACCCATCCGACGCGACTCTCTTTCCAACTCTGAGAATGCTGCACTGACTGCTCGCGTGTTCATGCCGATTATGTCAATATCGTCGGCATACGCTAACAGCATGACACTTTTGTTGAAGATAGTGCCATTATGTCGTAGATCAGCAGCTCGTATTATTTTCTCCATAATAAGATTGAAGAAGTCGCACGATAACGAATCACCTTGTCTGAAACCCCGTTCGGTATTAAACGGTGCGGAGAGGTCCTTCCCAATTTTCACTGCACAACGAGAGTTATGCAGTGTCATTCTACAAAGTCGAATGAGCTTTGCAGGAATACCGAACTCAGACATTGTTGCGTATATATATATATGTATATATATATATATATATATATATATATATATATATATATATATATATATATATACATATATATAAATACATATATATACATATATATATATATACATATATATATATATATATATATATATATATATATATATATATATATATATATATATATATATATATATATATATATTAATATATATATATAATGTGTTTTCACTAATTCCCATTAACATTACTTAATAATTTCAGAGATATTGGCCACTTTACAACAATGGTTTCGGATAAAAATACACATGTCGGTTGTGCTTTATCGAGATATACTAATAAGAAAAGGGGGGCAAAAAGGGATACCTATCTTCTAGCTTGTAATTATGGCTCTGCAAATTTCCAACCAATTTATAAGCCAGGACGAGCAGCGTCTGGTTGTAAAACAGGCAGAAATGCAAAATATCAAAATTTATGTTCAATTAAGGAAAAATTTCCAGATTTCTAGAACATAAAATTAATTAAAATATTAACAACAATGCCAAAATATGACACTTTCATATACAAAAATTTTGTATTTTTTCATTTTTTGAAATCAATGTCAACTTTATTTTGAAACATATCATTGTCCTTATAATTAAAATCCGTTTGAGTATAGAATAATAAATCGTTATATGAAATCGTTTTTAATTGTAAGGAGTGTAAAATGTTGCAGGAACAAGTTACTTTGATACTGCGCATCATAATCAATCAAAAAGCCGATTTTGGAATTTTTGTCTTTTACGCCTTTCTTGATGTCTTATAACGATATGTTCAATAATTGAAATAATAGAGATGTTCTAAAAATAAAAACATTTACCAATTGAATTTTTACTAGGTACTAGGGATATAAATTTTAGGGGTTTGTCGATCTCAGAATTTTCGGACTCTGAAAATACAATCCCGGTATCTCGGAATTGTATTTCAGGCAGTTTTGATTTCGTAATTTATTTTTTTATGTTGTTGGTTTCGTTTTATATAAAACATCAACATCAACTGGAGGACACTACAACACTACCGATATCATTGTTTACAGATGAGACAACCAATACGTTTGAAGTGAGCTATTGAAGAAAAACAACCAGAATGGTGAATATATTCAAAAATTAATTTTTCAACATGGCATCGCAAGGCCACACTTTACTCAACCGGTTAAAAACTATTTATGTAGAAGGACATAAGTAGGGAGCATTACACTTTCCGCCATATTCACTAGACATTGCTCCATCATATTATGATCAGATAGATGCAGTCAAATCGTTCTGAAGAACGCTTTGATTCTTATGAAAGTGTCAAAATTTGGCTTATGGGTGAGATGGTTTGCATGCAAAGACAATCACTTCTTTAGATAGGGAAAGATGGACAAATGTCATGGCCTCTGATAGAACATACCTTGATTAAGACAATATTATGTACTTTGTAAAATGTGCTTCAAATAATATGAATACGAAATTTTAAGGTCATACTCTCAATAATTAATCTACATGTGTGTTAGTCATTCTGGCTATAATTTTTCATTGCACTCTTAAAGCTTTGGCGGCCTGATATGTTTTATCCAAAAAAAAATCAAATTATTTTCACGAAAGTTAAACACAAAATATAAATTAAATTTTTATTTTGCTATGAAATTTAGATATTCTGTTCGAACGATATGCGATAGTGACATTTGATCAGAAAAAACATGTCCAATTTTACATACTGGTGCACTTATTTGAAAGGTAAGCAGTAAAAAAAATTGAAAAATTTAATTTAAACTCATAACATTAACCTTTTGGGAATATTGCTCACTGGTGGCCCAATTCTCGAACAACTTCCAATACCTGGCCAAAAAGCCTTCATATTTCTGAGCCACATATGAGAGTAGGCATAATCAGAAACTTGTATAGTTTTCTAGAGCTAGGGCTGTTAAAATTGGCTCCAGGAGAAAAAGCGTCATCTATTACATCTTCCCAATTTTCACTGCAAAACGAGGGTTAAACAGTGTCGTTTTACAAAATCGAATGAGTTTTGTATGCTTCTACCGTTGACTGTGCAAAAGCGTTTGGCCGAGCTTCTCTCCTCAATATTGTATGCGTTAAATTTGGAAAGTATTGAAAGGGGCTAATATATATTGACCGATTCCTAACCTAGAAACCTTGTTACGTGCAACTGAACCCACCTCAGTATAAAAAGATTTATTCGTGTATTTATTCAACCCATATCCTCTTTAATTTCGGTTGGCAGCTATTCCAATTCTCTAAATTTTTTTCTCCATGGTACTGACGATTTCACGTGTATTCTAAAATAATTTAGTGCCATACAGATTAAACCTAAATACCAGTTTGTGGCATCATTTTAGCTTTGCGAAATATCGACATATGAACTTTGTCTTTCAGAGGTAACTCCTTTAGGAATGAGAAATATTGGAAGTAGGAACAAATATACTATATGCCTTATATAGATGTAGAGATGAAGGATTCTATTATTCACGAACAATGTTCTTAGTACTAAACAACTAATTGGAAAATTTGATTTAATGCATGCATAATTATGAGAAAATTACAATATTTGGTTTACTATTTGTAACTATAATTAAGTATTAATCAAATTCCAATATATTTTGCTGTAAGAAAAAGTTCATAATTAAAAGCAAGTGACGTAGGAGTGTGAAAATCTGCATTCAGATTCATTGACAAGTATTGATCTAACAATTTTCTATAGAATACAATACATTTTGTATTCAAATCGAAATGCTTTAACAATAAATGCTTCATTCAAATGCTTCATCAAGAGTATAGCTCTCTTTGGTAGAACATAGACTAGTCAAATTAGCATTTCTACCAGTCTTACAGCCAGCACCAGTTTTGCCAGTAGCATAAATATTCGCATCTATAAGATTAGTGGTACCATAGTTGCAGGCCACAAGAAATGTATGATAAGAGCCCTCATCGTAGTGTATAGCGGCACAGCCAACATGCGTATTACGATCTGAAGCCATAACAGTAAAATGGCCAATCATTCTGGAAGACATAACAAGAGTTTTTGTTTTAAAGATTTATAGATAACATACAAATTTACATACGGTCCAGAATAATTGGATGGATATTTTTTTATGTATGCCATTTTACAAAATTTATACTCATTCCACCATGCCTGAATGTTATGCTCAATCAACCACGAGTTTGTATATGCATTCATTTTGCCGGTATGTGAAAAATAGCCTAGATTTTGACCAGAATATCTAAACTGTTTTGTATTATGACATTGATCGTGCTCCATATGGCATTGCTTAACATTGTACCCTGCTAAGGCTGCCAATTCATTGTCCCACTGCATAGTAGCCATACGTTTTGCTGGACTGTAGCCAGGTAAATTTCCACTGGCCAATTGATTACGTTTTATATTGTGTTGATTAACTATCGACTTTATATGTGGTTTAAGATCGATCATTTGCGCATTACTGGAACACTTTGAAGAAAATTTCTAAAATACACAATGAAGATAAGTATATTATTCCTTATATTTATTTACTTATGGTAAATAACATTCGTTTACTTACCCCATTATTATTGCAAGCAATATGTTTTCTATTGCCTGAACACAAATCCTTTACACAATAATCTGTAGCAGAGGCAAATACCAATATGGACATAATATAAATAGCATGGATGTAAAACATTTTTTTTTTCTTCTTCTTCTTCTTTAACAATAGATACTATGTGACAATATATCAGTCACTGTCTGGCCATGACACAGAATCGCTTTATATAGCTAGGTATATGGGAAGAGTTATATTAATTATCTACAAATATATATTTAGTATATGTGCTATTTACACATATACTAAGTGACATACTTTAGAGACAGATATTTAACTGCAAAAAATATGACAAAATTACCAATAAGCGGACAAGATCGACAAATAAGTTCTACAGAGTTAAAAATTGAGCTATATTTCTATTTCCTATAAATATTGGGACACTGAACATGAATCCTACCACCAATTTGGTCTAGTACGTTTGGATAAATTCAGGGTAATTCTATGAGGTTAAGTACGACCCGGAAATTAAAGAGTAAAATTCATCATATTATACATAGCACATGATGCAAATTCATCCATTAAAGAAATACTACGAAAATCTGCAATAAAATTGCTTATATTAATTTAATTCAACAGGGTAAAAATCCTATATTATATTCTACTTTAAATCTCATAAATTTCTTTCAACAACCTTTTTGGTGCTCTCAGGCATATAAAAAGTAATTCGCTTAAGACCACATTCCTTGGATCTGACGCCGTATAATTTCTGGGATTTTTTGTGTGAGCCACTACTAAAATTTATACTTCTGGGGAATTACAAGACACTTAACATTCTATAATTTCTTATCAGACGCTATTTACATATACATTTTACAATGACAAAAAAAAATGGTATGCTTGTAGTAGCATTACGTTGTACAATACCTACAAACAACTCATTGCTTAATTTTAATTACCTTTTGTAAACAAGTGAGAGTATACCTACTCATATACTTATTAAATAAATTGATATGCATAACGTATTAGTCATTCCATGAGGCGTCTGAGCTTCCACATTAGATTGCATTGATGCTCCTGTGTAGGAAAGTAAGTAACTACAGAAAAGTGGAAGAATAAATAAAACAGTATTATCCAACTGAAGGGTGTTTGACCTTTTACATATGAGGTGCTCAAGTCAAATTCTAACTAGTTTATTTTTAAAATAAATTCCCACAAATTTTTGCAACTTCTTTCAATATGAAAATTGTATTTTTATGTTATTTTTACTTTTAACTTTATCAATGTTTAACCACAAAAATCAAATCAAATAATTATAAATTGGATCTTTAGACTACCACATATTCACACCAGTCGAAGTCGTACTTTTTTGCCCAATTTTCTAGAAAAGTAATGGAAATTTGGATCTTCAGACTGCTCCATATTCAAACGAGTTACGGCATTAAGTTTTGTCCGAAATTATATATAGGAGAGAAGAAAGTTGAAATTCAAAACATTACAACCGAAAATCGATGGTCTTTCCGAAAGACTTACGGGACAATATATACGAGTAAACTCCAGTGCATTTCAGTTAAAAATATCACTCACCAGATGATCAGTTTAATGAAAAAAATAGATATCTAAAATTCTTTTAGATACTTTTTCATTTTATTTATTATTTATATTATTTATAACTATTGTTTTATTATTATTATTACATTATTTCAAGACAGTTTTGCCTCTATTAATTATATCAAATCCATTCTTTGGACTGTCTCATATCAATCTGTTCAATGTTAAGTGAATTGTTACAATAAATTTTAATAAATAGCTTATTCATATACGTAATACATTACTACATAAATATCAATGTATATATGAAGATATATGTATGTACTACATATAATTTACATATTTTATATAGTACCTATTGCATACTATACATAGTTGTGTACGCATATATGTATGTACAATGCATATCGTATGTACATATTTTGTATTAGATCGTATGTTAGATCGTATGTATGTAGAATGTTGAATCGAAAATAATTCATAATTACATTATAGTTTATCTCTCTGTATGTATGCATTTATATGTTGTTATATTCATCAGACACATAATCATATAGCTATAATTCTATTCATGCGAAATAAGTGTAATTGTTAATATACTTTTTGTATTTGTAGTTAATTCCTATATGTACGTACATTCAATATGTATTGCAATTATTCTCATGTGTATGCATAAGTTGTTGATGTACGATAAATAATTTCCGCAAGTTTGGTTTTTTGTTTTCAAATAAATATTGCGATTATTAATTCAAGTAAATTTTTTGAAGTACTGAGTATTTAGAAAATTTAGATATAAATAGATTAGTATATTCTGTTCAATTAATGGATCAAATTAAAAATACTAGTATGTGTGTAATACATAATTACGAAGCACCTTCCGAAGACATTGAATTCTACAAAACGATACAAATTTCTATTTTCTCCATATTTTGTTCATACGAATGAAATTTTAAGCAAATATAAGTCCCTAAAAATATTATTAATATTATTAAATAATCAATATTGGCAGATTTAGTGCATACATCGTGAAAATATAATTTATATACATATATATATGTATGTTAATTGTATATGTAGCATTTATGAAAATATGAATATTTGTGTGTTATGAAAATATGTGTATATGTTATTGTATGTCTTCAAATGTCTTTATTATTCACTGTAATTTTGCAAAATTGTTTTTTTTATTGATATGAAATATTTTGTACATTTAACAAAAAATTATTCTGGCTGCTCACAATTAATTACTGGTTAAGAAATTAAAATTAATTTGTACTGAGATTATTTTTTTTTTGTTTGTTTATCAACCATTCTTATCTGAAGTTATTGACAAAGTAAGATTTTATTACTATTGCATTGGTTAACTTGGTTTATATTTAGAGGCTCAATTATGAATATACCATACAATTGGAACATTGGTAGTTTGCTACTATATATGAGCATCTGATAAATTTCTTAAGAATTTCATAATAAATACATGCAGGCTATGATTTTTATTGATGATCGCTAAAAATTAATCATGCATTTAAAGATGCTCATTATATTCTACAATCGAATAGTCAGTGGTATTTTGAATTCGTTCTACACATTAGAAGGAGGTGACAGATATGACAAAGAGTATATATTATTGATCAGAATTACGATGTGATTCGATTAGCCATTCACACATTCACACGAAGTACCACCTTGATCAAAAGGTTCTCGGATTAACCACCGTGTGGCGCTCCCATCGTTCCAATTTGAGTTCTGTTTTGCATGAAATTGATTGAAAATTGTAAAAAATCGCCAACACACACATAGATAGATGTACTCTTTGCTACGAAACTTTTGCAAATGTTAAGCTGTGACGCTAAGATTTAGAGGGAATATCAACAACAGATGTACCAACTTAACAAAAAAAAAAGACGGAACGATGGGAGCGCCACAAGGTGGTTTGATCAAGGCGATATTACCGAGAAACAGTCAACAATCAGCACAGGGCAAGTTAAATATTTAAATTTGAACTACATTATTATCTGATTGTACTTAGTACATATGTACAAATGTTATTTAAGAAATTGTTTTGTTACATAAAACTAATACCCAATCGTTGACACAATCCAAAAATGTTAAAGTTTTCATATCAGAATAAACGTTAACAGTAATATTTCTAAATAATTTTTTTGATAATGATATGGCCCCTCTTCTGTAATTTAAAAATAATTTTTAACCAGTAAATATGTATTATTGCATATTTTTATAATAAACATTAAACCAACAATTTATGACGAAATTGTATATTTCTATGGAAACAATTAATTATTAATGTCGAAGTATCTTATCGGTACAATGGTAGACCTCAAAACATAATTTGGTTATGAACAAAACTTATATTAATGTTTACAAAACATTTACAGTGATCCAAAGTTAAAATATTTCCTTCAAAAAGTATTTGAAAATGCCGAAAGTATTCTCCAACTCGCTATTATTGTGCGAATAAAACAACAAATGACCATCTCCCTAAACAATGACGTAGTAGCACTGACAGTTACTATTAGTGATTATTACTAACTGTTGGGATTAATCATCAGAGTTATTTTAATAGTTTACCTTATAAAGTATGTACATAACTTGTGAATACAATAAATTCTGATAATTTTATTGACAAAAAAAAAGTTCCAAAAATAGTTAAGAATTCTATTGCAAAATTCTTTGTCTTCTAAGATTTACTATAATATTCTTCGAGTTTATAAAGAAGATATCGATAAGTTTTTCAATAGACATCCTATACCTCAACCATCAACTTTCAGTTCTTTTCGGCAGTAGAAAAATTGAAGTTGATTTCTAGGTGCTCTATCTGCCACTTTGTTATTGTTGTTCCATACAATTATCACTTTTAACTATATACGAGTGAAGAATGAAAAGCAGCTAATATGAACGATAATAAAACAAACAAAAAAACACCCACTTACGCGTATAATTGAACATTTTTATTTCCCCAGTCAAATTGTTTGATAGACAATTCTGTACAATTAATTTCAACATTTAGGAAACAATCAAGCTTAAAATGCTTAAAGCGAGAGAAAAACTTTCGTTTGTAACACAAACAGAAACTATGCAAGCAACGATTAAATGTTTCTATTGTATAGTATAAGATGGGATCACTTGGAACATGAGAATTTTAATTTTATTGCATAATTTTTGGTTTTAATATTGTATTCATATACAGCATGACGAGTACTCTTATATGTATTGTATGTACAACAAATGAAAAGTTGTCATAAATAAATTTGTTCTTTGTTATTTTTTGTATTTTTTGTTTGCTTCTTTTTTTCTTGAAGCTCAATTCAGCAGTAACCACAATTACGAGTACCTACATTGTATGTGAAAAACGTATAATGTTTATAAAATGTTTAAGTACAGACTAAAAATTTCTTCGCACATGTTCATAAATATAGTAATATGTAATAAACAAGAACTAAATTAATGACATTTATTATCTATTCTATAGTATATACAAAAACAAGTTCAATAAGTTTAACTTAATTTGAATTGGATTTTGTGCATAAGAAGAATGTTTCAATTATAAATATAATCAAGCGTCGTTTATTTTAATTTATTCCATTTAAAGTATATTAATTCGAAAATGATCTGTATAAGTACAAATTATACTATACACATTGTATATTATAACGACTACGTCGTATTGCTTAATAAATAAATTATACAAATAGAAAAAAAAACTGTATAAACTTATCATTATAAGGTCTTAATAGTTAAGTGTGTGTAATAAAGCTTAATATATAATACAAGTTTTATTAAATCCGAAAAAAAAAAATAATAATTTATAATTAATTAATTAATTTCTAATTATTAAATATTATACTGATATATTGATGTTGCTGAAGTACCTACGTTTAGAATCAATTGCGATGCGGCAACAATATATATATGTTATGTACTTACGTACCTAATATGCATATGTATCCAAAATATATGTATGTTTGTATGTAAATGGTTTTAGTTGGAATTTTAAATACGTATGTATGTATGTATGTATGTATTTAGTTTATGTTTCATTCTAAAACTATGCCATAGTTATGTAATCGAGCACATTTAGGAAATTTCAAAATTTACATAAAAACGAACAAACATGTTTAACAAAAAAATATTTGATAAAAGTACGTTTTTAATAGACACCATTTGTAGTTTTTCTTTTTTTTTTCTTTTCATAATGATAACTTTGTATCTATTTGTAATACTTATATTTTGAATTAGCTTTGTTGTGTTTCTTGGTGCTGTTGCACTTGTTGTTGCTGTTGCTGTTGTTGTGGTTGTTGCTGTTGTTGTGGTTGTTGCTTTTGTTCCTGTTGTTGTTGCTGTGATTGCTGTTGCTGCTGTTGTTGCTGTTGTTGTTGTTGCTGTAGCTGCTGCTGTTGTTGCTGATGTTGATGTAGTGAATGCTGCGTTGGACCAAATTTACTTGTTATCTTATTAGAGACATTCGCAATGGCCATTTCATGCTTTGAATCCAAATCACAGTCATATAAACCACTCAATGAGTCCAAACTCAGCAATCGTGAGCTAGCACGACTCGATACCGATGTGTCATCAACATCAGGCGCATTATATAGTGAATTCACATCGGATAGTGCACCTTCAGCATCGGTGAGTCCAGCTTCATTCAAAAGAGATATATTCTCAAGACCCGGTTCATCAGTTATGTAACCAGTCGATTCAGCACCGCCTATAATTAAGATTATATTTAGTTTAATTATATTTATTTCAATTGTATGTATTGAATGCATCAAATTTCTTGGAATCTAAAATGCATTGCTGACAAATGAAAACTTTTACGAGAAAATTTGTACCTGAATAGTGTTTCGCATTTTAGCTGGGTGTGGTTTTCAGATTTCAGCTCTTTAGTATTCACTAAATTTCTTACCTTCATATATAATAAATGCAATACGAATAACATCACTATCTTTTTTGAATTCAAAGTGATTTCGAGGCCCTCAGCAGTCACAATACTAATTCAAAGCATTACTTATCTGCTACATTAGAATACGGTGCATATTCAGTTTTAGACCTCATGCCAATAACACTACAACCAGACCGTATAATTTAAACTTGTTTCGTAACTAAAAATAATTTTGTTTTTGGACACACTTTAAGGATGTGATTCTGATTCTCACTTCTTACTCCTTTCGAAAATTATGACTAAACTATTTAAAAAACTGAACTAAAGTATCTTGTATAACATCAATAATGCTTCTAAAATAATTTCTAAATAAAACCCATGATGAGTTTGGGAGAACCACTGTAACGCTGAAAACAATGCTCTACTCACCTGTCGCCTCTTCACGACAATCATCATCTGACCATTCCGATTGACTTTCTTGTGGGTTTGAGTCCATGGACTGATGATTATGATGACCAGCACCATATTTCAGCTCATCGTTTATCACAGTCGCTTCGCATAGACGAAACTCAGCACCATCGTCGTCGTTGCCGATGACAGCATCTTCCTTCTGTGTGGTATTAACAGTAACATTTTCACCTTCATCGCCAACATCATTATTACATTGATCATCACTTGTCCGGTCACGACAGCTGCCATGTTGATGTTCAGCCGATGTGAAGAGACGTTTCTTTCGAACGTCACGTCCAACTTCATCATCCTCGAATTCTTCATCGGCTAAATTATCTTCAGTGTCATCACGTTCAGCATCATCGTCCAATGCACTCATATGATTGTTGCGTGCACGCTGATGATGATGATTATGATGGTGATGATGATGATGATGATGATGATGATTTCTTGCATAACGTGGCTGTTGTTTTTCAACCACAGCACCATCGCTATTTTCGAGCATATCTAGACTTTCACGACTTTGATCTAAATCTTTCGATCGAGGTCGCTGTCGATGACGATGAATCTGATGATTTGTTGTCGCTTGCAATTGATTTGGTTGATAATTTGTGCCCGTTGAAGTTGATGATTTGTTAGTAGCATCCAAAATGGCTAAATTCAATTGATTTCGCTGATTTTCATGCAGAATTTCACAGGATTCTGTATCGGAAGTTTGCCTAAAAATAATGAAAATATACATAAGCATTAAAAATGAGAACTTGAACAAATATATGCATTAGTTCATCTTACATTTGACTCGACTCTGATGGATTTTTATTACGTGTTATTTCCTTTATAGCCTCTAATCCAACAGGATGTTTAGCAATCATAAAACTTGTACTTATAGGGATCTTTGAAGGTTGTCTGCCTGTGGGTGATGTTAAGTCATCCAAAATATTTGCGGTCATTATAATGGGTGCCGCTGTCGTCGATTTGTGATTATTATTATTACCACTCATCGAATTGCTACCGCTTAAATTGCCATTGCTACCACTGCCACCAGCCGCTAAACCATTGTTAGAACTCAACTTGCTATTGCTAGCCGAATAGCTCAATTCGATATTATTGCGACTACTACTGTTACTAGTGGTGTTGCCCTCGGCATTAGTAGTTGAACCAGATGTTATATTGCCACCCGTTGTTGAGTTGACAACAGCTAGTCCACGCGCCCGCGATGATTCATTTAAAAGTCTTTGCAATTCCCTCTCGAATGGTGACTTTGCGTTGGCAGCACCAATATTTTGTGCTGTTTTACCTGCCAATATATTTCGATCCTGATACTCAAAACTATTGCATGAATCACCTTTATTTTGTGTGGTCGTCGTATGCTGACCCTGACTCTCGGTTGTTGAGCTCGCTTCAAAATCCTTCAGATTCGACATATCCACCACTGGCGAAATGGGATCAACACGTATATCGCATGGGTACAACCATTGCAGCGGATTACCATTGCGATTCATTTGATTGCATGCGACAGCCACACGTGGCGAGTCCTCCTCACCATCTTCACCTTCTGTGGTCTTCGAATAGCTTTCGTCCGATGAACTCATCGATGGCGAATGTGGTCGTGAGCTCAGATCATCGGTGGAAGACATCTCACGGTTCTCTTCGATCTCAGGCGGTAGCTTTGGCAGGGGCTTCATGTAAGTGCGTAAGAGAGGTGTTGTATTCTGTTTCAGACTTGATGTTGTCATATTTGCGGGTACTACTAGTGGTGGTGGTGGTGGTGGTGTTGGCGTAGGTGTAATAGGTAATGGTGGTTGTGGTTGTTGGGAATACAAAGGATATTGCTGCGATTGGAATTGTTGCTGGATATGCTGTTGCTGCTGCTGCTGTTGCTGCTGTAGTAATGCATTATTGGGACAAGTATAACGTGGTGGTTCATATTTGGGAGGATGCGATGGTGGATATTGCATTGGAATTATCTTTATACGTAGGTATTAGTATAGCGTTGATATTAGTAAGATGCACCATAATGATTATCGTGGTCACACAGGTACATGTACATACAAGTGGTATATAAAATGATGGAAGCATGCAAAAATATAAACACGAATTTAGTAACACGAAATTATGTTAATAGTCAGGATTAATGAGAATGTATGAGGAAATGTATCTACCAGAAGCGAGTATTACTTGTAGTATGGTTTCAATTATACATACAAACACTTGAAAAGTCAAAATTTCAATGGTCAAGAATTATGGCAATTTGGCGTACTTTGGATTAGCAACATACAAGTTAGACCGGTGCAGAAAATATATACAATATTAGCATGTTATTTTTCACTTACTAACAAAGGAGATAGTGTTGGAATTAATAATAATAATAAATGCCAAAATACGAGATTGCGAAATGAAAGATTGGAATCAGTTGTCGATCGCGAAATAATTTTAATGTTCAATCCACACATGCATGATCAAAAATTAAGTTTATCCGTGTGATATTAATAGAAGATGAGGTCGATTGTTGACATTTGTCTGTGATCATAAGAGTATTTCTTCATTCCACATGAAGTCACTCACCTTGGCTACTTGTGTGGCATGCAACAATGGTTCACTTTCACGGCAATTATTATAATTATTACAATTACTATTTGAACTGTACGGTGATGATGATGATATATGCTGATTTTGTTGATGCAAATGATGGTAGTTACGTGAGGCATGCGTATCGCGTCTACCACCAAACACATTGTTATAATTATCCGTTGGTGGAGCGTAAGGATGATCATGGTTATTATAATCATAACAATTACCACTAGGATTTTCAATAATATTGAATTGTTCACGTAAAATTACCATCGAAGAAGGAGGTGGTAGGGCGGGAGATGTTGCCATTGTTATGCCCATGCCCATGCCCATGCCACCCATAGAGCTAGACGAATGAGAACGCTGATGTTGCTGTTGCAAATGATGTGGGTAATTGTTCAAATGCTGTTGCTGCTGCAATTGTAGCTGTTGATAATTATTGTATCCATAAGCGCTACTCTGTTCGACATTGTGACCATTTTCGCGTATATTAGGCAAACCGCCATTTGCAATAAAAGCTGGTTGCTTCTGAAATTTGCTATTCAAACGTTGCTGTTGTTGCTGATGCAAATGATGATACTGTTGTGGTTGTTGACACAATAATAATTGTTGTTGTTCCTCGTGCAAATTGTTGGGCGATTCTTTTACCAACATATTGTTGTCCACGTCGATGCTGCTGTTGTAGGTGTAATTATCTTTTTTAACATTATACGTGTCGGTGTTCATGTTGAGGTGATAATGGTTGTCCTGGAACTGTGACTGCTTCTGATAGTATTCAGCTGGGTGGGAGTGCATTTGTAAGGCGTTCTGATGTTGCAATTGCTGCTGCTGCTGTTGCTGTTGCTGTGATGATAATTGTGTTTGCTGCTGATACGGTTGTTGAAGGTGTTGCTGTTGTTGTTGCTGTTGTGGATAGTTCCCATTTTGCAGTGCACGGTTACCAATCATAGCATTGCGTACTTCACCATTTAATGCACTATTCGAGGAATCACAGAGGAAATAAGTAATCATATCTCCTTTACCCTTGACCTTAATAGTGCCACGACATCTATAAATGCCACAATAATAAAAGTAATTTAAACAGAAAATAAAAACAAAAATTACTGGTCACTTACTTGAATTCAAAATGTGATCCTTGCAAACTATCCACTACTTCTTGTGTTACTTGTGTATAACCTGGTATGCCAGTTGAATCCATACGACTAGCTACATTCACTGTATTGCCCCAGATATCATATTGAGGTTTACGCGCTCCAATAACACCAGCTACAACAGGTCCTATATTGATACCTTGGAAAATATGGAGATTTTTTTTTTTTTTTCAAATTATTATGTTAAAAATTATTCTATTAAAACATGGAAAACTTACCGACTCTAAGCATAAAATTATTATACGAATGACTATTAATCTCTTGTAATGAGAGACGCATTGCCTTGACATATTCCACCAATGCAGTCATATGACGTCGCACAGAATTTGGATCTGTTGCATTAATTTTGTATTCTACATAATATTAAATTTGATTAAACATATAGAAAATAATTCTCAACAATTCTATTCATTACCGGGTATTAAACCAACAACTGCCATATAAGTACTGCCAACAGTTTTAATTTTATCAATGCCTTGGAATCGTTCCTCCTTTAATAACTAAAAAATGAAATTATGACAATTTGAAAATTATTAATAAAAGTACAAAATTGCATATATATGAGCCAATTGTGCAAACCTCATCAAAATCGGCAATAATCTCATTGAGTAAACGTAAACATTCCAGACCCTGATCAGAACCATCCATTTCTGTATAAAATTCATGAAAATTCGGCACCGAAGCAAATATCACACCCACTTTGGCATAGCTTTGATGATAGAGTTCCTGTGAGGGATTGACCTATAAATTTTAGCAAAAACCACAACAACTTCGAAAATGATTAATCGGTTTTTGGGGTAAGGTATTGGCAACATTGAAATCATTCGATGATCACGAGATCAAAATAGAATCGTATACTAATTGTGTATCATAAATAATATGGTAATAAAATTACTTGAAAACTGAGTGTAAATCAAAAATAGACAAATAGGTAAAAATAATATTAATTCATTTTTACATACAATAATTATATATACATTAGAGCGGATCAAATTACAAATTCTAAACAAATTTTATTATTTTGGTATGAATAGCAATATAGCACTTGATTGTATATGGAATAATCGGTAATTTCCATTTTTCTTTTTAAAGAAATGTGGGCAAACAATTTGACTCACTCTAATGTCCATATATATCAGTGGCCTCATCAAAGATCCAATAGGAATACTCTTGAGCCTTTAAATTAATATGTACAGATACATCGAAGAAAGTGTGCGAGAAATACATGTTAAGTTGGGGTCAAAGTATGGTGCTTCAATCTTCTCTCATAATGCGAACATAATTTTTTTATAATTTTTTTTTATTATTGAAGTGTTTTTGAATAAGCTAAATGTGTGTGGTTTTTTCGACCATTTTCTTTAAATTATATGTACAACCATTAATCGATGGCACAAAAACGTGAGTGCCATAGCTCAGGGGTTAGTGGGTTGGTCTTCTGATCTGTATGTCGTGGGTTCAATTCCCGGCTGAAGCAGAATGATATTGAAAAGATTTTTCTTTCGAACGCTACCCACTTATCGGCAAGCAATTGGCAATTCTTGCAGCAGTAGCAATTTGCTATGGAAAAGCTTCTAAAAGAGCAATGTGACAAAGTTCAGAAAAAGTGAGCCTTTCGCGGCTTATAAGTTCCACATATCTATATATCTATCTAAAACTGGTAGAGAAACTTAAGAAGTTATTTTCATAGACCCATTTCGAAGCTATATATTTTTAATCATTTTCATAGTCGGTTCAAGGTAAGCCCTATACGACGGATGGATGAAAATAACCCCTCGTGCAAATATCGTTATTTTTATCTTGTCATCAAAGATTCGTGTAGTCTCGTGTTATTGTGGTGAATTACATCATTCTCTTCTTAAATGAATTTTGTTCTTTTTTTCTCAATTGCTGGTCGTATTAATTACTTGTAGTTCGAAAGTGACTGAATTGAACTATTTAGTATTGCATTATCGAATAAAAAGGCGTATTTTCTCTTTACTGGTGTCCATATTTGCCGCGAACTTAAACAATACTGCGTCAAGCAATCTCAAAACTGCTTGAAAAGTTTATTTAGTACGAAATCCTATTTTTCTAACGCCATCAGTAAATCAGATAGATACATCTGCTAAGAAGAAGTTCCAACATTTTTTCCCCAATTCAATAGATATATAGTGAATTTGAAATGATTTTAGAAATACTCAATATTAGTGCTGCCATTGACGTCAGCATCCAAGTGCAAGATAAAATAGCATTATTTATAATTTACTAGGCTTGAACATATACATATACATTTTGTTGTTATTTTTTTTTTCTATAACTTACACTATTGTATCTTACACTTGCTATTGTACACACACATACTAGGTATATACATAGTTCTACATCAAATTTAAGTTAAATTTCCATTGCATGCCACAAAAGACAGTGTTCAAACATATATATGTATGCAGATAATTGATTATTATGCCATACCATATTGCTGCGAAATTGATTATCAAGAAAATGTGCAGCCACATGAGCTGGCAGCAAATTATGTAAAATCCTCTTGTTCGACTCCTGCAATACGTCCATCTCCTTCTTTTCCTGTGATGCCTGCAATTGCCACAGAAAATCCAAACGTGCCGTCCACTCAACCAAACGACCATGCACCAATATTGCAATCATAAATATTATGATACGTGCCAATGAGATCAAATGAAGTGGAATCGATGCGCTGTATTTAGATGTAGTAGAACAGAATGAACACACTCGTATAAATGTTATGCCAAGGGTAATTATGATATGTAATAACAATAACAACAACAACAGTATTAACGCAAGTAGGTGTTGACACAATTGCGATTGTATGTATGTTTTTGTATGTATTAATATTATCACTACTTTGGTTAAAGAATAGTGACACGTAAAGTGATTTTTATGTACAAGTATATCATGAACTGGCCTAGCACTTACCTCACTTGGCTGTCATAGCAATCAAATATATTCGTATGTGAGAGCTCAATAAATAATCCATATATAACACCCATCATTAGTATTAATAATGATTTGAATATAATCGGAAGTCTGTAAGAAAAGATATATGGTAAAATTAATATAATTGTATTTTTATATTTAATCAAACAACTTTAATCAAATCTCTAAATTCTTCAAAATTAATAATTCTTCAAATTTAAAATCAATTTAAACAATCATTTCAATTTCTGAAACAAACCAAAATATTTCAGTATTGTATCCGGTATAGATAATATACATGGATCGATCATCTGCCTATGTAAA
The DNA here is from genome assembly GCA_963854835.1 of Megamerina dolium. Classification (NCBI taxonomy): domain Eukaryota; kingdom Metazoa; phylum Arthropoda; class Insecta; order Diptera; family Megamerinidae; genus Megamerina; species Megamerina dolium. Next base: position 46,707,974 of record OY978527.1, read on the forward strand.
CTATGCATGACTTCTCGATTTAGACCTTCAAATTTAGAAGGTGGCACTCCTTAATATCACCTAACTTTATAATATTCGAAATTGTTATACCCAAAAAGTGATTTTGATTTTGAATATTATTTTCATTAGAAATATTAAATCCAATACGATAAAAAAGTGAACTTCCAACGAAGAAAGAACATCTTTTATTTTGTAGGAGACAGACGTGAATTGTCATTCGCTTACATCCACATTCGAATACATTTTTCATTGGTGAAAATAGCCCTATATACCTTGTTTTATCTGTCTTTCTTGCCTTGCTGATCAAACAAATCTTTTTTTTTTTCTATTGACAATTTCGAACTATAACTTGTGGAACTGTTATACTGTTATACCTATACTTTTCCCTATCAGTATGGACTATAAAATAATTAATAAATTGTGCTTGAAGAATGCGTGTGACACAATTAAATTTGAAAATGATTTTCAAAAACTTAACTCACCTTAAGAAAACGGACACGGAAAGAAAAGCAAATGCTGCAGAAAGTGAAACATATTGAGGCAACGAACATTTACGATGTGCTTCACTTTGATGCGCCAACATTAGAAGATCATCTTCTAGCGTAAGTGTAGCCATTGTGACGTTACTCGAACAGGGATGATCCGAAACACAAGTGAACTTTAATTATATAAACAATGAAGCGATACACATAAAAATACGAGTACATGAAAAAACACATAGCACATTGAAAACACTTACCACATTCACTTGTCCCACCGAATAGAGTAGTACTATTGTAAATATCGTAATTGCCATTCGAAGTGTAAAACTTTGCGATAAATCCCATATGATCCATTTTAAACGTACCGCCAACAATAACATTAAAATGGCACTGACCCAAACAAAGGCGGTTAGGAAGAGCAACAGCAGTATCAGGGTACGCGGTAATGCGGTCACTTGTAATCCAGCACCCAGTATCAGTAGAAGTAATGAGCAACCCATTGCGGTGGTGAAGCCAAGATCAAAGTCTTTTTGGTATTCGCGCTCCTTATCACTCTCACGAAAACGCAACGTTATACGATCGACATGTTCTGATTTGTCACAGTCGACCGAACGCGCATTGATCGCCTGCGAGAGAAAGCGATTAACGCGATTCGTCGGCTGATAGTGTATCGAGGAGTGTCGTTTGCGGAAGGGTCGCTTAAATTTATCCGCCATTTTGGACTGCAATTGTTGTTGAGTTGTGCATGTGTGCATGGGTAGGAGTAAGGACAACACATTGAAAGGGCAAAAAAAGTTTGCAAGAAGACATGGAAACAAATTCGAAAATGATCAGTAAAAACAAAAATACATATTTACATTTATTGTTGTTTGAAATCGAACGAAATCGAAATTAATATTCAAATTAAGTATTTATTATGAAATGTTAGTACATAGTACAATATATTTTAATTGATAAGAACATGCAGAAAATTATAAAAATGTTATAAGTACATAAAAAAGCCACCGATTTATTAATCGAGTACAGAAAATGCACCCCTGAGATCTGAGAAAAAAATCATTGTTTTTGCACAAAAGAATAACTAAAATTTAATATATTTTATGTGAAAAAGAAAACTGTACCAATTAGTCGAATTTCAGAAATTAGAAGCCATCGAGCTTCCAAATACACATATCAAATATACATAATTTTGCTTATAAATATGGATATCTATTTTTCGTTTTTCTCGATTTTATCCAAATTTTCTGGAACAATTTTTACAAAAATTTAACGCAACGTGTGAAAAAACATTGACTCAACCAGGTGGAATATCGTCCTTAATATCCAGAATCGTTTTTAGATGGGTAAAATGTATGGCCGGGACCCCTTAAGTTTTTACTTAAGTACTTAAAATTTACTTGTTTGTAAATTTCGCTGCCAGTGTGCACCTAGACGGTTGAAATATATGACCGACTACTCAAAATTATTTCTAAATGCACATTAGAACACCTGAAAATCGACTAAACACAATAAAGCTGACCAAGGCTCACTACTAAAGCGCATAGATGTATGACCGACTCCCATTGATTTTCTTCAACATTTCTTCCAAACAATTCATGCTTACGTCAATCAGTTTTGGCATCAATTTCGAGGGGTTTTGTTAATAAGTATATCTAGCGAGAGTCGAGGCAAAAAAATTAATACATTTCACCACTCTAGGGGTGATTCGTAGGCAATTTCGGAGTTATTTGTCTATTTTCAAGTGCTTTTAAGTTAATGTAGGTCTGTCATATATCTATATTTCACTCCTCTCGGGCCAATTTGAGAATGATTTGTTTCGAATTCAATGATGTTACATACTTTTAGAAATGATTATCTTGTCTGCTGGACAAAATCTTTTTTGTTTTTGGTGTAGCTGTGTTTTCAACAGCTAATTTGCATTCAATGAAACAATTTTGAAGCGGAATATTCCCTTAAATCCATGTTTCACACCTTACATGAATATAATTTTATTTTTACATATAATTTACCGTGATGAAATTTTCATTATTGATGAAAATTTAAAGTAGCCAATGTGATTTCATGTCAGCTTATTTACAATGTAATACATATAACGATTAAGAACGATCGACCATAGCATGCCGAAGACTTTCAATGTCACGGTTAAAACTAAATACTATTACTTGCATTGTATATCCAATTTTTTTTTATTTTATATTTTACAAGACGAGACCTACTTCCAATTTGAAACTGCAAAGTTCTCACCTACATCAGAAGCTTTTTCTTTTTCATGGTAAATGTTTTTGTACAAAAAATTGTAAATTTTACAAAAAGAAAGAAAACGTTTAAACCTTTTCGAAAAAAACTTTTCAAATTGGACGAGGACCCGTCGAAGTTCGAAACAGTGATATCTGCATATGGATAGAAGCTAAATGCACTAATATCTGGCAACCATTTCATATTTCATATGTATTTCTACGATGTGCTGATAATTTGAGCACTAGTTTGCTGCAGCGTTGAGACTTAATTCCTTAAAAAGATCGAATGAGTGTTGTATTTATTTTCAAATTCTTGCATTCGCTTAAAACACATAAAAGCTTAAAAACGAGCTGGGAGAATGAATATCATGCGAATTTAGAAAATTGATCATAACACAATTGTGTAATAGTACAGAGTGGTAGTGACATTGACATTTCCTCACTCAAGAATTTGCCTTAAAAAAGTCATTGGATTTACTTTATGAATTTCGACAATAAAATGAAATTATTTCTATGGTTACAAAGGTAGCCACAGTGTATGAAATGAAATTTTCATATTGAAATAAATGATACCCTCAATTATCTCAACAGGTTTTTGACATTTTTAGTTATGAACATCAATTTCACTATCACTTTCTTATTACACTAAGGGTAAGATTGTAATTAATTGTCTTTCAATTTATGGTAGAAATATTAAAAGCAGATACATAAAACGGTTTAAGTTAAACTAACGGATTTCAGCGTTAGCGCAAAAGTAAACGAATAAATTGATTAAGCAACAAATTTATTCGAAACAAAAAGAATGCATACATTAGGTAGTACATATGACTTCAAGAGCAACAAACAATTTAGCTAGCAAATATTTCAAATTGTTAAAGAAAAACAATAAAAAAAACAGTTAACAAACAAATGCAATGAATCACAGGAACGCAATTGCATCGAAATGGCATATGAGGAATATGGAATTAAAATGTGAAACTATCAAATGTATAATGGTGGGTCTTCTCACTTTATCATTTTGATTGTGTCTATGTATTCGACTAATCGTATTCGTAGTTGAGTTAGGATTGGTTCCTACGGATACGGTAACACTGCCACCGGGAGGTGTCGGGGCGTGTAAAATCTTTTGTAGTCGTATTACCTAAAGTGAAATAAAGAAATTTATAAAAAGAAAACAGAATACAAATAGTAAAGAAAGAAAATGAAGGAGACGAAATAGATAGGAATAGCGCAGTTTTGTATAGACCAGAGAAAAGTAGAATGCAATAGTATGTACATACAATTCTCTAAAATATTAATTTTCTGCGCTTTACACACTCATTACGATTTAATACTTTTGATGAATTACCAATATTTTCGTGTCCGTTTTCTTTTTGAAATTTATTCAAATTAAAGTAATGAATCGAAGCGGTTTATAACTTCGTTAAAAACATGAAAACTACTTTCAAATTGGACAAAGCTGATCTCAACTAAAAAAACTACGTTGCCCAAAAATGGGTGGCATGAACATTGACATACTTAGCAAAAATCTAGCCCAAAATAAATTATAATAATTATTTCTTAATTTTTTAAATTCTTTCCCTATTCATCCAAATGAACTACAAATTTAAAGCATAAAATGTCAAGAATGAAAATTTGGTAAATCATCTAAAATCTTTTCACGAACTCTTAAAATATGTAGTATACAATATTATTTACTTTTGTATTCAAATTAACAAGTAATTCAATTATAACGTTCATTACTAAATACAAAATGTTTACATTACAAAGTGGATAAATACAAACAACAGCGACAGTAAAACAAATTAAATTAATAAACACAATTTCTACCACCATATAATTGGTTAGTCACGCCTTTAAACGAGTATAATAAATCATAAAGATATTTTTTACACTTTCTCATATTGTTATTTTTTTGTTTGCTTGTTATCCGATAGATATTTTCTCTTTATCTTTATGTTGATGTTCTTATATTTACATATGAGTGTATATAGTTAATATACGAATAGTTTTTAAACACAAATCTCTCCATTATCGTTACTACTGAATTATAGGCATTAAATAAAACACTTACCGCATCCTGAAAATAAATAAAAAATGTAAAAAAAAATAAATCGTACAATGCACCAAATTAAAAAATAATAAAAAATGTAATTAAGCAAATTTTTCAGACTTTAGTGTAAGTGCGTTAGTATTTGTGTATAAATGTAATTTAAGGCGATAGTAAGGGAAGAAGTCTTTTAAGGATACGAAAATTAAAGTAAACTTGTGAAAATTAAGGAAATAGCAATATCAAATAAAATGTAAAATGAAATGATGACCGAGTGAGTTGTTTGATTGGTTGGTTGGTTGTTATTCCTGAAGTTGCCAATGTTTTAAAAATTTACTAAGAAGCTCTACTCTCAATAATACTCCATATTTATATCTATTTTATATATATATTGAACGTTAGTAAATACAAATGCGATTATTACAATGTCTATGTATGTACATGCAAAATTAACCACAAAAGAAATTTTAAGGATAAACGAAACTATACTACTACTTCGAAATGGAAATGTCTAACAATTAAATTATTTATAATTGTCTACAATTTACAGAACATAGCAAAGGAGGTAATAAAGGGCAAAACTAAAAGAATATACTACGAGAATGTAAACAAAAATGAAATGTGGTCAATCGCTTACCTTGCGAGCATTCTTGTCACCCACCGCCCCAGTGCCATCCACAGTACTGCCGCGACCACCTGCCGCACTACCACCTGATGAAGGAAACGAACCGGTGGCAATGTTCGAGAATGGCACCGGCTCCGAAAATTTGATGGTATGCAATAATTGCATAACCACATTTGAAACATTACGAAATGACAATTTGCGACGACTACCAATGGCTGAGCGTACACCAAGCGTATTAAGCATTAATGGCTGTAATAAAATGAAATTGATTTCGATAGATGATATGATATGGCAATCTAACTATGCAAAATTACTAATAACTTTGCTATGAAAGTGAAACTTACTTTTCGACGATGCGGTGGTGGTACAATGAAATACGTATCAACACCGTGATCACGTAGGTATGATGATCGTTGATCGCCGTGCCCAGCCTCAACTTCATACTCGCCCGATAGCGAATCCAATGTTGCACGTGTCACATGTACACGTCCAGGTTCACCGCCCGACTCCATGTGATTCGCCAAAGTCACGTCATTTGACCACACGTCAAATTGCCATTTGCGTAGACCCAAAACACCGCATAGCACACGCCCAGTATGTATGCCCACACGCATATTTAATATCACATCAGTGGCTTCAACAACAGTTCTTTAAAATGCAAATGCAAAACAAAATAATACAAATGAAAATATACAAATCTTCAGTAGGTATTTATCTCTACTATATACTTACGCAATTGCATCAATCATATCTAAGCCCATTTCAACTGTGCACTTGGCATGATCTTTGCGTGGCTCTGGTAAACCAGAAACACAATAATAACAATCACCTAATATTTTTATACGCAAACAATGGTTATCCTTAAAAGAAGAATTGATGCTATTATCATAAATGTAAATGAATATTTAATTGCGAAACTTACATGTGCCAATTGATCAAAACGTCCAAATAATTCATTCAACAGTCTTACAAGTTCCTGTGCACTACATTGTGATGATAACACCGTAAATCCGACGATATCCGCAAATAGAATGCTGAAATAAATAAATTTTCATAAATTACATTATTTTTTTAATAAAAAATTGGGCGATTTCAGTGACATAAAACCGACAATGTCAATAGCTGTTGCTCCTTCTTAAACGGCATTGCAAAGAGAAGCACATTACACCCTTGGCTCTTTGAATGCAAAATAAAAATCAAGAATATCCTTTATAATTCCAATAGAGCATCTAATCAGTACAGTTTTAGTATACTCTACAGTATTCCATGTCAATTTGTCGACAACGTTATTGTTTGCTGTCCCTTGAGAAAAAATATGTTTTATTTCAAACAAAAATGACCTCATTGAAAGAACTTAAATTTAACGCCAATAATAAAGTTATTTCAGCATCAACAATCGTTTTACATCGCTAGTTGCATCACAATAAAAAATATTGAATCATATGATTTTTGTTCTACATATGATAATTTATTGCTGCACTTGTACCAAAATTGCATTGCTGTGATCGACTTTAATATGTAATGTGCGTCATAAGTTGCTCATTAATAAACAACAAGATGGAATTTTGAGTACATTTTTCTTTGGCATTGTAAATGAATTATTGATGATAATACCAACCGATATTATCATCACAAAAATAATCCATCAATTTGCAATATTTGTTTAACTAATGTAATTTAATGGATTTCTATGTTCTTTGTCTGTTTTGAAGTATTGCCAAATACCACTGTACAAGTAATTGCAAATTGCATAGCATAGCATTTCAGAGTATATGGATTCGAATTGCCAAATACATTTTTAATGCATTCGATCAATCACTTAGAATGAAAAATATGTAAAATTATCGATATAAATTTTGTTTTCCTTGTGTAAATATTAAAGAATAATTACATTTAATATTTTACCCTACATTGTATTAATCTGCTGAATAGGGAGATTTCAATTTCAATAAAAACTCACCTAACATTTTCATGCTTTTGTATATAAATTCGGTGAAATTGACCAGCAACGGGTGAGAGAATATCATTTTTCATCTGCATAGCAACATGTTGAGGTAGTACTGATAATAGAAGTCTCTCCAATTTCTCATTTTCATCTTGAATCTCTAAGCGAGCGGCTATACAATTGCGTGTATCTAGAAATGCACGTCGTTGCGCACGTTCCATCATAATGTTCACAACTAGACCGGCTACATTAACACCAATAAACATCACTATGTTGGCAATAAGCTAAAGCAGCAAAATTAACAAAATTAATATAATATAATTAATGTAATGTAAAATAGAATTATTATAGCTTACCTGATTATATTCCAAATAACGAAATGAATGTGTAACAATTTTATAAACAGTCAAACTAATATGCACCGATGGCAAAATAATGCCAAAACAAACAGCCTCCCAAATTTGCAACGGCATCATCGCATATGCTAAAAAGACCACAAATACAATCTGCCAAACACCCTCAGCCATGACCTGGAAAAATTAATCAAAATTATATTTCGTAAATTTGAATTGAAATTTCAATTTTATGCATCATAAATTCTCTAGCGGAATCGTAAATTATAATTACAAACATAGATATGTATGTATTAGTTGTTACATACGGCAACAATGTGATGATGTGGTCTACAAAAATCTACTTCTTTATATACAAAATGTATGGATGTACAATATACTATATGTATTTATAAAAATAGCAAGAAAATTCCCAACATTTTTATGATATTTATTGGAAATGAGGACAAGAAATATTTTCTTTGATTTTTGCTTTCAATGTACATTTTATTGTACACAACTTACGAGTATAGAGTTTTTAAGTAAATTGCTTAATCATTTGAAAACGCATTTAATTTCTGCGTATATGTATTCATAAAATTGGTGCATTTTTAAATAAATTTTTCTTTTTTCATTTGGGAATTGAACATTTAAATTAATTATTTAGGTTATTGTGCATTATTTGGAAAATATCGAATAAAAGAAGACAAATTCTAAATACATATATTGAAAATCCTCAATATGCATTTTATAAGAATTATAATGCTCTTCCAGTACTGTTGTGCGTGTTAAATTTGCACAGGGCAGAACCCTTGTGACATCACTTTTTCTGAGCTTTATCACAGAGCTCTTAAAGAAGCATTTTACCTTTACAAATTATTATTGCCGGAAGAATTGCCAACTGTTTACCAATAGGTGGGCACCGTTCGAAAGAAAAATTATTATATAATATATGAGGCTACGATATCTACTGGTCGTTAATTAGTAGACTTAGAACTTAATATTAACTTTTTACTTGAAATACAAATGTAGTTCGAAATCTAAAACGACTGCATAAAGGCATTGAATGCAATTAATATTAATGAAAATAAACTAAATGCGGAAAAGCTTCAAAAATTGATAATAAATTGTATAAATAAGTAGCAACTACTGCTAGTATCAAAATGTAATGTCATCAAATACTAATTCTGTTAAATCAATTTAATTTATTGTAATTCAGTTATTACCTTAGATTCTTGCTAAAGAGTGACAAAGGAAATGAAAGAAAAAGTTTCATAATAAAGAAATTCAAATATTCACATACACAATTATGTATATTGTATAACAGTTCTAAGACGTATAATATTTAGTAAAAGGATGTTTTGAAGCCTGTCCGATCCTTGAAATGAAATAAAGTTAGTCTTAAATGAGATGCAAATGAACTACATCAACCAAATAAGTATATTTGAATTTATAATTTATGTTAACACTGTTTTAATGAAGTTTTGTGCTTTTTTATTTTACAAAATTTTGTAGTTCAAAACATAATCAAAAAATTACTTTTCTACTACAAACGTTTATAAAGTTTTGTGGTTTTCCTACAAAACTTTCTCCACGGTATCTCAGCCAAGACTTACTTTACTTAGATTTAAATACCGGACACGCTAAAAAAACACCCGTTATAAAAATATATGTACATAATATTTCTTTTAATTATTTTTGCTAGATTTCTAAGAAATCGCGCTGGGAAAAAATGCTGCGAATTGCATTTTATGATTATTCAATTCACAATTATGGGCGAAACATTTTTAAATTCATTTCACTTACCTCCTTGGTATCGACCGGAAATACACTGCCCAATGCTGGCATGGATACAAAACAAATACTGGCTGTGAATAGGAGAATACCATAACAAAGCACAGGCAGATGATGATCTTTGATGACGCGGCATTGTAATAATATCAGGATTATTGCAAATATCAGGCACACAATGGAATTGAAAACATTCTAAAATACAAAAGAATAAACGTAAATTGTTTTACGCAGGTAATTATAAAACACACTGCATAGTAGTAGCGTATTAACTTACATGAAATGTTGGCGCATTATTGTACGCTAATGAGAGAGCGGCCATGGCACCGCATAACACCACAACTAAAGCGACCACGCCCAACACCGAGAAACGTTGTAATTTCAATGTATATCTTTGATACAGACATTCTAATTCGTCGTTTTCAAAGCGTAACGTATTCCAGGGTCGACCACGTGTCGCTTTCACCGCATGATCCATGCCTGCACCGTCCAACCGCCCTTACGTGGCGGTCAAATGGACGGCCAACGCAACGTGTTCAAATGTTGACAATCAAACTAGGCGTATGCAATTTGTAGCTGAAAGTAAATGATGAAAAAACGATTCATTAATTAAGTTCAATAATTAATTTTTACTGTATTTAATTGGCAAAGACCGCATTGAACGACCTAGCGGTTCACTCAAGTCAAAAGGTCACACCAGAAGAAAAAAATAGGCAAACATTCAGCAACGGATCAAAATGAAGATAACAGTAAGTACGCAATAAGTATTCATTAAGCTAAGCAAAAGTGGTGCTCTGTTACGAGTATATTTTCCTTCTTTGTTTTGCCACTTAATGTCATAGCTAGCAACATGTATTGTACTTAATGAGCACTTCTATTGTTTTTATTATAATTCTGCATATGGCATAAGTTAGTGCAGAAGGACAGCATAACAAATGTTTTCTAAGTGGTGTCGAATAAGTAGGTACATGCAACAATATTGTTCTAAGGAATTTTTGCTCTTATTTATTCATCACAAAACTTCATACCTTCATTGATATATATATGTATGTTCATACACCACAATATAAATCTTTTAATCAACCTGAGTAAAAATACTGATAAAGCCAAAATTTATTTCAATTTACTTCAACTATTTACTATGGATTATTTTTAATTTCAAAGAAAATATATTTATAATCTATTTCTATTCATGTTATATTTATTTCTTTCAATTTTTCACTATATTTACATATCGAAAATAAGAAATAAATTGAAAATACAAAGTGAAAGCATGTAATTTTACTTGTATTAACGTTTATCCGAAGGTTGATAACGATTTTGTATAAAAGAAATCAAAAAAATACTCTGTACTCACTTAAAAATGTATATATTTTATAGTAAGTCGCATAACAATGCTGTTAAAATAACCAAATAATATAGTATCTCTTGTTATACCTATATCTAATAATTTTAAACATCCTTAAAGCCCTTTATATGCGTTCAATGGCACGCGTTTTCAAGGTGATAAGTATATACATACATACTTTCATAAATGTCCCTCACTACTTCATTACCTTAAACATACATTTAGTACAAGTCTACATAATTTACTTAATTATAATAATCTCTTTATGCCACATATATATATTGTGTATGATCTTGAAATGTATATACTACAATATACTTGTCGATATGCATATTGTACATATCCTTGGAATTTCAATCCACCCGAACTCGTAGAATTATTTCGTAGTAAACAATGTTTCTTGTTGTTCTACTTATTGTTGCTGCAGTCGCTCACAGAATAATTATATTATCAAATTATCAATTTCTTTTTTAACCTTATGTTCGTAAGTAAAAAAGAAGAAAATATTTCATTTTATTAAAAGTATAAAACTCATAGTTGCATACAAATTAAATCAGAGAGAGAGAGAGGGGGAAAGAAGGACATTAGTTCATATCGTATGTATGTATATAAAGGTCACGTGCCATTTTGAGAAAACCATAAAAATTACTACTTACTGTTCCCAGGAATATTAATATGTCGCTGTCCCTATTAAACATCAAAAACTTATACTTCCATACGGATATATAAATATATACAATATAAATAATATAAGGTATAGTAAAAAGAAATACATTATTTTTGCATTAAATTGAATTGTTTTATTTAGCATAGTTAGAATGATCCGATTTAGGTTAAATATGCACCGTTTTGTTCGCTAACTTGTTGCCATTTTGAAGGTAATTTCATAATGGCACTCTCATAGAAACCCTCGTCCCTATTAGCTCAAAACTGGGACAGTCGATTTTCACAAGCTTCTCTTGAGGCGAATTTTTCACCAGCAAAATCATAGACAGGAATAGGTAGTAATCACTTGGTGCCAGGTCCGGACTATAAGGTGGATGCATAAGAACCTTTCAATCAAGCTCTAGGAGCTTCTGCCGAGTCACTATCGATGTGTGTGGCCTAGCGTTGTCCTGTTGGAACGCAATTCCTCTCCTATTGGCCAAAGCTGTCCGCTTCTGGCGATTGCTTCCTTCATTGTTGGCAGTACAGGTCCGAATTAAGAGTTTGGCCGTAGGGGAGCAGCTCATAATAGATGATTCCCTGTCAATCCCATCAAACACATAGCAAAACTTTCCTGACCGTCAATCCTGGATTGGCCACCGTTTGCGCAGGCTCACCGTGATTCGACCACGACCGTTTTCGCTTGACGTTGTCGTAAGTGACCCACTTTTCATCACCAGTAACCATCCGCTTCAGAAATGAATCAATTTTGTTGCGATTCTCCAGCGATTCGCAGATGGAAATTCGGTCCATGAGGTTTTTTTGCGTTAACCCGTGTGGCACCCATACATCGAGCTTCTTTTTGTAGCCAGCCTTATTTAAATGTTTCTTAACGGATTTTGTGCAATGTTTAGTTCCAGAGCTATAGAAACAGTGCTCACATGACGGTCAGACTCGACGATTTCCATTATTTTATCGACAATTGGCCTCCCAGAGCGTGGTGCATCTTTGACATGAAAATTACCTGAACGGAATCGACAAAACAAAAATTGCACGTACTCTTACAGTATCAGGACCATAAACACTATTCACATTTTCAGCCGTCTGGCTTCCGTTTTCGCCTTTATCGAAGAAAAACTGTAAAGTATGGCGTATTTTCTCTCTGGGGTCCATCTTTGACGCGTGCTCTAACAATACTGAGTCAAGCAATCACAAAACTACCTGAAAAGGTTATTTAGTACGAAATCCCATCTTTCTAACGCCATCTAACGTAACCCGATCGCACGTATATAACGCGAGATACAGATTACTAAAGCCATCTATTGGAAAAATAATGGATTTCTTTTTCTGAACTGAACTTCAGTGGTTATTGGTTATTATAACAGATATAAGTGTATGTATGTAAGCAGCTGGTACTCACGCCAAAAGTTGACACTCCTTAATTATTTAACGAACGATAAACGTATGAAAACAAATTTACCACGGATAAAAAAAAATTTGCTATCCAAAAATAGAATAATTTAAATCTGATAAAATATGACAATAAGTTAAGCTGGAACAAACATTAAAGATGATCATATGTTTTCGAGGTTGGTTAAAAACCACGAATTGCGTTTGTTCGTATATTCATTGTTCTTGTATGCACATAGAGGCAAATTGTAGTGCTAATATTTTTTTATGATAAAATATTTCACAAGAGAATCATATAATGTCCTAACATACACTAGCAGTGGAAATACCAATAGAATATTTTATACACACTTACATAATATACACTGTTGTTACAAAATTACATAACTCAAATATCTATAAATGCAACTTATACTGAATATTTTTGCAAATTAACATACACGACGATATTACTTAAATTTTGATGTGTTTTTTATTATGTGTTTAATGCCAGAATTTCTGAAATATTTACTTACACAAATACTAGTACTTAAGTATTTGTTTCGGAAGCGAAATATTTGAAGAATACAAATATGTTTCATATGAATGTCTGCTGAATTTTAAATAACAAAGTAAACTTACATACATCATACATATACATGCATCTGTATGAATACTATATGTATTAAATTTATGTTAGTATTTGGAGCCGATTTTTAAGTAATCAAATAAGAAAATTTATTCGTTGCATTGCTTAATATGTACTACAAAAAATATAACCCTCTGAAATATGTATTAGTAAATCAAGATAAGTGGTATTTAACAATTGCCTAAATGAAAAGAAATGTAAACATTTGGAATAATTAAATGTTCGTTTCATTCTTATAATTTGGTTTTTCCTTTCAAATGATACCAAAATTAATAGGTAATGCTGAAAGTATGTATAGAAGCAAGTACGGGTTGTATGTATTATTTAGTTCAAATAAAATAAAAGCAATAAATGAAATGGTAAATAATTTGATTTTATGATCTTGTAAATTTTATGGTATTTACATTTTATGAATAATTTTGGGCATATGGCAATCCAATCGAATTAAATATCAGTTTCACCAAGTCTGTATGACATGTTGCACCTTCTTGTACGAATCATTTAGATCTCAGATTTTTTCGGGATGTAATGGGATTTCGAGAGTCTCGTAAGGATTGTTCTCATTTCAAATATGTCCCATTAAGTCGGAACTGAAACTTATCGCTGAAAATTCAGCACAACGTCCAATTGATTTTTAGCCCAACGCAAGCATTAGTCGAATTCCTGCATCAGTTTAATCTTATATGAGTGCAAGCCGCAAAGATTGTTGATGAAGATGGACCTGAACAGCCACTAACATCAATTGAAGAAAATTACACCAAAAAAAATCAAATTTTTAGAGCTCAAAAATCGTCGTATGAAGATTGGTTAACTTAATCGATTTTAAAAGACTACTCAAATGGGTCGCTTTGCGTTTGGTACCTGAAATACTCAATTTCTGCGAGCTTTGAATGGCATCACTGAAAACGAATAGTCATACTTCAAGAGCATTGCTTTAAAAACAACAAAATAAATCTTGGACAATATGCCAATGGGTTGTATTACATTTCAAGTTGGTAGAAACTTTTTAATCATAGTAATATATAGTTGCATATTTTTTTCTTTTGAAACGAACTTACACAAACATGAGTATTTCAATACACATTGATAAAATCAATTCGATTAGAATTGTCGAAAAAACGTGTTTCGTTCTATTTCTCAACTTTGAGATTCGTTGAAGTTTGGTATAGTTTTAAAATTTTGAATTCAAAAGTATATTTTCAAACAAAAAACACATCATGGAACAATTTAGAGTTCGCCGTTAGTGTGATATATCTATGAAAATTAACAATGTACTGTTAATAAAGGCTTTCTTTTTATAAAATATATTCCACCGATGGAAATCACTAACCTACTTGTGTTGGTAGACGTACATAGCCAACGTAAATTTATACATATGGAAATAAAACGACCTTGCTCATATCTGCGTAAGTATTGTATATGCCCTACTATACTCTATTAGCGGTATCTATATATCTCTATGCATAAAGTTGTTAGCATATTGGTAATAATGGAGATAACAAATATATGTACCTAACCTAAGCTTCACCGAGTATCTATAAATACTAATATTGATAGAATGAAACCCATAAGCATGTATAGGTATAAACACCACAAAAGTGTGAAAATGAGTGATTTAATCGTTTAACGCTTCAATGCTTGAGAATAACTAAACATAAATACTTATACTATATTTGTATCCTAATGAAATGAGTAAGTTTGCAACTACATTGCTTTTTTATGTAAAACATCTTCTATATATACATGTGTACATACAAGTATCTAAATATGTATTTGTGTATAGCGAATGTTGTTTTAACAATACTTTTAAAATGGTGCATATAATTAAATAAGTTCATATAATATTCTAATTTATAATTATAACTGTAAATGTATTACGATATCATTCATTATTTCTTGTTATCATTTACCGCATCACTAACAATGAATAATTACGTACAATAACAATTTTATGGGTGATAAAAAACCACAACTAATAATGTTTGTGTTGTAATTAAAATTCTAGCATTATTGTAATATTTGAATTATTATTATTACCACCGTCCTCTTTTCTACACACAATGTCAGTTTAAAAATATATTCTTTCATCATACATTACAGCATATACTCTCTTACTCATAACGACAATTTCTGACTGACAATTAAGAACCGTCAGAAGGTCTACTGTTGACTTAGTTGAATAGCCGAATCGGGATTCAACTACCAAACAAACTTTCGACTTAATAACAAATTTGATGCAATTGTTCATCGTTGATTGGTTGGTTGCAGAATCTAATCCACAGAAGGCTTACTGTGTCACACATTTTGACTTAAATGCCGTTACGACACCATAATCATCGCAAAACCTCCTAAGGTAGACGACATCGTATCTAACTAGACCAATCTCGACATGTTAACATATCGTAATATGTTGGCAGGACCGTATCTTCTGATTGCCAGAGCCAGACCTTCTCATCTAAGTTTCCAAAATTTCTGCAGTAAATATAACAATGGATTCACAGTTTCTCTGCATCGGTATAATGCGGATGCTTTTAATAAGTTCGAAGCACAAAGAATCTGCAACTTTCTCTTTTTTAAGCAACTTTATATTATGTTTTAGAGTACAAATTGTCAGAAGAAACCAATATTCAATGTTCAACTACTTCCGAAATATGGGATTGGATATTGAAAAATCTGAGCACAAATGGCATTTAATCTCAAAACACAATTGATAAGAGATAACTGCTACGGGTACTTTTTTGTTTGACTTGGGCTGCTGCATTTCATTGAAAAACATATGGAGAAGCTCCCAACAATTTCCTAGATATTGGCCTTCTTATGAAAAATCGCGCGCGAGAATTTAATACTTCCAAAACGGTGTTATTTCAGAATAGGTGTTTCTTCTCAAATATGTCTCTATCACTGCGAAATAAAATTGTGAACATTGATATCAAAATCACAAAATGCAAAATATCCACACTCAAAAATTAATTATCAAACTTATAATCCACAAATATAGAATTCCCTAATAGTAAAATATGTTTTTAGCTAGATTAGGCTTTACAACTATCTTGCTTAAGCAAATTGAGATCTATTGTCCCATGGTGAGACTGACTTGGAAAAAAAAAAACAGTAAACGCAGCTTATTAATTTTTGTAAACCGTCCTATAGCCTTGGAGAAGGTTCGAATATCAATTAATTCCACATCGGAAATCGTTTCTATTTAGTCTGAGAAGAGCGATAGTTCATCCTTGGTTTAGTTTGGGTCACATACTAAATCGAAAAACATATTTGTCACATCTGCTATGTTTTGATCGCCTAATATGCGATTTGTAATTTTTAAAACATGGATAACTTTGAATTCAAGTGCTCATTAAACATTATTCTCTTATTAACGAAGCATATGGTCCGCCGTATATAGATATAACCTTGGATGGATGATTTAAATACCTCCATAGTAACACTTATGATGCTGAAGTGACTACCTCAGAAATCATAAAAAAATCAACAAAACCATCTCCTCAAAAATTGGTGAGCCACGCCTGCTTCTTAATGTAGCTCCTACATAAAGTAGCGGAGATAAAAAGCCCAAGCCTACTGTAAGGTCATTTTTTTTTTTATTCAAAAGCTTTCTATGGCATGAAAAACATGTCTTGACGCTAAAGCTTGAAACTAGTAGTGGAATAGGTGAAAAAAAACGCTTTTATGTTTTTCCTAAGTATAATATTTGAACATATCTAATGTACATGCAACTGTATGAATGCATATTGGGTCACATCACAAAAATATTTAAATACATCTAAACTCATTCGTCGTGTATATTTTGTTATTTTTATTTTTAAAAATTGTCTGTTTTGTGTTGCGCACGAAAATGCAACACAAACGTCATCTGTGAAAAGATTTAATTGAAAACATTTGATGACATTACGCAAATACTTTGAATGAGTGAAATTTATATATATTTATTTTCTTAATTTTAACATGTCTCTTTAAATTGTTGATTTTGTATGTGCCAAAATATTACATGTTTTTAAGCTAAACTACCTAAGAAAAAAATTATGGCCACACGTTAGCGTTTAAAATTTATTTGGCAACGGATGAAAGTGCTTTGTGTTAATTTGATTAGTTTTTATTTGCTTTGACATTGCGTTGTGACGTTTATCGCATCGCGTGCTACAGATATACAAATGCTATGTACATAAATTTGTTTGCGACCATCAATCATCATAATAATCATTATCATCATTGTAATAGCTATCACTACAATAATCATCACAGTTGCATACACATTTAATTTATAGGTAACTACATACACAGATGTTATATTGCATTATTTATTTATTGTATGTATATTTTTTTATTGCCTTTTATGTTTTATTTATTAAGCCGCAAAAATATTTATTAAATTTAAAAATCTTAATATTTATAGTATGAGAGCTTAGTTAAATTATAAATTGAAATTTTTACTTGAATTGTGTAAATCACTAAAAGGGCGTGATTGTTATCATACCTACATAAATTTAGCTAAAAATTTCCAAACAACCATAATCCTCCCGTGACTTGCTAAAGCAATAAGTACAAAACAAAAGTAAAAAATAAATTTTATTTGGAGAATACGATGTCAACAAAACAATTTGTTGATGCCATACCAAGATATTTTATCCATAAAATAATATTTTACAGCTGCTTCAATCATCATACATATTAAACGACTACAAATTATTTTTAGAAAACATAAATAACAAATTTGTTTGTATGAATATGCTTATGTACAATATGTTAAGGTGGATCCAATTTTTATGACGAAAAAGTGTGAAGAATTTTAAGAATAACAAAAAAATGATGAAACTACTAATGATTACAAGAATATTGGCCCAAAAACCATGGTCTTAAAATCATTTTTGGACCCCACATTTTGACAATTGTGTATTGCTATTCATCCAAAAAAAAATTAATTATTTTTGTATGGATAGCAATACTTAAGGGGTGGATATGAAAGGGGAAATTTGGATATATATATTGGATCACCGCTCTATGAACGATTCTTCTGGCCCTATTGAGATATTTTTTCTATTTCCAAGTGATTTTGCTTCCAAAATGTATTACAAGTGAAATGTATTACCCCCGATTTCCACCTCATAAAGGGGGCTCTTATACAAAATGTATGCTTTCACAATGGATACAAATTTTTTGCTTTCTATAGAAAAATTCTTGAAATTTCAAAAATTTTCTCCATGCAATTTGACTTACTCGAATGCATGTATATATAAGAATCTGAAAAATTGTGCGTGTTTACGAGCGATGGAATTTGTTACTGATATATACACGTTTCTCGTATGCTGGTAATTGATTTTTTTTTTCTAGCTGTGGCAGATGGAGACTATTGATATTTCTGGAAAATAACTTATGTTAAAGGTTTTTTTTTGTTGTCTATGACAGATTTTTTCATCTAACGAAAGATCTGCGGCAGTGAATCATGGTTTATGATGTTAGAATGTTTGACTCTAGTGTTTTTATAGCAGCCTCGCTATCTGAGAGGATCCCTTGTGGAGATATTGTTTTTCCTGATTATGAAGAGGGCTACATCTATAACCTTAACCTCTGTTTGAGTGGTGAGGCAACCTAAAAAACGTGTTTAATTTCTAATGAATCTGATTATAGAGCTCCGCTTACGGCCCCATCTAATTTGGATCTGTAAGAGAATATCAGATTTAACTCAGCTATTGGGATGGCAACTAAGTAATTGCCTATATCACACATAGATGTCCTTTGGCCATCTTTTTTAATAGCTTCTCTCGATGAGCTCAATCGCCGTATGTGACACATTTAACTTCTCTGCTATCTCTCGTAGAGTTATATGCCAATCCGACTCGATTATGACTTTAACTTGATCATCATCAAGCTCATCTGATCGACCATCCATCCATCTGAACCAAAACAAACTAGTCATCTATTAGTGGAAAATCTCCGAAACGAAATTTGTTAAACCAATTCCGAAGCTGCCCTCTTTTACGCATACACATCACCTAACTTTTTAGCATCTTGCGCTGTGTTCTTAAAACTGACACCAAACTAATACCTTTGCTTTTAAAGCGAAGTAAGACTAGCTGTTAAATGTAAAAAAGAAAAATATATATGTATATAATTGACAGAAACCATTAATAAAGATGGCGAAAGACATCTATATGTGGAATCGGCAATTACTTAGTTGCCAACCCAATAGAACATAAACCCCTATAGTACATACTAACATAGTACCATCTGTCATTTGAGTGGTTATTAAGGAATGAGTATTATGAAATTGTAGGAAAAGACGTGCTGCTCTTGCTTTGATACTTGTTATGGCCGCAACTTGTAGCAATAATGATCAATGGATTTGCATTCAAACCGCGGGTTTTGGTCCATTTGCCGACCTTGTGTTTTTGGTAAGTAGAAATATAAATTATTCGATTAAGCAGAATTTTAATAAATCATAATAAAATTATTCAAAATATTTTTAATATGTTCATCAAATAAAACATAATAGATGAATTGGATTTCAAAACCAAAACAAACTAAAATTGAAAATTGCGGAAAATACGTTTTAGAAGAATAATTGATTTAGCAGAATTGTGATTCATCATACACTTTGATTAAGCAATTAATCGCAAAAGCCCTATCTATTTCACTATTTCACTGCAATTATCAATTTTTGTATGACCCAAAAAACACTTGCGCTTTATTGAACAAATGCGTGAAACAATTTCTTCTAAATGTTGCACCTGCGTGAGATTATTTTCAATTTTTTAGCATAATAACACATGTCAAATTTTCTCTTAAACAAATAATTCTATATTCATATTTCAATTTTATTACATCAACCCATCACCAATGATGATACTGATAATGTGTTGCTGTCTCAATGACAGCAATAAAAACAAATGTTATGTTAATGTCAACGAGGTGGTTGTACGAATGTGTTTATGATGATGAGAATTGCATATAAAAATGCACTTGTACTACATATTTGCATATTTGCATACAACATATAGGAAATACAAACTGACTGAGTAAGTCAAGTGGTTCTGTCATTTTGTGCAGGTACCTATCTACAGAACACTAACCACTAATATACACATTATTATTTATTGGAGGCATGAGGCAAGTACATGTGTATTTCAATGCATGCAATATGGAATTTATTATACTGGACATCGCACAGCGCATTCACATATGAATACGTACTCATGTATGTATGTATATACTACAAATGTAGCCACACCGTATTGTATATAAGTAGGGAAGAGCATAATGAAATGGCTCGCGTATGATGTCGCGTCGTTGTTGTCATCATTAATGTTTTGATGTTGTTATTGTTATGACGTTTGGTCTCAAAAACGGACTTGAGTAGTTATGTTTTGTCAGCTGTGTCGATTGACGAACTAGTAATAACGTATGCAGCAGATACATACCACTTCATCAACTATAGCCACTATCAACATGTATACACTTGTTCGTATACAGGCATTCATACTACATAGTTAGCAGCAACTATGGCATCATTTCAATCATCAATTGCCGTTGCTTCTGCTAACTGGCGGATCAAGTGTTTTCTGTATAATTATTATTGTTATTTTGTTGCTATTAGGCAACAACAAGAGCAACAACAACAGCAACAACAACAACAACACGGGAACAACTAAATACATGTGTATATGCTCGTACATTGTATGTATAGTATGTTTGCGTATGTGGTGGACGTTGCCAAACCCCCACACTTCATGATGATTTTTATTATGATATTTATATGCACTCATATATACATATGTATATACATACGAGTATACAAGTATATGAAAGTGCTGAGTGCCTGTGTGGACGATGCTTGATATTGTTGCCTACTGCTGCCTGACTGCCTGCTGCCTATATGTCTGTCTGCGTGCCTTCCTGCCTACAATGTACGTTGCTATGTTTGCTGTTTGCCTGGTAAACAACATGAATTATCATAATCACTTTTCTACTTGCTACCAGCGTCTTGTTGCACATCAAAAATAATATTGCTACTTACTTTTTTTTCTGTCACTGCCTTAATTTTTGCTCTCACTGACACTTTCGACGACTAACTACGTTTGATAAAACCTTATAGTCATTTACTACTGCCTATGCAGGAGATGCATGAGTGCATTTATGTATATTCTTATAATACATAAAATATATATGTATATGCTTACATATACACTTAAACATATATGTATATTATAAATATGTATATATAGATGAATGTATATAGCATATGTAGATAGTAAATGTTTCGCAGTTCGTGCAATCCACCATCATTTTCCGGTTGAGCTGACTATCAACATTTGTGCGCAATTTTGGCTGTCCCAATTCTGACATCTGTTGACAGTAATATGGTTATATAATTTGTTCTTTCTTAATTTTTTTTAATGATGTCCACTTTTAGAAGGCTCTTTATGATGAAATGACAAGAACGAAAAAAAAGCTAACATTCGAAACATTTTTTAATATATTTATACACTTAGTGCAAATGAGCTCCATGACAGTTCTCATAATGCGATTGGAATATTAAAATTACTAGATAGCATCCCTCCCCCTTCCTATAAACTTTGAACATCATGTCGCGCCATGGTATTATACAATTTTTTTAATTAAATTTATTTACGACCTAAAATATTAAATTCAACGATTAATAGCCTAGACAGACAGCAGCCTAATTCCGGATTACCGGCGCACTTAATCCGAATAAAATAATAACCTGACAGACGGCAGTATTGCGGATTAACTAAACGGCTGATTGGTGTTTTATAAGGTCTGCTCACTTACATTACTATCACTATCAATTTCTGTCATCTGTCAATCTCGATATGAGAAAATCTACAAGAAGTACGTGAACTGAAAACTATCAGAAACTTGTAAATTGACATTCACCGTTCATAATTGACAGCTGGATTTATTTGTTCGCCAACACTTTTCATGTTGAAAACTGTAAACAATTGTTGAAAGTTTTTCGTTAGCGAACACACCTAATATTTCTTAAAATGGATGGAGAAAAATTCACAATAGACAATTTTCAGCAGTGTTGCCATCGCAAATTGCCCTAATCCTCTTTTATTTTGAGAATTAACTCATAGAGTTTATGCGGATTAGCTGCAGTTAATGCCCGAGTTAATTCGAATTAACTCGGTAATCCGGAATTAGGCTGCCGTCTGTCTAGGCTATAAGATTAAATTTATGAGATTATCATAACTCTTTCAGAATCACTTTGATATATTCATGGTACATATAATCAATTTGCTTGACTGTGTAATTTATGTTTGAGTATAAGAAATGGAAAAAAGCCGAATCGTTCTTTATGTGTTTAATCGAATTGGAATTTACATAATTAAAAAGTTTCACAACAAAATAGTAATTATCCAATTTAAAAAAAAAAATATAAACTCGAATTCATTTCATTAAAATGTGCACCACCAATAGTTCATAAGAATATATAATACCATATGATAAAATTTAATGGCTTGTCTTGTAAATAAAAGAATAGGATCGTAGTGCAGTAACGTAACTTCTTTATTTTTCCGGCAAAAATATTTTATTGGATGATCATTTTGATGATATATCATTAGGAAGCCAGAAAAATACAATTTTTTCATTAGAGAAGTGGTTGTAGGTTCGTAGGTTGAGACAGTGAGAAGCCCCTAATCAGATAAAATTACCTGAAATGTGCGAAGATAAATTTTAAATTATATATTTATATTGTTTTATATATATATATATATATATATATATATATATATATATATATATATATACTTTTTTTTATTTCCAAAAGACCCTGTGAAGAATTTCAGGTAGATCAAGCAGAGCAATGTCTCTCAGCAACACATTCGCACCCTGAATGAGAGCCAAAATGCTATTATAGCTTGGAATTGTTTTCTCGTGCAATCGAAAACTATCTTTGACTAACGCAGATCCCTCAAAGAGATGGCAAAGCTGATAAGAATCTCCTTTGTTGGGTACCGAGACACAGAAGTATGCGGGGAAACTCTAGAGCCTCACGTCCAAATTTAATTTTGATCTAATGGCTTCCAAACTTTTCCAAAAAAGAAGCACCGACTTACCAATTTATAGAAGAGCCCAAAATGGTGTTGCCTGTGTTTTTGTTATGAAACGGACACGTCTGCTTACTGTCTTAAATTAACATGATATTTCGGATTTTTTCTTTATCTTTATATTAACGTCATATCTGGAAAACGGTAGGAAATTTCTTCATATTTTCTTTCAATGAAATGTAGCCCAAATCAACAAGCATCGGTGGAAATATTTCACATTTCTTGTACATTGTGGTTAAATGTCTTAAAAATTTCATTTTCTCAAATTTTTAGAGATCCAATATTTTATTTTTTTTTTTGGAAATTGTTAAGGGGGAAGACCACCTTAAGCTGTCCGAAAATAAAGTATTTTCGGTATTTTTTTTCAGCATTAAAACAACTTGCAATGATAAAATGTTTTATATGATTTTATTAGTTATCTTTTTTACAATAAATGCCAACTTTTTTTGCATGGATCTCGGGCTCCCTGCACACGCTGCACCAGGTCGCGTAGCCCCCCTCCAGCCCGGTTTTTCCCATCGGTGGGACATCTGGACCCTTGGCAAGTGAATCTGGAACAAAAGTTAGATAGGCAGGTTATTCTCCATATAATTTCGCACGGAAATACTGAAGCCGTTTTTTGAAAAGTTAATTTTTACGAAAATGGTGGCTATTTATAAAAAATTGTTAATTTTTTACCTGTAAAATTTGCCTCAAAATCGTGCTTTAAAAATCCAAATTATAAAATATCAAAAATCCCATCCAGTATTTCGATGCAGAATTAAATTCTCGATAATTTTGCAAGGTTTCATCAAAATCGGTTGAAAACTGCAAGCGTGATATGTCCCACCAGTTTACAAAATGTCGTTTCGAGATAAATGTGTTTGAAGTTTTAGAAACTCGCTCAGTGCCCCGGGAAATTTTTTAAAAAATCGTCTCTTTACCTCGTTTAAATGTTTCTGGCGGACTATAGATGCATACTACATTAAAATACACACCTCATAAAACATTTCATGCAAAAAAAAAAAAACCGTCAAAGTGGTCTTCCCCTTAAACATTTTATATTATTTTCCGCAAACAATATGAAAGAAACGTCTTCTCAAGATTTCATTTCATTAGTTAAGTTACTTTTATCAGGTTTTTGTAACTAAAATTGTTAACATCTTTAAGTTTAGGAGTCATTCCTTTAATATTTCTAAAGATAAACAAACATTTGGGTATTATTATGTCATAAAACAGAAGTATCCCAGCCAAAATCGGCGAAGTCTCCCAATCGAGAAAGTCCAGATCATCCATGCTGACAAAAGTAAGAGCACAACATAATACAACTATAACATGAAGAACGTAAAGCATGAAAGCATCGAAGAAATCGATAACTGTCCCATCCTGCAAACAATCCATACCCATGGAATGTCTCAATCGGTGAACCTTTCTCCAATAAAAGTATATGTCACTTCACTGTATTGGCTCTCATTAAATCAATAATTTCAGTCTGACATTTCAACAATCTTTTTTCGGAGGGCAATCGTGTGAAAAAATTAATTTTACTTCAGCGCCTTAATTGTTTGTGAGTAACACAAATAAAAACATAAAATGAACGTATATATAATATACATACTATATATATACAATACATATTTACATTTATATTGGTCAATTCATAATCATAGAGTAGAATACTTAGAATGTATTTCACAAAAAATATTCTCTCTCTCTCTTAGTATGATTGTTCATGATAGTATTGTGCAAAAAGTTGTACCATCGGCCCATTAGCTCAGTTGGTTAGAGCGTCGTGCTAATAACGCGAAGGTCGTGGGTTCGATCCCCCCATGGGCCACGATATCTTCTTTTTTATTTAATATAAATTTTCTTTTTTTATTACATTTTTAAGTTATTACTTCCGGTATATCATACATACGAAAGAACAAAAAAAAAAAACGTAAAATACGGGTTTACATGCATAAGCGTATGTAACAAATGTATATATTTACGTGTATACATATAGTGCGTATTCGTAGATATCAATGTACTTTTAAATTGTATACATATATACATTATTGCTTTGCCAATAACATTAACCTTATTCAAATTAGTATGCAACCACAAATAACCCTATAAGAGGGATATGTGTTTTTTTTTTTTTGCAACGGGATGGCCATGTTCCTGAAACACGAGAGTTCAAATTTTTCTTTTTTGAACTATTTTTTTTTTTCTATCGATCTATGAACGTAAAATTGTTTTAGTACCGCTTGGATAACTCTTATTTTCAATTCAACTTTTTAATTTTTAAATAAATGGAATTAAACAAACAATAATTTTATTTAACAGAAATCTTTTTAATCTTGTCGTAAAGAAATTCTTATATATTTCAGTGTAATACAAAATCTTCTCTTAAAGCAAATGAAGAATCATTAAATGTTTCCTTATTCTTTGCCTGTATGAAAAGTTTTATATGCAAGAAACGTGTTATTTAGACTATGAAAAAAATGTTTCTTAATACGTATTAAATTGTAAACTCGTACATACTCATAAATATACACGTGTATCTATTTTATAATGTAAGTATTTATTAATCGATCTCTAAGTCACGTATTGATTCAAATCTGAAAAAACAAAACATTATAAAAAATTTAATCATTTGTCGATACTATAGAATGTCATTATCACCTATCTTTAAACCGTATTATAAAAAATGACGCCTAACAATATTGGCATTGATTTAATTCATTTAATTTTATAATTTTTAAGTATAATTGAATTACTGATATTTTATATATTTAAATAAAAATTTCTGAAAAAAATATTTATTTACTTCCTTATATAACTATTACAATTCCATGATCAATTTTGGATGTGTCTTGAATCAAAAAGAGGTTTCTTGTGAAAAATAAAATATATTATTATGAGTATGTCATGACTATAAGTGATCATCAGATTGATAAATCAAAAATCAGTTGTCTTTTTAATATATCATCATATATTTAATATGTCATCAATTTTTCTAATTTTAAACAGTAGCAGATAGTACTCGTTTATATGTATTTAGTACTTAGTGCCCGTAACTACATAGTAGTTTGTGCGTAGAGTGAGTTTACATCTACTATTTGCAATTCCCAACACTGCAGAAAATTGTTGGCATTGTTGCTTGAGCACAAACCAAAGCCACAAATAAAAACAGACGTTTTTCAGTGTCATCAATTTTTAACCGAGTTGTTATTGTTGGTCTTTTGCAGCGATTTGTATGCCAATCAAATTGAATCATTGTGCTTGCATGAAAGCATAAACAATATACTGTCACCGTTATTTTATTTGCTCCATGTGAATTGTTTTTATTTGTTTTTATAGTTTATTCTTTCTATTTGTCATCCAAAACAATATGTAGGCGAATGTATGAAACATGCATTTATTTCAACTATTTATATGTATATGAGTAGTATGGTACATATTTGTATAAAGCTTATTCCCTGCTCTCGATTTCGAATAAGTCCTCTTAATATTAAAACAAATTACAGTTGATATGATGTTACATATTTATTTATTTTTTTTCTCTTTCGCATGTCTATATAATTTGAGATCAATATAAATTTAAACTGCTGTAGAATTGTTAAAAGGCGAAAGTTTGAAGAATTTTTCAAGCGTTCAAATTTCAAAGTTATAATAAACAAAATGTTTTGGCTATTTTTAAGGCAACACATAAATTAATTGTATTGAGATACTCTCAATTAAGAGGTGGATATTTGAAACTTTTCTTATCGCACAACCTAACATAGTATACACTAATATGTTTGAAATTGTAGATTTTAATGTTATTTTAATGTATTGAGTAAGCAATTGAGAAGTCGAACCTTCTGGAAAAACAACAACAAAAACAACTCAAACCACACTCTACAACCCTGAACAACCTCGGATTTCTATCGCAGTTGTTTGAAATTTCGGGAGAATGCTATTATTATTATTTTCACTAACATAAACATTAGAAAATTATTAAGGCCGATATAATCTATATTTTCATCGTATTTTGCTCTCTCCACCTACTCGTAGTAGTAAAGCAGTATTAAAAAATCTCCTTACAGTCGGCTGGGGCCGACCAAATTATACCCTGCATATGTAGAGGTATATATAAAAAGTTTGCTCGTATATCCATCCTTTTCTTCCACTACTTTGTATAGGAGCTACATTAAGAACCAGGCTACCTCACCAATTTTTGAGGAATAATTTCTAATAATACTAAACTACCTAGGTTGTAATGGGTTGACCTAGGCGTATTATTTAGTAAGTTATGGGTGTTTTAATGTTTAAGATCAATCCGAGATTTTGTACGGAAGCTATATAAAAAGTGGGCCTGGCTTACCTCTTTCTTGTATATCTAATTAACTTTTCAATATCAATCCACTCCTTAAATTTGGTTATCCTACTCTGAATAGTTCGTAAGTAAATTTTTTTTAATTTTCCAAATTTTGTATGGAAGCCCCATTAAGAAGTGGGTGTGGCATGTTGATTTTTTGTCAGATTATTTTCGACTACCATATTAGCTGAAGTATTAATTATAATTGTTCTAGACAGAAGTATGCAGAAGTTACAGCTAAAAAAAAAAAAATGTGGTACTTAATGCCCCAAAGGGCTCATTGGCCGAGCTTCTCTTCCATTACTGTTGTGCGTCTTAAATTTTGGACAGTATTAGAAGGGACCTACTTATTTTAGCCGGTTCCGAACGGCAGAACACTTGTGACATCACTTTTTCTGAGCTTTGTCACAGAGTTCTTTTAGAAGCTTTTTCATGGCAAATTGTTACTGTCGGAAGAATTGCCAATTGCTTGCCGACAGGTGGGTACCATTCGAAAGAAAAATCTTATCGATATTAAATTTGTTATGCATCAGCCGGGGATTGAACCACGACCTACAGATCAGAAGGCGAACACACTAACCACTGAGCTACGGCACACACACACACAAGAAGTTACAGCTATTTCAATTTAAAAGAATTTCACTCATTTTGTGCAGGGGCTACGATAAACAGTGGGCGTGGTGCGCCCATTTCCTGTGAGCCTAATTGCTCGTACAATACTAATCCACACCTTAAATTGCGTTGTCCTAGACTAAATGGTTTGTAAGTTATGGAGTTTAAAATGTTAGTTTAATTCACTCAACTTTGTATGGGAGACTCATGAAGGAGTGGGCGTGGCACACTGATTTTCTGCCAGATTATTTCCGACTACGATATTAATTTAAGTGCCAATTATGGTTATTCTAGACAGAAGATTGCCGAAGTTACAGCTGTTTCAATTTAAAATTTGTATGGGGGCTACGATAAATAGTTTGCAAGTTATAACCGGTAACATTTTTTTAATTTCCGCAACTTTATATGGCAGACCCAAAAAGGAGTGGGAGTGGCACACTGATTTTCTGCCATATTATTTTTCACTGCCATGTTAATCTCATTGTCAATTATGGTTATTCTAGACAGAAGATTGTAGAAGTTACAGCAGTTTCAATTTGAAAGAAGTACAGACACTTTGTATGGGAGCTACGCTAGAAAGTAGGCGTGGCTCACCCACTTTTGGCGAGGTTATATAGTAGTATAATATAACTCTATGTGCCAAATATTGTTGTCCCAAGTGGTATATTATGTGAGTTATAGCAAGTTGAAGATTTTGAAAATTCCGAGGTTAGTCGCTTTGAATGCTTGGTGTGGGCGTGGCTATTGACCGATCATGCCCAATATCAATCCCCTCCGTACCCTTGGATCATAGGTTACTTGTGCCAAATTTCGTCGAAATAGCTCAATATTTACTCAAGTTATCGTGCGAACCAGCCAGGTGACAGACAGACGGACGGACGGACGGACGGACGGACATCGTTAAATCGAAAATTTAATCGACGCTGATCACGAATATATATCTATGTCTATATCTCCGGTGATTCCTTCAAGTGGACACAAACATCTGACCGAAATGAATATACCATGCATATTGCATTATGCAGGGTATAAAAATCCTTAATAGTAGTAAAGTAGCAGTAAAAAATTATTTATTTTAATTCTTTTAAAAAAAGTATTCATAACATTCCTTCAACAATACTCACTCTCTTACATGTAATACAACTTTTAGGAGCATATAAGTACCTGTAACGAAATAAAAATAGATTTATTAAAAGAATTTAGTGGACATAATAAAACATATATTCACAATGTGTTTCAAACGTTTCCGGAACTGGTTCTCAATACGCTTGCACAGTGGCACCATCTATTGCCATTCTATCAATAATCAAAAAAATCCAATTCGAGTAAGAAATCAGTATCAAGTTCTGTTTCACCCAGACCAAGCGATTACAAATCAATCAAATCAATCTCCACAAGAACATTGGAGGGTGACCTATTGTAACTATTTTCCACATTTTCACGGAGACGTTTGGTTATCAAAAGATCTATGCTCGATTGGTTATGAACACTTGTATTGTGTCGTTATATTTACGATATTTTTGCGACACAAATTTCTTGTTTGTAAACAGAATGACGCTTCCATGGTGTAAAAATATTCATGAAATTGCAGATTTTGAAATTCACTCGTACGGCAATAGATGGATTCAGTGTGTATCTGAACTTGCCGATCACCAGGTCGGAACTTTTCAATAAACATTGTATTGTAGAGTTGAACTTCTTCTATTTTCATATTCAATATGTATAGATGCCAAGAATAATTGTCTGGTGGTATAAAGTATAAATTGCCAGTCGATTTTTTTGCAATACTAATCAATCACTATTTGTCGACAGTCAATACTTTCTTGTAACCAAAACTTTCAATACTATACTATCGAATTAATAACTGGTAATTCCTATAGTATGTATATACAATATTGTTCATACTGGAACAACTAAACTACTTTCAAATCAAGTCACTTGACATTTTGTAAATAATTAATCAGAACTTGCTTAAAGAGTAAAGGCAACAAATTATTACCATACTCATAGGTACAACAAATGTATTAGGTATGTATGCGACACATTACCTACTATAATTGAGTGTAATTTTCTAGTCATGTGAATGAACGCACAAACAATTTGCATCACTTTGATGCACTATTTATGCACATTCACGTACAAATGTATGAAAAGAAATGCAATATCAGTTAAAATAATAATGCCAAGAACGACCACAACAACAGCAATAGTAATAACAACAAATTATTAAAAAGGTTAATGAACTGAATGAAAAAAAATTATAATATGTATAATGTATCATGTACTTACGTACGTGCAATTCTACAATTCTATTATACACTAGTTTGTATGTGTATGTATTTAACAACTACATACGAGTATCATACAAATATGCATATCTGAGTGTGATAATTACACGTACATGGTTAGAGAAATGTTACAAGTTACCAAAGCACTGACACTTTTCACCGCATTGTTCAGGTAAAATGGAATGGAATGAAAAGGATGTGCACAAACACGAATGTACGTTACATAGTGTATATGGTACGTATATTCATGCAAATCTGGAACGGATAAAGTGTGCGGATATATACATTTGCTCGTATGATGCACTTACTTATTCATTCTATTCTATTCTATTCTAGTATGATATATCTGACTATGTGGTATTAAATTTGAGATATATTGTACATATGTATGTAAAGACAGTTCCATTCAACCTCAGAAACGAACATTATTGTGTTATTACTTATTGATTTTATTATTACTACGATGAGAAATAAGCCACGTTTTAAGTGCTTAAGCACACATTCTTCACATGAGTGCATAGGTATGAGTAGTGCAAGTGCAGATAGGTACTTACGTAATTCGTAGGTATAGCATGTGACAATTATGTTTGAATTGATTTTTCTCTTTTGTTTTTTTTTTTTTTTTTTGTTCTTTTGTTATCATTTTTTGCTAGCTTCATGTAAATTCTTGATTATTAATATTGATATATATATAAATTGTATATACTAATATACACATATATATTATATACTCACTTATATTTTGTCTATACAATTACAGTCCTGAACGAATATGATGTTTCAAGAACATCAGCAACCAAAACGAATACCAACAAGAACATGATATTACCATACAAGTACCAACCAAATACTATACTTATTTTGAATATTTCTCAAACTAACAACCAATGTGGATTTCAAATAAGACACAAGAAAATTATAAGGAAATTTATTTCGCTGATATTTAGGCATATTCGAAATATCATTTTCAATCGAAATTTATTTGACACTGTCTAAAAATATAAATGCATATTCTGCTTTTTACGATAAATTTTATTTATTCCACATTTCAACAATTTTAATGTCGAATATATTTAGTTTTAAATGTTGGCCAGCTCGAAAAATCAACTTTCGATATATTAGAGGAAGTTTATTGATGTTCTTCGAATTTGACCATTTCGATAAGGATTCTTTCAATTCAAAAATCGTATTAAAAATTTTCTGTTGTAGATTGGTATTTTTTCGAAGGTAATTTTACTATTTATATTGTATGTATGTCGAGTAACAAACTACCAATCTGAATGTAAAAGGTTTCATAATTAAAATAATCTAAAAGTGAAAAAATTTGAATCCCAATTTTATTTATATGGAATTTTGTACAGGCACCCTACTAAAGGATGAAAGTAATGATTAAGTATGTTCCGATAAAATTGTGATGAGGAAATTCAAATGATGGTCGGTCCTACATTGCGCTCCTTTAAAAGCGATCCCTGGATAACAATGGGGCTATTTGATGATTTGAGGAGCAGCAGAAGCTACTGGATAAAATATTCGGAAGATATGTTGAATAGCAAAAGTGTATAGGGGTTAGATGTATTCTTTACCTCTTTAGAGGCACCCAGGTACCGATGGAGTGAACCACGGGACCGATTAGTTTTAATAACAAACTGAAAATGTTGTCACACATTTAATGATGTTTGCTGAGTATAACGACTGAGGAATTTAAATATATACACAGATGTACGATTCGAATTATTTTTTTTTTTTTTTTTTTTTACAAGCCTTTTTATTGGATCTTTCTAAAATTACTTAGAAACTAACAATAAGTAATCAAATCTTACAAACTAAATAAAATTATGTGATATTCCCAACGTTCCATCACAATTTGTTGAGTCACGAGGTATAGCAATTTCACAGCATATTCAGTGTGTCTTTTCTTTTTAATCGACGATGCCCCGTGTTCAGCAACAATTGCCTAGCAAGGGGATTCGGATGACTGTGTAATTTTTGAATGTAGCTTCTGCAAGACATTGCAACTTCCTCAGAAATTGTGGGTACATTTAAATCTCTATGGATGTTAACGTTCCTCATATACCAAGGCGCGTTTACAATAATTCGCAGACACTTGGATTGTATTCGCTGCAATTTTTCGATATTTGAGGGAGATGCGGTACCCCGAAACTGAATACCATAAGTCCAGATTGGCTTCAGGATTGCTTTATATAATAGCACTTTGTATTCGAGATTCAACTTTGATCTTTTGTGTATCAGCCACCATAACTGATTAATTTTAAGCTTGATCTGAGTTTTCTTTGCCTCTATGTGATTTTTCCAGGTCAGCCTTCTGTCGAGGTGAATACCCAAGTACTTTGTTGAGGAACATTGTGGAACTGATTGGCCATTAATTTTAAGTGGGGGACATGTATCTGGCCTTAGCGTGAAGGTTACATGTACGCTCTTTGATTCATTGACTTTTATACGCCATTTTGTTAGCCAGATTTCGAGAGAATCGATATGAATCTCTTCTATGGGGTTAGAGCGAGTGCACAATATTGCCGTATCATCTGCAAAGGTCGATATAAATGTATAGTTATTGCTGGGCATATCTGTAGTGTATAAGAGATACAGTAAGGGGCCCAAAACGCTTCCCTGAGGAACGCCAGCGTGAATATCCAATGGATTTGTTGTGTAATCCTTGTGATGTACGAGAAATTGTCTTTTCGTGAGGTAGCTACTAAGCAATGAGGAGACATTTGCAGGCAGTATAGTTTGAGTTTGTAAATAATTCGAATTATTAAATTGACCAAATTAACTGTAATAATTGTCATTATTTTGTTGACATTTCAATAGCAAATGAGCAAAATTTCATTGTTATTACATTATGGCGACTTTATGGCTAAACATTGTAGAGCTAACGTATAGATAAGTTTTTGCATACTGAACTTAAGATAATGGAAAAAACATTCAAAGGATTCTATTAAATGTTATTATATATTTATGTATGTATAAATCAGAAGTTATACTAATAAGTTATACAAATGCTCCACTTACATAATTTTATTCTATTTACATTTTCCTAATTTCATGGGACGAGATATTCATAAATTTCAATTGATTCCAAAAATAGGGAAAGCAAATATATATTTATGTACATATCTACTATTTATTGATACTGAAATATCACAAAAAGCATAATGGCACACTTTCATATCGTCAAAAATAAATACAAATAATATCATGCGTCATCATATTTGAAGAAAAAATATTTTTCTACATTTAATATATATATTTTATGTTCACAGCTTAGGTGCATCATCAAAAGGGTGGGCGTTCATTAAAAAAATTATTCTTAGTAGATTTTTATGATTAATGACCATTTGCATGGACAGATGTACCATATGTACATACAATATATTGTACAAGTAAACGTATGTAATTATGTTGATGTTTTCAATAAATCAGAGAAAATATATTTTTAATATTTCGTGCGCAAAGCCTTAAATCGAATATACGAAAAATTCTTTTGCATGAGAGATAGGTGTGGATGTCATTCGCTCTTGCCCATTCTCAAAAGTGTCTATTTATTATATAATCTTTTTTACCAAGTTTCCGCTTGATTGTTTTATGGTTGAGTTTCGATATTGTATTATTAATTTTTTTAGTAGTTCGTTTTTTCCAATCAACTAAAGCAAATAATAATTTGTAAAGTATTCGATAGTTTACAAATTGATTAATTAATTTTTTCACGGGAAAGCAAAAACAAATGACAACAAAACGAACAATTAACACTCAACACTCAATTGATTACATGAATAACACAAATACAGATAAGTATCTCCATAAATATGCCATTGTTTACTAAAAAATTACAATTGGCAATGCAGCAAATTTACATGATACCATATAGTAATAGTTATATTAGTAGCACCTTTCACGGCACCTTTAGCGCTGCTTGAATACGCTACTACGTAAGTATGTCGAGTTAGTATTTATTTGGATTATTGGATTAAAACAAATGTTGCCAATCTGTGTAGATTTCCTCAAAATATGGTTAATTTTGAGTGCCTTTGGGGAATTTGGAATTGAGAGATTTTCGGAGAAGGTGGAATTGTCATATATCAAGTTCCAAAAATAAATTATCTGTGTTCAACATGCCTATATTTACGAAAGCTCAAACATTTGATTACGGCAAGCCAAATTGTAATATTGTATTAATTATAAGCGGTATTACAACGACAATAACAACAATGTTACGAAAACCATTCAAGAAGCTGTTATATCAAAATACTTTTCTTTTGGCAACACTAATTTACTATTATAGACTATCGAATTAAAATACTCAATGAGCGGCGGCAATCTTATCATCATCGGCCTTTAGTTCATCGCATACCTAAGCAGAGAGCAAGTTAATGTTCCACTACATTGAGTCTAGTTGCGTTCAAAAGTTCAAATATTTATTTAAGTAGCTTGTAAATAAAAATTGGAGATCTTTTTCACACTTTATTGCTACAACGATAAGATTTTTCGCTAATACCAAGATTGCATATATTCATTTTCGTCCGATGTTTGTAACCACTTAAAGTAATTATGAACATATTGAAAAATATATATTAGGTGTAGTAAAAGGAAATCCATTATTTTTGAATTAAATTGAAGGTTTTATTTATTTAAATGGTTCCAAACGGTTTTTTGTGCAATGTTTAGCTCCTGGGCTAAATAACTAAAAAGTTTATTTATTACGAAATCCTATGTTTCTAACGCCATCTAGCGTAATCCGATCGCATTTATACAACGCGAGATACAGATTACTACAGCAATCTATTGGAAAAGTAGTGGATTTCCTTTTACTACACCTAATATATTCTTGATCTGTATCCCAAAAATGGTCGATTCAAAGGCGTCCGCAATTCAGTCTGTCTAAATGATTTACATTCACATGAAATATTTCGATAAATTTTGGTATGAGCTACCTATGGTATAAGGATACATACACTATTTAAAATGGTCATGATCGGACAAATCCCACGCCCACACGAACCAATCAAAGAGACTAACCACTGAATTTTAGCAAATTTTTACTCGCTATAACTTACTTAATGTTTCTTCTTGCACTTTAATAATTTGTAGATAGATTAATATGATAGTCTACTCCCTAACTTACTCAACTTTCCATCTGGAACAACGGTACTTAGTACTTTGATTAATATTGAAGTGGATGATAAACTTGACATGTGAGCCACTCCCACTATTTCATATAGCTCGCATACAAAGTCGTAGAATTTATTAAAAATTTTTAACCACCATAACTTAATTAATCTTCCACCTAAAATAACAATACTTCTTAAGTAGGTTAATATTGTA
The DNA here is from genome assembly GCA_963854835.1 of Megamerina dolium. Lineage (NCBI taxonomy): Eukaryota > Metazoa > Arthropoda > Insecta > Diptera > Megamerinidae > Megamerina > Megamerina dolium. The sequence continues at coordinate 46,744,116 of OY978527.1, forward strand.
ATGAGAAATATTGCAGCTCCCATACAAAATTCCTGCCACGATCCACTATATACCCCCTTCAAAATAAGAGAAAAAGAAAGTGAGACATCCATATTTGGATACATTTTCTAGTGGTAGAAAGTTTACTCTGAACAACGTCAATATATTTTCGCCCAAAAAATGATATATAAATATAGATTATTTTAATTCTACCCACTTTTTATATACTTTCCTACACATTCTACGTGTAAGTCGACCTGGAAGGAGATTTGTAAAATTCGTTTGTCCAATAGTCCATATACCATCATTATTTGAAATAATTCTTACTACAATGTTAAAGTAATGAATGGTAATGATGAAGCATATAATAAAAGGAACAAAGGTCAAAGCATTGCCATGTTTGAAATTATAGATTTAAATTGTTGACATTGCTTCCATATTTGACGTTTTAATTTGTATGAATAAACTCTGCATACCTAAATATACATATTTCTTCATTCTCAAACTAAACTTTCATATAAATGCTTGATAAAATTTTACAATTGAAACTTTATGTAGAATAAACTATTTGTATTTGATTAACGTGTTTATGAATAATAAAAACGTATTGCAATAATCAAAAAGTATGCAAAAAGACAGCGTAAATTAATTGAATTTTCTGCATATTGTATGTATGTAATGTATGTATGTATATGTTTTTATATAAAAGTAATTCACTTTTTCAACATCATTTGACTTTCAAAACCATTAAATGACTCTCGAAAACTAGTTAAATACTAAATAATATTATTAATTCAATCAACTAACTTAAGCTACGAATATATTCGCAAATAAATATATACATACATATATATATATAAATATATATATATATATATATATATATATATATATATATATATATATATTTATATATATATATATATATATATATATATATTTTTATATATATATATATATATATATATATATATATATATATATATATATATATATATATATATATATATATATATTCGATTCGATTTCGATTTACATATCATCAATTCAAGAATGTAAAAATCTAGCGGTCGATAATTGTACATACATATATACGTGTTCATACTATATAAACATAAAGTGTATGTATGATGCATGGCGATGATGCAAACATAATAAAAGTTCAAAAATAAATTGGTTTAATGTCATTCAAAAAACAAAAAAAATACATAAACTGATATAAAGAAGTCATTTCATAGCAATTTTAATTTGCAGATACAAATTTCTGTATACTGTAATTACAATTTTTTTATATGGACTATATATAATATATATAGTATACATTGTAGATATCTGTATAGTACATAACATATATACTATATATTTGTAAGACAACTACAGTGCAGAAGCCTTCAATTAAAGCGTGTTTTAAATTTGGGTCATTTGTTGCCTCTGTGATCGAGACTATTACATTTGTTGCCATTTGCTTAATTTAGTACAAAATTATATTGAACTATTCGGAATACGTAATTACACAAATACGCACAACATACAAACGAGTTAGATCGTATTTTATATATGGTACATGTATAATCACAATTAGTTATCCCAATATATTTGCGGTTTTAATCATTTTAATGATATTTAAATTCTTTAGATCTGTTCAGCTATTTTAATGTTAGATAAAAAATAAAACAATATCAAGTAGCAAAACTACAGACAGTTAGCTAAAATTCTCTCACAGACAAACATTTGAGTAAATAAACAAAATGTTATGAACAACGAAATAATATGAAATTAGACGTTTTTTTTATAATTATTTGCTTTATATAGATTTGTATTTAATCGTGCTTTAATTTTCTACAAGTATAAAAATGCGGTGTACGTGCTTTTATATGCAGCTTGCCTTTAAAGTATGAATGCTTAAAATATTTGCAATAAAGTAATTGCTGAAACAAATTATGATCATCATAAATTTGCTCATAATAAAAGTCTCCATTATTTTCAGAAATTTCAAGTAATAAATTTAATTTTGTATAACTATATTTTCAACGTACATATTTGTTATTGAAATGAAAATAGTTTACTCTCTAATAAAAAATCAAAAAAAAAAACAAATAAAGCACTATTGGGTAGCTAATAAATGATATGATATCACAATTTTCCACTAATCCTATTCTCTCTATCTTACATATAGTATATCATGATTTCATACGGTAATTATGTAGTAAAGGGTTATCCATTTTGCGGTTTCAAAAGTAAATGTAAATAAAACACATATAAAATATTTTTTATCATGATATTTCTTTTTTATTATAAAGCTTGAACATTGACATTATGTGTGAAATACTACATCATTTAAATGACCACCACGCGAATTGTTGCAGCATCGATTCTTTTGAGGTAATTTTCGACCACTTTTTGACACATATTGGGCGGTATCTCAGCCATAACGTGACGAATGTTGGTTTTTAGGTGCTCAAGAGTTAAAGGTTTATCTGCATAAACATGGTCTTTCGCGTAGCCCCACAAAAAAAAGTCAAGCGGTGTCAAATCGCATGATCTTGGTGGCCACTTGATATCGCCACGACAAGAAGTTACGCGGCCAGAAAATTTCTCTTGCAATAAGCCTTATTCGCTCGAGTTGTGTGGCATGTGGCACCGTCTTGTTGAAACCACATATTCTCTAAGTCTTATTCTTCAATAGCAGGCAAAAAAAAGTCGGTTATCATATGACCATATCGCTCCGAATTGACGGTGCCGGTCGTTCCATCGTCGTTTTCGAAGAAGTAAGGTCCAATCACACCTCCGGACCAAAGAGCGCACCAAGCAGTGACTTTTTGTGGATGTAGTGGCCTCTCTTCAATTACTTGAGGATTCTCAGAACCCCAAATACACCAATTTTGTTTGTTAACATACCCACCGAGTGAGAAATGTGCTTCGTCGCTGAAGAAAATTTTGTTCGAAAAATCGCCGTCCACCGCCTGTTGTTCAAGCACCCATTCGACGTATCTACGACGTTGTGAATGGTCAGCTGGCTTCAGTTGTTGTGTGAGCTGGATTTTATATGGATGTAGGTGTAGATCCAAATGCAAAATACGCCATAATGTGCCGTAAGACAGTCCTAATTCCTGAGAACGACGAGGAATCGACACATTCGGGTCTTCGGCAACACTTTCACTTACAGCAGCGATATTTTCGGTGGTACGAGCGAAACGATGATGCACAGGCCTTACAATATCTATCTTCACAATTTTGCCAATTGCTTGCGTAGTTGGACGATTATGTAAACCATAATCTCCTCTTAAAGCACGATATGTGGCTGTGGCAGAATCACCATTTTTGTAGTAGGTTTTTACAATTTTAATGCGTTGTGCGATAGTTAAGCGATCCATTTTCGCAAATGTCAGACTTTGAACTGAAATAGAAAGAAATTGTTTTAACAACTCAGTTTGACAGATGTCGAATTCTAGCCCTATACTTTTGAAACCGCGAAATGGATAACCCTTTATATTATTTGGAATTTGTTTCATGACTGTTCTCATTTTGCTAGACTTTTCTTGGTGAATTTATAAGAGTTCAGATGGAAAATAGAAAATAGAATACGATTTGTCATAACACTGTAATTGACATTTAAATATATTTTTATACTATACTTCCACACGAAAGTGGTTTTCGAGTATAATCGCCAAAAGGTGTCTACACTGCAGTATAATTTTCGTAGGTGAAATCAAAAGCAAAAAGAAAATCCAATATGTTCTCACTGCTAGATTATTAAAAGGAGAAAATACTATCAATTTAAATTGAGTTTAAATTGCAGAAATTTTAGATTGCTTTCAAAATTCAAATTATTTTTTAGCAAACTCGTATTATTGCGTCATCCGGACACAAACCTTTGACTTAATACCATTTTCACTAGCAGTTTTTTAAACTGTGCACAATAATGTTATTATTAATGTCTTGGTCTGAAAGTTTAAGGATTTACTGAGAGTAAGTTGTATAAAAATATTATATAATTTCTTCTTAATAACATATTAATAACATATTTCACCGAAAATAAATCTTTTCAAAATTTAGTTATTCATATCTTTCTAAAGGGTTATCCATTTTGCGGTTTCAAAAGTAAATGTAAATAAAACACATATAAAATATTTTTTATCATGATATTTCTTTTTTATTGTAAAGTTTGAACGTTGACATTATGTGTGAAATACTACATCATTTAAATGACCACCACGCGAATTGTTGCAGCATCGATTCTTTTGAGGTAATTTTCGACCACTTTTTGACACATATTGGGCGGTATCTCAGCCATAACGTGACGAATGTTGGTTTTTAGGTGCTCAAGAGTTAAAGGTTTATCTGCATAAACACGGTCTTTAGCGTAGCCCCACAAAAAAATGTCAAGCGGTGTCAAATCGCATGATCTTGGTGGCCACCTTATATCGCCACGACGAGAAATTACGCGGCCAGAAAATTTCTCTTGCAATAAAGCCATATTCGCTCGAGTTGTGTGGCATGTGGCACCGTCTTGTTGAAACCACATATTCCTTAGGTCGTATTCTTCAATAGCAGGCAAAAAAAAAGTCGGTTATCATATGACCATAACGCTACGAATTGACGGTGACAGTCGTTCCATCGTCGTTTTCGAAGAAGTAAGGTCCAATCACACCTCCGGACCAAAGAGCGCACCAAGCAGTGACTTTTTGTGGATGTAGTGGCCTCTCTTCAATTACTTGAGGATTCTCAGAACCCCAAATACACCAATTTTGTTTGTTAACATACCCACCGAGTGAGAAATGTGCGTCGTCGCTGAAGAAAATTTTGTTCGAAAAATCGCCGTCCACCGCCTGTTGTTCAAGCACCCATTCGACGTATCTACGACGTTGTGAATGGTCAGCTGGCTTCAGTTGTTGTGTGAGCTGGATTTTATATGGATGTAGGTGTGGATCCAAATGCAAAATACGCCATAATGTGCCGTAAGACAGTCCTAATTCCTGAGAACGACGAGGAATCGACACATTCGGGTCTTCGACAACACTTTCACTTACAGCAGCGATATTTTCGGTGGTTCGAGCGAAACGATGATGCACAGGCCTTACAATATCTGTAACCGATCCAGTCTCTTCATATTTCTTCACAATTTTGCCAATTGCTTGCGTAGTTGGACGATTATGGAAACCATAATCTCCTCTTAAAGCACGATATGTGGCTGTGGCAGAATCACCATTTTTGTAGTAGGTTTTTACAATTTTAATGCGTTGTGCGATAGTTAAGCGATCCATTTTCGCAAATGTCAGACTTTGAACTGAAATAGAAAGAAATTGTTTTAATAACTCAGTTTGACAGATGTCGAATTCTAGCCCTATACTTTTGAAACCGCGAAATGGATAACCCTTTAGAAGAGCTCTTTAAAATGTTTGCAGCGATTAGATCATTAGGTTAAGATATGATTACAAAAAATTATACCGTACTCTGCAAATTTTTGGAGAAGAAATTTCGTATTCATATAACTTCTATGCATGTAAGTATACACAATGAATTACAATAAATATGTATATACGATATCCTCTATAATTGATTTTACCATAGTTTATATATTGTAAACTCAATATGTATATAATCCATTTTACATATCGCTACGATTGTGTAACAATTGCCAATTTACCAATGAACGAAAAGGGAAACCTTAGAATACTGAGTTATTTTTAGGCCATCACATGTAAGAATAAAATGACAAGGGTAGTCTTTAGCCTAAACCCAACTGTCAATCAATCAATTGTTATATGCACGAGTATATGTGCAGCAAACATAAATCCAATAGTAATGTAAAAATAGCTACTGAAAAATAAAATTCAAGACGTAATCGTTTACAAATATTATTGGCTTTGAAAATACTCATAATATTAAGTGTTTGCGTGTCTTCAAAATATTCATAAATATTTTGTGTTATTCTTTATAATTACAATTTAAAATGATCAAAATGACTAAAAGGAAAATAATCAATATTTTTCCTGCATTGCTAAAATTACTTTTGTTCATTTTATCTTCTTTATTGGCAAATATTCTATAATAGAATAAAACTAAAAATTGTTAAAGTCAAATTACTTTGAAAATATTAAAAGGACAAAAAAAAATTTTTTTTAATTTATTCTACTGGTATCTTCCATTTTTAAGCAAACTTAGGTTTAGGTATACACATACCTTCTTATAAGTAAATAATTGTGTAATAAAAACATTGTTTTTAGATCACCGTCTTTTTTTTTTTTTTTTTTTTTTGAAGTTGAACTATTTTGTATTGTATGCTTCATTTAAACAATACAGACAACACCCACTTTTATTTGTTATGATTTACATTACCTTAAATTTTTAGCAACATTTAGAGCCATTACAAACATTGTATTCAAGTAAAAAATGTGGGAAATTCCCAATTGTTGATCGTTATAATTTTTATTATAACAAACCACGGTAATTATATCAGTTATGTAATAACAATTTTATGAAAGTATTTAATATGTGTTGGAATTATTAAACAAATTGTTTGTTGGTGGTCAATTTATAATAGATCAATCGATAGTTTAGTTATATAACATTAATTGTGTAAATCAATGGCATTATTTTGTTTTTAAACTTTCATTTTATAAACTCTTTATATATGTCTAAATTATATTGATAATATAATAATAATATAAGGACGTGATAAAGTTAGAAGCGGTACCTTGACCCTGATAAAACATTCCATCTGTAACTATAACTCCTATAATTACTTTTCATAATACCATTGAGGTGCCGTAGCTCAGTGGTTAGTGTGTTCGCCTTCTGATCTGTAGGTCGGTGGTTCAATCCCCGGCTGATGCATAACAAATTTAATATCGATAAGATTTTTCTTTCGAACGGTACCCACCTGTCGGCAAGCAATTGGCAATTCTTCCGACAGTAACAACTTGCCATGAAAAAGCTTCTTAAAGAACTCTGTGACAAAGCTCAGAAAAAGTGATATCACAAGTGCTCTGCCGTTCGGAACCGGCTAAAATAAGTAGGTCCCTTCTAATATTGTCCAAAATTTAAGACGCACAACAGTAATGGAAGAGAAGCTCGGCCAATGAGCCCTTTGGGGCTTTATGTGGCTACATATTTATTTATTTTAATACCATTGAGAACATTTCTCCCTAATAATTATTCTTTCAATTTCCTAAAAGAGCACATTAAGATTCTAGACGTAGACTGGAATTCACCGGGCCTCACGGTCTTTGACAGGATGGATAAAAAATTTATATTCTCCAAACTCTTCGAAGTGATCATTCATGATCGCTGAGCGTGGAGAAACAACGAAATATTTCTAGATCAGGGCTCACAGTTATGGTACACTGATGGGTCCAAAATGGAAGATGGCAGTGCTGGAGCGGGAATTGTAGGGCCAAATTTCCGGAAGGCAATTGCAATGGGAAAAATAGCTACCATATTTCAGGCGGAGGTGCACGTCTTAGAGCTATCTGTCAGAGAATGCCTACGTAGGGGCACTCGAGGAACCAACATATGCATTCTATCGGACAGTCAGGCAGCTATAATATCACTAATGAATTTCTCGATCTAATCTAAGTTGGTTTGGGAATGCTTTGGACTCCTCAACACCCTAGGAAAGAGGAACTCTGTGACTCTAATATGGGTACCGGGACATTAGGGGCATGCAAGAAATGAAATGGCAGATTTTCTGGCCAAAAAGGGCGAAGACACTCCCTTCATAGGCCCAGACCGCTTCTGCGGGGTAAACAGTAGTTTCATGAACAACTTAATATGTGAAAAGGAAAAAGTAGTCTAACCGACTACTGGAGAGCCCATACAGGCATGCGGCAGTCGAAAAGATTCATTGACCCTGAACATATTAAGGTTGATACTATCTTGAACCTCAGCAGAAAAGACATCAAACTGTACACTGAACTACTAACAGGTCATATATATACTTGGAGTTTTCGAGAGAAAAGTCCTACGCAAGATCTTTGGACCTATTTGCGTTGGTGGCGAGTACCGAATAAGGTACAACCATGAGCTGTACGAGCTGTATGCCGATATTGACATAGTAAAGCGCATCAAAATCCAGCGGCTGCGCTGGCTAGGTCATGTCGAGCGAATGGAAGAACACGCTCCAGCTAAGAAGGTGTTATATTCGGAACCCGCTGGAGGACGACGCAAAAAAGGAAGACCGAACCTCCGGTGGAAAGACCAAGTACTGGAGAACCTGACGGCGCTTGGAATTTCTAACTGGCGCCAGCTAGTGAAGAACAGAGATGGCTGGCGAAGCATGTTATTTTCGGCCTAAATCGATATTCGGTTGTTATGGCCACATAAGTAAGTAAGTAAGTAAGTATATATATATATATATATATATATATATACACATATATATATGTATATATATATATATATATATATGTGTGTGTGTGTGTGTGTGTGGCACCTAAAGCCCCGAAGGGCTCATTGGCCGAGCTTCTCTTCAATTACTGTTGTGCGTGTTAAATTTTGGACAATATCAGAAGGGACCTACTTATTTTAGCCGGTTCCGAACGGCAGAACCCTTGCGACTTTTTCTGAGCTTTGTCACAGAGTTCTTTTTGAAGCTTTTTCATGGCAAGTTGTTACTGTCGGAAGAATTGCCAATTGCTTGCCGACAGATGGGTACCGTTCGAAAGAAAAATCTTTTCGATATCAAATTTGTTATGCATGAGTCGGGGATTGAACCACGACCTACAGATCAGAAGGCCAACACACTAACCACTGAGCCACGGCACCACGGTCACTAACAGGTCATTGTAAACTTAATTATCACATGACGAAAATGGATGTGGTAATCAACTATCTCTGTCGACACTGTCTTGAAGAGCAGGAAACAGCAGAACACGTTCTTTGTAATTGCCCATCTGTGGCTAGACGCAGACTATACTACCTAGGCAACGGATTCATAGTTCCCAGGGACCTAGTTAAAATCAATCCCACAGCAGTGACCAGATTTATAAATAGTCTTGAGATCTGCTAGATAGGGAATAGGCTGCACAAAAGATCTTTAGGTCGCGATGCATCATAGCCTTAATAATAACAATAATAATAATAATTTCCGATCTTTTATCCCTATTTGCATCCTTCCGAATAGCTCTCCAGTCCACTTTGGAACTAAAACTTACATTATAATACAATAATGCAACAGGTAATTATTAAAATTAATTAATAAACTTTAAATCCGAGTACGTTAATTTATCACTCTGCATACATCAAACATATCTTGCATATTTCAACAGCATTCCTTCTACTTTGTCCACTTATGGTCGCACAGTATCTTCTTCAACTCCCTCGTCTTAGATCTGTAATAATGCCATGTATTGGGGTCGCTGCATACCATGCTTTCCTCTTCTATCTTGCGTTGACTCCGGCTCTCCGCTCTACAATGGATTGAATGCTTTTTCGTCCCTCACCTGATACACCCTCAGTTTGAGTATTACACAAAGTAGCTTCTTGTGCAGATGAACCTTTGGTCCTTAAGTGAGGAATACATGGCTCCTGTACCAATGTCAAGCCCATCATCTACAAAACTTCGCGCCATAACTTCTGATGCCGCTTTACTATGGTAAATGTTAAATTGACAGGTTTTAATATTGTATATACTTGATTAAGCATTCAATAATTTAATTTAACCTCTCGAAAACATAAAACAAAGGCAAACTTCAATAAAACAATTTTAAGGCGTTGTTCTTCTAATTAAAATGAATTCACACCGCCGTCAACCCTGACGACATGAGGTGTCTGCCATTGGAATATGAGTATGTATCATATATACAATATATTATGTATGTGTGCAAGTAAAATATTCGTGACAATTTGTATGCGGTATTTTAAAACGGTATATATTAGTTTATACTTAATAACGCATATCTAATTTTGTGTTAGTAAACTTAATAATATAAAGCAAATTCAATAAAAGAAACCACATGCGTGCTATATGTATACGTACATAAGTATACAAATGCTCGTATATAGATTTATAAATCTGTTTCAAAAAGGCATAACAGCATAAGTGTTTTGCTTTTATAACAATATTTTCTAAGAGAGCATTTTTTGTGGGACTGCAATTTTTTCTTATATATCATAAATGAGGTCTATTGTATTGCACCATATGCAATATTTCATATAGAAGAGTTTTTTTTTTTTGACAAAATATAAGTTCCAATTATTATCATTTTCACAAGTCTTTGCTCTATAAGAAATCTGCGGTATATAGATTTCAATAACAACATTGCGATGGCGATAAGGAAGGCGTAATGATTTAAGTTGAGTAATGCGATTATGCCATTTTGTCACAAAATATAGGTCCTACATGAAATTAATCACTTTAATTGAACAATTAATAGATCCTTAAGGTTAGTCTATTCAGAACATTGCATTGATTTACAATAAGAACTAAGATACTAAGATACTAGTAGACTGAAATGTAACGAAACAATTTTATTGCTATTCTCACAAAAAAAGCTATAATATGAATTTTATTTTATAGAAAAAAAAATTATATGAAGAGCATAAAATTAATATCAAAACGAATTTTTATTATTATTTAAAAATTTAAAATTTAAAAAATTAAAATCAAAAAATTATTATTATAAGGATTGCGGTTAACTTGAATAACAGTAGATCTTCCATATCCCACAAACTAATTACTATGACTCAAATAACCATGGCATCTTATAGTTGACATGACGTGTCATAGAAAATTTTCCCATATACGAGTACCTATTGAGTTATTACAAATAAATATAATTGTAATTGAACAATTTTTTGTTAAATTACAAAACAATCTTACATAAGTGTGCTTGTACATAAACGTGCATTTTATGTGTCAAAATTCATCATCATCAATCAATCAGATATCTGCTTGAGCGTGCCACAGTTCACAATATTGGCGTATTGGTTAGATGGAAACTAGTAACATTTATTATTAGAATGCATTAGGCGCAATACTACAGCATACATATGTATATACAACAATAATTGTTAATACAATATTTTCACCAGTATAGCAATGCCAACTAATGTAACAGCAGCAATAACAACAAAAGCAACAGCACCAGCAGCAGCAACAGTAATGAACATGAATTTTAAACACTTCTCACATGCGCATATGTATAATACCCATACATACCCATATACTCGTACATACATAGGTACACCTTACCAACTCGACTATCAATAACGTCAACAACTAGATAAGTTGAATACAAAATTAATATGTTATTTTGTTGCTCTTCATGTGCGTTTTCAATGTCTACTACTTTGTGGACTTATGCTTGTCACGTTTATAGGTAGTAGGTATTGTTATGGCCAGAACGTGAAAATGGATGAAATTCATTGTTCACTATTTTATTATAGACACACAAATAGTAGGTACAATAACGTATTCGTAGTACACATTTATCAAAAATGTCAATTATGATACATATGTGAAATCCGTACTATGGCAATTAATGTATCACAAAACAGCATACGAATACATTTTTATATAAATTGCATTTTTTGATTTTCATTATATTGGTATTTCTTATTTTCTTTAAATTGAAATTTTCTACTTTGCATAACTTTAAATTTGTATTCAGTTCACATGCAGAGTGTATACAAATCATACATACAATTTTTACATATGTAATATATACATTAAAGTGGCTGGAATTTGTAGGAGGAAACAACGTGCCAAATTATATAGCCAAAAATAAATTTAGAATTATTCTTAGTATATTTGATCAAGAAAGTATGGTATGAAAATAATATTAGACACATAATATTAATTTTAATTATTTTTGTATGGATAGCAACAATTATTTGTTAAAATACGATTTGTGGGCAAAAAATTTAAAGCGCCCTAATATATTATAAATTCTCGTATATAAACAATACGAGTCATAACAATGTTTACGTAAGTAATATCAATAGTGTTGGTACTTCAAATGAATTTTAATTCTATAAATAATTGGTGCATACATATAATACTATAATACTTACAGTAATACCTCAATTTACAATACGTTCTAAAAAATTCAGACATGACCTTTTTGACTGATTTTTATTATCAGAAGCATTTCCAAAATTTACAATGTTGAAATTGTTACCTTATTTATCGCAGAAATTTTATAGCTACCATTATATTATTTTTTATGGAAATACTTAAAATTATATGGAGCACATATTTTAAAAGCCATAATTTTATGCATTTAAATACTTATTAAAATACTTCAAGAAAATACATTGATAAGACGGTTAAGTTTGAGGAATCGGAATCCATACCGACGCCATGTTAATCGCATTCTACATTTCTAAAAAATCAAAATTTTTTAAAATAATTCTTTTGTATGATAATAAAGATTATGCGAAAAATATAATATTTTTATTTTTATTTTTATTTATATAAGTACTTCCCTATGTTTCTCCTGCATATGTATTTTTCAATATCTCTAACGCTAAACGACGCTCAATCTACATCTATGTATAGTTCTAGAAATGCGGAAATGCATTTATATGTAATTTTTATTAACATCCCTGGAAAATATTACCAACTGGAATTCCAATACGTTAAGGCTTTGTTGTGTAGAAGGTTACGAGCTGATCATAGGCACGCGTTATTCAATGTAAATTGAAAAATTCGCATTTGTATGTAATTTTTATTAACATCCCTGGAAAATATTTCCAACTGGAATTCTAACACGTTAAGGCTTTGTTGTGTAGAAGGTTACGAGGTGATCATAGGTACGCGTTATTCAATGTATATTGAAAAATTCAGATCGAATATCTGTTAATGGGTTAAGCACAGTAAGGATTTTATATGTATTCATTTCATTTTCCAAAGCACGATGTCACGTCAACCCAGCAAATAATTTTCGAGTTATACAATAATTGCTGAAGAACTATATAACCACTAATACACACAGCGAATGTAAAGCGTTATCCATATCCTTGACGAAACTATGTTTTCAATATCGGTGACCACTGTAATTCAACAAGCACTCGAACTAAATATTTGTATACACTTTATTGTATGCATAACTAGCGTCAGACCGAAAGATTTGTAAGAATTTGTATTTTTCATTATAAAAAAACCAGTGTTTTTCCCTTGAAGATATAAGTTTCAGCTATCAAAGGTCACCATATTCTATATTTTCGAAGAAAACAAGAAACATCGATCAATAACAAATTATGATGGTTTCACAAATTACCAAACATAAATGCATAAAAAGCATAACATCGTCCTTAACAAAAGTTTTCTATGCATTTATATGTCAACTCTAAGTCTACGATTTGAACAATATGACTAACACTACATATACATTTCAGTCAAATAAAATTGCCTTTAAATATTAGTAGCACAAAAATCGAAGTTTTACTGTACACGTAGAATGTTGTGGTTTAACAAAAGAAAAATGAAATGCAAAGAGCTACGTGAACAATGAAAACAACAGCAATTACAAATCGTACGAAAAGTTCAAGGGCTAATTATAGATAATAAGCGCCAACTGTATCAAGTAAGAGCAACAATCAATGCATGAGTTCTTTGTTAAAAGTACATAGTTAGTATATCAAGATCACTTAATCAACAAGCGCACACATATGTATAAATGCTCATAGATATGCATACAAATTATAAATGTTTTTCCTTTGTTAATCATTTCTTACAGGACATGATATAATATTTCAATTAAATATACTTGAATCTATTATTTATTTGTGTACCACAGCGTATTGTGATAGTAAGATTCAAATGCGCAGTCATTGGTAAACTAATGGCAAGAGTTTAATCAAAAATATACTTAGGTATTATCCTCAGTGTTTACTTAATTTAATTGGTTAATCATTAGTTAACCACAAATTTAAATGCCGCACAAATATTTATTTGTTCTACTCTAAATTTGACTACGTCTCTTCGTGTTTATATTTTATAGTTTCCTACGAAAGCTTACATATTTTTCTCTTGAGCAAAGTTGCAATTAACCAAAACACTAACTATGTAGCATTAGTTAAACCCTAGTCAATTCTTATAGTTACCTAATGGTTGAACCAATGAATGTGTATACGACCTTATCGCTTTTGTTTGAATTATTATATTGAGCGATCAGGTTCACAGTGGCCTAAGTCAAATTATCCAAAGTTTCCAAATAAGTGCTTTTTGTTTTAAACACCAGAAAAATGCAAAACGACGAGTACGCATTCATTTTTACCATCTAAGTAATGTTCTATCAGAAATATGAGTTACTTCGCTATTCAATACTATGTTTGACATCTTAACAAAAGCAAAACTGAGTTACATATTTCTAAGTTAATAAAATTATGACTTTCACTTCGAAACTAGATATCCATATTTAAGTACGTGCATATGTCAATATATATTACATGACTGAACTTTCATTTGATTTCGATCAACCCCAATTAGCTTGAGTTTCAAAGGAGGACCACCCTTACATTTACCTTTGTTACTAACTTTGTGGGTAAGAAATCCAAAATGTTATTATTATGTGTACGTTATTCCTTCTAACCACATAGGTAACATATTACAGTTACCACTCCAAACCGTTGATATTGTTTCACTGCAAAGGTCATACGATTTTAAAGTTTTTTCTCTGCGAATATATACTCGTCATATGTACATATATGCATGTATGTATGTACTTCTTGCGAAGGTCAATGCCAAATAAAAATATTTAGATGACTCATGCTATTTTAATATAAAGTTTAAGAGACTATTAGTATAAAGTATGTTCTTTACAAACACCATAGTGTACCGCTGTACAATATGATACGTACAAACTTCTAGAATATTGATGGCCAATAATTGATGTACAATTTGTTGCAAAAACAACCTCACCCATTTCTGTATACTGCAACGAACACTTAGAGAATGAGAGAAGATCTACTTCTCTACTTGATTAATTACAATCGTTGATTGTCATTTCATTAAGATGGTATCATGTTTATCTAACCTTTGACCGCAATATGTACATACATTTATTGTTTGTTCATTGTTTCTTCATTTACCCATGAGCTCTCACTTCTCAGAGGCCATATCTTGTAATAGCTTCAACATGACAGCATCACATAGTTTTGCGACATTGCCGTTGCTGTTGCTGTTGCTGCTGCATTAGCACGTTTGCAACCATTCAAGTGGTTCAATGAACTGGCAAAGAGGCAGGCAGACAACAAACAAGTACGTCAACGAGCAAGCGAGCACAAAAGTCACATATGTGTGTTGCCACACATTGTAATATTATCACTCTTTTTTATGTATATGTATTTTACATAGCTCATCGCTTCCCTTCTACGAGTTTAGTACAATACTATATATGAGTATTACACTCTTCTATATAGTTATGTATCGTAGGTACATGTACAGCTTTTTGTTAGTTCACTCTTCCACTACGACTGTACTTGTGAATAGCAGCAGCAAGCATCAATAGCACGATTGTTATTTTTAGTGTGTAGATATATTTATTAGGAACGCCATTATGCGGACCTCCTGATGATTCCGAGAATTTTCGAAATTTCATAGGAATTTCGTGATCCTAATATTATTCCCAAAAGTGAGAAAATTTTGAAAAATAATATTAGAAATAATCAATTTGTTAGTAAGAATAATAAATAAAGCTGAGTTATAGACGAGGAAGAACCGGAATCCGTAAGCCACCTAATGTGTAATATTCCACGCTTTATCCGAAGCTCGAGTTGGCTCCTGCGGTATTTTATATAGGGGATATCACAACTGCGGCATCACAATGGACCTTACTTGCAGCAGCCAAAGCAGCTAGAGAAAGATACTTTCGAAAAAAAAAGTAACGAAGCGATAACTGCCATTTTCAAACATATTCGCATGTTGATAAAAATAATCGTAAGTGGCGAGCCTTAGCCTTCTAGCTACATATGTTCGTCCGCAAGGTCGAGAATGAGAACGAGGTAGCTTTTCATGCAATTTCGCCTATTTTCAAAATTCTTTATTACCCAGCAAATGTAACCATGTGTACTGAGTTGATAGCTTGATAGCCTTATATATTTTAATATACTTTTTTATGGAAGATAGGTGTGATTTCATACAATTTCCTCCATCAAGAGGATTGTTTTTACCATACGTTCGATGATAAAAACAATATTATACATATATCAATTTTCTGCTTCATCGCTTTATAACTAGGACAGTTGTCGTACGAATAAACAAGGGAGACAAACAGATATGGCTAAATTGACCAAGACTACGGGTCATTTACTTTCAATTTATGTTAGTTAACCACACTTTTTTCAAATTTTCATGCCTATTGTTCAACCAATTTCTTTACGGGTTTTACTATCCTATATCCGAAATAATATCTCGGGATTGGCATGACTATTGCATATGCAGCATATGTATGTATAACGCTTTTGTAGTGAGCTATAGAGAGATAAACAATTTGCATGCTTTTGCCACATTTTGAATGATCTGATGATTGTGTGAAGAACGTGATTGCATGCATAAATTGTCTATCACATAGAATAAAAGAGGGGTGTACCACACAAAATAACACCAATGAAAATAAAGAGTTGACTTATTCAGAGTACGTCTCTATACAGCACATATGTATATCTCATTTCACATTTCAGTAGTGCAATCAATGCAATTTTTTACACATTCTCAAAACTGATTTTTAATAATTTATAATATGTCGATGAGGTGGAATTAGCATCATTCAAATACAAAACAAATCTGAAACAAACTGAATTGGAAGAGTTAGGTCGCCCATTTTATTTTTATAAAAATTGTATGACATTTTTATTGACACCACACAGATCAAATAAACATTGGAAAAATCTATCATTTAGGGTACCAATTATTCCAACAATTACCTGATTCACTAAATTTAGCTCTCTTTGACTTCCGACTGCTTCCACATGTCAAAAAGTTTCTTTGTATTTTGTGAAAAATAATTTCATGGAATGGATCCATAAATTAAAACTGTGCTGAACTTAAGAAAGAATATAAGTGCCTACTTACTAACGTAAGAAACTTATTGAACAACCTAAATACTCGTATAATTATGAATATGCATATTTTTATTTTACATGCACTTTCAGTGTACATACTTGTAGATACTGTGTCATATATAGTACATATTACTTAGATGAATGTACGAGTAGTGTATGCAAAAAGGTAGTTGAACTATTAATGTATGCGAATATAGAAAACTTCAAATGATTATCTTCTTTAATATGCAAATGACATTGACATCATATCTATGTATTTATGTGCAAGTACTCATATATGTCTCTTGCACCGGTCCTGTTTTTCATTAAAATGGAATATAAAGAGCTAAAATGTTCTACGAAAATATTCCTCGTAAAATTTTACTTGTACAAATGTCCAAATACAAAATTTTGTTGAGAAGTACTTATTATTTCAATTTACCCTGTAGAAATGTATATATACATGTATATACACATACTATGTTTAGTTTACTCTTGTTTGTAGACGGAAATTTATTTTCTACACAAAAAATACTAAAAAAGAGCTCGTAATAGCCTAAATAAAAAAAATTAATTCAAATGTATTAGCCATTTTTTGGAAATGTCAAAGTTGGAATTTCAGCAGAGAAAATCGCATTATGTAATGCTCTTACTGTAAAATAAATTGCAATATTTTTATTATTTTTGGATTTATAAATTAATTCTTTAAATGTGACGGAAATAGCATACCATATTCTTTCATATTCCTTTTAATATTCTCTCAAAAAAATTGATTTATGTCGTTAAATGATAATTTACCTTACAATATGTTAATACTCGGAGAACAAACTATAAATAATTTAATTATGATAAATTCTATGACAATTTCTTTAAAGCTATAAAGCTATCCTGTTAGTCTAGCATAATTGCAAAATCGTTATAAATGCATCATCTTGTTGTTATTTCGCTGCACAAATTGTAAAGTTTTACATTTATTTTTTTCCTATTACTAATGGAACCAAATGTAATATCCACAAAGCAATTAGATATATGAAAAAAAAACGTTGATGATTGTAAACATTTTCTGAATAAACACTGAATACGCTGACAAAATCACAATCAATTCAGAATTCAATTAATTACACATACATATGTATGTATTCCCATAGTATTCCCAAGTATTGAATGGTTCATCATATATGATAGTAATATTTCAAAGACGTGTTTTATTGTTTCATATGTGTTGATCCACTTCTTTCAAGATGGTGCATTCATACGATGCATATAAATGTGTGGACATTGTAAATCAACTTCTGGATGAATAAAGTTGAATTCATTTAGACTAAATATTGTACATAAGTGCATACATATGTATATTATATACTTAAGTCGCCATCACACAATGACGCAAATTTCTGAGAATTTTCATAAACATGGGTTATGCAAAACTGATTATCAAATATAGTGATTTTATTTGAAATGAGACAATTTATTCGCATTAGTGTGATCTTCAAGTGACTATAACAAATCAAGATCCTTCAATCATGCATTCATTGACGTGTTGTTTCGAGATCAATATTAAAAATTATGATATATTTGTTTTATATTTACATAGGTTCAATACATATTCTCCTGCACAATCAACAAGAGAAATACTGTTCTAATGATATGCAATAATTTTTGTAACTGCGAATGTCGGCAGATCCTTTACAACCTACATACATGTACATGTGTATAATAGTTGATAGACATGCAGTCAAGAAAAACTTCATATCGTGACATTTGATCTAAAAGTTTTAATCTATTTATAAAAAATAAGAAAACAAAAATTACTGCTTAAATCAATCAATTCAAATTTATATTACAATGTATTAAAAATAGAATGAATTTTTCGCAAAATTATCTTAAGTTCGTCCACCCCGAAGACATATATTATTAAGAATGCAAGAAATTTCACATGTGTAACTTCAATTCACATACATACATATTGTACACATGTTCGTTTTGAGTACATTACGTCAATGATTTTTATTTTCTCTATTTTTTCTTGGCGTATTTTAAGATAACTAATTTGGAAAATGAACTAATTTACTTGATTGAGTTTTTTCTTGAAAGGAGGGAGAGGCATTAAGTTTCTTACTAATTGATTAAAACATTTTAAAATAAAGTGTATTGATTTTGCTTCATTAAGATATGTATTAGCTATTTTTATTTTATATGATATTATCATGTCATATCACCTCAAACGATTCGATACAAATATTGTATATTCCATTAGTCAAACTGTATCTCTTCGTACGGAATAGAGTTTAATTTCTGTTTTCAAAAATGCGTGAATTTCGTCTAAAAGGCATTTGCTTTCAATAAGATAATATGTTCCACATGTCATATTACAGGCGACTTATTGACGTTTGATGAGAACGAACGCGTGATGGCCATATGTCCGAAATCATATTTCATCATTCTTGAAAGAAAATTATTTACTGAACCAGAAAAATTCATGCGGTTAATTTTTGCCACTATTGTAATGCTAAACTATTGTAATATTAAATCTTGAAGAGGAATAAACATAAAAGTATAAAATAAATTCAAATTTATAATACTTAAGTATGTAGTTCAAAATTACAACTTCTAGGAAATGTTTATATTTTATTTAAATAATGCGTAGTTCAATTTATATGATCTGATATCAACGAAATTAAAATATGCAGAGTTGTCTGTAATTTAATATGTACCTACATACATACATATAATAGGTATACCTAATTTAATTTTATTTATTTTATTTTTTTTTTTATTGTGGACATATTTATATAGTACCTCCTATATATTTGTGAAATGAATATAAACAATATGTTCAGATTTTCGTAAACTTAGTTATGTTTACGTGACTAGATTTACATACAGATAATCGTAAATTCTCGTATATATTATACTATGACGGATCAGACACCTTACGAATATATTACATATTGATAAAATTGAGTTGATACAGTTAAATATATTTGAATAGATAATTGAAGACGTAATACTATATTTAGAAGAAAACACTATTCCCACATCCGAATCCACATGGTAATAAAAATATGATTAATAAATCAGTCATTGCTATAGTAACCAGATACCTAACCTACCTAATAACGATTATTAATACAAAGCACATAAAATACAATTTTGAAGGTACTAATTTCTGTTATGCATATGTTTAAATATCATACATTTTGACAACATCGCAGAAAGACAAAAACAAAAAGAGTCTGCATGTGTGCAGAGTTTCAGCACGATTACTTTATATTTACAACTTTTACTTTATACTCCAACTTGTCCGTCTGTTGGTAAAAAATGCACCGATTTTTATCTCTATTACACTATACTTGCGAACCTATTAGAAATGTATTGTAACTATACCAAATTTTCAAATCAAATTCGATCGAAAGTGAAATTCGGCATATGCGTAATAGTTAAGGCACTTTATACTTTACTGCATTTGCTTCCCTTGAAGCTGCACGGCCATTAAACTCTATGCGGTACGGTATGAAGCTAGAAAACAATTGCAATACCTTTTGAAACATGAACGTATGTGAATAGTTGTCGAAAACGGTTAGTTTCTTGATCTAACATTGGTTTTCATATTTATTTATTCTCTTTTATCGCAAAACTTTGTGAAGTACATTTATAGCATTTGCTCATGACATGGCATACGCTGGGGTTCAACATCATTACTAATATAAATCGTGGTTCGCAAATTTTAAGGCATCGGTATAATAACACGAGACCTTACCATTATGCGTGAAATACAACATCATTCATATATCCTCCACGGGATTGGGTGCTTCAACAATAACGATTGGATTATGATTTTTCGGATCGAATTTTCTTCAGCGATTAAAGCTCATTTCTCGTTTCGGTGATATGAATTGGCCACCAAAATCGCGCGATTTATTAATGTTGTATTTTTTCTTTGTGGAGCCACTCAAAGGATCGTGTTTATGCGGATAATTCTCAAACTCTTGACGCTCTGAAAACAAACATCCGTCAAGTTATGGCCGAGATATTGCCTGATATGTTCCGGAGAGTCATCGAAAAAGACCTTCAAGTGCTATAAGAGATCTCACGGTAGATATTTGAACGATATGGTGGTGATATAACAAATATTTTCAATTAAATCAATTTAATTTTCTCGACTTATTGACACATTTTTAATGGCAGAAATTTATGAGTGAAAAATTCGATTTCAAAATGTATATTGAATATCCTTATTTAAAATCGAAAAGTTCGAAAAGATAAAGAATTGAGTTTTCCAAATGTTCTATAATAATGATACTTATATAATTTAGTTATATAAATGGCAAAGGTAAACTTACCTCTTTGTATGCCGCAGATTGAATTAATTCAATATCGCCTTTTGGCCTTACAATTGCAACAGGAACGAAGGAACAAAAGAACATAACCAAAATACTATTATATTTGATTTATTTTGTATTAAATTAAATTCTTTATATATTTGTTTCACTTCTTATTATATTTTCATGTATTATGTTTTCGAAATTGCTTAATTTTTTCTTTATTTTTTATTTTTTATATGATCCACTATTGAACTAAACTTTATACATGTTGGATAAAAATAAAATAAAATGTGATATACAGACACTCTTTAACACATTGATAAAAAAAAACAATATACGCATGAGAAAATCAATTGTATATTATAGACTGCAGCGCGAGATTAACTTATTATTATTATTATTACTATTGCTATTATTATTATTACTATTGCTATTATTATTATTATTATTATTATTATTATTATTATTAGCACTGCAAAGGATTTTCATTTATCTTTATTGACACTGAGCAATCAAAGAAACAAGTATAATTTCAATTGAATTAAAAACGTGCTTCACACAATGAACATCAAACCAAACAAAACCAAGAATAGTAACTGAAAAATTCACCGAAAAGATGAACGAACTAGTATGTATGGTTCAAGTATACTACTGCATACAATACCTACGTATCTAAAGGTAATAAAAGACTTTAAAAGAAGGGCGCGACAACAAAATACAAGTGCGGAAGCGCAAACACAGACAAATCCAACAAGCAGCAGCAACAACGCAGAAGTAAAACACGAAGGAAGAGTATAAAAAAAAGAACCGAAACAATATAAAAATACGAAAAACGATATAAAGGCGAAGAATAAGAAGAAGATAATGATGATGATGATGACGATGATGATGATGAAGAATGGCTGGAAAAACAAAACAAAAAGTTGTTTCACCATATGCAGACAGTGTTAAAAAGTACTTGGCTTAGAGTAACTGTGTGCGTATGCATGCATTCACGAATGTGTTTGTGTGTAAACGATTTCTATATTGTTGTTTTTTATCTGCCCTTCTTTTTCTCCAATGCTCTCGTCATCATTCGTTTGTTCTCTTTCTTACTATTCTACACATATGTATGTGAGAATAGAAAATGCAAATGCAATACGAGGATTTTTTTATCTGGTTTCGTACTCTTGGACGTACAATATATACCTATTATTTGTATTATCCAAATATTGTATCTCGAAATGCAACATTTACCGCTTTTATGTTGTTGCTTTTTTTTTTCTTTTGTTAAAAATTTTCAATGGCACCAGAGTTGCAAAAAAAACTCTTTTGTATGCAATTCATGTGTACTTTGCGCTGTTAGAGCTTTACAATGATTATCTAATATGTAGTAACTTCATGCCATACACACAAAAAAAAATTGATAAATTTTAATATTAAACAATTATTACATATTTTTTTTTCTTTATTCACTTTAGTTAAATTTTCTTCTATGGTTTATAATTGCAGCACTGCGTATAATTGCAAGTAACATAGTTATGAAGCGTTCCTCTTGTTCTTCCACAATTTTATGGATTACACCATCACCGCCGTATTAGGTATTATTACCTACTAACTGTATATTCATAATATGCAGATAAAATTCTCCAAACTTATGAAAAAGCATTAAATGCAAATAGATATGCAGGCATTCTAATATTTATTGCACCCATACACTTATAGTGTTAGCAATTTTTGTATTACATTAAATACAGCAAGAAAAAAAATGTATATATTTTCCGACAGTATTGACGGCTTTCCGCCTTTTTCAACTTCCAAATTAACGCGACGAATTCGAATACAAGACTAAACTTAAATTGTTCGCGTTATTCCGTTGGGCTACCTTGCGTCATTTCGCTTTGGTTATTATAACCATAGCCGCAAACAATTCACATTTGAAGCTCTTTATGAATGGAATATAACATAGATAAACTAATGTTGCCAGTTAATGTTTTTCCCCAATTTTTGTCGCTGTAAAATTACAAGTTCGACCCCGGCTCAGCAATTCAACAGTATTTTCTTCAGAAAGACAAAATTGTTTACTTCGAAACGTAACGGAGACATGTACATTAAAATTTTGTATAAAAAATTTTAATTTAAAAATTATTTGATTGAATCACACATTGGTACACATAATAATTTTGTATTGAATTTGAATTTTTATTACTTACTACATACTTACTCCGGCCATTTCAATCGATTCTCGTCAATTTTGGCAGAATGCAAGATCTTACTCCAAATCACATCTGTTCTGTGTTGAATGTTGAATAAACACGAATAATACCTATTACTGTTGCAACACCATAAAAACGTTCAAACGTTTGAATAAATCAAATTTTATTGTATATTCTCTGTCACATTGTAATTCCCTAGCCGCATAAAATCTCCAAACTTATGGGAATTCAAACAATATGGTGGGAAACAAATTTGTAATATTAACATTGTCTGTGAAGCTAAAAGTTATGTACCCCGAGAAATCAATAAAGTTAGGAATGGCTTTGCTTGTTTGTTTTTCCTTCTCTTACTTACCCATATCATTTATTTTCAACCAGATGTTTAAGCGAATTTAGTTGAAAGATAGCAACAGCTGATCCATTTGAAAGCTTTCTATTATACGGCAACTTAAGATACATGTAAATATGTATTAGATATAAAGGATAAAAATTTATCAATCAACAGATAAAATTAATTATTTAACCGTCAGCATAATATCAACCGGTCAATCGATAAAACTAAATTGTTACGTTCGATAATTCGATAATTGTTTTGGATATGTACACAACTACAGTTGTGCATCCGATACATTGAATATCCGCTTCCGCAAATTCGTATCACTTACAAGCACAGAGTTGCGATCGCTATAACCACATTAAACAATATTTAACAATTATAAATATAATTATAAATATAAATTTTATAATTTTAAATATAATCATTCAGTTTTAAATTGTTTAAAATTATTCTTTATTGATGTACATACCAAATATGTTTAACTTAGGTAGAAAGTTAAATAAATTGTGAATATTTAAAGACGATAGCCGCACTAATTGATTGTTCATTTCTATGTAGAAAAAAAGAGAAATCTGAAAAATAAATGATATTTTTAGCAAAAAGAAAAAATGCTTAAAAACGTCTGTGTTCTTGTGTGCATAGAAATTATTACTGAAACCAATAAAATATGCAGTCAATAACGTATTTTCATTTATAATAGGTTGATTTATGTCATTAAACTTTTTAAATGAATTCTTTCTTCCGTTCCTTGATAATTCTCGCCTAGAGATGAGGTAATAGAATAAAAAAAGGCAAATTAAAAAATTGACATCCCAGGTTTCACTATCTAAATTTTTTTTTCTCATCATTTCTTTGTTATCATTTGTGCTTTTAATATAAGCTTTCATATCAGACAGTATAATATTCGTATAAGTAACTATAACATCCCTGATACAAGCATATATATAGACGAACTAGTGTATACAATAGTAATAACAACAGTAGTAGTAACAACAACAACAGCAACAGCACATCTCACCTACGTACTTATAATGACAAACAACAACAGTCCAATTGGAACGCTTTTCGCAAAAGGGGGATGTTTTGTTGCTCATCTTTTTACCGCGGTATTGAAGGTTCATTTCGTCACTCTTAACTGACTGTATATCATATCATCGAATTACCTTCAAGTTGGTAAGGATGTGCAAAATACGGCCCAAATAAAATATTGGCAAACGTCAGACAACAACAGTGAGTCGTGAAAAACGGAAGATAAAGTAATAAGTGTAGACACACATACACCAACAAAGTGGATGATGTGAAAAACCAGAGTTTTTTATGTATTCTCTGTACAAGAAGAATAGTGATATGCGATAACAATTTGAAGCATTACGCAAAGTGAAACTATGTTGAAATGTTGTTTAGTTTTACTCACTAATCGTAGTTAATTATATTTTATTCGTATTTAGATAGATAACTAGTGCATAATACAAATGTGAATGCTTAAAAAAATGTCAACGGAAAGCAATACACCAGTGGATCCAAGAGTTCAGGTTTGTACATACATACATACATTCATACATGTACTATGAAAATGTATGATATGCAATGGAAATGTACATACTTTTCTTGCGACAGCATTGAATAAATTAGAACGAATGAATCTTGTCAGCAATCCCATGTTGCCCAATATATATTTGGTCATATGAGTGTAGTAAATATCATGTCATTCTACTATATTTTCTGATGTCATTAATTTAAATAAAAATAATTATAATAACAAGGCGCATCATTTACTAATAAATGTTACCTAATTTTTTTTATTTTTTTTTTTTATTAATAAGTATCAACTAAACGAGTATTAAAGATTTGTTCAATACGTCGCAATATTCTTAACCTTGTCATCAAAATTGTGTATATTTTGTTTTTAGCAATATTTAAAAATAATACATTCATAATACATGCATGCTCACATACATACACACATATGCATGTATATATTTGCTTCTTATATGCTTTTAGATTGAACTGGAAAAACTGAATACAGCAACAGACAATATCAACAAATATGAAGTGGAACTCGATGTGAGTATTGATTTTATCTTTTTACATAATTATCTATAATAACTCTTTGCGAAGTCATACTCTTTCGCAAAAGTGGCATTCACGCCCGTTTGCTTTAGAATGACATAACTAAAACAATGTACATAAATATTTCAAAGAAAATATTTGGGTGGAGTGATTAATTTTCTAGTCTAGTATTTTTATGCTATTGTACTATACAGTGTGACCGACATGTCTTCGTGTAAACACAAACTAACCCTGTAAGACAGTACGGCCTGTTAGATAGTGGATATGATCCAAAGTTCAGGTCCGTTTTCGTTCTAACTGTAAGTGCGTGTCCATTTCCGAACAAAGTATTGGTTACTTTATAGCAACACCTTCCATTCCAGAATGTATTAATCCATTATCTTCCTTCCTTGTGGAAATGTTTAACTTCCTCTGACAAATTTCATCTGTTTAACTTTGATGAAACTCCACCGGGTGTTGCTCTACAAATTTACTATACTTTATAGTTATAAGCAATCAAACTTTAAACTAGCAACTTCAAGTAAAAGTTTGTGTTCAATACATGTTTAGAATGTAAAATAATCTCCCCTTATTTTTTCCCCGACAATTGGCTAAACAATGAAGAGCTCAATTTAAAATGGTGTAAAAATCGTACCAAAATCCATTCTGTTGGTTTTTTGGCTTCCAATGAAAGAAATCATTTGCAAAGCTCGAGCTAAATTTAAAAGGAATTTAAATTTTACAACAAATTTGAAGCTTTTGTATAAGAAAATTACACAAACAAAATCATTTAACATATTTTTGCAAATTAGGAAGCTAAATGTGAATTTAAACGTATACTCGCCGAAAGTGTTGTGCGTATTAAACAATCTGCACATAAATTGGGCAATTCGATAGAAGCAGCCAAACCATATTATGAATCACGAATCTATGCAGCACAGGTTAGTTTAATATATTTCAAAACTTCTGGAAATTATTAAATAATGATCATATTTCAAGTTGACAAAAGAAACTACACAAGCGGCAGGAAATTATGAAAAAGCTAAATCAATACACGCAGCCGCAAAGGAAATGGTATATTTGGCTGAGCAGGGTTTAGGTGAAAAATCAACCTTGGATACAGCATGCCAAGAAATGTTAAGTCATGCAGCCAGTAAGTTTTGCTTGCACATTAAAATTATGTAGGTAAATGAAGAAAGAAAACATCTTGCAAATGCAGGTAAAGTTAATCAATCACAATTGGAGGTGACGGATACTAGAAATTCTTTAAAAATGTGTCAACTTAAACTGGAGGTAGCAAATAATCGTGTAGCAAAATTGCAAGGTCAGCTTAGACAAGCCATCAAATCATCAAGGTATGATAAAAACAATGTAATGTATGTAAACATTCTAAATTGATGTCTGTATATATGCGCCTTTTCGATTACTTATGCATCTATGATCTATGATTTAAATGATTTAATTATTTTTGTTTTTTGTTTTTGTAGTTATAATATTAGACGAAATTTACTTTTAATTAATTTGTTGGCTTATCAGCACGATTTAAGTTTGTTGTAAGTATACATACCAAATGCATTGGATGCCTTTTTGAAAGACGGTGTTACTACAACTTCACAAATTGTCAAAATTAAATAGTTGTACATAAAAATCAAATAAACATTTTGAATTGAAATTGAAGTAATACGTAAGCAAATTCAATGATTCTAGTAACATCATTTTCTTAATTGCACCATGACTATACTTAGCTGTAAATAGTTTTGAAACACTGAGACAAAATTGTATTCGAATGGATCTAATAAGAATTATAATAATAATGATGATTTTTTTTCATCCTAATTTTCATTTCAGGCCTTACTATGAAACACGAGCTAATTACAATGGACTATTAAAAGCGCAAAAGGAAAAGATAAATGGTTTGGAAAGCAAAGTTTCCGAAGCAAAAATGACATATAATGAAGCATTGAAAAATTTGGAACAAATTTCTGAAGAAATACACCGGCAGAGACAGCAACGCAAGAATCTTCTAAATTATGAAGCGATACGAATGGAGGCAGAAGCTAATGAAGCAGCGAGTTCGCATGTGGAACAAAATGTTCAACATTTTCCATGCGACATCGACTCAACTGAAGAATATCTCGAAATGCCTGATCGACTCAGTACGAATTCTAGCCCCATTAAACAACGACGTCCTGATGAGCACGACTGTCCACATTTGCTGCAAGATTTCGAATCAGTTTTGACATTCCCACAAAAACTGGCCAGTGGTATGCACAAATCTGCCAGTACAAGTGCCACAGATGAAAGTATATTTGCGCAAGCACAAAGACATGGTCCGTACGATGTTAAATCTAGTAGCAATGTCAATGCAGCATACGACGGTAGTTCCAGCACTGGTGGCGATGATAACGATATCGATCAATGGACCGAGATACGGTTATCCCACTCGGATAGCACAAGTTCTAGTTATTCAAATCAGTCACTATTGCACGATCGATCCGGTATGGGTCATGAAGATGCGAATTCACCGCACTCGTCGTCATCCTCCTCGGATGAACCAAAACGTAAAGTCACCTGCACTACAATCTTTCAAGAGGATCATCAACTCGCAAATAAAAAGCAAAGCCTTACTCAATGGCTCTCACGTTCGAACAGTCTTAAAACGACTGGTAGACGACAAAGTCTCGATCTACTCATTGATGCTGGCGACAAGGTAAAGGATGTATTCAGTTTTGGTTTTCAGAAGGTCGGTAAATCACTGGAGCGACGAAACAGCGAATCAGAAATGAATAACGAAAGCGATGTTGCAGCAAGTGGAACAACTACCTCATCGGCTGGTGATTTCTTTCTATTCTCAAGGTCAGTAGGAGGAGCTTCTACTACTTGTACTACTACCACTTCTACTACTACTACTATTACTACTACTTCTACTCTCCCACCGACTACAACAACAAGTAATAGTAGAGCTTTGCAAAAAAAGACTGGATTGCTGGTGGCACTACAAAATCGCTTTACAAAATTAATATAAACAAACAACACACACAAAAAAGAGCAAAAACTACTTATTTCTAAACGAATTTGAGTATAACATTTAATAAAATTTACATGCATACATATCTGTTGGTTTGCAAATGGATGGATTAGATGAATTCAATGTGAAATAGAAATTATTTATTGTACTATATATGTTGTTGTTGTTGTTGAAGTTTATACAAACTACAAACTATTTACATATTTATATGTACAAGTGATTCATTATAAAAAAAAAAGGGCGCGTCGTCAATATGTGTTAAATTTTATACCGAAATGATGTTTTCGATGAATTAAAAGAAAAACAATAAAAAAACAAAAATCAGTAAAAAAAAATACAATATTTACATTAAACCCTATTTTAAAGAAAAAAAATGCATTTATCACGTCTTGACCGCACACTCTTCAGACATGCTAAATTTTTATATAGTCGTATGTATGATGGATGTACATTTTGTTAAATGCTTACTTATAAAGCCAAGTCACAAAGTACAAAGAATTTCGTTCCTTCATTACATTTGCATCAAATTAAATTGCGCATTAAAGGCTAAAACAAACATTATATTCCAGGTCCTCAGAACCCAAAGAACTACTCTCCGATGAACAAGTGGAGAATTTATTATTAAATCACAGCGTGGATGAGAATGGCGCCATAATTGTTGAAGAGCTCAAATCGCCGCTACAACAGCCGTCTAATCAAGTTGGCATAGCTACACTTTTATTTTAAGCCCAAGCTAACATCTTCTTTGTGCTTAGATCCTTATTTACATAAATATGCATAGAAATATAGAGACATATCATTTAGCAAATGGAATTTTAAGTCACACACACACACCACACTATGTACGATTGTCGTTTACAATTGACCTAAAAAATTCTGCAATTTAAGTGATATGTATACGATATTATGTAGTATCAATTAATTAAAAGAGAATTTGTCAACTTAAGAAATATTTCGCAACTTAATCATACTTACTTGTACTTCTTGTTGTTTTTAAATGCTGAAGCAATAGCTACTTTAAATTTGCATGTACGGAGGCACATTGAAATGTTGTGTAAAAATCGAATCGAATCACTGTTTAGTCCATTTTTGTCGACTTTTGTTTTTTGCTAAAAGAAATTCTAATTTTGTGCGTGAAAATCCCATAGCAAGTTAGTTATTTTCTCAATGGTCATACAAGCACAAGCACATATCCAAGTGTGGTGGTTAATATTTTGTGCTCAGAACATGAACAAAATAGACCTATTGATTTTGGTACCTAAAAAATTGTTCGGCAAAAAGAGAAATGGATTGACATCAACGACTCTACAAACGTCTATTTAAAAAAGTTAAAGAACACAAACAAAATAATCCTTATTTCGTTTTTACCCAACTTTTGAGTGTTCCACCGTATGTATGTATGCAATAACATTAAACTGATATACGTATACTATCAAGTATTGCTGTATATAAAGCAATTCTAGTCATTTCATATTGGGTTGGGCCAAAGAATCAGTACATACATACTTACTATTTATAAATATGTATTTGCAATTTTAACTATTAAATTAGAAAATTAATTTATGCATACGTATGTATACAGAAGAAGAGAAAAACCAAATTCAAAATTGTTGTAGCATTAAATTAACGTATCGATTTTATTGCATACACGGGAAAACAAAAAAATAATACAAACATTTGTTAGTAAATTTAAAACTATTCATACGACTTATATGTTAAATAAACTGAAAATACTATTACATAGTAATGAATATACAATAAATACGTATTAAATTAATTAAATGCTTTAATCTTTCACAAATTCTCCATCACCGCACATTAATCAACACGACGGAAGAATCTAATCATGGGCTGAGACACTATGTGCGCCGTTGTCTCTATTTCTTCCATGTATAATTCTTCTCCATAAGCACAGTGCAGCCAGCTAACTGAAAGTTTTCGTTCCTATCTATCCTATTGCCTACAAGTGGGCAATCTTTCCTCTCACTATGGATGAAGACTTCTTATCCAATATTCGAACTTGTATTTCCGACACATAAAACTTCACTTTGTATCCTTGTCTAACCAAGTCTTCCTCAGCCTCGGTTCAGTATCAATGTGTCTCCTCACCCATATAAGCGAAATACCTATTCAGTTTCTGAACACATTTGTATGCCAATTCGGAATATACGGTAGGTATGACGGCCAGGTTGTTAAGTGCTAACAAGACTTCCTTAAGTTGCACCCGATCGTCCAGTAGATGGTCTAGGATGTACCCGTGCCTTGTTCCCGCGCCAAATACATACTAATTATTCCAGACGTAGAGCTGTCAGTGCCGCCGTTTGCGTAATATGCATTAAATTCAAAAGCACCAAGATAGCTTCCAATGCTTGTATTTTGATAGTCCAATACAAGCCTTTTCAATGTCATTTAATCTGGTAGATACCAAAGAAATATATGATATTACGTGCCTTACCATCGTTGTGTAAATCCAGTGCACTGCCCTTGGTGTGATCTCTCAGATGAGATCTCGTACTCTCATACACTGATGCAATACCCGTTTGCTTGTTTCAAAGGATTACATTTAGGTATTTTACTTTCTTGAAGATATTGATATTCGATCGAAATAGTCTTAGAATCGGACTAACTCAATGGTGATAAGAGCCATCTTTAATTTATCGAAGTTAATCTTGTCTTTCCATCAAGATATAGATATCACTTCTCCAGAGAGTTCCTTCTCCACTACCCTGGCAAATTCATTTATAATCATTTCAGTAGATTTGTAAGATCTGTACGCATGCTAACATTTACTTGATAAGCTCGTAAAAAATGTAGTACTCTTCTTCGAAGCATTTAAGCAGAAAAGAGCTCCAGCTAATCGGCCGAAACGTCTTCGTTTCTATGTATTCATTTTCTCCAGGCTTACTCCTAGTCCTTCCCTAGTCTGGCTCAACTGAGCCGACGTATACCCTGTGGTCTAGCAAATACAAAATAGAGAGAGCCTGTCCACCTCTTCAGCCCATACCCAACTAAAGTAGAGATGGAATATTACATCCATTAATGCCGTTTTGAACTGAGAGAACGCTTGATAGCATTCGTAACTCAATCCCTGGTATTTATCCATTCAGCTTCCGTTCTTTCATCCTTGCTTGTACCCCGGAGAAAGCCAGAACAGCTAGA
Source organism: Megamerina dolium (assembly GCA_963854835.1). Classification (NCBI taxonomy): domain Eukaryota; kingdom Metazoa; phylum Arthropoda; class Insecta; order Diptera; family Megamerinidae; genus Megamerina; species Megamerina dolium. The sequence goes on from OY978527.1 coordinate 46,776,174, forward strand.
GTAATACGTCTTCACCAGGTATTGTGACGATTCTATGATTGTCTCTGTTATGAATCCATCCGTTTTGCTAATTAATTCCATCATTTAGTTCGAGTCCTTTGCATACCTTACATATTTGAACAGAATTACTCCCCACGTTTTTCGTTTCGGTATCGTAACTCCTCCGTAATCACTTCTATGCATCTTATTGGACAGAACCTCGAACTAAATCGACGATATGGGTAGTTTATCCACAACCCTCCCATTCAAAGTAACATCAATGACCTCACATCAACATGGGTCAACAAAGGTTGATTCTGCCGTTCTGTTGGCCATTAGTAGACCAAATTTATCTATGAATTTTATTAGGCACATCCCTCTATAGTTTTCATTGCTGTCGTCTTACATATAACTAAGAGCATTTGCATCGCAGCCCACAACCAGACCAACATCCTTATAATTACAGAACTTCACCAGTGCTTCCACTTCTCTAAGAAGCGCACTCTCAGGGGACTCATATGGATAGGATTTTGATGCAAGAATACATGAACCCGCGCCCTCACCTATTTCCATTACTGTGAGATCCGATGAGTACAAGTTAAACATTAGAACAGTAGGTATCCCAAGCCCACAAAGTGGTTTTTGTGCAGATACGCCATTTATGGAAGCTGCTTTGCTGTCATGCATGTTGAGCAGGAATCAGTCCTAAACCAGATGTTGTATGGAATAAATTACGGCGTATTTACCTTCTTTTTCCCCTCGATTATGGCCTTTCTTTTCTTTATTAGATGAAAATTTGAGCGATTTACAATTTTACTGTACTTAACGTAATACTATTACCCACTGTCAGGGTGCAGTTGCAGGTGATCATTAAGTTTTTTTTTTTTTTTTTTTTGAGTTCACTTTGTTTAGATTCAGACATGGTGTCAGCAAATTAGGCACGTGGAGTTGTATTATTTTGTTTTTGTACAAACATTAGTTTGGCGTGTGCAATATACTCAGCCAATAGAATGTTCCCGCTTTGAATAAATCATTACCGGACAACCAAATCTAATTTATTTTACTGGGTTATCAATATTGTGGTTCCGAAAGCAAACGTAAATGAAACACACTTCTGTTTAGAATTTCGATAAAATTTTTCTTTCAATATAATATTTGGATCTTGCCATTATGTGTGAAATACAACATCATTCAAATGTCCTCCACGTGACCTCTGACAGCACTTGATCCATGTGAAGTAATTTGCGAAGACTCTCTTGATTATTAAATAGTTAACAAAAAATTGACGGAATTTACCAATTTAATAGATGAATCTTATTGATTTATTAAAATTGTATTTTATCCGTAAACTCAGTCTTAAATAATATATTACACCGTATGGCGGAAGTCAACTTGATGTTAGACATTTAAATAAAAATTTACATACAATACTATCTTCAATACATATTTCAACAATTAAAATGGAGTTTACTGCCTTTGTAATGAGCACATTTTTATCCCAGCATGTGCTCATACTTACTAACCTACACACACACACACACACACACACACACAAATATGTACACGAATCATATTCTCTTATTAAATTCTCATCTTAAATTGAAATAGTACAAAATACAGCTTGTGCAAGAAGAAGTCATCGAAAATTGGACTCAACGGATGGACCAACTGAAACGTAGCCGCGGCCAACATTTGAAAGACATAATCTTCAAAAAAATGTTCTTTCAAATGATAATAAACATTCCCCATTCAATTTGAATTTTCTGTGTTTTTTTCTTCAAAAAAGTTAGGAACCTGGAAATGGATCACGCTTTACTTATACTTATTAAATACTGTGCTAAATCAAATTCTTACAATCATGAGTGCTTCTTTGTATATTGGTGAAAGTTGCCAATAATGGTGATGGAAAATGCCAATAATGTGCAAATACAAATTCTTAGCTTAAACATCTTTCCTCTAAAATGTTAAAGGCTTTTTCTTTATTTGATCAAAACGTAAACTGATTTACGATTTTACTTTATTTAACACTATGACTCCCTGTCACGTTGCAACTGCAGATGAACCTTGGATTTTTTATTATTCGCTTTGCTTAGTTCCAGACATGGTATCAGCAATTTAAGCAAGTATGCATAAAGTTGTATTATTTTGTTATTGGCAATGCAAGTGGTTTGGCATTGGAAGCATACTCCTCAGCGAGTAAAATGTTCTTTCTTTAAATAAATCATTACCAGGCAATTCCTTTACATTTATTTGATTACTTTAAAAAATCGTATAATTTCAAACTCAATCTCGGTAACAGCAGGGAACCAAAAAATGTGCCACCCTAATGTGTAGGTATAATCCATTACCACATGGTAAATGATATTGTTTTTGGGTTTTCAGTCTGACATATATAATGGGCTTTATTGTTGCAACCCCAATCGTTCATATGGAATGAGCCTTCACGTAGCCACAGATGTACACAATTCTCATTGCCGCCGGCATTGTCAGGTTGACCCGTTGACCATTTGAAGTAATTAAACGGATTTCCCGTACCCAGCCAATAAAAACTTCCTTCTTTGAATAAATCATCACCAGATAACCAAAACCAATCATCTTGAGAAAAACCAGCTGACATCAAGAAATTCGATAACGCCTCCATTTCTTCGGCGTTTTCAATTGTCGCTAAATTTCCATTAAGCGTACGACATCGATGTGCCGCTTCAAACCAGCTAATCTAAAATTTAAGAAAGCATATTATTATTTAGCCATGTTGTGGGTTATATGGAATAAACTTAATTGTATCTGTTTACCTTCTCTTTGCCCTCGATGAAATAATATCGTTTGCCTATCCTTATGTATGGGCTCGTATCAATGCTATTTAAACAATCATCTCGAACGCCTAAATTAACAATTTGTTTATAAATATTTATATATTTCCAAATGTGTAAAAATGTATGTAAATTGACAGCTAAATAGTTGTTTAATTCAATTCTTACCATCATAAGTGGTTGTTTGTATATTGGTAAAAGTTGCTAAACTGCTACAACACAATGCTAATAATGTACAAATCCAAATGCTTTGCTTAAGCATCTTTTCTCTGAATAGTTGATATAGTGTGTTGAGTCAAATGAAGAATATCAAATACAGCGCTTTAGCAATTATGTTCGATTATTTATAGATTTTGTACGTTGCTGATAAACTAGAGGTATTTCACCTTTTTTATTTGTGAATAAAACTACTACAAACATGAAATTCCATAGAAAATAATTTTTTATTCTTATCTCTCTTGGACACAATACAACCTATATATACAATATACATACAGCTGTATTTACAAAACGTTTAACTACTCAAATGATATTACTTATATCTTAATTAAGAAATATTTTTTTTTATAATTATTACACTATGCTACTATTTGAGAACCATTGTCTAGGGGGTGAACCAAACCAGTCTCAAACGATAGCATTTGACTTCAGTAACAAACAAAAACTCACAGCAGACGTAGATTTAGCATAAAAAAATATGGAAGTAAGTGCAAGCAATTGACAATTCATCGGACAGTAACAATTTGCCATTAAAAAAAAATTTAAAAAGAACTCTGTGACACAGCTGAGAAAAAAATTGATAACATTAGAGTTCCAAGTGTCTTTATTTAACACGAACAAAACATTCCTACAAAAGAAGCTCAATCAAAGAGTTCTTTCGAGCCTAACAAAACAATATTCATGAATATTATAATAAAATATAAACTCAAAATAATTTGTATCTATAATTTCAGTTTGGTTGATTGTAAATTACTTGAAATATTATTTCTGGTATTAAATCAACTTATACCACTAACCTATACCTATACCACTTTCAGCTTTTAGCTCCATAGCATTAATGAATTGCTTTCCGATGTGATCCCTTCAACTGGAGCGCATTCCACTGCTCACCAATTTTTTTTAGGTATAATTTCTGCATATAATACTAACCTACACCATTCATTGTCTTAGGCAACGTATTTTAGGGGTTCTAATATTTAAGATAATGCCGCGAGTCTGTATGGAAGCTACATAAAGTAGTAGGCGTGGTTCGATGGTTTTTCGCTAGCTCATTGCAAACGATAATATCAAACTTCGTGCTAAGAATTGTTGTTTTAAGTTCAAAACTGTTGAACTTATGTGCGGTTTAAACATAAAACAAATTCCGAGACTTTGTATGGGAGCTATATAAAAAAGTGGGCGTAGCTTGCCCCTTTCTTGTAGATCTAATTATCCTTGCAACACATATAGAGGTTTAAGTTTTTTCAAATTTCCACCATTTTGTATGGGAGCCCCATTAAGAAATGTGCGTGGCTACCCCATTTCTTGTAAATCTAGTTATCCTTACAATACTAATCCACAACTTAAACATGGTTATTATACGCTAAATAGTTCGTAAATTAGGTCGTTTGAAGTTTTTTTTTTTAATTCGCTCGACTTTGTATGGGATCCTCATTAAGGAGCGGGCGTAGCATGCTGATTTTATGCCAGATTACTTCCGGCTACCGTATTAATCTAAGTGCCAATTATGATTGATTGCCGAAGATTGCCGAAGGTACAACGGTTTCAATTTAAACTCAGTCATTTTATATAGCAGTTACTACAAACGATGGGCGTGGCTCGCCTATTTTCTGAAAATCTGAAGTTTTTCTAAATTTGCTCGACTTTGTATGGGAGCCCTATTAAAAAGCGGGCGTGCTGATTTTATACCAGATTATTTCCGACTACCGTATTAATCTAAGCGTCAATTATAGTTGTGCTGGACAGAGGATTCCCTACGCTTAAACGGCTTAAATTTTAAAGCATTTCAGTCATTTTGTGTAGGAGGTACTATAAAAAGTAGGCGTGGTTCGTCCACTTCTTGTTAGTCTAACTGCTCTTACAATACGAATCTATACCTTGAAAAAATTTAAAAGAATTTCAAGCATTTTGTATGAAACCTACTATAAATAATAAGTGTGACTCGCTCATTTTTGAAAAGTTTTACTCTCTGTATCAGACCCCTCGGTCCTTGGATCATAGGTTACTCGTGGCAAATTTCATCAAAATAGCCCGTACCCTTGTCCACTATGTATCAGCCTGAACATGGTCTTAGTGGCCTCTCCTCGGTTGAATACATCAAGTAATTCTAGGCCCTAGGAGTGTCTTGGCTCCCAATTTACACTAAATTGACTTAACCAAGCTGCCGATGCATAATGAATCTAACCATAGCAGTTTAGACCCACATGACGATGATATGAGAAAGGGCACACGTCTTCCCGGAGACACCTTTACATTGACAGAAAACAGCCAATGATTACAGTGTCTTCTGTTCTCCTGTTTTCTGCTTTCCAAAGTAGTTGCTTGTCTACGATTAATCCCTGAAACTTAACCACTTTCGATAGCTGAATAGTGACTCCTCCGAGTACAGGAGGAATGAGGATATGCTGCAGACGTACATAAGCGAATGGCATCTGAGAACAAAGGCAACTTCATCTCCGTATGCTTGTGCGTTGATATTGGAACTATTCAACAATACAAGAAGATTATTAATCACTATGCATCAGAGTAAAGGAGACAGCATCCTAGGAACATCCCTTGTTTACTCCGGATGAGACAAGAAGACCATAAACCGAATCCTATTTACTAGCACCCTATTCACGCCATACCGCCTGGCGGACTCATCGAAAGTAGTATTATCAATCGCACCCTCAATGTCTAGAAAGATACCAACTGCTTAATTTTTCCTGACCAAAGCTTGTTCAGCAAGTTAGCTACAAGGTTGTGTTAGGGTTAGACTAACATGATATTCCGCTTTGATAGGCATGCTGAAACAGAGACAGAGGATGAGCTTTTAGCAACCTTCCGCGTATGTTGCCACCTTTTAACGATGTAACATAAACGAAGTTATGCTGATCGGCCTGAATCTCCTTGGATTAGCGTAGTCACCCTACCAATTTTTGCGATAAAGACAGCCCATACTAGTCTTCATGGGCGTGGTATATAGGATAAGGCACAACATTCTGTGAAAATTTTTCTCAGACTTGTGACTGTGCCGCTGCCCACTAGTCACCTCAACAATTTTCATCTCCTACGATGGCAAATTACTTGATTTTCAGGAAAGTGTGCTTCTAAAAGCAACCTGAAAGTTTCGCTTTTCCTCTCCCCAACTTTGCTGTTTGATCTTGTTTCTGTTCCGCCACAGAATTCTCTAAAAGGAGCCTTTTTCGAATCACGAACTTGCATTTTGTAATTCTTTTGAACAAAACGATATAAATAAGTCCTCTTCAAGTTTAAAAAATAAAAAAATAAATATATGGCACTTAAAGCCTCAAAGGGCGCATTGGCCGAGCTTCTCTTCCATTACTGTTGTGCGTCTTAAATTTGGACAGTATTAGAAGGGACCTACTTATTTTAACCGGTTCCGAACGGCAGAACACTTGTGACATTACTTTTTCTGAGCTTTGTCACAGAGTTCTTTTAGAAGCTTCTTCATGGCAGGTTGTTACTGTCGGAAGAATTGCCAATTGCTTGCCGACAGGTGTGTACCATTCGAAAGAAAAATCTTATCGATATTAAATTTGTTATGCATCAGCCGGGGATTGAACCACGACCTACAGATCAGAAGGCGAACACACTAACCACTGAGCTACGGCACCCTCTTCAAGTTTAATCTTACTTAAACTTTAAGATGATTCTAACTTTGATTACAACTACGGACCATTAATTTTCATAAATAATTGGATAATCCCTACGGTTTTCCGAATGCGTACAAGCTTTTATTTATGTGTAAAATTTTAGATTAAAAAAAACCATCCCAATAGTCGACGAAATAGTTTCCGAAAAAAACCGTACATTCGCCGAACTACAATTAATAAAATCTATACAGACATTTAGCTAAATGTAGTATATATATTTTTCTTATACATATATGTGGTGTTAACATACATATAACTATCGATTTAACTTTTTGCTACATCAATGCATCCTTTTGCAATTGCTTGACTCGAATGGTGACGTTTCTGTAGGTGTTCGTTTAAGTAGCCTCTTCGGTTAAATCGTTTTAAGCAAAACTCACATTCGAACGGTTTTTCGCCGCTAACACTACGTAGGTGTATAACCAAATCGATTTTTCGAGCATATTTCTTTTCGCAATGTGGACATTGGATTGTCTTCTCCCAGTGAACCATTTTCATATGATTATTCCTGCTCGAGGTTTGAATAAAATGTTTACCACAAATAGCACAACTATATGGCAGTTCGCCGGTATGACGTCGCATATGACTATGTAATGTACTTTTGCTTGCAAATCTCTTCTTGCAAAATTCACATTCAAAAGGTCGCACACCAGTATGAAGACGTTGATGAATTTTTAACTTGTATTTGGCGCGGAATGTTTTAGCTAAAACGAATAATTAAGTAACGTCTTTTGAGGTACATTATATTATCAACTTCACTTACGACATATTGAACAAAAATAAATCCTTGGATAGAGACGGGTTAACAAATGAGACCCATTTTGTGAATGCTCAAGTGATAAGGTCGTTATGCCACATTTATGCGCTTTTGTGTCATCATTGTCATCACCTACAGTAATTGGAATCAAATAAATTACTGATTAAATTGAGAATTTAGAACAACAGAACATTTCAACTATACTTATTATGCCTTCTTCTTTATTGAAACCTTCTGTCGTCAATTCCTAATAATTAATGAATAAAATGGAATTAGAATTTCTGTCGAAGTTACATTGACAGGAACATGTTTTTTTTTTTTACATTTTCATTATAATTATCATCCAGTGGATCTTCCGAATGTACTACTGATTCTACTTGCGGTGATCGTGTTCCTTCCCAAGAGGTAATGTAAGCTTCACCGAAATCTTCATTAAAGTACGGTTGCTGTGACTGCTCATTTTTGTGTGTGGAATATAGTTCTTTTAATTTGACATCACTCTCTCGAGCTTTGCATAAAAATTTGTGAAATAAAACTAACTCCTGGCTGCAAACTGTGCATAATTCTTCATTTGGATGTGCCCACAATCGTGTACATTCATTGAATATTTCCAAATATGTATTTGCCCCGTTGCAATTATTAATTAGCAGAATATTATCTGCTCTGTCCTCGAGGCACACACGACAACATCCTTTTGATTCAGTTACTTCAGTTTTTGGCTCAGTTTTCACCCTTTAATTAAAAAAAATAAAAATAATTTGACTTTTTTTGGGCTATAGTGCAAGGCACATACGTTGTGACCATTGGTTCAACTTGCGGATGATGTGCTTGCGATTGCAACATTAGTGGGCAAGTACAACGCGGTAGCGGTAACGTTATTCTATTTTGTACTCGTTTACAAAATGAGATTGTGCGAAATTGTAACTTTTGAGGGCAAACATCCAACTTGATTACCAACCGATTTGTATCAATGGTCGCGACGTGTATGGCTTGCATAAGGATCAACTAAAAACTTGTTTTGAAATAATTTTTAGGACCTTCCTGTACTAAAACAAACTTACTCAGACTTCACAACAATGTTCTTAGAAGTTCCATTAACATCATCATCCCTTAGAGATTCTTGATATCTGATTTGTAAAAATAATAGCTTTAAATTAGAAATACCATTCAAAACGGTACTATTAGAATAAGTACCTTTCAAACCTAGGAATCGCGCTAAAGCTCAACCTTGTATATCGTTTCTGCGATGATATATCAGCAGACGCAAAATGCATCTTCTGATTTACTTCAGTTTTTGCCTCAGATTTCATCCTTCAATTAAAAAAAAGTTTTGACTTTTTTTTTTGAGGCTATAGTGCAAAGCACACACGTTGTGACTGTTGGTTCAACTTGCGGATGTTGTGCTTGCGATTGCAACATTAGTGGGCAAGTACAACGAGGTAGCGGTAACGTTATTATATTTTGTACTTGTTTACAAAATGAGTTTGTATGAAATTGAAACTTTTGAGGGCAAAACGTCCAACTTAATTACTAACTGTATCAATGATTTGTATCAAAGTTCGCAACGTGTATGGCTTGCATAAGGATTAACTACAAACTTGTTTTGAAATAATTCTTAGGACCTTCCTGTACTAAAACAAACTTACTCAGACTTCCCAACAATGTTCTTAGAAGTTCCATTAACATCATCGTCACTTAGAGGTTCTTGATATCTGATTTGAAAATATTATAGCTATAAATTAGAAATACCATTCAAAACGGTACCATTCGAATACGTACTTTTCAAACCTAGGAATCGCGCTAAAGCTCAACCTTGTATATCGTTTCTGCGATGATATATCAGCAGACGCAAAATGCACTGAACAGACAAAAGGATGTTTTGGTAAATTCTCCTCGGTTATCTTACAAGCTTGTAGCCACTTATCGCGAACGTAAGGAAGCGTGGGAAATTTAAAAAATCGTATTCGATTGTCCTTGCAAAGGCGTTTTGTATTTCTACAATTGGGAAATAAACAACTCATTGCGATTTTTTCTTATATGTAAATATTTCGTTGTCAATTTACATTTGTATTTAATAATTTGTTTACTTTTTCTTTTAGTTCGAGCTTTCAACAAACAGGTATTTGATATTTACAAATTAGGTTGTACTAACACAGTAACCTAAACAATACCGTAATCCGTAAATGTTCTATCAAAGGTGATGTGCCTAATGCGCTGGTTATAAAATCATAACGGAACGGAATTGTGGCGGAAAGAAAGGGTAAATTTTGTATGCCAGTTGTAATGGTACATGTTGTTCCGACAATAACATTGCCACAGCTGATAAAAATTGAATTACGAATTAAACACAACAAATGTGTGCGTATTTTGTGGAAAAGATTTATTCTCGTGAAACTAAATTTATATTTACATAAATGTGGGTTGAAGTATTTAATTTTCACTTCTGTTTAGTTTTTGGGACGTTCACTTCTTCTCACAACAAGCAACTATCAAATTGCAGTAAGAAGACGAAAGGATTTAAAATCAACATATGCTTACGATTCAACGCATTTTGTTACGATTCGCCCCGTCCCTTATAACCACTCGCATTCATTTTACATGTAATAGATTATTAAGCGACATCTCATTCCGTTTAGTTACTTTCATTATAACTAGCGAATAAATTTTGTATTGTGCATATAAAGTAGTAAGCAAGTTGAGTGCGGCTATTCTGTTTCTATTTTGACCGCGTTACCGCGTTCAGTTCTCACCAAGGTATATTGAACAGGTAGTAGCAGAAGAACAGCTGGTTTGATTTTTTTTATTTTTTCGGTCTTGGAAACGTCAAAAATTGTTTACATTTCATTTTATTTTTTGACAGTAATGTTAAATGCATACAGTATTGCGCAAAACAAAAGCATCAACTTAGTTTTTGTTATAATTTCATTGTGTCTAATTAAGTAAAATTTTACACCTTCTTTTATAAAAATATAGCTAGTTCTACAACAAAACCTACTAATATCCGAGTCTCAAGCTTTGTGAAAAAATTTGGAAAATTCAACCAATTTTCATCAAAATTTTCAATTTCTTAATCAGAATTTTTAGAAAATTTTTGTGTATGCGATTTTATAACACTTTTATTTTAGGGTAATAAAGTGTAAGTGCCGTAGCTCAGTGGTTAGTGTGTTCGCCTTCTGATCTGTAGGTCGTGGTTCAATCCCCGGCTGATCCATAACAAATTTTAATATCGATAAGATTTTTCTTTCGAATGGTACCCACCTGTCGGCAAGCAATTGGCAATTCTTCCGACAGTAACAACTTGCCATGAAAAAGCCTCTAAAAGAACTCTGTGACAAAGCTCAGAAAAAGTGATGTCGCAAGTGTTCTGCCGTTCGGAACCGGCTAAAATAATTAGGTCCCTTCTAATACTGTCCAAATTTAAGACACACAATAGTAATGGAGAGAAGCTCGGCCAATGAGCCTTTTGGGGGTTTAAGTGCCACATATTTACTTATTTATAATAAAGTTTAAGTTGGAAATAGTTAAGTATTACGATTGATTCTTAACAATTATTTCTTTTTATGATCCTGCTCACTTTTGTTGTTGTTTTTGTTCTAGTGCCACTACTGGTCGATAGTGGATTTACCAGGTCTGAAGTCACACTGATAACGTCCAATCTAGCTGTTAAGCATAGGCTTTAATCTTTCACACGAATCTCTTATCATTCCTGGACACTTTTCACCTGAGTTGAAAGATTTTAAAAAGGGTTTCTGGAGGGAAATTCCTCTGCAATGACCGTTGGACCCATTTGAGCTGACTACGAGTACCGTATAATGGGTTTCCATTCGAAAAGGTGTATTGCTCTATTATGACAACGGACGTCGGGTGATTAAATCTGAAGGAAAGATGAAATTCTGCCATCTCCTAGTGGTTCCAATCCGTGACAGAGTAAAGAAAAAACAAACCAAACACTGGTTCGTACCGGTTACAGAACTTTTGCTGCAGACGCCATCTTGTCGTTGTGTTGCAATGTTGTAGCCGCTGTCAATCTGAATACGACTTCAGTGTAGAACAAATCGCGAAGTCTAAGGTCAGCTTTAATCTATTGAATTAGATTCATATTTTTCTATAATTTAATATTGCCTTTGTTCATTAATTTCACAGTAAGAACTTCCAACAAGAGAAAAAAATCAAAATTGAGAAATATATTCGCACAATCGGGAAGTTTTAAGAAAAAGTACGTGAACGGAAAACCAGTAATAATTATCAAAAGAAACTATTGATTTTGATATTGTTTTTTTATGTGCTGCAAATTTAAGAATGATAGAATTAGAAGATTGCCCCCATAATGCAATGCAATCCTTGCACCGAAGAGACGTCACACATACAGGCGATGCTCTCAAATTCGAACCGATTACCGGTAAAAGATGGGCGCAAACTTATAGCCTAGACAGACGGCAGCCTAATTCCGGATTACCGGCGCACTTAATCCGAATAAAATAATAACCTGACAGACGGCAGTATTGCGGATTAACTAAACGGCTGATTGCTGTTTTATTAGGTCTACTCACTTACATTACTATCGTTATCAATTTCTGTCATCTGTCACTCTCGATATGAGAAAATCTACAAGTACGTGAACTGAAAACTATCAGAAACTTGTAAATTGACATTCACCGTTCGTAATTGACAGCTGAATTTATTTGTTCGCCAACACTTTTCATGTTGAAAACTGTTAACAATTGTTGAAAATTTTCTATAGCGAACACACCTAATATTTTGTAAAATGGATCGAGAAAAATTCACAATAGACAATTCTCAGCGGTGTTGCCAGCGCAAATTGACCTAATCCTCTTTTATTTTGAGAATTAACTCATAGAGTTAATGCGGATTAGCTTCAGTTAATGCTCGAGTTAATTCGAATTAACTCGGTAATTCGGAATTAGGCTGCCGTCTGTCTAGGCTATAACTCGATAATCCGGAATTAGGCTGCCGTCTCTCTAGGCTATTAGGCTGCCGTCTCTCTAGGCTATTAGGCTGCCGTCTCTCTAGGCTGCCATACGTACTGCTAATTATAAATAGTAGATATTTTACTAAAAGAAGTTTGCAGCTAATTTTTTCTCACTTTTTTTTTACGCTCTCGTTTTTGTTCTCTCATTGCAAATTTTTCGAGTACGTGAACACTTTGACATTAATAACTAGTAATAATTTGTAACAATTTGGTATAATTTGCAGTATGTGAACAGAGCTATTATTTTTCTCGATACCGGCAGAAGTTGTTGTAAAGGATTCGGTGAGGCACTGTATTTTATTACCTATTGAAAGAGAGTGTGTAATGAAATAAAAGAGTGTTTCGACAAATTAAACCACCGAAAGGACAATAATTTCACCCCAGTCGAAATATAAAATTTAATATTTAAAAGAAATAATACCTACTGAACCATAAGGAGATGTGGAGCAAGGACACGGTGAAAAAGTTTATTGCTGAAGTGAAAGCAAACCGATGCTTATACGATATGCAATGTGTAGAATATTGTAATCGTGATAAAAGGACCGAGGTGTGGAATAGTCTGCTGGAAGTAATAAAAGAATTTAAACCAGACGTTACAATTAAAATTATGAAATCCAAATTAAAAACCCTAAGGACGCAATATGGACGTGAGCTACGTCTTATTGCAATGTCTAAGGAGAGTGGTACGGAATTGCACGTTCCAAAATTATGGTGCTTTGAAGAATTAGAATTTTTACAAAATCATACGCACACTAGGCAAAGCACGGTGGTTCACAGCGAAGAGGTAAATATATGTTGGAACACTTCACACAATCTCATAATCTTAAATATTCGAATTTTTCAGAATTCTGAGAATGAAACCGCTGCTGAAATTTCAATTGAGCAGTTGCAAGCTTGCAATGAGAATAAATCCGCGAATAAAACATTGGTAGAAAAAGAAACTTATTGTCGTGCATGTCTTCGAAGAGGTAAAAATCATTGTTTTCTAAGTGATAAATACAATGAAACTAGCACATATTTGGAGTTATTTCAAGAATACACAAAATTGTGTCCTCAGCCCACTGAACGATTATGCAGTATATGTGCTAGGAAACTGTTTTCATTTGATGAATTTATATGTAAAGCTCGAGAAAGCGATGCTACATTAAATGAACTGCGTACCACAAACTTACGGGAGCTGTCTCAATCCTCAGACTACAACCAGGAGTTGGAAGAATCAACTTGCGATTCAATAAAAGAAAAAGGACCTGCATCATCGGACGATCCATTGGATGATGAAGAAAATGAAGAAGTGAGTTACCATCCTTACAGTGGGTTGAAGTTTAGATTATACAGGTATCTATATATGTATATATAAATATTGTAGCTCAGTGGTTAGGGTGTTGGCCTCTTGGTCTGTAGGTCGTGGGTTCAATCCCTGGCTGAAGCATAAATTTAATATCGAAGAGATATTTCATTCGAACGGAACCCACCTGTCGACAAGAAATTGGCAATTCTTCCGGCAGTAACAATTTGTCATGGAAAAGCTTCTAAAAGAACTCTGATAAAACTTCGCGGTTTATAAGTGCCACATATTTATTTCTTTATTTATTTTTTATTTATATAGATATTGGAAATTAACAATCAGACTTCAAATGGTGATGCTGATAATGAAATTCTACTCGCTGAGGTACACGTGTTAGATGAAATAGAAATTGATGAAGTTCTACTACAAGATCATAATTTTCAAAATAATAGTTTTATTATAAACACACCTACTAATGCTGATGGTAAAAAGGGCTATGTGTACTTTCTTTCGTTAAAATGTTTTGAATAATTTGGTTACTTGCAGATTATAAATTTAAAGAGAGATCACGAAAGACAGCATGTAATGTTTGTGGTAAAGTTTTAAGCTCAAAAACTTATCTTCGAGAGCATATACTCATCCACACTGGCCAAAAGAACTATTTATGTACAATGTGTCGTAAGTGAGGTACACATTGAAACAATCAAACATGGACATACAAATATCTACTTTGTCTTTTTCAGCGAAAAGTTTTACAAACAAAAGCGTATTTAAAAAGCACATTCGTACTCATACTGGTGAGCGACCGTATGAATGTAAATTCTGTAAGAAGAGGTTTGCACATCATACAATATTATCATGCCATTTACGTCGTCATACCGGAGAACGTCCATACAGTTGTGATATTTGTGGCAAACGCTTCATTCAAACCTCAAACAGGAATAATCATATGAAAATGGTTCACGGGGGGAAAACAATACCGTGTCCGCATTGCGATAAGAAATATGCTCGAAAAATAGATTTGGCTATACACTTACGTAGTGTCAGTGGAGAAAAACCTTATGCGTGTGAACTTTGCCCAAACCGTTATAACCAACGGGGTTATTTAACCGAGCACATGCAAAGACGACATAATTCACGCCATACAAATGCAACAGAAGCAGATGATGCAATAAACAATTGAAGGATATACATATTCCAATGGAATAAATAATAAAAACATGTTTCAATTGGTTTTTCTGATTGCGGCATAAAGATACAAGTTAAAAAAAACCCAAATTTAGGAAAACCCAAATATCAATGCTTTCATCTAAGTGAAAAGTTGAAATAAAACCGTATTTGCGAAAGAGTTCAAATATCGAATTTCCGAAATTTGATGTTATTCTGATCTATTTTGCCTACAAAAATATATAACGAGGTCGTAAGGTATTTTAAGATTAAGTAAAAAGTTGTACTTTTTAGCGCAGTAATTCCTATTATTATTATTATGAAGTACTGTTAATTTAATTTATTTTTTAAATAAACTATTTGTAACTAAATGTTTTTTGTCTCAATGAATTTCCAAGTTTCGCGCTCATTTAACATTTGAATCCCATTAAAAACCGATTATGACATCACTGAAGCTGTTGAGCATTTTGCAAACTGTATATCATATATGGACTCAATGTTTCACAAATTAACCCAAAGATGCTCTACGGTCTATACAACACCAAGTCGACTTTACACCAAAAATTCAACAGGTTATGGCTTAATAACAGCAGTAAATATTTGGACTCCAAATTTACATGAAAAACCCAAACCTCACAAAAACCAAGGCACTAGGACAAACGCTATCAGCTCTATATTAGTTGCCATCCCAAGTGTTACTATAAAAATGTTAGCATTACAAAAACCTGACCCAAACCCATATGGTCCTAAGCAATCCAATTATGTAATTGACTGCAATGTCTAACATCGAAATCCTACAAAGTTTCCAACATTACAACACATCGACTTGGTAGTTGTTCGTAGCATAGTGGAGCCAATAATGAAAAACAAAGAATTTTTAGAAAGTATCAACCTTCAAGCGATAAAAGTCAAAATTTCATCACAATCAGATCATTAGTTCACAATTTACAATGGTTTCTTTGATTAAAGGCGATTTGAAAAATCAACATTTCATTGCTTTTTTATGGGAAATAATACTGTTTAAGGCAAAGCTTGGCATGGAACGTGTTCTTCGGACTCTGCTCCATTGAGACAAATGGTAGAGGAGCGTTTTGCTGACTTTAAACGCCCTCATATAAACACCGATAATTTCGAACGCTCAAAAGCGGTATTGACACCGGAAAACATCAAAAAGTGCACAAGATCGTTTTGGCAAACCGTAAAGATATCGATTCTTCATTTTTCATAAACCTTTGTCCATGACAATGAACCGTGCCACAAGTCGTTGGTTACTATGGCCAAATTTCACGAATTACACTTCGAAATACTTTCGCACCAAATGCATTCGCTAAATTTGAGTCCCAGCGACTTACATTTAAAAAATGCTTGCCAGAAACAGATTTTGGCTCTAATTGAAAGGTGATCGCCGAAACAGACGTCTGTTTTGAGGCCAAAGATGAATCGTTCTAGAAGAAAAGTATCGAAATGTTGGAAAAGCATTGATATGATTGTATTGCTCTTAAAGTACAGTATTGTGCAAAACTTAAGCAACTGGCATAGTGCTCTCATTGATTTCAAATTTACTAAAAAATAAAAGCGCTTAGATTGAATGTTTTAATATTTATTTGTTCCTTCATTAAATACATAAAAAACAACAACAACAAAAGTTCGGTATTCTTACGAAATTAACTGTAAACAACAAAAAACAAATTATACTCATATTTCATCTGTGCAAAACTTAAGCAACTCGGAGTGCAAAGGTATTCGATATTTCTTTGTTCAGAAAATAACGGATCTTTTTCGGAGTTTTTTCTGCTTTGTGCATTAACATTGATCTAACTCAGTACAAAAAAGTCTTTCTTAGCGCACAGTTCTTTCAAACATATTGAAATCCAAAATGCAACGTGTCCGTTATAGTCATCAATTTAAGATGAAGGTTATATCGTTATTTAAGGAAGGAAAACCACAGAATGACATTGCAAAATCATTAAATATCAACAAATCTATGATATCAAGATGGATACGATTATTTGAAAAAACTGGTAGCGTTACAGATCGAAATTCAGGAGGAAGACCCCAAAAAATTTCTTATAGGGAAGCTATTCAAATTAAAAAATTGATTAAAAAAAATCCGTTCATGTCTTCAAAAGATATAGTAAATACTCTTAATTTAAATGTCGATTCAAGCACGGTAAGAAGGCATTTGATTAAAGTTGGTTTAAAAAGCTACAAAACGGTAAAGAAACCAATGCTTACACCAAAACATGTAAAAAAAAGGTATGTTTGGTTTAATGCCTTCAAAACAAAAACAACAACATATATTTTTTTTCCAGACTTGAATTTGCTAAGAAGTACGTGGGCTGGTCCATAAAAAAGTGGTTTGGCGTACTGTTCAGTGATGAAGTTAAAATAAATTTATTTAATTCAGACGGAATAATAAGAGTTCGACATGCGAAAGGTGAAGGCCTCAATCCGCGATACTGTAAAAAGACTGTAAAGCATGGAGGAGGGAACGTCATGGTGTGGGCGTGTTCTTCGGGGAGTGGACTTGGTCCGTTGCATAGGATTGACCACAAAATGGACAGATTTATGTATAAGGACATCTTAGAAACTGCAATGTTGCCTTTTGCGGAATGGAATATGCCACTTCGATGGGTGTTTCAGCACGACAATGATCCGAAACACACATCGAAGTTTGTGAAGGATTGGCTACAGTCAAATAAGATTCAAGTGCTTGATTGGCCGGCACAATCGCCGACTTGAATCCTATTGAAAATTTGTTTTCAATTTTAAAACGAGGCTTGCGCTCAAAGCGCTTTAAAAATAAAGACGAACTATTTTTAGGCCTCAAAACTGAATGGGAAAATATAAATAAATCATATTTAACGAAATTAGTAGCTTCTATGCCCAAAAGGTGTGCTGCAGTAATTAAAAATAAGGTTTACTACACAAAATATTAAAAGTTGCTTAAGTTTTGCACAGATGAAATATGAGTATAATTTGTTTTTTGTTGTTTACAGTTAATTTCGTAAGAATACCGAACTTTTGTTGTTGTTGTTTTTTATGTATTTAATGAAGGAACAAATAAATATTAAAACATTCAATCTAAGCGCTTTTATTTTTTAGTAAATTTGAAATCAATGAGAGCACTATGCCAGTTGCTTAAGTTTTGCACAATACTGTATGTTGATGAATAAAGTCGAATTATTCCAAAAAAGTTTTCGTATTATTGATTATCTTATGAGCCGTTTCCGTTGGTGGAGGATACTGTGAGAACACCGAAAGCGATCAAAGCCGTGAAGAAACGAATCGACCGAAAACCGCTGCGAAAACAGAAAATCTTGTAGCGGGAAATGCAAATTTCGCAAAAATTCATGTCCATGAAGATTTGGGACACCTGCTTACGGCTTTACTGGAGGAAAAACGCAAGTGAAAATCGAAAGCATTACGCAGCCGGTATGCTCACAAACAAATTCTATTTACTGACAAGAAAATCTTCAACATAGAAGAATCGTTCAATAAACAGAACGATCGTGTGTATGCTCGGTCATCCATAGAAGCATCCCAACTCATCCCGAGGATCCAAAGAGGCCACCATCCCGCGTCACAAGGCAAAAACGACTCAACTGTGTGGCTAAAAAACAACATTCCGAACTTCATATCAACGGATGATGTGCCAGCTGGTAGTCCAGACCTCAACGCGTTGAATTACAAGTTGTGGTCCGTATTAGAGGGCATGATTTGCTCTACTCGACAACCAAATATTGAGTCTTTGAAGCAAGCCCTTGCCTGTGGACAGTGGACAGTTTCCCTATGCATGAAGTCAGTCTCGCGATCGATGAGTGCTAGATCGTCTCAAGTCGTGCTGGAAGACAAATGGAAGTCATTTCGAATAAGTTGTTCTAAGATTTGTAGCCATTAAACAACCCAATAAAAAGAAAAAAAATCTCCTTACAGTCGACTGGGGCCGACCAAATTATACCCTGCATATGTAGATATATATTTAAAAAGTTTACTCGAATATCCATCTTTTTCTTTTATTTCCACTTTTTGAAAAACAATTTTTGCATATACTACTAATTTACACCCGAAATATGGTTGACTTTGACGAAGTACTTTGTTATGTTATGAGAGTTCTAAAAGGGATAATTTAAAGGAGGTTTTTAAGAGAATTCCGAGACTTAGTATGGGAGCTATATAAAAAGTTGGCGTGTCTTACCTTTTTCTTGTGAATCCAATTAATTTTTCAATATTAATCCACACCTTAAATTTGTTTGTCCTACGTTGAATAGTTCGTAAGTTATAGCGGTTTAATTTTTTTAAAATTTTCGCAACTTTGTATGGTAGCCCCATTAAGAAAGAAGTGGGCGTGGCATGTTTATTTTTTGCCAGATTATGTACAACTACCATATTAACCTAAGTATTAATTATGATTGCTCTAGACAGAAGATTGCAGAAGCTGCAGCTATCTCAATTTAAAAGAAATTCAGTCATCCTGTATGGGAGCCACTATAAGCAAGAAGTACAGACCCTTTGTATAGGAGCTACGCTAGAAAGTAGGCGTGGCTCACCCACTTTTGGCGAGGTTATATAGTAGTATAATATAACTCTATGTGCAAAATATTGTTGTCCCAAGTGGTATATTATGTGAGTTATAGCAAATTAAAGATTTTGAAAATTCCGAGGTTAGTCGCTTAATATCAATCCCCTCCGTACCCTTGGATCATAGGTTACTTGTGCCAAATTTCGTCGAAATAGCTCAATATTTACTCAAGTTATCGTGCGAACCAGCCAGGTGACAGACGGACGGACGTTAAATCGAAAATTTAATCGACGCTGATCACGAATATATATCTATGTCTATATCTCCGAAGATTCCTTCAAGTGGACACAAACATCTGACCGAAATGAATATACCATGCATATTGCATTATGCAGGGTATAAAAAAGGTTTTGATAAATATTAATTCGTTTTCATTTGGAATCGATTTGTCTATGTACCAATATTTATGACTTGACTAGATATGAGTATACTGTAATTATGGAAAAACTCCCAAATTTGAAAACGCTATTCGTCTGAAAAGATGTCTAACAAAACTGAATAAAAAAAGGTGGTTTGACCCGCCAAATTAACTATATCTGAGTTTCTTCCCATTGGGCAGATGATGGGCGATCCACTTGACGAGTGAAAATCAGCTGTTTTTGTCTTCACACAGACACGAGCACATCGACACAGCGAGAGTGTTCTTGTAATGTCAGAAACTGACTTCTTATTGTGTCAAACTAGTGTGTTCTTTTCTTTTCTACTTCTTCTTCTTTTCCCATGTGTTTGTTGTTGTTTTATTTACTCTTTCTCCTTCATTCGTGAGAACTCTTCCTAATGGCTCTACTTGTATTATTATGTTATTTAAAAAAAAAACTAATTTGAATTGTGTTTTCGGTATCGATGGCAGACTACAGTCAAGTCCTCAGCCTCTGAGCTCGGCATCTTATCTCCACTGAGCTTCTTTGCTAGGTTAGATTAGGCTATGTGGCTGCCCTGTCTCTGAGACGACACATTTAGGCCAGAAAGACCCATTGTGATATCACTGTGCTTCTCCTCCAATACCGTTGTGTGTTGTACTGTAGAGGGGACCTACTTATATTAGCTGGTTCGGAACGGCTGAATCCCTTTGACATCACACTTTAACTTAGTTTTATCACAGAGCTCTTTTAATAAGCATTTTGCCAACTGCCGGAAAAATTGCCAATTCTTGCCGTCAGGTGGGTACCGTTCGAAAGAAAAATATTTTCGATATTAAATTTTGTTATGCTTCAGCCGGGGATTGAACCACAACCTACAGATTTGAAGGCCAACGCACTAACCACTGAGCTACGGCACCCACTTTGCTAACTCCAAAGGAAGTTTCACCGGTGAATCCGTTTACGTCTGCCTACAGAGACTTGGCACATTCACCTCCACATAGGAAAAAGTGTATTTTTAAAGGATCCTCAACATGGCTCGTTTTTAATCCGTTTGTGAAAAACAAATTTTTTTTAAAAGATTTGTGAATTATCGAGAGTAATATAAAAATATATAGCCTACCTGCATTCTAAATTAAAATAACAATAATTTGTGAAATTTTGCAATTTTCTTATTTATTTTATGCAATTAATATTTGTGTTTACACAATTTAAATCGCATAATGCGGTCGACTAATTGTAACGCGTACATCTCATAAATGTACGTGTGAATGGAAACAAAAATTATTGTAACTTAAATTTCATATTTAGTTTTTTTTTTTTTTTTGCTTTCATTCATTCTTTTTCTTCATTTTATGCTGCAGAACATAGGCATGGTCTGCATATAATTATACAATCTATAAAATTAATTGAATTTTATTTACACAAATGTGTTGTCATACAATTTGACAAGCACAAACAAAAAAAAATTCATCATTTCACATTACTTTCATTATAAACATCATTTATTATTATTATAATTATTATTATTTACGATTAGCTTCATCCGTGTACGATGCATCAATTTTATCAAGTCACAATGCTATGCTGCAAAAACAAAAAATGATACCACCATGTTATTGGATGTATTGTATACATATACTCTATGATGTATGCATGTATGTATTGAATTGTAGCTAAATAAAGAAAGTAATTTTTACTAAACAAAAAGATGGAAATTAGTAGGAATATTTTGTTGTTAGATATCAAAAAGAGTACATATGAAAACAAAAATGTCATAATATTATAATGAATTTGAATTGTAAATAATGTATACACTTATATACTGCCCTTGCTTTAAAAATACATACATAGGTCCATTAAAAGAAAAATAGAAGAGAAAAAAAAAAATAGACTACACATTATTGGTGCTAATGAACATGAAACACTCTAACAACTTATAATTAGTACGATTTAATGGCTGCTTCATAGATGGAAAATAAGAAAAAAAAAACCGTTAAACAAACAAAAAAACTGCAATCTAGTCCACTGTATTAATATTAAATTTAAATATATATCTATATATATATATATATATATATATATATATATATATATATATATTTATGTATGTTGTTTGTATTCACTTATTTACAATTTATTATTTTTTTTTTTTTATTATTAATTTCTTTATAAATGTTGTCCTCTTGATTTTTTTTTTTTGTATTCTTTTTTAAAGAAGTAAAATTGTTTTTTTTTCGTTTTCTTTACAAAAATGAGAAAATATAATTAGTGAAGAAATGAATGAGTGTAGCAATAATATATACTAGTCAATATATGTAGCTCTAAACCAGATTTATATATATTATTACGATAATTTTTCTTTTCTTTTACTTTTGTTTAACAATTCAAATATGTATTATTGACAGAATATATTATATATATAATTATGTATGCATGTAAGTAATAGATGAAAGAAAAAAAAAAAAAAAGAGTAAACAATTATTTTCATCTTGTTCTTTTTTTTTTGTTTCTTTTATAAGATTATAACAAAATATAACTATTAAAATAGAAAAACAAATTTTTTTATTTTTTATTATTAATATCCGACCATCTACACAAGAGAGACGCACACATTAATCCATACGAAATGCTGTCCAATAATGAATGATTCACATTAAAGAAGGAATTGGCGTTATCCTTGAATTTTTTGTTTTTATTCTTCTTTGCACACACGCACACATACACATGGACCACTAAATCATCATCGTCATCATTATCGTCGTCATCGTCATCGTCGCCATTGAGTGTACTAACATAATATGAATTGATGTTTTACATGGTGTAAGCGAGCGCGACCTCATAATCATAATCAACTAAACTCTAATTCTTATTATCTTATATAATTATAAAATTCTTCCCCATACATTAGACATTGTTGTCGTCATCGGTTTGTCATTACTTGCCAATAAGCTTCGTAAAGCAATAATGTAGTAAATGTTGTAGGAGTTGTTGTAGTAGTAGTAGTAGTAGTAGTAAATGTATAGAGAATACGTTATATTGTAGTCGTAGTAGTAGTAGTAGTAGTAATAGTGGTAATCTGGACAATTCCTCAACACGCAAGCATTAGTAAGAATGCAGCGGCGGCAGCAGCAACAGTCTACCAAACACTCGAATGTGCTAATATATTGTTATTTTTTACAATAATAATTTGAGGTAAATTCATTGTGTCGTTTTTTTTTCTTTTTCTTCTTCGATAAAGTGGTGCTAAGTGGCACTACTTGTCCGAATGCTGCAAACTATGCTGCTCATATTTTGAATCAATAGCTACTACTGATGCTGTTGTTGCTGTTGCTGTTGCTGGTGACGATGATAATCGAATATATTTATATTTATTAATATGCTGCTCTTGCGGTTGTTGCTGTTGCTGACATTTGAATTTATTATTACTCAAATGAACTCGATACATTGCACCACTGCTACATCGAATTCTATTATTGCTACTACTGCTATTGATGTTAGTAGTAGTGCTAACCATTGTATTATCTGATTGCAGTTGCCATTTCTGTTGTCCTTTTGCTGCGTTTGTCTTGTGATTGTGATCACTTGACTTTATTAGCTGCTGATTAATTTTCTCGCATATATTATTGCTCTGGTTGTTGTTGTTATTTAAACGAAACCATCTTGACGGGTGTCGGTAATGTAATTGATATTCTTGTCTTGTGTGTGGTTGTGGTTGCTGTTGTTGTTGTTGTAGTTGTTGTTGGCTGTCCTCGCCACCTACTGTATTAGCAGCGGCAATTATGGTCCTGGTCATGTACTTCTCTACCGCGGCGTCTGACGTCGTAATGGTGCACGAATTTTTCTTCGTGCTTGTTGTACTCCCTGTGCGCCTACTGGTTGTGGTGTAGGTCTTCAAATATAGATCAACAACAAATCAGAAACAGAAAAGGGAGAAACAAATATTTATATTAAAGGATTTATCAAATAATAAAATATATCGCATGTAATTGGAAAGCAGGGAAAGGAATTAATTAAATATTATTTTGTTGTTATTGTTGTTTTTATATTTGTTATCATACAAATATTACAAATATTAAAGTAATGTACTTGGTGCGTTCCAAAGTAAAGACAATTAAACAGAACAGGCAAAAAAAATTAAATTTTTGTAAATTTCGTTGATTTTATTCAAAATTGTCTTCATCTGCTTCAATACAACAATTTGCACGAATTGCAGAAGCATTTCGAATGAGAGTTTTAGGCCCTCTGTAAGGATATCCCTCAGATTGATTATACAAGCCTTTTGGATGGCCTCTACGTTCTTAAAGAAGTCGCATGCTGCCAGATCTGGCGAATATGGAGAGAAGTTGATGGTAAAAATGCGATTTTTTCTCAAAAAAATCAGTCACGAGTGTCGAACAGGCGACAATTCGTCTTTCTTGTACGGACACTGTAAACACACTGACACTTTTGGTGGGATATCTCTGCTTCTATTTATTCAATTGTAATGAAATTTTAACAGCATGCCAAGGAAGGATCTATCTTTTTTCAAAAACAATCATCAATAGGGCAACCAAAACGGTATATTTTTGAAAAGTACCGTATACTTTGAGACGCACCTTATATTTATCAATCAAACAGTATTGTGTGCATAACAAATTCAAATATCTACAATGCAATATAAGAAATTGTATTAATAAATAAAATACTCAAGTACAATCTGCAAGTATGTGCATATGTATGCTGTAAATTAATCGTTAATAATGTTAGTTTAAACTGTGTTTCCTTTCTCTGAGCATTTTTGATAATTAACACATTGAGTGCCATGACGCACATTTTCGCACAACACTTCATGCTTCCCATGTTGGCAGGTCGGACGAAAGCGTGCAACAGGGGTTATTTACATTAGACCTTAGGTGACATTTGCAACAAAAAAAACCGTTGCAAGTCTTCGTACGACTTTTACGATTCCATTTCAATCATTCAGCCATGTCGTACGAAAAACTTCAACATATAAAACAGTTATGAAATCCAAAATAAACAACAAAATTTTTAACAAAAAATTCTGCTTGATCTACGATGATGATTTTCGCTAAAACCGCTTGGAACTCAATGTGTTAATCATCGTACCATCACAGTTGTTGACCATCGACCATAGTTATTTGTCGATAAAAAATTTCGAAATATAGACAAAATTTCAGACGTATTCAAATTAGTCTCCAATATTGTTCGAATTCTATATATATTTTCGAATTAAGTCGCCTCGATAGTTTTCGCAATCGTAAATCGTATTCGAAAGTTATTTAAATGTTACGACTAATCGACAACCGTGATAGGGGTAAATATACATACATAAATACAGGGTGACAATCGCGACGATAAATGTCAAATGGTACATATTTCTAAGTAAATTTGAAATAGAACGATTTCATACATTCTCTAAAAGAAGTAAATTTTTCTCCTAATGTAGGCAGGTAGGGTAGGGTAATTGTCTGATGACACACATACAGTGTGATTCACTATGTTTTCATAAAATGCTTTTTGTTCCCTTGGCTAATACACAACAACGTCCATATATTATCCACTCTCCTTGATTACCTATAGCTCAACGGCTGGCTATACTTTGGCTAAAATTTTTCGGGTACTCCGATGGATAAGTGAACCATTAGCGTTGAATAACAGCGCCGACTGCTTCAAATTTCTGAATGTTTTTCCACGGAGCCTGGCCCAAACATTTTCAATTTCAATTGGATTGCAAATCATTTGATGATCTCACGTGGCTCCTTCCATGCGGTGCATAGAAAGACATTGTTGACTGCGATGCCAGAATATTACGACCAAGTAAGCATTGAGCGGCTTGACGCACTGAAGTACCTGGATTTTGTTCGAAGAAGTGAAGAATTTGCTGATATTGACGTTGATATTGGAACCGTCGTTTACATTTTTTCACGTTTCCATTGCTCCACCTAATGCTGGGCGAATGACTTCGACTTTTTCATTACATTGGCGGCCGCTGCAATACTGTTTTGCGCCACGATAGTGACAAACTAAGGGAACTGCTTCAAAACGTTTTTCGAAAAACTCGGAATTTATGTTTTCACTTCACAAATTATAAACAAAGACAGCGCTGCTAAAATCAGTTTGTGCATTAGCCAAGGGCCAAGCATCTGGTCACACCAAGAGAGATATTTGAGATTTATTAACATTTATAGACGGTTCCATCGTTAGAGGATCATTGTAATACTACTGGAACTACTCCTTACCCAAGTGGGCCTTGTTTGAGCCAACATGTGGTTTTAATATTATATATGACACTATCCTAGTTAATTTTATATAAGCAACAAAGCAGCCAAAGGAAGCAGTTGCGAATGGAGTGAACCTTCTTCTGCCCAAAGCCTGGCATCCGCACAGGAGATATTCTACTGTTTCTTCTTCTGAAGTAGTTATGAAAAGGTGCACCTAATCTATTCACGTGTCTACCAAAGAAGCAATGTCCCGTTGGAACAGCAGTTGTTATTCTAATATTCTGCCTGTTTTGTTTCAGAAGTAATCTTATCGATGGCAACCAAAGCTGCTTTGATTTGAATGCACGAAGGCAACTTAACAGGCAGCTGTTAATTAGCAGTTATCTCTCAGGCAACATAACTGGATAGTTGACTTTCGTAATGGGGACATTAGTTCGCACCAAGTTCCAATCAGGCCATGTTAGGCTACTCTATATGTCTGGAAGAATACATCTCTAAGCTAGTAATATCTGCGATATACTGTCCCCCAAGATACAGTATTACCGAACAGCAATATAAAGAATTTTTCTCAACTCTTGGTAGCAAATTCTTGGTTGCTGGCGATTTCAACGCCAAACACACTCACTGGGGCTCCCGATTAATAACTCCAAAAGGCAAAAGACTATGTTCAATCATCACTAACCACGGCTACGATGTTATTTCAAATGGTCAACCGACATATTGGCCGACGGACAAGAGGAAAATACCCGATCTCATAGACTTTGGAGTCTCCAAAGGTTTGCAGATGGAAAATATCTCCACAGAGTGTAATTATGATCTATCATCTGACCACTCACCCACGGTAATATTTATAAAAGCACCAAGCCCCCAAGGTAATTGCGTTAGAAAGAAAATAGACTGGTTAAAATTCAAGAAATATATAAATTCCCATCTTCCTCTGAGTACTGTATTAAGAAATGGACACGATGTAGACTCAGCACTCGAAAAATTCAACCAGCTGCTCTCATTAGCTCTCAGCTCAGCCACCTGCACAAAGGTATGCAAGCAATCAAACTATAGCCCATACACACCAGCCGATATTGAATTGCTAGTAAGACAGAAAAGAAGACTCCGAAGACAATGGCAAGAATTCAGATCACCGAATCTGAAAACACAGCTACAGCACTGCACTCGAAAGTTAAAGCAAGCCTTAAAAAATAAAAACAACAAAGAGTTAGAAGAGCACATAGCGAAATTAACACCTGGTGAAGCGTCAGACTACTCTTTGTGGAAATCAGCAAAAAAATCAAATCGGCCAATTCTCACTGATTCCCCCATCCGTTTGAGTGACGGTAATTGGGCTAGAAGCAACTGTGAGAAGGGTTTGGCTTTTGCAAACCACCTAAAAAGTGTGTTTACACCCAATCCACCCTCTTCACAGTCCTCATTACCAATATTAACTTCTCAACCTTGCTCAATAACGCTCAAAATTAAAAAAAAGGACATATTCAAAGCAATTTATAAAGATTTAAACCCAAAAAAATCACCTGGTCCAGATAAAATTACCGGTAAAATGATAAAAGAGCTACCTCCGGCTTCAGTAATTCATCTGATGCACATTTTCAATGCTATCCTTCGTATTAAACACTATCCCAAATGCTGGAAAACTTCAAAAATTATTATGATAGCAAAACCAGGAAAAGACCCTACAAAAGTTGCATCGTACAGACCTATCAGCCTCCTGCCTCTACTTTCTAAAGTATTCGAAAAGCTACTTGTCATGAATATAACTCCATTTATTAATCTCAACCAACTGATTCCTCAACATCAGTTTGGATTTAGAAAACAGCACGGCACAATAGAACAAGTCCACCGCATTGTAACTCTGATAAGGAACACTTTTGAAGAAAAAAAGTATTGCTCAGCTGTCTTTCTTGATATCACTCAAGCTTTCGATAAAGTATGGCACGATGGCCTTATTTACAAACTCAAACTATTACTGCCTGCAAATGTCTCCTCATTGCTTAGTAGCTACCTCACGAAAAGACAATTTCTCGTACATCACAAGGATTACACAACAAATCCATTGGATATTCACGCTGGCGTTCCTCAAGGAAGCGTTTTGGGTCCCTTACTGTATCTCTTATACACTTCAGATATGCCCAACAATAACTATACATTCATATCGACCTTTGCTGATGATACGGCAATATTGTGCTCTCGCTCTAACCCCATAGAAGCTACTAAACTCCTGCAGACTCATGTCGATTCTCTCGAAATCTGGCTAGCAAAATGGCGTATAAAAGTCAATGAATCAAAGAGCGTACATGTAACCTTCACGCTAAGGCTAGATACATGTCCCCCACTTAAAATTAATGGCCAATCAGTTCCACAATGTTCCTCAACAAAGTACTTGGGTATTCACCTCGACAGAAGGCTGACATGGAAAAATCACATAGAGGCAAAGAAAACTCAGATCAAGCTTAAAATGAATCAGTTATGGTGGCTGTTACACAAAAGATCAAAGTTGAATCTTGAATACAAAGTGCTATTATATAAAGCAATCCTGAAACCAATCTGGACTTATGGTATTCAGTTTTGGGGCACCGCATCTCCCTCTAATATCGAAAAATTGCAGCGAATACAATCCAAGTGTCTGCGAATTATTGTAAACGCGCCTTGGTATATGAGGAACGTTAACATCCATCGAGATTTAAATGTATCCACAATTTCTGAGGAAGTTGCAATGTCCTGCAGAAGCTACATTCAAAAATTACACAATCATCCGAATCCCCTTGCTAGGCAATTGTTGCTGAGCAAGGGGCATCGTCGATTAAAAAGAAAAGACACACTGAATATGCTGTAAAATTGCTACATCTCGCGACTCACCAAATTGTGATGGAACGTAGGGGATATCACATAGTTTTATTTAGTTTGTAAGATTTTAATACTTATTGTTAGTTTCTTGTATTTAAGAAAGATTCAATAAAAAAAAAATAAGCTAACAAAAAAAAAAAAAAAAAAAAAAAAATGTTAGGCTACTAGTTAAGCAGTTACCGGTTTGCCTCCAGATCATGTTAGCAGTATCAAAGGTGAACCTATCTATCAGTAATTTACAAATTGCTAGTGGTATCGATACTGATGCTTTGTGCCATTGGCAATTTTTCCGGCAGTAACAATTTGCTAAAAATGCTTCTTCAAAGAGCTCTGTGACAAAGCTAAGTTAAAGTGATGTCACAAGGTTTCTGCCGTACGGAACTGGCTAATATAAGTAGGTCCCTTCTATTGCTGTCCAAATTTAACTGTCAAAATTTAACACGCAGTATTGGAAGAGAAGCTCGGTGGTATCACAATGAGCCGTTCTGGACTAAGTGTGTCCTCTCAGAGGGAGGGCAGCCACATAACCCAATCTAACCTAATGCCGCTTGGCTATCTGATAGTGCCTCCAAGCTGAAACACACTGCAATGAACTGGTAGACGGAGGGACATATTGACATTTAACGCTTCCAAATATACAACTTCCCCCCAGCTGGTCATTGAGTTTAGAAGCGCCAGTAAAAATACTGATTTTGTCGACCCAACTTATCATGCCGTTATCCCAATCATCTATAGGAGAGGAAAATAGTGAAGAGCCTGTTGGTGCAGGTTGCTACCGAATTAGAGTAGTCAGTGGTTCTGGGAATAAATGAAAATCTTTCTAAAACAGATATCCAGAATATCCTTTTCGGTAGATGGCCAATATAAAAGTTTCTCTAAGCCTCAAGCTCAGTCGGTAGTAAGTGCGGGCTGCAGTTGGGGTTGTTCTAGGAACGCCACTAACGGATGAGGCTTTAGTTATTCTTTGAATACTACAGCTAGACTGTCAGTTTTGAAGTTTGTATACGCATTTAGTGCAAAGAGATCAGTTAAAAGTTGGAGTTCATTCTCTAATATGTGACTTGGAAAACAGCGTCACCCCACGTTCAATT
Source organism: Megamerina dolium (assembly GCA_963854835.1). Classification (NCBI taxonomy): domain Eukaryota; kingdom Metazoa; phylum Arthropoda; class Insecta; order Diptera; family Megamerinidae; genus Megamerina; species Megamerina dolium. The sequence goes on from OY978527.1 coordinate 46,806,149, forward strand.
GTCACCGAGTATACATATATTGTAGATATATTTGTTCTTTTTTTTGTTTCTTCATTCAATTTATACTTACGCAAATATATTACTAGAGACAGGTGCTGCGGCACCTGCACTAAATTGGAAAGGTGCATTAGATGATGCCTGCAAAAAAATTGAAATATAATTTATTTGGTTTTATAATTGTCGCAACGACACAAGGACTCTAATTTGGAAAACTAATTTTTTAAAAAATTTATACAATCTATGTATGAATCTGTAAGAGATCCAATGGTGATTATGATTACTATAATTTTTTTTTTTATAATTAACTAAATTAAATAATGTACTTGAACAGTTATATTAGTTATGTGGTTATTTCTTGCAATTAGTACAATAAATGTAAGGACATCACATAGAAAAATCAAATTAAAAACAGTTAAAATATATTAAAGAAAAAAAAAACAAACCTAGAAATCTATGTGATCTCTTTTAATAATGCTTTTAATTGAAAATTTTATACAAACACGAACACCAAATTAAGGGAAATAATGATGGGGAAAAAACGCACAATTATGTTTATAATTACTTTGTTTTCTTAGTTTTGTTACATTACCTCAACAGCAGCAGCACCGCCAAAATTAAACATTGGTGCTGATGTTGTGGATGATGTCGCTCCAAATTGAAAAGGTTTCGCCGTTTGTGTCTGCATGGCACAAATCCAAAATAACCACAACAACAATACAATCATTCATCATTCACACAAGAAGTAAGTAGTACACAATTAATTTTGTTAATAGTAAATAGTAATGTTTTATAACGGGAAGAGAAAGAGAAATATAGAGAAAGAAATAAGAAAATAAATTCATTTGAATATTAAAAATAGAATATATAAAAAAATATATATTTAATCAAGTCAAGAATCAAAATTTGCGAAACATGTTTGCACACATCAGCAAGAGCTATATATATGGTCTAGTAAAAAGAAATCCATTATTTTTGCATTAACTTTGGAGTTTTATTTAGCATAGCTAGAAAGATCCGATTTAGGTCAATTATGCACCGTTTTGTTCGATAACTTGTTGCCATTTTGAAGGTAATTTCATAATGCCACTCTCATAGAAACCATCGCCTCTATTGGCAAAAAACTGGAACAGTCGATTTTCACAAGCTTTTTCTTGAGGCGAATTTTTCACCAGCAAAATCATTTGCCATAGACAGGAACAGAACCTCCCAGCCAACACAACCGCTGGCCGCTTCTGGGCGATTGCTTCCTTCAGACAGTCCAATTGTTGACAGTACAGGTCCGAATTAAGCTCATAGTAGATGATTCCCTGCCAATCCCACCAAACACATAACAAAACCTTCAATCCTGGCTTGGCCACCGTTTGCGCCGGCTCACCGCGATACGACCACGGCCGTTTTCGCTTGACGTTGTCGTAAGTGACCCACTTTTCATCACCAGTAACCATCCACTTCAGAAATAGATCGATTTTGTTGCGATTCAGCAGCAATTCGCAGATGGAAATTCGGTCCATGAGGGTTTTTTTCGCGTTAACTCGTGTGGCGCCTATACATCCAGATTCTTTTTATATCCAGCCTTATTTAAATGGTTCCAAACGGTTTTTTGTGCAATGTTTAGCTCATGGGCAATAGAAACAGTGCTTACATGACGGTCAGACTCGACGATTTCCATTATTTTATCGATATTTTCGACAATTGGCCTTCCAATTACCGGAACGGAATAGACGAAACCAAAATTACACGTGATTGACTGTTACAGTATCAGTACCATAAACACCATCTTTGACACGTGCTCAAACAATACTGAGTCAAGCAATCACAAAATTACCTGAAAAGTTTATTTAGTACAAAATCCTATCTTTCTAACGCCATCTAGCGTAACCCGATCGCACTTATACAACGCGAGATACAGATTACTAAAGTCATCTATTGGAAAAATGATGGATTTCTTTTTACTACACCTACTGAAGCTAAAAAGAATCTAGCCGTCTCTGGCCGTTTTTCTGTATCAATTCGAATAGTTTCCCCAAATTCTGATTAATCGAATCATTTGTATTTTTATTAATCAAAATTTCAATTAATCGATATACATTTCGATCATTCGACTAAAGGATTAATCGATACAAGCAAACTTTTGATTCTTGACAACTTAAATTCAGCTTCAAAGAAAAAAGTATGGAACTAGAAATACAAAATAAATGAGAAAAGCTAATACACTATATAAAAGAATTACTTTATTGGCTCCATTGCTGGAGAGCTAAAATTACGATTACATGTAATCATTTGATTACCATTACTCTAGCCGCAATCAACAACAACATCACTTACCTCTGCTGAGCCAGTAAAATTGAAAGCTGGCTGATTCGATGATCCAAAGTTAAAAGCCGGTTTAGCGGCGACTGACGCAGCAGCACCAAAATTAAATCCTCCCATCTGAAAACAGAAAGCATTGAAAATATTCAATTTAATTCATATTAACAGAGGTTAACATACGTTTGCAGCCGCTGGAGCAGTGTTTGTAGCGCCAAAATTGAAAGCGACTTCTGATTTCTTTGCAGCTGACGCACCATCAACCGTGCTAGAGGATGCGGCACCACCACCAAATCCGCCAAATGCTGTCGGTGCCGTTGTGGCAGTACTGCCAAATGTTGTAGCATTGGCATTGGTACTACCAAATGGTGAGGAGGAGCCAAATGCAGGTGCTTGTTGTGCTGGTGCTGGTGCAGCAGCATTGCCACTTGATGCTGAACCACCAAAAACATTTGCCGCAGCAATGTTTGAATTATTCGGCGCTAGCGAAGAGCTCGCGCCAAAGATATTGGCACTCGTATTAGAGGCGGATGCACTGCCGAATGTAACCGCTGCTGGTGGTGGCACAGTCGTCGTCGTTGCTGTTGCATTCGAGTTGCCAAATATCGAAGTACCGCTAGAATTGTTAGTAGTATTGGCATTGGCATTGACCATTTGTGATTGTGCTGCTGTCGCCGTTCCGAAAGTGCCAAATACAGATTTGACAGTCTCATTTGTATTGGTATTTGCTGGAGCCGATCCACCGAATACAAAACTATTTTTAGGCCAAGTTGTGGCGGATGTTACTGCACTACTGTTGCCACCACTAGTACTCGTTGCTGCAGGCGAACCAAACATGAAGTTTGGCGCAGACCCAACATTGGAAGCAGGGACTGCTGCGCTATTACTAGCGCTACCAAAGAGAGGTAGTGCTGTCGCAATGGGTTTGGTAGGATCACTTTGACTGCTGCTGTTGCTGCTATTGGTGCTTTGACCACCAAACGAAAAAGTTTTGGTGTTGGATGCTATGTTGCTGAACCCGCTAAACGCAGAGGTAGTGCTGGTTGATGATGTCGGTTGTGTTGCGCTGGAAACTTTGGGAGCAGCACCAAATGCAGTTGCGCTTTCAGGAGTCGCAGTCACACTTCCAAATGAACCACCACCAAACACATTTGTTACAGAGGGAGCAATCGAAGCCCCAGCTGTAGCACCAAAGGCAGTGGTTGTTGTTGCTGCCGTTGTCGCCGTCGTCGGTGCTGCCGTCGTTGAAGATGCAGGTGCAGGTGTTGTTGTGGAACTATGCGATGCTGCACCAAAACTAAACATCGGTTTAACAGCAGCTGATGCGGCAGGCACGCCAAAGCCGAATGCCTTCGTGCTACTGCTGGCGCTTGTCGTTGTTGGTGTTGTTAACGATGTGGGTGCTTTAAAATTGAATCCACCACCACTTGAAGTTGTGATGGCTGTTGTCGTTTGTGGTACACTAAAGGCAAATCCACCAGGTTTGGAGCTAGGTGCGGCACTTACACTAGTAGTGGTTGAAGCAATCGCCGCCGTAGTAGGGCTGCCAAAACTAAATTTCTTGGCATTGAGAGGTGACACATCTGTATTGGTTTTATTACTGCTGACAGCTTCTGATATGCTTGTTGCTGGAACATTAAATTTAACATCCGTTGACTTTGCTATTACCTGTGATGGTGCACCAAATACATAATCACTCTTTGCGATGCTGCTATTTGTTGCTGTTGTTGTATTTACGAGTTTACTACTGCTGCTGCTGCTGCTGTCAGCTACCACATCATTGTTGGTCGCCGCTGTCGATGTAACTGGTTTTAGTCCAAACGTAAAGCCAGTATTGGAATTGGTTTTTTCTGTCTTCTCATCTGACGGCTGTTTAGGAGCTACACTGCCAAATACAAATCCTTTGGGATTTGTTTCAGTCTTCTGTGTTGTTTCTGAATTTGTTGAATTTGTTGCTACGATGGCTGGTGCTGGTGCTGGTGCTGTCGTTGGCGTGGGAGCGAAACCAAAGGTGTACTTTGATGCCGCTGAAGTACCGAACGAAAATTTCGGAACACTCTCACTTACAGTTTGCGTACCTGGCTTTGCTTGCTCACAACAAATGCATTTTTGTCGGTTGCCATCATTGCGTGTCATGCACGCTTCACACTCCCACTTGGAAGATTTTTGTTCTGCTACGAGTGCTTTAAAACCCTCATCTGCGGTTGGGGTTGGCGCTGTGTTGGTGATACCAAATTTAAATGCTGTGCCACTTTTAGATACCGATGAAGTACTTGTGCCAATGCCGGGTCTCCTCGTTTGACAAGCTACACATTCATTGGCAACATCCTTATTCGTTATAAGGCAAGATGGGCATTCCCACGTATTGGATTTTCGCTTAAAGGCATCACCAAAAGAATTCTTGACCAACGGTGGTGCAAACGAAGAACTGCTGGTGGTGGTGGTGGTGGCCGCATTTCGACGAGGCGTTTCGCATGCTACACATTTGCTTGCCTCCATCTTATTTCGCAACATACACGAGTCACATTCCCACTCGTTTGCTGGTTTTTTAAATTGACTACCAAATGAAAATGAAGATGATGAAATTGCTGGTCCTGCTGCTGCTGCTGATGCTGGTGGTACTGTTTTACGTGTCGTATCACAAGCCACACACTTGATCGCATCCACCTTGTTGCGTACCAAACAAGTGTCGCATTCCCATTCCTGGTTGGATTTTTTGAATTGAATGCCAAACGACGCATTAGCATTAGTGGAGTGAGTGGCCACAGAACTACTCGATGTGCTGCTTGAAAATGTTAAGGGAGATTTCTTTAAGGCATCCAGCACACTGCCGCTTTTTAGCGTCTGCCCAACTGCCTGGACTGGTGACTCAACAAGATGTGGCATCGGCGGCGTCGGCGTTGTCGTCTTTGAGTGAATTAAAATAGGCGTACTGAATTTATAGTTGCTGTTAATGGGTGTTATATTCTTTACAGGCGTATTTACATCGTTCACTTCCAATGGTTTCGAAAACTGGAAATTTGTTTTCGGTGCTGCTATTGCCATTGTGGGTTGTGTTGCAACTGCAGTTGGTGCAGTGAACGGGCTTGAGGACGAGACGAAGGATTTTGCAACTGTTGGTGTTTTTGGCGAGGTAGTTTGTTGACCCATAGCCGAATTAACACTATTAAATGCAAAGGTGTTGTTACAATTACTGACTGTTTTCAAAGTGGTGGCGTTCTTTGCAGATGCAGATGTAGATAGTGCAGCAGCACTTGCACCAGAAGGTTGCGATGTCGGTAGAGCTATATCAATTTTCGGCAGAGATTTCATAAGCGGAAACGCAACGTTTGGCAAATTAACTGGCGGCGGAGAACTTTCATTCGACGCAGGCTCCTTTGACGCTGTGATGCGTACCGAACTCGTTACCTTATGTTTAATTTTATTGGTATGACTTTGTTGTTGATGCTGCTGTTGTTGTTGTTGTTGCTGTTGCTTCTTATCATCATAACTACCACCATCAACTTCAGTTGGTATCTGATACTCGGTCGATGTGGTTCCAAGCTGGATGCTATTACTTTGACCGACAGCTTTCGTTGTAATTTGTCGAGAACGTTCAGTGCTGCTTTGTAATTTCTTCATTTGCAATAGTTGCGACATTGATGGCACCTGCAATTCTCGCACTGGTGGCAACACGCCTGACTTTCCATCGGCATGTGTCGATTTTAGTGTCACAATTGGACGCATGTACGGTGTACGTACTTGAGAAAGTCGTATAGCACGAGCTGAATGTAAATCGGATTCATTTAGGCGCGACCTCATTGGCGGTAATTGTTGTTGATTTGTTTTTAGATTATTAGCCATTTTCTTTGCCTCACTCAATGGTGTTGCAAAATCGTTGATAAGATCAAGTATCCTTTTGGCTGTACTTGAAATTGCTGAAGAACTTTCGCCAACGATGGCATGACTTCCTCCGGCTGTCACTGAATTATTCGAAGAGGATAGCGTCGACAAACTCGAGGTGGGCCGTATAAGAGTGGGCGTAATACGTATTGCGCTCGCTCCAGCACCGCCACCAGAGTCAGTTTTACTATAAGCTGCAGCGCCGCCATATGTGGTTTTGCCCTTATAGAATGGTGAGAACGTATTTAGCAATCGACTGTCGCTCAATGCCGAAGTGCTGCCATATATAGATGCATTAAATTGACGGCGATTCAGTGAAGTCAATGAAAGAGTTGAATTATTTAAAGTGTTTGCAGCCCTGCCTTGAGTTGACGTCGAGAACAACGACTTGTTACCCTCGAGATGTGAATAGAAATTTAAACCATTTCCAATTGAAGAGGTGCGACTACCATTTCTGCTATTATTAGATGACATATTAAATAGACCAGTTTTACGTTGTTGCCCTGCTACATGACTGGCAGCATTTTCAGATCTACTTTCTGCACCACATTCGCTGCTTTCCGATGCAGAATCTCGTAAAGTAGCATTTGCAGCACCGACAGTTTCTTCTATATCAACTGATCCATTTATTAATTTTTGTCTTTTATTTGTGGCAGAACGTCCACCATTATATGGTAGTATCGCTCCCCTACTTAAGTCACCGCTAGGAATCTCATCTTCTGCTTCTTCAATTGTTCTCAAGTAATCATTATCTTCCTCAATCGCTCTACTCTCCTGCATTGTTGTTGATGTTCGCCTTGGCAATGCAGCCGTGGTACTTCTGTTTGTACTGCTATATTCATTTTTTACAGTTGATATAGATTGTCTCTTTAGATTAGCAAGTCCACTCAATCGATCTCTTGCGTTATGTGAGGTTGAAGGAATATTTAAACTGCGACGAGAACTAGTTGTAGTATGGATATATATATAGCATTAGTTGTGTGATTAATAGCAACAAATAATATATGCATATGTACCTTAAACCTGATCTATCACATGAGTCACCACTGTTGGTTATATTATTATCCGCGTCGCTTTCAACCGCTGGTATCCTACTGATATCTTCGGTTAAATTTGATTCGTAACGCGCATTGAAATTATACGGTGGTTCTTTCTTGCTCTGATTACCGTACAAATTTAAATGAGTGTAACGATTTGATGTACGTCCAATTGCTGTCGATGGTGAATGTGCAATGATGCTGCGATTGTTACTGTTAACAGCCGGTGTTGAAGACACAAGCGATTGACGTGGCATTGAGGGACTGTCCCGTATATTTGTAATCTAAAAGTTATCATGTGAGTTATGAGGTTATTATATATACAATTGTAAAACTTACATCGAAATTTGGGCGTAAGCGTTTTGTAGGCGGTTGACGATTCAAAATTCGTGACGTCGTTGTAACGCTTATAGGTGAGCTTTCGTCTTCGCTTTTGTTGCTTTCATCATCGGAATTATCATTCCCTCGTTGATGTCTTAAGATAATATCTTCATCGCCAATATCTTCATCATCTTCCTCAGCGTTCTCCTCGTCATTTAATTCCTCTTCGTCATCTTCAATTTCTCGACGTCGACGGCGGGACGTGCCACTGTTACCATTTATGGAGTCATTGTTAGCAGCTGTAGTTGGTGAAAACCATTTGGATAGACTATTTGGGAAAATACTTGATACGCGTGACTTTACTTTCCCAATAATAGACTGAAGATATTTGTGAGAGAAAAACGACGTTAAAGTGTATTCTTTCGAACTGAAAATTAGATGTACTCACATTATCCGGTGTGCCGGTGGCTATTTCATCTAGTGTATCATTATTATTAGTATTGCACTGTAGCTGTGCATCACAGTCTCGCACAGGACTTTTACTTGCATCGTATTCTGACATTACTGGGCGTCACTTCAGTAGATACTTTTTAAAAATTCCTTGACACTATGCGAGCACAAACACATTCGTATTCAAAATCGGTTTTTGGTCTTTAGGCTCAAATTTAATATGTTTTTCGTTATTTCGATAAATTATTTAATTTAAATTATATTCCGAAAATCCAACGAAAACCAACGCAAATAATAAAAAAAAAACTGCTGCTTGGCTGTGGTGGCCTCGAGACCGCGGGTGCTTTAGTGTCCAACACAATTTTTTTTTCTTTAATTCTTTGTCGTGTTATCTCTATCACACTAATTACTCACTTGAGTCTCTCTCATTCTACCACATGCGTTTGAACTATGAACGCAATAGAACACATTTTCTTTCGCAATTTTTTTTCTTTTCGACTCCGACTTTGAAGAACTTCATTCAAAAAAGAGACATTTACTCAAATTCTTACAGCATAATTCAATCTTAAATCAATGCTCACTACAGTAATTTAATAGTTTATTAACTGCTTAATGTTTTACTGATGATTTTTCAAGCGAACTTTTAATAAATATGATAATTTTTAGATTTTTCATTAAATCACGATGAGGCGATGTGAAGAAACGCGAACGAAGCGAGTCAACGAACACATTTTTTTCTTTGCAGAAAAAATGGCGGACTCGTTTCTTTCAAACAGAGTTGAGATTTTCGAATTGGAGGGAAAATTTCATCCCTTTATCAATTGTTTATAGCTGATCTTAACGAAAACCCAATCTTCAGATTGGTATGATGAAAAACCGGATTTTATTTATTTATTTTTTAAAGTAAAGCTTATTAAAATATAAGCCTAGTAATAGGAGCTACAGCTAATATTAATATTTTTAAGTTAATACTGTATATAATTTTGAATTTAGATTTGAGGAAAGTTGTAATTTTAATAATGTTTTCGGTTATTGGGTTTAAGACCGATTGGATGGGATTGTCGTTATGAAAGATAAGGTTTCAGTGAGTGTTAAAGGTAGCTCAGGATAATAGGTATGGCTATTGTTTAATAGTGATGTATTACAATATCGGTAAATGCTCCTGATCTTATTCTCTAATAGGTGCTGATGTGTTAATTAGAAAGAAAGAAGTATGTCATTAAATTGGCGAGCTTTACTTTCTGGGTGTTAATTAATTTGGACCATGTTGAGCATTTATGTCAAATTTGTTTTTGTGAATATTTAGCGGTTTAGTTTTGAGAAAATTGTTTATGTCATTAAAACTAACGTTTCCAGTAGTTCGTTCCTCGTGTTATTTGGTTCTATTGCATTGAGAGATAAACATAATCATAATCTTAGAAACTTAGGTTTTGGTGTTCTAAGTGTTATTAGAGAGTTATTAGAAGTTATTTTAGACAGACGCACGAGTGTTGACAGCAAAGAAGAAGGTGTAAAATATAAGACGAACAAAGACCATATTACCATTTATCCGAGCGACTGGTAATAATTAGTGTATATTATTTTTTATGTAATTTGCGTTATGGATTGGTTAAAGAAGTGTGGTGATACCACACCACCATTAATATGTTCATGCGTCTTTCTTCGCCGTCAGTTATATTTGCACGTCTTTATTCGCCGTCAACTATGTTTACGATATGTTTTGATAATCGGTTATATTGCTTTCGGGTATGGCAGGTCGTGTCAGCTGACATGTCAAACTAGGTTACGTCTCGAGTAATGCTGCAACTAGCCACCGACGTAAAAACGTAGAACGTGTCAGCTGACACGACCTATCTTATGGGTATGTCGTGTTAACGAAAACTCACCACCGTATGACGGTGACGTAGACGTTGCTCGGAGCGGAGAAAATCAATGCAATTTTGTATGTTCTTACGTACGGGCGGTACGTACGTACGCTACGTCGGTGGCTAGTTGCAGCATAACAGTCCGATTTGTCAACACATAACGCTGTATTTACACAAAACAATTTAAGACAAGACAATTGAGAATCTGTATTAGTTGTCAAAGAGAAAATTTGTTTGTATAATATAGGCGTCCAGACAATTATAAATTAAAGATGTCATTACTTACAGACGACAACTAATACGTTTGAAGTAGGTAATTGAAGAAAAACGACCAGAATGGGTGAAAAGACACAACAAATTTTTCAACATTACAACGCCAGATCACACTTTGCTCAACCGGGTAAAAACTACTTAGAAGGATAAAATTAATAATTATTACACCAACCGCCATATCACCAGACATGGTTCAATGAGATTACTAGTCAGATCATAACGTTTTGATTCTTATGTATCAAAATTTGGCTTTAGAGGTGGATTGCATCGAAAGACAATACTGACAATAAAAATGAGTAACATTTTTGGCCGTGTTGATGAAAATGTTTTTCATGAAATCATCGCGTAAACTTTTATGAGGGGCGTAAAATCTTTTCCATACATATATGACAGTTGATTCAGAAGCGTATAATTTTATAAGATTTGCGCGGTTTACACGGTTTTATACGATTGCAAGAATCCCACCAATATTTATCCTACAAGCTCTGTTGTTTAGTCGGGATGCAAGGTTGCATTTTCCATATTTAAATAGTCGACATCTGGCATTTAAATAAAGTTTTCTGAAAATCAATATCTGTATTTAATCATCAATCGGCACTTAAATTGCTCATCTGAAATTGGCCCTTAAAGTTATATTTACAAACTCCACGAAATTGATAAATTCCTTCAATGCCACTAAAACGTTTTCCAATAAAAATAAGTTTTCTTTTTAACTGTAGATAAGAGAAATTTGCAAAGGATAGTGTTTATAATGAAATGGTTTACAAAGACAAAGTGAAGATAATCCACAAGATATTCTATTCTATTACATCCACAAAAACTTACTGTTTGGGCTGGCGGAATCAATGCCACATACTTCAACGTATGGCAACAACGTAGCCGTCAATGGCAAACGCTACATAGCTATGAAAATCGAATATTTGATTCCCCAATTACGTGGTATAAATTTGGAAGAGATGTGGTTCCAGCAAGACAGCGCTACATGCCACACATCGAACATAATAATCGATTTATTGATGGAAACATTTGGCGTCAACATAGTCTCTCGAAATAGGCCTGTGAACTATCATGCAAGATTTTGTGATTTAACGCCTCTGAGCTATTTTTGTGGGGATATGTAAACGGTGAATTGCAACTCAACATTGAGCGAACTATTGCCAAGATTAGGCCCCAATTCATTGAAAAGGTCACCGAAAATTGGGTTTCCACGTTCGAGCCAGTCGTGGCGACCCTTTATAATATTGTTACGTTTTTATTCTGTGAACGTTTAATTCTATTTGAATTACCTTGTTCGATCACTGGATTCTGTTAATGATAACTGCAACACTTATTTTATACAACTATATACAGCAACAATTTATTTAATAATCTCTATTTACAATCAACTCTGTTTACAATCAACTATTTACTATAACACTTAAATGTACTTGCAACTTTTGCCTCTGTATCAATGTTTTCGCAATCACGTTCGGAAGTAGATTGATTTTTCTTCTCAACACTGGCTCTATTTATACTCTGTTGGCAACACCCCAGAATCTTCCTTTATCGAGATTCTTCACTTCCTTTCTCGTTGGCTTGTTCTGGTTATCGCTTAATTCTTTTTGTTGACATTCGTTTCGATGCTGCCAATAGAGTCAGTCACAATAGTGATGAGTAATCAACTATCCATACTCGTTACACTGCCCTCCTCTTAACCTTGTTCGTCCCGAACAAGTTTTTATACTTCCCCTCGATATGGCGCAAGTCGCTCCAAGTGCACTACTTTAAACTTTGCTCTTTTATTCCAGGCACGTTGAATGCGATACACTACGTCATTTATCTTTGCTATAATCTCATATGGTCCTTCCCAATGAGTCTGTAGTTTAGGAGACAGGCCTTTCTTTCGTTGTGGATTATGAAGCATTACAAGCTCTCCTTCATAGAACCCTTTTGAATTTGCTTTCAAGTCATACCTGGCCTTCATCTTATCGCTTATCATCTGCGACCGCTCTCTGATGAACCGATGTACTTCATCCAACTGTTCCCGCTTTTCACTAGTATAATTACCTTCGGTTGATCTCGTTGATGTTACGACTCCAAATTTTAAATCAGCTGGCAGTCTTAACTCGTTTCCAAAAACTGCCATTGCCGGTGTAGTAGCCGTCGTATCATGTTGTGCGCATCGATATGCCATGAGGAACATTGGTATATGTACATCCCAGTCTCTTTGGTATTTATCTACGACTTTTCTCAAATATTCCTCCAAGGTACGGTTAAATCGTTCTACCATGCCATCAGATTGTGGATGCAAAGGTGTTGTACGAGTTTTGTATATACCCAGCATACGGCATATCTCTTGGAATACAACTGATTCGAAATTTCGACCTTGGTCTGAGTGTAACTCCATCGGTACACCAAAACGAGTAACCCATTGGTTGACGAATACATCCGCAACTGTACTAGCTTCCTGATTTGGAATGGGGTATACTTCAGGCCATTTACTGAAGTAATCTATAACCACCAGAACATACTTGTTTCCTGCGTTGCTTATTGGAAATGGCCCAGCTATGTCCATAGCAATTCGCTCAAATGGAGCACCCACGGTGTATTGGTGCATCTTACCTCGACTTTTCTTAGTGGGACCTTTGGCCATTGCACATTGCTTACACTTCCGAATCCAATCAGCGACATGGTCATGACATCCAACCCAATAAAATCGTTTCTTTATTTTCTCGACGGTTTTGGTGATTCCCAAATGCCCTCCACTGGAGGCATTGTGATACTCAGCTATCACTTCATTTATTCTCGCCTTGGGTACCACTAGAAGATCATTAGTGATTTTTCCATCCTCACTTTCCCATTCTCGGAATAAACATCCGTCTCGTAAGTGCAGGCTTTGCCACTGCGCCCAGTATGCCTTTGCTATTGGACTCTCATTAGCCATTTCTTGCCAATCTGGACGTATGCCCTGCTCCTTGTATTCCATAATCTTTACGAGATCTGGGTCGTTCCGCTGATCTTCTTGCACTCGTTCAGTGGTCCATGTCTCCTCCGGCAATATATTTGTAAGTCGTACGTCGACAATGTGCTCCTTGCTTTCCACTCGAGAACAATGTTTACATTCCATTTTGCAAGGACGACGAGATAGAGCATCCGCGTTGCCGTGATGTCCTCCTTTACGATGTTCGATGGTAAAATGATAACTCTGCAGCCTTTCAATCCAGCGCGCCAATTGTCCTTCTGGGTTTTTAAATTGCAATAACCACCTTAGCGCTGAGTGGTCAGTTCGTAGATGAAATGACTGACCGTACAAGTATTTATGGAAATACTTTACACATTCCAGTATTGCGAGCAACTCTCTTCGTGTGACACAGTAATTTCTTTCTGGCTTCGACAGGATTTTACTGTAGTAAGCTATTACTTTTTCTTGCCCATCTATGATCTGAGAGAGCACACCACCTATTCCATAGCCACTCGCATCTGTGTCCAACACAAACTTTTGACCAGGTACTGGATACGCTAATATTGGTGCTGAACAGAGTTTTTCTTTCAGCTGTTCGAATGCTTTCTGTTGGTCCTCGCCCCACACAAATGGTTTGTTCTTTCTTGTCAACTCATGCAGACTGCTGGCGATGTTTGCAAATCCAGGAACAAATCGTCTATAGTAGGTGCATAAGCCTAGGAAGCTTCTTAGCTCGTGAAGATTCGACGGAATAGGCCATTCTTGAACTGCTGCTACTTTCTCCTCGTCGGTATGTACCCCTTCTGTTGTTACTTTATGACCAAGATATTTAACTTCTTGCCTGAAGAGTGAACACTTTTTCATATTCAGTTTAAGCCCTGCTGATTGTATACGCTCAAATACTTCTTTCAACTTTTCCAGGTGGTCGTTAAAATCCTTTCCCATCACAATAATGTCATCGAGGTACACCAAGCACGTTTTCCAGTGTAGTCCTCTGAGTACACGCTCCATCAAACGTTCGAAAGTAGCTGGCGCATTGCATAAACCAAATGGCATGACTGTAAATTGCCATAGACCATCGCCAATACTGAAAGCTGTTTTCTCCTTGTCTTCCTTACCAAGTTCCACTTGCCAGTATCCACTTTGCAAATCAAGAGTTGAGAACCACTTCGCACCAGATAGTGTGTCCAGAGTGTCATCGATTCTTGGCAGTGGATAGCTGTCTTTTTTCGTAATATCATTTAGCTTTCTGTAATCCACACAGAATCGAGTACTTTCATCCTTCTTCTTTACCAGCACAACTGGTGAACTCCATGGACTCGCTGATGGTTCAATAACACCTTGTTTCTGCATATCGGAAATCAGCTTAATGGCTTCGTCTCTTTTGGCCAATGGAACTCGTCGTGGTGTTTGACGAATTGGTCTAGAATCACCGGTGTCAATGTGATGCTTCACGATGGTTGTTCGTCCTCCAGTTTTTCCATTTGAAGAAAATATTGAACTGTACTTCTCCAATACTTGTAAAGCCTTTTCTTTTTGCTGTTTGGTAAGCACACCTGCCCATTCTTCCATCTGTGCTTTTATTTCCGCCTTGCCAGTTCCTGATCTTCCACTTTTTATCGACGAACCCTTTTCGCAGTCTACTACGGCAGTGACTTCCTGGCAATGACCAATCACCATTCCTTTCTTCACAACTGTAGATGTATTAGTTGGATTTAATATTCGCACAGGTACTATTCCATTTTCTTTAGGTTCCACTAACGTCCTACCAGGTATGATGTTTTTATTTTGTATTTCTTCATCTGCTTCCACTAACCACAACTTGCCTGTCCCATCATCCACATTTATCTGTGCCCAAATCACCGCTTCTGATTTTGCTGGAACCTCTTGGCGTTGACATGCGAGTACTCGTTTCATGTTTCCACTCCGTTTGTAACCGATGTTCAATGGTAATTCGACATTTGCATAACGTAGTATCCGTTGATTTAAATCTAACGTAAATCCGTTGTCAATCATAAAATCAACACCAATTATTACGTCATCGATGATGTCGGCCACAATGAATTCATGTTCCCATGTACAATTTCCAATAGATACTCGTTTCTTTATCTTACCCAGAATTTGTGCATCCTCACCCGTTGCTGTACGCAATTTTATTCCCATTAAAGGCTCAAACCTCTTTACCAAATCGCTCTTGATTATAGAATGTGATGCACCAGTGTCCAGGGTTAACATGAATTCCATATTGTCCAATTTTCCATCAATAGTCAAGCTGCTTGGCACACGCTGTAGTTGTGAAATGTGAATGATGGGGCAACCCACTGTTTGAGTCAGTTCACGCCCCGCTGAACTGACTCGATTTAGTTTAACGATGGATTTGTGTTAGTGGAGCGATCGCTATCCACCTTATTCTCCTTCTTTTGTCTTCCTGGAGAATTGGATCTTGATCGCTTTCGTCGTAGACGGCAGTCACGCGCCATGTGTCCTGGTTTGTCGCAAATAAAGCACTTACCAGTAAATTTGTTTTCGCGTCGACCTGTTGTTCTTCCTTCAGGCTGAACTACTGATTTTACTGCCTGACGCACTGCTTCAACCAGATCTGTTGTTTCTGTTTCTAATTGGCGTACCCGTGGCATTGGTCGACACATGAAACTGGCGGCTTCAAACGTCAAGGCACTACTGACTGTTTCGGCATAAGTATTCCTGGGTGACATGACTAGGGCACGCTTTGTCTCTCCATCACGTATACCATCTATGAATGCTTCTATTTTTATTTTTTCGACGAACTCTTCCGAATTACCGGAGAACGCTAGATGACATAAGCGCTCAATATCGGAAGCGAATTCCTGAAGGCTCTCATTACTCCGTTGCACTCGCGATCTCAATTCCACTCGATGTAATTGACTCTTGTATTCATTTCCATATTTTCGCTGGAGTGTGTCCATCAGTGACTGATAGCTACCACGATCTTTCTCTGGAATCATCTGTAACACCTCGGAAGCATTACCTTTTAATGCGACTATTAAAGCAGCAGTCTTGTCGCTATCATCCCATTGATTCTTCGAAGCTGTTGTCTCGAATTGAAGCTTGAAGATATTGAATGGCGTGCTTCCGTCAAATGTTGGTGGCTTTAGTTTGATTGTGCTTGAATCTCGAATCACTGATGTGGCTGGTCCATTTATTTTTAGTTGGTTGAGATCGTGCTGTAATTTCTCGAACTTATCTTCCAAATCATCTACATGTCCCTTTAAATCCGTGACCTTTTCATTAATGGTTCCGGAAATTTCCTGAAATCTAAGTTCAATTCCTTTTTGTAGATTTTCGATGACGTGTTCTTGGCGAGCCGAATGTTCTTGAATTTCCATACGCAAATCACTAATAACGCCCTCTTGGCGAGACGAACCTTCTTGAATTTCCATACGCAATTCACTAATAACGCCCTCTTGGCGTACCGAATGTTCTTGAAGCTTGGAGTCAATGCGAGACGCATTTTCTTGTAGCTGTTGTTGCTGCTGTTGCATCATGGTTTTCATAAATTCCATGAGTTGACCACTCGAATCTACCTTGCTCTCTTCCTCAGCGTGCACAACTGCTTGTATATCGGCTTCCTCGAAGAACTCATGTTCTTCTACATTAATTCCCTTAGCCTCCATAGCTTGCCTCAGCCTCACCAGCAGTTCTGCCTTTGCACCTGATGACGATAGATTCATCTCTACCAACAGCTTTTTAAGCTGGTCCACTTTTAGTTGGTCAATTTTCACCATCTTTACAGAATCCCACTTCTGACACCAATTGTTACGTTTTTATTCTGTGAACGTTTAATTCTATTTGAATTACCTTGTTCGATCACTGGATTCTGTTAATGATAACTGCAACACTTATTTTATACAACTATATACAGCAACAATTTATTTAATAATCTCTATTTACAATCAACTCTGTTTACAATCAACTATTTACTATAACACTTAAATGTACTTGCAACTTTTGCCTCTGTATCAATGTTTTCGCAATCACGTTCGGAAGTAGATTGATTTTTCTTCTCAACACTGGCTCTATTTATACTCTGTTGGCAACACCCCAGAATCTTCCTTTATCGAGATTCTTCTCTTCCTTTCTCGTTGGCTTGTTCTGGTTATCGCTTAATTCTTTTTGTTGACATTCGTTTCGATGCTGCCAATAGAGTCAGTCACAATAGTGATGAGTAATCAACTATCCATACTCGTTACAATATTGTAACGAGTATCGATAGTTGGTTACTCATCACTATTGTGACTGACACTATTGGCAGCATCGACATGGATGTCAACAAAAAGAAATAAGCGATAACCAGAACAAGCCAACGAGAAAGGAAGAGAAGAATCTCGATAAAGGAAGATTCTGGGGTGTTGCCAACAGAGTATAAATAGAGCCAGTGTTGAGCAGTGAGAATCAATCTAATTCCGAACGTGATTGCGAAAACATTGATACAGAGGCAAAAGTTGCAAGTACATTAGAGTGTTATTGTAAATAGTTGATTGTAAGCAGAGTTGATTGTAAATAGAGATTATTAAATAAATTGTTGCTGTATATAGTTGTATAAAATAAGTGTTGCAGTTATCATTAACAGAATCCAGTGATCGAACAAGGTAATTCAAATAGAATTAAACGCTCACAGAATAAAAACGTAACAATTGGTGTCAGAAGTGGGATTCTGTAAAGATGGTGAAAATTGACCAACTAAAAGTGGACCAGCTTAAAAAGCTGTTGGTAGAGATGAATCTATCGTCATCAGGTGCAAAGGCGGAACTGCTGGTGAGGCTGAGGCAAGCTATGGAGGCTAAGGGAATTAATGTAGAAGAACATGAGTTCTTCGAGGAAGCCGATATACAAGCAGTTGTGCACGCTGAGGAAGAGAGCAAAATAGATTCGAGTGGTCAACTCATGGATTTCATGAAAACCATGATGCTGCAGCAACAACAACAGCTACAAGAACATTCGGCTGAATTGCGTACGGAAATTCAAGGAAATGCGTCTCGCATTGACTCCAAGCTTCAAGAACATTCGGTACGCCAAGAGGGCGTTATTAGTGAATTGCGTATGGAAATTCAAGAAGGTTCGTCTCGCCAAGAGGGCGTTATTAGTGATTTGCGTATGGAAATTCAAGAACATTCGGCTCGCCAAGAACACGTCATCGAAAATCTACAAAAAGGAATTGAACTTAGATTTCAGGAAATTTCCGGAACCATTAATGAAAAGGTCACGGATTTAAAGGAACATGTAGATGACTTGGAAGATAAGTTCGAGAAATTACAGCACGAACTCAAACAACTAAAAATAAATGGACCAGCCACATCAGTGATTGGAGATTCAAGTACAATCAAATTAAAGCCACCAACATTTGACGGAAGCACGCCATTCAATATCTTCAAGCTTCAATTCGAGACAACAGCTTCGAAGAATCAATGGGATGACAGCGACAAGACTGCTGCTTTAATAGTCGCACTAAAAGGTAATGCTTCCGAGGTGTTACAGATGATTCCAGAGAAAGATCGTGGTAGCTATCAGTCACTGATGGACACACTACAGCGAAAATATGGAAATGAATACAAGAGTCAATTACATCGAGTGGAATTGAGATCGCGAGTGCAACGGAGTAATGAGAGCCTGAAGGAATTCGCTTCTGACATTGAGCGCTTATGTCATCTTGCGTTCTCTGGTAATTCGGAAGAGTTCATCGAAAAAATAAAAATAGAGGCATTCATAGATGGCATACGTGATGGAGAGACAAAGCGTGCCCTAGTCATGTCACCAAGGCATGCATATGCCGAAACAGTCAGTAGTGCCTTGACGTTTGAAGCCGCCAGTTTGATGTGTCGACCAATGCCACGGGTATGCCAACTAGAAACAGAAACAGCAGATCTGGTTGAAGCAGTGTGTCAGGCATTCAAATCTGTAGTGCAGCCTGAAGGAAGAACAACAGGTCGACGCGAAAACAAATTTACTGGTAAGTGCTTTATTTGCGACAAACCAGGACACATGGCGCGTGACTGCCGTCTACGACGAAAGCGATCAAGATCCAATTCTCCAGGAAGACAAAAGAAGGAGAATAAGGTGGATAGCGATCGCTCCACTAACACAAATCCATCGTTAAACTAAATCGAGTCCGTTCAGCGGGGCGTGAACTGACTCCAACAGTGGGTTGCCCCATCATTCACATTTCACAACTACAGCGTGTGCCAAGCAGCTTGACTATTGATGGAAAATTGGACAATATGGAATTCATGTTAACCCTGGACACTGGTGCATCACATTCTATAATCAAGAGCGATTTGGTAAAGAGGTTTGAGCCTTTAATGGGAATAAAATTGCGTACAGCAACGGGTGAGGATGCACAAATTCTGGGTAAGATAAAGAAACGAGTATCTATTGGAAATTACACGTGGGAACATGAATTCATTGTGGCTGACATCATCGATGACGTAATAATTGGTGTTGATTTTATGATTGACAACGGATTTACGTTAGATTTAAATCAACGGATACTGCGCTATGCAAATGTCGAATTACCATTGAACATCGGTTACAAGCGGAGTGGAAACATCAAACGAGTACTGGCATGTCAACGCCAAGAAGTTCCAGCAAAATCAGAAGCGGTGATTTGGGCACAGATAAATGTGGATGATGGGACAGGCAAGTTGTGATTAGTGGAAGCAGATAAAGAAATACAAAATAAAAATATCATACTTGGTAGGACGTTAGTAGAGCCTAAAGAAAATGGAATAGTACCGGTGCGAATATTAAATCCAACTAATACATCTACAGTTGTGAAGAAAGGAATGGTGATTGGTCATTGCCAGGAAGTTACTGCCGTAGTAGACTGCGAAAATGGTTCGTCGATAAAACGTGGAAGATCAAGAACTGTCAGAGCGGAAATAAAAGCACAGATGGAAGGATGGGCAGGTGTGCTTACCAATCAGCAAAAAGAAAAGGCTTTACAACTATTGGGGAAGTACAGTTCAATCTTTTCTTCAAATGGAAAAACTGGAGGACGAACAACCATCGTGAAGCATTACATTGACACCGGTGATTCTAGACCAATTCGTCAAACACCACGACGAGTTCCATTGGCCAAAAGAGACGAAGCCATTAAGCTGATTTCCGATATGCAGAAACAAGGTGTTATTGAACCATCAGCGAGTCCATGGAGTTCACCAGTTGTGCTGGTAAAGAAGAAGGATGGAAGTACTCGATTCTGTGTGGATTACAGAAAGCTAAATGATATTACGAAAAAAGACAGCTATCCACTGCCAAGAATCGATGACACTCTGGACACACTATCTGGTGCGAAGTGGTTCTCAACTCTTGATTTGCAAAGTGGCTACTGGCAAGTGGAACTTGGTAAGGAAGACAAAGAGAAAACAGCTTTCAGTATTGGCGATGGTCTATGGCAATTTACAGTCATGCCATTTGGTTTATGCAATGCGCCAGCTACTTTCGAACGTTTGATGGAGCGTGTACTCAGAGGACTACACTGGAAAACGTGCTTGGTGTACCTCGATGACATTATTGTGATGGGAAAAGATTTTAACGACCACCTGGAAAAGTTGAAAAAAGTATTTGAGCGTATACAATCAGCAGGGCTTAAACTGAATATGAAAAAGTGTTCACTCTTCAGGCAAGAAGTTAAATATCTTGGTCATAAAGTAACAACAGAAGGGGTACATACCGACGAGGAGAAAGTAGCAGCAGTTCAAGAATGGCCTATTCCGTCGAATCTTCACGAGCTAAGAAGCTTCCTAGGCTTATGCACCTACTATAGACGATTTGTTCCTGGATTTGCAAACATCGCCAGCAGTCTGCATGAGTTGACAAGAAAGAACAAACCATTTGTGTGGGGCGAGGACCAACAGAAAGCATTCGAACAGCTGAAAGAAAAACTCTGTTCAGAACCAATATTAGCATATCCAGTACCTGGTCAAAAGTTTGTGTTGGACACAGATGCGAGTGGCTATGGAATAGGTGGTGTGCTCTCTCAGATCATTTATGGGCAAGAAAAAGTAATAGCATACTACAGTAAAATCCTGTCGAAGCCAGAAAGAAATTACTGTGTCACACGAAGAGAGTTGCTCGCAATACTGGAATGTGTAAAGTATTTCCATAAATACTTGGACGGTCAGTCATTTCATCTACGAACTGACCACTCAGCGCTAAGGTGGTTATTGCAATTTAAAAACCCAGAAGGACAATTAGCGCGCTGGATTGAAAGGCTGCAGAGTTATGATTTTACCATCGAATATCGTAAAGGAGGACACCACGGCAACGCGGATGCTCTATCTCGTCGTCCTTGCAAAATGGAATGTAAACATTGTTCTCGAGTGGAAAGCAAGGAGCACATTGTCGACATACGACTTACGAATATATTGCCGGAGGAATCATGGACCACCGAACGAGTGCAAGAAGATCAGCGGAACGACCCAGATCTCGTAAAGATTATGGAATACAAGGAGCAGGGCATACGTCCAGATTGGCAAGAAATGGCTAATGAGAGTCCAATAGCAAAGGCATACTGGGCGCAGTGGCAAAGCCTGCACTTACGAGACGGATATTTATTCCGAGCATGGGAAAGTGAGGATGGAAAAATCACTAATGATCTTCTAGTGGTACCCAAGGCGAGAATAAATGAAGTGATAGCTGAGTATCACAATGCCTCCAGTGGAGGGCATTTGGGAATCACCAAAACCATCGAGAAAATAAAGAAACGATTTTATTGGGTTGGATGTCATGACCATGTCGCTGATTGGATTCGGAAGTGTAAGCAATGTGCAATGGCCAAAGGTCCCACTAAGAAAAGTCGAGGTAAGATGCACCAATACACCGTGGGTGCTCCATTTGAGCGAATTGCTATGGACATAGCTGGGCCATTTCCAAAAAGCAACGCAGGAAACAAGTATGTTCTGGTGGTTATAGATTACTTCAGTAAATGGCCTGAAGTATACCCCATTCCAAATCAGGAAGCTAGTACAGTTGCGGATGTATTCGTCAACCAATGGGTTACTCGTTTTGGTGTACCGATGGAGTTACACTCAGACCAAGGTCGAAATTTCGAATCAGTTGTATTCCAAGAGATATGCCGTATGCTGGGTATATACAAAACTCGTACAACACCTTTGCATCCACAATCTGATGGCATGGTAGAACGATTTAACCGTACCTTGGAGGAATATTTGAGAAAAGTCGTAGATAAATACCAAAGAGACTGGGATGTACATATACCAATGTTCCTCATGGCATATCGATGCTCACAACATGATACGACGGCTACTACACCGGCAATGGCAATTTTTGGAAACGAGTTAAGACTGCCAGCTGATTTAAAATTTGGAGTCGTAACACCAACGAGATCAACCGAAGGTAATTATACTAGCGAAAAGCGGGAACAGTTGGATGAAGTACATCGGTTCATCAGAGAGCGGTCGCAGATGATAAGCGATAAGATGAAGGCCAGGTATGACTTGAAAGCAAATTCAAAAGGGTTCTATGAAGGAGAGCTTGTAATGCTTCATAATCCACAACGAAAGAAAGGCCTGTCTCCTAAACTACAGACTCATTGGGAAGGACCATATGAGATTATAGCAAAGATAAATGACGTAGTGTATCGCATTCAACGTGCCTGGAATAAAAGAGCAAAGTTTAAAGTAGTGCACTTGGAGCGACTTGCGCCATATCGAGGGGAAGTATAAAAACTTGTTCGGGACGAACAAGGTTAAGAGGAGGGCAGTGTAACGAGTATCGATAGTTGATTACTCATCACTATTGTGACTGACTCTATTGGCAGCATCGAAACGAATGTCAACAAAAAGAATTAAGCGATAACCAGAACAAGCCAACGAGAAAGGAAGAGAAGAATCTCGATAAAGGAAGATTCTGGGGTGTTGCCAACAGAGTATAAATAGAGCCAGTGTTGAGAATTGGCAATCAATCTACTTCCGAACGTGATTGCGAAAACATTGATACAGAGGCAAAAGTTGCAAGTACATTTAAGTGTTATAGTAAATAGTTGATTGTAAACAGTGTTGATTGTAAATAGAGATTATTAAATAAATTGTTGCTGTATATAGTTGTACAAAATAAGTGTTGCAGTTATCATTAACAGAATCCAGTGATCGAACAAGGTAATTCAAATAGAATAAAAACGTAACAATATAATAATAATAATAATTGCATAGATAAGTGGCGCTCCAATTTGATGAGGAAGTTGAAAACTAATTACAAACATTTTGATGTGCTACAGCAAATCGCCGATGCTAGTATATCTTTTCTTAAGCATATTTTTAACGATTTTCGACGAAACTCATTCTTAGTGCGTAAAAAATGTAATGTGTTCAGGTTTACTAATTGCTCACATATCATTTTGTTGCATGTGAAAAGAGAAATAGATTGGTGATGACCATTGCGCCAATTGTCGTTGGGCCACCTTATCGCAGTGTTGAAGTCTGTTCATTCGTCTACAGAAGAACCCGATGAGAATGTTGCAGCCACAGTTAATCTGTTTTGCTATTATGGCTAGTGAAGACGATATATTCTGTACATAATCATACCGGTCAGATGGTAATAAATAACGTGGCAACTCGTTAGAGTAAATTTCGAAGTTGTTTAATAATTTTAAAATTATCGATAATGACTTTATAATTAAAACACCCAAAACATAAACACAAATTTTTAAAGTTTTAAAAGGTTATATAACACCCTAAGGAAGTTTTCCTGAAGGCTAAGGAGTAACTCTAAATACATAAAAAAAAGGTTATTTA
The DNA here is from genome assembly GCA_963854835.1 of Megamerina dolium. Classification (NCBI taxonomy): domain Eukaryota; kingdom Metazoa; phylum Arthropoda; class Insecta; order Diptera; family Megamerinidae; genus Megamerina; species Megamerina dolium. Next base: position 46,830,015 of record OY978527.1, read on the forward strand.
CAAAATGAATATTTTTGAAAACGTATGCCGTACGTGTAATAATGTCTGTGCTAAGCTTTTAAATATTTTTGATGACAAATTACTAAAAAATACAATCAACATACAGGAGATGTTAATCGCTTGTTGCCAAATACCGCTTCATGTAAATGATGGTTTTCCACAGAGTATTTGCTATTTGTGTGCAAAGCAACTTGAAATTGCATTTAATTTTCAAAAGCAATGCAGAAAAGTATTCGAGGAATTCCAAACTATTGGAAAATATGTTGGAAACCGAAGCACGGACTCACAGATTAAGAGTGAGTCTGATGTGAACGATACTAATGATATTACACCACCGCAAAAAGTAACCGATACCCTAGCTAAGAATTCTTCGAATGAGATCGAAAGCAATGCAGGTAGTAATTCGTCTACATTATTGCCAGATAATGAATTAGATTATGCCAATATGTCCAATGAAACATTGGATGCTGAGACAAACCCAAATGAAGGTATGTACCCTAATCCTACGACATTTCCTATTAATCAGTTATCTTCAACTGAGTTATATATATTTCGTCCGTAGGATTTCACTTATTGCCTGACACGAACGATACTGAGGTGCAATCCGGGGGATCAAATTATCTGCGGGTAGACCTTGTTGATGATGAACCCAAAGCGTCTTGCGTATATTGCGATATGGTATTTTTCACAACAAAGGCTCTAAGTTTGCATGAAAAAATTACCCACAAAAAACCTACATCCAATCAATTCAAATCTGCTATTGCCAAATTTGGCCAAATAGAACGAAAAGACTAAACCCTATAATGATAATGTTCACTATTAATTAAGAGCAAAGATTATAATTAGAAGTTTACATTTACAATAATTATAAATCCGTTGTAGAGAAACACAACATAATAAATAACGTTAAATATAGATATCCTTTTACAAATTTTATTTGCGTTCAATGGGGATGTATTAGATTTAAAAAAGTCAATTAGTTACGGAATACTCAAAAGCGTTTAATCCTTGTGAACTTTTTCAGCTCGAGGATCGTCTGGACGCATTACGACATATCCTAATTTATAACGGCGATTATCACCATCTTTGGCATAATAGCGAGTCACACCGACACCAGCCAAGACCAAACCAATCACGGCCAATGCTGTACCAGCTACTACATCAGGAATTTCATTCCATGCTCGTTTTAATAATCCGTGGGCACCGCGTGCTGTTGGTGCTGACATTATTATAGTCTGCAATTAGATTGAACGTTAAATAATTCCGCTTGAGAAGATAAATTACACAACACTTACAGCGTTTTAATTTACCAAGCAGCTGTTAAATGTCAACAAATAGCAACATTGAAAATGTGTTCAAGAATGTAGTGAATGGGATATTAAGTCTGTTCAACGAAACTTAAATGCTAACAGGGTATTGCCAAAACTATAAATAAATTAAAAATGAATAAATGCAAATTTAGATATAAACAAAAGTAACTATAGTCAACAAATACATCTAGGAAAGAAAAAAATCAAATTTAATTTAAATACTCTCCTTTCGGTTTAGTTAAATAAATCGATGTGAGATGTTACAATATATAGCAAAAAAATCAAATATCAACAAACATTCATTAGTGCCTGTCCACATTGACCTGCTCAGGCACAACTATGCGAGCGAGATAGGCAGAAAAGTAAGCGCTCTATATAAGCGTTGTGAGATTAATAGTTTGTTCAAAAAGTTTGATTAATCAAATTATTCGACTAATCAATTCAAAATTAATCAAAATTAGGATTGATCAAAATAAAAATTATTCGATTAATCAGAATTTTGATTGATCAATATATTTTTCATTTTTTCTTTGTTCTAATATTCATAGCTTTGAGAAGCTTCTTGTCTACTTTGTATTGGAAAAAATAATAAACATATTTTGAACATTTTATTCAAATAATTTTATTTTGATTAATCGAATAATTTCAATTTTTGAATATTCGAATCATGATTATTCGAATAATTTTATATTTGATTCATCAAAATTTTTTAACAAACGATTAATTGCATATCCCTATTTTTTTCCAAAATTCCAATTCCACTATAGTATTTCAATTCAAATAAAACCGGCACAACTGCGCTAATGTGGACACGGTATTTATGTTTGAGTAATCCCATGAACAAAATGGTATGGTGGAGTACCATCGTATAATAATGAAGGAATAGCTATTTTAAAATATTACTCTTGCCTGCGCCTTATAATGTGTTTCCTTAACTTTCAAGCGCTGTTTGTGTCAATTATTTTCTTCAATTTTACACCTGATATTTTGACTCAATGTGTAAATGATATATACATTTTATTTTTTATGTATTTAATATTTGACAATAGATGATTCTTAAAGACTGTACAATTAATATCAATACAATGACACAAAAACACCTCAAATGTAATATAAAATGAGTTGCGCTTGAGGGTTTAGCCAGATTCATCGTTCTAGTTCAGAACTTTTCTCTAACTTACTCCCTCTCTCACGAAGAGAATGATCTGAAGATAGACTCATCGTTACTTGAATAGTTCAGAACAAAACAATATATACATTCTGTCAAATAAGTACCCGGAAATCGGAAATTCTCATTTTTAATTTTCCCTCTGAGAATATTTTTAAAAAAAAATTTTCACAGGTTGGCACAACTGTCAGCCACTATTCTGTGAATTTTTATTGTTATGTGTCATTTAGTTTGGTTACGGCGTCATTAGGAACAAGTCAACCTTTTGTGTGCGTTGCGATTTTTACTATGGATAAAAATATCGAACAAAGAGTTTGTGTGAAATTTCTTGTGCCAAAACGTTGGAAATGTTGAAAAAAAAACATTTGGTGATTCAACCATGTCAAAACTCATGTTTACGATTAGTATAAATCGTTCAAAGAGGGGCGAGAAGAAATCGCAACGCACAGAAAAGGTTGACTTGTTCCTAATGACACCGTAACCAAACTAAATGACACATAGCAATAAAAATTCACAGAATAGTGGCTGACAGTTGTGCCAACCTGGGAAAAAAAATTTTTTGAAACATTCTGAAGGAAAATTAAAAATGAGAATTTCCGGGTACTTATTTGACAGAATGTACAACAGCGACAGAAGATCACTGCGATATGTAAATAACTGTGTTTTATAACAGTTTTATGATAAAATTATTACATTACATCTTATAAGAGAATCAGAATGTAAATTTAACAAATTTAAATTTTATCAAAATTAAATATAACAAATTTAAATGTCAACACAATTAAATATAACAAATTTAAATTTTAACAAAATTAAATTTAACAAAACAATTAAAAAATACATACGATTAAGGGATAAGGAAGAAAATAAGAAACACATGAGTGCAAATATAAGGAAACGGTTTCTGACATTATAAGGCGCAGTAAAGAAAATTTTTTCACAATTACTCTACCTTCATTGTAACACTTGCTATACGTGTATGAAAACTTTTTGTCAGCAAGGCCACGATGCGCGCGCTTGCTTCGGTTGAGCTGTCAAAATGTATGATGGAATCGTTTGTGAGCCATTTTGATTTTTTGTATGACATTCATAGTGTATGAAGATATCTTGTTCGTTGTTCGTGTTGATCATTTTGTATGAAAATTTAAGTTTTTGAGAATGGATATTGAAAAAGATTATTTGCGGGAGTTCATACAAGTTTATCATGACCATCCATCATTATGGGATATAACACATGAAGAATATAAAATGAAGAATCAGAAAGTAACTGGCTATATGAAGTTATTAAGAATATTTCGGAAAATCAAAAGAGATGCAACCATAGAGGATGTTAAGAGGAAAATAAATTCGTTGAGAAGTATGAATGGTATTAAAACATGAATTAAGTGCGTTTGTTACATTTTGTGTTTCTTCCACTCCATAGGCAGTTTTCGAAGAGAAACTAAGAAAAAAATAAAAGCGAAAGAATTGGGACGAGTTTACAAACCAACTGTCTGGTGGTATGAATTAATGAATTTTATTCGAAATTACGAAGAGTCATTACCTAAAGTGCCAGCGGTTTATTTACCAGCAATAAAGCAAATTAAAAATTCTTCCGAAGATGAAATTGAAGAGGAGGTAAGTATGGCATAGTTTATATTAAATTTTACAAAAATATTTATAAGAAATGTACTATTCTAGACGTACCAGGAGGAAGAGCTATATAGTTATAATGATATGGAGGAAGTCAAATCACCTAAACAAGAACGCAAACTTAATATTAAACCAGATGTATTGACTGATCAGAAAAGCAATACGCAATATATCAGGGAAGAAGATACGTTTGATCAATTGAGCAAAATTTGGGCGAATAAATTGAGAAAAATACCACATACACAAAGATTATTAGCAGAAAAATCTATAAATGATATCCTCTTTGAGGCAGAAATGGGCACTCTAAAACGATACTCTGTGAAGATTAATGAATCAGATTTTAATGTATCATATGCTCCAATATCAACCATACAACAAACACCAGATCATGAAAATAATGAGATATAAGCGATTAATAAAATGTTTAGATTTATTTGCAACACCTATTAAATTTAAGCTTCATAATTTTCAGTTTTCATATCATTTAAGCCTAATTCTTCATTTTGATCGAAACTTCGTTCATACTTTTCCACCTTTAGCTTATCGTCTGGCTTATCATCATCTCGTAATGATTGCACATAACTATTTCCAGCTGGATCGTCCAATATCAATGTTACAGTCTTCTCCAGTTGCCGAATTTTTTCAAAGTCTAGAAGAAAATTCTGTAAACGGTTCTTTGACGCTTCATCTGTCGAATCATGAAACATAACACCATCACCCTCGAGTTGCTCCTTTACGGCAACTAAAATGCCTTCGACTGTTGTAAAACGACCACTAATTGCGGATGGTCCAATTTCACACTCCAATTCTGGTATAGAAAGACTACAAGTCTCTGACTTCAACACATCTCGTGTAAGATCTTCAATACTCTCGATTCGCACTTTAAAGCGCATACCCTTTTCCTCTATTCCACCACCAGATTTTACATCATTTGTTCTACATCCGCACGCGTCACATACTGTGGCCATAATAACAACCTCTTTGAAATGTGGAATATTAGTTAGTTTCATATTTGTTTCACAAGGTGATCTACATTGTGGACAAAGCGTTTGGAATTGAAGAACTTCACCTTGTAATTCTTCAATTGGCCATGCATCTTCTTGTATTGGCTTTAGTAAATGATTCTCGCTAGCACTTGAAGATTGATTTTCGTCTTTGTTGGCTGTATTCTCCGACGAATACAATCCTGTTATATAAAAGTGAATTTATTATTACTAAGAATCGATATATTTGTAGATATAAGCACCTAATAGTTGATCTTGTTCCTTAGTGCGTATGAAATGTGTTATCATACAATTTGGATCAGCAGCTGGTGCCTCAGGATTTTCTATGAAACTGTTGCCACTAATGTCCTCCAAAACGAGAGTAAAGCTTTTATTTAACTCTTTCAATTCTTTTAAGCGTAAGATATAAGCATCGATTGATGCTGCTTCCTCCGCATGTTCTACTCTCCGCTTATCTTGATCTTGTAAAAGGCCTCGGATTGTTCTGTCAATAATTCCTTCGACAGTTGTAATTTCACCTTTTTGAGTTTGTGTAGGTATCTCCAATTCAACCTCAGGTATATTAACGGATGTATGATCAGAACGTACTACACGTCGATTTAAATCTTTGGCATTATTTAAACCCAAGACAATTCGTATCCCTTTCTTTTGAATCTCTGAAGCCGATTGAATTTCGTTGTTCTCAAAACCACAATGTTCGCATTTAAATGACATCAACACCACTTCTTTAAAGAATGGTATTTTTGTGAGTAAAAGGCGTGTGGTTCCAGCAAGAAAGCAATTCATACAAGCTGATTCAATTTCTGTTGTCTCGGGATCCGGATCATCTGCATTAATATCTCTAAAGAGTGGTTGTCGTTTTGGCGACTTCTCCGGCAATGACACTTCATCCTTTTTAACTTGATGGTTTGATGACATTATTAATATTTCCGCACTGCTTCTTAATTATTGTAAAATGTTCAATTTAGTACAAATCCAATGAACTTCGTATTATCACAAACGTACATAGCTACACGTTGCTCTGGACACGGTTCATATTTATAGTAAAAGATATAATGGCATGGTCGCATTAAAAAGCACTGTTATAGTGCGATGAGTCAACACGTATCTGTAGATAAATTATCAGCTGTTCCGATCTATTTCATACAAAAGCCATAAGAGCGATTAGTCAAAACGGAGTGGCAGGTAACGTAATAGCCGAAGCCCATAAAATACTTTACATACGCCAATCCGTAATTCACAACTGACAGCTGAGTTAAAATACATGAATTTGTATGAAGTGATGCCCAATCACTCCGTGTCCTTCAAGGCAAAGTATAGGGTGATCCAATATTAGGTACTTTTTCCAATAGGGATTCTCAGACATCTCACGTGTTATAACTGACATGTTCATGTGACATTTGTGTTCATTATTCATTGACATTTCACCATGAATAGCCTTACGCCAGAACGTTTACAAATTGTGAAAATTCAGTGTTCAGTGAGAAAATATTTCTCACTGAACACTGAATTCTTCATTCTCTTCGACCATTTCATGGTGTTCATATGGTGTTATGTTGTGATTATGGTGTTCAGATCTTGTGATCTGACGCAGTTGAATTACTTTATATGGAGCTATGTGAAATTAGTTGTTTATGTCGATAAAACACAATCGATTCCTTCATATCGAAGCAATCATAACACGCGTAATTAACGCAATATCGACCGAAATGCTCGAAAGAGTGCTGGAAAATTGGACCCATAGAATGGATCATGTTAGAGCCAGTTGGCGACAACATTTAAAATAAATTATTTTCAACATTAAATGTCATAAACCAAACTTACGTCTCAAATACACTTTTTGATTATTAAATTGATTTTTATGCGTTTTATACACCCTATATAAAAGATGGCCAACTTTAATCTTTAGCGTACGAAGCAAACTGGGTTGCATTTTAACAATAATAGTTAATATAAAATTTAAAAAATATTAAATATTGCATTAAATGGATGTTCAAATAGTTATTGAATGTATAATAAAAGTGCTATACACTTATTTCATTTAAATAAAATACATAATAAATACCAAATAGTAAATTTGCATTTTTTTCCGTCGCTGTCAGTTATATACTTTAACGCAGAGGAACAAAGTATTCTATGGGCTTCGGCTATAACGTTGGAATCTAATTGCACTCCGTTTTTTACATTGCATTTCTTTACTTTATGTTACCTTACGTGTTGACTTTTCGCACTATTAATTGAACAGCTCTTAGATCAACCTAAATAAAACCGCGCAGCGTGGCGTTACATAGTTTACCATTTCATGTAGTTTACTAGTAAATCTAACAAATCTTACATTCGCGTATTTTTTACTTTTTTTCTAATTTTTCTAATTTCTTGTTGTTGCAATTAAATGAATTCAAAATTTCATTTGTTTGCGATCAGCTGTTTTTCCTACATGCGAACGGTGACAATATATAACTTCCCTTTAAAATTAAATGTCATTTCGCTCTCTCAATTTCCCCAACATTGCATGTTTTTTTGGTACAAGAATGCCAAAACGTGCTAGTTTGTCACAAGCTTCATTCTCTATCAATACAATTCAAGAGCGTAAGAACAATGCTCTCTAAAAATGAGAAAAAAGTAAAAAATTAAATTTGTGAAATTTGCTACTAAACTACATGAAATGTCAAACCATCAGTTTTATTTCGTCAGTTATGTCACTTGCCAATAAGAACAATGTTTTTTTCTACTTTACAAATTTTTACTAGTAGAAATATTACTAATATAAATTTGCAAGAATTATCACAAAGAAGAAATAATTTGCTTTCTTAATTTCCCCTCGTTGATATTTTTTTACGAGTACTCATTTTCAATAAGAAATAGTAAAATTTATAATAATTTGGACCAACATCAAAGTTAGTTGTACAACCATACTATACATGATACAACCGTTTATCGAACATGCCCATGCTGAACCAACGGTTGGTGCGTGTATACTCTGCATTACAGTTTTACAGAATCAAGAGCGCGGGTACAGCGTACTAGTTTGCTTGCCGACATTTTCAAAATGACAATAGCATAACATTGCAATCCCCTCCAATAAAATATTGCCATTTTTTTCAATGAAATTTGACAGTCGGTATGAAATGAACAATTGCATGTCGAGAGTCGGGTACCCTTATATGGCCGAAGTCAGCTTTGCGGCCATATAAGGGTATAAAAATAATAGTTAAAAATTAATGAATATAATATTCAAAATATTTATAATATTTTTTCCAATACCAAGTAGACGGAAAGCTTTCCAAAGGTATGAATATGATAATGCGTTTAAAATTTTTATTCCAAAAAAAAAAAATATGAGAATGCTCTTAGTTTTTATTCCCAAAAAAAATTTCAATAACAAAGACAAAATAGAAATGAAAAATATTTTGATTAATAATAAATCTTATTAATCCAATAATTTGAATTTTGATAAATCATAATTTTGATTAAGCGAATTTATTAGTCGAATAATTTGATTAATCAAACTTTATGAACAAACAATTAATCTCACAACCCTAATATAGAGTGCTTCTTACTGATGATATCGCTTCAACTTAAAAATTTGTGAGAATATTTGTCAAAATCGAAACACTTTGGACATAGAACAGAGCTCCTTGCGATTTTTAATTTTGGATTGGACTTTCGGTGCAACTCTTCCATCTCTTCTGACTGCCTACTTTTTTACCTATCTCGCTCGTACAGTTGCGCCTGGGTAGGCCAATGGGGACAGGCACATTGATTGAACCTTTATAAGTGCCTGTTTACATTAGATTTCCCATGAACGGTATATCCATGAACGCTGTGATCACATTAGTGCAATTGCGCCGGTTTTATTTTAACTAAAATGCTACAGTGGAATTGGAATTTTGGAGTAGGGCTGTGCAACTAATCGTTTGTTCAGAAATATTGATTAATCAATATTAATATCAATTAGTCGATTAATTAAATATGAAAATAATCGAATTATCATGATTTTGATTATTCAAAATAGAAATTAACCTAAAAAAATTTCAAAATATTGATAATATTTCAAATATTTCATAAATAAAGGAAAAATAAAAATGAAAATGATTGCGATTAATCAAAATTCTGATTAATCGAATAATTTCAATTTTGATAAATCATAATTTTGATCAAGCGAATTGATTTGTCGAATAATTTGATTAATCAGACTTTTTGAACAAACAATTAATCGCACAATCCTAATATAGAACGGTTCTTATTGATGTTATCGCTTCAACGTCTAAAAATTTGTGAGCATGGTCGTCATAATCGGAACACTTTGGACATAGAACATAGGTCGTTGCGCCGATTTTAATTTTGGATTGGATTTTCGGCGCAAAACTTCCATCACTTTCTTACTACCTACTTTTCTTACTATCTCGCTTTCACAGTTGCGTCTGGGCAGGCCAATGTGAACAGGGACTAACAAAAACTCATTGACAGCAAATGTTGAAGGTAAACGTCCATACAAATGTCACATTACGCGAAAATTTGTGCTAATTTTGGGCGAACAGACCTTATACTTCGAAAGCAGTTAATGTTTGTGCTGTTATGCCGCCATTTGTCCATAGAGTTCAATGAAAAACACATATTGTGTGTTGGTGCGCATTGTTTTATAAATTCTGCAAAATAATTGTATCTGGGTAAACCATACACATTGCATCAGGATGGAGAATGATATGTTAATTTCAATAACACATTTCATTAATCCGCAATTGTTTTGGTATCACACGGTTGAGGCTCCTAATCCAAGCATTCAGGAAGTTATAAGTATTGAACAGCAATTACTAAATATATACAAATATAAAAATGTAGTAGAAAAATTCCAACCGGCTGTGAATGATAAAATAGCCGTGCACTTTCTGCCATGGGAAAAGTATATAAGAGCTAAAGTTTTAAATGTGTTGACCGATGAGTGCATGCTATGGGCGTTGGATTATGGATTTCCATTTCAAACGGCATTGCGTTATATACGACGATTACCAGCAACTTTATCGCAGCAATTCGATCATATACGATGTGGTGGTTTAAGTGATATTCGGCCAGCACAAAAGGAATTTGATTTCATGGAGGGACGTGTTATGATGATAGAAAAAGATATGTGGAGTCAACCTGTAACAGAGAACCTTGAGAGTATGCTCAATGATGCAGCATCTATTATTTTCATTGAGCAATTCCAGACTGTTGATCATTTTTGGGGTGATTTGCAGATCACCAATCATAAGGGAAATAAATTTCTAGTGCGCGACTATCTTTTGGAAATGAATAGTGCTGTCGATTGTACAGCGAATTTCCATAAAATATGTCATACTCTTAAGCCGACTAAAGTACCACAATGGAAGACGAATGATGAGAAAGTTAAATTGAAACAGAATTTATATAGTAGCGTATTTCCCGAGTGGACTATAAGACATAGAGGAGATAATGAACCCTGCGATGATATAGCCAAACGCAAAGTTGAAGATTGGTGTGCCCGCAATCAAAAAGCAGCTGGAACCTTTTCATCTACGGAGCCACCTGAGTTTAATTTACGACTAAGCGTTGATGATGTTACATTTGATGATTCCGTATCCAATAAAAATATGAATCTCGCTGAAGGTGGAAAAGAAGTACCATCAGAGCAATTTATTGGTCGTGGTGGTATTTTATTAAAGGCAAGAAAGGCGAAATACATTGACGGACAAATTCCGCCAAAGCCTACATCGCAAGCCTTTCAAGTTAATACTACCGAAGAAACACATGAAGGATCACAATGTAAATCGGAGGTATCGAAAAGTAGCGGAGATGATATTAAAGATGATATAACAACCACTTCTAGTGTAGCGCTATCATTGCGGGAGAAGCAGCTTTTGGAGTTGCGAAAGAAAGTATGATTATTTGTTTATAATTTAGTAAGAATTTATTATTTATTACTCTTCACATATGTACCTGTAGCTGCATAATCAAGGGGGACAAATGCCTTCTTCAAATCAAACCGTAAATTCGAGCGCATTGAATTATCCAAAAGTATGTGAATGCATATAATTGTAATATTACATATTAATCTTATCCGCATATCTACTACTCTGTTTCAGTCTAACATGTCCTCTGAAGAAAACTCTTCTATAGGCGCAAGCGGGTCTGTCATGAGTGCTCGCGAGAAGAAACTTTTAGAATTGCGGCGAAAGCACATAATCACTGGAGTTGCACCACCTGAATCTGTGACCGCGGCAAGTGAGGTTGATAGTGATTTTACTATAGCTTCAAAATCCTCATATATGGATAAGCTTAAAAAGGAAAGAGAAATGCATAGCGCACAATCGACTTCATCACATAGTGATAAAGAAGAAACGACAAGTGTGGCCTCCACTGGAAGTTCTAAATATTTGAATTATCTTGCTAATGCTAGAAATATGGTAATTTTAATTGTTATGTGCCACAAGCCTTTTTTCAATATTTTCGATTTTATATTTTCAGGTACAGAAAAATATTATTGATCAAAAATCAAGCGAAACAAGAGAACCCGTTGATCAAAATTCTATTATATATAAAAAAGTACCTATTGATATTTTGAACATAAATTAGCATTTGCTTGTTGTTATTGGTTATTTTATATATTGTTTATATAGGTGCCGCTTGGTGTAAATGAGAATAATAATAGAAACCATTATCCCGACTTTGCTTCGTCATTAAATGAAAAATTATCAGAAAAGGTTTAATTTTTTTGTTGTGTTTTTCTAAATTCTCTTTAATGTTTTAAATGAAAATGAAATTATTATTTTTTGTTTGTAAGAATTCCAAACCTACACCTCCCGCTCCATTTAAAATGGTACCAGCTGGATTTGATTTGATGAATTTATATGAATATAAAGATGAAAAAAATCATTGGCATCGCAAAAAGACAACATTGCATGATAAGGTGCCGCATGATGATATGGCAAGGCGATTTGAACCGAACAAGTCAATAACATCATCTGGCAGTATCAGGAGTTCCAAACGTTCTTTCGATGAGTCCAACATATTGTCGCAATTGAACATTAGCAGCAACTCGAATAAGTCATCGATCAATCAAAATTTTCGGCACACCAGGTCTCACAGCGATAAATATAAAGAGGATGGTGGTGGTGGTGGTGGTGTACATGTGAATATGGAAAGTATATTGGATACATCAGTTCCAGTCACGAATGAAAATGTATTGAACCCGATCCCGGAAGCAAAGTGTATACTGGATAATAAAACGGATCCAAAATTGGAGCGGATTTCTTTATTCAATGATGATTTGCTAACACTTGCAAATGAGCAATGTGATCTTACAAGGTTGAGTGATTTATGCGACACACAATATGGTTAACGAATTTAACTTTTTTTTCCTTTACCTAAAGCTCTTCTAATATTTCTAATGAATTGGAGAAGATTCCAGAAAATGTTCCTCATACAAATAAAAATGTCTTGTTGCATTCACATGTGACCGAATCGGAATCGAATAGCACAGTGGAATATGATTTGCTTTCATTTTCAACTGATCAATGTGACCAATCAAGGTTGTATGATTTATACGAATTTTTTGGGTGAGCACAAGGCACCGCAATAATAAATTCTTGTCTCTTTGTTACAGCACTCTTAACATTTCCACGAGCACGGAGTTGGTGGAAAAGAGTAAACCAGATGTGTCTGAATCGAAAATTAGCCCAATAGCAATGGCAAATGAAGAGCCAAATACTGTTTTGCCTACAAAAGAACAAAGCTCCTTATTAAGGTGGATTCGCTTATAATTGTCCTACATTATATAACAAGTATTTATGGCAATTTTTTTCGATCTTCTTTACAGCTCTTCTAGTCTACCATCGAACAATTCATTGCAAAAATATAAACGACGTGTTCTAAAATCACCAGCAACACAAATGCACACAATTGATCAGATACTTCGCAATGCTAATTTGGAAAAGGAAAGGGGTAATACCAATATTTTAGATTTGAATAATATAAACACAAGCGTTGGCAGCCGTACCGATTCAGATAGTAATGTTGAGCAGAATACAGCTGATGATAGTGTCACAAGCGATCAGGAGACGAAAACTTCCAATAAAAGTGCTTTAGTTGCCAATCGTCGTTCAACTCACAATCAAATAAATCCTAGCGATGCCAAAACGACAGCGGTACATGAAAAATTGAATCGATTGAATCAATCCCATTCGCAGCGAAATAAGAAGATTCCCATTATAATACCAATGCCATTGTCGCAAAAATTACCCGAAATTAAGGGTGAACATTGTTTGCAAACGAAATTTATCGACCATTTGGTATTGGCACATTCCAAAGTGCCACTGTTCCCCATCGAGAATTTGTCAGATGCATATTTCTTGCAGGAGATACAAGATGAAATGGTTCACAGACGTCTCACCAAAGTATATCGCATTCAAGCGTATTCGTGGTCTCACCTAATGCGTGGCAACTCCCTTGTGGTGGTTAATCCCAGCAAATCGGGCAAAACATGGAGTTATCTTCCAGCCATATGCAGTCTGGTTAGTTATCGCATACAGAGTGGAATGTTGCCACAAACATATGGCCCGGTTGCCATTATATTGGTCGCCTCAGCTATGCATGTGGAGCATGTAAACAACGATTGCAAACGGCTACTTGTTAGCGTAAAGCACAGTGTGACAACAGTGCCATCATTCGGGGTGCGCAATTCGAATGAAACGAAAATTCAACTCTTGAATAGTTGTGGTATTCTAGTGGCCACACCGTCCAGTCTGTTGCGTTTGATTCGTTGTAATGAAAATGAATCGCTTATTGATCCAATGCGTTTGCAGCATCTTGTCGTTGATGATATGGATTTGATGGTATCTCGATCGAAAAGCGATTTCCAAACAGTGCTCAAATCAATATTTAAACTCTCGAAGAAGGCCAAATCGCAAACGCTGCCCATGCAATTGGTTGTAACCACACGTGATTGGGACACTTCACTAGTGTCTCTATTGCGACATTCGAATCAACCACTGCTGCTCATTGGTGATTTCTTAGAGGCAGCAGTCTATGGCAGAGCTGTGATTTCTATCAAATTACGTTCACGTGAACAAAAAATGACATCGCTGCTACATTTCATTGAGAATCATCCCATCGAACGTGAACGAATGCTTGTACTCTGCAATTGTGATGAGGATGTACGCGACATTACTGAGGCATTATCAGCATCCGGGCTAGCAGTCATTGCCTATACTAGTAAATCAACAAGCGATGTGCGTGCCACAATCGATGAATGGAAGCAAGAAGTAAGTTGTTTCATTGAATTTCGTTTACTATATGCAATCAACTCATTTAAATCTTTCCCACAGATATTCAAGACACAAATACTTGTTTGTACTGACAGTGGTTTTCCAGAGTTACAAATTCAAAATGTGCAAAATCTCGTTCACTATTCAATGCCAACATCTTGGACGAAATTCACTTCACGTTTTGCGGCCTTAGCACGCACATATACCAATTATGTTTGTAAGGATTTCAACGACTTGAAAGATGAGGCTGCATCTACAGCTCATTCGCTCATATTGTTGGACGAAGAGAACAGCATTCAGTTGCCACGTCTGATAGACTTCATGAAGAAGCATCATCAACAAAAATCCATTCCGCCGAAAATATTGGCCGTATCGAAACGTGTGCTATTGCAACGTGAAGATTCTCGCGTCACAATGGGTTCACTTCTCTGTCCATATTTGCTGGAATTTGCCGAGTGTGATGTGCCGCATTGTGATTATCGTCATAATTTGCAGCATTTCGATATTTTTTCGAAAAAGGACGATATACCAACTGCTGGCGATATGCGTATTTTGATATTGAAGGTTTGTTTGGCTTCCTCCATCCTTCTTGCTCTCTTGTAATTTTTTGCACTTGTAGGTAGTCTCTCCTACACACTATACTGCACGGCTATTGCAACATAAGCCACATAATTCGGGTAAATGGTATGACGTTCGTCGTTCTAACGAGACGGCATTGTTTAGTATGCAACTGAATATGCACTATATGAAACGTGATAATTTACTGCTGCATTGGCCACCGGCAGTGAATGATTTGTGTGTGTATAAAGTGGCGGATGCCTTTCAGCGTGCGCATATACTCGAAGTACCGCCGTTGAAGCATAAGGATGTTGTGCAAACGGTCCAAGTCACACTGCGGCTAATCGATGTGGGCACGGTGATACATGGTGTTAAATCGGATGAACTGCTTGTTTGCGATAATAAGTTTAAAAAATTTCCTGCTCAAGCAATCGACATACGGCTAATGGGTGTCGTACCGTTCGATAATGAACGTACGTGGGATACAAAGGCGACCAAATCTGTGCGTGATTGGATAATGACTGGCATAGCGAAGAATGAGTGTGTACATGTTAGCATAAATTTTGCCATGGCCAATACAATATGGGTGAATAATGTGATTGTTATGGAACAATTGCCCACAGTCGGGCAATATGTGTATCGTGTCAATCTGAAGCGTTCACTAATCGAAAAGAACTATGCACTATTGAGTGGAGCTATGGAGCGACAAAATATTCGTGATATCGCTGAAGAGATGGGCTTACTCGACCACCAAGATGCTACGGCAGATATGACGGAAATCACAGAAAGTTGTAAATATTCAACGAGCCTAGCAAAATGCTCTACCAATGAAGATGACACAATGGGAGGATATACACCTCTTTTGAATGCAACGTCCACCACTCCTGGGGATACAAAGGACGAAGAAAGTTGGGATAATTTGGATGAGGATGTGGTAAGTACATATCAAATATGCAAAACGATTGACTATCAAATGTTAAATTATTAAATTATTTTCAGATACATGTGCCACACAGGGGCGAAAGTTTCCGTGTGAATACTACAATTACACCAGAGAGTTGGTGTACATTGCCAATGCATCAAATTGTCAAAGTTGAGATAGGTGATGAGAATAATAATGGAAATTGGAGCGATATATATTTGCAGCCCATTGATGAAATGTATAAAGAAAAATTTGATGAATTGATGGGAGTTGTTAATGCACATGTGGAGAGCTTGAAGATCTCAAAGCAATCGCAAAGGGATTATACCGATTTACCGAGTTGGATGCAACCAATGCAAAATTGCATCGTAAAACATGATAAATTGTATTTGCGTGCAAAATTGTTCAGCATCAAAGAGCCAGATGCTGATGAGCATGAGTCAAATGCTGTTTACACATTCTTTCTCTGTGATTACGCTTGCTTTATTGGTGTGAAAGCGTGTGAATTGTTCAATGATTTCCTATATGAGACTACTCCACAGATTGTTACATTTATACCATATCAAGCTGTACACTCTACATTAGCTGGTATACAAATGAAAGAACCTTGTGCTGATTACCATCGTGTAACTAAAGAATTCTTATTTGCCTATGCTGTGTCTGAAGTGCAGACATCGACAACGTTGACTGACAAAGGTATTGCAATACAGTCGTATGAGATTCTATTCTATGAATGCGATGGAGAAAATGATCTAACCGGTAGAGAGTTGGTGAACAAGGCGCTTCTCAAATGTGGTGTGGCTACACTGAATCCGAATACTGGACATTACCTAGAATTGGATACGACAATTGATTTGGCTCAGTCCAAAGAACGTTATGACGATGATGATGATGGGGAGGGTGATAAATCCACCAAATCGAATGAAAATGCCGATAAAGTAGTTAGTTTTGCAGAGTTGTTAAAGTGTGTACAACGTTCATTGGAATTAGAGGCCGAAGAAATGGCATTTAGTGATGATGCACAAGGGAAGGAAATGAGAAAGGCGCTATTAAGAGAGACGAAGGCAATATGTGCGGCTACAATTGAAAAACATGATGAGACAGTCAAAAGTATCAAATTGAAGAAGCCGACAACGTCCACAGTCACTGCAACACCGCCTGAGAATGAGGTGGAAGATCTAATTAATTTTTCTTCGACATCAGATACAAATCGGCATACTACTAATAAAACTGCAAATTCATCATCCGATAATAATGATGCTGATGTAGAAGATGAGGCAAATTTGCCACCTCCACCACCACTTTACGGTTTGAATAAACGTCCTCCAACGACTTGGTATGAAACAGATTGTCTCATTTATATAACAATACATGCACCTGATGTTGGGGAATATTTTCTTGAAGTTACTAAAGATATGCTCTATTGGTCGGCCACAGTTCATGAAATCGAAAAGGTGCTGATATTACACTTTATGGGAACTGTCGAACCACAACATGTGTCACATGAAAAACGCGGCCTGAATGTTGTTGTGCGTCTTGTGAAAAGTATTTTCATGAAGTGGCCACGTTTACTTAAGCAATCGACAAAATTTCCTTGGTTAACGTACAATTTTGAAGCGATCGATAATAGTGAAATGGAACATATTCTAGCCCAACAGCGACTACAGTTAGCTTTAGAAAATAGTTCTAATCGCCTTCGCAATGACTATGACAGCGATTCTGATTCGGATAATTCCGAGAATAATCTATTTCAAACATTTACACCTATTGTCAATAGTGAAGATATACATGATCCAACTGTAGAGTTACTTTAAATTGGAAATTGTAATGTTGTTTGAACATAATGAATTATGATTTGATTTTTTTTTTGTTTTCTCTTTTTTTTTGGAATTATATTTTGCTAACGTGGTTGAATCACACGCTTTGTATTATAATTTGCAATTATATTAAATGCTTCAATAAAAATATATGTACTATGAATGATATAACAGAGAGAGAATTTACTTTGCGTAATATAGTCATATACAGGATTTTTTTTTAAGTATACAATTGTAAATTGAAATAAAAACAAGTGTTTTGAAAATGAGAATTTTTTTAAATGGTAGATAGTTTGAAACAATTAATGTTAGATTTTTTTCGGACATATTGCAGCGTCTGAGACGTTTCCATCTATTGATGACTTCAAATAGTTCAGGAGCGTCAAATCACATGATCTGACAGGCCAGTGTAGAGGTCCATTTTTGATGATTAATCTTGTCATCTAATACTTCTATCAATAAATTGGTCAGTATGACATATGGCGTCGTCTTACTGAATTCAAAGCTCTTCCAAGCCATGTTGACGTACTTTTGGCAACAAAAGATTGTCGATCATAGCGTTGTTAGCTTTCAATTTTCATCGTTTTTGAAGAAGTATGGCACAATTGTGCCTCCGGCTCAGAAATGGTGCATTTTTCGGGGAGCATTTATATTGTTACGCTATTATTTTGTGAACCTTTACTTACTTCTAATTCGAATCAATCCCGTTCGGTCACTGGATTTGACATTTCTTCTATAACGATGTTTGTCAGATAAGAAGATTTCAGACATTTTTTGAGATTTTAATTCTAAATAAGAGCATTTCTAAGTAGAGGTTTTACATAAATTAGATATTAAGCTGGCGATCGATTTAAAGTGAATTTATCATCTCTACGTCAATTATGCATCGAAATCTCAAAATGCTTATTATTACAAGACATTCGTAAAATTAAATTCCTTTTTCTGAAATTGTGGAAAAACTTAAAACCGTTAATGACTGATCTTGAGAATAAATTTCCATAATTTCTTTCAGAAAAAAAAATTAAAATATTTGCATTTTTAAGTAAATAGATTTGCCTAATAAACCAAAAAAGAAGCCTAAAAAGAATTCGCATTTTCAGAATTATCAGAATTTAGCATTTTAATCATACAAAAACTCCCAATACTGATTCATCACACCCTATCTACGTTGAATTAATATATTTAAAAAAGTATGGCAACATCATTCCTTTAACACAATGTCCCTTGAACTGTGTTTCACACGTTGAGAAGCACTGTAGATCGTTTCTGTATAAAAACCGTTAATATATATTTGCTGCTACTGTCGACGACATGTGAATATAATAAAATATTAATGATCATGCTTGTTCCTGACGATGTAAGTGAATGATAAAGTTTGTGGTCGAATATATGTACAAATTTGAACATCCCCTAGGTCAAATGTAAAATATGTCGAAAAGTGTTTTGTTGTGCGCAGTGTCGTTACAAGCACGAAGTAAAATATCATGCAATCGTAGTACGAAAAGTGTGTGATATGTTGGTTGCTAGTAATGAAAGTGAGAATAATACATCTGCAATCTACATGTTTTGTCCGATATGTGAATCTAAACCGCTAGTATTGCATGCCGACATGCACGGAGAAATGCTGATACATATTGAGAATAACCATTTGCCAATGCAGTGTCGAAAATGTGCTAAAGTAGGTAATTGTAAATAAAACTTCTTATATAAAATACTGTATTAGCATTTCAAAGGTATATAATAAAATTGACGATTTGAGAGAGTTTTCAAAGTGTTTGACGCCAGTAGAGCCATACAATATGCAAAAATGTAATTCGGGGAAAACGTATGAGCCCCATGATCCTTCCAAGACTACCACAAAGAATTCGGTGGCTCATACTACAATATCAACTCAAACTTCGCCGATGAGTGGTTTAACAAACGACACTAACTTGATTACACCAATATCATTGATAAACCTCAGATGGAAGGTAAAAAATAAGATTACGCATGAAGAAATCACAACTGACAGTGTCTCGTCGATAAGAAATCTTTCCTCAATCAGCAATTCATCCATTCGACGTAGTATTGATATAATACCGAAAGAGAAAGGAAAGATTGTTCGTTCCACTTCGACACCGCTTCCTTTAGAGGTGTTTTTCTTAAAGCCAAAGGAGCAAACTTTTAATGGATCCAGTGGACAAGTATCAAGTATATATAATAGTGGTTGTGATTTAGATAATAGCCCAGCCTTGACCTATCATCTTGGGTGAGTATACTTTTGTAGTCAGCGTATATGGATTAAAAATTGCCTATGATTTAGTACAACTCCAAGAAAGTCGATGGAGAATGTGAATCGCTTACTTAGAACTGGAGGACGTCCGAAGGTAACGGCCTTGACTCCGTTGCATCATGTAATGTCGAAAAGTATTCGAAAAGCTTTTGCAGAACATGGTCGACTACCTTCAGAAAATTCTCGTGGGATTGTTATTAATAGGAATAAAATGTTTGACTCATCTGATGGAAGTTCATGTATGTGTATGGGTAGTTTATAAAGTGGTGGTAAAGTAAATGATAACATTATTACATCCAATTACAGTGGAACTTCCATCTAGTTCGGCTAAGTCGGTGATGGAATCACCATTAGATTTTCGAACAACGCCTGCTAGACGTAGAGCTAATTCCGAAAGTGTATATGCTACTCGATCACAATTAGAGCATGATGTATTGCTTTCGTCTAAGAAAACAACAACTAAATCGATTGTTATTACACGATTAACAAGCGTTGAAACCAAATTCAGTGACAGACAATGTTCTCTTACATCAAATTCTACAAATCAATCACGATCGACTAACGGTTCCATCTATAAAACCTGCAGCAGTGTTGAAATTTTAACTTCGACCACCGAAATGAATGATGTTAATGTTAAACAAAAAACGGATACTATTGGTGTAGCACATTCATTGGACACTATATCACAAAAGCCTGGCCCACATAATAGTCTTGCAGCAATAACACCAATTACCCGTATTCCGGGATCGACTATCAATAAGAAAATTATTAAATTCGAAACGCCCGCAATTAATCCGGAAGAGTCAAAATTATTGTCACCTGGTGACGATATACCAGAATCAATTATAAATAAGAAAATCACTAAATTCGAAACGCCAGCAATTAATCCGGAACCGTCTAAATTATCGTCACCTGGTGATGTATTTTTTACACCAGACGCTACACCTGTACGAAAGACAAGTTCTCTGCATAAATCTGACAGTGACGATGTTAAGTTAGTGGCACCACGTAATTTAAGAAAACATTTTTCACCATCTAGGAGACAACCTCTTCGAGTATGTGCAAAAAATCCTTCATTCAATCGAATTGAAGATATTGTCACAATGAATGAGAATTGTGATTCGATCAATAAGAACACGGAAAATACTTGGTCACTAGCATCATTGGTGAGTTCAGTTATTCGTTTGCCTTCTTTAAAGGGAAGCCCACAAAAGAGGGATGGGCACGTTGCTTCAAATTCAATCATAAGGCGTTGCGCTTCTATTGCAGGTATAGCATAATGATAAAATACATGCACATTTAAAGGTTTTATTAATATTAATTCCTAAAAATTTATAGGATCATTGCTGTCACGTCCAAAATCTTTACTAGATGAAGAACAATTGAAGACATTGAAGCGTAAGCGTACTAATACTGCTGATTACTATTCCACGAATTTATCTCCACAATTCGCTGATTCTAGAGCTATGTCTCTCGAAGATTATTCATCAGTATCATCGAAACGAATTCGAATTCAAGGTCGCAAACCTATCGAACGTATGCGAAAGAATAGCTAAAACCTATTTATTTTTTAATCAGATGTGGCATCAATTCCCGATTATATTTACACTATATCTTTATTTACAAAAAAAGAAAAAATAATTATATTATCTGTTTTACTACTTATTTTAAAAATTCATGTAATTGTGAACATAACGTAACAATTCATTAAATATATTCAAATAAATAATTTTAACTAGTAAAAAAAAACGCATGAATTGCGCGTAGATTTTATCATTTTACTATTCCCTGTCCCAAAATTTTCTTTTGGAAACAATAAATGTTCGTTTGCATAACTATTGGTACTTAATAAAATTACTCTAAAAAAGCTTCTATAAGAGTAAGAAATAAACATTGCTATTTACAAAAGCAAAGCGTTTACAAATGATCCTTTTGGGTCGCGGTACTCACATAGTCCAATATTATTTTGAAGCCTGTATAACAATTGCGCATCCTTGTTTTAATTCTAAGGGCTGCCAATGTAGGGTGTAAATACAAATGAAATAATACAATATTTAATTGCTGACTTCTGGCAACACTGACTTCAAATGTCATTTTATATTGATATATACGATATATATCTCTCGTACTGTTTTGCGTGTCAATTTTTCTTAACTGATCGAATTTTTGTATAAATAATATAGAAATAAATAAAGAAAATTGCAATAAATAGCAAACATTTGTAGTGTAATGTCTTTATCGAGTCTACTCCCCTCGCCAGCAAATCCCATTTGGGATAGAGAGGATGAGCGCCGTGTTGTTGCCAAAGGTGCTCCAAATATGGGAGCCCTAGTGTCTGCAAAGATCGCAGCACCTCCGTATTGTCAACGAAAAGATTGGATTCCACGTAATGAAGCTGATTTCGGAGATGGCGGTGCATTTCCAGAGATACATGTGGCGCAGTATCCACTGGGTATGATCTTTATGTATTGAACAGAATATGTAGTAGGTACATCGAAATTTGTTTTCTTAGGTATGGGATGTCCTTCGAATATTGGCAAAAAATCGAATGCATTAGCGGTTCGGTTAGATGAAAAGGGGAAAATAAAATACGATGCTATTGCTCGTCAGGGACATGGTAAAGATAAAATTGTTTATTCATCAATATCACAGTTGCTGCCAGCTGAGGTTTTAGCTGAGGATGCTGAACAACTGCAACGACCTGATGCTGAGACGATAGAAGAGACAACGGAAGAAACACGACGTGCTTTAGAAATGTTAACCAACCAAAAGATTGCTTCAGCTATGCCAGTGCGGCATGCAGAGAAAACTGGTCCAGCACAGTATATTCGATATACACCCTCACAGCAAGGTGACGCCTTCAATTCTGGTGCAAAACAACGTGTAATTCGTATGGTAGAAGCCCAGCAAGATCCCATGGAACCACCAAAGTTTCGAATAAATAAAAAAATACCTCGGGGTCCGCCTTCACCACCTGCTCCTGTGCTGCATTCGCCATCACGCAAGGTGACTGTAAAGGAACAAAAAGAGTGGAAGATCCCTCCATGTATATCCAATTGGAAAAACGCTAAAGGTAGGAAATTGAATTTAATTACGACTTAACGAATTGAATAATATTGTTTTTTTCTTCAATAGGTTACACAATTCCATTGGACAAGCGTCTTGCTGCTGATGGTCGTGGTTTGCAGCAGGTACACATTAACGAAAAATTCGCTAAAATGGCTGAAGCTCTGTACATAGCCGACCGAAAGGCCCGTGAAGCAGTAGAAGCCCGAGCTCAGTTAGAAAAGAAATTGGCACAGAAGGAGAAAGAGAAGAAAGAGGATATGTTGCGTATGATGGCACAGCGTGCACGTGAGGAACGTGCAGGTATACGTAATCCGGCTGAGGATTCTGCTAATACAAGTGTCGAGGCACGTGAACGTAATGAGTTACGTGCAGAACGGCATCGAGAACGTCAGAGAGATCGTAATTTAGCTCGGGCTGCACCTGACAAACGTTCGAAATTGCAACGTGAACGTGAACGTGACATTTCTGAACAAATTGCATTGGGTATGCCAGCGAAATCGTCAACCAACGGAGAAGCACTTTTCGATCAGCGTCTCTTCAATACCACCAAGGGTATGGATTCCGGTTATGGTGATGATGAAGCATATAATGTATATGATAAACCGTGGCGTGATTCTAATTCATTGGGTTCACATCTGTATAGGCCTAGTAAACAAGTTGATAATGACGCGTATGGAGCAGATTTGGATCGTATTGTCAATACTCAACGTTTTGTTCCGGACAAAGAATTTTCGGGTACGAATCGTGCCAGTGGTGGTGCACCACAACGTAGCGGACCTGTACAATTTGAAAAAGAAGAAGATCCCTTCGGTTTGGATCAGTTTTTGAACATGGCAAAGAAGGCGCCAAAGCGTGGTGATGATAAAGGTGACCGCAGTAATTCTGACAAGAAACGGAGAAAGGACTAAATACAATTAAAGATTGTGACATGCAAGTAAATTGACACATGTTAAAATATCTTGTAGTTGTAGCTATAAATACTTTATAAACATAAACGTAAACTTTATAAACATAAATATAATGTGGACCTTCAATATTATCTGTGTTTTAATCATATTGAAATGGAGCATTAGCGAAATACTATCTTAAAATGATGGTTTGAGGTGCAATGCAGGTGCCGTGTAATACAATTTCAAAATAGATGTTCAATTCGTTTCTATAGGTGTCAATAGAAGCTGATTTTGCCTTTTCTAATCAGTTTCAGCAAGAGAGTGAAATTTCTGCTCGGAGATTGCTCTACTGTGTATAGAGATCCTATGGCTCTGCCATGGGCTCTTTATTACAGGTCACGTAATTACCGATGGTTCTATTTGTAATTGAATTGTAGAAAAAAAGTTTGTGGCTTCTGATGACGTAGTGATTTTAAAATTTTTCGTTTTCTTTACATTTCATTCTTCTTTCATATTATCGTGGTGATTTGTTAGCGATTTTATGTTTGAAAACCTCTTTTCATCACGAAAACCATATTCACTTAACATAACACTTTTTGTTAATTTTTAAACAATTTTGCTTATTTTTTTCATAGTAAATACCGTTAATTATCGCTCTCAATCACAGCACGTTTTTTCTTTTTTTTCTTCGTATCAAGAAAACATGGCGCTAAAAAATTACGCGATTCCAAAAATTAATTTTTTTATTCGCATTTATTACGTGACCTGTAATTGGAAATGTGACTCTACCTTATATTGTTAGACGAAGGAGTAATACAGGGTGCTTTAGTTATCATCTTTCTAATTTGATGATTCTCTTTTCTAAAGCAAATCAGTAATGCTTCTTTGTCAACATACTGCTTCATTTTAGAAGCGAATTATACAAAACCACTACAATTTACTTTCATGAAAAAGGGCTTGCATTACTGGACTTTCATAGTCGTTTTATTTCTACCTACTTTTTCGTTGAAAATTTCAATTAAGTTTTGCCTTTTCCAATTTTAAAATTGAAAAAATGTAATCCAAAAGATTCATATTTTACATATTGTTGAAGTACTTTAATGACTTCAAGCGAAAATTATGATATAAGAATAGATGTCAAATAGTGCCGAATACAATTTCGGATTAAACATTTATTTCGAGTTTTTATATTCAAATAACACATATGTATTTCCACTTCAATCAAAACGATAGACTACTTCAGGTTTTGTTTATTTTGTTTAGAGCCAATTTTTCATTGCGAATTTAACACTATTTGTCGTTTAAACTATGTTCAAACTCGATTTGTAATTTTTCAGTCAAATTTCAGCGTACTTTAAGCTAAGTTCAAATGCCCAATTTAGCTGGGTTAAACTAAGATGAACCTATCAGTTGTTCAGCTATCTATTCTTCCACTCCAGCACATCTCTTCTTGCTGCGGTGTAAAATAAGTTAACATTTTAATAATATAAAATATGCTAATTTTTTATTATCTTTCCAGAAAGGGAAAAGTGTAAAAAGTAAACAATGGACAAATAACAAACCCTATTGCAAATGTATTTTAAAATTAAATTATGATGACTTTATTGGATCCTATAGACTCTTTTCCTCTGTTTTCATAAATACAATAAATTATTCCCCATTTTGCCGTATTTTTATAATACAAATATTGAGCTAGGTAAGTGTTAAAACGTGCCTGTCACAACGTCACCAACGTCACTACGCAAGTATAGCAACCCTGTTTTGTACCTTTTGTATTATATTTGGTATTATATCTAAATGTTCTCCATATATCGTGCATAACTTAAAGAAGTTAATATTAATAACAAATGGCTCTTGCTATGAAAAGGTCTATTTCCAGCACAGAAACTGTTGAACAAGTGCAAAAGCCACAAAAGCGAATTCGAATACAACCACCACCAAAGAGCGGAAATGGGAAGCTATTGCAAGTTATTACATTACTTGATAGCATCGTATCACAAAATAGTAAGGAACAATTGGAAATACTTGTAAAAATTG
This sequence comes from Megamerina dolium, assembly GCA_963854835.1. Lineage (NCBI taxonomy): Eukaryota > Metazoa > Arthropoda > Insecta > Diptera > Megamerinidae > Megamerina > Megamerina dolium. Next base: position 46,855,975 of record OY978527.1, read on the forward strand.
CTGATGAATTGGTATTGGATGAAGCACAAATACCAGAGCTATACGATGCTATTCGCAAACTAATTGAAATATTTCGTCAAAGTGATGGTGATACAATGGTACGAGTGAAGATACTTGGCCTGTTAGCTGATCTGGCTGAAGTGCGCATAGCAGAGATTGTAATTTCTATTATAGATGAGATTATTACAGTTCTCAAGCCTGAAAAATCACAAAAGGTTGTGGCTCAGGGTCTGCGTAGTTTGCATAAGATTGGCGGATGTAATTTAAAATCGTCGACGCATGTAACAAAGATTGCACATTTCGCCCAGCAGCAACTCACCTCTGAATCCCACCAAACACAGAAGAATGCATTGCTTGTGCTTTCGGCTTATGTGCCATTGATGGATGCTAAGAAGGGTGTAATTGACACAATCGGTCATTATGCTGATTCACAGGATTCTGGAGTGCGAGCGCAAGCACTTCGTTCGATATTGTGCCTGGGTGAACGCGGAGCTAAATTATCACCGAACTTATATCAACGTGCTGTAGATGCAATGAGCGACGATTACGAATGTGTACGTCAAGAGGCATTGCAGTTGGTTTTCGAGCTTGGCGTTAGTCATCCGGATTATATGATACCGAGCGGTGCGGAAGAGTATGAGGAATTACGATTGATTGATGCAGCTTTTAGTAAGGTTTGCGGTTCGTTATGTGATTTATCGATTCAAATACGTACACAGGCTGCGGAACTTTTGGGTAAAATGACACAGGTTGGATCGGAATTTCTACATCAAACGCTGGATAAAAAATTAATGAGTAATTTACGACGCAAGCGAACTGCGCATGAGCGTGGTGCACAGCTTGTAGCTAGTGGCGAGTGGTCGTCAGGTAAACGATGGGCGGATGATGCACCACAAGAACACCTCGACACTGCCGGCATCTCTTTGATTGCTAGCGGCGCCTGTGGCGCTCTGGTGCATGGCTTAGAGGATGAATTTCTTGAAGTGCGTACTGCTACAGTGGATTCAATGTGTAAACTAGCCCTATGCCATCCAGACTTTGCAGTGACTTGTCTTGATTTCCTAGTCGATATGTTCAACGATGAAATTGAAGACGTACGACTGAAGGCGATTTTCAGTCTGACAGCCATTGCCCGACATATTGTATTGCGCGAGGATCAATTAGAGATTATGTTGAGTTCGCTTGAAGATTATTCAGTTGATGTGCGTGAGGGCTTACATTTAATGCTAGGAGCATGTCGCGTTTCCACCCAGGTAATCTTTATTTGCACACACACACGCACACAGAATCATTTTTATTTGTCCTTAACTGTCTTTTAGGCTTGCCTTTTAATGGTCGTACAAAAGCTACTCGATGTACTGTCAAAGTATCCACAAGATAAAAATTCAGCTTTTGGTTGCATGCGTAAAATTGGTCAAAAACATGCGAATCTCTGTATGGCTGTCACATCTCATCTTTTGCAAGATCATCCATTTTTCGATAGTGCCGAACGTGATGTCGAAGATCCAGCATATCTTTGCATATTGATACTGCTGTTCAATGCAGCTGAACACTTGGTGCCTATTATTAGTCTTTTTCCAGATGTTACCCTTAAACATTATGCCTACTTACGTGATGCAATGCCACAGCTGGTACCAGAACTACCCATAGAAGGAGCATCTACCACAAAATCAATTGATCAAATAAGTGGTTTAGCAAATTCACGCGCCTATTTGGAAATGATACTGACACATATTCATGAGATTTTTGCGGTAGCACGTGATCGTGTGTCTTTGCTCAAGACGGCGCAAACAAATATGCAGGTTGGTCAACCATGAAAATAAAATAAAAATGATATATATTTACTTATAGCCTGTAACCGTTCTCTTTTTCAGCGATTAGGCGAAATTGATCAAGAAATGTTTGGAACTGCAAACTTTTTGGAAACCTTCTTGGCGGCGCAAATTCAAATAGAACAGCTGCAGAGTTGTACAACTTCGCAGAGAAGTCGTGCACCACTCAAGGAGTCCCTTGCCCAATTAATACGTAATTGTCTGAAGCTGCAGCATATATTTTCCGGTCTAACCTACGACGATATGTTGCTGGTGAAACAAATCTGCTTGCGAGCCAGTGCTCTTCATTTGGTGCTAATTGTACGCGATCGTTCGCAAAGCGCCTTAGGTCCTTGTCAAATGCTATTACAAACCGCTGCCGACATTAGTAATTTTCTCGATGACAAAGAGAATTTCCAGCCGGATCCTTTCACATCGGCACTGCTTACGCAGTTAACTAGCATAAGTGATCCTAAGCCGGGACGTGTCTTTCGTGAAATTTTACCATTGGTACAGAATGCTTCACCTGTCCGTATGCCACCGGCTAATGTAAATATTCGCATGTGTGTAGCCAGTATTATTGAGCCATGCCCGCAAATGTCACAAGACAACATAATTAAGGTCACCGCTGGTCTGATTGCTGCTCTACCCTTCGTCGCTGAAATCGATAATCTGCAAGAGTCACAAAAACAGGATATGCGTATTAAAATCAAATATCCTGATCAGCATGTGCATACGGTGGTGCCAAAGTTATCCGATTTCAAAAAGATAATGACCGAGCAAGGTGAACACGAGACCAATATGAGATTACGTACTACAATCTTACTATCACATAGTGTTTGGACGGAAGCCACTTCAGTGGAAATAACATTGTGCTTAGCAGTGCGGTCGGGCACCGAATTGGAATTGTGCAAACCAGCAAAGATTCTATTTGCACCAAAGCCGGTACGAAGAGGAATTTGAAAACACATATTTATTCAATTCTTTTTGTATTTACTTATATTATTTTAATAATATGTACAAAAGTTAAGACACACTTATATTTATATTATAAAAATTAATATTGTACAACATATAAACTGACATATATTTGTATAATAAAAATTAAACATTATTTTCCTCTACAATATATTTATTACAATTTGTCGAATCTTCGCTTTTTCGATGTTTTGTACTCATATGGTAATGGTATCTGAAAGAAAAGGAAAAATAAAATTCTCAGATATATATTTTTTCATATAGCAATATTATTATCTTTATGTTATCAAATTATAGGTATGTATATTTAATTAAAATTGAGTGGAAAATTGAAAGATTTCCATTAAAGAGCATAAAATAAACATGTTATAAGAAAAACATAAATTTTGCGGTTTCTACAAGGTGTCGGGAAACAAAGCTTTTACAGTCCTGGAATACCATCAAGATAAGTGTTAGAAACGATTGAAACAAATTAACGTTTTTTTGCGATACGATCTAATGTATATACTTTAATTCTATATTGAAACGTAAGTTCGGAACAATGAAAAGAATGGCATTCCACAAATAAATATTATAGAATTCATGGATGTATGAAGTAAATCTGACATCAGTATAAATCTCAAAATGTAAGATTTTTTAACTGATATAAACTTTTTATTATTATATGAAAGAAAAAAAATAAACTCCATACAAACTCACTCTACCTTAATATGAATGTACCTATACCAGAAATTTAAAGTGTTTTTACTTTTATTTGATATTGGTTTTATTTATGTTTTTCTAAATCACGTCGCTAAGTGCTTATATCAAATCAACAAATTATATACGACATTTTCGATCAAGGTACTTACAAACCTACATATGTAAGTATGAAATATATTTATATTTCAAGTAGAAAATGCATTCATTGTCATTGTCCTTCAATACCGTATGATTTAATCTTTGAGCAAAGCAATGAGGGTAACTCTATTCATTTAATTTTAATTCTTTCGATAGACTGATAAAGAAACTGAAAATTCTTAAAATATTTTCTGTGAAAAATTTGTACTCAATTTCGATTTGTCATTATAATCTTGTTGATAATTCAGAGAGTGAACAACAATAATGGGGAGTCTACTCACAGAAAACACACTAACTCAAAGATAAAATGTGCAACTATATTTCCTACAGATAAGTGGCGCTACGCAATTATCCGTCTACTCTCTTATTTTATCCTCTTTGGATTTATCTAACTTGTATGAATAAAGTGAAAAAGAAAAATTATTGATAAGTATAAGAATAAGTAAAAATTTCTAAATTTTTAAAAAAGAGAATAAATTTCTTTATTTTGTTAGTAAAATTGAATTGGAAATTACAATGTAGCAACCCTGATTTACTATATAAATCTAGGGCATTATGTCGGTGCGATTTTTAAAAATACTTAATGCAACTCTGAATATTTTGTATGTCACCATGTTTGGGTTTGCATATTTTATATTGTACAGATGTTAGTGTGTTACAAAATAGATATGTGTATTTTGTCGCATTCCAAATAACTGCCCCTTTAGCTCAGTGGTAGAGCACTGGTCTCGTAAACCAGGGGTCGTGAGTTCAAACCTCACAGGGGGCATTGGTCAAGCGTGCTTTTTTGTTTAGTTTGATAATTTTTTTTTTTAAATACCACATACTAGTACAATTTTGTTATCAAAAATACTAAAATAACTCACCCTTTTTGTTTATCGAATTGAATGGAGCAAATGTTACACGCATAATGTGTATGTTTCATTCTGATGTGACTATCTAGTGTGGATTTCTTTGTATATACCTTCTCACATTCCGTACAGTTAAATCGTATACCTAAATGCAAGCCCATATGACGATCCAAATGACTCTTTTGCATATATGCATTATCGCATTGTTGGCATTTATACGGACGCTCACCAGTATGCAAACGCATGTGTATATTCAGGTGAGAAGAGCGACTAAACTTACGATGGCATATAGCACATTCAGAGAGTTTACCATTGTGCAGAGTCATGTGCGTCTTTAGTACCGATCTTTGCTGGAAACTTTTTCTACAGACGCCGCAACTAAATGGTCGTTCCTCAGTATGTGTTACTAGATGCAATTTTAGATTTGGTCGTGTTGTAAAGCGTTTATCACATATTTCACAAATGAAATTTCGTTCATTTATGTGCATTTTTAGATGATCACGCTGACGATAAATTGTTGCAAACGTCTTCTCTATCAAATAGACCAAATTGTTTAGTACAATCAGCACTTTGCTGGCAATACAATTCACTTACCGCAAAGTGTACATTTGTAGTTCTTATCCTTAGTATGCACTAAAAGGTGTTGCTTCAATTTTTGAGATGTCTTAAACCTTTTTCCACAAGTATTACATAGGAAATTTTTGTCAAGTCGTTGCGTTTTCTTATGGCACAGTTGCGTGTGTTTCTTAAGTAAATACTCATTTGCATAGTTTATGTCACATACTTTACAATGTAATTGTAAATTATTTGCTGCCATCTGTTTTGTAATACTTTCTGGAGAGGAGTATAATTGATTTGTAAGAGGTAAACGCTTAATTTCTATAGATTCCTTTACTAGCTTAAAATTTTTTGATACAGACTCATGATTTTTTATTAGGGGCTCACGCTGTTTTTGTGTCTTTCTGAAACTCGTTAAACTTTCTTTATTCACATCATTAATATTTAAAATATCCATTTCTGTACTCTCCTCAACTTCCTTTAAGTCGTCCATTGATTCTGATGACGAACGACCAGAATATATATTTTCTCCCTTGTTCTCATTTAAAGATTCCACATGATCTGAGTCGTCATCTTCATCAGCTTCCATGTCATTTAAAGCATCTTCATTTTTCTGGTGTTTCTTTAATATCTCTCTAAATTCTTTATCCGTTTGTTGCGCTATCAACAAAAATTTTCGAACAATTTGTAACGTCTCTACACAATTCATACAAATCATTTGCGGCAATGGATCTCCGATACTTGCTTCCAATTGGGTACACTCATTATAGTGTTCCAGAAGCGGACGATCTGCTTCATCTATTCCCATTTTCATATTAGTATCCAGCATGACGAATTCACCGCTTTCTTTTTTACAAATACGACAGCTTATGAAAGTGAGAATACAATGCTCCGTAGGATCATTCACTTGCATTATTTTATATTATCTTAATATCTACAATATTAAACTTTATACTTTGCTTTTACAATTATCACTGCAATTACAAACACGTATACATAAATACTAGTATCAAATTCCTACAGATTCTACTTAGCTTTCTACAAGGCGTTATTGCCATTGGATACAAAAACAGTGCAAAAACAAAATAAACAAAAAGAGCACAAATTCATAAGGTCGTAATAGTGTTGCCAGGACATAGTTTTTATTTAGTACGAAGTACGTACTTACGAATTTATGACGTTCGTTGATGGAATCGTATAAATCAGCTACAGTGCAATTGTTCAGCACGTAAGGTAATAGCCTAGACAGACGAACAAAATTAATTTGCATTAAGAAGCATAAATGCACATTAGAAATTCACATTTGTGCATTTAGATATCTGATTTTGAAGTTTTGAAAATAGTCAAATTAAAATGGATAAAAGAAAAATTTTATTGGCGATTTTGCTATTTTTAGAAAATCAACAGCAATTTAATGAAAAAATTCGATTGTTATTAAATAAATTAAAAAATAATACAATGCAACTTCGGTGTAAATTTCGTGGACATTTTAATTGAGATATCTGCATATATATGCAGATTGCGATTGGTGCGACGCAAATCTCCGTCCCGTTCAGCCCACAAGTCCAGCAATTTGATTTCATCGTTGGTACACCAGACTTTCCGATACTTGTTTTCTGCCATCTAAAAAAAAATAGTATTGTTAATATGTATACATATTTGCATATATATTGTAACAAAAATAGCTTACTTCTCTTCTTGCGCTTTTTTCTTTATTTTAATTTCTTTTCTTTTTCTTCCTGTCAATGCAAATCACCATTCACAATAGCAACCAAATACCAATTTTTAACGGAGTTGCCACGTCGAAATTAGTAAATTCAGCTAAATGCACGAAAATTTTGTGCATTTATTGTGGCGTTAATGTACATTTGGATAAAGCAAATGCATGAGTTAATGTGCATTAAGGCTGCCGTCTGTCTAGCCTATAACTGAAGTTAAAGTAAAGTAATGGAAAAAACGGCGTGCGATTAGTCAACACGGATAGCTGAGCCCATATGCTATATGAGTTGGAAAGCGATAGCTAGGTATAATATAAAATAGAGTATAAAGAGAGTATGACTCTCATTTTTTGACATACGCTCCGTTGAAAATCGAATTTTTACAGATTGTAACTTTACGTTACCCACCAATCCGTTTGGACTAATGGGACTTATGGCTTTTGTATAAAATAGATCGGAACAGCTGGTGCCTTACCTATCAATACGGAACAATTTAAAAATTTCGCTGTATTGGAATTTTGCTCGGTTGCAGTTCGGTTATATTAGAAACCCATGTTATCTAAGGGTTGACATTTGTCACAGTGTTGCAGTCGCAGTCAACCTGTTAAGTTAAAAACCAGATCACAATTGACGTAGTCGTAGAATTCAATCTAACAAAATGAAATGCGAACTATTAGCAATTTTGAGATAATCTCGCTTTTGTTGTTTTTTTTTTTTGCTCGAACTACCAAAAAAAAAAATGTATTTGTGAAACCGAGAACCCTTCTGTTCTACTGCTCATTGGTAACCTCAAAGAGGGAATTGCTGGTTTACAAGTGGACAATCTTCCCCATTTCGTTAGATGAAGATCTCACATCCAATTTTCGACTTTCGTCTTCACCGACTCTTTCAATAAAATTCTTTGTATTAATCTGTAATACCAAGGTATACAACAAAATCTGAAGGTAATATAGGAAAAGGTGAACCAATGAATACTTTGTAAATGCATATAAAGTCAATCGATCTGGTCTATTAGTTCAATTAGGAAATTTAGTATTTTGTGTTTTTAACGTACGTAAATTATTTCAATTAAATGTATGTATATATCAGATTTGTTATACACTCAAGATATTGTAACGAGTATCGTTAGTTGGTTACTCATCACTATTGTGACTGACACTATTGGCAGCATCGACATGAATGTCAACAAAAAAGGAATAAGCGATAACCAGAACAAGCCAACGAGAAAGGAAGAGAAGAATCTCGATAAAGGAAGATTCTGGGGTGTTGCCAACAGAGTATAAATAGAGCCAGTGTTGAGAAGTGAGAATCAATCAAATTCCGAACGTGACTGCGCAAACATCTATACAGAGGAAAAAGTTGCTAGTACATTAAAGTGTTATTGTAAATAGTTGATTATAAACAGAGTTGATTGTAAATAGTGTTTATTAAAATAAATTGTTGCTGTATATAGTTGTATAAAATAAGTATTATTAACAGAATCCAGTGATCGAACAAGGTAATTCAAATAGAATTAAACGCTCACAGAATAAAAAACGTAACAATATATTAAATTTAATATTTTACATTTTTTGATTTTATTATAATTATGATCGGTTCAAAACAACCATATTTGCTTCGCCGTCCGCCAAAGATAAAAATTAATCTAAATTAATATTACGTTGATGGACACGGAATGATTGGGTATCACTTCATTCAAATTCTTATATTTCAACTCAGCTGCAAGTTAAATATAACGGATTGACGTCTACAAAGTATTCTATCAGTTTCGGTTACTAATGACGCATTTTACATATTGTTACGTTTTTATTCTGTGAGCGTTTAATTCTATTTGAATTACCTTGTTCGATCACTGGATTCTGTTAATGATAACTGCAACACTTATTTTGTACAACTATATACAGCAACAATTTATTTAATAATCTCTATTTACAATCAACACTGTTTACAATCAACTATTTACTATAACACTTAAATGTACTTGCAACTTTTGCCTCTGTATCAATGTTTTCGCAATCACGTTCGGAAGTAGATTGATTGCCAATTCTCAACACTGGCTCTATTTATACTCTGTTGGCAACACCCCAGAATCTTCCTTTATCGAGATTCTTCTCTTCCTTTCTCGTTGGCTTGTTCTGGTTATCGCTTATTTCTTTTTGTTGACATTCGTTTCGATGCTGCCAATAGAGTCAGTCACAATAGTGATGAGTAATCAACTATCGATACTCGTTACACTGCCCTCCTCTTAACCTTGTTCGTCCCGAACAAGTTTTTATACTTCCCCTCGATATGGCGCAAGTCGCTCCAAGTGCACTACTTTAAACTTTGCTCTTTTATTCCAGGCACGTTGAATGCGATACACTACGTCATTTATCTTTGCTATAATCTCATATGGTCCTTCCCAATGAGTCTGTAGTTTAGGAGACAGGCCTTTCTTTCGTTGTGGATTATGAAGCATTACAAGCTCTCCTTCATAGAACCCTTTTGAATTTGCTTTCAAGTCATACCTGGCCTTCATCTTATCGCTTATCATCTGCGACCGCTCTCTGATGAACCGATGTACTTCATCCAACTGTTCCCGCTTTTCGCTAGTATAATTACCTTCGGTTGATCTCGTTGGTGTTACGACTCCAAATTTTAAATCAGCTGGCAGTCTTAACTCGTTTCCAAAAATTGCCATTGCCGGTGTAGTAGCCGTCGTATCATGTTGTGCGCATCGATATGCCATGAGGAACATTGGTATATGTACATCCCAGTCTCTTTGGTATTTATCTACGACTTTTCTCAAATATTCCTCCAAGGTACGGTTAAATCGTTCTACCATGCCATCAGATTGTGGATGCAAAGGTGTTGTACGAGTTTTGTATATACCCAGCATACGGCATATCTCTTGGAATACAACTGATTCGAAATTTCGACCTTGGTCTGAGTGTAACTCCATCAGTACACCAAAACGAGTAACCCATTGGTTGACGAATACATCCGCAACTGTACTAGCTTCCTGATTTGGAATGGGGTATACTTCAGGCCATTTACTGAAGTAATCTATAACCACCAGAACATACTTGTTTCCTGCGTTGCTTTTTGGAAATGGCCCAGCTATGTCCATAGCAATTCGCTCAAATGGAGCACCCACGGTGTATTGGTGCATCTTACCTCGACTTTTCTTAGTGGGACCTTTGGCCATTGCACATTGCTTACATTTCCGAATTCAATCAGCGACATGGTCATGACATCCAACCCAATAAAATCGGTTCTTTATTTTCTCGACGGTTTTGGTGATTCCCAAATGCCCTCCACTGGAGGCATTGTGATACTCAGCTATCACTTCATTTATTCTCGCCTTGGGTACCACTAGAAGATCATTAGTGATTTTTCCATCCACACTTTCCCATGCTCGGAATAAACATCCGTCTCGTAAGTGCAGGCTTTGCCACTGCGCCCAGTATGCCTTTGCTATTGGACTCTCATTAGCCATTTCTTGCCAATCTGAACGTATGCCCTGCTCCTTGTATTCCATAATCTTTACGAGATCTGGGTCGTTCCGCTGATCTTCTTGCACTCGTTCAGTGGTCCATGTCTCCTCCGGCAATATATTTGTAAGTCGTACGTCGACAATGTGCTCCTTGCTTTCCACTCGAGAACAATGTTTACATTTCATTTTGCAAGGACGACGAGATAGAGCATCCGCGTTGCCGTGATGTCCTCCTTTACGATGTTCGATGGTAAAATGATAACTCTGCAGCCTTTCAATCCAGCGCGCCAATTGTCCTTCTGGGTTTTTAAATTGCAATAACCACCTTAGCGCTGAGTGGTCAGTTCGTAAATGAAATGACTGACCGTACAAGTATTTATGGAAATACTTTACACATTCCAGTATTGCGAGCAACTCTCTTCGTGTGACACAGTAATTTCTTTCTGGCTTCGACAGGATTTTACTGTAGTAAGCTATTACTTTTTCTTGCCCATCTATGATCTGAGAGAGCACACCACCTATTCCATAGCCACTCGCATCTGTGTCCAACACAAACTTTTGACCAGGTACTGGATACGCTAATATTGGTGCTGAACAGAGTTTTTCTTTCAGCTGTTCGAATGCTTTCTGTTGGTCCTCGCCCCACACAAATGGTTTGTTCTTTCTTGTGAACTCATGCAGACTGCTGGCGATGTTTGCAAATCCAGGAACAAATCGTCTATAGTAGGTGCATAAGCCTAGGAAGCTTCTTAGCTCGTGAAGATTCGACGGAATAGGCCATTCTTGAACTGCTGCTACTTTCTCCTCGTCGGTATGTACCCCTTCTGTTGTTACTTTATGACCAAGATATTTAACTTCTTGCCTGAAGAGTGAACACTTTTTCATATTCAGTTTAAGCCCTGCTGATTGTATACGCTCAAATACTTCTTTCAACTTTTCCAGGTGGTCGTTAAAATCTTTTCCCATCACAATAATGTCATCGAGGTACACCAAGCACGTTTTCCAGTGTAGTCCTCTGAGTACACGCTCCATCAAACGTTCGAAAGTAGCTGGCGCATTGCATAAACCAAATGGCATGACTGTAAATTGCCATAGACCATCGCCAATACTGAAAGCTGTTTTCTCTTTGTCTTCCTTACCAAGTTCCACTTGCCAGTATCCGCTTTGCAAATCAAGAGTTGAGAACCACTTCGCACCAGATAGTGTGTCCAGAGTGTCATCGATTCTTGGCAGTGGATAGCTGTCTTTCTTCGTAATATCATTTAGCTTTCTGTAATCCACACAGAATCGAGTACTTCCATCCTTCTTCTTTACCAGCACAACTGGTGAACTCCATGGACTCGCTGATGGTTCAATAACACCTTGTTTCTGCATATCGGAAATCAGCTTAATGGCTTCGTCTCTTTTGGCCAATGGAACTCGTCGTGGTGTTTGACGAATTGGTCTAGAATCACCGGTGTCAATGTGATGCTTCACGATGGTTGTTCGTCCTCCAGTTTTTCCATTTGAAGAAAATATTGAACTGTACTTCTCCAATACTTGTAAAGCCTTTTCTTTTTGCTGTTTGGTAAGCACACCTGCCCATTCTTCCATCTGTGCTTTTATTTCCGCCTTGCCAGTTCCTGATCTTCCACTTTTTATCGACGAATCCTTTTCGCAGTCTACTACGGCAGTGACTTCCTGGCAATGACCAATCACCATTCCTTTCTTCACAACTGTAGATGTATTAGTTGGATTTAATATTCGCACAGGTACTATTCCATTTTCTTTAGGTTCCACTAACGTCCTACCAGGTATGATGTTTTTATTTTGTATTTCTTCATCTGCTTCCACTAACCACAACTTGCCTGTCCCATCATCCACATTTATCTGTGCCCAAATCACCGCTTCTGATTTTGCTGGAACCTCTTGGCGTTGACATGCGAGTACTCGTTTCATGTTTCCACTCCGTTTGTAACCGGTGTTCAATGGTAATTCGACATTTGCATAACGTAGTATCCGTTGATTTAAATCTAACGTAAATCCGTTGTCAATCATAAAATCAACACCAATTATTACGTCATCGATGATGTCGGCCACAATGAATTCATGTTCCCATGTACAATTTCCAATAGATACTCGTTTCTTTATCTTACCCAGAATTTGTGCATCCTCACCCGTTGCTGTACGCAATTTTATTCCCATTAAAGGCTCAAACCTCTTTACCAAATCGCTCTTGATTATAGAATGTGATGCACCAGTGTCCAGGGTTAACATGAATTCCATATTGTCCAATTTTCCATCAATAGTCAAGCTGCTTGGCACACGCTGTAGTTGTGAAATGTGAATGATGGGGCCACCCACTGTTGGAGTCAGTTCACTCCCCGCTGAACTGACTCGATTTAGTTTAACGATGGATTTGTGTTAGTGGAGCGATCGCTATCCACCTTATTCTCCTTCTTTTGTCTTCCTGGAGAATTCGATCTTGATCGCTTTAGTCGTAGACGGCAGTCACGCGCCATGTGTCCTGGTTTGTCACAAATGAAACACTTACCAGTAAACTTGTTTTCGCGTCGACCTGTTGTTCTTCCTTCAGGCTGAACTACTGATTTTACTGCCTGACGCACTGCTTCAACCAGATCTGTTGTTTCTGTTTCTAATTGGCGTACCCGTGGCATTGGTCGACACATGTAACTGGCGGCTTCAAACGTCAAGGCACTACTGACTGTTTCGGCATAAGTATTCCTGGGTGACATGACTAGGGCACGCTTTGTCTCTCCATCACGTATACCATCTATGAATGCTTCTATTTTTATTTTTTCGACGAACTCTACCGAATTACCGGAGAACGCTAGATGACATAAGCGCTCAATATCGGAAGCGAATTCCTGAAGGCTCTCATTACTCCGTTGCACTCGCGATCTCAATTCCACTCGATGTAATTGACTCTTGTATTCATTTCCATATTTTCGCTGGAGTGTGTCCATCAGTGACTGATAGCTACCACGATCTTTCTCTGGAATCATCTGTAACACCTCGGAAGCATTACCTTTTAATGCGACTATTAAAGCAGCAGTCTTGTCGCTATCATCCCATTGATTCTTCGAAGCTGTTGTCTCGAATTGAAGCTTGAAGATATTGAATGGCGTGCTTCCGTCAAATGTTGGTGGCTTTAGTTTGATTGTGCTTGAATCTCGAATCACTGATGTGGCTGGTCCATTTATTTTTAGTTGGTTGAGATCGTGCTGTAATTTCTCGAACTTATCTTCCAAATCATCTACATGTTCCTTTAAATCCGTGACCTTTTCATTAATGGTTCCGGAAATTTCCTGAAATCTAAGTTCAATTCCTTTTTGTAGATTTTCGATGACGTGTTCTTGGCGAGCCGAATGTTCTTGAATTTCCATACGCAAATCACTAATAACGCCCTCTTGGCGAGACGAACCTTCTTGAATTTCCATACGCAATTCACTAATAACGCCCTCTTGTCGAGACGAACTTTCTTGTAACTGTTGCATCATGGTTTTCATGAAATCCATAAGTTGACCACTCGAATCTATTTTGCTCTCTTCCTCAGCGTGCACAACTGCTTGTATATCGGCTTCCTCGAAGAACTCATGTTCTTCTACATTAATCCCCTTAGCCTCCATAGCTTGCCTCAGCCTCACCAGCAGTTCCGCCTTTGCACCTGATGACGATAGATTCATCTCTACCAACAGCTTTTTAAGCTGGTCCACTTTTAGTTGGTCAATTTTCACCATCTTTACAGAATCCCACTTCTGACACCAATTGTTACGTTTTTATTCTGTGAGCGTTTAATTCTATTTGAATTACCTTGTTCGATCACTGGATTCTGTTAATGATAACTGCAACACTTATTTTGTACAACTATATACAGCAACAATTTATTTAATAATCTCTATTTACAATCAACACTGTTTACAATCAACTATTTACTATAACACTTAAATGTACTTGCAACTTTTGCCTCTGTATCAATGTTTTCGCAATCACGTTCGGAAGTAGATTGATTGCCAATTCTCAACACTGGCTCTATTTATACTCTGTTGGCAACACCCCAGAATCTTCCTTTATCGAGATTCTTCTCTTCCTTTCTCGTTGGCTTGTTCTGGTTATCGCTTATTTCTTTTTGTTGACATTCGTTTCGATGCTGCCAATAGAGTCAGTCACAATAGTGATGAGTAATCAACTATCGATACTCGTTACAATATCTTGCATTTTAAATATTTTATGGTTTGGCGAATTGTGGAATTTTAGACTCGTATGCTAAATTGGAATTTGAGATTGTGAATACCGCTACTAATTTTAACCGTAGCTGGAATAATGAAAAATCACCCCTAATACGACTCTGGTTGATTGGTGACAACTCTGTGATTATGGCGTAATAGAAATATAGCAGGAACAAACAAATTCTTTTATTTTCACTAACATCGTTGTCAGCTCAAAGGAAATTATTGAAGTGCTATTTTCAGCGGATATTCCTTACAGGTAAAAATGAATATAATTAAAAGTGACCCTCATCGCATACCAAAAATAACTTTTTAATAAATGAAAATAAAAAAAAAGATACTAGAAGGAAAAATAAAGAAGTGCATATTAAGAAATAGTCACAAAGTGGATGTGAAAAAGTAAGAAACAGCAAAGTAAAGAAAAAATTAAAAATAAAATAAAGAAAAGAAAAAAAGAGGAACAGCAGAAGCAAAAAACAGCAAAACTACAAAAGAATTCTTTTCTTTCTTTTTGTGGTTATATTCCAAAGGAAACACCCTGTGTATATGGTGCATCAAGCAGATGTATGAGCGACACAGAGACTACTAATGAAGTAAGCATACCACAGCACTAGCTATAGCCAGTCAGCCAGCCATTATTCATTAAATGATTTACTTTGTAGACATCCAAGAATTCTCATCTAAGACATTTTTGCTTTGCACTCATTGAGAAATTGTGAAATACCGGAAATAATATTAATCTTCGGAACAATAATAATTTGTTTGAATAATTGCCAATTTTTTTGGCAATTCAGCTGGTATAGGGGAGAAAAAAAATTGTGTGAAACATACACACAAAGTCGTATAAAAATAAAACATAAAAAAAATGCAGCAAGATTCTAGTGAAGAAAGTTGGCTAGAAGAGCAGTGCCATCGTGAGATCAACGCCCAACACGACGAACACGAACGCGAGTATATACGCCATCGAGACAGTTCCTTAAGCACCGTTTGGGGTGCATTTCAGGATTCAGCCACAGCTGTGGCGCATCTCTATAGAGGTGAGTAATGTTGTTATTGTTGTTGCTCACACCCGCCGCTAAAGTACCCTTACGAATGCACACAAACTTATGTGCATATGCCATGGTTGCATCCACATTTTAAGGTGCTGCAAATGGTATGCCTTTAAGAAATGGCATAATAGGCCAATAATAATAATTATAAAAACCTATTACTTCAATTTCATACTTTACTCGTATTAGCTATTACGTATAATGCTTTCTGAAGTAATGCGTACAATAATCCAAATTATAATATCATAGAAACTTGTTGTGGAATATTGATTATGTGGTTGAAAAATTATTATTAGACATGTGACGGGTGATATGAATACAAGTATTCGATACAATATTCTATCATTTAACATCGTAATTGTAATAGTATTTTGTTTTCATGCAATTTCCATCAAGAAAGAACGAAAAATTACAAAGAGAAAATCAAAAGTGCTAGAAAAGAAAAACTACAAATCATAAACCAGTCGTAGTCCATTGTAGGCTTATTATCTATGCCTAAAGATGTACAATCGAATTGGTTTTCTTCGATTTGATGTTGGTATTGCTTTTGATGAGTGATGAGTGTGTAATGATTTTTTCCCCCCTTTTTCTTTCCTTTTGTGTACTTCCCATATTTTATTATGTTTATTGTGTTTCATTAAAATCATTAGACATTTTCATTACACGTTCTAATCTCTTTTATTCATGGTTTTTTTCCGTTCTATATATAATTTATTTAAAATTGGTTTCTACATTTCATTTTAATACTTTTCATGTATCATATCCTATATACCAAATGCCTATAAATTTTGGTATTATTAATCAACATGTGCATAGAGACACATGTACAGTGGCTCCCAGCTTATTTCGTACAGTGACAGTTTAAAAATTGCTGCAGTCGTAATTCCTAATAAAGCAAAAATTTGAACAAAATATAAATGCCATTTTAGAAAGGAAGGTTTGTTTTTTATTTTCCAAAATTTACTTTTTCAAAATTTTAGTGTTTGACACTATAAAAAAATAAAATAAGAAAAAAATAGGAAAATTCATGTCACAGCTTATTTCGTACAGTCTCTTTAAGTTCAAACTAAAAACAAAGTAAGTTGATTTTAATATTTAGTATGACATCCCTTAGCGTTAATGACAGCCTGGAGTCTACTTGGCATTGAATCCACCAATTTTTGAGTGATGTCTGGTGTGATTTTTTTCCATTCCTCCATCAGTACCTTCTTTAGGTCTTGCTTATTAGAAATCTTGTGTGTTCTTATTTTATTGTCCAAAATAGACTAAAGATTTTCAATCACATTCATGTCAGGTGACTGTGGTGGTGGAGACATCAAGTGTGAGCAGTTCAAATAAGCCAAGATTGCACAATCCCAGATTTATGTTTTGGGTCATTATCTTGGTAATACCGAAATTCTTCCCGCAAACCCAGTTTGTCTGCACTTTGAAGTAAATTGTTTTTCAGAATCTCGAGGTACTTCATTTTGTCCATTGTTCCCTCAATAAAAACCAATTCACCTACTCCGGCTGCTGACATACAGGCCCAAACCATCACGCTACCGCCACCATGCTTCACTGTGGGCTTAAGGTTCTCCTTGTTTAGCTCGGTATTAGCTTTACGCCAAACATATGACATTCCGTCCGAGCCAAAAATATTAAACTTAGACTCATCCGCGAAAATAACGGTATTCCAGAACGCAGGAGTATTAATAATATGCTCTTTGGCGAAGTCAAGTCGGCGTTGTATATTCATTTTTGAAATGAATGGTTTCTTTCGGGCTACTCGACCGTTCAAGTCATGATTGCGCAGCACACGTCGGACAGTTTCAGCACTGGATGATTTTCCTATTTCACGCTGAACCTCTGCAGCCAACTTCGGAGTGGATAACTTTGGATTTTTCTTAATTTTTCGTACAATATAACGCTCGTCTGATGCGTTGAAAATCTTATTAGGTGCTTCTCTGCCCTTGTTCTCCAACCGATTTTCGCGAATGAAGCGTTGAATGATGTATTGGACAGTTGAGGCACTTAAATTTGTCATTTCAGCAATTTTTCGCACACTCTGACCTTTCCTAAAATGGTTAATTACCAGTTTACGCTGTTCCATCGTTGTACGACGACCCATAACGCTAAATGTTTAATTTACAGCACTTTAACTATTTAAAATAATAATAATAAAAATTGTTATAATAGTTAAAAAGGTCCAAAAACTCATACAATTCAAAAAAACTTTGTAACTGCGCGGCAGAATGAAACTTACTTACATTGAAGTTTGTGTACGAAATAAGATGTGAGCTGAAAATCAGCTGATCAATAGTTTTTCTCTCTTGCATAACAAAAAGAACAATTTTTGGGGTTCCCCGTTTTCTTATTAGGTTTACTAAACACATACACAGACATCTACATTCAAAACTTATCGATAAGTTTTTTAGTTTCGATGTTACAGCCATTTACATAAAAATATATACACTGTACGAAATAAGCTGTGAGCCACTGTATACAAACATTCAAACATGAATGCATCATTTATTATATATATATATATATATATATATATATATATATATATATATATATATATATATATATATATATATATATATATATATATATATATATATATATATATATATATATATATATATATATATATATATATATATATATATATATATATATATGTATTTTTACGTATTTTATACGCATAAATCAGCTGTTCGGGAAGGGTCGTCGAACGTTTTCGACTAATTGCATATGGGGTAGTTCAAAAATACATACTAGCATGCAGTTGTAGTTGTATGTATAACAAGCACATATGGTGCAGCAGTATAAGGCTCATCTCTGTACACCTTTTGATATGCATTATCTTTTCTTTTTTCACATTTTTCTTTCGCTATAATATTTATGGAGAAAATATCAAATTACACGTTGTCATTTGTATGTGTCGCTTGTGATTTGATTGAAAAATGAATAGGTAGTTTGAATGAAAGAATGACAAATGCCTGTAATTATAAGAAATAAAATATAAATTATTTATATATTATACAGTAGTATTATTTTATGTAACTATTAATTTGTTCATCTTTTTCATTTTATAGAACGCTCATCAACTACATATCCGGATACGGGTGCTTTATGGCTTCCATTTCAAACAGCAGCAGGCACTGTGACTACACTCTATAAAGGTTTGTCTAATATTCATAAATATCCATTATTAGTGGTGAAAAATATTAAAAAATATGAATAATGTCAGAAACATAGACAGATATGAAGATGAATAACTGCGTATCTACAAAGACAGGTTAAGAAATGTGATTTCACTCAGTTTACATTAATATCTCACTATGAGTGCAGTTTTTCATTATAATTTTCTGTCATTTTCACTATGGTATAATTGCAAAACTCTGCCCACTGCTGACAAGCGATTGTCAATTCTTCCAATTTGTGTTCAAGACACGATCCTTTGCCATGAATTCAGGAATATCGCATCATCCGATGAATAAAACTAATAATAAGCACATGTTTATAGCGTATATGTTTATAAACATTTGTTTTGATGATGGGTAAACTTATTTATCACAACACTAAACAGTAGATACATTTTTTTCGTAGACCCTTAGAAGACGATATGTTGGCAAATGTTGTTCTATCATTTCGTATTGTATGTATTTATTGTCGTTCTAGGTGTTTCGTATTTTTTGTTTTATATTCTCTTGTCGTTTATAATTGATTTAATATTTAACAATACATTTATCGCTGGACAATTTGTAGAATCATGCGAAGGCCTTAAACGTACCAGCGAAGCAGCTACACACTGTGGCTATCAGAGGCGCACACGCGAATTAGCTGATTGGGCTCGTAGTAAAAAGCGCCGAATGATACGTCGTGAAGATTTATTAGCATATTTGGCTGGTAAACCACCACCACCGCTGTCAGCAGCACATGTTAATCGTCGGTGAGTCGCTGTCGCTTCTTGTGGTGGCGTATACATACTATTTACAGCGATATTTTCATATTATATATATTCTAATCGACAATTGTAATGCCTACTATTTAATTTTTAGTTCTCCGAAGCCAGAGCATACGCATACACCTACAAATACCAGTGGGGTATTTTCAACAACAGGTGGAGGTCATCAACTGCCAATAGGATCACATGTGCATACACCGTCATCATTGCATGCACATTTGACGCCAATTCATCATCAGCACACTGTAGCAACAAATGAACCAATTACAAATGATTTGCACACTTTCAAAGAGGCGCTTGTTCTCAGGCCACGGTAAGATTTTAGTTAGTTTAATTTAGTTTCCCTTTTATTTTGTTTGTTTTTTTTATTCTGAAATGAATTTCATCTTTTTTAGTGGTCCTGAACTATTTGCATTTGTTGCTAATGAAATAGCACGTCACTGTAAACGCCCAGCCAGTCCGATCGATGATAAAATGGATGTCTGCCATTACAGTAATAAACGACAGCGTTTTATGTAGAATGTATATCCAAATTGAATTGAATATGAAGAAAACTAATACTACACTCAAGTAAGAAATGATGAGAATATGAATGGCCATCATAATAGATGATGTGGAGGATATAACTGAAAACACCAACTGTATGTTTATTGTTTATTGTGAAGAACAAACAAAATAATCAACTAAACTTATTGCAAACAAAAAAAAAAAAAAAAAGAAAATCTAAAAAAGCTGAATTCAAATATCTACTTAATCCCCTATCTATCTCTCTATCTCTCTTACACTTTCTCTCTCTCTCTCTTACACTTTCTCTCTCTCTCTCTCTTACACTTTCTCTCTCTCTCTCTTTTTCTCTCTTTACTACTATATTTATAAATTCGGCACTTTTTGGCCAAATAATCAAAATTATATAAACGAAGAAAAAAAAAAAAATTAAACAAAAAATGAATTAATACATTAACAAAGATGCAACATATGCTTATAAGGAGTTTTTTAGAATGCAATACACTCCTTACTATTAGTATGTAGGTATTAAGAAGTTTATTAACTTTATTTTGTTCCAAATGCTTAAAATAATGTTTTGTATACAAAAAATACATTCAAAGAGAAAACCACGATAATTATTAAATAAATTACTTACATAGTTCTGTACATAACTACGTCACATACGTAAATTGGAAGGTTTTTCAAACCATCAGAGCGAAGATAGGTCTATATAGTAATGCCAAGAATCGCTTTATACGTTACTTTAGTCGTTTTTTCAGTTTTGATCGTTCTTTTTATGTTTCATATCAAAATGGTCAGGGTTCTCATGATTTAATAATAAGTGTCGAGTGAAAATGGAAAAGCAGTAACTTTTAACTTGTAAAGTTTACTATCGCCTCAGCAAAATTCGAAATGTATATATAATGGTATTTTACTATAAAAAACATGTAATTAGATATTAAAACATGATACGAAAATTACAGGTAGTTCCACTTTCATGCTCACAAAATTTTTGTCAGATAATCGAAAACTTCACCTTTAATTTATTCATCAATATTCTAAATAATTTTGCCACTCCTTGTTGAAGTTCAAATTTACCTAGGGTATTATGGGGTTATATAATGCATATTTACGCTATATTTACGCCAAACTCAATCGGCTTTTTGTCAGATTTTTGTATGGGGGAAATATATCAATTCGATTCGATTCTAACTTTGAGTATAACTACATATTTACAGTATTTACTCATTGTATTTTTGTCACTTCTTTTTTGATCAATTCAATGTAGATTTCAATTTCAAAATTGTTGTATTAAAAGTGTTGTGGACAGTGTTGTTAAGTACTGCCACTTATAAGATCAAAAATTGTTGTAAATACTTTTAAATATTTACTTGTTATATATATGGAAAATTCAAAATCAAAATTTAAAGTAAATCTTCAAATTTTGGGATTTTTTAAAATTGTATCTATTTAACGTCAAGTTCAAGTGAATATGTCCGACAAAAAGAACCAATGGATCTGCCTGTGTATTTATATCATGTATTTTATTTCATATTTTTTTCTTTGCGTTGCAATAAAAAACAATAATTTTTGAGATTTATTTGCTCATTCTTTATATTTTTGTTGACAAATAAAATTGATTTTTCAATTTTGAGAAATTAAAATGGTGTCTACAACAGTCATTTCTAAAGGCTCAATTGTACAATGGAAACTTAACGAAACTTAACTTAACTTGGAAATCAAATATCAACAGATTTCTATGCTAATTTAAGTTATATTTAAGTGACAGTTTGTGTGTGTGTGTTATGTTTTGTTATGTTAAGTTTCTTTGATTGAGCCTTAATAAAAAAATATAAAAATAAAATAAATATGTGGCGCTTATATGCCCCAAAGGTTTCTTTGGAGGAGCTTCTCTTCCAGTACTGTTGTGCGTGTTAAATTTTGGACCTACTTATTTTAACCGGTCCCGAATGGCAGAAATTCACTTTTTCTGAGCTTTGTCACAGAATTCTTTTAGAAGCTTTTTCAGGGCAAATTAATTACTGCCGGAAGAATTGCCAATTGCTTGTCAACAGGTGGGCACCGTTCGAAAGAAAAATCTTTTCAATATTAAAGTTATGCTACACAGTCGGTGATTGATTGATACTGCACGTTAAAAATGATAAATATTTTGGAAATGAATGGTCTACAAAATATTGAGTTGTTTCAAAAAAAATTTTTTTTTTTTAATATTACAATAAAACGTATGTTACAGAAGTTAAAAACGTCCTAAAATGCAAAACATTGTTTTTTTTTAATTTAATTTAAATTCTGTTTAAAGGCATATTCAGAAACTAGGACCATTTTCATTTTGAATAACAAATAATATATTTTATGAACTATTCCTTACCATAATTTTTATGAGTACTTACTTATTTGGCCAATATCTATCGTCGCTCGCACACATAAATTATAATTTATTCTTTTAAATACGTTTTTATTCAAACTTTTGGAAACTTTTCTATTAATCTATTAATACTTTTCTACAGAAAATAATTGTGATTAATCCTATGATGTATAGTGTTGGAACGGGTTATAATCAGAGCGATTTGAAAACATACATACTATAAGAGTTGAAAGAAAACTATGTACTATACCAAGTGTAACTGATAAAAAAAAAATAGAATTTAATTGATGAAATTACTTTATTTCTAGGGGGGTTTTTATTTTTCAATTCAAAGTCAGTGAGTTATTATAGTCGTATTCATATTTAATTTATGTATTTTTGAATTCTAAAAAAAATATATATATACATATACGAGTATACTCTAATCGCAGCAGTATCAATAGATGATAAACAAGCAACAGAAAAAAAAAATGTAAATGATAAATTTCAAAAAATAAAATATTAAACATTTATGAATTTAAAATGCATTTTTTTTTTTGCTTTTTCATACTACATATTTATATTTTGAGTTACATTAATATATAAACTTGATTATTTCAATATTAATGGTAATGTAACATGAGCCAAAGTCTCTTTTGGATTATCCGAATACAATGTATACGTTCTGGCATTCAAATCGAAGACACCGACTGCTATGGTTTTGACAATCTCATCCAATGAACCGTTCTCACGGAATACACAATGTTCACCGCCACTACAATCGCCCAGCATTTGTAATATATCATCAGTGGTGGTAGGTGATGCATAAGTGTTAAATGTCTTCATGCGTGAAATACTCGATGCCAACATTATTTCATTTGCTTGCTCTATATCAATACGTTCATATCTAAATGAAAAATATATGGAGAGAGAGAGAGAGTGAGATGGATAGATAGATAGATTAAAAAAAACAACAATGAAATTGATACTCTGGTGATGAAGCCTTTTACTACATACTTATTGGCATGATAATTGTGTTCACCCATTGCAATCTCTTTAATGTCGAGTTTAGATTCTGTTGCATCACCTGTTGCTGGTGCCATTTCAATGTTGTAACACATATTATTGTTTTCCCTGTGAAGTAAAATAAATTGAAATTCAAAGAAAAATTAATAAAGTGTAGGTACATGTAGTAAGTACGTAAGTAATCTTGCTTTTGGAAACGCATATGTAAGCTTACTGACCTAAATATACTAGACATTTCGACCTATGTAGAAGTGGTCACCGGCCACTGTCTCATAGGTAAACACGCTGTAAGATTGGGGCTGGGCAATCTCACACACGACGAGAAGGAGTTTGAGACCGTCTCACATCTGCTATGCACCTGCCGTGCTTTGTGCAGGATGCGCAAACAATTTCTGGGCCATTATCAAATGAATGACCTAGCAGAAATATCCCAGGTTGAGATTAACAATCAGATTGGTTCAACGAGTGAACGGGTAAACGAAATATCCGTGTGGTATCACAATGGGCCTCTATCTGGCCTATGTGCGCTCTCTCTATTGGTGAGGGCAGCCACACTAACCTAACCTAACCTAACCTATCTGAGGAAGAAATTAGTTATACTTGCACTAGAAAACTAAAAAATGGAAATGCAAGCGGGAAAGACGGCATAACAGTCATAATAGTCGATCTGCTGAAATATGGCGGCCCAGTTGTTATATGTGCTGTGACTAAACTTGTACAAAATATCTGAGAGAACGAAATCGATCCCCCAAGTTTGGTAATCTACCTTAATTTTACCAACTCACAAAAATGGGGACAAACGAACCTGTAACGTCTTCATAGGTATACTCCTTTTAGGCTCAGCATACAAGATGTTCATGAATAGCAAATAGGTCAACCACTGATGAATGATGTGTGATGTGTCAAATTTTTGAAAAGTTTAATGTGCATGGATTAGATATCCATTGTCTCTTTGTAGATTTCGAAAAAAAAAAACGCTTTCGAAAGAGTCGATAAAAAGAAACTGCCCTTCGTGCTTCGTCGCCAAGAAGTGCCAATGAAACTCTCGTCACTGATATCTATGACTTTGACTGGAACCATATGTAAGATGGTAATATAAGGACATACTTCTGATAGTGTCGATGTTGCCACAGGTGTCAAATAAGGAGACACGTTGTTAATCATTATTTTCAATCTAGTTCTAAATTTTATTTTAAGTGATATTGATCCTCGAGCGACTATTTCTACGGAAAGTGTCCAAATTGAAACTCATCCACCAGGTATAAGTTGTTAACAGAAGCTATTTTACCTATCTTAAACTTCTCAAAACATACTCCTATAGTGGACGTGTAAGGAGTTGTAAGTAAGGCCAGTCATAAATTATGGTTGCGAGCCTGGGGTTTTGACCATTAATATAAGAAAATAAAGCGCAGGAGCTTTCAGCGTAAAATCCTAAGATGAATATATGTTATCCTTCGGAAACCTGATATATCTTATAGAACAAGATACAATAACGAAATCGACCAATTCATAAATAATCAGAACATTGTTCGTTTTGTTAAAACGCAATGGCTACGATGATTGAGCCATATACTCAGGATAGAGGACTCAGGAATCACATGGAGGCCTTTGACTTACGCATTATGATGAGCAGATCTACGCAGCAGGAACGTTCGAAGAAGTGAAGCAATGGAATGTAGCGTATGGACCCCAAAGAACTACTGGCTCACCCATAGCTGTAATTGCTATGAAAGAAGAAGACTCCTGGGAGTATTATATGAGTTAAGTTAGGTTAGGTTATTGTGGCTGCTCTCTCTCTCTCTGAGAGGACACACTTTGGCCAGAAAGGCCCATTATGATATCACCGAGCTTCTCTTCCAGTACTGTTGTGCGTTTGGACAGCATTAGAAAGGACCTACTTATATTAGCCGGTTCCAAACGGCAGAACCCTTGTGACATCACTTTAACTTAGGTGTGTCACAGAGCTCTTTTTAAGAAGCATTTTTGGGAAATTATTTCTGCCGGAAAAATTGCCAATTCTTGCCGACAGGTGGGTACCGTTCGAAAGAAAAATAATTTCGATATTCAATTTTGTTATGATTCAGTTTCATTATAATAGTTGCTTCTGTGAATGTTTTGCGGTGAATGAAATCGTGTGGAAACTTAAAAACAATTTCCACATTTTTCGTAATTTCTTAAAGATAATATTAAAGTATGATCTTAAATGCAATCATAGATTCACAATGCGTTTTAATGTTTACTTACTTAAGAAATGTCAAATTAATCGAACAACCATCACCAGCACCGACTCCTGCATCTTTAAGTACTTTTACAGCCTGCTCGAAATTTTCCGTGGCTAATAAGGCTCTTGTGATAAAGTGACGTGCTGTTATTTAATGTATTATTATTTTTTTTTTGGAAATACATAATATTAAGAAACATAAATTTGTACCAATATAATTTTAACTTACGTGTTTTGCCACTAGATAAAACTTCAGCTGATAGTGTATTAATTGAGAATACCAAACCATGATGATTATAATTCATTGTATAACCAGGCAAGTGACCAGCATAACAGAGCGACATAAAACGTTCCTCCTTTACATTGTATTTACCTTGTGGTGTGTCATTAATGATGTGTGCCACAACAAAATAATAATTATTCAAAGTTTCGCTGAGAGCATCTTCAGTGTGTGCTAGAATACGCTAGAAAATTGTATTAATTTTATTAATTGTATTAATTGTATTAATTAAAATTAATATAACTTACAAATATCTAATCTATGAACAGAGCTTATAAATATTATTTTGTCAGTGAATTTGTGCAATTTTTCTTTTTATACAACCTTTGTCAAAACTCATTCAACAATGAATATTTTTGTTGGTAAATTATCATACCTACCGTATTATCAGAATTGAGTATAATTGTTGAACAACCAACAGGATGCTGTGGATGTTTGCTTGCTTCACCATTTGTTCCATTTGTTGCAGCAGCATTTGTAGTGATGTTCGTAACATTTTGATGTTTTAAACTTTGTGGTGTTATTTCGTCCATATGCAGTAGAAATAGCTATGAAATAATAAAAATATTATATTTACAGGTATAAAATATATATTTTTTTCATGCATTTACTTAAGTATGTAGAGAATGTATGAATGTATGAATATGTCATATATCATACCAACTTACTCATATAAAATAATATAAATTGACATTAATAAAAATGATTAATCCTATAATTAATTATGATTTTCAACAGCTTTTTAGTACGAATACTATAAGCAAATTGATATTTTGATGAAGCTGCCAATATTTCATGTTGCTGATTAAGTTCATGTGCATACGTAACGCATATTAATGATGCTAATACTACTGCTACTGCTGATGCTGATGATGTTGTAGCTACATATGTTCAACTATTGACGATCATTATTAATACTTACTTTTTATTAACTAATTTTGCCATTAACAAAAAAAAAAAAAAGATTTGATCATTTGAATATTTGAGCTTCAACAGTAAAATATTCTCAATGGATGCGCTTACAATAATTGCATCTTCGAAAAATCAAGGTTAATAACATTAATTAAAATACATGCTCGCATATGTACGTGTATGTATACATTGTATATATATAGTATATGAAAATACATTTTTGTAAAATTGGACTAATAAATAACATATCAAGTATGGTTATATTTCAAGCAGCAGCATCAGCACTTTTAAGCACATTATAGTATATTGAGTGCAAAATATTAAGCAGCAAGACTAATTAACTAAATAAATAGCCATTTAATACAAATCTTAATGTATGTGTATATATACATATTTATACATTAGAGTGACCTTTAAAAGTTGATAATGTCGTTTTTTTAACTAAAAAATGTTTTGTCAAATTTATATATTGGAGTGTGAAATTTTGGGCGTTTATTGTGAAAGAATGGTAAAATATATTTTATTCAAAGTATTGCCCATTGGAGCTACTATTTTTTCCATCATTCAGGCTGCCGACGGGTTTACTCAGCAAAAGAGTTTATCATCTTTGCCGGTTAACCATGAATCAAGCCAATTTTTGGTTTCCTCATAAGATGTGATGTGTCGGATGGCAACCAGGCTATGCGCAATTGATAGAAATAAATGCCAATGGAGTAACTTCTTGTCTATATGCATACCCAACATTAAAAAATATAGGTTTTTATTCGGAAGAGTTCTATAGTAGTAGCATTATTGACTAATTTTGGGTTTGGCACCATGACGAAATAATAAAATTTTTGCAGTCAGTTACAAATTATGAATGTTAATTTACGAGTTTCTGATAGTTTTTCGTTTCCTTACTAGCTGTATATTTTCCTAATCTCGAGTGTGTGCAATAATTTATTTTCACTCTCTCAATGACAGAAAGTGATTCGCTTGCATTACGAACATGATTTGTTTTTCTAGGCTTGGTTTTAATTTGTGACACAATAGTATTGCCTTAACTTCTGTAAAATCACATTTATGATTCGAGATATACGTATGTCGGCATTTTTTCTTCTTCTTTAAATTCACAGGGACCTGACTGTTAGAAATTGTGGCAACTGTCAAAGTTATGATAAGTTATGATGATATTATTACAATGAAATAATTTGAAACTAAAATATACTTCATTTGTATGTAGTTACATGAATATGCTGCAAACGATTTTATGACATTGACAACATATAATCAATCACATACTTATTTCTATCTACCAATGTCCATTTCGATATGTATGTATGTATATATATATATATCGTATGTACGTATATCATTTATTATAAATGACCACTTATATGGCTTTTATGTCCAAATCGACAGGTGTTGTTCTTGTACCTGGTCGATTTTCTTTGATTGTAATTATACATGTTTTCAAGATCATTGCTGTATTGTGCTAACTACCATACATACTCGTATATAGTACCTACTTACATATGTACATATATACGATGGTGGTGTTGGTTATGGCGATTTTAATGCAATCATTTGGAATCCAATAATAGAAATAATACAGAAAACAACAATAACAGCTATGCACATACCTAATTATATTAAGAAGCCATGCAATTTATATGAAATAGTTATTTATAATAAATAAAATGAAATTAAAAGAAAATACCTACATAATATGAACAACTGTTAAATGCTAATTGGCATTAAATTGCAATAAAAATAATAATCACATGTAGGTATCTATAATTTGTTTTTGTTTTCACATTATTTTAATATCAATGTTTACCAATTAGGAGTTGTGTTTGTTACATTTGCGTGTTTCAATTGTTGTTAAAATTACATTACTTATTAGCAATAATAATTTGAAAATTATGTAATTGTTTTTTATACGAACGCTACTCTTTTCTGTGTAATCAAATATTTTATATCTACATTAGAAAATGTATTATTGAATTAATATAAAATCAAGAAAAAAAAAACCTTGTCCTTTCATAAATGTACATAATCATGGACATATGTACTTATATAAGTATGCACTTGTGTATATTTTATTTTGATAAATGTACTGTTAATATTAATACCGTTATTTGTTTAAATATATTATAAATATGTATATAGTTATTATCCTTGTGCGCTGCAATATTCAATGTCCAGAACAAATTAACGTTAATATTGAGTATGTAGCTTCTTATTACGTTATTTAAAAGAAAATACATACCGTGTCGGCGAAAAAAAAAGTATATACATGTACGATATATATAATAACAATCCAAGTTAGAAAATGTATATTGCTTAAATGATTTGGCATTATATTTCGAGATTTAATAAGTAGGATTTTTTTGGACGCCTCACCCTATTCTTATTTCATCTACCATAGCTTCATCCGCACGCAGTTATTTTATATTTTGACACTAACCTCACCTAACTCAATATTTAATGGGCCCTTTATGCTTTAAGGCAAATTCTATGTGATGTTTTCTAAGTCTATCTTTCAGTAACGGTACTTTTCTCGTCGTCTTGATATACTACATGGGATGATAGGTCTTACACAGGGATGAACCGAAAAATAGTGAAATGAAAAGTGCACTTCATCTTTCATATCAATACTGTCATTACTTAACATTAATTCATTCATTTCATTAAATAATACCATCAATTAAAATCAACAACAACAACAACAAAATAGCTGGAAAAATATTCTTGTGAATCTGTTCCATCGTATAAAATTATAAAAAAATGATTATTGCTTTGTTGATGCGGAGGTCCTGAACGCTCTGGTAGATTAAAGGAGGTAATAAAATCAGAATTCATTGAAGAAATTCATAAAATGGTTTTATCCAATCAAATATTGAAAATAGCTGTGATAGCTGATAGTCTAGGTATATTAACTGACATTTACGGCAAGTTTACATTAGCTTTTACAAATGAAAAGGCTAAATACTAAACGGATGACGCGTGGTTTATCAACACCAATAACAATTTTATGATTGCGAGCAATGTTTTGAGATGTTTCAATGTGATCCAAAGGATTTTTTGTTTTACTTCGTAACTGTTAATGAAACAAAAAATCATTACTATACATCAGAATCATCAAATCAACAATGCATGGACCAGATGAAAGTCTACGAAAATGTTCGAACACACAATAATCGGCTTGGAAAAGGATTGACTCCGGTTTTTTTTGGGATGCATAAGGAATATTTGTTGGGTGCCCTCTGATATTAAGGTTGTGGGTTCAATTCACGGCTGTAGCACAACTTGTATATTGAAAAGATTTTTCTTTCGAATGGTACCCACTTGTTGTCAAGTAATTGACCATTTTTCCGGCAGTAACAATATGCCATGAAAATGCTTCTAAAAGAGCTCAGTGACAAATAATAGAAAAAGTGATGTCACAAGGGTTCTGTCGTTCGGAATTGACTAATATAAGTAGGTCCCTTCTAATACTGTCCAGCTGTATAGCACGCACAACAATAGTGGAAGAGAAGTTGGCCAAAGGGTCCTTTGGTGCCTATAAGTGCCACATATTTATTAAAGATATTTTTTGAAATAATTTAATTGATTATTTAATTGAAAAGGAAAAACAATAAGAGGACAATATTTTTCATCGTTATTGGCCCATGGAATACTCAAGAGAACCAAGAGAATGATTTGCACACGAATTCATACTATGTCTTAACCAATAAAATTTGTTGAAGTCAGCCAAAGAAATTATCAATGACCAATTAATTAATTGTATATAAACACGTGTATGCCAACCAATCAACAAGTGCTTTGGCATTGATACAAAAAAGAATTATTGAAATCATATATGTTGTAAACTGAACCGAATTGAGTACTCCTCTTTGATCAAAGTCGTCAATAATTAAATCCACACTATTAGTTAACCATTAAATTATTAACGAAATGAATTAAATGTGGACCAACAACACCAATATACGAAAACAAAGACAGCCAAGAGGAGGTAATAAATTCGTTAAGCGTCAGGCGAACGTATGCCATATAATATACATACTAAATGTACCATAAAAAATCAAAGTAAATCAACAAATGCGAATACAACAACTAATTGCATATGTATGCATGAGCACACATATGTACATATGTATTCATATGAACATTCATGTACATGCTAACGAATATTAAAAAGAAAAAAAATGCCTCTAACCGTTGTTGTTGTTTTTTTTTTCTTATTGCTGCTTGATTTAATAACTCCTGTACGACAAGTGCGATTAATTAATGTTGCTAATTCAATTGTATGCTCAAATGGTTACAACCGTTGAATTACCGTTTACTGTCATTATTATTGGCAGTGAAGTTAGTATATATTAGTGATGATGATGATTAAAGTGGTAGTGGTGGTGGTGGTGGTGTTGGTGGTGTTGGCAAAGGGATTGATAATGAAGGTGTTTATTGGTGATATCCGCCTACTACATAATACATACATATATTGTAATAGTACTGTAACATGTATATATGCATATAAATACTTGTACAGGCACATACTTAGTATATAATGTATGTACATATGTATAATTATTAGCTTTAATTTATAGTTATAAAGTGTTAAATGATGGTTATTGTTTTGCTTAATTTTAAACGGTTTTTAGGTATAAATTATATTAGCAAATTGAGTGTGAAACTGAATTTTAATGTGAATTGGTGTATTGTTATTATATACGCATGATATATGAGCATTTTAATTTACAGTTAATTCAAGAACAATTCAAGGCGAGATAAATTAAATTGTACTTTTCAATGACAACTAATGCAGAAGGTAATTCGTATGTATTATTCTATAGTATATCAAGGATACTATCTGATTTTCATTTTTTTTCCGTTTCTTATACCTTTTTTTTGAGTTTTATTATGTTTTTAATCAATTTCTGTTTTTTTAAATTTACTTTCTAAATAAAAGCTGAAATCTCATGAGGGATGATAATAAAAATTGTTCGGGAAGCCTTAATTTACCATTTTAATTTTTGGTATTAACCATTTTGTTATTTTATTAAAAATCATATAAACGTATTTAGTTGTACACCTTAACATACAAAATATTTACCTTGTGAAATTCCACTTGTGCACCATCGGCAACACCTTCCAATTCGTGTATGTATTGTGGGAAAGAATTTTTAACACTCTCCAATGTCTGATTGTAAACGTTTTCTATAAGAATATCGATTGTAAAATTAAGTTATATCGATCGATCTGATTAATTATATATTTTACAAGAGTACTTTGGAATATCTTAATATAATTTTAGAAAGTATTATTTCGTTATGGTAGAATACATAATATACAAAAAACCAACAACTTCATTTGGAATAGTTAAATGTACTTTTGAAAGCCATTTATTTAAATGTAGCTCAGAAGGCATTCGGAAATGGGTCCAGTACTCTTGAAAAAAATATAGTTTCCAGTTCATTATTGATTATTGTTCGTTCTTTTGTTCTTGTTAAATTGAATATTTTTCTTACTTACTTCCCTTTTCGGTATTATACAATGGTATATAGACATCATTGAGTGGCTCAGATAATTGTAGGAAACTTTTTATTATCGATGCAAATGTACGACCCTTTAAAGAATAAAATAACACAATTAATATATTTATTTTTTCATATCAGTATAGCATCAGTATTTATTTGATAAATTTCATTCACAAAAATACGAAGTATATTTCTTGTGCAAGCATTTAATATGTATACCTGTATATGCACATATAGAAAAAGGCCACCCATTGATTTACTTTAAAGGTAGACACACGAAATAATTGTTATCAATTGGCCATTATAGATTTTTCTATACCAGCATGTGCAAATAATTAATCACGAATTAAATACCATTATTTTATTGGTATTTGATTTTTTATTCTTTTTTGATTGTACACAAATGTACATAAATGTTCACTTTAAGAAAATAAATAAATCATTTTTAACACGCTAGCAAATAATTAATAGTATGTATGTGATAATTAAAACAAACAAAAAAATATATTAAAGTAACAATTATTTGTGTGCCGACTAATGCCAAGATTAAATGAAAATCAAGTGTGTCTATTATCAAGTTTAGCACGATTTAAATCAAGCGTGGTATGGTGAACATAATATATTCAAGTTTACTTGTTCTTCTTGCCCCGATTCTTTCACATTATTTTAAATATAAATATATGTATTTGTGATAGTATGCATTTATTTATTTTTATTATTTCCTATTCTAAGTAATGCAATACTGTATATGCAAAACAAATGTTATATGTTATTGAAAAATTAATTTGAATAGTGTCATTGTCACTGATTAATTATCTAAACGTCATTAGTGACAGAAGGTGTAGAAAACTTATTAATGATAACGACAAATATGATTTAAATATGAGTATTTATGTTGTCATTTATATTAACTGTATTAATATATTTGTTTGCAAATTTCCAAGTTCACTACAAGTGCAACATCTTAATAAATGAATTTTGTATGCATTTTTATTTTTACTATTACTGTACAATTCTTTTCGCATATTAATATTTAATTGATTAAAATCTATATTAGACATATATTTGAATTATTATATTGCAATCGTATAATCATATAATATCATAAAATGAAATTCATATGGCATTTTTTTCCAATGTATACTGATCATAGTGTACAACTTTTAATTTTATTAATAATTGTAGTCTACTGATATAATTGAATTACATATTTTCTATGATACCTTTTTAGTTATATACTAGAAGTAGTAGGTACTTTCTAAAGCAGCGTGTAAATTAGTATGTTTTTGTAATTATCCATATTTTCGAAAAAAAAAAATGCAATTAATTACGTCCACCACATATGTATGTTACCTAATGATGAGAAATACTGTAGGACAAGTTTTGAACTGAAATTATAATGAATGATTCATTAATTGAACAGCTTGAGTACGATATGTTTGTGCTCCTTACTTGAAAATAAAAAAGTCTAGAACGAGTGGTGATTTTCGCCCTGTCAAGAATTTTCATGACGCATGCTGAGCCAGCCTTATATATTGGTACAAGTGCTTTAGGTTTTGAGAGATAACTGTTCAAACTTCATTTATAAGTATTGAAATTGAATACGTAAAATTTGAAAATACAAAATACTCTTTGGCAGACAAGTTTCAAAATTTCAAGACACTTGAATTTTGACTGATAAGTTACAGCGATTTTTTGATTTTATTTACGCTACTTGTTGTTTTCAAAACGGCGAAAAATTCCGTCCAAAATCTGCACTGGTTTGTAAAGTATTATAATGAATTTGCCATTTGTCAATGGTTTGCTGAGATGCAATATGGAAGACACCAATGATGCTCAACTTTAAGGACGTCCAACTAAATATTCATGATTCGGCCGTCCACGACCATCTCAAGCATTTGATTTCTTGATGAGTTCAAAGAAGGCCATATTAACACTCAATTCAAATGCAACTCAAATGATGCGTTCATTCTGACCGGCGATGAAAAGTACTTTGTTTACAGCAATATTTAATGTAAACGATCACTGGGAAGTATTCGTTAAGTGAAAATTTGTGTTTTTCGAATGTAAAATAAAAATTTTTGTAAAATTATTTTATTTTCGAATAAGGAAACTTATATGAATATCATGATGTTCTAATTATTTATTGTAAACAAATTTGAGATAAGTTAAAATTTTTCTTTTAAATAAAAAATTATTTTTTGGGTTAAATAAGGAAAAATTTAGTATTTAAATGCATATTTAAGCGAAACGGAAATACAAAGAATTGTTGGGTTAGCTTTAGCATTAAATATTTATATGTTAGAGTTTGATATGTCATAATACCTCCTATAGTTTTAAAGTTGAATTTTTGCATATTGCTGCATCAATTATTTGTGATTTTGATTTTATTTTCTTTGTCTATTTCATGTGGGTGTGAGAACATCAAATAAAAGTGGTTTTTTATCGTGTCGTAGTTTCAAATAGCAAAAAAAAAAAAAATTCATTTTATGTTTTTATATGATTTTAGTAAAATGAAGGTATAGGAAAAGAAGTTGATATATTCTCAAATATACGTTCGTCATCTGTGCGAATGACTGAGTTTGTATGGCTGAGGGTGTATGAGTTCCGAAATTGATCCACGATTTGCTTCTTAACTCAACGAGATAGGCAAACGCGACAGATTTGTTAAATAGGTTTGATTTCTCGAACCTTTCATGATAAAATATCAGATCTTTGGATTGCCAAATTTCATTGACTCTGCGACCATTATTGAATGTTTCATCAACCTATAAAAATACACCCTATATTTTACTTATTGATTAAGTCATTATTAGAGGCCAAGATGCACTACGACGAAATGAGATCTATTATGAAAATTATCATAAAATAATACGTAAATTAATTATTAACTTTTTCCTACTTGGTTTTACATGAAAATAAAACTTGCTTCTTAAATATATTTTAATTTCTAATTATCGAACTATTCGTGATTAATTTTTTTTTTTTTTGCTTTGTGGGTATGCACTATTGTGAGTGAAATTAAAGGGGAAAAAAATCATAAGCATATGGGAATATTATGGAAGTTGTCGTGAGTTCGCATGAGCATGAGTCAAGACCACTCACATGGCCAACGGTGGTGTATTTGAATGGTGCTCATCGTACTTATTACTTATATTTATCTAAAAGGGTTCGCTTATTTACAAATTACTCTTCTATAAAATTAACTAAAAATAATAATTGCTATCAGATTCTATAGATTTCTTTAGAAATGAAGTAATCACGGATTACCGTTGTTTTGGATTAATTAATTAATTAAATTTTCAATAGACAACAACATAATTGGAATTTTGATTAAAAGGATGATTGTAACCATGATAATTTTACTATGAATTTTGCTATTCATGATTCAATATCATTATTCTAAAGTTAAATCTTTTATGGATAAGTAATTCCAAATGGATAAAGATGAGAAATCAAAAAGAGAAAAGAAGGCCACATAAATAAATAAGCAAAAACAATTTTACGCATTGTAGTTAAAATATAATAATCATAGTTTGTAGAAAAAACAATTAATAAAATAATTCCATTTATCCAAATCACTTTATGGCAGGGAGTATCGAAATCATTCAATTTCAACCAAGTGATTAGAAGTACGTACATGGTTACATATGCATGTAGTCAACATTATAATTATCTAAAGTCTATACTAAAAACTTTGAAACGCTTAATTATTATTGAGAATTGTTGGTACTTAGTGTGTGTGTGTGTAGAGGGCTAAGTAAACGATCATACTACGATATATACTGTTAACAATACGTAATTTTCGGTGATAGCTTAACTCGACCTCTTTAAAAATAGTCAAATTACCTATCAAGTACGTTCTTGAAACTAATGACGCTTTAGGGTCTCTCACAATAAAAACTCTATATTATAGTATTTCATAAAAATAATTCTTATATGATCCTAATTATACTATGTTTGGTATGTGTGAGTGTATACTCATATATACGAATGTATGTATACTTTGTGTTTTCATCAGTCTAGACTTCGTGGTGTACTATTATATGGATGTGCATGCAATGAGTTCAATGTACTTCATTCTATTTGAAATGGAAAGGATACATTTAGTAAAATATACAAATATACATATATTAAGGCGTTCCAGTTTTTGTATGTAGTAATATACCAAAAAAACTAAAAAATTCATAGATGATGTGCATGCAATGAGTTCAATGTACTTCATTCAATTTGAAATGGAAAGGATACCATACATTTGGTAAAATATCCAAATATACATATATTAAGACGTTCCAGCTTTTGTGTGTAACATAGTAATATACAAAAGAAAAAAAAAACATTCATAGATGATGGTCCACCTGCTGTGTTTCAATATTGTTTCAATTGCATCTGCTCGATGGTTTTGAAGTTTTACAAAATATATACTCCTATAAATGTACGTATCCCTTTTTCTAAGAAATACCTCATTAGAAATGTTAAATGAATTAGAGAAAAATTAATTTAAAACAAAACATAAAAATACAATGTTGTGCAACTTAATACATAGTAGATGTAGATGGGGTTGAGAAATTGTTGAATATGAGAATTTGATGTGCTTGAACAGTTGTAATTTTTTATGAAGTTGTGAGACCCCTTGGGCAATTTTGGGCCTACTTCAGAATTATTTTATATTTTTCGTGTACAATTTTTTAAATAGTTCATTTTTATATACATGCTCATATATTTCACATTTCTCATCCATATCCCTACGTTGTTCAGTTTCGCCTGGAGATTCTTTGCACAATTGCTTGTAACTATTATTTCAAAGTTTTGAATAAACATTTGTATATAAATAGTTAATTTTTATTTCATTTCTGTATAATTAAAGCCCTACCCCACTATTCCCAAAGTTCGTTTTGTAAATTAAGTACCAACTAAGTGAAGTAAATGAGTCTTCACAGTGGTGTAGCCAGGATTTTGACACTAAGGGTAAAATGATTTATAAGAAAAAAATTTTAATGAATGATTTTTAAATATCTAATATACATACTATTATTTTTCTTTTGTAACAAGTTCATCAGCCAAGGGCGTGATCTATCCCCCTGATCACCCCTTGGCTGCGTCATTGAGTCTTCAATAAAACACTAGTGGAGGCATCATCAGTATAAAACAAACTCACGAAAGAGCTTGGAACTGACGACCATTGAAGGGCATTGGACTGTGCTATAAAAAGTAGAGTGAAATGAATGATGAATGATGAATGATGAATGATGAGTGGAATAGAACAAGTGTTCAAGGATCAAAATTAAAATTTAAGAAAATTGTAATTAAATTATTAAAATTTTAAAAATTGCTATAATAGATACTGAGCTATTTTACTTTGTTTAGAAGCCTAAACGGGCTGTCGCTATCACCAAATAGAGTTTTTTTTTTGTGAGACCAATCTAATATATAAACCAGCTTAAATTAATAGATATTATCACATAGTAATTACAATTATAATATCTATAATAAACAAATTTGATATATTCACACTCGTTTGCTTACCATATCAAAACCGACATCATAATGTGTGCCTCTAGTATAAAGTATGGGTATTGCTTGACGGCGTGCTATCTTTTTAGCTGACATATTTAAGTATTTTCTTATTCTTTTTTTTTTCGTTTAAAATTACTTTACTTCAATACAATAATAATAAAACAACAAAAACAAAAGTAAAACCAAATCAACTTTCGAGTTAAATGAATTTAGCAGATAAAAAAAGTCTATTATCAGTTTTATAATTTTTGTTGTGTTTTTTATTTATATTTGCTATATGTTTGATAAGTATGTTTATCACATTAAGTACTTATGATTAATTATTTTTGCTTTTTATTTTCAACGCAAAACAAATTTGAAGGGCAAAAAAAAAAATGAAAATTTACAATTCACGTTTTTAATAATAATTGTAGAAATGAATTAATTAATAATAGTATCACTATTATTATTATTATTGTTGTTGTCGCTGTTATTATTAATCACTAGACAAATAGACGTAATGCGCGTCTTAATTCAATAATACACTTTTTCTTTCTTTGCTTCGTGTTTTTGTATTTTTTTTTAATAGTCAATCGATTGTTATTGACTAATTTGTGTTATAATTTGAAATTTCAAATCTATTAATCAGCATAAATTAATTCATTTCGCTCATTTTAATGATTTAATTGTTTTTTTCTATTTTACTTTTCACAAATATACGACTTTTTTTTTATTTATTGCTCAAAATCAAGGGTGCAAAAAGATATTGTGTTCTAAAGCGTCTGACAGCTGTTCTCAAACTGAATTGGCTTAAAATTCTTACTAGCGAAGTGACTTCGGTATTCACTTGTTGTTGTTAAAATGTTATTTATACAACTATGTGTAAGTATGTATTTGCTTATTGGTTTTAAGTTTTTTCGTTTGAGAATCTTTCAATAACCGCTTGAATAACGTTCGTTTGTGCTTAATGCTGTGGTTGTTGGCAGATTGTTGTGTTTGTTGTTGTTGTTGTTTTAATTTTGTGGTGGCGCTAAAACTCAATACAAAAAACAAATAGCTTAAACCTATCCGTCTTATTATTATTGTTAGAAACATTTCTTTCGGCCACAACATTAACGAAGATCTATCGTAGTTAGCATGCAAAAAATGATATAATCACGTGCGTGTACGAGTATTTCTCTGTGTTTCAGCGGCTTTTAGTCGCGTTCATGTCATAAGCTTATTTTGAAGAATAATGTCGTCAGCTTGTTAGCGTCATTTCACTATTGTTTTTGCAAATATAAATTAATTAGTGCTCTAGCCTTTGCTATAAACACGTGTATGCGCAAGGTTCTAAGCTATTTGCACTAATGCATACGGTATATTGTACGATATGTAATTTAATTTAAGGGCTATTAAGTATCTACCCAGTGAGAAAATGGCAACAATTGTAAGATAAGTAAACTTTATCATAGAATATTATTTATCGTTTCGGCGAATTGTAACATTACGATGTATGGAAATTTATTCATTACAATGTCCCCTTATCGCATATTCTGTAATGATGACGTAATAAATGTAATTGGCTGTAATTAAACCGTAAATTCTCTATCATAATTGTTTTTACTAATTTCTTGCATTTAATTTTGGACATATTCATGCAACAATGGATAGAAATTTTTATAAATCCATCAAAGAATTCCTCAATTTATTTCACATAATGCAATAACCATTTCCCCATTGGGTGTATACATACAATATTGCATATACTATTGTATATTCCATACGTAAAAAAATAATACTTGCGTGAGAAAGCTTTCATGCATGTGTATGCATAAATAAAAGTTATTGAAAATTATTGATGTTCCGCATATTTACAAATATACAATATGCATACATTAGGCTTGAGTGTATCAAGAACAATGTATATTATAAAACAGATTAAAATTTAATTTTTTCCATTATAGTAGATTAAAAGATTGTCAATACAAATGTAAATGATTAAAGGGAAAAAATACACATCAGATTGCTGCACGAGTATTCCTTTTCGCAATAGGTAATAATAGAACAAAGACTGAACTGTGCTTGATTGGTACTTGTTCGAATATGTTTACTTTATTATTGTTTCAGTCACTAATATCTTAATTTATACTAAAATTTTTCATTTCTTAATTTATATTGTAATATACTTGCTAGATTTACATAGTTAAAAAGAGTTCTCCCTAACAGTGGGATTACACAGGAACTTTTTTTAATATGCGGTTTCAGATATTTGTCGATTCCAGTCGTTTTCGTTGTCATTGTTTTTAAGGAATAAATTAAAATGCGAATCGAGATATTTCTCTACTCGCAATTTACTTGTTCATTTCATTGTAAAATATTTGTTTAAATATTCCTGAATATATTGTAGAATACATCACTTGGTGACGTTCAAGTGCAATAATTTATAAATTAAAAATTATGATTGGCAAAAAAAAAACATCTTTTTTTTCATTTTATTGTAGCATTTACTTGAAATTAAATTACCAAAATTTTATTACACTTAGGTTGAATATTCTCTTTGGTATAAATATAGGTTTAATATCATACTTATGATAATATAGAATTGCACTAAGTGCGCATTCTAAAATGATATTAAAAATCTAACAATATGTCAATATGATATTTTCCACATAAATGTTTCATAATAAAAAAATTATAATTTACGCGGGGTGTCAGGAAAGTGATCCAGCTAATAATAGAAAACCATGGTTATGTTTTTGAATATAATATTCCAAACGTTTTTGTATCATTTTGATGCCTTTGTCCAATCTCTCTAAACACGTGTATGCATTTATTTCTGTCATGGCTTCTTTATTTGACTCAAAAATTTTTCCCTGGATCCATATTTTCAAATATGCGAACAGACAATAAATGCTGGGAGTCAAATGTGGAGAATGTGGTAGTTGAGTAACCAATATTTCGTACCATATTTCATTGATTTTTGTTATCATACAAAAACAGTAACCGTTATGGAAAAAACTTCTTCATATTCAAATCGCTATGTAAAATTGGAACATCGATCCATATGATATATAAATTATATATTGATCAATAACAACGATTGTTTGGTCCAACTTCTTTTAGGCACTCGGAGGTGTCTGCTTTCATCAGATCTTTTAAATTCGTAATTATTCCTTTCGATGCAGCAGATTTCCCTTAATAGTCATTAAGCTCACTTTTGATTTACATGGCATTTTTTTTTGTGTACAAAAAAACATTTAACCGCTTTTATGTTTATAAGATTTTCTGTTCCATTAGGCATTAGGCGTCATAATTCTCAGACGGTTTGTACAATATATATTTCATATCATTAAATGAAAATATTATTGTAAATATGAAATTTAATAGTTTCGACAGAAATAGTTCTAATTTTTTTCATCGTGTGCATTGTATTGGATCACACAGGAAAAACGCGTTGACAAAATTCTTCAATATTAAATTCATCTGATATTATCACACATATTATCCTAAAACTTCCTAATTTATGCATTACAGTTATATGTATATACTATTAAAAAATAATTATTATAATTTCTAAGAGCATTTAATTTATTTAAATACAATAATTAATTTTTTCGATGTTTTTTTTGTTATTCAAACTCATTAACTAGCACTACTCATGTCAATGCTCATTTTAATGACCTTTAACTGTTAAGTACATACTTACATACATTTATAAAATGAATGTGCGATAAAAAGGGTGTTTTTCCAAGTCTTTCTTTGCGATATTAATAATCAAATAAAGCATGTCATTGGTGAGATA
Source organism: Megamerina dolium (assembly GCA_963854835.1). Lineage (NCBI taxonomy): Eukaryota > Metazoa > Arthropoda > Insecta > Diptera > Megamerinidae > Megamerina > Megamerina dolium. The sequence continues at coordinate 46,897,525 of OY978527.1, forward strand.
TCACTCCATTCTTTGAACTTAAAATACGCAATACATATTTACGCATGTAAAGACATTTAAGTATGATATAAATAATAATACGTTGACACCTCGACACTTACCAGTAGCGGAAGAGATGACCCCAATACAATAAATGTATATAAAATATATGTAAAATAATAAAATAATTTTAAATAAGAAAGAAGCGTTTTTAGATTTTGATTGTGATTTCAAATTCATGTAAATTTCTCACGTATACAAAAATATTCGTTTATTCTGGCCAAGCGCTGGTATTCTTGTTTGAAATCAAAGAATACAACATTAATTGTAAAATTATTAGATTCGCAAGCATTTTGTAAGCATACTTAGGAAATTCCTTCCCTTTTCAATTGTGTATAACCTTATTTCAACCAATATTTTCGTGTATGAAAATCTTCTGAGAATATTAAAATAAAATAATATCTCGAAATTACTATATCGTTCCATAAATTACAGACATATTGTACGCCACCAATTCTAAATAACACTTTCTAAAACTACTTCCTATGCCTTTTGCCTTTTGAAAAGTCGTAAGACCTATTTAGACCCATTAAAAAAATCATGTAATTTTCATTCTTGAATAAAGACATAATGGTTACATTGCCTGGTAAAAAAATGAGTGAAAGAAAAACACGAGAACTAAAAACCACCCTTTACATGTGTATACATCTATTGACATTTCATTAATAAAACCTATGACAAATTCGTTGGTTTGTTTTGAGTTTCTATCGTTAATGAGCTTTCCATTTTACTTTCATTTGTCAACGGCAAAACTATGTATCGTACATAGTATCATAACCTAAAGAGTCAATAGCCGCAAATACGAAAAAATTTATAATAATAACACTAACGTAATATCATATGAACAAAAGCAAAAGATCATTTGTGCCACAATATGTTGTTATTGTTTCTGATGGTGTTGTGAGTTATCTTAAAAGATTTGAGTATAAATTTTGTTCAAGATTTATTTTCAGCTTAAATGCAATTTAGCAATCTAGTGATTTAAATGTAATTTGATTTTTAAGAGGCTATGTGTGTGTAGAAAAAAAAACGGAACAAAAATAAGTAAAAGGAAGAAGACATTGAAAAAAAAAAATATTTCACGATGGATATTCAATTTGTTGTAAACACTGTAAGTAAAAATTAAAATACAATACTTAAATAATATGAGAGGTTCAGATGCCAATGTAATTAATTCCATTAAATAAGGGTAAATTGACTTAGAACATTGGCGTGAAATTATAGTTAAAATTAAGTTCTCATATAAAATTGGTATCGACATTTTGGCAAATTTAAAAAAGTCGGAACTTAGTTTTTTCCAATGAATTTGCCTCCTTCCTTGGCTTCTGATCGAATCATATAATACATAATCAGTATGAGAAATGATGACAATACAATTCATTTTCAGTTTTCTCTCATATTCGTGTTCATCTCATGTGTTGAACTTGGAAATTGTGTGCCAATGTTTGGTAAAGAACACATACATATTAAGTTACATGTACCTAAAAAATTGGCAAATCATATGATTGGATATAGAAATCATCATCGTCATAATCATTATACATGGAACAAAGATATACAGTTAAAGAAGCTTATACCTATTCAGTATGAATATTATACGCCAACACATCATGTGAACATATATAAGCTTGTAGAGGCATCACATAGCATAACTCCGGACACATATAATACTAATGAAATACCTAAACGTGAAAATCAAATTTCATCAATTCAAATTGTTGATTCAAAAGACAAATCAAAATCGCATGAGTATGCTTCTTATGCTGACGCGAGTAATATTTATAATAGTCCTTTGAATGCACCACAAATTGACGAAATTATTAAAATGGCTGAAACTAAGGCATCAGAAATAGCAAATTGTTATAAAAAGCAACGCTTAAAACATGAAATACAGCAAAATTATCAACAAAATAATAAAAACTTATATTTGAGATCACAACACAATAGTTATGGTATATTCCCAATGAAATCAAATCTTCCATTTAATAATGACAATAATTATGGGAATGAGGAAGATATACTTGCAGCTGTGATTGCCACTGAAAATGATAATGGTGATCAAAATAAAAGTATTAATATAAATTCCAATACACCAATACAATCAGATAATGTGTTGTCACCGAATGAATCAACATCAGCTTGGCCAGAACCTGAGCATAAAAATAATGCAGCAGAAACATATATGGGTTACAATAGTTATAATGCAGAGCATGTACAAGGCTTGGGTAGTGGTGGTTATCGTTATCCTAGTACACCATATAAATAAGTATAATCTGCATAAATATATTATTATAGGAAATTTGTATTATAATATTTATTGATCATAATTGTATAATTTTCATTTATTGATGACATTATTAAACATGTAGTTAAAATTTAAATTTAGGTAAGAATTGCATAAAAAATATCATATATGTTGTTATTGCGCTCAAAATCTGTAAAAAAATTTCGATTATTTTATAAGAGTCAATTATGTTAGAATAACCCCTATCATGGTAGTCCTGAAAATTGATAACATCAAAAGTAAAGATAACAACCATAAGGAAAAAACAAAAATTATGTATGAAATCATTCTTTTCGACATCGACAATCATAATAGGGGGGTAAATGAATAATTTCAACTTACGTCTCTAGCCATATTGCAATTTACTACAAAGAGTCCACAAACATCGATTGTGATCGCTTGATGCATTAGTTGTAATGTAAAATTTTGAATCTACAAAATATTATATACTACAATATGCAATAATAATAGTATAATATCGTATTAATAAATTGATATGATAATATTGAGCTGGAAAAAGTAGCGGTACCAGAGTAGCCAATGAATTTTTCAATTTTACTTCATACATTTTGTAATTCAGCCGCTTTCAAGGATCGCAGGTAAACAGTCATTGCGTCATCGAAGAACTTAAAACCGATGAGAAAACAGTTTTACGTAATTTGAAATGAGCAGGATATCAAATGAAGTTCGAAGATTAAACGTTACATAAATCGACCGGAAAGCTGAAGGGCGTTGATGATGGCGAAGTCCGAATTGAGAGTGACGAAGGAATCGATTGATTCTATAAACAACTTTTATTTCATTACGATAATGCCAGACTACACATACAGACTACATATTGAGAGTTTGACTTAAAATTTTTTATGCATCCAACATAACATTCCGACTTTATACCGCTGTAATACAATTTTTGTCAGTTTCTCACACACTCCCTGGGAGTACAAAGTTGGTCATTAAAACTACCAAAAGCTCTACAGCGACGCATTGCGTTCTATGACTTTTCCCACCTCAATATTTATACATAAATGTATTATAAAATTTATACTTACAAGTGACGCAATTTTTAAATTTTCTATAGAATAGCGTAATTTGCAAATTTTGTGTATAATAGATTGTGCCTGTAGAAGTTTTTTTTAGATAAAATTTTTCTAAAATTATTAATCTCCAAATCACATGTTCCGAACGTTCATATTCTAAAATATAAAAAAAAATTGTTTAAACGGAAAATTGGAATTGGAATATGCACACCCTCGGGTTTTTGGTGAAATACTTTTGTAGCCAATACCGTACTAATTTTGCGGTAACCTTCTTCATACTTAAATCGTTATGGAAACTTGAAACCACCGAGCCATATAATATCAGTGTTATATCTGCTAACGCTGCTGCCCTTTTATTTTTTAATCATCTAATATGATAACGTGGAGTTGTTAATTTGTATAGTAGTAGTAGAAGTAGTAGTACTAGGGGGTCAGACAGGTCCTATGAAGCCTGGATATTATGACCTCATTCAAATTCACAATCCATTTTTCACCCATTCCTTTTAATTTGGGAAGTGCCCTATAAAGCTAATGGTTTTCACCGAAAACAAGTTTTAATTAACATATGAAATGCGATTTTTCCCATCTTGTAAACAGTTTTTGATTACTAAAGCTAAAGATGCATATTTATTTGGTTCAAATTTGCGTATATGACTCATGAAGGATTGGTGGTTTGAATTAAATATGCTCTTTTCAAGGTTCATTTACGTTATTATTGATCTATCCTGTACGTTGTGTGGCAAAATTCGTTAACACATAGTTAAAACACATTCTCCAACAAGTTTGTTTTTCTTGGTAGAATCTATTAATTTAAAATTGGACACTTTTCAAATTCAATACCAACATTCTTCAAATTTCCCACTGTATATTTAAAGGTTTTTTCGAATTATGAATAAAAGATGTAATACTGAATAAACGAATATGTGAACCTGAAAAACATTTATGAAATGCCTTTGGAATTCGTACTCGAGACGGAACTTGTGATCTGGCGCTAAATGAATATTTACAGAACGCATGCAATTTCGTGATGTATACAATATTTGTAGAATATTTATTGTTGATGGTAATATTAAAACGTATTCTGAAAATATTTCATGTTATGAGCTATTTTATTGTAGATATTATTGTGTCTTACCACGAACATTGCCAGCAGTGTAGATAACATAATAGGACCAATAACATTCCGATAGAATGTTGACGTATGCTCGCAAATAACCCGAGAATAAAGATAAGGCTGAAAACTCTTTAAAAAGCTGTGTCATTTCATAAATCTGTGTGTATGCTAATGAAATACTCCTAATTTCGGCACATAATTTATCCACCTCCTCGAAATTGAGATTTCGTGGGAGATGAGATCTGGTGCGTAGTACCAAACCGTCTATGAGATTCTCGATATGATCAATTTCGATACGTATCAATTCGATAAATAGTATATGCTGTAGAAAATGGATGTGACAAATTATGTTGCTCGGTGTAAAGCCAATGAAATAATAGAAAATATCTGGGTACTCATACATTTCGATCATATACGTGGTATAGGACACGATTACAATGCAAATGCAACCAATGTAATTCCATATGAAATGCCGATAGAGAAACGATTCCTGTTTGCATGTGTGATTGGCCCAGGTGCGATGCAATTTCGAGTAGATTAACAAGAATGCTCTCAATTGATGACGTTTCCATATTATTTCGATGAGGGTTATGAAATGTGATAGTATAGCAGCGAATAATTTGAGGATATCATTGAATTTGCTGAAATTATTGTTATTGTACAGTATAGAGCCATTAAAAAGAATGGTCATCGCATGAAGTACGAGTATGCCAATAATGTGACAATACAACCAAACCACATGATATCGGTCGAAATTTGAATGAAGTTTGTTTGAACGGTGATTGTCATTTAATCGACACAATGAGACAGGACACAAACCAAGCAGCTGTAAACAACGCATATGTATTACCATAAATCTGCTCAACTCTATTACTTGTTGCGATTTGGACTGGCTGCAATTTGTTTTGTTCATATTGTTTTGCTTTATTTACAATTTATGTACGAGTATTTCAATTGCACTTTGCATTCACGAATATAGTCACGATATTGAATGGATTTGTTGAACTAGCTATTGCACCTTTGATTTTGATTTCAAATTAAATGCAAATAAATTAGCATAGAATATTTTTCAGTCTGACAGTTAGTTGCCACTAATCTTTTGTTAACTTAATTCATTCGCTCACTAAATACTCAATGCTTTCAGCCAGTCAGTTAGTCATTAATTTATTCATTCCGCTATTTCCCCCGTTTATTTAATTTAATTTGTGCAAATGTAAGTTTTAGAGATTTTGATCAAATTGATTAATTGGTTCGTCTATGAGGCAACAGGGGCGGTTTAATTTTTTTTTGTCGTGTCGCAATTGACTTTCATTCTTACGCATATCAAATGAAGTTGACAAATTATATTATTGTTACCATTCATTTATGTGTTGTGGGGATAGCCTTTATACTACAATATTTATGATCTGGGTGAGTCTGACACATAAGAATATGGTAAAAATATTATATGCAAACAATTATTTAATGTAAATATTGCGAATGAATATGTATGTATGTATGTATATATGTATCGTGGAATTTATAAAATTATTGTCTTGGACCAAAAGTATTGGGTATCCCACTTTAATTGTTCGCAGTATATAATCAAACATTTCTTCATCATAAGCTCTGTCTGCATAGTTCCTTTTCATTTTGATTACCGTCTTTACTGCACACTGTTATCATGAGCCAACCATTTTCGACGCGTTCTAACACCCGGATCGAGAAATGAAACGAAAAATTGTATGCATACTACATAGCTTACCTATCAATTGTTCTGGTGTCTAAGTACATCGGAGGCATATATTGCCGTTAAAAGATCGATACTTTTTCCCTAATTTAATGTATGCACCTACCTACCATACTTATGTGCTTTGAAGCTATCTTTATTTATATGCATTCCTTGTGCTGTCTTATGACTTTATGACAGTTTGAAGTCTGGTAATGTATTGTTGATGTCAAAAACGTATACATACACATCTACATAATATACATTAATATATGATTTTATGTACATGGTCATTGCTTTATTAATATTTGGTATTCTATAGAGTTAATTGAAAATCAGAGTGCGAGTGAACGAGTACACTCCAATTTTATGGGCCGATTTTACACCAAACACGCTCATGACACTATTGTATGATAATGCGGTTTAATATTACCATATAAAAACATAGAAACACACATGTGACAGCACTACATGCATATATACTGCAAGCGTATGTGCATACATATGTGGTTTTAGTACAATTTCCATCAACTCTTTTTTATATCAGCGACATTACCGTACAAGAATTATTACTTGTAGCTAGTTGGTCACCATCAGTAATAACCAGAATAAATTAGAAATGCTTTCGAATGTACCACTAATATTACGTTTGCATATGAAACTTTTTCAAGGTGTTGGCTTTTGTACGATATCTTTGGATACTAAGCCACAACGTCGTCAATTGGTTGAGTATGTGTTACGAATGTGGAGCATATCGTCGTTGTTGGCCTTCAGCATGTTGACACTGAACACGTTCACAAGTCCAGAACCATTTCTCTTCAGTGATGACAAGTTTGGCTATTTCAATGACTCATTGAAAATTGTCATGGTGCAAATTTCGATGATAACCATCTATGGTGAGGCAACATTTCGTCGTTGTGAGATGCGTACATTTTGGCGTATATCATAGATCTATTGAAAAAGCATAAATCTACTGAAAAATGTAATAGACTATTAGAGTTGTCAATATTTTAATTATTTTTACGCTTTCCTGGGATTATTGTCGTTGAAATAATCTTGTATATTGTATTCGTATTGAAACAAGATTTCACATATCATTTGGTATTATTTTGGAGCATGTTCACACCCTATGTCTATATTATACATTTACGTTATACACACATAGTATTGCATATGGAGCTGATACGATATGAATTAATCAAATTGGAACAAGATCTACATTTGCTCGTCGACTATACTAAATTCGTCACACGTATTCATGTGTTTAATGGTTTTGAGGATTTTTTACGTGGCAAAGTGATGGAGAAACAACGTATCTATCAGCGTATCTATGAGATGTTTGAGTATTTTCAGAAATCGTTTGCCTACTCCCTGATGGCAATCCTACTAACGGTGTATGTGCGTATTGTGGTAGATTCGTATTTTGCTTACTATGACACTCATACGGGAAGATCTAAATATGGTAAGACCACTTTATATTTGCTTCAATAGGAAATTTTTTTTGTACAAAAGATATTTGATCCATCGTTTTTTTTTTATAATTTTATTCCTTGCTCTTAAATGCGAAAAGAAAAATGCTTAAATGTACGTAAAACTAAGTGAACCAAAATATTTGTGACATGGACTATATAAAACAAAAACTAAAACTAAAACTATATAAAACTAAAAGAGAAAAATTGAGTAAGCAACTCCCAGTAGGCTTGGAACTCTCTTCATTAAAACAAAATCGCAGATGCTGGAAAACCGATTTTTGTTTTAAATATATTTGCGTACTTCAAATTTTTTATCTTCAAACAATTTAGAATCAAAACATCCTCTCTTAAAGCGTTTCTTCAGAACTTCAAAATAAGAAATTTAATGTTCAACTTTAGAAAAGATAAAAAAAGATTACCAGCGATGTCCACGCTACTTTCTACTGTATGTCAAAAATTTCAATTTCGTAAAACGTATTTTGAACGAAAATATGAATTGATACGCGGTGTAAAAACGATATTTGTTATAGGAATTCACAAACAAGAGGAATTGAAGGATCGTATTCAATATAAATCAATTTTTATTATGCTTACATTCCGAATACATAGTCTATTAGCATTAGTTCATTATTATTTCAGAGTTTTATGTTTTTTGCTGAACAAGACTGTTCGATTTCATGTCTATTTTTTTCTTTTACTCAACATTAAAATATAATAATTTTAATCAGGTGAAAAAAGGAGTGAAGTGGAATTCTCATTTCTAATAAATGGAGTAAAATAATTTTTAATTTCTGACTAAAATTAAATACAAATCAGAATATAATTATTACATTTCAATATTTGGATATTGTGTACAATGATTGCAAAGAGTTGCTGTCAAGTTCATTGAACTTGACCACACAATGTTCTAGTTTTGAAACTAGAGTACATAAAAATACGATATGTATTACATAACAATTGAAATGGTTTCACATTATCATTCAATGCACACATAGGAGACAATTTTTTATTTCATTGGCTACTTGTTAAACACCGAATAACCTCTTAAAGAAAATGCTCATGTTCTACATATACTTTCTACTTTGGAATGGCATTTATAAATAATCGTTATATTTTTTATTGTAGAAAAAATTTTATTAATACCTTCTGCGTTAGAGATACCTGTATTTTTACTTGCGTCAAAAACTTGTATGGATATGGTAATTATAATAATTCACAAATTCTTTCTATTAGCAATAATATATATCTCTGCATAAACATTTCACCCTCAACACGTTTGTGTAGGTTAAACACATAACACATCAATTACATAATATCATTACACATTTGGATAAGTCAACAACAATTTCGGTACAGGTAAAATTTGCGAGAATTATTAAATATGAGAAAAAAAAAGTAAAACAGAAAAAGCAACTTACTTTCATTACAAATTTTGCATCAAAAGATCAAAATTAATGGCACTTTTGTTACCATTATCATTTAACTTTCACGCATAATTTTACAATATTTTGTCAAATAAATGCTCAACTGCATTATTAAAATCCCTCTAAATTCAATAAAACAAAGAATAAAACACGTATATATAGCATTTTAGATATTAATTAAATTAAATTAAATTAGCAATTTAAACAAAAGGTGCATTTATTAATTATGTTGTTAAATACACAAAAATTGACTTATTAATAATTAAGTAATTATAGTAATTATTAATAGTAAAATAATGATGTAGAAAAAAAGAGAAGGAAATTGAAGATAATGAATGTTTCAGTTTTCAATAAGTCAAGTTATCAAAATAGTTGTATAAGTTGGCTATAGCCAATAGTAGCAACCGACAACCTGTATCAAACCTTCAATACCACAGCTGCTTGAAGAAAAGAATGACACACCTTAACCACATTTGGATCATTTGGAAGTATCATATTCCGACAAAAGAGGTACCGCTCATCTTGTGAAACAAATTCTTATGGCAGAACATGGATTCAGACTTTGGTAAATTTGTATTGCATTGCTCTCACCATCAAATCGGTTCAGACATTGCTTACATTTGCTGTTGCTTTTGTTATACCTACTGGTTGGATTGAAATCTTTCGCATACCTCTACGCATTTCAAAGATTCATGGCAGACCATTTGAATCAATATTGTTCCAAGAATTGTCTCGTGGCTTGAGCAGTACATATGTTAGAAAGATTCCATAGGATACTAAAAATTTCAATTATATGCACCAGTACCGCCTATTGTTCAAATCAGCGTTCACACAAAAGCCATTCATTGTACACCACCATCTTTTGTTCACGGAAAAGCGTACAATGAATCAAAATATTTTATGATATTAATTATACATTTTTTATTTTGTTCTCAAAATAAATGCAAATAAATTCGCATTCTATGTTTTTCAGTCTTTATACAATTGTTTACTACACATGTAATTCTTTGGGCTAGCCAGTGAGTTAGTCATTATTTCATTGATTTCACTGTTTCTCCCGGTTATGTAATTTAAATTGCACAAATGTAAATTTTAAAGATTTTGATCAAATTGATTAATTGGTTCGCCTAACAGGGGCGGTTTAATTATTTTAGTTTACCTTTCTAGTACTATCTTTATTACCTGGTTGAGCCAGACACAAAGTTCCATACTTCTTCCCTGACTTAGTATAAGTATTTATGACCTAATAGTGTCTCTTCACTTTATGACAATTCGAAGTCTGGTAATGTATTGTTGATATCAATATTGTATATATATATATATTAGAGTCCAGCGCGAGTAAGTGAAAATATACACATGTAGATAAGCATCGCTGAGAATGGTGCGGATGAATACGATATAACTGTAAATTTGGTATCATCTTATCATGTATCGAGTCAAGCTGTTTGATATTCATTGCTTGTCTTGGATTTGTGCTTCGACAAGCACTAGTTCGTTCTATAACTTTCGTAAACACTCATGGCAAATATTGCTTGTGACATTACGAATAGTAGTCACGATGCAATGATAATTACTCACTTACAGTAGTAAGTGAGTAGTCAATCGTCCGGGATTCTAATATTAATACATATTTGCTATATATTGAAAATGAAAAAGAGAACATATGAACATATAAAAATTTTATGGGCCGATGTTAGGTCAAGCACGCTCATGTCTCCATTGTATAACAAAGCAATTATATTCCAACAACACCTTCAAAATAATTAAACAACAATCAAAAGGGAACCCTGTACACTCCATACATATGTGGTTTCAGTAGAATTCCAATAACATTGCAATTATTATTACAAGAATTGCAAGAATTCTTACTCGTAGTTAGTTGGTCACCATCAGTAATAACTAGAATAAATTCGAAATGCTTTCGAATGTACCACTAATATTACGTTTGCATATGAAACTTTTTCAAGGTGTTGGTTTTTGTACGATACTACTAGACGATAAACTACAACGTCATGTCTTGGTTGAGTATGTGCTACGAATGTGGAGCTTAGCGTTGCTGTTAACCTTCAGCTTGTTGACACTGAACACGTTTACAAGTCCAAAACCGTTTATCTTCAGTGATGATAAGTTTGGTTATTTCAATGACTCACTGAAAATTATAATGGCGCAGATTTCGATGATAACTATATATGGTGAGGCAATGTTTCGTCGTAATGAGTTGCGCAAATTTTGGTGTATATACACAGATCTATTGAGAAATCATAAATCTACTGAGAAATGTAATCGACTATTAGAATGGAGTCAACATTTTAAATATTTTTACGCATTTCAAGTCATTATTGTGTTGGAAATAGTCTCGGATATTATTTTTGTACTTGAATCAAATATGAGTTATCAGGTGCGTTTATTTTGGAGTATGTTTATACCCTATGTCTATACTATACATTTACGGTATACGTACATTGTATTGCATATGGAGATTATACGCTACGAATTACTCAAATTGGAACAAGATCTTCATTTGCTCGTCGACTATACTAAGTTTGCAACACGTATTCACGTGTTTGATGGTTTTGAGGAATATTTACGTGGCAAGGTGATGGAAAAGCAACACATCTATCAGCGTATATATGAGATGTTTGAGTGTTTTCAAAAATCGTTTGCTTATTCCCTGATGGCAATCCTTCTAACGGTGTATGTGCGTATTGTGGTAGATTCGTATTTTGCCTACTATAACACTCAGAAGAGACGAACTAAAGTTGGTAAGCTCTATTTATATTTATTGATTAACCTTCAAGCGCAATTCGACACAATTTTTAAAAATGGATTCTTATATTTTAATTCTGTTACACCTGAGATTTGAGCTCAATGTGCAAATCGTATATGATTTTTATGTTTTTGAGAATAGATGTCTCTTAAACCCTGTACAATAAATATAAATACAATACACATAAACGACTTAAATTTGAAGTGAGATGCGCTTGAGGGTTAACCTGTATGATTCACGTCAATGTTTCAGCCTTATATTTAACCTCAATCAAAGACGAAAAAGTGTATTATTATACATATTATACATTTTGTATTGAAAGCAGCAATACAAGCAGCTTGTAAAATACCATCTTAAGGAAAATCATTCACGGACTTTGGTCTTGAATTTAAATGAGTAATAAAATAAAGTACTCTACAGTTTAGTATTTTTAACATAAGGTACTTCCTATAGGAAAATCTGCTAAAACTATGGGCTAATATGTAGTTGAACTTATGCGCGCATTTGCTTCTATTACATCACAATGTGTACATGAGATTTTCTATTTAAAAGCGCAAACTATGTTACATATCACAATGAATCGAATACAGTCGGCGTCCCATATAACGAATCTTATGTTGTACATCGAATCCGTTAGATCGAAAAATTTAATTTAATTTAATTAAAGTTAAACCGAATATTATACTAAAAAGATTCTATGCCTACTAAGCCGTGTACACCAAGGATCCGGGTGATATTTCCATTGCTCAGTGAGGATGACGTTAGCCATTTGCATTTGGAATGTATTAGAAATAACTACGAATCACGAACAACATCGGACGAAAACTCCTGCTCGAATATGATCTTGTTAATGTAAATATATTGCAGGTTAAAGCCTATATTCCAGTGTGGCAAGCCTCGTTCGATGGATTGAATGGTATTTGCCTCAACTGTGTTAAAGTTAAAGTGCGTTAAGTTAAAGTGATGTCACAAGGGTTCTGCCTTTCGGGACTGGCTAAAATAAGTAGGTCCCTTCTAATACTGTCCAAAATTTAACACGCACAACAGTAGTGGAAGAGTAGCTCGGCGAAAGAGCTCTTGGGGACTTATAAGAGCCCCATATTTATTTTTTTTAACTGTTACATATCGAATAACTTTTTCAAGAAAATATTTTCATTTTTCTACTTCAAAGTTACTTTTATAAATATAATATTTATAACTTTATTCTAGAATCATTGTTAATGTTAGCTTCTGTGTTAGAGATACCTGCATTTTTACTTGCGTCAAAAAATTGTATGGATATGGTAATAATTATAATTTACAAATTCTTACTATAAGTAATATTATATACTCTTCACTCTCAATGCATGTGTAGGTTAAACGCATAACATATCAATTACATAATATTATTTCACATTCGGATAAGTCAACAACAATTTCGGTACAGGTAAAATTTATGATAATTATTAACTAAAATAGAAAGAAGAGTAAAAAAGAAATCAACTTCCAGATACAAAATTTCTCTTTACAAATTTTGCATCAAAAGATCAGGATTAATGGCCTGGGCATACCAACATTGGACGGTTATATGCTGACTAGAGTAAGAACATTACAAATTATATAAATAAATGCAATAATAGTTATATCTTTCTCTCTCGCTTTTGATTTAGGCTGTGGGGTCTATAACAACGTATATGATCTTTTTTATACAATTTATGCCGAAATTTCGTGGCTCAAATAATATAAACGAAGGGCATAATTGATGGAAAATGAAATAAAAGATAAGATTTTGATAGTCTCGTGTCTTGAGCAGTACATAGAAAGATTTCATAGAATACTATAATCTTCAATTATGTGCACCATTACCACCTATTGTTCATATTAGCGTTCACACGAAGCCATTCGTATTTTGGCATAAGTGGAGAATAGCCCACTTAAAGGAAAAAAAAAAAACAAAAAAGGTCTTCGAATAGAGACTATTTTTGTGAATATGTAAAACCAAAAAACCAAATAAGGCGTTGCTCAAGGTCAAACTTCAAATTTGCCATCGAAATTCCTCAATAAATTCGCAATTGTTCCTTACAATATGGGCATCAAAAGAAAGGTATTTTTAATAACTTTTCAGTGATATATTTTCTTTTTTTTTTTGATACCCATCTTGTAAAAATTTGTAATTTAAAATTTGACTTTGAGCCACGCCTCATATGGACGTTAACAACACAAATTTTTTGGGTTTTTATATTCAGAAAAATCTCCTTACAGTCGGCTGGAGCCGACCAAACTATACCCTGCATATGTAGATTTATATATAAAAAGTTTACTCGAATATCCAACTTTTCTTTTATTTCCACTTTTCGAGAAACAATTTTTGCATATACTACTAATTTACACCCGAAATATGGTTGACTTTGACGAAGTAAAAGGATTTTAAGATAATTCCGAGGCTTAGTATGGGAGCTATATAAAAAGTGGGCGTGGCTTACCACTTTCTAGTCAATCCAATTAATTTTTCAATGTTAATCCACACCTTAAATTTGGTGTCCTACGTTGAATAGTTTCTAAGTTATGGTGGTTAACATTTTTGTTTAATTTCCTCAACTTTGTATGGGAGCCCCAATAAGAAGTGGGCGTGGTACGCTGATTTTTCTCCAGATTATTTCCGACTACCATATTAACGTAAGTGTTAATTATGATTGTTCTAGACAGAAGGATGCAGAAGTTACAGCTGTTTCAATTTAAAATTTGTATGGGGGCTACGATAAACAGTGGGCGTGGTGCGCCCATTTTCTGTGAGTCTAGTTGCTCCTACAATACTAATCCATACCTTAAATCTCGTTCTTTTACGCTAAATGGTTTATAAGTTATGGCTCTTAAAAGTTTTAGTTTAATTCCCTTGACTTTGTATGGGAGACCCGTGAAGGAGTGGGCGTGGCACACTGATTTTCTGCCAGATTTTTGCCGACTACGATATTAATTTAAGTGTCAATTATGGTTATTATAGACAGAAGATTGCCGAAGTTACAGCTGTTTCAATTTAAAATTTGTATGGGGGCTACGATAAACAGTGGGCGTGGTGCGCCCATTTTCTGTGAGTCTAGTTGCTCCTACAATACTAAGCCATACCTTAAATCTCGTTCTTTTACGCTAAATGGTTTATAAGTTATGGCTCTTAAAAGTTTTAGTTTAATTCCCTTGACTTTGTATGGGAGACCCGTGAAGGAGTGGGCGTGGCACACTGATTTTCTGCCAGATTTTTGCCGACTACGATATTAATTTAAGTGTCAATTATGGTTATTATAGACAGAAGATTGTAGAAGTTACAGCTGTTTCAATTTAAAATTTGTATGGGGGCTACGATAAACACTGGGCGTGGTGCGTCCATTTTCTGTGAGCCTAGTTGCTCGTACAATACTAATCCACACCTTAAATCTCGTTATTCTACGCTGAATAGTTTGCAAGTTATAACCGGTAACATTTTTTTTAATTTCCGCAACTTTGTATGGGAGACCCAAAAAGGAGTGGGCGTGGTTTTCTGCCATATTATTTCTCACTGCCATGTTAATCTAAGTGTCAATTATGGTTATTCTAGACAGAAGATTGTAGAAGTTACAGCAGTTTCAATTTAAAAGAAGTACAGACACTTTGTATGGGAGCTACGCTAGAAAGTAGGCGTGGCTCACCCACTTTTGGCGAGGTTATATAGTAGTATAATATAACTCTATGTGCAAAATATTGTTGTCGCAAGTGGTATATTATGTGAGTTATAGCAAGTTAAAGATTTTGAAAATTTCGAGGTTAGTCGCTTTGAATGCTTGGTGTGGGCGTGGTTATTGACCGATCATGCCCAATATCAATCCCCTCCGTACCCTTGGATCATAGATTACTTATGCCAAATTTCATCGAAATAGCTCAATATTTACTCAAGTTATCGTGCGAACCAGCCAGGTGACAGACAGACGGACGGACGGACGGACGGACATCGTTAAATCGAAAATTTAATCGACGCTGATCACGAATATCTATCCATGTCTATATCTCCGGAGATTCCTTCAAGTGGACACAAACATCTGACCGAAATGAATATACCATGCATATTGCATTATGCAGGGTATAAAAACTAAGACTATTTTAGTGAATTTTCTTTTTCTTCTTGTGAGCGATTTTTTCAATTTCTTTGTTTTGTAATATTGAAGAACATCCTCGCCCGGAAGTACATTTCATATTGCTTGAGGTTTATAAAATTATCATTTTTGAAATGGTGCTTGCAAATCACACTATTTTTGTGATTGAAAGGACTTGATCATCGGCAGAAACCAATCCATTTTACTGCCAAAGCCACATCATACGGTAAGGAAAAATAATTTGTATACCCTGTATAATGCAATATGCAAGGTATATTCATTTCGGTCAGATGTTTGTGACCACTTGAAAGAATCTACGGAGATATAGATATAGATATATATTCGTGATCAGCGTCGCTTAAATTTTCGATTTAACGATGACCGTCCGTCCATCCGTCTGTCTGTCACCCGGCTGGTTCGCACAATAACTTGAGCAAAAATTGAGCTATTTTGACGAAATTTGGCATAAAAACCTTTGATCCAAGGGTACGGAGGGGATTGATATTGGGCATGATCGGTCAATATCCACGCCCACACCAAGCATTCAAAGCGACTAACCTCGGAATTTTCAAAATCTTTAACATGCTATCACTTAATATACCATCTGGCACAACAATATTTGGCAGATAGAATTACATTACACTACTACATAACCTTGCGAAAAATAGGCGAGCCACACCTACTTTTTATAGTAGCTCCCATACAAAGTGTCTGTACTTCTTTTAAATTGAAACAGCTGTAACTTCTGCAATATTCTGTCTAGAATAATTATAATTGGCGCTTAGATTAAATTGGTAGTCGGAAATAATCTTCCAAAAAATCAGATTGTCACGCCCACTATTTCTTGCGGCTCTCATACAAAGTCGAGGGAATTAAACAAAAACTTTTAAGCGCCATAACTTATAAACCATTTAGCGTAGAATAACGAGATTTAAGGTATGGATTAGTATACTAAGAACAACTAGACTCACAGGAAATGAACGTGCCACGCCCACTGTTGATAGTAGCCCCCATACAAAATGACCAAATTTCTTTTAAATTGAAGCAGCTGTAACTTCTGCACTCTTCTGGCTAGAATAACTATAATTGACACTTAGATTAATATCGTAGTCGAAAATGATCTGGAAAAAAATCTGCGTGCCACGCCTACTTCTTATTGGGGCTCCCATACAAAGTTGAGGAAATTAAACAAAAATGTTAACCGCCATAACTTACAAACTATTCAGCGTAGAACAACCAGATTTAAGGTGTGGATTAGTATTGTAAGAGCAAATATACTCACAAGAAATGGGCCAGCCACGCAAATTGTTTATAATGGCTCCCATACAGAATGACTGAGTTTCTTTTAAATTGAGATAGCTGCAGCTTCTGCAATCTTCTGTCTAGAACAATCATAATTCATATTTAGGTTAATATGGTAGTTGTACATAATCTGGCAAAAAATTAACATGCCACGCCCACTTCTTAATGGGGCTACCATACAAAGTTGCGAAAATTAAAAAAAATTTAAACCGCTATAACTTACGAACTATTCAACGTAGGACAACCAAATTTAAGGTGCGGATTAATGTTGAAAAATGGCCCCAGCCGACTGTATGGAGATTTTTTAATAACGATTTGTCGGAACTATTGTAATTGTAACCCTCCACTGAACACTTAATTTATAAAAATCACATTTAATCAGCCAAAATGGTTTTAAGTAACAGCGTACTCTGCAAATGCAAGAATTATTTGCCCTTTTTGGTTAATTTTCTTTTATAGTTTGTCATATTAATTATACACTTTTGATTCTGTTCCCAAATAAAATGCAAATAAATTCCCTTTCTATGTTTCTCAGTCTGACAGCTAGTTGCTACTATCATTTTAATAACTTTATACACTCGTTTACTACGCATGTAATTCTTTTAGCTAGCCAGTGAGCCAGCCATTATTTCATTGATTTCGCTATTTCCCCCGGTTATTTAATTTACTTTGCGCAAATGTAAATTTAAAGATTTTGATCAAATTGACTAATTGGTTCGTCTAACATCCAACAGGGGCGGTTTAATTATTTTAGTTTACCTTATAATATTGTAACGAGTATCGATAGTTGATTACTCATCACTATTGTGACTGACTCTATTGGCAGCATCGAAACGAATGTCAACAAAAAGAAATAAGCGATAACCAGAACAAGCCAACGAGAAAGGAAGAGAAGAATCTGGATAAAGGAAGATTCTGGGGTGTTGCGAACAGAGTATAAATAGAGCCAGTGTTGAGAATTGACAATCAATCTAATTCAGAACGTGATTGCGAAAACATTGATACAGAGGCAAAAGTTGCAAGTACATTTAAGTGTTATAGTAAATAGTTGATTGTAAACAGTGTTGATTGTAAATAGAGATTATTAAATAAATTGTTGCTGTATATAGTTGTATAAAATAAGTGTTGCAGTTATCATTAACAGAATCCAGTGATCGAACAAGGTAATTCAAATAGAATTAAACGTTCACAGAATAAAAACGTAACAATTGGTGTCAGAAGTGGGATTCTGTAAAGATGGTGAAAATTGAACAACTAAAAGTGGACCAGCTTAAAAAGCTGTTGGTAGAGATGAATCTATCGTCATCAGGTGCAAAGGCGGAACTGCTGGTGAGGCTGAGGCAAGCTATGGAGGCTAAGGGAATTAATGTAGAAGAACATGAGTTCTTTGAGGAAGCCGATATACAAGCAGTTGTGCACGCTGAGGAAGAGAGCAAAATAGATTCGAGTGGTCAACTCATGGAATTCATGAAAACCATGATGCAACAGCAGCAACAACAGCTACAAGAAAATGCGTCTCGCATTGACTCCAAGCTTCAAGAACATTCGGCTCGCCAAGAACACGTCATCGAAAATCTACAAAAAGGAATTGAACTTAGATTTCAGGAAATTTCCGGAACCATTAATGAAAAGGTCACGGATTTAAAGGAACATGTAGATGATTTGGAAGATAAGTTCGAGAAATTACAGCACGATCTCAACCAACTAAAAATAAATGGACCAGCCACATCAGTGATTCGAGATTCAAGCACAATCAAACTAAAGCCACCAACATTTGACGGAAGCACGCCATTCAATATCTTCAAGCTTCAATTCGAGACAACAGCTTCGAAGAATCAATGGGATGATAGCGACAAGACTGCTGCTTTAATAGTCGCATTAAAAGGTAATGCTTCCGAAGTGTTACAGATGGTTCCAGAAAAAGATCGTGGTAGCTATCAGTCACTGATGGACACACTCCAGCGAAAATATGGAAATGAATACAAGAGTCAATTACATCGAGTTGAATTGAGATCGCGAGTGCAACGGAGTAATGAGAGCCTTCAGGAATTCGCTTCCGATATTGAGCGCTTATGTCATCTAGCGTTCTCCGGTAATTCGGAAGAGTTTGTCGAAAAAATCAAAATAGAGGCTTTCATAGATGGCATACGTGATGGAGAGACAAAGCGTGCCCTAGTCATGTCACCAAGGAATACTTATGCCGAAACAGTCAGTAGTGCCTTGACGTTTGAAGCCGCCAGTTTGATGTGTCGACCAATGCCACGGGTACGCCAACTAGAAACAGAAACAGCAGATCTGGTTGAAGCAGTGTGTCAAGCATTCAAATCTGTAGTGCAGCCTGAAGGAAGAACAACAGGTCGACGCGAAAACAAATTTACTGGTAAGTGCTTTATTTGCGACAAACCAGGACACATGGCGCGTGACTGCCGTCTACGACTAAAGCGATCAAGATCCAATTCTCCAGGAAGACAAAAGAAGGAGAATAAGGTGGATAGCGATCGCTCCACTAACACAAATCCATCGTTAAACTAAATCGAGTCAGTTCAGCGGGGCGTGAACTGACTCCAACAGTGGGTTGCCCCATCATTCACATTTCACAACTACAGCGTGTGCCAAGCAGCTTGACTATTGATGGAAAATTGGACAATATGGAATTCATGTTAACCCTGGACACTGGTGCATCACATTCTATAATCAAGAGCGATTTGGTAAAGAGGTTTGAGCCTTTAATGGGAATAAAATTGCGTACAGCAACGGGTGAGGATGCACAAATTCTGGGTAAGATAAAGAAACGAGTATCTATTGGAAATTACACGTGGGAACATGAATTCATTGTGGCTGACATCATCGATGACGTAATAATTGGTGTTGATTTTATGATTGACAACGGATTTACGTTAGATTTAAATCAACGGATACTGCGCTATGCAAATGTCGAACTACCATTGAACATCGGTTACAAGCGTAGTGGGAACATCAAACGAGTACTGGCATGTCAACGCCAAGAGGTTCCAGCAAAATCAGAAGCGGTGATATGGGCACAGATGAATGTGGATGATGGGACAGGCAAGTTGTGGCTGGTGGAAGCAGATAAAGAAATAACGAATAAAAACATCATACTTGGTAGGACGTTAGTAGAACCTAAAGAAAATGGAATAGTACCGGTGCGAATTTTAAATCCAACTAATACATCTACAGTTGTAAAGAAAGGAATGGTGATTGGTCATTGCCAGGAAGTTACTGCCGTAGTAGACTGCGAAAAGGGTTCGTCGATAAAAAGTGGAAGATCAGGAACTGGCAAGGCGGAAATAAAAGCACAGATGGAGGAATGGGCAGGTGTGCTTACCAAACAGCAAAAAGAAAAGGCTTTACAAGTATTGGAGAAGTACAGTTCAATATTTTCTTCAAATGGAAAAACTGGAGGACGAACAACCATCGTGAAGCATCACATTGACACCGGTGATTCTAGACCAATTCGTCAAGCACCACGACGAGTTCCATTGGCCAAAAGAGACGAAGCCATTAAGCTGATTTCCGATATGCAGAAACAAGGTGTTATTCAACCATCAGCGAGTCCATGGAGTTCACCAGTTGTGCTGGTAAAGAAGAAGGATGGAAGTACTCGATTCTGTGTGGATTACAGAAAGCTAAATGATATTACGAAAAAAGACAGCTATCCACTGCCAAGAATCGATGACACTCTGGACACACTATCTGGTGCGAAGTGGTTCTCAACTCTTGATTTGCAAAGTGGCTACTGGCAAGTGGAACTTGGTAAGGAAGACAAAGAGAAAACAGCTTTCAGTATTGGCGATGGTCTATGGCAATTTACAGTCATGCCATTTGGTTTATGCAATGCGCCAGCTACTTTCGAACGTTTGATGGAGCGTGTACTCAGAGGACTACACTGGAAAACGTGCTTGGTGTATCTCGATGACATTATTGTGATGGGAAAAGATTTTAACGACCACCTGGAAAAGTTGAAAGAAGTATTTGAGCGTATACAATCAGCAGGGCTTAAACTGAATATGAAAAAGTGTTCACTCTTCAGGCAAGAAGTTAAATATCTTGGTCATAAAGTAACAACAGAAGGGGTACATACCGACGAGGAGAAAGTAGCAGCAGTTCAAGAATGGCCTATTCCGTCGAATCTTCACGAGCTAAGAAGCTTCCTAGGCTTATGCACCTACTATAGACGATTTGTTCCTGGATTTGCAAACATCGCCAGCAGTCTGCATGAGTTGACAAGAAAGAACAAACCATTTGTGTGGGGCGAGGACCAACAGAAAGCATTCGAACAGCTGAAAGAAAAACTCTGTTCAGCACCAATATTAGCGTATCCAGTACCTGGTCAAAAGTTTGTGTTGGACACAGATGCGAGTGGCTATGGAATAGGTGGTGTGCTCTCTCAGATCATAGATGGGCAAGAAAAAGTAATAGCATACTACAGTAAAATCCTGTCGAAGTCAGAAAGAAATTACTGTGTCACACGAAGAGAGTTGCTCGCAATACTGGAATGTGTAAAGTATTTCCATAAATACTTGTACGGTCAGTCATTTCATCTACGAACTGACCACTCAGCGCTAAGGTGGTTATTGCAATTTAAAAACCCAGAAGGACAATTGGCGCGCTGGATTGAAAGGCTGCAGAGTTATGATTTTACCATCGAACATCGTAAAGGAGGACATCACGGCAACGCGGATGCTCTATCTCGTCGTCCTTGCAAAATGGAATGTAAACATTGTTCTCGAGTGGAAAGCAAGGAGCACATTGTCGACATACGACTTACGAATATATTGCCGAAGGAGTCATGGACCACCGAACGAGTGCAAGAAGATCAGCGGAACGACCCAGATCTCGTAAAGATTATGGAATACAAGGAGCAGGGCATACGTCCAGATTGGCAAGAAATGGCTAATGAGAGTCCAATAGCAAAGGCATACTGGGCGCAGTGGCAAAGCCTGCACTTACGAGACGGATGTTTATTCCGAGCATGGGAAAGTGTGGATGGAAAAATCACTAATGATCTTCTAGTGGTACCCAAGGCGAGAATAAATGAAGTGATAGCTGAGTATCACAATGCCTCCAGTGGAGGGCATTTGGGAATCACCAAAACCGTCGAGAAAATAAAGAACCGATTTTATTGGGTTGGATGTCATGACCATGTCGCTGATTGGATTCGGAAATGTAAGCAATGTGCAATGGCCAAAGGTCCCACTAAGAAAAGTCGAGGTAAGATGCACCAATACACCGTGGGTGCTCCATTTGAGCGAATTGCTATGGACATAGCTGGGCCATTTCCAATAAGCAACGCAGGAAACAAGTATGTTCTGGTGGTTATAGATTACTTCAGTAAATGGCCTGAAGTATACCCCATTCCAAATCAGGAAGCTAGTACAGTTGCGGATGTATTCGTCAACCAATGGGTTACTCGTTTTGGTGTACCGATGGAGTTACACTCAGACCAAGGTCGAAATTTCGAATCAGTTGTATTCCAAGAGATATGCCGTATGCTGGGTATATACAAAACTCGTACAACACCTTTGCATCCACAATCTGATGGCATGGTAGAACGATTTAACCGTACCTTGGAGGAATATTTGAGAAAAGTCGTAGATAAATACCAAAGAGACTGGGATGTACATATACCAATGTTCCTCATGGCATATCGATGCGCACAACATGATACGACGGCTACTACACCGGCAATGGCAATTTTTGGAAACGAGTTAAGACTGCCAGCTGATTTAAAATTTGGAGTCGTAACACCAACGAGATCAACCGAAGGTAATTATACTAGCGAAAAGCGGGAACAGTTGGATGAAGTACATCGGTTCATCAGAGAGCGGTCGCAGATGATAAGCAATAAGATGAAGGCCAGGTATGACTTGAAAGCAAATTCAAAAGGGTTCTATGAAGGAGAGCTTGTAATGCTTCATAATCCACAACGAAAGAAAGGCCTGTCTCCTAAACTACAGACTCATTGGGAAGGACCATATGAAATTATAGCAAAGATAAATGACGTAGTGTATCGCATTCAACGTGCCTGGAATAAAAGAGCAAAGTTTAAAGTAGTGCACTTGGAGCGACTTGCGCCATATCGAGGGGAAGTATAAAAACTTGTTCGGGACGAACAAGGTTAAGAGGAGGGCAGTGTAACGAGTATCGATAGTTGATTACTCATCACTATTGTGACTGACTCTATTGGCAGCATCGAAACGAATGTCAACAAAAAGAAATAAGCGATAACCAGAACAAGCCAACGAGAAAGGAAGAGAAGAATCTGGATAAAGGAAGATTCTGGGGTGTTGCGAACAGAGTATAAATAGAGCCAGTGTTGAGAATTGACAATCAATCTAATTCAGAACGTGATTGCGAAAACATTGATACAGAGGCAAAAGTTGCAAGTACATTTAAGTGTTATAGTAAATAGTTGATTGTAAACAGTGTTGATTGTAAATAGAGATTATTAAATAAATTGTTGCTGTATATAGTTGTATAAAATAAGTGTTGCAGTTATCATTAACAGAATCCAGTGATCGAACAAGGTAATTCAAATAGAATTAAACGTTCACAGAATAAAAACGTAACAATATTATCTTTATTCCCTGGTTGAGTCTGACACAAAGTATCATACGTTTTCCATACTATATACTAGAGTCCAGCACGAGTAAGTAAAAATTTACTCATGTACATAAGCATCGCTGAGAATGGTGCGGATGAATACGATATGAATGTAAATTTGGTATCGTTTTATTATGTATCGTCAACATCGTATGAGTAAGAACGAGTAAAGTTGTTTGGTATTCATTGCATGTTCTGGATTTATGCTTCGACAAACTCTAGTTCATAGTATAACGTTCGTATACACTCATGGCAAATATTGATTGTGACATAACGAGTAGTAGTCACGATGCAACGATAATTCCTCATAAATGCACAAACGAATAAACGAATTTCTAAATATATCACGGCATCGTAAACATGAGTATTTCTACTCGACTCGTACGGTACAGTAGTTGATCTTTCAGGATTCTAATAGCCTAGACAGACGGCAGTCTAATTCCGGATTACCGGCGCACTTAATCCGAATAAAATAATAACCTGACAGACGGCAGTATTGCGGATTAACTAAACGGCTGATTGCTGTTTTATTAGGTCTGTCCACTTACATTACTATCACTATCAATTTCTGTCATATATCACTTTCGATATGAGAAAATCTACAAGAAGTACGTGAACTGAAAACTATCAGAAACTTGTAAATTGACATTCACCGTTCATAATTGACAGCTGGATTTATTTGTTCGCCAACACTTTTCATGTTGAAAACTGTAAACAATTGTTGAAAGTTTTTCGTTAGCGAACACACCTAATATTTTTTAAAATGGATGGAGAAAAATTCACAATAGACAATTTTCAGCAGTGTTGCCATCGCAAATTGCCCTAATCCTCTTTTATTTTGAGAATTAACTCATAGAGTTTATGCGGATTAGCTGCAGTTAATGCCCGAGTTAATTCGAATTAACTCGATAGTCCGGAATTAGGCTGCCGTCTGTCTAGGCTATAATATTACTATTTGGTATTCTATAGAGTTAATTGAAAATTAAAAAGCGAACGTACGGACAATTATATGGGCCTATATTAGGCTAAACACGCTCATGTTATATTCCCACAACACCTTAAAAACAAACGTGGAACAATCAAAGGGCAATCCTGTATACTCTATACATATGTAGTTTTAGTAGAATTTCCATCTGCTCTTTATATCAACAATATTGCAATATAAGAATTAACTAGAACAAATTCGAAATGCTTTCGAATGTACCACTAATATTACGTTTGCATATGAAACTTTTTCAAGGTGTTGGTTTTTGTACGATATCACTAGATGATAAATCACAACGTCGTGTCTTGGTTGGGTATGTGCTACGAATGTGGAGTATATCGTTGCTGTTAACCTTCAGCTTGTTGACACTGAACACGTTTACAAGTCCAGAACCATTTCTCTTCAGTGATGACAAGTTTGGCTATTTCAATGATTCATTGAAAATTCTAATGGCCCAGATTTCCATGATAACTATATATGGTGAGGCAATGTTTCATCGTAACGAGTTGCGTACATTTTTGTGTATATACAGAGATCTATTGAGAAATCATAAATCTACTGAGAATTGTAATCGGCTATTAGGATGGAGTCAACATTTTAAATATTTTTACGCGTTTCAAGTGATTATTGTGGTGGAAATAGTCTCGGATATTATTTTTGTACTTGAATCAAATATGACTTATCAGGTGCGTTTATTTTGGAGTATGTTTACACCCTATCTCTATATTATACATTTACGGTATACGTACATTGTATTGCATATGGAGATTATACGCTACGAATTAATCAAATTGGAAGAAGATCTTCATTTGCTCGTCGACTATACCAAGTTTGCAACACGTATTCACGTGTTTGATGGCTTCGTGGAATATTTACGTGGCAAAGTGATGGAAAAGCAACTCATCTATCAGCGTATATATGAGATGTTTGAGTGTTTTCAAAAATCGTTTGCTTATTCCCTGATGGCAATCCTACTAACGGTGTATGTGCGTATAGTGGTAGATACGAATTTTGCTTACTATAACACTCAGAAGAGACCAACTAAAGTTGGTAAGCTCTATTTATATTTATTACTTAACCTTCAAGCGCAATTTGAACAATTTTTTTAAAAAAGGATCCTTATATTTTCGTTATTTTGTTCAATTTTATGCCTGAGA
Organism: Megamerina dolium; assembly: GCA_963854835.1. Taxonomy (NCBI): domain Eukaryota; kingdom Metazoa; phylum Arthropoda; class Insecta; order Diptera; family Megamerinidae; genus Megamerina; species Megamerina dolium. The sequence continues at coordinate 46,923,538 of OY978527.1, forward strand.
TTTTGACTCAATGTGTAAATCGTATATAAATTTTATGTTTGATGTCTTATATTTTTGGGAATACATGTTTCCTAAAGTCTGTATAATAAATATAAATACAATACACATAAACGACCAAAATTTGAAATGAGATGGGCTTGAGGGTTAACCAGTATGATTCACGACAACATTTCAGCTTTATACAGGGTGCTTTTTAAGAGCCTTCGAAATTGATTTAAAAAAAAAACGCATACAATTTAGAGAAATGTATTAAATATTTATTTGAGTCGATAGAACGATCTATATAATTCAATGTTTAAATATGATTTCATGTAAATATTGACCGCGGCTGCGCCTTAAATGGTCTATACGCTGGGTCCAATTTTGGCATACTCTCTCCAACATATCGGTCGGTATCTCACGAATAAATTCTTCAATATTGGCTTCCAGTGCGTCAACCGTTGCGGGCTTGTCGCTATAGACATGAGCCTTAACATAGTCCCACAAAAAATAGTCTAAAGGCGTTAAATTGCACGATCTAGGCGCCAATTGACCGGCCCCAAACGTGAAATGAACTGTTCACCGAACTCGCCTCTCAATTGGGCCATTGTTTAGCGTGCTGTGTGGCATGTGGCATCGTCTTGTTGAAACCACATGTCAGCTAAGTCCAGCCTTCGTTCGTAATAAAATTTAATAATCTGCAAGCGTTGTTCGTTTGTAAGTCGATTCACAGATCAGCTACCAAAAAGAAAGTTGCCAAAAATCTATATTTAAACTTAATTAATCAAAGACGAACAAGTGTATTATTATACAGAGAGTAATTTCGGTCAAATTTTAATTTTGTATTGAAAGCAGTAATACTTCGTGACCATGACTGCTTATAAAATACCGTTTTAAGGAAAATCATTCACGGACTTCGGTCTTGAATTTAAACGAGTATGTAGTAAAATAAAGTATTCAACAGTTTAGCATTTTTGACATAAAAAAAAGGAAGACAATATTAATTTAAGATTTCTAAGCAACAGATCTCGAAAATATTGGGAAAAGTAGGGTATTTTAGTCATGTTAGGACCTAAATAACAAATGAGTGGCTTTTTCCACATACACGTACAATATTTGGATAGAACAAATTTTTATTTATTTGGCTAGTTGTTATGTCGAATAACTTCTTTAAGAAAATATTTTCATATTCTCTACTTCAAAGATGCTTTTATAAATATAATATTTATGTTTTTATTTCAGAAAACATTTTAATGTTAGCTTCTGTGCTAGAGATACCTGTATTTTTACTTGCGTCAAAAAATTGTATGGATATGGTAATAATTATAATTTACAAATTCTTACTATAACTAATATTATATACGCTTCACTCTCAATGCATGTGTAGGTTAAACGCATAACATATCAATTACATAATATTATTTCACACTTGGATAGGTCAACAACAATTTCGGTACAGGTAAAATTTATGATAATTATTAAATAAAATAGAAAGAAGAGTAAAAAAGAAATCAACTTGCAGATACAAAATTTCTCATTACAAATTTTGCATCAAAAGATCAGAATTAATGGTCTGGGCATACCAACATTGGACGGTTATATGCTGACTAGAGTAAGAACATTAAATATTTTATAAATAAATGCAATAATAGTTATAGAATTATCTTTCTCTCTCTCTCTCTCTTTTTATTTAGGCTGTGGGTTCTATAACAACTTATATGATATTTTTTATACAATTTATGCCGAAATTTCGTAACTCAAATGCCATAAACGAAAAGATGAATTGATGGGAAATTAAATAAGAAATAACATTTTGAATTTACTAAAGCTTTATTGAATATACATATGCTATTAATATATATGTTTGTTACCAGTATAACTTTAGTGTCTATTCGCAATTTGGAAATTCAAAGGTATTTTACGAATGACAATCCTATATTTTGTCAAATGAATGCTCAAATGAACTATAAAAATTTCTCAAAATTCAATAAGATAAAGAACAAAAAAATGTACAGTAATTTGGAAACAACTAAATTAGCACTATTTCAAAACAGGACGTGCATTTATTTATTCTGTATGTTACATACGATTGAAATTGATTGTATTATTATCATTTTTTTATTATTTAGAAACTAACAAGTAATGTTACAAATATTCTGGAAAATATATGGTTAAATAAAGGGGTTTAAAAAAAAAAGGAAGGAAATTGCAGAAAATGTATGTTTTCAGTCTCCAATTCTACATACAAGTAAAGTTGCCATGATAAAAATATACGGATACATCGATATAAGGAAAAAAAAAAACGATTTTACATTATTCAGCAACATGAATACCCCATTTGTATGTAGGATGTTCTCCAACTCTCACACAGTAGATCCACATTTATATATGTGCTTAATCATATTCATGACTTGATTCTCGTTTTATGATTAATTTCTCATGTTCTTCGTCATTACCCTCAATTATGGTGGTCGCTGATACCGGTGCATTACGATTTAGTGCCTTAGTACGATGTAACCCCTCCAGAAGACCAGATTCAGTAAGTACTTCAACTTCGTCATCATCTGGATCATCATTTCCAACAGCAAAATACGGATGAGATGGTATTGGACGGAATTTATAACCCGTCAGTACAAAGAACACATAGGTGGCCATGTCATGGAACATCTCATCAAGCCATGCATACTGAAATGCAACTGTCATCTTTAGCAAAAATACAATGATACGCGTGAAGTAGATGTAGCACACGATCATAATATAGAATTGTCGGAATAATTTTAATTTGCGTAAATTGATTGCAGCTTTTCCATCGGTAGCTGATGCTTCATGTAAATGTCGTATGGACCAAACTATCGGGAAGAGTATGGCACCACAACAAAGCAGATCAACAAATGTGAATATGTTGCGCCAAGTACGGAACTCAACATCACTCTCTTCCGATTCATCTATTATAATGTCGGCCACATTGGCAAGCACTTGTAATGGAATGACAATCATAAAGATTTTCTTGTCCTTATCGGAGAGAATGTGTTTGATAAAAGTCCAGCCTGTGCCAATAAGTACAATTGTTGTAAACAAAAGAGCTCCCTTTAGTCTAAAAATAAGAATCGAAATATAAATATGTGTATCCCTGGTTCAGTTTTAGTAAATATGCATGTACTCACAAATGTGCAATATAATATAGAATGGCCCAAGCCTCGACATGTTCGCCACGTATTTCGATAAAATGATAATTTATGGAATGGAACATTAGTGACAGTGATTTCAAAAATACTAATACTGCCATAATGTAATGAATTTTGTAGACGTTATTTCTGTAAACAATATATACAAATTTAGTATAAATTTAGACTGTGTTCGTTCTGTGTCTCTGCGTGTCAATGTAAAACATACTTGCTCTTCTTCAATATGAACACCCAGAAAAGTCCTGAGAGAAAGAATAATAAGCTCATCATAAAGTATAATGCAGGCAAAGGCATTTCACCGGCTGATAAAAAGTTGCCATTATTATTTTCTTCAATATCGACCTTAAAGTAGGTATAATTATAGAGATTTATTAGACATTCGATTTTCTTTTTGATGCACTTACATTAAACGAAATACGCTTTTGCTCACGATAATTAGGACATGCATGGAAATATAGATTGTAGAGTCCTTCGTCCCGAAGTGAGGCTACAAGCATTGCAAACTGTAAAGATAATAGTAATAAATAAATGGTCAAAATGAATACAAGGAAGATAAATATGAAATCTGTGGCAAAGACAAATCGTCAATTTAAATGAAAACGTAAAATCATAAGATATTATAGAAAGAATTAGTTAGTATCAAAAATGGTCATCTATATGAATCTTTATAAAATATCAACTTGAACTTTTTTAATACTCACCGACATATTATAATAGTTTTTACCATTCTCGACGGTTTTTGTCAATGGTAATATAAAATCTTTACAAGGATCCCTGATATCATCACTATCTTCTGAGTGTTCTGCCATCATTTCGGCAATTTCCTTTTGTCGTTGTGGCGAGTACAGTCTTGGTTTCATTGTTGCTTGTGTCTGATCAACTGGCTGCTTGTGTATATCAGCAATAGGACCAGGCGCTCCGTTAACTTTAGCAACAATCGATGGAGTTGGTCTCATTTGGTCTAGCTTTTTTTGTGTGATTTGTGGTTCTTCAAATGAATCATCTTCATTTGGCTCCATATCACTTTCAACAGGTAAACCATGATTGTCATCATGCGGTGCTATATCGCGACGTTTGCGACGTTGCATAAATAGAGTAGAATCGCTGATTTTTGCAAAAGATTGTCGCTTGCCACGATACATGGGAAACATTGAACGATCCTTATAAATGTGAGCATTTTGCCACTCTGGTGAACATTGAACTTTTACTCTGCAAAATGGGTTAAAGACGCTTCAAATAATTTCTACATTGATTAAATGGAGAAAACTTACTGCAAATTTTTAAGATCCAACAAGAAGAATAAAATTGGTCCACTGCGTTGCATCGATGTTGGTTCTTCGAGTATACATTTATTTTGATGTGAATCTAAATATGGATTCATTTGATCAATTGTAGTTTTATCCAATGAAAGTCCAACCTGAAAATGTACAGAAAGTTGATATTGACTTCATAGTAAATATCCATAACATGAAATAATATCATAATGCAACTAACCAGATCTGTATCCTGTTCATTTTCTATAGTAAATTTATTTAATTTTACATCTAGATGCCCATCTATGTAGAATCCGAAAGTACTCAGTGCAATGTATGAACGAATGTCGTCCTATAAATACAAACAGAAACCTAAATATTTAGATTCAATATGTCTATCCAGAATATTATGTACCCGAACTTCCAGGTGATGTTTACGTGCAATGACTACATTATTGCAAATTATTGCGTATATTAAAATCACAATCATTCGTTTGGATCCCAGCACTGACAAAAGCGTATACGACATAGTTTTTGCTGTTATCACTATTTCACTGCTGATAAATAGTTTTTAGCCTATGAAATTTATATATTCCGAATATTCTACTCGTTTTTATGTGTTTTACCGCTGTTTTTTGTTGTATTAAAAATTAACATAAAGATATTTTCACTTCTGTGGCAGCTTCTCTGCTATTAAGAAATCCTAAATGACAGTTGATTGCATGACAAATGTCAATCTTTAGAGTAAATAATAGCAGCAGCTGTTGATACTTAAATTATTAAAAATTGGCAGCACTATAATATTTACAATATAGTTGGCAATACAAATGGATGTAATATGCATTGTATATATTTGTAAAAAAAATGTATTAAATATTTGTTCAGAAATGCAGGATTATAATAAATATATTGAGAAGTTATATTTTTTTTTGTAAATAATTTTATTAAATATATGATGTCATTATTGTAATACATAACATAATTACTTCTGCAATAACATATTTGTTCAGCTGGAATGATTCATTCGAATGACTCTTATAATTATAACATAATTATGAATAATAATAAAGATATAACAATTGACAGAATTAATGAATTCTACACAATTATACACTTCGATCAATATATAAATAAGCTCATTTCACTAATCCATTATTAATTCCATCAATCATAATAAATCTCGACTGAAAATTAAAATTGCTTAAAAATGCTGAAGCTGAAAATGGTTATATTGATTGTATGCATTTTTGGTGTTGCTGTAGTAATGTGTAAGTAAATATCAGTATCTGTTTAATCGATTTTATTTTATGTTGATATCCTTTTAGCGCAATATTGTCGAACAGAAACCGTTTCTCTAATAAGAGGACAAAGGGTATGTGAACGAATATGTAATTCTCCAGGAGGACTAGGTACAAGATGTTTACAAGGTTCAGGAAGATTTACGCTGGCAAATATTTGCCCTAAACGATGCTGCCGCCAGGGTAGTAGTTGTATATATTCATTTAGAGCTTAAGCGTATAAAAATATGTGGATATAATAAAAGTATAATAAAATAAATAATTTTAAACGTTTTAAAGGTAATACTATTATTTGTAGAGTTTTAATATATTCAATGCTACATAAAACAGTCTGTGTTTGTTGTCTACTATTATACACTACAATTTCAAATCTTACACTTATATCAAACGATTTTACAAACGCATGGCAGGTGCACCTAGATTCAATATGGTTTCGGGTTTCCCTCGTGTACGAGCTGGATTAAAACCTATTCCGCTGCGTAAGGACCTATGAGTCAGTGCCCTATTGGCGCTCCACATAAGTCGAAATATATCTATTTAAGTAAGTAAGCTTGAGTGTACTTTTCTTACTGAGCCACTTTATTTTTGCTGCTCTGCAAATAAGTGAGGCGGACCATTTTTTTTTGGAAAAGGCTTGAAGTTATTACATAAAAGGTAAGCTCGCACGTGGTATATGGAATCTCTATTAGGTAATTCTTCGCCCTTTAGTTTTATAGTTTCTCCGTATACCTCTGTGTCCGTGTACCTAGCACAGGATAATACTGTGCTATTCTGCCATCTCGATGAGAGATCTGTGGCAATCAAGGATGGTTTCACGTGAAAAAAAGTCGCGTACCATTTTTGTGGTATTTGCCTTTACCATCAGGCATTAAAATTAGCATAGTCCTAGGGGCTTGTCACAGCAAAATAAAAATTATAAATAAATAATAAATAAAAAGTTGGATGCCCTACTTATCAGAGTAGTCACATTCTATGAATTTTGGGTCGCTAAAAACGACTTCGTGGACGAATTTCCGACATCGCCCACAGATATATTTCTGTCCGCAAAAAGCTTGGAAGAATAGCTAAAAACAATGCTTTTTGAGCTGAAAAAGAAATCCGAGGACGATGGCGGAATTGCGATCACAGATTCGTAGCCAGTTGCCCTAAATTCTATTTATATTTTTTGTAATTTTATGTTTCCATTTATTTTTGCTGAAGAATATAATTATTTTTGAGTGCCGTTTTATTGATATTTTTTTTTGTTAAGTGACGATCTTTCGAAGGTTCTGTTCTTTGAAGACCCTCCTCTGAAGTACATAACATTCCTGGGTACATCACAAAATTTTGCACAGCCCTCAAAAAATAATAATGTTTTATTATCATGGTAGTCCCGAAAATGATACTTTTTAGTGTCCTGTCACGGCAAACAAACAAAAAAACTAACAATAAGAAAAGAGTTGGATGTCCAATTTATTAGCGTAGTCACATTCTACAAATACTGAGCCGAATCCGTGCTTGGACTTCTGCAATCGCTCTCAGGTTTCTTTCTGCCTCTTATAGTAAGAATATATTTTTTCACAGATTTTTGTAGGATAATTGTTGTGATGAGGAATATTTTTCTTGAATCCATCACCAAGTTTATTTCGATTCTTCTCTCAGTGTAAACAAATAAGTTCTTTGTCTCAAGCATCAAATATCTAACACAGTTCTTAAAGTTTTTATAACAGCTGTGCACAATGATGGCTTCGTGGACTACAACTTGGTTATGGTTTTATCGGGGCCCTCTTTTATTTTTCAATAAATACAATTATTTTAATAATTTAATAATTTGTAAAATAAATTTTAAAATATACTTTTCAGATATTTAGAATTACAATAAATCTATTGAAAAATGATATTTATGTGGTAATAAATTTGTTTAATATACATATGTAATATAATTGCCATAATATATAATTATGAATTACCTCAATGACATATTTATACAGCTGTATCATCCGTGTGACTGTTATGATTAACAATGAACATCCTAATTGAAAAAATTGAAGCGCTTTTATGATTCGATGATGCAAAATAAATATAAAAACAATTAAAATGATGAGAGCAACAAATTCTTTATACGTTATAACATACTCGGATTTGTATATAAGTAAGCTCATTTTCACTAAACCATCAATAAATTCCATCAATCATACGAAGTCTTAAACTAAAATTAAAATTCATTAAAAATTATGAAACTAAATACTATTATTTTGATTGTATGTATTTTTGGTGTTGCCGCAGTAATGTGTAACTAAATATAAAGATTTGTTTAATTGAATTTATTTAAATGTTGTTATTCTCTCAGCACAATATCGTCCTTGCCGCAGTCAAACCGTTTCTCTAAGACCAGGACAAAAGGTTTGTGAACGATTATGTATTACCACAGGTGGAAAAAATGCAAGGTGCTTACAAGGGAGAGGAAAAGTTACACGAATCAATGTCTGCCCTCGACGTTGTTGTCGTGTTGGTAATAGCTGTCAATATTCATTTACAGCTTAAGATTATATAAACATATGCATATACATACATATTACTTACATTTATTATAAATATAATAAAATACATATATCTTTTAAAACATTTTGAAGAATACAATTATTTTTGAGTGCTATTTTATTGACAATTATTTTTCTTAGGTGCGACCTTTGGGAGGGTTTGATGCTTTCAGACCTATTGTCCTTCGAATTTATAACAAATCATTTACATAAATCATCATATTTATTTGCAGCATAGATTAATTCACAGCCACAATTAAGTTGTGATTCATATCGAAAACAATCATAAACAATAATTCATTTTATTTACATTATACTTAACAATACCAACGGTTGTAAATGTAATTACATATTGTAAGTAATTTAAGGAAATGATATTAATTTGATAATGTTCTTATTTTAATATACCCGTTCAATACTATAATTGTCATAATACATAAATATGTATTACTGCAATGAGATGTTTGTACAGCCGTATTAATTCATCTATATTGAAAATATACTAATTGAAAAAAATAAAAGCTCGTTTATGATTAAATGATGCAAAATAAATATAAAAACAAATAAAATGTTGAGTATAAGAAATTGATTCTACATTATTGCACAATCTGATTTGTATATAAGTAAGCCTATTTTATTAAATCAACAATAAAATCCATTAATCGTACGAAGTCTCAGATTAAAATTAAAATTTAAATTCATTAAAAATGATGATATTAAATACTGTTCTTTTGATTGTATGTATTTTTAGTGTTGCTGTAGTAATGTGTAAGTAAATATTATAACCGTTTGATAGAAGTTATTTAAATGCTGGTATCTTCTCAGCACAATATCGTCCTTGTCGCGTTCAAACCGTTTCTTTAAGACCAGGACAAAGGCTTTGTGAACGATTATGTTATTCCCAAGGTGGAAAAGATATAAGATGCTTACAAGGAAAAGGACAACTCACGCGGATTAATGTCTGCCCTCCACGCTGTTGTCGCGTTGGTAATAGCTGTCAATATTTATTTAGAGCTTAAGATTACATAAATATATGCATATATATTGTATTACATATTACAATAATATATAACAATATATTGTGAGAATAATAAAACAAATCATCAAAAATATTTTAAAGGCAATATATTTTATTAATGATAAGGAAATAAATTTGTTGCCAATAGAATATAACTTAAATAATTAGGATATCTTGACTTGCAAAAAAATTATTATTTCAAGAAAATTGGTGGAAATACAAATACAAAATCATTAAGTCCCTGAAAATTTAAATAAGAAACACCATATTTTGCATAAAAACCTTTTATTTTTCAACATTTTCTCCGTATAACCAGTGAATAAGCCTTTATTACCAATGAATTTTTGAGTCTGATATTTTGTTGTTGTGAAAACATGTGAACAGAATATTGTGAATATTTTTATTTCAAAACGCATTGTGCACTTTGGTTCCTGCAGAATCCTTCCGAACAAACACAACGTCTCTCTGGGAATTCGTAACATATCCTTTTATTTGTTGCACAGGTTAATTCACATCCAGTATTAAATTGTGCAATATGAGATTCATTGATGAAACAGTCATAGACTACAAATATATTGATTAAATTAATTATTAAAGTAATGTTCACAATAATTATTTTTTATTGTATGATCATATGACTAAAAGCAATTCAAATTGAGCAATTGATGTTGAGCAATCATGTTAAAGAAATTCTAGGAAATGAATAAAAGAAAATATTATATTTAAAATATTATTGATAGATCCATTTTAAAAAATTCATTCTTCATTCAATTTAGTACTCCACAATCTTTACTTTCTTTTATTTTTGATATGATCATACATATATAACTTTTTTTACCACTTACTACATTCTTGTTGTGATATACATTGTTGTTGTAGATTTCGAGCATATCCCGGACGACAATAACAGCCAGCAACAGCAAATTTTGTTGTTATAAAGCAAGGACGTTCTAAATTTTGACAGTTGGCATCGCACATAGGTGATCTAGATTTATCGTAGTATGTTTCATTAGGACGGCATTGAGTCGTAACTGAAAACAATAATAAATACAATACATGGATTTTTTGTCAAAATTTTCGCGTCGAAACCATAAATGACATTTAGGTACTAAGAAATATATTCGAATAAGATTATAAAATGTCAACTTTTATTAGTCGTGTTAATTAATAGACGACAGGGTGGGACTGTTAGAACGATTTCTGTGGCACCATTGCACAAATCATATCAAATTATATATCAAATTTTATATATATATATATAAATGATTTATATTAAATTTGTTTTTGTATAAAAACTACAACAAATAAATCAGTTTAACCTGAACTTGTTTCTGTCGTTGAGGATAGCACATTATTTAAATAAACTACGAAAAATATTAACTTCATCATTTTCATTTTTATTGTTCTCTCTTTCGCCGTTAACAGAGCACTGCGCGTGTATGTTATATTGTATATTATATTACCGTTGCTGTCGCTGAAAATAAAATTAATCGAGTGTAACAATTCATTTTAAAATGCTGCTGTTTAAATATGTCAATCACCAGAATATGAATTTTATTATACACAAATTTATTGTTTTTATTACACATATGAACATTTTATGTAAATATATATGTATATTACATATACGTGTACAGCAAAAAGAATAAAAGAGAACGAAAAAAAAGTGCTTTATTGCGAACAGTGAAACGACGAATTCGATATTACAAAAAAAAAAAAATTCTTATTCTTCAAATTAGCTGTTTCGGAAGACAAGCCACACTGCAAACTTTTCTATTCCATAAGAAAAAAACCGTTTTAGATAGAAAAAATAGCCCGTCACCTAAAATTAGATGTTTTGATCAGAACTTAATGAATACACTTAAGTAAACATTTTAGTTGATGTTTTTGGTAACAAAACAATTGGTAGTGTACGAATAGGAAATTTTTTGTAGAGCACTAATAACACATGTGTATTTATATGATTTAGTCAGCTAGCTAGTGTCTAAAACCGATTTGTGAAAAAATTTATATTTACATTTATATTTGAATTTGAAAATTGTATCAAATTGACACAAACACGGACAAAGGTTAATGTTATTTCGATTTTATACGGTAATTTCAAAAAGTGACGGTTTAAAGTATTTTCGGTTTACACAGCTATTTGCTGAAATGACTTAAATCGTGAGTCGATACATGATTTTCTTTTACATCGCAGGGTAAAACGAAAATTTGCTAAATTAGTTTAAAGATTGAATTTACAGTGTAAATGATTTAGCTAATTTTGTTTTACATGCGTAAAATATGACAACACGTGTTTATACCCTTTATGACAGTTAATGGATGTTACTATAGGCAACATGAAATTTTAGGGAATTGTACAATATTTTGGAGAAAGTATTTATGTAATTGATATCATAAAGTCAATTCGGTTTATAATCATTGAAAAAAATAAGCTAGTTCTTAAATGTCTGCATTGGACTGAATTCTTACTGCTATAGCCACTGATGCAAGTACAGTACAAATGCAAAGAATAGATGATTTTTATAAATTTGTCATATACATATGTACTACTTATACTTATATTTGTATTTATGTATGTTCATATCGCATATAATGGGGATTAAAATCAATGTCATCAGCACTCCCACGTTATTTTTTGTTGTTTTTTTTTTGGAAAATGTTGTACCTCCGCTGTATAATGAAAAGTAGTAAAAAAAGTCTTTATAAAACAAAGCGAATGCAAGGAAATGACAAAAACAATGATGATAATAAACACATGGTGAAAAGAAGAAGAAGAACAGTAACAGCTATTTTCATATGCAACAATTGTTTTGAAATAAATTGAAAGAAAAGAACATAATACGTAATAACAGCTAAATATAAAAACAATGCAATTGTTCTTGTTGTGTGATAAAAAGAATGTGGACATGAAAAAATTAATATAAAAGCTTTTCTTTAATTGTTGCCCTTCTACAATTGTGAAAATATTTACATAATGTCATAATCAGAACAATTGTGATTGCACCGTAGCACATTCGATAAGTTCTTAGGTTTTCGTTAATATTGCTTGTCTTATTTTTGCTTCAATATAGATATTTCTTCTTCTTCTTATGTGGCCATAACAACCGAATATCGATTTAGGCCGAAAATAACATGCTTCGCCAGCCATCTCTGTTCTTCGCTAGCTGGCGCCAGTTAGAAATTCCAAGCGCCGTCATGTTCTCCAGTACTTGGTCTTTCCACCTGAGGTTTGGTCTTCCTCTTCTGCGTCGTCCTCCAGCGGGTTCCGAATATAACACCTTCTTAGCTGGAGCGTGTTCTTCCATTCGCTCGACATGACCTAGCCAGCGCAGCCGCTGGATTTTGATGAGCTTTACTATGTCAATATCGGCATACAGCTCGTACAGCTCATGGTTGTACCTTATTCGGTACTCGCCACCAACGCAAATAAGTCCAAAGATCCTGCGTAGGACTTTTCTCTCGAAAACCCCAAGCATTCGCTCATCCAAGGTGGAAATTGTCCAGGCTTCAGCGCCATATGTTAGGACAGGCATGATGAGAGACTTGTAGAGTGTAGTTTTCGTTCTTCGAGAGGGCTCGACTTCTCAATTGCTTACTCAGCCCAAAGTAACACCTGTTAGCAAGAGTTATCCCACGCATGATCTCCAAGCTGACTTCATTCCTGCTGTTAATGCTGGTTCCAAGATAGACAAAGTCCCTTACTACTTCAAAAGCGTAGTTGTCAACAGTGACGTGCTGTCCAAGACGCCGGGACTCTTTGTTTGTTGACAGTAGATACTTCGTCTTGCCCTCGTTCACCGTGAGACCCATCCGACGCGACTCTCTTTCCAACTCTGAGAATGCTGCACTGACTGCTCGCGTGTTCATGCCGATTATGTCAATATCGTCGGCATACGCTAACAGCATGACACTTTTGTTGAAGATAGTGCCATTATGTCGTAGATCAGCAGCTCGTATTATTTTCTCCATAATAAGATTGAAGAAGTCGCACGATAACGAATCACCTTGTCTGAAACCCCGTTCGGTATTAAACGGTGCGGAGAGGTCCTTCCCAATTTTCACTGCACAACGGGAGTTATGCAGTGTCATTCTACAAAGTCGAATGAGCTTTGCAGGAATACCGAACTCAGACATTGTTGCGTAGAGGTAATCCCTTACCGGACTGTCGAAAGCGGCTTTATAATCAACAAATAGGTGGTGTGTGTCGATCTGTTTTTCTTGGGTCTTCTCCAGGATTTAGCGCAGTGTGAAAATCTGGTCGATGGTGGATTTACCAGGTCTGAAGCCACACTGATAAGGTCCAATCAGGTTGCTGAGCATAGGCTTCAACCTTTCACACAGTACGCTCGATAGAACCTTGTATGCGATGCTCAGGAGACTTATTCCACGGTAGTTGGCGCAAATTGTGGGGTCTCCTTTTTTATGTACAGGACAGAGAACACTGAGCCTCCAATCATCAGGCATGCTTTCATTCGACCATATTCTGCTTATGAGCTGGTGCATGCGGGTGAGCAGCTCATCGCCTCCGGTCTTAAACAACTCGGCAGGCAGGCCATCAGCACCTGCAGCTTTGTTGTTCTTCAGCCTTAAAATGGCCGTTTCAACCTCGTCATAGTCGGGTGGTGGAATATCAACACCATCATCTGTAATTGGGGTTATCGGGCAAACTCCTCCACTGGCGGAATTGTTCGTAGCATCGCCATTCAGTAACGTGGAGAAGTGTTCCCTCCATAGGATCAGTACACCCTGGACATCCGTAACCAGATTCCCATTTCCATCACGACAAGAAGAGGCCCCGGGATTTAAACTCAGACTCCACTCAGGCGCTTGATCTTTTCGAAGAATTTTCGAGTCTCATTCTTGTCGGTACACATCTCTATCTCCTCACACTCGCGTCTTTCCAACTTCCTCTTCTTGCGTCTGAAAAGACGTCTCTCTGCACTCCTTTTCTCTCTATACCGCTCCTTAACAGCTCGCGTTACGCCTGCACGCAGGGTTTTTCTGTAGGCGGCGTCTTTCTCTGCGGTAGCGTCGCGACACTCCTGATCATACCACTCATTCCTCAGAGGCCGGTAGTAACCGATTTCCTCCTCGGCAGCAGTAGTCATGGAGTGGGATATATGTGTCCACCGTGCGCATGTATCATCAAGTGGGGGACTGTTCTGCATAAGCAGATCCGATAGTCGAGTGGAAAATGCATCTGCTGTCTCTGGTGATCGCAGCTTACTGACGTCGAGCTTTCTCTGTGTGGGACTTCTCTTGTTATTTGCGACACATAGGCGTGTGTGCACCTTAGCTGCAACAAGGTAGTGATCCGAGTCGATGTTGGCACCACGGATCGATTTCACGTCCATCACAATGGAAGCATTCTTTCCGTCAATCACCACATGATCAATTTGGTTTCTTGTACGTTGATCTGAAGACAGCCATGTCGCTTTGTGGATGTCGAGATGCTGGAATCTGGTACCACCAATTACCATGTTTCGTGCTGCGGCGAAGTCGATCAGCCTCATTCCGTTATCGGAGGTGTTCTGGTGGAGACTGAATTTTCCGACAGTTGGACCAAAGGTACCTTCCTTTCCCACCCTGGAATTAAAGTCGCCAAGCACGATTTTGATATCGTGGCGGGGGCAGCGGTCATAAGCTTCTTCGAGGCGCTGAAAGAAGCTCTCCTTGGTCACATTGTCCTTCTCATCCGTCGGAGCGTGGGCACATATAAGGCTGATGTTGAAAAATTTTGCCTTGATGCGGATTGTGGCCAGCCGTTCGTTCACAGGCGTGAACTGTGAGACAAGATGTCGTAGTCTCTTGCTGACCAAAAATCCACATCCTAATTCGTGCCTTTCAGCATGGCAACTGTAGTAGATGTCACAGGACGCTCTTTTGGAGCAGCCCTGTCCTGTCCATCGCATTTCCTGGAGAGCGGTGATGTCAGCTCTGTATTTTTCGAGGACATCAACCAGCTGGATAGAGGCACCCTCCCTATAAAGGGATCGGACATTCCAGGTGAATAACCGTAAATCGTTGTCCTTTTTTCGTTTGCGGGGGTCATCGGCAAAAGCGGTAGTCCTTGAACCATACAACATACTGATTTAACCAATTTATCTTATCATGAAACTTTTTTTAATTACTTATAACGACAATAGTATTTGGGTAGTCGTTTTTGATTTTTACTTGATGGTGCCAATTGAAAATTCTCAGTGTAAATAGGTCCTTCAGTCTTTAGTTCTTCCATTGAAGTTTCAAAGATCTTAATAAGATTTTTTTTTGTCGCAATAAATTCAAGCATACCCTTACCTATCAGAAGAAGAAAGTATATTTGTATCAATAACATTTTATTTGGAATAATATCGACATTTTTTGTATATGGAAATTTATTTTTATATTTTTGCAAAAACGTTTACATATCATGATTGACTAAAGCAAACTTTTTTGCAATATTTTTGCAACAATACGATTTTTTTTTGAATAATATCGACATTTTTTTATATGGAAACATTTTTCTTCGAACCAAACCAAACCCAACCATTTTGTATATCAATAAATGCAATAATCAGAAATAAAAATAAAATTTCTAAATATAATTTCGACCTAAAAATAAAGGTCATGCAAAAGGAAAATTATCCATTATAAATGTAAATGCATATAAAAACACATTTCAACGCTATATAAGTGTTCATAGACACCACGAAATTCAATTTACATTCATATGTATTGGTATACTTCAGCAGAATTCGATCAATTACATTGCCAAGGAAAAATTCATACAAGAATTATTCAAATGCGTAAGTATGCACAAATTCAAATTACGCCATATAAATACAAACATGAGAATGAAGAAAACATGCTGCGGTCAAAAGTACTCATTTCTGTATGAGTAGAGTGAATTTGAAGTTGTTGTTTATAGTATGTACATTCACAAAGCCCAGTTTGGCATAATATTATTTATAAAAGTAATGGCTCTACCAAAAAAAAAAAAAACTCCTAATTTTTCTTTATAAATTAATTATAACATTTTCTTAAAATTTAATTTATTTTTCTCCACTTGACTTTTTTAATTTGTTAGATTCGCGGCACTATTGTTGCTGTATTTATTTGGGATCAATTTAAAGTTCAATTATCATGTCACTTTGTTTCTAGCTCAAGTCAAAACTCAGCAGAATTTTTGTGAAATGTCGAAAATGTGGTGGAATTGATACCATATTTTCGGCATCGCAAAAATTCTGCTCAGTTTTGACTTGAGCAAGCATTTCTTAAGGTAAACATTAGAGGTCATCTTAGTATAATATAATCACCTCTTACTACTAACTTCGAAGACGTTGGAACCATTGATATACTTCATTCCGCATTCGAATTGAACTGCCGTTGCCCGACCGGAGTCCGTGCGTAATTCATGATCGCCATAATAATTTGTCCACGGTGGACTTAAAGATTATGACAATTTTTGCTATAACGAAGATGGGAGTAGTGGTTTCTTGCAGTCCGGCCATTTCTATGGCAATACCTAAAAGAGAGTTTAAAATGCTACAATCTTTTTGTAAGATACTGACTATTCTTGGCATGGGTACTTCGGGTTGCTGTAACCAGTATGTTGGTAACGGAAAAAAGCACTTATATTAGACTATTGGTAATATTTTTTTCTAAAGGGATTTTTTTTTGTCTCTATGGTTAAGTAGGTATTATGTTTTTAACCATTAAAGATAACTTTTGGTTACTTACCATAACTTTTAGTTACTTTATTTGAGCAAACAATAACCGAATATGGTTATACGAAAAAATTATCGTTGCCACATTTATACAAAGTCAAAACAGCAAGCGCACGTATAATATGAGAAAAGTCCAAAATTAAGGAATACAACATTACTTCCGCGTAAAAGGAATCGTTATTCATCTCTACATGATTTAGCAAAATGACAAAGTTTTATAAAAGAAACAAAGCGGAAAAAAATTCAAATTCACAATTTTCTACAATAAACTTCATTCGATTGATGCATACTAATCCATGTATGTAGATATGTATGTGTTTATATTTTGTGTATTTTTCTTAGTTTTTTCTATTTTGGTTTCTGTTTTTCTTACTTGTATTTCTAGCGTCTATATGGCGCCAAAATGGAATGTGGAATAAAAGCATCGTAAAAAGGAAAAAAAAGACACAACCTAAATAGAACAACAAGATGATGAAGATAATACCAACAACAACAAAAACAACAACAACAATAATAAAACATAAGCACGTTAGATGCCTTTTGCAATGTGTTGTTGCTGTAAAGCAACCATGATATGTATGCGTTTTAAGAGTAATTCGCTGCCTAAAAATATATGTAACAAGCAATAAATTATTGCTTGTGCCATTTTCATAAGTCATACAAGCAAAAAAGATATATCAACAGCAATAACAATAACACCGATAAATCCAATTTCTCTTGTATTTTATTTGGTTCAAAGTGTCTCTGTGTCACTTTTGTTTCTGATTTGTTTTTAAGAAATCAATTTTATTGGCGTCAATTTATTCACGCCATGGTTCATTGTTGTCTATTAAAATAATTTAGGTTGTTATAGAAAATATATATATATATATATATATATATATATATATATATATATATATATATATATATATATATACATATATATATATATATATATATACGGATTTTTCTCATTTCCATTTATATAGAAAGTTTGAAAATTTTGTTTTATTATAATGTTCATACATTCTTAATGTGTGTCACTTCTTAGTGGTTAATGTATTGGCTTTCAGCGAATAAGGCTGCTGATTTAATTCAAGGTTGGCCTAACTTAACAGAATTTATTTTAAATATTATCAATATATCGGTGAGGAATTTGTAACTAACTAACTTCGGATAGTAAACATTTTAGAAATTGCTCTAAAAGCTCTGTGAAAAAGAAAAATTATGTACCAAGGTTTAATAACATAACAATTCTAGGTGAGAAGCTTGACTTTTTAAAGCACTCTGTGCTAAATTTTTTATATGTCAAGTTCATGGACCACCTGTTGTCTGAAAGTCAATCGGAAAGCACACTGTATTATTCATCATGCCAGCTCTTCCAGATAACACAGCAGTTTGGGTAAAATTTTTTTTGGAAAAATTCTTCTCTAATACTTACGAGATATTTGTACCGTCAACAGGAAGATAAAAAAGATCATGATGAATCATGAACAACAATTCCGCAAAGAATCATACCATCTGAAGCATCAGTTCTAATTATGAGCAGAAGAGATTATGATCGATTTTAACTACTGAATATGTATTATTAAACCTCAACAAGAAATCATTTCATCACTATTCTTACCACTAAATAATGAAATTTATTGCCGCCTCATCATTAAATATTGTCATTGTAATAATAAGAAAGCAAAAAAGAGGACATACAAAATAGAAGAAAAAGGAAGAGTACAACAAAATAGAAGAATACTGTCATTTTGAGCGTGAAGTGATTCGCTTTTGATTTATTTTTTATACTATTTACTTGTTTCTGAGTGTGTATATTTCTATGAATAAATGTATACATTTTTGCAATTTTATATAGAGACTATCTTTTAAGATGAATTGACTTTCTTTTCTTTTGCTACCACTATTCAACAATTTTTCTTATTTCATTTTCTGTGCTTTGTTTGTACTATTTTAGATATAACTGACGTATTTCGTTTATTAATTTTTTTTTTATTTTATTTTATATTTGTATTGTAAGTAGGTATACTTGTAGTTACGACGTAGAGCGCATTTTATTGTGATATGTACAAAAGCATTGATCTTTTTGTTTTTCTGGATGCCTGTGTCTATTGTGTTGAGAGTTTTTGATGTTACTGTTGTTGATTGCTATGACATTGATGACGATGTTGATGATGATGATTTGCGTGTGAATGATGAATTTTAAGTTTCATCCATTGTAACAAATCTCATCTTTCACTTTTTTTTTCTTAGGAATCTTAAGAAAGTGGTTTTCTTATGAATTTAATTTTGGGTGTCCTATACAATTTTCTATGTACACCAAAATATAAAATTTAGCATGGTAAGGATAAGGATTATTGGTCGTGCCTATGACATAAATGCTTATACTATAAAAATGTCGTATTGTATCTTTCTAAGTCTGTATTAGCAATCAATAGGTTTAGACAAATTAAGAAAGGTTTTGACAATGGACATAATTAGAATGTATGTTTTTCTATTTATATTCTAATTATTCTTTTTAGAAGAAAGAATATAAACATTTCAAATAATAGGTTGTTCTTGAGCAACTTAGACAGGCTCTACTTTAAAATTGAAAAAATCAACATTAGCGGCATTGTTTTTGCACACAGAATTAATCCGATCGCCAAAAAATTTTTTTTTTTGATTATGACTATTAGATATTTTTTTAATTTCATTTCAGGTTAATTAGCATTCTGAAAAATATACCTAAATTATTTTTGTCGAAAAAATTTTTGGAATAACGAAAAATATGATGTCACATTTGGGACATTGTTGCAAACAAATTAAAGTAATAAAGAAAAGATATTGCGAAATCTTTCCGACATTAATTCATTCAACGTTAATATATTTAAAAAAATATTGCTATATTTAAACCCTTTTTTCTTCAGGAAATTCACTGATTCTTCTACTGATTTTTTTATTATGTGAATGACCATTGAACAAAAAACAAAATTATATATGTCTTCTCCATATTTTAGACAATTTTTTTATAATATTTGTAATTTATTGTATGTATTTAGAATAGGGATGCCAATATTTGCAATTCTTGCTGATCCCATAACGTATAAAGCATAAATATGATTAAAATTAATACAGCGACAAAAGTAGTATCAATTCATTAAGGAAGTTTGAGTATTATCAGATGAAAACCGATGAAATCTATTGGTTCAAGCACATTTCTACCAAAAATATTCGATTTTTGCATTTGAAGTCTAAAGTTTTTGATTTTATATAATTTTTATATCACTTCTTAGAGCTTCTCTCTATATTTTCTCACTCTTTTAATTAATATGGCGTATAGATTTGGGTACTATATACAAATAATGTTAAAAGTGCCGATTACTTTCAACAATCAAAGGTAGAATCACACTTAATTGACAGCTGTTGTTTTGTTCTTATTGTTGTTAAAAAACAAGAAATGGTTTAAATTTTTTTCCCCATTTTGAGATACTCATATTTTTTATAAATCTTTGAGAAACTAATAAGAAAAGTAATTTGTAACTTTTGCTTCCAGCTTGGGATATATAAATTCGAAATCCATTATTTTCCGGGATAGATTGAAAATGTGATTCCGGGGTTGGCATAAATTATACTCATACGTCTCGTTGGCTTTTTAAATGTGATATTTTAGTAGTTTTCTTCTATATATATATGTATATTTATAAATATGATTGTAATAGAGTACAATGACATAAATCAACATGTATAGAAGAAGATATAATTTCTCAATGTATAGAGCCATTAAAAAATGTATATTTGGGTTTACTTTTTAAATACGGCTATGAAATATGTAAAGCAAAACTTGTGGCACCGTGTTAAGTTCGCCTTATTTATATCCTTGACCTTTAATTTGGTAGGTTTTCTTTTGAATCAATAACAAACACATATGTGTGTATATATGCATACATATATACATAGACAAGTCTATACTAATTGTAATACCCTTTGTGTGTATTTATATTGCCAATCAACAATTAATATCATATATATTTAAATATATATTTACATGTACACTGACCCATCTAAGTCATTAAGTAAATTGTTTATTTGATAGCTTCAATTTCAACGTATTGTAGGCGTGTACAAAATGCTGGCATGGTTTATATTTGTAAATGTTATTGCTATCATTTTTGCATTTTCTATGAGAATATATATGTATTCTGATTATAATCTATTTCAATCAATGATCGAGTTATTGAGAAATATCAATGTAATATCTCATTTACAACTTATTTTAGAGATTTACATTTTTTTGAAAAACACTCAGATGGCATTGTTAGTGATTGCACTAATATTACTCATGTGACTGATTAACTAAAATATTTAAAATATATGAAAAATTATTTATCTTTCTTATTAAGGTCACAGCTGTTTTAAAGAACTTCTTATAATTTCATAGTTAACGTTTGTATAAATATATAATACAACACTTATTAGACATATTATGGGAAAGAAATTCTTCTTACACATTCCACTTCATTTTTAGCCTCTTCTTCTGTTCAATTTTGATTCCTTTAATTCATAAACTATGTACAACTTAACTCGTTAGAATGAGAAGTAACAAAAACGAAACAAAATGAATGGGATGATAAAAGTTTTCAACAATACTATATACCATATAATAGCTTGTACACATGTACAACATGTGTAATAGTAGTAGAAGAAAATATTCAAGAAGTTTTTTCATATTTCCATTCGATTTTGTGTACGTGTACATGCAACAACTTGTGGTAAAATTTAAACAGCTGACAACATTTTTGGTACGGCATTTCTTCTATCAAATTTCTCTATATTCGTATATATTTATGTTATATAGTAGGTAGAAATTGTGGCATTGAAAAGTTTAATAACAAAAAATTATTCCAAAGAAAGTTGCTAAAAATGATGCTGCTGTATTTGTAACATACGTATGTATGGTCGTATAATGTTGCATAGTAAAAATGTTGATATTATTTCGCTTGAATATGTACGTGATTAATTTTAATCGCATAAAAATAATTAAGTAGGTCGTTTTCAAGAAAGCTTTAAAGCTATTTTCGTTTTTAATCTGATTTATCTTTGAAATGGTTACAACATATGTGAACAATAAATTAAATTCTTCAACCGTGGGTAGACGTTGATAGACGATGGTAAAGGACGATGGTGTTGTTACAAACGATTTGGGCCTATTTCATTTTAATGAATACTATAGGTATTATATATGTATATCCTTGTATGCGTCTGTTTATGTAAAATATTTCACACACACACACATATATATTCACATGTCCCTATATATACATTTGTAGATTATATAAATTAATGTGTAGAGCCACAAATACGCTATAAATCGCTCAATTAACTCTAATGAAAGTGACTTACATATGTGTAGCAGAGAAGCCAACTCACTATTTCTACTTCTTCAAACTCATCTATGAAATCCCTTATTTGCAATGATGCTAATAAAATTGAAAATATATATAAAAAAAACAAAAAAATTAAAATTTAATGATCTCCATCTCCATCTTCAAGTACAAGTTCTTGACGCTCATTCTTGCTTTAAGAATTGGAAAGTTGTATCAATATTTCCAATAAATATTTCGATCAACATTCAACAATTTTTGAATGTTGATTTTGCATTAAATCTTAGTTTATCTAAAGACTTATGGCATAAACTTTAAAATTTGCTTCTTGCGAAATTCTCCAATTGCATAAAAATTCAACTCAAATCATGTAATTCCTCATAAGTTGGCTTCTCTGATATACACAAGTAATATTAGTGCTAGGTTACTTTGCCACAAGCATCTGATACTATTACTACTACTGCCATCGCACATATAAGTACATATGTAGTGTACAAAATATGATGGAAACCATACATACATACATAATCGTACATAGACTCCCTTGAGTGAACACAATGTATAGGGATTGCCTTTTAGTTAGTTAATTTTGCATTTTTTACGCCATTTTGGTATTGTGGATAGAAATGTGTGTACTATTATTAGTTAAGTAATTTTTAGATAAAGGTTTTGTATATGTATGTGTTTGTGTGTGTGCGTGTGTACTATTAACATTCCAATGCAAAAGCTTTATATTGTACATAGAGGTATTTTGTGGCAAACATTCCTTCTATACATACTTGTAATGTATGAAATATGACTTGTTTTATGGTGTTTACGATTTTCAACATATTTACATAAAACTAATGTACATTAGGGTTGATTGTTAAAACAAAAACTATTACGGCATTATTAAAAAATGTTTGAAATTCTTGTTTTTGGACTAATCTATTACTATTTGAATAGTGATCCAAATAGCTTTTATGCTATTTGGATGACACTTAAAACTGTAAAAAAAGAAATATAAAATATATAAAGAATATAAAAAAAATTCGACATTAAGGCAGTACACCCTATTACTGAATGAATTTTCGTATGGAAATAAATTAAATATAAATAACTACAAATTAAGAATGTTGATATATAAAAAATATTTTAAGTTAATTTCCAATTTTCGAATGTTTTTAATATACATACATACTCGTATATAAGTAATTCTACCCTAAATGCCATTCAAAAGGTATTATTGTGTAATGATAAAAGGACAGAAAGTAAATAATAGCTAGATAAATGTGATATGGTTTGGCTTTATCTCAAATGTATTTACCATACATTCATATACATATGTGTAAGTATACAGAAACATAACATACACACATTCAATCGCATATAAGTTAATGCTACTTTTAGACAGCATTTAACCAAATGTAATATCCTTGATTTTCTTCTCAAATATATTTATATGTATTTACATGTATTTACATTTACTATGTAGACTCTTATGTATGTAAAGAGTGAATTTTAAAGCTTTTCTATTTAAATCTAAAATAGTACATAGTAATGGTATTTTGCATATATTTCTACCAAGAATAATCAGAAAAGTAAGAAAGGTCAGGAATAAATAATATAAAATTCAATAACACTCTCTTGTCACGAATGTATATTTTATGTATTTTAAAAGTTAAATTATTCTTTTAGAAAGTCTTTGCATAGAAACAATGAACTTTAGTGAATAGAAATTCAAATTTAATTTAAAGATGAATGCGGAACTGAAGAATGTAATATTCGTCATTAAACCTTTGTACAGAGTATTTGTTAAGTAAGAAATATTTAATTTTAAACAAAAGCCTGATTTAAATAAAATAAATGATAGAAAAAATCATGTCTGTTCACGTACATAAAACTTAACTAAACGTATATATAATATATAGGTAAGTAATAAGCATTAAGATGATTAAAGCAAAAATTGAGGACAATAATTTGCTTTGATTTGTTTAGAGAAATTATATTGTTCTTGTTGTTGTTGTTGTGTATACTTAAGTATGTATACAAATGCTATAGTCTATAATTAAAATATTTTCAAGTAAATTTTGATAATTTCATTTTATAAATTCAATGAATATGATATTAATGTATTTACATTTATGCATATAAGCATATCTGTAATGATAGTCATACCTGTAGGTGCTTGTGAAAAGTCATGAATGGAAATGAGATAAAATGGTACAAAAAAATTACTTAATTAAATTTATAATTTTAAAATATTCATATATAAATTGCCAACGTTATACTATAACTATATAAAAGAAAGCACTAAAAGAATATATGTATTTATATAAAAAAATATGTAAATAAAATAAAATAAACGTCGCTTAATTTATTATTTTTTATTACATTTAGGACCATTTTCACAGTAGCAAGTTAACTCATACAATACAGTTGACTAACAATTTTGCCACTGAAAATAGAGTTAATGGCCCTTAATATATTTAATTTAACTCATGTGTATTTACTGGATATTTCCAGAAATTTCCAATTGCATCACTTTTCGATTTGAGTATTAAAAACTATAAAATTATGAAAGATGGAACAAAACACATTTTGATTTATGCATTTAAATTGAGAAGATTATATAAGTATTTGTACTAACTTACTGTGTTTGGTTGAAATGAAGCATTGAAGACTAACGTACTTTAATTCATCTAGTTGTTTGAGAAAAGAACAATTAATTGGATTATATTTTAGAAAAAATTATGCTGTTTTAGAAAATTACATCAGAAGATAAGTTTGTTGGAAATTGAAACTCTAAACACATTGGGTTAGTATATATTTAATAATGCCATCTTTCAGAATGATTTGACCATGGGTTGAAATAGATGAATCATTTAAAATGAGATTTAATTCTAAAATACCCTGTATATGTATATATCTTTAATGTATTAAATATGTTTAAATAAATATAAATGAAATAGTAGAGAATGCTCTTGAAAAATTCATAAAATAAGAAACTATTGCTAATATATACAATGATAGCGATGAATGCAATGAGTTTTGAAGTTGAATATGGAATAAATATTATGTGTGCTGAAGGCAAACATTTGCATGTATATATGCAATCACCTAACATTTTATAAGTATATTTTTAGTACCCATTATTCATGCATCATTTATATACATTTACTTTATATAATGTCATACTGCCATAATAATAAAAGCCATGCACTACTATGTATACTATGTACTACTTCATATTAAGTAATGGCTTTAAACTGTGATGTCAAATTACATAAATTTAAAGAAATATTTACTTCCACAAAATATTAGCATTCCCAAAAGGAACTGATGTCAAATTACATAAATTTAAAGAAATATTTACTTCCACAAAATATTAGCATTCCCAAAAGGAACATAGAGTGAATGATTGGGCAATTGCTTAAATATTATATATAACGTATTGTTTGAAATTCTTTTAATTTAAAAATAAATTATGTGTACGTTTTGCCTCAAGTATTTATAGTTTGAAACGACTTATGGGATGTCAAACTAAAATATCTATTATAATTAATAAGTATTTGTTGGCAAAGTAAATGCCTAAATGATGCTGTATTGAGCACCATACTTTTTCAGCATCATCGAAAAAAAAAGCATTAACATTGGTAATTATGCAAAAATGATGAGTGTTCTTTTACACTTTATTGGTACAAGAGAGTTGCTATTGTTACTGAGATTGTCCACAAGTTCCAAATATGTATATACAATGATTAAAACGGAGCCTCGAGGTGTTATATTGTAATATAATTTGGTGATTAAGGCTGTTCCAATGGGATTTGTTACTTAGAAAACAAAATTATTCTACAACATTTGTCTTTAAATTCGTATTGCTTACATTGTCAACCACAACTGCAGAATTAAGTAAGTATTACGAATTTCTATGGTCATAAAAGAGAAAGAAAATAAATAAAAATGAAATTATATCAAATTATATCAAAGGGGACAAAATTAAATTATTTAAATAAGCTTGCTTTGTTGCTTGCTTTTATGTTGCATAAATATGTTTCAGCTGCTGCTTTTTCACTGATTTTAAAGTATACGTGTGGTTCTTGACCATTTGAAAATAAGTAGATGAAATTGTGCGAATGAAGTGATGTAAAAAAAATCTCCTTACAGTCGGCTGGGGCCGACCAAACTATACCCTGCATATGTAGATTTATATATAAAAAGTTTACTCGAATATCCAACTTTTCTTTTATTTCCACTTTTCGAGAAATAATTTTTGCATATACTACTAATTTACACCCGAAATATGGTTGACTTTGACGAAGTAAAAGGATTTTAAGATAATTCCGAGGCTTAGTATGGGAGCTATATAAAAAGTGGGCGTGGCTTACCACTTTCTAGTAAATCCAATTAATTTTTCAATGTTAATCCACACCTTAAATTTGGTGTCCTACGTTGAATAGTTTCTAAGTTATGGTGGTTAACATTTTTGTTTAATTTCCTCAACTTTGTATGGGAGCCCCAATAAGAAGTGGGCGTGGTACGCTGATTTTTCGCCAGATTATTTCCGACTACGATATTAATTTAAGTGTCAATTATGGTTATTGTAGACATAAGATTGCCTAAGTTACAGCTGTTTCAATTTAAAATTTGTATGGGGGCTACGATAAACACTGGGCGTGGTGCGGCCATTTTCTGTGAGCCTAGTTGCTCGTACAATACTAATCCATACCCTAAGTCTCGTTGTCCTAGGCTAAATGGTTTGTAAGCTATGGAGCTTAAAATTTTAGTTTAATTCACTCGACTTTGTATGGGAGACCCATGAAGGAGTAGGATATTAATTTAAGTGTCAATTAGGGTTATTCTAGACAGAAGATTGCCGAAGTTACAGCTGTTTCAATTAAAAATTTGTATGGGGGCTACGATAAACACTGGGCGTGGTGCGCCCATTTTCTGTGAGCCTAGTTGCTCATACAATACTAATCCACACCTTAAATCTCGTTATTCTACGCTGAATAGTTTGCAAGTTATAACCGGTAACATTTTTTTTAATTTCCGCAACTTTGTATGGGAGACCCAAAAAGGAGTGGGCATGGCACATTGATTTTCTGCCGTATTATTTCCGACTAGCATGTTAATCTAAGTGTCAATTATGGTTATTCTGGACAGAAGATTATAGAAGTTACAGCTGTTTCAATTTAAAAGAAGTACAGACACTTTGTATGGGAGCTACGCTAGAAAGTAGGCGTGGCTCATCCACTTTTGGTGAGGTTATATAGTAGTATAATATAACTCTATGTGCAAAATATTGTTGTCCCAAGTTTTATATTGTGTGAGTTATAGCAAGTTAAAAATTTTGAAAATTTCGAGGTTAGTCGCTTTGAATGCTTGGTGTGGGCGTGGTTATTGACCGATCATGCCCAATATCAATCCCCTCTGTACCCTTGGATCATAGATTACTTATGCCAAATTTCATCGAAATAGCTCAATATTTACTCAAGTTATCGTGCGAACCAGCCAGGTGACAGACAGACGGACGGACGGACGGACGGACATCGTTAAATCGAAAATTTAATCGACGCTGATCACGAATATCTATCCATGTCTATATCTCCGGAGATTCCTTAAAGTGGACACAAACATCTGACCGAAATGAATATACCATGCATATTGCATTATGCAGGGTATAAAAAGAGCAACATAACTTACAACTATGTAATACGTATGCACGAAAGTGTGATTGTATGTTTGTGTCTGTATGAAAAAAGTATTTTACTTTTTCGCTGAAGCTGCTGGTTTTAATTACTTTTTCTCCACTTTTACTTTTTTTTCCCTTATGATATATGTATGTGTGTGTGTACTACATATAAACATACAAAGAGAGGATGAACAACATATTCATATATCGATATTGGCCATATCGATGCTTTTCTCGTCGGTTTTATATATTGGTATCGATTTTTTAATAAGCGATGCAATTTTAGTATCGATATTATTGAGTCCGTAGCTCAGTGGTTAGTGTGTTGGCCTTCTGATCTGTAGGTCGTGGGTTTAATACCCGGCTGAATCATAACAAATTTAAAAACGGAAAATTTTTTGTTTCGAACGGTACCCACCTGTCGGCAAAGAATTGGCAATTCTTCCGGCAGTAACAAATTGCCTTGAAAAAGCTTTTAAAAGAACTCTGTGACAAAGCTCAAAAAAGTTCTACCTTTTAGAACTGGCTAAAATAAATAGGTTCCTTCCGATACTGTCTAAAGTTTAACACGCACAACAGTAATGGAAAAGAAGCTCGGCCAAAGAACCCTTTGTGGCTTGATGAGCCACATATTAATTATTTTTATTATTTCTAACTCAATATATAATCGTCCACTTTTTAATAGTAAAAATCATTAATAGTTTTTCAAAAGTGATTATGTTTAAATTTACAGTAGCACTGAATTGATTTTTGTCGGACAGCTGCAGATGAGCTTTGGATTTTGTACTACACAATTTACAACTAAATTTTGTATGCACAAATTAAAAATAAATTTTAAGTATTGTAGGTACAATAAGAATTTTAACATAATAAGTGTGTAGTCATGAAAAAAATATATAATGATATAAATATCGATATTTTTCTTCGATATATTAATCAACCGATATTTTTTTTCATTTAATATCGTTATCTGTAACATCACTATTACATTATGATGATATTACATTTCTATATATGTGCACTGCATTATAACATATAGTACCATACTCGAAGTAATGCGTGAGGGTGTTTATATTAGTGTGTACACGAGCGTGTTTCGCTACTATCGATTTAATACATATTTATAATGTTTTTAATTTAAAAAGTTACATTGCGTCGGTTACTATTTCTACTTGCATCTTTTTATTAAGTATCTAATATTGTATTGATTTCCGTTGATGATGATGATATATTATTATTCATTGTAAATTCTGCTAGTACTTTTTTTACAGTGCATGATAGAAAATATGGTATATGTTCTTTTGTAAGAGTCAATGCGACGGAGGTGAACTCTTTTATTGTATCGCTATAAAAATAATAGCAAATTAGGAAATTCAGTAATTTTTAAGCGGGAAATTTTGTAAGAAAATTTTGATGAAATATTGGGAAGTACTCGTATTGAGAAAGACCGGCATTCGCAATATTTCTGGAACTACTGTAAACAGATATAAGAAGAAAGACGGAAGACATTCGCATAGACAAGATTCATGGTGAGGAATATGATACTGCCTGTGGACTGGAAAAGAATCAGAGGAAGTTTAGCTAAGAAATCTGCAAACATCTGGTGTCAGGCTGTGATTGGCTTCGGTCTCTGCGACGCTTCGAAGATCGAAAGTTCACTAGGGATATTGCAAAGGTTGGTTGAACAAAATGGAACATAGGCATTTGATTTAATACAAATAATTTCCAGTATATAAAATTATTGCTTTAATATCGTAATACGCCTTATCGTAAAACTGAAACTTCCCAGTAGTCCTCCATAAAAAATCAAATAACAATTGAATTAAAAAAATTATTTTCAACGTAAAAGTGTAGAAAATTAAATTTCGTTTTCTCTTTCATATTTAGCTAACCGAAAAATATTGTAAAGAAAAAAATGCACCCACATACTCGTACATAAAAATGTATATGGAACGTAATCATTGGAAATAATAAAAGAAGACGAAGAGGAGGAAGGTAATACCAGATATATCCGCTTTGCAGATTATGCTAGTGATGCGTGACTGTAGTGAAATTATTTGTTGTACTTCCAACAGGAAGTGTAATGTAAAAGCAATGCACATAAATGCGTAACGTCGATGTATGAATGATTTCATAGTTGTGAATATATGTACCTAGTTGGTGGACGAAATGAACAAGAACGAATGAAAAGTTGAAATTCCAAATAAAGTCTTAGTTATGCGGTCGGTACATGGGTTGGAGCGGGTTGGTTGGGTGCGTTGGCTGATCAAATAAAGAAAACGTGTGTGTGCTACGTAAATATATAATACATATGGGAATTTTCTGGGTTAAGTATGGGACATTCATAAAAAAAACATTTGAATAAAAACAAATAAATTGAAAGGATATGACACATTTGGGTTCTTTGAATAGACGATGACTAACTCCAGCTAATAAAACAATAGGGATGTGACAAATTATGAAAGAGCTTTTGGACAAAATGTAAAAAATGTATAAATGTGAAAATGTAAAAATCATCATTTTTAGTTTCTTTGTTCTGCTTAATATGCGAACTAATGGGTTTTGATATCAAGTGAATTATAGCAAACGTTTGAGATTGAACAACTAGGAGTTGCACCTACCGTATGCCATAAATAGTTTATTCCTATTCAAGCATTTTTTATTGCTTAGCATTTTCGACTTTTGTTGAGCTTTTCTAAGAAATGCCCATACATCCATACTGGTAATGGTGACCTAAATATTGCAGAGGATGAATAAGATGAAGAAAAAAAAAAAAAGAATCACAACGTATATGATAAGAAAAAAAAATTGCAACGAAAAAGTTGCAATTTTTAAACATTTTTTTTTTTTTTGCTTAAAAACAACACGTAAGTAAAATGCAATCGAATGAAAATATATGTAGAAAAACAAGTTACATACTATTTTTGTATGATTATACACTACTCGTATAGATATGCATCATTTGATCGTATGTATAGAAATATCTTGGAATATTGTATTTGGAAATTATTTCTTTTAAACTTTATAAGAGATTGTAAAAACATATGCATATATTTACCAAAATATTCTTGTTTGTTTTGTCTTTTCAATAAGTATAATTCGTATTTCATTTGTAACATCAACATTGAAAAAATTGACAACCAAATAAAGTTTAGACATTGTGGGAAGGTAATTATTTGTTTTTTCTAACGGTGCCGGCTTGTCGATATGCAGTTTGGCATTTACCCCGATAGTAAAAATAACCATTGATAAAGCGTTTGCTAGAGGTCTTCGAATATCATATTTGTACAGAAGGGAATCCGCAATATAGCAGATTCTTTCTGCGTTATTTTCTACAGTCTTTTGCTACATTCTGGCTACTTCTGTAACTGCCAATGTTTGGTATCCTTGTCGAAGGTGGTGTATGGCCATTTTACTATGATATTATACAAGGTTTATTCATTTTGCCGTTTATTCGGGTGCCGTAGCTCAGTGGTTAGTGTGTTCGCCTTCTGATCTGTAGGTCGTGGTTCAATACCCGGCTGATGCATAACAAATTTAATATCGAAAAGATTTTTCTTTCGAACGGTACCCACCTGTGGGCAAGCAATTGGCAATTCTTCCGACAGTAACAACTTGAAATGAAAAAGCTTCTAAAAAGAACTCTGTGACAAAGCTCAGAAAAAGTGATGTCTCAAGTGTTCTGCCGTTCGGAACCGGCTAAAATAAGTAGGTCCATTCTAATACTGTTCAAAATTTAAGACGCACAACAGTAATGGAAGAAAAAGCTCTGCCAATGAGCCCTTTGGGGCTTTAAGTGCCACATATTTATTTTTTTTTTTTATTCATTTTGCTATTGTTGATAGACATTATTTCGAAAAGATATAGAGACAGGGCGAGACCACTAACTAAAACCGCTTTTTGAATCTAGCAATAAATTCATTGTATTATGTATGTTATAACATTTCTATCTCGTATGTATTTAAGTACATATATGTATGCCTGTTGTAAGAAATGCTCGATTTGACAATATCATATATATGTTATACATAAGTAGGATCTTAATGCGAGCAAACATGTATTAGTAGGTGGAGCAAAATACACTTTTTGACAGTTATGGTTTAGTTTCACGCTACTTCTCCTATTCGATATGGTTGAGTTATTCAAAATTTATGCGATGGCATAAATTTATGGATTACATAAACGTACGTATGTATAACAAGTTAAGTAGTTGGTTGAGATAAATGTGCAGAGAAAAGCAATTGATTTATGTTGAATGAGTGTCTAAAAAAAGTATG
The DNA here is from genome assembly GCA_963854835.1 of Megamerina dolium. Taxonomy (NCBI): domain Eukaryota; kingdom Metazoa; phylum Arthropoda; class Insecta; order Diptera; family Megamerinidae; genus Megamerina; species Megamerina dolium. Next base: position 46,955,801 of record OY978527.1, read on the forward strand.
GGTTGAAGGGAAAAGGATAAAAAAAAATTCGAGCATTTCATATAATTACACTATGATAGCGTAGTTATATGCGTGGGAAGTAAATTTGAGAATTGAGATTTTCATCACAAAAAAAAAAAAAAAATAAAACCACGGCAAAATAGATGACAAAATATACAAACTACGAAAAAATGATAAATTTGTTGGCATAAATATTATTTGTTGTGTAATGCAATTTCAATCATATTACATCCTTTATCAACAATTTTCCTTTACCATTATTATTATTATTAATTTAGTACCTTTGAAGACATAAATTATCACAATTGGTCAAATTTAACAATTTCCTTTTGTTCATTCCTTTTCGTGCAAATTCCTCTACTTGTATTCACCATAATTGTTATTTGTTTGAAATGTTGTACAGCATTAGTCTCTTCTTATTGAATTGTATGATTTATTATGATAATTTATGTGTAAATACAATAGAATACTAGAATGTTAAAGAGAAATATGGGTAAAGGTAGATGGCTGAAAAAAATGGCTGTGGTATAATTTCTCTAAATGTATTAGGTTTTTGTGGCTCGTAACCATAAACCCGTACATTTAAAACACTGGCTACAATGAAATAACGAAATCTTCTGCCCTCTTGCCTATTCCTCAGGAACAAGAATTGGTAATTATTCTGGCAGCAAATATTCAAAGCTCTCAAGAATTCTCAAGTAGACGGTTAATACACCTAGGTGCCCCTTAACACTAACTAGCCTATGTTTATTGAAGTATATACTATTTACTTGTATTTTATTATTGATGGATGTAGGTACCAATATATCGTATATAAATAATGTAGGAAAAAACCAACAGTAGGTAAAAATACCTAATAAACATAATTGCAAAAATATCAAATTAATGTTGATGTATTAAAGCACACATATATTCATTTGTATATGTATATATAAGTGTATATAAATATCTAAATACCCGCATGTGCTTAGAAGTGGAATTTTTGTTGCCATAAATTCGTCTGAACATTCACAATGTTACGTCAAATTATATATTTACAGTGTTTCCAATAAGGATGTGTTCAGACATCCTTATTGTGAATACTATTGCTAACAACTACTTTATGGAAAAAATTCAATCAAAAACAAATTTCAATATTTCCGTCTTTTGAGCTAAGTTACCCTTTCATATTGATCAAAAAATTCCTTCATCTTCTCTTGAGCTTCACAAATTCATATCAAATATATTTGATGTGATGGAACACGCTCTTGTGAAATGGTCTGTTGGAATTCTGTATTGGTACAACCTGTATAAAGAGAAATAATATCATTAATAACAACAAGAATGAATGAGAATCCTTAACGATAACAAAAACCTTTCAGAGTATATCTTGTCAGCTAAGTAGCAGGCAGGCAGGCAAGCACCTACGCAATCGATGTAAATTATACGTGTTGGTCTTTTGATATTACATTTTCTATTTTTACTTCAAAATTAACGTGTGCGTACAGTGCATCATTTTGTACGAATATATTTATACATATATACATATATCTATTGTATATATATACATAGCTTATGATGATGTTATTGTTGTTTGGTGTGAAATTTACTATGTACAAGTAAATATTTATGGTAAAAAGTTGTAGGTTTTAGACTATGCGAGAGAGGATTGAAGAAAGTTCAAAAATCTTTGAGTCATGATATTGTAATTTTTGATATTACCTACTGGTAATGATGATGATTGTATGGATAATGATGATACAAAATATGTACATATAATCTAATATTATAGGTACTTGTGGGCAGTATTTATGTACGTCAATTTAATCGGGGCATCTACGAATATATTGTGTATATTTATTAATATTATTATTATCGCTACTTATTGTGTAACATTATTATGTTATTTTATTGTTGTTATTTTAGTATAAATGTAATTCTTGATATTTCATATTGTTTATTCCATATGTATATATGTATACATTTCTTTTATTATAATAAAATAATATATTCAAGAATATGCATAAATATAGTCGATAGGTAGTTACTTACACACACATATATATATATATATATATATATATATATATATATATATATATATATATATATATATATATATATATATATATATATATATATATATATATATATATATATATATATATATATATATATATATATATATATATATATATATATGTCGGTCAGTAGTGCAATTCATTTTAGAAAATATTTTTGGACTACTGGTTAGTTGGTTCGTTTATGTTGTATGTTTGTATGGGTATTTATAAAACCAGATTAACAAGGTTATGGTCAATATATGTCTATAGATACATACTCGTATAAATATATTTGCATTTAGAATTCTCTAGAATTCACTGTTGATGGCAATTGGTCTATTTGCGTATGGAAAAATATAAATAACATACATAAGTGGCGGCTAGTGGCATATTTATCTTGTTGCATATATATAAATATGTACAAATGTAAATGTATTCGTATATTTATATTAAATTATACAAAAGATAATAATAATAAAAAGAAAAAAAAAATTACCTTACAGTCGGGCTACATCGATTTTTTATACTATGAACAATTTATGTATACAAACAATGTGTGTATGCATATATTTTGCCCAGTAAGTGAATTTTTGTTTATAATCTAAAACATTAAAAATAACATAAAACTACATAATTTAGCGGATCAGGGCCTATCGATATTTTCATCTACGTAAATGTGCCTCTCGGCATTACCATTTATGGGAAATACATAGTGATAGTGATAGATGTGGTACTCCAATTTTTAGTGAGCATATTCTTAAGGCGTATTTCTTAAGGCATATCGTAATTCAATGTTAAGTACGTTGAGGTAGTTTAAAGCTTTAAAAAGTTTTAAACGTGTCCTTTAAACTCTTGCATTTTTGTGCAGGGCATAATATTCGAATGCAAATGCAATAAATGTAATCTAGTTAATTAGATTAGTCATAAATGTAAAATTAGATATTGAAATAGTAAAAACGAAACATATTATTTTTACATACACGCGCATCTACACGCGATGATAATTTATTAAATTAAAATCGTATTTAATACCTGCGTGTAAATACATTAATTTTTATGCATATAAATAATAATTATGCACTTGTGGCATTGAAATTATTGGGTTTACATATATATAAATTCGCATATGCGAATGAAAGCAAAATCACGATTTAATTAAATAAATTCGATTTGCGTTTTTCTACTACTGCACACAGTAAGGGAAAACACTCAACACGATATTCCAAAAAACAATTATTTGAAATTAAACAGTATTATAAATAAAAATTTAATAAATTAATATTTGAAATTGATTTTCATATATTTTCAGTAGTTTCAAAGAAAAATTAAGATGATTTTCCAGGATGTATTGTTTTTAGTTTTTACGTAACACATATTCAAGAGCATTTTCTGGTTCAAAAAGAATTTTCATTGCAACTTAAGAAACTTTCTTTTATTTTTTGTATATAAAAAAAAAATAAATATGTGGCACTTAAAGCCCCAAAGGGCTCATTGGCCGAGCTTCTTTTCCATTACTGTTGTGCGTCTTAAATTTGGACAGTATTAGAAGGGACCTACTTATTTTAACCGGTTCCGAACGACAGAACACTTGTGACATCACTTTTTCTGAGCTTTGTCACAGTTCTTTTAGAAGCTTTTTCATGTCAAGTTGTTACTGTCGGAAGAATTGCCAATTGCTTGCCGACAGGTGGGTACCGTTCGAAAGAAAAATATTTTCGATATTAAATTTGTTATGCATCAGCCGGGGATTGAACCACGACCTACAGATCAGAAGGCGAACACACTAACCACTGAGCTACAGCACCCACCATTGTATATAAATATCTATTTTAAAAGCTGCTTACAATGATTTTTACATTTGTATAGGTTTTCATGCAGCAACTTGCAATAGAACTTCAAAAGTTCTGTTGAGGTGAAAATTTTAAATAATTTATTTTTGTAAATAGTTTTGCCCTTTATTGTAGATATGCATACATTCATACTTATATTAACATTTTAGGCGAATTATATAGGTTTATCTATAATTTATTTTGCAATAGAAAAAAAAAAATACTAAATAGAATGTTCTACAATGTAAAGAGTGAATAATATCTAATTTTTTATACAACTATTCTGTGCAGATGGGAATTTTAAAATTTACAAATTAAAATAACACGCTAAGAGATAATTTTCAATTATACATGTACTCATATGAATTTATCATATGACACTATGTGTTCGTATAATTTGCCTTACCCATGTTTACGTCATCATTTGCACAATTTTTCAACTACAAATGTAGAAAAATGAAATTGATACCCAGAAAGCAAAAAGGCACAAAAGAATTTAAGCCGTGGACATAATAATTCACACATAATAACATAGGAACATCTATGTAGGTTAAAAATACTTTAGTACTGGAATTTGTACAATAGGTCTTCTTTGGTCGAAGTTCATCTTGGACTATATAATATTAATACTGACACACCATCTTTCACTTTTCAATCAACTTCACTCTTTAAGCAACTTAGTTACAATACAACAATTATTAAACAAACTATTCTAACCTGTTGAGTATGATTTTCGATCTTCAAGATAGGTCTCGATTTCTTTATTGTTTGCTGAGCCAATAGTAGTAGCACCTGTTTGCTAGAGAAAGAGGATTTTACTTTTTAAAAAAATTAATTCGAAAAGTTATGACTACGACAAAAGCAGTGTCCTATGAAGTTGGTCATTAGTAAACAGAAGCCGCTCAGAACTAAAAAACATCAGAAGCACACACAAAAAGTGCCAAAATAAAGTCAATTTAATGAATTAAAAGTATGAGCATGCATATATTGGTTTTATGGGCATATAAGACCATATGCACAAAAAAAAAAAAAAAAATACAAATACAAATTTTATTATGACCAGCGAGTGTCTAATCCATTGGGACTGGTTAAAAAGCATTAAGTCGTTGTGAATAATTCAATAGCTCATACATAAGTAGGTACAAGGATGAAGTAATCGCGTATGTGGTTTTTGGGAAAGTTCAAAGATATGCAGAGTAATGTTATGTACTCGTATGTAATTAAGAATACGAAAAAGTGCTGTGTCGTAAAAAGTTGCTCATTACATTTTTATCGCAGTAGAGGTAGGTGTTCATAGGTAGAGATAAAAAGTGAAACTATGGCACAAAATTCAAGCCAATGATGGAAATAAAAATAACATAGAGAGTGTCCAATATTCATACAAATTTTATATTTACATATAATATTAGGTGTTAATATAAAAAGCATAAAAAAGTTAATATTGAAAAAGATTTTTCATTCGAACGGCACCCACCTGTCGGGAAGTAATTAGCAATTCTTCTGGCAGTAACAATTTTTTCATAAAAATGCTTCTGCTGTATCACAATGGGTCTTTCTGGTCTAAGTGTGTCCTCTCAGAGAGAGGGCAGCCACATAACCTAACCTAACCTATGGACCAAAACTCATACAAATAACATAGAATGTGTCCAATATCCACAAAAACTTCATTTTGAGGTGGTCGTTACTAATTTCAATGATACTGGAGAAAACTCTAACACTAGTCAAAGGAATATATATATGAGAAAAAATTGCTATTAAAAGTATTGTATTAATATGATAATTTTTCAATTCAAACAATAAATTTTCGATCAAGTGAATGACACTGTGTTTTTAACATAGTCCATTATAACATGATATGGGTAATCCCTTGTGAGAAATTGATACTTGAAATGGGTAAAAGCCATTTGAAACGCTATGTATGCTCATATATTTGAAGATTGTGTGAAGATATTTGAAATGGTATGAATCAAAATATAATATGTATACATGACAGTTAACAGAAATTGTTTGTTCGTTCGTTTTTATTCTTCTATGAAGGCACAGTAAGCGTGAGTAATGTTAATTATATAATATATGTATTCAATATATATATGGGAGGAGGTTAAATGAGAGTGAAATCAATTAGAAAAATTATTTTCCAATCATATTGCTATTCATATTTTCATAAATGAAAATAGCAGCAAAATAACTCAATCACAGGAAAGATGGGTTATACTATTTTATATGTATTTGAGGCCACTGAATTTGAATTAGGAATTGATTTCGCTCTGTTTGGTAGCATTTTGTCTCTAACCTAAAAGTAAATATGAAAATTGAGGCTTTTATTAAATTATCCAGAAATCGGATGTTGCTTCTTTAGGTATGTCTTCATATGAACGAATTCTGTATCCAAAACTACGTGGAAAGTGGTGGTATAACTGAGGTAATAAGAGACAATTCTTTCTAGGATAACTGAGAAAGTGATATTTATTTATTATATTGTAAGTATATCTATATACAATATTATAATTCTGTAATATTTATCATACTATGAGTACGTACAATATATATGCGGTTATGATGGAATTAAGGCTAAATGAATTTGTCATTGGCACTAAGCAACATAACAACAAATACAACTAAATTACAATGTCATTTTGAAAATAGTAAGAAAATTCAATAGTATTTTCAATTTGAGATTTCCTCTTTTATAACTATAGAAGAACAACAACAATTTTATTATAACCACATAACTTAAATAGAATGATAAATATGCATCTGGTTGGTTTTTATTGCTCTTAGGCATAAGAAAAATTGCCGTTAAGGACATTTGAAGTATACTATATGTAGGTATGTATTTACATTTAAGCAGATTACAACATTAATTTTCTGTTATCTGTTGACAGCAGGGTTAAATGGATTAAAGCAATGCTAAATTGTGGTAACTATTTGTAATAAGTGAAAATTGTTGTAGCGAATAAATATTTTACTATGTGTAGGTAGTTGTAAACTAAATACGTATTTAAAATAATTTTAAATTTTGAATAGTGAAATAAATAAATTGAATTTAAATATGAATGCACAAATATTGTATGTAATAGGAAAAATATTGAACATTTTATTATTGCTATATGTTTTATAATGGTTTCTTAAAGTAAGAAAAAAAACGAACTAAAGATGCAACATTATTTCATTCAGTTCTTTTCCAAAAACATATGCATTTGTATGAGTGCGAACATACTAGGAAAACCAATTTCCAGAACTTTTGCTGATCCTATGATTTTTAGGATTTTCAAGGATAATTTCGAAATCGAAGGTGTCAACTGTGAAAGATAATTATAATATGTTCCATTATTTAGCTTTTTCTCAGCAAAAAAGTGTAAATACTTTTCTGAGGACAAGCAGAAAGAATAATCTATATTTTCTTCTTCGAGTTTTTAGTTTTAACCTACAAGCTGAATTATGGAATTACGTTAATATAGTACCTCAGCTGCTATTGTGGTTAATTCGGAAAGTTTCGAGACTATATTAAAGTCGGGATCCTAGGATTCGCATTACTAGTTCATCCTTGTACTTATGTTACGCATTATTCTCCATTTTTATGATCATCCAAACGAAAAAGTGCACTGAAACACTTTCAGTAATAATGCAGCTTAACGATAAAATGAAAGAATAAAATAAAACATTGAGATTAAAATGGTGCAAGTTGAAAATGTATGAATGAACAGAGGTGATAAGAAAGGGATCTATGTATCTGTCTAGGTATATACATACATATGCATGTATGTATGTAACAACATAGGATGTGTGCGTGCTGAAGTGGTTTACTTTGAACAATCGTATTGTCTAATGTATGTAGTTGAAACAAATCAAGTGAAGAGTAAAAAAATTTAAAGTAGAATAGGAATGTGCTAAAGTACATGTGGTCGAAGGCTAAAAGGTATATATTTGAAATGTCCAAAAGTTACTTAACGATTTTACGATGAGTCATAAAATTAAAAGCAAGTTTAAATAGTATGGTTGTCATTGCTATTATTGGTATCCCTGGGATAACAAAAAAAAAAAAAACAATATTATTAATAGAAAAATTGTTTATTGGAAACAACAACCACAACAACAACAATAACAAACAGTAGTGCAAGCGAATTGATAACATAATAATGTCATCATCAACATCATCAACAACAGTGTTGCATTTGCATCAATCAGAAGCATAAAAATTGCTTCACTGTTGGCAGTGAATCGTATTAAAACATCTTTAATATGGCAATTTCAAAATACTGTATATACAAACATTGTTGCTTTTCATAACATTTTTATTTTTATGTATATCAGATACTGGGGAAATATATCGATCCTTTTGTAATCAGTTAGTGTGAGACAAATACGTGCTTTATTCGTATTCGATTCTTTCTTTAGCGAAAGGTTAATGACAAAGGAATTCACGTTTTAAATACATACATACCATACATATTTTTGGCATACTTTACGCCGTAATTTAGTATGCCAGTTCACTTGAGGTAATTTTAATGGGATTTTTTTAATTGGAAACATTAACACTAACACTAACTAACATTACTCTAACAAGCTTAAATTTCAACAGCAAATTTCTATGAAATTGTAAATACATTTGTTTTTATGGAAAAATAACTAAAGAAATCATAATCAACCTGAAGACTATAAATACGGTGTGCCAATTCATAAAATATAGCAAGAGCTGGTTTTTTTACTATTTCAGTCGCAAATTTTACTACTCATGATAGAGCAATTTCGCAAACAAAGTGATCCTCTACAGAAAAATACCCATAGGAATAATATTGGGTGAATTTGAAAATAAAAGACGAACGGATACAGCATAAATACTCAATTTTTAAAGTAATTGCCTTGACAAAGCTTTTATAAGGCTTCCGCATGGAGGAATAAAGCAATGGTTTCGATACACATACTTGCTTAAATGGCGTCTTGAGTAAAAAAATCCACAACGAAGCTATATGGATGTTTGATGGGCTCCATTTAGATAAGTTTCATTAATTCTTCAGCAGAAAATTTCCTAGAGTCTGAGAAATTAATGATTCCTTAGATATTTCGGCTGGCTAACATTTCGGTAAGGCTGTAGTGGCTTTTTGTAGCCAAAAACTTTTATTTAATAGTTATGATATGTAACTTCATTGCAGAAGGTACCACATATACGTAATAATGGTGTTTTTCGTTTCTAATTACTGGTAACTGATTTACTTATATCCAACTCTATAAAGCGCCACATAATCAGATGCATTGCTAGTTACAATATTCTATAGTATTGGTGCTACCAAAACCAGAGCCCAGAGCAAAGGTCTTTGAGTTTTTCTATTTTCCCCATAAACCATTATTTCAAATTATATTACTCTTAGTATGCATGTTGCTATATATAGAAGGTATGATACATATAAAAATAGCTGTAAATATCAGCATTGTCAAATGCTATTTTTGTTGGTGTAATTTGAAATGAAATCAGTATCAGTATTGTACTATCATCTCCAGCAGTGATATTATGTCCAGCTGTGCAACAGTGGTAATGGTGCTACGTGTGGTGCTTCACAGGTTATATTTTAATTCAGAGTTTCATTTTAATGAATCCTTCATGATATGGGCAGATTCATTTATTATTCCCAAAATGAATTGCTCATGCAAATGGTGTTGTGGTGAATTTTTAAATTAAATGAAATTGAATTCGTTCAAGTTATACGGTTTTTTATTTTTTTTTTTATTTTTTTTTTTATTTTTACTATCTTCGTTTAAAGCCAAATGCTGGCAAATTAATAATAAAGGTGAATGCTTTTCCTATGAAAATAGACAAAAGAGAAAATGAATGAAATGATAAAATTAGTAGGAATATGAAGGCGGCAAAACCCAAAAAAGAAATAAAAAATAAAAAAATAAAATAAAAAGAAAGAACAAAAACAAGAAGAAAATCACTTTGCAATTTCATTTAAAAGCTTCAAATTCCGTTTCCTTTATATGGGCGTGTGTGTGTTCGTTTTGTTGTGTGCGTATTTAAGACAGTTAGCTGCCATTATCCTACTGCTACTTGGTGTTGGGCATTTGTTTTCTTCTATTTTTCATTTCATTGTGTATTTGTGGCGCCTCTGTCATTGGAGACGACGACGACGACGACGACGACAACGATAATGATGATGGCAAAAGTATAAGCAGTAACTATATTAGTAATAACAACAACAACAACTACAATAACAGAATCAGCACAAAACTATCGACTGGTTGGTCATAATGATGATTGTGCAAGAATTTTATAAAGAAGGAAAGCAAAATAGAAAGAAAAAAAAAATGAAAAAAAAAAATAATGAGAATATGAGAGTTTGTGAGAGTGGAAAGGAAGTACGTATGGATGTGTGTGTAAGGAAAATTGCGAAATACAAAAATGCTCATGAATGATAACTAGCAACCAATTCGGCGAACAAATAGAAAACTATTAGGGATCATCATCACAATGAGCATACAGGCACATACACATAAATACGATGCTGCATGAATTTATCTATTGGGTAAAAATCGCATACACATACACACACACCGTCCATACACAAACAAAGACTACTATTGTCATTGTAATGGGAAAATATTTTTGATGAAAATCATTTTTCGTGGAAGGTGCAATGAGGTGTAAGAGGTATGTATATAAAACCATAAGTAGCCATTGCCTCAAATGCAGTCATTTAAGAATGTCTGCAATTGAAGGGTCAATAACAAAGAACCAATTGAATTCTCAAGTACCTATATTTGAAAATGTTATTTTGTAAAAAAAAAAAAAAAGAAAATGGAATTGCAATAGCCCAGAAGCAGAAGCAAAAAAGAAAAGAAACAAATATGAAAGAAAATTAGATATTTTCAATTGTTACTAGCATACTTGTAACTACACTCAAAAGTCACTTACTTCAAAGTATGTATTTTGTACGAAAAAGGATAATTGTTTGCATTCGGAAATGGAAATGAGTATGTGTAGTATGAGTGTGTCATAAATTTTACCATTTAATGGAAGAAATGTGAATATCCTTATCATGAAATTTATGCGTAATGTAATAAGAGATAAATACAAAGAAGACAATATACAATGCAATAATTTAGGTATTTTTACATGAGTTCAATGGTGACACAAATCATAGGGATTCAAGATTAAAAAAGGTATAAATTTACAAATTAGTTTTTTAAGAAATTAGAACTACGTCGAAAAATTCGAAAAATCGTTCCACATGGCGTATGGGTATTATTTAATAACAGTAATTCCATCGATGCACAGTGTCAACTTCCCATATAACACATTCAAAATATGTAATTAAATGAGTTGAATGAAATTCACATTCACGTGTCACATCAAAAATGATAAAAATTGCCTAACTGAGACTGAGGACCACCACCATATGTTAAAATCAATGAATGATGACAGGAAAAAATTAGAGATTTGCTACTATATTTGAATGTTTTTTTGCTTGGAAAGTAGCAATTGAGAGAAATTAAATTTTATATATAATATTATTTTAATTATTATTTATTTTAATTATAAGGAAAGACAATGATTGAGATGTAAATCACGCTTGAACGAGTTTAATAGAAAACTCTCGTATTGATATTGGAAATTTTACTAGAAAAAGTAAAATGAAATGCTTATTTTTGCATATTTCAAGATTAAAGTGGTAAATTCTAATGCATATAAACATGTTATTTTTAGGCATAACAACCAAACATATATTATTATTTTTAAAATAACACTTTTGAATTTCTTTTCTGCTGAATATAAGACGTGAACATTTATTTTTAGAATTCCTGGCCCTTAAGTAAACATCGTACGGTGCACCCCATAGTACATATATAAAATAAAGCTGAAAGACGGAAATGAATAAGCAAAATAATAAAGGTTATTTTCGTATTACAACTAAAATACAATGGAATATACGATGGTTGCACGTACATCTATGCATGCGTTAGATATAATTTTTTTCATGTTGATATGTGCGTGTATGCCTTTAGGGTAAATTCTATCTATACATAAACCTACCTACCTATGTATCTTACATAGTTGATACGGTTGTTAAAAATGGTAGTTACATGCAATACGAATATAAACATTTTGATTGCGAGCGCGTATTTTTAATGTGAGCAAGATAAAAACGCTATAAACATGTTATGGGAACGTAGGCTCAAACACACTCAAGCACACGCTTGCACAGACATGGCGGTAAATAAACACAAAATGCTAAACCAGATTAGAATATTATGCTAATAACAAACGCATATATTTTTTTTTAGTATATTTTGATAAAGTTTTCTATTGGGTGAAACAAGTTTTCTTTCATATTTTCCTGAGCGATGGATTTTTTATTTATGGAAGCATTTGCACATATTTGAAAGTTTCATTACGTAGTGATTTAAAAAACAAAATGTATTAATATTTGTTATTGTAGTGTTTCTGAACTTATAACTGGGGAGCCTTTCTAAAATTTTTTAGTATTTCATTTAATATTGGTTGAATATATTAGATTCGAATGTAAGGAGTTGTTAATTCTAAATACCATACTTTCGGTTGGTGCGTGTCACTGATACATGAATGATTTAGAATGCTGGCTTTATCGGTCGAAGAGAAGCTTCAAATTTGACAGTAGGAAGTAAAATGACTTCGTGGAGATCTCTTATTGTTGGAAGCTATGTCTATTAAAAAAACATAAAATAAATACAAACCAGAACGAACTTTTTGTTCAACCAATATTATAAAAAATATAATAATAATGACTTTGTTATTTTTTGTTCCTGCATGCAACATAAAAAAAAAAAATAAGAAAAATGTGTTCCTTTTAATGAAATCAAAATGCTTGTACAGACGATGATTTTATGATTTTAACATGCAACATTGTTAATGCCACAGTCATAATGGCATGATGCATATGTAAATAGATACATATATACATTTATATGGGGCAAGTACTGGTACATGTAAACTCTCTAATATGTTCTATATACAATATAGAAGTATGTGCGTGCACAACCATGCACTGTACGCTATGCTTGTATATATAAAAATGCGTTCGATATTTTGAAGTAATAAAAAAATCAGCATGGCATGCAATTGGCATTTATATCATCGCTGTTACACTCTGCTCTGCTAAGTCTAGACTGGCACTGATGGTGTTGCCCAATTTTGTACAAATCAATTACATACAAAATCATGTGAATATATAGTACATATGTATATGTACGAGTGTGTGTGTGTGTGTGTGTTTGTGTGGAAGTAAGTGTGAAAATTTTGCAAATAAATGGGGCGAAAAAAAAAATAGATTTGCAAATATTAAAGGTCACGTCGTTAGTTTTAGAGTGCAATGTTGCCAATTGCTGTTGGCAAAACAATAAAATCATTATTTTTTCATCTTGAACTTATCGAATAATTATCGTACAAGGATAGTAGAAATAACGATACATTTGCGTAATGCAGCAATGTAGAATTGGATAATTACTTCAATTACTTCAATTGAAGCATATATTCTATGTATAATATATTACTTAGTATTGAACCTTAAATGTACCTTACGACTTTTTATAAAACAAAAATAGGCTTAATTTCACCAATTACATTAATGAGCTTGTGGTTGAATTCTCCACTTAATATCGTCAACGACATAATTCTCGAATAAGAACTGTATTTTAGCTTGCATTTCATTTTATTTTTGGTTAGTTTAAATTACGGTTTCACGCAGCTTTTGTCCTCGCTATTCTTGTCAAATGCATATCATAGTGCAGCCATGATGGCTGCACTTGGCTATTGCGGTGATTAAGTACTCAGAGTAATATAATACTATAAAATATATAGGAACATTAACTGAAAATAAAACACACAGTCATAATTCATTTATGAATCATGCATAACGTTGACGTTTATATATTGTTTCTGAGAGATGATCGTCTTAAGGTATTGGCAATTGGTGGTTAGTATTTTCTCTTTCATATTCATATTCTTTCATATTCATATTCATATTATTTCCTTTTCATATTAATTTGCAAAACTATCGAATTCATGTACCACATTTTCTATATTTAATAGCCAATTATGATTTTTATAATAATTCTCGATGCTTGAGAATCGTACCGAAAATATTTATTCAAAAATTGAAAAACGTTATAATAAGTACATAGAATTAGTAAAATCCAATAAGTTTCGTAAAAACTCAAACTTGCTTTCATTTTCTGCTTGAGCTATATATATCATATAAGTATAAACTGTATAAACTTTTGCAATAAAAATAAAATTCCATTAGTGCTGTACTACATACATATTACAAAAATATGCTAATGACTAGGGAAGAATAAACTAGGAGAGAGGAGATATCTTTAACTACTACAAAATGTATTTTTGATTAGTTTTATTTTTGCAATAATAATTTGCCTGAGACTTTTTTTTTATTAGTAGGAGATGTGAACACACTAAACCCTCTTTAATGTCTCCCTCAGAGCTATATGTTTTTCATATTCTTAAATGAAAATTGATGCAAATTCATTTTAATGATATCGTTTAAAATAGTTTTCAGCTGATTTCACGTTTTTACGATTTCTGTCTGTATGAAGGAGATACCTATTTTTCTTTACATGTTTCTTTGTTATACATGCATACATATACAATTGTTTGTACGTGGGGTTCTACGATACGTTGTCTATATAAAATTGCGTGCATATCCGCTTGCGTATAAAACGCTTATGCACGAATTCTTTTAGTTGTTTGTTTAATTTTGCATCTTGCTTTCATTCATTTGAGTTGAAACTTGAGTTGAAAATTAATAAATAAATACATTAAAAATGCCAATGTTTATTTAAATAATAGAAATTTTATCGTATGTGAAAAATCGTATCAATTCAAATCGACTACATTCACATTTACGAACTTAAGATCAAATTTGGGAATAAAATTGTGTGAAAAGTCGAGCTGTACACCTGATTTGTGGTTGATCTTATAGCAGAGATAGTACATGTTTTTATGAGAGTAGAAAATCCTCTTAAGGTTTATCATTTGTCTACAATTGTTAATACATAAAATCGACAAGAATATAATTTCAAACAATACTAAATTTAAATTCGCTCAATTCTCCACATCACTTGCAAATGGAAGCTTTCTACATTAAAGTATTAACTAAATCATAGCATTAACAAAATCATTTGTATACAATTTGATAACTAAATGATTCATATCAATTGTAATATCACTGAAAATAACCTCTTGCAGAGAATCATGGACAATAATTTTAATAATCTTAATATTACAATTAGCCCATAAAGTAAATAATGACGCTTTGACCATGAAAAAGGCAACCACACCAGTTTGAGCAAGGTATGTGGGAGTTACCACAGTTTTACCCTGATTGCCAAAAAAAAAAACGTTTCTTTGAAATTGAATTTATTCAAAATATTTAACTGAAGACGTGAAAATTCTCGAAAAATATTTTTTGAAAAAATTTGGCTTTATCAATTGAATCGTCAACTTGAATTCTTTGTAAAGTGTATCCAAGAAAATTCACAAAAATTATCAAGTGGGTTGAAATTAGGGCCGAATAAAAAAACATACAGTAGTTTTATGGCTTGCATTTATATAAAATAGCAAATGAAAAATTATTTACATATTACAATATACTGGATTTATATAGTGCAACAAAAGTTAAGCCAGTTTGACAGCATGATCTACTTGAATCCATTACATTAACAATAATAATAACAACAACAAAAATCGAAATACTGAAAAAATTAGGTTTATATTATAATATGAATACACTACACTGTATAACAAAGTGCAGCATGTTTTAATTGAAAGAAAAACATCGGATTGTTTTAAAGTTGGAGTGCTTAAAAAAATTACAGGATTTATATGGAAGCATAAGTGATAAATTACAGAGTTGCATTTACCAAATATTTAAAAAAATGTTCGCACGTAAAGTTTAACTCAGAAATATGTTTACACTGTTTTTCAGTCAAAACTTTAGTAACATAACTTAAGCAGGGATCACCTATCCACCAGCAACAATGTTGCACAATGTAATAAATAAAAGTGCAGCATTATGTTATTAGTATTACAGTATTATAGTATGTATATAGTATTCCCATGTAAAGGCTTTCTCTCTATCTTTCCGCGTGTGAATATAATATAATGCACAGAAAAGGGTGTTAAAGCGTAAATTCATTACTTGCATTTAGGTTAATAATGCTGTTCAGCGCACTGTTTCGACGATGAAGTACTATCATTATATGCATAATGTCTGTGATAATGTTAACGCCGTTATTGTTGTACGTGATATTCATCAGTTTGTGATTGGATTAAAAGCAGGGAAAAAATTGCAATTTAATAATGTAAATATATCACAGAAATGAGAATATGTTGAAAATATAGAATAAATTTGAAAAATTTTTAAAACATGAGCATATTTTGATTTTTTTGATAAGACATAAATATAAGGTAACTTCACACCAAGCTTGTTAATTCGATAGTTCGTTAATTGGTAGTTGTTTATATGTATTTTCGAAAATTCGGTAATTTTATAGAAGCCAAATACACACAAAAACTACCAAATAAATAATATGGAAATGCTAATAGAATAGGTCAAGCATTCTTGTTGGTATTTGTGTGTGTTCCTATGTAGAGTACGAGTAATGCCAATGAAATTATCTGGGCCGCAGCGCGAGGCGACAACGTTCTGTGTGTGTATTATGTTGGTAACAATTTTTAGTCATGTATACTATATAGAGGCAGGCATTCACAAAAATACCTAAATTCTTGTAGTGAATATAATGAGTACCTATGCCATAATAAAACATAAAGACTAATATAATAAATATGTACTTGTACTCATATTTATGTATGGTATATAACGTACGTATATATGTAGTACATATCATAACAGAGGTGATTAATTAAACATTTAAATCAAAGATATACATACCTACTTACTAAACATAGTCCATTTACACACATAAAAAAATATAGTCATATCAGTAATAAACCATACTTCAACATTATTACTTACACTCGCACGAACTTGCATTCTTTTTTTTTTTTGTTCACATACAGAATTGGGAGTACATAATTAACACCTTTTTGTATGTGTTTGCGTATGTCTATGTAGTATAGTAAGTAGCTGTTTACTGTTACCTCACATATACCTATGTATGTATGTATACATGTTTCAGTGGGTAAATTACTACTTTTATGAGTTCAAATTAATTATTGCTGTCAGTGTTGGTATTATACAAGTATGTGTATGTGTATGAATGTCTGAATGTGTATAATCATGTTGTATGAAAAATTAGGCTCTAGGTGCACCTTGTGCACCCTGTGCATTTCAAAAATAAATTAATTTACATGCACACGCACATATTATAGTATAATATATTTCACAGGAAGTACAATTCTACATAAACGTATTGGGAGGGAATGAACATTTTTATAAATGATATTCTACAGAAATAATGAGAAAAAAAATCTACATAATAATTATAATAAAAATATTATAATAAATTAGAACACATTATAAGGGCTATAATCAAAAAAGGTTAAAATAGTGTAATACCAAAACGTCCTAGTAAAATGTCATCCAAAACCTTTTATTTATAAATATATGAGAGTATGCTTGGTACAGAGTTGGAAATATAATAAAAGGCGTGTTCAACATGCATACAACGACGTATAAGACGCATCATTAACACACCATTAACGACTAACTGGGAAGAGTAGTTGCCAGATGTGGATATGCTTTTCAGACAATATTTACAGACGTATTGTGGATGTATTTTGATGGTGAAAAGTACGGATGTATTTTGATGGTGAAAAGTACTGTGCCCTTCTTTTTCAACGTATACCAAATAATTTTTTAATATAACATAGGTGATATTGGAACAATTGTAAGTTCAACATGCAAATAGTCAAGACAAAGGATTATTAAAAGTTTTTAGCTAAGTCGTCAAAGTTGTATGTGTTCTGATTGGCATGATGGAAAACCATATATTTTTAAGTTTATTAATGCTGCGAATACCTCACCATTACCATACGACCTCAGCTTCTACACCGACAGTTTTGATGCTGCCGCAGCCACGATGACTTTTTTATATGAAGTTTTTATACGCGAGCAACCATACTTTTTCTACAGCAGTATATAGGTATGTACATGTGTGAGAATGTCATTATTATATGGTTGGGATGCGACAACAACATTACCATTGGTGTTTTTTGTAGTAGGAATATCAGTGAAATGACATACTTGTACGAGTAGGTGGGTCGATTTGCTGCGACAAGGTATGAAGGTCGTTGACGAACGATAATTATATGTTGTTAGCATTTCTGTTAGTGTATATACATACGTGTAATGCGTTTTTTATGTTCAAAATTTGTAGTGGCTAATTTACTAGATGATTTTCTGTATTTTATTATTTCACTCATATGTGTATGTAGGAGTAGACGATGGTAATTAGAATTAAATATGATTTCTCTTAAACGTGGCCTCGAGGAAAACAAGTTGTTTAAAAAATTTTTTCTTGCAAATGCTTTTTTGTGTTTTGTTTTAAATATTTTAGGAATTTAATATATGTACCAGCTATACTCGAATTGAAGTTAGATTTATTTTTATTTTTATGAAAGTAATTGAATTTTCATTCTCTTGATATACATATGTACGAATGCATAAAATATAAATACAATTTGTAAAATATAATTATAGAAAATAGTATGATGATACTCAAATGTGTTCATGTGCGATTTAAGCTAGTAATATATTCGAGAAAAAAAGTTACCTTTTTGTGGTTAGTATGTAATTTGATGAATTGGTAAGTGTATGTGTATACCTAAATCCAAATGAATAGTTCTATAAAATATTTATGAGTATATTTTGAATTCATATATATTCACATTTGTTTACGAGAGCATATTCAGAGAGGTCATCCAACCTAATGGCATATGCAGTGAAACCTCTTTCCATGCGGTCGCTTTGAACTTGCTTTGATGGAATTTTCCTCATAATATGAATGTATAAATAACAAATAAAAATGAGTAAGGTTGTGCCTGAATATCAAAATATAATTCATCATCATATTATATACATATGCATTGAATCAGCCATTGTAATATATATACGATAAATTCCTATTGTCTATATGATTTTTTAATGTGTTTGGAAATAAATGTTAGTTACGTGTAGTAACTTTTTATTTGAAATTGAGATACTTGTGAAGCTTTTAATCCATTTTTTTTTGTGCTTTTCTTTCTTTTAACGGCATCATATACATACGTACATCACATAAAGAGATATTTGACTGTGCCATGAGTATGTATTTCGAACAAATGAAATATTTTTTCGAAATTCATTAAAAGAAATAAAATTGTTTTTAACAATGAAATACAAGTGTAATGTGTTTGCAAGTAATATGCAAAAAAAAAAAATCCTCTATGTTAAAACTCCTTACAGTCTCAGTTTAGTCAGAAGTAAATTCCTCCAAATGCTGTACAAAATTTAATGTTGCGTAATTGCTTGTAATTGTAATATAATTAAATAACTTTCAAAATTTTATAAAATGGTTTAAATTAAAATTTCAAAACTCCTGCTTCTTAAGGCTTAAATATTAAGGCTTACATTTAGAGACGAAAAATAAAAATTTTAAACCGCATTGCTATTTTAGGCTTCATAATTTATATTATTTCTTCTAAAAGTATTATAAACTTAATTGAAAAATTCTTTATAAGCTTTATTTGTGATATTTCTTGCATTCAGAGTCCTCTGGGTATGATTGGATGATGAATTATTTTATGAAAAATTAGTAATTTAAACATTATTTCATTATTAAAATATTACACAAATATAATTTTCAGCGAATTTTAGCTTAAATAAATAACTTCAATATCCAACACACCAGTACAATATGTAGTGAAATGATTTATGCAAGCATTTCTGAAGTCATTTGAACCGATATTTTAATTTGATTTTGAGAGTCGTTTAAATATTTAAACATTTAAAATCTATTCACTGTATTCGCAATGCATGAGCTTTAATTCAGCTAGTACAATACTATATGTATACATACACTCATGTTATTTGGCATTGCTATTTGGTGATGCTTTAAAAGTTGAATGTACCACTATTAAATCTAACACATATAAAATACCTATAAATGTTTGCATGCATATATGAATTTTGTATGTACATACATGCTATAGGTGATGTTGACGTTGATTAGTACACTTGTATACAATTGTACATACATACAATATGTACATAAGAGTAGGTACGATATCTATGTGTATACATCAATGTATATGAATGACAAGGTTCAATGAACTACTACCACAGACACAAAATATTTCAGGATCTCTTACATGTACCATACCAATATGGTAGTCGTAAGTATGTTTGTATAGAGTTAGACGAGTACTCTACCAAAGGTATGGATATTTTGTCGTCTCTGTAGATATTTGTACGTTTACCTATTGATATGCATGTATTTGTGTTATCTTGTGAATAATGGAGTTTGAGTGGCGTCGCTTAGACAAATGTTAGACAGAAAAAATAAATATGTTCGTTGGCTTTTTCGGTTGCCTGCTTCGTTGATTGTTCGATTCAGTCTTTCATCCATTTCGTTTTAGTGAGTTCACTTACGTATGTAGCTATGACAATAAAATTTATATTGAAAAATTTACGAGTAAAAGAAGTAAGCAAGCGATGAGAGCATTAATATTTATTATTATTGTTATTGTTATTATTATTATTATTATTATTATTATTATTATTATTATTATTATTATGTATTTGTTGTTAAAACTCCTTTCAACCTCTTATGCTATGGTTAGTTAGGTATTGGCGCATATGTATACAATATTTTCTAGAGTGAATAAATTTCTGATTTGATAAGTCAAAGGATTGATTTCTTATATATAGCAACCTATTTAGTATTATATTGAGCACTGAATTTGTCACTGGCATTATTTTGAAGATTTTCACATTTTCAGGTCAGGTCGGTGAAATTTATGTAACGAATTATATTTTAGTTGAACCTCATACTACTGAACTAGTTTGGCCATAATTTTAGATGTTTTTATAGAATTCTTCAAAATAAATGATTTTAGAGCACTAAAAAAGGCTGGCTTTTAATTCACACCCACCCATTGGAACAATCAAAATATTGTTAGGGTATTTTTTTCTATGTTAGCCTAGGGTGGCATCCCAAAATCCTGCTAAAATAATTAGATTCCATATCCGGTAGCCAATAGTTTCTCACCATTTGAGTTCGACCCATGACCTCAGACCAATCTAATGTTCTATGACTTCAAATTGTTAAACATAATCTCTATGGAGATATGCAATCGAATTGAATCTTATATGTTGAATATTTAAATAGAAGAGGCTTGATAGCTATGTATATATACATTTACTAGCCTAAGACTCTATTCCGTATGATGTGTGTATGATGAAACAGTGTATGAGGACATTATAAACATGTATAGTACCTAAACACTTTTATTGAATATTGTTGTTTCCTTTTACATACTTCCCACGAAACACATAAGATTACGTACTTACAAATATCGCGTCATTATTTGCCATTACGTCATAGTAATGTAACGTACTTCTGCTGCTGCTGCTTGTTCTAAATAAATGTATGCTCATACATGAACAAATGCGTTTGGTTGTGTGTGTGTGCGTGTGTGTGTGTACATTAAAGCACGCAATAAAATTGTTTAGTCTTGCTTTCGATGGTGGCGACAACAACAACGTCTGTAAGCACTACTCTTCACGATTACGATTAATTTTCATTGATAACAACAATTCCAACAATACAGTGTGGTGATGGCAGGCAATAGGAGAGGTAATAACATCAATAACATAAAGTACAGCAGCAACAACATGAGACAAAGTTTGCAACTTTAACAATCAAAATGTTTCAGTTAATGCTACTGTTATTGCTGTTGTTGTTATCCTTCTGTTTTTTTATTATTTTGGCATAAACAATGCCTGTTTTTATTGATTGTTTTATTTTTATTTTTCCTGGGTGCTTAATTTGGTGTCTGTGTGAGTGTGTTTTCAGCTTAATATTTATTGAACGTACTTTCTCTATATCTACAATACATAAATACTCATAGACTTTGATTTGTTCATTTGTTATCATTGTCGTTTTTGTATTAGCTACTGTGTATATTAGTGTTAAATGATATTTAACACGCATACAAATTAACGATGCGTTGTCATAGTCTTTGACAATTTAACACAAATACTCGTACAATGTTAAAATGTAATCTATGTACATTTCGAATAGCAAAGCAGATATGTTTTCATGAGAGAAAAGGAGAGCAAAAGAATGAGAGAGAAAGAGATAGAGAAAGAATGTAGAAAAGAGCTTTGAGTTCTTTGGTGCTCGAAATGAAGAAAAAAGCTCTTTGGCTCTTTTTCTTCGCTCTCTTGCTATGATACACATTGCCATATTTTGAGTGAATTCCTTGAGTTATTTATTTTTATATGTTGTACTCGTATTATGAAATTTAGAGAAATAGTACCTTATAAGATGGTAGACATATTTGGTTAAAGAAATGATAAGACATTTAAATCACAAATAAGAAAATAAATGTGTACAATTTTCAACAAAAAGGAAATAATATCAAACTTTTTTCTTTGCGAAATTTTGCATAACTTATTCAATTTGAATTTATTCGGTATGCATTCATGGAGCTGCAGAGAAGATGCTTTTGTAAAAAAAGATATGTATAGTTTTCATCCGATTCTGTCCATTTTCGAGCTTCAGTTTTGAGAGTTTCAGCTTGATAACTTTATGCTTTCGTCCACAGAATGTGAAAACAATAATATAATTTTGCATTATATATATACCGAGTTTCATCATGATAAATTTATATTTTCATGCTCAAAGTGCGAAAGTAATCATTCAACAAAATCTTTGTAGCCATTTCGCCTATAGACAAATTTGTCAAATTTTCAGCTTCATAGTTGTATTGTGACGTCACATGACGAAATTCAAATCTTCTTAGAAAATGAATCTGAATATACATATGTACTTTTACATATATCTCTTATTTGTCCTCATTAGCGTTACAGACGGAGGAACAAACTCAATATACTCTTGACCCTTTAGAGTGTAGAGTATAGAAATTCTCATATTGAGGTAATATTTAAACATTTTATTTAATAAAGTTTTTTCATCGAAATGTTTCATTTTTTTAAAATTTAAACCGTGCTTCACTATTCTGAGAATGACAAAAATATGGGCTAACGAATAATATACAAGGAAATTTTTAGACCAACAAACTGAGGCAACTAATAAATAAGTATTACGGAGTATTACATTCACGATGACATTCATTTTTTATGTTTAAAAAATATTAAATGTAAACATAGTTCCCAAATAAATTTACTACTTACGTTTTGGAATCATTTTAATATGAAGTGAATATTGAATCTCTCTGAAAAATTTATTTTTCATAATTTACAATTGGTAAAATTGCTCAAAAAGTGCTCTATATATAATAACACGTGGTCAAGGAAAATTATTTCATAAAATATACTAATTTTGAGCATATTTTTGAAAATTCACCATGTAAATAAATTCATTCACCAATGTGGTGTACACTCAAATACATAACTATATTTATACTTGAATAAATGTTGACTCAAATTTGAATGATCTAAATAGAGTAGATACCTACATTTTAAATATTCTATATAACAGCATTCTATACAACAGCACCCACAAGAAGAGCAGAAGTACTCTGAAGAAACTCACCACAACCATGTGATGTGTGTACTCTAAGATATGTGGTATGTTTATAAAGGGTTATCCATTTGTTAGTGTCAGAAATGCAATCGTGAAACTATGTAATTTTAGAAAATGGGTTTTTTAATAATCAAAGTTCTCGATGTTAATTAATTAAAGAAAAATATTTTTAATCTATTTGAGAAGTTAGTCCCATTTATCGCTCTATGAAAATGTACAAATGGTGTGCATTTCAGCGTATAACGGCATAGCCTTAAAATATGCTAAGAAGTCATTGTACATTACCTCAAAGTGATTGAGTCGTGTGCAGTCTTTTGTTTCGAACATTTAAATTATATAATATTCCATACATAATAGTAAAGCACAATTAATATCTTGATAATAAAAATTGACTGCAATCTGAACTACAAGAGTTTTCCTTAATCACAACAAAATGTATATCCCAATATTTTACATTTAGCATCTGCGCCTAAAAGTATTCACATGATTTTTCCTTTAGATTTTAGAATTCACCTCGAGCGAAATATGTGAAAAACAAAATAATAAAATGTAAATACAAAAAAAAAAAAAAGGACAACACTTTAAGCGACATTTACTTTTCTGTTGTTGTTGTGATTCTGTTTTCCAACGTTATTCTCAACTTTTACATGCCGTAGCAGTAGTAGCAGCTAGGTAGCCACGTTTGCCAGGATATTTGGTGATATTATGTGAGATACATAAGAATATACTGTAAATGACTCTTTTTAGCATAGTGTATTCAGTAAAGCTTTTCAGTCGCATTTTTGACCGCCATACGTACGCATCGTAACGCGCGTGTTTCACTTTGAATTTTCGCATAATCAAAATTTTCTGTTTTTTGTTTTGTCATTTTAGTGTCGAGCAAGGAGGAGATTGTAGTGGTACAATCAGAAGATATATACACACACATATATACACAATTTCGCACGTGTATATATATACATACATACATATGTATGTATATATGTATATATGTTGAATTAGAGGTACAAAGATAACTTCAAAATGAATGCACCAACACAGTGGGGAGAGGAGAAAAAAGATAAATTACACTTGTGTGTTTTCTAAATCATTTTGTTGTTGTGATTTTTTCTCTTAGTTTTTTTCTCATTGTATTTAATGACAATTTAGCACAGAAAAAAAAAGAAAGATAGAAGTCTCAGAGCTAGGCCTTACTGTAGTGACATACATATATGTTTGTTCGTAAGAATATGTGCGTTCATTCTTTGAAATATAATATTTAAAGAGAAAACCATTAATTGAAAAATTGATGTGAGAATCACCTTCTATGTAATTTTATTTATTCTTCAATTTCAAGTGTTAGTTTTATTACACTCTTCTCTCATTCATTTTATCTCTGGAATGAAGACCGTCATTATCAAAAAAAGTGTATAAAATAAAAGTGCAAATTAAATGCTAGTAAGAACTTAAAAAAAAAATAAGACAAAAAGAAAATGAAATTCTAGTCTTTTGGCAAAATATTTGACAAGAATTTGACCTAAATTTATAACAATCAAGCAGATGTGGTGCAGCAATTGCGAAAAATCAACAGAATAAAAAGAAAAAACAAAAACAAAAACAGCAATAACATCTATAAAACAACGATAACAACAACTATTACATGCTGCAACCAGCAACGTGCAGGGATTATGTAAACAAAAATAATTTGTTGAAGCATTTAACTATAAGTATTTGTATGTGTGCGTATGTGTGTGTGTGTGTGTATATTTAGTGGTACCACACAGTGTTAAATAATATTTCAGTACTCAACGTACTCATCGTCATCATCGTGCTGGCTAACACTCGAATACTCGTAGTTTACTTGTAGTGGTAGCGGTAGTGTTGTTGTTATTGGTGGTGGTGGTGGCGTTGGCACTGGCTATTTTGTTGAAAGGTCGATCAACATTGTTCATACCAACAACATACGGATACGTTTTGTAGGATTAAAATGTGTTAAAGGATTAAATTTTTGTTCGTTTCCTTCTCAATGTTGGCATGGTGAGTGAGTGAATTTTCCTTCTACATAACATACCATAACATACATGTACTTCTATTGTGTTCATACAAATACTGATGCTACTTGCATTCGTATTTATACATAGTATACATAGTTTTTTTTTGTTTGTTTCTATTTTATATTCATAGATATGTAAACTTTTGTTCTTTTCTAATAAATGCAGCATTTAAGATAATATTGTAATATTTTGTGGACATTTTTATAATTCTATTTTCTTTATCTCAGTTGTTAGTTTTAATTGCAAATGAGATTTCTACTCAGTTTGCTTGTGCACCTGTTATACTGTATATATATATTTATATATGTGTAAAAAAAAAAACAAGAAAGTCTTAATAAACCTTTAGGAGAACAGTTAGTTTTTGAGACATAAAAATTTGCTATAAGAAGTTTGTTGGGATGTGCTCACTTTTTGGGGTATAAAATTCTAGAAAATTTAATTTTATCATTTACGTTCTTTTGATTAGTGACTTTGTATGGAGGCCATATGAGCTGGAGAGCTTAGCGAGACTACTTTTAGAAAAATTGTTGTCCACTAAAATATATATAAATATATATACATATATACAATATATATACAAAGTAAAATAGCAAAGATATTGTGAGCGGTCAAAATTTTGAGTACGTCTGAATTTAGTTCATTTAATTCAGGGTTGTCGAAATCGAGGCCCCCATGCTAAATGTTTTCTGCATCAGTAAAAATGTGACTAATAAGATTTATTACATTAACATATTAATTTTCTCATACATTCAGAAATATTTAATTCATTTACTATGAGCAAATTACTGAATGCGATAAAGAGTGAGACAATCACTGAATGACAGCAATTATTCTTTCTTTATTCTCTGTTGGCAAATAAAAACCAATTAGTATCAGAAATTTATGACCATGGATTTGAGAGTTATTGCAAATCATATTGTAGTTGGTATAAGGAAATGTGAAAAGAAGATCGATTTATTTCGATGTCACACGCTGTGAATTTGCTCAAGTAACAGACCGTCTGAGGTGTTCATTTCAACTCATTCTGAGACCTCAGGCACACAACCATTCGGTGTAATATACTAATAAGTCTCATAGGCGAAACAGCCAAGTGTGAAATCTTGAGAAGCCAGAAGCCACAACTACACTCCTTTAACCCATTGCATCGTTTTGAAATCACTAAATGTTGTATACTTTTGTGTAGTGAACAATTTTCACATTTATGAGTTGTGTAGTTGTGGATAACATAAATGATGGACGTTATGTATTATTTTTTTTCTTTACCTTTTGATATTATCATGAAAAATCTGATTACCAAGACTTTAGAAAGTTCTATGTATAAATAATACTCATATACTTCTAATGTAGCATAGAAATGGTAAAACGTTCAACAATTCCGATGTAATTGATCCATGTGGTAGTATGCATATGTAATACCGTCCATTACTTTGGATCAAAAACAACGGAAGTTCCTTTATGGAAATGGTCTCCAAATAAAGAATTTTGTTTGTTTTTCAGATCCGCATTTGCTTTGCAGAATATTCGATATGAAAATACTTTAACATAAATAAGGAACACCTATACAAAATTATGAAAAAATTTATAATAGATTTATAGTAATTTTAACCAGTTCTGTTACTAATCTTTTATAAAAAGTTAGTTTTTATACTCTTAAACTCTTCTCGTCCCAACTCACGTTCCTCCTATATTTTAATCTATGCATTTTACCTTGTTTTAATTTGAGTTAGAGGTTTTTGTTAGAATTCAACAATTTTTTTAAATCACGAAAATTAGTATATGTTGTATGTCCATTAACTATCACATCTATGAATGATTCCATTTTGCGAACTGTCTCAATATATGTACGAGGTGTGATCAAAAAGCAAGGTGACTTTTTGAATTTCGCTGGTTTCGTACATTCAAATTTCAAATTTTTGTTGTTGTTGTGTTGGTACACTCGTTGCGATCATATGTTCACAGTTCCTCTATATATTATTCTTTGTTTGTTTGTGAGTGGTTATTAGGATTAGAAGTGACGGTGAGTCTACACTGAGTATGAAAAATTGTGTATAAGTGGTACAAGCTGTTCCAAGATGGTCGAGAAAATGATTATGACAAACCTCGTCTGTCAAGGTTTTGCTCACTGTGTTCTACGATTTTTATGGCCTAGTGCATCAGGAGTTCGTACCACAAGGTCGTACGGTTAATAAAGAGTTACGTTGAACGTACGTTGAAGTTATGCGGCGTTTGCGTTACGCATTATGAAAAAAACTCCCGGAATTGTGGAAAAACAATTCATGGATTTTATACACATCTCACAAATCGTTGCTGGTAAGTGATTTTTTGCCCAAAAACAACACTATTATGATGCCTCAGCCACCATATTCACCGAACTTGGCCCCCTGTGACCTTTTCCTGTTCCCAAAACTAAAGAGACCCATGAAAGGACGGAGATATGCAACAATTGAGGAGATAAAGATTGCATAGCTGAAAGAGTTCAAGGCCATACCAAAAAGTGCTCAACAGAAGTACTTCAAGGAATGGAAATGCGCTGGCACAAGTGTATTATATCTAAGGGGGATTATTTTGAAGGGGGACAACATAAATATTGATGAATAAATAAATACTTTTTAATAAAAATGAAAAGTCACCTTGCTCGTACATTTATACTATTGTAGAAAGCATAAGATAGCGAATTTTTTAAAGTATTCAAGTTAATTTTTGTAAAATTTTCAATTATATATCCCAAGAAATTAAAACTTTTTATAAATATGATTTTGTTGATCCTCTTAATCAAAAATTGTTGAAGAAATTCTAACCAAATTCCAAAGAAAAAATTAATAAATTTCCAGCAACGAAATATTAAATATAGTTACATAGTTTCATATACGTACGTATTGTGTATTTATACTTCTTCAACAATAAAACTAGTAGTTTGGAAAGTATTGTAAATAAAATTTGATTAAAACTTGATTTACGTTTAAATAGTATTATTTTTTTTTCTTACATTCGACAATAGTTGGTATATGTAGGTACTACAAAAAGAATAATGCAATAACAAGAAACCTGGAAAGGATAAAACTTTGTTATCGCATAATACTGAAAATGTAAATATTTTCGAAATAGACAGCAAAGAACATATCCATCAAAAAAAGCGGATAAAAATAAAATCATGTGAAAATGTAAGCAACAAAATAAAAAGCAAGATTTAAAATAAAACTTTCACCATGCGAATGGGGCTAAGTTTTCTGACCTGTTTTTGCGTTATACGTTTCGTTTCGTTTCGTCATACAAAGTACTAGACTAGAAACATAAGCAGCACCTTTCATTGCATTTAATACGCACACAATTTAACTGCGTACAAGCTTTATTTTGAGTGCTTAAGTTGCCTGTAGTTATTTGTTCATGTGCAAATGTTGTTTCACTTACTGTTGCTGCCATCTGCGCTAAGTCTTGACTATTGTATTATTATTTAGTTAAGCATTTCGGTGAACATTTTCTCTACGTCTTTATTGTTGTTTTGCCAAATTAACGTACAACACATACAATTGTGTATACAATGTGAATTTTAACGTATTTTTATTTTTGTTTATTTTGTTTATTTTTAACTCAACCATAATTTTTAACTGGCACATACCTTGAGGCTATGCATTTGAGTAAATAAAATGAGAACGTCATGTACACGGGGGAGTAATCATATATGTATGAACGGTGTACTCGTATTCAAAGTTAAAAAGCCGAAAACCACAATTTTAAAATTCACAAAAAGAAATTCACTGCAATCAGTTTTGAGAATGATATTCTAGAGTGTAATACCGCGAAACTCTCATACATCATACAATATAATAAAAAATTAACGCACACTCGTAATTACAAACACGCTAAGAGGAATTCATTGATGAATACAATGGCATTCAAGGAAGGTACAGCTGTAAGGCTGCTTTAGAGTTTGTTTACATGTATAGTAAACATATTTCTAGGTCAACTTTTGAGCTACTAGTCATTCACATGTATACACATATACATACATATTATATATTAGATCTGTATAATAATACTGAAACTTGTTAATAATTTATTCGATTTTTGTTGTAAGGTAATTCCGTTATACTTCATAGATGGAGTGTTGGAAACAAAAAATGAGAAAAATTAAATTATTAATATTAAATTACGTTCATTAAAGTTCGTCGTATATAAAAATTACATATTCTTAAAAAATTTGAACAGATTTAATAAATGTACATACATATGAATGTACATACATAAGCAGACATTATCACACATTCGCAGATTTTGATATATAATACCATTACAATTACCACTACCATAACGTTGATACTTAATATGAAAAATATTAATGTAGTGTTTGTGCATGTAACAGATATGCATGAATGTGTGTGTCTTTATGAAAGTGCTTCAGTGTTGTGAACTTGTGCGCTGAGAAAAACAAATGGAGGAAGAAAATAATAAAACAACGAGAAAGAAATCTATATACCTACTATAGTATATACTTCTTCATATGTAATAGTAACATTGCCTGCCTGCCGCCGTATAATATATAAAAGCATATATTGTTATAGGTGATTGTCGGTTGTGTTGGAACGGATGTTGATGTCAATTCAAACCATTGTCGAACATATAATAAGTTTTGAGAGTATCGGACGCCATTTGAAAGGTGACCAATAGAGGCAAAGCTTTGCCGAAGTAGATCTTTTGAAAATTTTTTTGAAAATTTTTATATCTCGTCGATATAGGGTGCTTTGAAAAGTAAATGAAGAATAATAGTCCAGAATTTTGAATGTTTATATTAATTCATTTATTCGATGATAATTATTCAGTGTCTTCACCGACATTATCGTGTACTTTATAAAATGCTGCAAAACGCAGTTTGTATACAATACATATATAATATCATTAATATAATATTGTTCTGTAAAATCGTGAAATAAAAACCCGCTACCGCAAATAATGATTATTTGTTTTAAATCCGATGAAAAATATTAAAATATTTGAGATCACAGCTGATCACATCAAAATGATATTGATTGGATCTTCTCTAGGGAGAGTTAAAATTTTTATTTTATGAGTGTTAAGAGAAAAACATAAAATTAATTATTATTTTTACTTTTTTGATCATTAATAAAAATTACTGTTTGATTTTATTTTTTTTTTTACTTTTTCCAAACAGTTATTTTATGGTTTTCATTTTTTTCTTGAAGCATAAAAATGATTTTGTTTAGGAATGAAAATTACCATATCTGTTAAATTGGTTTTTTCGGTAAAAAAATTGCGTTTTTATTGGTTTTGGTTTATACAATAGTATTATTATTTGCTTTTAATATAAAACTCAAAACATCATAGATGTAGCTTTGTTATTGCAAAAAAGAAGAAAAAAAGGAAATCTCAGGAACACTTTTTTTATAGTTGAAGAAAAAATACAACTGAAAATTTTTTTTTAATCTTAAAGAAAAAAATAAATATGTGAAAACAATTATTTATTTATTTGAAAAAATTAATCGCCAAATTTTTAAATGTTGTTTGCGGTCTCTGCTGTGTATAAATTTAACATTTTTTTTTAATAAAAAAAATTCAATTGTAAATAATTTCAAAATATTACTGAAATTCTTCTTTACTACTTTACTTATGTGGCCATAACAACCGAATATCGATTTAGGTCGAATATAACATCCATCTAACATCTAAGGCTAGTTAGAAATTGCAAGCACAGTCAGGTTCTCCAGTCCTTGGTCTTTCAAAATTGCACAGATATTGCCACCAATAATCCGAATCTATACGATAATCCGTTATAAATGTATAACTACGCATACACATGCGTATTGTGAGAGCACATTGTATAACAGCATTTATTTAAGCGTCTTAAACCAACCTAAACGATGGTGAACGTGCAATTTGTAGCCTTCGGCATCAAAAACCAACCCACTAAAGTGTTGTACTGCAAGAGAGAAAAAAAAGTGTTTACATACATATACTTTTTCTTCTTTTTTGATTTGATTTTCATTTCTTATTTCGCTTTTGTCTACTCGAGCACTTGCAGCAATTGTTGTTGGTTGCTTCTACATGAATATGTATATATATATATATGTGGCACTTAAAGCCCCGAAGGGCTCATTGGCCGAGCTTCTCTTCAATTACTGTTGTGCGTGTTATATTTTGGACAGTATCAGAAGGGACCTACTTATTTTAGCCGGTTCCGAACGGCAGAACCCTTGCGACATCACTTTTTCTGAGCTTTGTCACAGAGTTCTTTTAGAAGCTTTTTCATGGCAAGTTGTTACTGTCGGAAGAATTGCCAATTGCTTGCCGACAGGTGGGTACCGCTCGAAAGAAAAATATTTTCGATATTAAATTTGTTATGCATGAGCCGGGGATTGAACCACGACCTACAGATCAGAAGGCCAACACACTAACCACTGAGCCACGGCACCACAGTGCCGTGTATATATCTACAATATATGAGATATCTTACATTTATTATATGTAGGTAACTACTCGTACTATATATACATGTAGCTTTGTAACATATAAATATGTATATTCATGCAGCATATGTTTCTGCTACTGTATGCATTGCATGCACATTAGCCAAATTAATGTGATATATTTTCATATTGTATGGTGTTTTAGAGATGGTTACATAGGATGCTAAAGAAAGTGAAGAGCCAAAGCCAGAAGACAAAGACAAAAGGGAGATCATTACGAGTAGCTAAAGAAAAAATAAATATAAATAACATTTCTCAAACAAATATACACATATATCGTAATACACAAAAGGATAAGGAAGTGTTGAAAGGAATTTATTACATTCGTATATATTAAACTGAATTGTATGAATGAATCCAATAAGTTTACATACAATGGAGTGAGTTGAGAACATTTACATTCGTGCAATACAATGAAAAGCAATTTAAGAAAGTGAAAAATTGACTTTTTGCTTAACTTTGAGAAAATGTCATCAGCTTTTGGAATGATAATATTAAAAGGGATTAATAAAATAACCCTTGCAGGGCACAGACACTATATCAAAGATTAAGTAAATGGTTAAGTGATTGGAATTATTATATAGAGAATTTATAAATTGATGAGAAAAATTGTTTTTTGCAATAAATAAGTATGTAAAATTAAATTTTGTGATAAAAATTTCCAAGAGATATTTTCAAAAAGTGTAGAATAAAAGGTAGAATGAACAACGAAATATATAGGAGACCATTGCAAGTTTTGTGGAAAATTTTTATAATAATAGTTTCGGCAATTAATTTGTCAAGAATTTTCTTAGTTGATTTTCTTTAATGAGATCTTTTTCATTCAGATCCGTTTAGCAGCCTGACAAGTAAATGTGTTCATTTTTAGTCAAACGACATAACGAGTGTTAATCTAACTAACTGTTTAAGAGAACGTCCACTTGCAAAATTATCTCGATGTTATGATTTTTTAATATTGACTATATTATATATTTTTATAAAAATATAATTTTACTTCGTTAAATATGTCCATCTCCATTTTATTACTAATTCAGCAACACCATGAGCAACTATAAATTTAATTATAAATTATATTTTCTTAATTCTATTACTTCCTTATATTGCTGACACGACCAATTCTAATTTTATTTATCTACAATTTTTTTCTATTATTCTATTACAGATTTGAACTGATTATCAATAATGAATACGAGCGAACAATTATGACATACAATTTCAAAAAATAATAATCATACTACGCTTAAGCACATTTACATATATGAATTAATCATAATTCTAAAATATATATACAAAAATATATTCTAGTAATTTATTGAATAATAAATACGGTTAACAAACAACACAGTTATTAACAAGAAAAAGAAAAATATAATAATTTAGAAAATAATTTAGAAATAAATTGCAAAAAAAAAGTATTGTGGTAATTACATAACTATAATAAAAGAAAAATATACAGTAACAACATTCAACTGCAACACCATGGGAAAGAAGAGCTCTAAATTGAAACAGGATACCATCGATCGTTTAACAAGTGATACTTATTGTAAGTACCTACATTATATATATTAATAATTTATTTATATTAAAACTTGTATTCGTTAAATATTAAATTGAAATACTTGAATATAATTTTTTATTGAAATGCTGAATAATTTAAATATTTTAAATATGTAATACTATAATGTGCAAGCATTAAGGATTACAACAAAATAATGAAAAGCACTCTAACCTAATGAATATATGTAGATAATACTTATGTGTTCAAAATCATGAATCTCATATGAAAATCATCACTGAGACTATATTAAAGTATAGTAATAAACACTAACTATTATAAATATTATGACTTAAAATAAGCCGTAATAATATTGAAGAGAATGAGTCAACATTATTGGCATTTAACGATATTTTGTAGACCCTTTTAAGAGATGGATTAAAATTAGATAGGTAAAAATTATGAATTTTAAATGAATAACAGTATGGACTATGGACTAATACTATAATACTATTAGTCGGTGTATACATATACGTAATTATCTCGCTCATCAACTTACAATATTGTTTCTATTTTAATTGAATAATAAACATTTGATGAAAACATAAATATGTATTAAGTAATCTCTTATACAAAAATTCAATTCCTTTTACATCAATACAGCGAGTACAATGAATTTCTAGCTTTTGTATCCTACCCAAAAAGTAGTCTTTGGAAAGCTCTCCAAAATATGCCCCAATTTTAGCTATGAGTATTTTTATTTTATTATTTTATTATTTTGATTATATGTTTATATTTTCATATTTGGTCAATGGTAGCCAGGTCTACGGTGTCTAAAGAATCAGTTCAACTAATGATTAATGAGCCGGCGTATTGTCGTGATGATGAGTAAACTCGGCACTCATCAAATCCAAAATATCAAATATGATATTGAACACACTGCCATACTTCATTAATTTCACTTTGGGGTCGTTCAATATAATACCATGATTTGCACGTTTTCTGGTGTACTGATTTCTTTTGGGTGACCAGACCGTTCAGCGTCATCGGTGCTTGTACGGGCACAACAAATGTCAGAAGACCACTTTTGAACCATCTTTATCGTTGGTCTCGGTTAACGTGTTCTTGCATAAATAAAAGCATAAATAATCAGATTATGAGACTCAGATTTTTTCAATAAAAAAATTTTAAAAAACTAAAAATTAAAAAAAAAAAAATATGAAGTTTGGAAGAATGATGCTTTTTATGAATCACTCACATTAGTGCATACTAAAGCCATCTCATTGATCCACCTATATTTAAAACAAATCCAGTGAAATAAAGTGTATGACAAAGTGTTTTGTGTTGCCACAACCACAACTCTGAAAATCCCACATCACCACCAATACCGTCAACACCACCTAAAGGCAAGTGTGCCTCCACATTGAGCGAACCCACCGGCATTCACTCGCTCCCCGCTGAATCATTTGTTAAACAAAGCATATCCACAAAAAAAAAAGAAGCAGCAGGAGCGAATTTTCAAAGTAATTCCAATAAATATTTTTTATGTGGTAGTTTGTTGATATAAAGAAACAAATATTCAATTCGAATCAAAAGTAAAAACTTAAGCTTTTGTGCCTCACATTTCCTGAAAATTTTAAACAAATGCAAAGCAAAATTTTATCTAACTTATCAATGAACCAACCAGTATATATAAATACACGTCAAAGTCATAATTTTGATTGAATTTTCTTTTCGCTTTTGTTATTCATAATTTATAATTAAAAATTTATAGCTTGTCTATCTTCGTTGTGGTGCTGTTATTATTATTATTATTATTATTATTATTATTATTATTTTCATATAATAAATAATTAATTTTAATCAAATGCTGTATCATAAAATGTGGTTTCTTTGCAGGATATATATGTGCATAATTTATTTGCAGTAGGTACATGAATTTCTTGAGAGTTAATAAGAATCTGACACAATTTATTAATATAGTATTACGTTTAAAAATAGCGTGTCACTTTTAAAGCAGAAAAGTAAATAAAATTTCAATGAGAACTATTGAATACAATATCTATACAATAATAAATAGATCTTACATATTGCTAAGACATATATGTAACATATTCGAAAAATCTTTGCATAAATCACCGTATGCATACCAACAGAATACATTATAAATATAATAAAATTCATATTTAGCTTAATGAGATCACATTAGATATTATACAACAAAAACATGCATATGTTACGTGTGTAATTATATGCATATACTATATTTAGCTATGTTTGTGTAAACAAAGGAACGTAATTGTCAATCCATAGTATGATAATAATATATCAAACAATATATCTCATATGTATACATCCTCATACACACACATACCTAGCAATTAAGTAATTTGTCAATTTATATTATGTTATATTGTAGTTTACTATAATATAATAGCTAAATTACAAATGCTTCAGGAGGGGCTTATTAATTTTATGTAGTTTTCATATTCTACTTTTAGACATATCGATTTTCTCATACTGATTTTCGGTTTCGATAGCAATAGAGAGAGAGGTAAAGCTTTATAATTGCACATTTCTGTTCGTAATAGCCGTACATAACTGAAATCATAGCATATAAAAAATGGGGGAAACAAAGAATTTTTTTTCTTAGAGTATTGACAAATTGCTAAATTTCTTTTATAAAAATCACAAATCAATCAACTACATATTTAATCGTAAACATTCACACATATTTTATATGTTCCATATTCCATAGGTCTATGTAGAGGATGAATTATAATTTTTTTTTTGTTGAAAAATTCGACATATTTTTAAAGTTTGACAGCTCCAATTTGTTTCACAGTTTGTTCATAGAGCATGCAAAACCATTCTAACATCTGATGCAAAGTATGCATACGTAATATGTACATTGTATATAAGTACTTGTGTGGTATGAAATTAGTTGTTTAAACATCAATCTTTAAATATGGCATAGATTAATTATGCCTTGGGATTAATTTCAATATGCTTATTGTACATTTAACATATTCAGGCATGTAGACGTACGCTCATGCTAGGGCTGTTAATCATAAGATCTCAGTAAAAAAATTTATACTACATTTGTATTGTATTTTACTTGTTAATAACGCGAAATATAATTAAATCATGAAAGTGTAATATTTTTTTTGAATTAAATTAAATAATATTATTGTAATAATTATCCCTAATATCAGGTGTAGTAAAAAGAAATCCAATTGTCGAAATTATCGATAAAATAAAGGAAATCGTCGGTCCTGACCATCACGTAAGCACTGCTTCTATTGCCCAGGAGCTAAGCATTGCAAAAAAAAAACCATTTGGAACCATTTAAATAGGGCTGGATACAAAAGAGAAGCTCAATGTATGGGTGCCACACGAGTCAACCCAAAAAACACCTCATGGACCGAATTTCCATCTGCGAATCGCTGCTGAATCACAACAAAATCGATCCATTTCTGAAGCGGATGGCTACTGGTGATGAAAACTGGGTCACTTAAGACAACGTCAAAGCGAAAATGGTCGTGGTCGAATCACGGGCAGCTGGCGCAAACGGTGGCCAAGCCAGAATTGACGGTCAGAAAGGTTTTGCTGTGTTTGGTGGGATTGACAGGGAATCATCTACAATGAGCTGCTACCTTACGACCAAACTCTTAATTTGGACCTGTACTGTCAACAATTGAACCATCTGAAGGAAGCAATCTCCCAGAAGCGACCAGCTTTGGCCAATAGGAGAGGAATTTTGTTCCTTCATGACAACGCCAGGCCACACACATCGATAGTAATTCGCCAGAACTCCCGGAGCTCGGTTGGGAGGTTCCTATGCACCCAATTTATAGTCCGGACCTGGCACCAAGTGAATATTACCTGTTCCTGTCTATGGCGAATGATTTTGCTGGTGAAAAATTCGCCTCAAGAGAAGCTTGTGAAAATCGACTGTCCCAGTTTTTTGCCAATAGGCATGAGGGTTTCTATGAAAGTGGCATTATGAAATTACCTTCAAAATGGCAACAACTTATCGAACAAAACGGTGTATATTTGACCTAAATCGGATCATTGTAACTATGCTAAATAAACTCTTCAATTTAATGCCAAAATAATGGGTTTCTTTTTACTAGACCGTATATTATTTAAATAGTACCATGATCCATAAATGGAATAGAGACAAGTTGACAAGACGTAATATTGGACCCTACCTGTGTAAACTCTTTTAATGAAACTATACCTCTTTATGTTGATTGTGAATTTGTTTAAATCTCACAACTTTGTTAGCTACAATTTGAAAAAACTCGAAGGACAAAGATTTTATTTAAAATTCCATATAAATAAAAATAAAAGATTCGTGGAAATCTTACTAATGTGAAAATTTTTTTTTCCCTTTTGATATTCCATCCACCTAGATTTAGCTGTATATTTTTGCCATCTTTTATTTTTCATATTTAGTTTAAAACATCCAAATTATATATTTTCTATTTAAATTATTTATTACATTGTATATTTTGATCATTTAAAGTTATTGCGTCCAGTTGTAGTGAAAATTTTCAAATATATCCAGTTTTTGAAAAATGTTCGGTGTGTGACAACCTTAGTATGAACATTTGTATATGTGTAGAGTACAACTATGTTACTTGTTTAGATGTAGAACTTGTGTTTATTTGGATACCTAAATTAGTTTTTAATTGATTTTCGAAATTCATTTATATTAGCGCCATTACATAGCAGTATTATCCAGCCATTATGGCCTTTGAGCTATTGACTGTGAAGGTAATAATAATTATGTACGATATATACATAGACCAATGTAACAGCCACGAACAGCTCCAAAGAATTTTGGCAGAGTTTTTCCATCAATGGGACCTGCTTGTCGATTTCCAATGCCATTGAAAAATAGTTGCTGCAAATAAAAAATAATAACAAATCTTTTTTGTAATTTTGACAAAAAAAAATATAAATTTTATGGGCTTGATTTGATGCCTTGATTGCTTGACTTGACTTGTTGATCTTTTGTGAGTATACTATTTTCAACACTTTTCTTTTGTAATTATTAAAATAAAATGATGAATTTTTATTATCCATTACGATGTTTGCTCTATGAGATTGCATTAATTTCCAAAATGTTGCAATCAAACGATCAATCATTTCGTTGCCATTTGTCGAAATATATATATATATATATATATATATATATATATATATATATATATATATATATATATATATATATATATATATATATATATATATATATATATATATATATATATATATATATATATATATATATATATATATATCACGAATTACGAGAATTTCATTTCCATATATGACTCAACACTTTGTGATTGCTTTAGAAACACACTTAATTAAAATGCCAAATGTACAGGTAATGGTGGTACAAACAAATTTGCATATCAGTTGTGTATGCGTGTGAATAATTTAGGGTTTCATTTTGTTACATTTGAAATGAAATCATTTTGAGAAAAGGGTGATGTTGTGAAATCAATTAGAAATATTTCTATTTATATATGTATGTAGATGCACAAATGTTCATTAGAGTTAGAATTTAATATTTTATGTAGGTAATAATTTAAAAGTTTTTGAAAATTCTTGCTTTTCAACGTTTAATTATATCTTGATATAGTATAATATTTGAAGAATAAGAAAGTAAACTTGTTGAGTATAATTAATGAAGCAAGACCTTCCATCGAATCCGCAGCAACCTTTGATGATTCACGAAGTTTGTGTGTAGTATTGCAATGGTGTGCAGAAATACCAGATGTATTGAAATCAAATAGTTGACGATATTATACCTCTAAGTCAATCATCTGGTCAAGCGGTAGAGGCCAAATAGGAGAACTCACATTAAAATAATGACAAAAATTGAATATTTTATTTTTTATTCAGTGCGTTATTGGGTTTATCTTAGATTGAACTTCGCCTCAATTTACAATGATTGTTAGTTTTATTTACCATTTTCTTAAATTATATTCTTGGTTGATCAAATTTGCATTTAGTATTTTTTCCCATTTCCATTAATCCAGCATGATTTTGAAGAATATTGCAGCAGTCAAATGCAAAGGAAATGTAATTTAAACGAGGATTACAAACTTTGCATTTCGTCATTATATTGTCAAATTTCGAAGAAAAAGTAAAACTCTAATACTGTAATATCGTCTCTTATACCACCCGCCCCTCACTCTCTCTGTCAGTCCTTAACTTGGTTGCTATTCTTTCTACGAATTTATGTATACCACAGCATATTGTGCTGCTTGTCGTATGCATTAATACTATGTACTATGTATATACCTGTAATAGAGAAAAAAATATATATTTATATGTGCATATACATATATTTGATGATCAGTTGTATGACTTATACATGGGTGTACATATATCCTCTACATATGCATACGTATATATGTTACCTATGCATATTTTATGGATATGAAATAAATTGGAAAAATATCAAAGTGTCATATACAATACAATTATCGTTTATATGATACATACGGGTATGATAATTTCACATATTTAATGTTAGAATACTGATATGGTATTTATGAAAAATTTCAATAACTATATTATCCTTTTGACAAAACCGGATTTTATTTTAAACTGATATTATTTGGTTTGAACTTAAAAAAAAAAAGAGTAACATTGAGAATCAGAAAACCATTAGAATCATAATCACAATATTAATGCCATAAAAGTATTATGGCTTTGTAGTCAAAATGATGCTTGAAATTGCTTTGAAATTTCAATATGAATAACTTTTTACATTGGTGTACAGTATTATTTGTGTACATATTTATTTATAAGCATTAGATCTGTTGTCACAGCTTATTTATATTTTTAGTATTTATTTTATAACTTCAATTAAAATTTTTCACAATAACAACAAAATCCGATAATGCCGCCAGTGAATTAGTAATTAGGATGAAAAATTGTACCGTACAATAATTTTTGAAAACAATAAAGAAGCATAACAAAATTATTGTCCAGCACTTAGAATATACAATAAAATATAACTTTCTTATCCAAGGAGCCTTTAGAATATTCCACACATTTCATTGTACAGGCTTGCTACGTATATTTATATATATGCCAAGTATATAGTGTATATTAAAAGTTTGAAGAAGCAAATATGGAATATTGTAATAGAAAGAGAAAGTGGGATATTTATAACAGGAAGGAAATACTGCTAAAGTCGTTTAGAGGAATAACTATTGAAAGTAATTATCTAATCTCATAGTTCTCAGAGAAAATTTCGTTTAAAAAGATTTAGTTTTTTGCATCTCGGCTTAAAATCGATACATTAAATGTAATTAAGGTAAATTTGTTGGTTTAATTCACGGCTGAAGCACAACTTTAATATTGAAAAGAATTTTCTTTCGAACGATACCCAACTGTTGGCAAGCAATTGGCAATTGGCAGTAGTAATTTGCCAAGAAAAAACTTCTAAAAGTGTCGTCACAAGGGCTCTAACGTTCGGAATCGATTAATATAAGTAGGTCTCTTCTAAAATTAAGCACCCATAACAGCAAACCGCGCTCAGCGAAAGGGCCTTTCGGGGCCTATAAG
The DNA here is from genome assembly GCA_963854835.1 of Megamerina dolium. NCBI lineage: Eukaryota > Metazoa > Arthropoda > Insecta > Diptera > Megamerinidae > Megamerina > Megamerina dolium. The sequence goes on from OY978527.1 coordinate 46,997,039, forward strand.
TACCACATAAAAAACAGCTTTTTGTTATACAGGGTTTGGCAATTGAAGTGTTACCAACTACACGCAGGTATATCTGTCAAACCGACATTGCCAACTACATTAAATTCATACCAATAACAGCTGTTTATATTATTTACAAACTTCCACAAGCATTTGCGTCTAAGATTGATAGAATAAAAGTTATTCGAAATAGAATTCAAACGTAGTAGTGTGATTGCGTTATATTTGGCTGAAAAATCACAACCAGCTATTGTTCGTGAGCTCAAACATGGACAAAAAAAAAAAAAACAGCAACATCACCTGAAATGGTTCCTAAAGTAATGACGTAGTGGTAATCAAATGGCCAAAGAACTGAAAAGATTCCAGCGACACATCCGACGCAATTTTGATTATTTCCACAATTATTGTAATTTTAATCAATAAAAAACAATTTCACACAAAGAAGATATGGCAGCTTGAATAGGTAACACATCAATCGCCTAACCCTGTAGATGTCAGCATGATGATTTCAGTAAGACTTGAACAGATGAAGTGTAAGAGTTTTTTTCTTTGTTAAAAATTTGATTTTTCTTTCAACCGTTTTCTTTTAGTCTGTATTAGGATTACGTAACTTTAATATGTGTGATTATATGCAGGCACGTATGCAAATATGTACATTTACGCAACTTTTATTTTATGCAAATATTATTATGGTAGAATCCATATAAAAAATTTCCTTCAAATGTAAATTCCCATAATTATTACCGGTACTTTCACTGGGATTTGATAACTGTGTGTATGTTGTGTTTTTTTTTCCGTTCGTAATGTGTTTTTGGCTAATGCAAATGTAAACACTATATTTTGACTTTCAGATTCATTCTCTTTGTGTACGATTATGCAAAAGTCCCTTAGTGAGTAATCGAATATGAGATTGAGACAAAAGAAAATAAAATACATATAAGATTGTATAGTTGATACTCTAGTACATAATTGTTCAGAATGAAAGATTGAGAGAGAAATGTGGTGTCTTGAGATTATCCAAAAACGAAATGGCTATATTGATATTTTTATGTGTACGTAATAATCGTATAATTTTGATCGATTACATTGTCAATTGGTGATATTGTAATTGCGTCATATATTTTATTATAGCATTTAGTAGGTACCATAATAAAGACTCCATCAAATACATATAATAATTTGTCGATGCTTATCTGCAGCATTAATGTTGATGTAGCTGCTACACAATGTAGAATTTCGTAAAGGTCGTTCACGCAATATTGTTATTCCATCGCACAAGCACAAGATGTTCAAGCGAAAAACGCAAAAAAGTCTTTTATCATTACAATGTCAGTTCGTATATAATTTCTGCTCAATTCATTGACCTATTTTTGGCATGTAGTGGAGAGTGATGAAAGTTTCACATTAAGTTTTAGAGAGAGAGAGAGAGAGAGAGAGGAGATAGGATTACATATATCTCACTAAAGGTGCTGCTTACGTGGAATAAGTTTCAATATTATTCGAAAATGAATTTTATGAAAATAAATCGTATTTGTGTGTAAACAATAAAAACTCGTAGCGCTTAATATTAAGAAAAAATATCTTAAATTATTGGAATGTTGAAAGATCTCATATAAGGATTTTTAGTAGATAATATTTTCTTTGATTATATACAATTATTTATTGTGCCTTCAACGACTGAAATATTACTTAGTTAGAGCTCTTTGGCTATGCCGCACGAATATTCGTGCAACTTCTGGGTACATATCAAGGCGAACGTGAATTTCGTTCGATCGAATGGACCCAATATAGTTTAGGTCCCATAAATACAGTCTGGCCAGCAACTCTGCTGGATAGGAGACAAATTTGTAGAAACATTTTGCAGTCGAGTCCCCTTAGGATTGGAAATAGGCTATAAGTATATGTGGGGTAAATAATTGGACAGATAAATTAATGTTGGTCCGTTATACATTTATCCACCTTAGGGATAAATGTATAACTTGTATAATTTTTGGCCAATATCAAGAGTTTTTGTTGATTTTCATATATTTATAAAACAATTTTTTTATGGGAGCTTCTCTAAGAATTAAAAATAGGGCAAATCTAAAGGAAAAATGCTGGATAGTAAATATTAGTGGAGATGTGTAATTTAATTTATCCTTCTATGGGCACTCTAAGAGCGGCGAGTACGGATTTCTTTTAAGGGTTGAAAATATGTATATTTGCTTGAGAAAAATGAATGGGAGCTGGTCATACTCCTTATCCTTTTAGAGGCGATTCTGATTATTTTTGGGAATATTTCAACTTAAATATTTCTTTTATGTTAGACATCAAATGGGAACTGCTTGAACCCCGAACGCGATTATATAGAAATTGCTATCTGATCTCGTAGACAATATTTTTTTCGCGTGATTTCGAAATTCGGGCTTTAATTTGACTATCTCAAATTGTCTCAATTTATTTTGTTTGTTGTTTTCAAAACTATGCAATTGATAAATAATGGTATTATCTGAATAAATATATGAAAACTATAATTTGCCCTTCCCTACTATTTTTTGTTCACAAAATTCTATTATCATTCTACATACAAATTATATATTGTACATATACTATGATGGGATGGCATAGAGAATATGAAACGCGAACATATTAATTTCCGATTATATACCGCACGCATTCTAATTTCTGGTTCTGGTTTTTCTCATCAAAATTAATTATTGAAAACGAAATTTTGTAATATAATTGATTTATAATGATGTCTCTATTAAGCATGTGAATAAAAGAAGAGCACCTACACTTAATTTTGGGTATAATGTACATTGATTTGGGTTGCTTGTCATATATACAAAATATTAGTTTTATTTATTCGCCTCTTAATTGAAAGTTGACCTTGTGAAAATGGATTTTAGACTACCATAAAATAGGCAGTTTGTTGCCTGAAATTATATATCGTTAATAAGGTCTCGACGAGCACTAGATCTTCTTCTGATTTGTCATTAATATCGATAAACATAAGAGGCTAGTAACCTCAATAATTCATAGTTTTAGTCTCTCAACTTAATTTCAATTATAATGGTTTCACGGTGAATTCAAAATACAAAATAAACTTTTAATTAAGAGGTGGGCATTCGAAAACTTTCTTTATCGATCCATTCTATTGTACATCGGAATGTATTCTTATGCACATGAAAAATAAATAACTGAAAAATATAGCAAATGTATTGTACTTATCACTATGTATTATAATATTTTATATGTAGTGGCTTGAGAGCTTCGATTGTATAGATGTATGAACTATGTATGCATGTCAGCATATAAGTTGTTTATAACTATTTGCTTGCTGACGTCAGAATATGTGGAAAAGAGAAAAACAAAAATATGTATTATTGTATATAGAATGGAATAAATGAGAAAAAATATATATACATAAGTAGGATAAACAAAAAATAAATAAATAAAAGTGAAAGGCTATATAAGTATCATATATAAGTATATTTGTATGGATATACATGTGCATTCATAAGATGAGAGTGCAAAGTACTTTTAATAAATTTTGTATCAAAAAAAAAAAAAAAAAAAAAAGACTGAATATCATCAAACAAGTACACAAGTGCTTAACTATCTTTACCATTTGACATATAAAATAGTGTATGAGATGTGTGTAGGTAGTATGTACATATTATAAGCATTTGTTTATTAGTGTCATATCCTCAATACAATCACTGTAATAAACAAGTAGGTACCTAGTTATGCTTTTGTGATTCTATTTGTATATATGTAGTCATACAACAAATATAATCACTACATATAAGAACTCGTCTTTTTTTTTTTGGAAACACATTTAGTTGCAAAGTTGCCAATTTTCCCCTCTAAAAGTACCTGGTATGGCACGTATGTACGTCAGAGAAATGAAAGAGAATTGAATGTTGAAAATTGAACTGTGGGTTTTTTTTTATATTCTGCAATGTAAAGGATGGACTTTAACGCTCTTGCCAAAATGCAATTTTCTTAGTTTCTTGGTTTCATCAAATGCATTATAGTATTATCTAGTGCGGGTCGATAATATGATATGAAGTTGATGATCCGTTTACCAATTATATATACTTACATATAGCTATATTTATGTGGATATGATATTCAGCAATTTCTTTTCACAATAATACTATAGTATAATATAATCTCAGTCTCTTGTGATTCATTTAACATTTATTCTTATGATTTTGCAATTATATACATATTTCCACATTTACATATGGGATATATAAATATGTTCAATATTTTCCTTTAATTCAATCCTTGGATTTAAGCCAAATAGAAAATTGTGAAAATTCACTTTACTGATTATCGTATTTTGTATGCGTCTCTTTTGTAGTTGCTGGTTTTTAAGTTTTTCTTTCGCTTTTTTCTGAGTCAATATGTGTAAAGGAAAAATTGGAGAAAAATATTATATTTCATTCACGTATGAAATTGATTGTGTGTATCCCAGTCGGAAATATCTGTAACATATTAGTGCTTACGTTTACGCTTGAAGTATTAATGGAATTTATCACTGTCTTATGGCCGTTTACACATACTCTCATATATACATTTTTCTCATGATTAATTTCAGAGGAAAGGTAATCAGAAGTAAAAAAAAGAAAAATTAATGAATTGAAAAATATTTAAAAAAAAAATAAAACTAAAACTGCTCAAACTTTTTATATGCAAAATTTGTGAGTTTCGGTAGTACCAGTAATGCCAGAAAATATTGAAGCCTTACTAGCCAGAATTAAGGAGATTCCAACGATGTCGGGATAACACCGTTCTCGGAAATTAGACATCCCATGAGCCACTCTGTGATATATAATTCGTAGCGATTTGAAGATGTTGCCACACAAAATTCAAATGGCCCAAAAACTAAACTAAACTAACTGTTCCAAATGGAACATCGAAATGGCTGAAAAGCAGCTTGGATTTTTGAACAAAAATTATCTTGTCAGACAGATAAGCAAAATTATCGGTTTCATGTCACCGAAAAGCATCAATTAATTTGAAGAACAGCCACTTTACGACAAAAATTTATAATTTGATGCGGCTATGATCATTAGACCGTATTTTTTCGAAGACAATGACGGAGTTAACGTAAGCTTTATTGGAGGGAATTGTTCGTGAAAAAAGCATGTGTGGCTGCTGCTTTTAACAGGGCTCCCAGGGTGACTCATATCGAAAAATGGCGATTGTGACTGAACACACAGATCATCCAATTTAAAGCCACCAGACTTTAAGTTGTCAGGTTGGTTGAAGTCAAAATTATATGCAAATAAATCAAGGAATTTAGCTCAATTGAAAGCTAATATACGATGTGAAATCTCCGGCATATTGGCCGAATCATTTACCAAAACAATGGAAAATAAATACAGTAAAAAGGGCGTATTTGTTCATCAAGGTCAAAAGTGGAACAAATGTGGTTTAGATCTCAAATAAAATATTATCCAAATGAACAATCAAAACTTGTTTCATTTTTATGTTTTTTTTTCAGAAAAAAATGCAGTACTATGTTGACTCATTGCTCCATAATCGATTTTCATCTGGAATAATTTTTATATCTACGTCTGCATGCGCATTTGGGTATTTGAACAAACATCGCAACCATGTTGCATTTTAAAGGCACGAATATTTTTATAAAATCACATGTGTAACAATTGAACTTCAATTGAATTTATATTGAAGTGAGTGGATTTAAAGCAAATTGAATGAGAGAGGAAGAGTGAGAGAGAGAGTGAGGGAGAGAGAGAGGTTGAGTAAAAGAGACAAAAAAAGCAGAAAAATGAGAACAGTTTAGGTGCCAAAATATTTGTCCAAGTTAGGACTTAAATTGATAGTTGATGTCCTTAATTTTTTCATAGCATCTTTATATATTTTTAGTCATTTTGATTGATTGAGGTACATACATAACTTATGCTGATTAAATTCATAATTTTTGTAATACTGTCAGCAATAATATATTAACCATTTTTGTAGTTAATTTTCACAGTTTCAGTATGGAGAATGCTAAAAATAATATCGAAAATTTTGTATGACTTTTTATCGACTTTTATTTTTAACAAATTAAAATAATGTTGATATTATGTTCAATAATATTTTGTACATATAACAAAAATGTTGATATTCTTGCAAAAAGAATTCGATATTCCGCTATTCATTCATATTTGATTTCAAAAAAATAAACAAAGTCTCTAAAAATTAACACTCGCGAATTTTAGTATGTATGTAACTCTAAAATTCCCTCAAATCTTCTCAGGGGCGACATTTTTTGCCAAAGATCCACCAAAACCAATGTCTCGAATTTCTTTCTCAAATAGAAGCATCCATGTTTTCTGTAGGTACACACACACATTTTGCTTATCAATTTACATACAGACTCAAGCTCAAAGATGGATTCTGCGTAAAATTTTGTAGGATTTTTAATTGTATTTTTCTCTACTTTACATACTTTTTATTTTGATTTTCTGGTTATGTGTTGCATTTTTCACTTAATCCTTGTGTTTACATACGGTAAATACATGTTGGTTTATACGATCTATGTTATAGGTACTTTTGCAACAAATTTGCATATACATGTGTGTGTATGTATGTATGATATATTCAATTCCATCCAACAACTTCTATAATACAATAGTACGAGGTAGCAATATCATGTATACATACATATAACAGTTAGTAGTAAACATAAACTTTCACAAAATTACACACAATGACAATATTAATAACCATTTTAATGTGTTTCGCTCTTCGTTATTGTTGTTATTCCTCTTGTTATTGTTTCTGTTTGTATCATTATTCTTATTGTACGAATTACGTATAGAGTAGTTATGTACATAGAATAAGTGTTGTATTTATTGTTGCTGCTGCAGTATATAGTTTCGTACTTATTGTTTTTATTGGTATGTCGTTATGTGTTGTTGTTTTTATTATTAATGCACATATATTTTGTTTACGATATATGTAGTTGCCATTATTATTGTCACCATTATTGTTTTTATACTTTCAAATATATATATATATATGCTTGTATTATTTTATGCTGTAAACAAAAACAATTACTCCAAGTGAAGTGAAATTAAATGAAAGTGTAAAAGTATATATGTGTGCGATAGTGTAAGTTTGGTTGGGTAAACAAATTTATATGTAATATTTATTTATATATTTTATAATAAACCAAAAAAGTACCTGTGCGAATATACGTTACATTACTCTTTTGCAGAACAAATTTTTATGTTTTTGCACTTCGAACATCATTAAATTTAATGAATGATAAATTTCATTTTGTCATATTTGAATGGAAATGCATGCCAATCGAGCGTAATGTTCTTATGAATTTATAATTTTTTTTTTTTTTGCAAAAATATGCTCATACGCACACGCGTTATATAGAATTTATATATTCCTGAAAATATTCAATCAATCAACCAATCAATCAATTAGTCAATCAATCAAACAACGAATACATGAATTATTTTGTTTGTGAATTAAATTTAAAAGTAATTAACATTATGTATATATTTTACGTATTTTCTGTCGCTGTTTTTGGTACAAATTAGTTGGGTGGAATAATGTTTCATACTCAAAATGATTTTTATTATCGGGAACGTATGCTGTTTTGTTCGACCATGTTTTGCAATATTTATGGTAGTACCTTTAAATCAGTAATGCAGAAATTTCCGAGTTTTTAATAATAAAATAATATTGAACCAAGTCAATAGGTCGATGGGAAATGCTCGAAATATTCATTAATTATAAGTTTAGCTTGAGAGAGTATCTCCGTAAATTTTCTTACTTGTTTGATGGCCTTTTTGCCGATTGGCAAACTATATTATTAATGATTATTTACATAGAGTTTGGATTATAACTTTGATCCCCGGTAGAATTATAGTATTTCAATTAAATACAAGATTTTAAAGGCAAACATTTCAATAAATATGAATGGCTATGATATTGCGAAGAAATTAATTTAGAAGTCACTGATTTCAAGAGAAGAATATGGCTTCGGACCAGGCATCAATGATGCCTAACCAAAAATTATAGTTATTTTCAATAATATATCATAAATCCATTTTAGTGGATTGAGGATGGTAAAAAAAATTCAAATACTGCCAAGTTGCTCACAAAATACACTTTCAATTACATGGTGGACATCGCAAAACACAATTTTCTTCGTATGAGGAACGACCCATCTTCATGTGCAACCATAAAAATTATAATAAATTCATCTGATAAACACCAATGTGTATATGCATGTGTATGGCTCTGTGTGTATGCGGGTGTACAAGTAGTAGTGGTGATAGTGCATTTTTAGTGTATTTTCTTTTAATTAACTCATTTCATATAAAAATGTATTCATGCATAACATGCTAGGTACTCTCATATTCATAACATTTTCATCATACGACATGTACATACACTTGCGTGGCCATCAACTGGTGTCTATAGTTACGATACTTATGCAAATTTTTGCTGCTAGTGTTCATATTGCTGTCAACATGGGTATTCATAATTTTTTATTTCTTTATTTTTGCAACGCTCTGGCATGATAGAGCGGTACTGCTCTACACTTATAGTACACTGTATGATATCGCATCTCTGCATTCAAGCAATAAGCCATTTTTCGAGTAGTATAAATGTGTCTCACACATGTATACTACATACTATGTTTATATCCGTTTCATTTATCTCATCATCTGATAAAATGCAATTTGCTTCATAATGGATTCTTATGCATTTCCACGAAATCAAGCACATAATAATGTTGCTTCGTTTCTGCAGTCATTTACACATTCACACATTTTTCCAATTTTACATATACGCGTTTGCTTACTTTCATCTCTACTTTCGTGGTAGAAAATCATCAGATTATATTTATTGAAAAATCAATATACATATACATATTTAAGAAATTTTTTATTATAATTTACATTATGACAAAAAGGAAAAATGAAGGAGTATAGCAGCAAAGAGGGTAGACAATGGTGGATTGGCTGATTGTTATTTTATTATTAAACGCAGTTATATTGAATGCATGTGATGGAATTGATAAAATTTTTATGAAAATTGCTTATTCGAAATTAAAATTCAGTACCTGAAAGGCAAGAATGCAACAACCAACAACAAGATGTATTTCTCATTTTTATTCTTTGATGCGTGTAAAGGAACGTATGCTACAGGCGAGAAATAGTTTTTTTTGTGTGTGTGTGTGTGAAATAATACAAAGAAGAAACTCTGCTATGCTGTAAGTAGATTCTGGTATGTACTAGTTAACGGCATATGGCAAGATGAAAAATTGTTCATAAGCATTTCATGGTATTCATGTAAGCGTATATTTGCGAGTAGAAAAAATTATGAAAGAATAAAATTTATTCATAAATGTGCATCCTTCAAATTATTTTGCAAGTAATTGGAAAGTCAGCCAAATGTTTCGAAATCAATATGTTCTCTGATGTATGCTCTTTAAGACAACTTACAATTTTTTAACTTGAAATTTAATAATGACATCAAATGTTCGGAATCAAATTATATTTCAATATGTTAAAATTAAGTTTAATTTAAAAGCATACATTTTGACAAATATTTGCCCGATTCATTTCATAGTTCATGATTGTGGCTTTATGATTTTTCAACGACTAGAGTAACAATCATTGCATAAAAAATGGATTTTATTGTTATTCGTGATTTTTCACAATGAATCTAGAACACGAAAAGAGACAATTTGCATAACTTTTCGTATTCTGGCTACTAAAAATCGTTATATTGATAAACTATCGCATATTTTGAGTGGGAAAATAAGCATTGCTATTTTTGTTAAAATATATTTTCCAGATATAATTTTGTCCTAGGACTTCCCAGAGGCTCATCATTTATTTTAGACATACCTTATGTAAGTATGTACTGCATTATATTTAAATTTTTGTAATGGCCTCGGTTTATTATTATTGAGCTGCTCAATTTTGGGTATTTGATTAAAAAATATTTTTAACCACCCTAACAATCATATTCAGATATGAGTTTATGAGGGATTGAATGTTGACAAAATCTTTGCAAGTTACAGTGGAGTTAATGGTTAGCAAGCACAGCCATAATGGCAGTACATGGTAGTACTTAGCTCTTGTTGCAGTTGTTGCAATTATGCTATATTTTTTCAATTACTACTATATTTCAGCTAGAACAACACTTCATATATAGAAATGTAAAATGCAAAATAATTACATAATCGTACATTATGTAGATGCTTGAACACTTGCGACGCACATGCATGGACGAGCTGAAAAGACATAAGTATAAAGTGTAGTGTAGCTGTAAAAAAAAAAAAAATATTGAAAATATATTTTTCATATGAATTTTAATATTGTACACATATGTTCTATAGTTTGTGAATTACTACATAAATGAATGTGCAATTCTAAGGAAATATTGCTATGTGGAATTTCATTGTGCCATCGTTCTCAAAAAGGCAGAGTCAGCGAAACTGATTCGAAGAACTTTAATGAGTATAGCAGGGTGAAAGAAAATTTTGTTTGGAGATAAACTAAATGATGAAAATGTTTTGTTCACTATTTAGCAAACCATTAATCAGGTTTTTACATCTTCTAAATCAATCGCAAATCAAGTAGACAATTTGGAGTAGATATTCGTGGTCTTTCATTCAGATTTGATACATGTTTCGAATCAAATTTGTTGATGGTCCTGTTCAATGTAATTTGGAATAAGCACTTTTAATGGAGAATTGTAGCTTATCACGCTTGAATGAATTCAAAAAGACTGCAGGCTTGCTCATGAACTAATCGAAAAATATTGTATTAATCACCTCAACTCCATTATGCACATCCTATAATGTATAATTAAATTTGTATTCATTTCGTTAGCACTTTCCGATTGACAGTATGTCATTCTGATTCGTGTACAAGGTATTGTTGTTGAAAATCGTTTTGCATTTGCCTTAGCTATTTGTAGTTTTGTCCTGTACACATTTATGGGTAATAACTGTCATTCATTGTCAAGTTGTCTGAAAGAGATAAGGTAGTTGATAGCATATAGTTGACGTATTAACACAAAGAGGGGATCAAAGAACAAGTCCTATATGTGGTATGTCAAAGAAGCTATTTCTATTGGATAAGTTATGCAATTTTTTTACAAACAGGACATAATAGAATGGTTATAGTAAGAAAGAATTATACTTAAAGTCCTCTGCAGTATACACATATTTTTGCAAGACCATTAATTAAGGTAAGGCTGCAATATGCCGTATATCATTGCACTAAATATCATCCTATATATTTCCAGTAAAAAAAGTATTTCTCTACACACTGTTTGCGCTACTTATACGCATATGTGGTTTATAAAGAATAATCAAGGGGAAATCATCTGTGGATAATTTCTATTCTAATGTAGCAGCTGTGGTACTTACTTGTTAATACATTTTATATAGTCGAATGCATCAAAGCATTTTATACAGTTGATTTACGACGAATTGCAATGAATAAGCAATTAATCTCGTATGTAAAGTGAAATACAAGAAAATAAAAAATAATAAAATAAAAAATTTTTTCAGAGAAAGAGAATCGTTATATAACTACAACTAGTAGTGCTTTGAGTGAAGCAAGTTTTCAATGTGAGTATGTGTAAAATGGCTTTGAGATGTCATCTGAATAAATATATATTAGCATATAAGCGTAATAATAAGTCATTTGCTTGTGGTATTGGTTTACATGCACTAAGGCGGGTCGATGAAAAAAGTTTCAAATGTCCACCTTTTAACTGAGAGCATTTTTAAACCATTAAAAATATTGAATTTTAATTTTGAACTGAATTTTTTTTTAAATTGATCACGTGATGATTGACGGAAGCCATGCTTCCAGTGTGATGGACGTGAAATCGATCCGTAATGCCAACATCGGCTCGGATCATTACCTTGTTGCTGCTAAGGTGCGAACACGTTCATGTGTCGCAAAGAACAAATGAAGTCCCACACAGAGAAAGCGATTATTGGTTTTGTTTATGCATAATACTCCCCCTCTTGGTGATACATGCTGAGGAGGTAATAGGTTTTTACCGGCCTCTGAAAATTGAGTGGTAGAGTCAGGAGAGTCGCGACTCTACCGCAGAGAAAGACGTTCCATCCAGAAAAAATCCTCGTTCTGGTGCTACGTGAGCTGTTAAGGAGCGGTTAAGAGAGGATAGGATTGCGGAGAATCGTCTTTTCAGGCGTAAGCAGAGAGAGCTAGAAAGACGCAAGTGTAAGGAGATTGAGATGTGTAAAGGAATGAGACTCGAAAATTCTTTGAGAAGGTCAGGCGCCTGAGTGGCGGTGTAAACCCTGGAGGCTCTTCTGTCGTGAAAACAATGAAAATCTGGTTACAGATGTGTAGAGTGTACTGAGCTTATGGAGGGAACACTTCTCCATGTTATTGAATGGCGACGCCTCGAACAATCCCGCCAGTGGAGGAGATCTCCCGAACTCCACAATCACGGATCATGTTTTAACACCCGACTATGATGAGGTCAGTGAGGCCATTTCTAGGTTGAAAAACAACAAAGCTGCAGGTGTTGATGGCCTGCCTGTCGGGTTATTTAAGACCGGCGACGATGAGCTGTTCACCAGCATGCACCAGCTCATAAGCAGAATATGGTCGGATGAAAGCATGCCTCGATGATTGGAGGCTCAGTGTTCTCTGTCCCGTACATAAGAAAGGAGACCTTACAATTTGCGCCACACCAATCTATTTGTTGATTATAAAGCCGCTTTCGACAGTCCGGTAAGGGATTACCTCTACACAACAATGTCTGAGTTCGGTATTCCTGCGAAGCTCATTCGGCTTTGCAGAATGACACGGTGTAACTCCCGTTGTGCAGTGAAAATTGGGAAGAACCTATCTCCGCCGTTTAATACCCAACGGGGTTTCAGACAAGGTGATTCATTATCGTGCGACTTCTTCAATATTATCATAGAGAAAATAATACGAGCTGCTGATCTACGACATAATGGCACTATCTTCAACTAAAATGTCAGCAGTCAGTCCAGCATTCTCAGAGTTGGAAAGAGAGTCGTGTCAAATGGGTCTCACGGCGAACGAGGAAAAGACGAAGTACCTAGTATCAACAAACAAAGAGTCTCGGCGTCTTGGATTGCACGTCACTTTGATAACTACGCTTTTGAAGCAGTGAAGGACTTTATCGATCTTGAAACCAGCATTAACATCAGTAATGACGTCAGTCTGGAGATATTGCTTAGTATAACTCTTGCTAACAAGTCCTAATTTGGGCTAAGAAAGCAATTGAGAAGTCGGATCCTCGCTCGTGAAACGAAAACCACACTCTACAAGTCTCTCATCATGCCTGTCCTTACATATGCCACCGAAGCTTGCACAATATCCACCTCAGATGAGAGAATGCTCGAAGTTTTCGAGAGAAAAGTTCTACGCAAAGTCTTTGGACCTATTTGCGTTGGTGGCGAGTATCGAATAAAGTACAACCAAATGGGCTGGTCATGCCGAATGGAAGAACTCGCTCTGGCTAACAAGGTGTTCTAGCCGGAACCCGCTGGAGGACGACGAAGAAGAGGAAGACCTCCAGTGGAATTTATTTTATAATATTTTATAAAACAGTATTTATTCAGATCAAATGTATATGATTGACTTCAATATTAGGGTGCCTTGTTTATTCTATTTTCCTTAGCACGCCGCGTATTGTATTTGCATGTGAGTTAGATTTGCTTGCTTTATGTATACCTTTTACTCTCTCTCTCCCCTTTCTCTTCTTTTATTTTCTTTCGTATATAAAAATTGTTGAAATTATTTTATTGATGAAATATAATACAAAAGGAAATCAAATAATGATAATATACAAGAACCAAGAACGAATAAGAGAAAATTAATAAAATAAGTCTTTTCAGTTGTGTATTATAAATTTTATATGCTGTGTATGTATGTGATTTGTCTGACTGGCATGCAACAAATGCTATAAAAATGTGTTTTTCGTGCATCACATACATACAGCATGTCTATGTATCTCTCGTATATTGTATGACTTGCACTAAGCAACTCTACTGGGTATTAGTTTATAGTATATGTATAGGTATACGAGTATGTTGATGTGACAACAACGTTGTTGACGTTCATGTTGACAAGGTTGATGATGTTGAAGATAGCAGTTGATTTTATGATTCATTTTTATTGCTCATAGTTCTAAAGATGAACATTTATTTGTATTGGTAGCTTTCTTGATTCAACTTTTTCCATCTCTGTCAGTCTCTTTAAATGTAGCTGTTATATTATCTATTTGTCTGGTTATTGTTAAACTGTAAATAAGTATTCTATGCATGCAGCTATCCATTCTTATCTTTGTGGTTACATGTTCTGGCATTTTATGATAGCAAATTACTATATACATACGTAGACCATATATTTGTAATTGTGTATGTACTAACTTGTCCATTTACCAATCTTACATTGCATTCACTCAGTTTGGGGCAATGAACGCATTTAATGAAAAATGAATGCTACTCATTGCAGACAAAATGCAATTTAGTTGATTGTTCTTAGATAAACTTTACAATTGTTATAATTGGGTGCGATGTGAAGTGTTTTTCCAAAGTGAAGTAATATTGTAAGCTTGTAAAAATATAGATAATGTGATGCAATGTCATGCTGTTAGGGAGCCAGAGTATGCGTAATATCTGAATTTTTATTGCAATAATGTCGAAAACGTAATTTTTAGAAAATATTGATTGTTATCACAAAAAAATTTTGTATTATTATCAAAAATACATACAACATTCTCCGACACATGTTTGCACACATCAGCCAGATCTATATATTCTGAATGTAGACGCAAAGTTTTTATTGAGTGAAAAATGTAAATACTCTAATGTAAAATTGCTATATGCATACAAATATTATTAAAAAAAATTAGTAGAAATATTTTATAACAAAAAAGATTGAAAAATTCAAAATATGTATTAAGATAAAGTGACCAGCAGTAATCGCGTTGCATGTATCGGATGCCCTTTCATTTATATCGCATCTTAAGTGTTGAACGTGTGAGAGAGATGCCGGTGGGCTCGCACCTTGGTTGAGTTGATGTTCCTGCTAACACAATTACCGACTGCTTCTTGCTTTCTGAAAAATGAAAATTGTTTAAATGTAACCGATTTTAAATTGAATAAATAATAAATAATAATAAATAAATATAAAAATCTACTTGTCGTGTGAGATTGTGTCAGGATTTTGTTGTTGTTGCCGGTGTTTTCTCTGTGGATGTTTGCTGTTAGCGTCATTTTTCGTCGTCATCTTGTTTGCCACTTGCAAACTATTGCGGTATATAATTGATGGCAAATCTGACTATGTTGTCGCTGTTACTGTTGATTTTGTTCCATTTGTTCTATTGGTTAATTGTTGTTGTTGTTGTTACTGTTGATGTGGTGGTGGTGCTGCTGCTACTTGCTGTTGCTGTTTTATTCGCATTAGCACACTTTCCATCAACTTCCAAATTGTAAAGCCTTTCGTTGGTGGCCAATACCATTTTTCAAAATGTATGTTTAAATCAAATTTTAATGAATTTCTTCATTTTCGTTATCGGAAGAAATTTCGTATTGAAACGAAAGAGAAATGTATGTGTATCACAAACAATTGTTTTTTATTTAATGTATTTTATTTCGTACACAAAAACGTTTCTATATATATGTACATATATATATAAACATGCACTAATTTAGTATTGCACTAACTTATTAATATTAAATTGACTATGTTCCACAATTGGAACTTTTTAAAGAAATAACTTTATACAAGAAAACTACGAGAAATAAAAGAACAGAAATTGCGCGCACTGTTCTTGTCGGGAAAAAAATATGTATATCAGAAAAAAAAGAAGAACAAGAATCACGAATCGACTGCTGACTGATCAAGTCAGAGTTGAATTCGCCTTCTATAAAGGTGCCACCAGACAGTGCGAGTGACGCAATAGTCTGGCGTAGACAAGTGTCATTTTAAAAATTACATCTTTGTAGTTTTCTGCCTTTTGTATCTCCGAGGACAGCATCTATGAAACCTTTTCATGCCTTCTGTGTTTCTCTTGGACCTAGCATGCTCAAGAATTTTTTCTCAGTTAACAATTTGTTCATTTGTGGGGCGTATGAGTAATATTATTGTACCTAAAGATAAATTTCCTTACATAAAACGTAATCGAATTGATGTAGAAAAACGGCCAGACACGGGTATCTTTTTTTTAACCCTATTTTCAAAATTTTGTAGTCTTGCTGATGTGTGCATGCAAAATTTGAATTTCGTCGGATGGTATAATTTATTACAATTTTTGTTCGACATGATTTGTTGATAATTTTTTTTTCGACATTTGAGCAACCACTTTTCGACATTAATTCATTCGGCCTATGAAATATGCATTCAGGATATAAAAGGAATTTTTTCAAAATGTTTTTGTCTTATCGACAGCATAAAATTAATTTCTTGTGAAGCTTAATCTCACATCGATTTGTTATCATGATTATATGAAAAGGGTTTACCCAAGAGTGAAACACTACCACTATCTCTTGTGCTATATTTTCATAATGCTATGAATAATTTTCTTATGTTAGTCTATGTTTGCAAATCCATATTACACCTAAGAAACTCAATAAGCAATTAGCATTGACTTTGTCGAATTTGAATATTCTGAATATATAGCAATATCGTTCAGTGGAATAGTAGCAGTATATTCGTACTGGAACTACGTAAAAAAGTGGGCGTGGCTCGTCTATCACTTGAGGAATTATTTCCCTTTTCTGTCGTATACGGAAGATTATACGGAAGATTAAATATGTCATGGCGGTTGAGAATTACTTCACCAATTTTTTTCTTAGAAAAATACTTAAAAAAATATAAGCTTTCGTTATTACATACACTCATAAACATTTATGATTAGTCATGTTAATAATTAATTATTGTTGCTATATATATTTTTTTTCTCTTTTCAGTTACAGAAAAGGAAATACGACAATGGTAAATACTATTTGATTGCTTAATTGTAATTTACAAAGAAAATAATAATTTCTTCAATATACAAACAAAAACCTGCCAGGCATAAAGGATTCCTCAAAGACTGTCCAAATGGTTTACTTACAGAGCAGGTAATTGAAGCAAACAAAATACTAAAGTACTGAAACAAAACAATCACCTTATCATATTACATTTATCGTGGGCAATGAAATTATTATGTATAATTACAATAACATGTAATATTTTTCTCTTTATTTTTTTTTCTTTCTCTTCTCGTTTATTTTTCCTGCTGCACGTTCAATATGTGACTATAAAAATGTATGCCTATAATTATATGTAACTATTTACAATGATAAACAATTAACATTCGACAACAAAATGATGAATAAATAACAATGATAATCAAATGTGAACTAAAATGCGACAACAATGGCAACAATGGAAAATTATATGAAAATATCTATGAAAATGAAACGATAATAAAAAATTCATTTACATAAAATTTTGTTACACCAATACCACTTCGACGACCAACATACATATCCTTATACGAATTGTCTTCATAATTTCCGCTTTTGCGATATGTTTACATTTACATGAAATGTTTTTTGTTTGTGTTTACTTTTTGTTTTTGTTTCCTTTGTTGATGGAATGTTATTGTGAACATAACTGATACGAATGTCAATGCGCGCGAAAATTTTTAATACAAATAAAACTGTGTAATAAAAATACTGACACAAACACGTGCGCATAACATGACAACAACTATAACAACAATGTCAACAAAACAAACAAAAACAATCACACATACTTAACATTGTTTGGATATGGTGTGTGTGTGTGTGTGTATGTACTATGTACTCGTATATGCGTGACGTTTGATTAAATGAAATGTTTCCAACACAAATGTTTTATGTCGCCAATTGTGACACTTCATACACATCACATACTAAACACATGCACACACACATACACATACACATGTATATATGTACATATTCGTGTATAAATATTCAAAAACATTTTTGCTCACGCTCGTATCCTATGGCTTTTGGTTTGTGTTTGCCTCTGTGTGTGTGTATGTGTTTGGTGTCATACACGTTTCTATATATCTGCGTTTGTGTACTTTTGTCTGCTTCCATTTACATACAATACTCACTTGTCAATTTACTCATTTACACAATTTCCAATATATTCATTTTCATCCATATGAAATTATAATCGGTTACTCATCTTCATTTACATGTACACTCATTTATTTGTGTTGTTGTGATATTCTGATTGCAATAGGGCTTTATAAAAATCTACAAACAATTTTTTCCACAAGGAGATCCCAGTAAATTTGCATCGCTTGTATTTCGTGTTTTTGATGAGAATAATGTGAGTAAAGATAACAATATGAAAAATGATGGAAACAATTAATTCATAGACGACTATTAATTCATACATATTAAGTAAATTGAGATGAGCAAGTTGGGAGTGCATGTTAAATGAAGAATTGAACCTCTAGTTCAATACTTGTATATCACACGTACACGTAGACATGCAAGCCGCTAAGCCTATGCCTCAGAGGTTAATGACGTCTGAGAAGTGAACATACTGCTCATCGAGTTTACCTTAAGAGTATATCGGCACCCTAAGAACAACAAAAATGAGACTTTTATCACAACCTTGAAAGTTGGAGTTCAATTTCCGTTCCAAAAAGAAATTGATCTTTGGTGATGAAATTCTGAGTTATTTAATTTAGTAATACAATAAGATTTCGGACATCAATGATACTTTAGAAAATAGTGTACAATGTCTGATATTATTTCGTTAAGGAGATAGTTCTATTCAGCTCTATTCACACAATATTTAGGAGGAATATTCATCATCAGCTTATATTAGAGTGATTAGTTTTAAGGATTTATATTCGAATATAGTTCAATGGACCAAAATTTAAGTGCATAGATCTACTCGCACGTCATTTAAATAAAGAGAAAATATAAAAAAAGCATGATATAGAATTGAAAAATTGAAAAATAAAATCAAGTGTATTTTGCGATTATCATAATAGAGAAAAATTTCGAACAAGGATTTGTGTGAAATTTTGTATTGCAAATGCAACAGAAGGCTTACGGTGAATTGTAATTCAAAAGCGGTCGAGATGTGGTGGAAGACTTGCCTCCCTCTGGCAGGCCATTAACGTCTTCAATCGAAGTGATCGGGGTGTCATGCACTCAAAATTCTTGCCAGAAGGTCAAATGGTGAATAAAAAGTTATACTCTTGGCTCCTTTTTTGGAGTCTTTTTTCTCCTTCCAAAACTCAAATTATCTTCTATTTTTTTGTAATAATTTCAATAGAAGACATAAAATAGAATTCGCGGTGAGAAGAGCGGTCGATACTGGAAAATGCGTTTTCATGATTGCATTATTCGTTGGCATGAATGCAGAAATGAATCATTTGGGATGGGGTCTACTTTAAAGGCGATATAATAAAGTTGGATGAGTAATAGAAAATTTATTTTTTATTAAACAATTTCAGGTACTTTCTTTGACAGAATATATGCTTATACTACAAATGGCCAATTTTCTAATAATCTCTTAATTTGAAAAATACAAGAATTATTCGTTTACGTTTTCGTATTCAATCTCTAAGTATATAAGTTCATATATACTCGTATGTACAAACTCTATTATGGCTTATACTTGTATAAATATAATCCCACACATATTAAGTAGTTTTCTAACAAAAATCCTAATTGGTTGTGATCAAGTATGCTCGAATTGGTATAAATCGATATGAATATAATATTTTTTTCTGCTAAACTTGTTTAATTAATATAAATCTAATTGAGTCAATTTGTGTTTTCGTATATAATATTTAAGAAATAGTTAATGTCAAAGGACAAAATAACCCAAAAATATATATACATATATGGTATACCTTTATAGAAACAGAAAAAAAACACACACACACATACACAATTCTAAGAACATAACAAACTACTTAATAGCCTCGAAATAATGCATTGAAAGAGACATAATCAATAAAATGTCGAAGGTTATTGAATTATTAGTAAGACCGTGTAATAATTATTTTATTCGACTGATGGCGATGGTATATTTAGTTTCTTGTTGTTTTCTTGGTTGAATTCATTCAAAGTATAGAATGAGTGAATAAAGGATTTTGTCGTGTGTGCTTGGGTATGTGTGTAGGGTAGAAGTAAGTAAGTATTTTGGATAGCATAGGAATCAACTCTTTGCATAAGTGGCTAATGAACCTCTGCTCCTATATATGTTACATAGTATATCTACCCACGTATGTAAGCGCATTCTATGGCGCTCCGTACTTTGTACTCGTACACCACCATTCATTGCTCATTTTTGTTTGTTTGCTGGCGTCATAGTGTTTTTCTACCATTGTACTTTTGGGACTTGATTGTTGTTGATTTATGGTTTAATTTCACTGAACTAACTAATTACATAACTTTTGTGGTTATTTCACTTTGCTCTGCAACTTCCCTCTCTTTCTCACCATATTATACTTCCCTTTATATATCACCATCACACACTTTGATTTGGATTTTTTTTTAATTTTTTCTTGTTTTACTTTACCCGCCATACTTCCTGTTATTCATATTTGATTTCTATCTGTTTTTCTCTTTCGTACGTTTTCCTTTTCTTATTGTTTGGTTTTCTTGTTTTCCAATTGATGTTGTTGCTTTTCGTTATCGCTTTGTTTTCTGCAATCCGTTTTATTATTTTCTTTTTTACTGTGCACTACAACAATAACAACAATTACAACAACAACAACAAACAAACTTGATTTGCTTCCAATTGGTTGGCTGGTTGGCGACGACTGTGTGGTATAACACTTCGGTGCTGATGCCGGTGCTGATACTAATGATGATGCTATTGCTACTGCTTCTGTTGGTTTTGGTACTGTTTTACTGTTTACTGGCATCGCTGATGATAATGTTATACGACGGTGCGTGACGGTTTGGCGACTGTTATGATAATTATGATGTTGCTGTCGCTGGCATTGCTGTTTTTGCTGTTGTTTATCTCACAGGATGGTTCAATAGAATTTGAGGAATTTATACGCGCTTTATCGGTAACATCGAAAGGCAACTTGGATGAAAAATTACAATGTAAGTTTGAACATCCACATAAACAACAACTGTATAGTATAACAAGTATATGAACAAGTAGAGAAATAACAAAAAATAAAAACGAAAAGTTAGAAAACAAAATTCAAAGTAAAATGAGAAATGTTACATTTTCGATGGATATTGTTTTCATGCGAAAGATATAAACATTTTATATATTGATACACTTTTTCTGTAGGTATAATATATGTAAATATTTCATTTTCGTATACAATTATAGGTATACACTTTTTGATTGGTACGAGTATTTTGTAATTGTTTGTGCATTGAAGATTTATGATATTTCGATTCTGTTGTTTATTCATTTTGTTTCTGTATGTTTAATTTTCCTTTCATAACAATGGAATATGGTAAATGATTATTATTGCATACTTTTAGGGGGACATAAATTTTGAGTTTTTTGTAATTATGATAATTGTGACTCTTTGTCATACGCATTGTATTATTAATTATATATAATATTATGAAATTTCCAAAGAAAATTCACTTTAAGAAAACGATAATATTGGACATCATGTTCTATCTGAAAGTTCATTTGTAGATTATCGTAGTCTCTGCTTGAATTAAAATAGAAACAGAATAACTTGTTTAAATATTTTCTCTTGTGAATATCGGGTGTATCGTCCAGATATTGTCTTTTCCAATTAAAATGTGAATGAGAGACTATAAGAATCGCCTGACCTACATTCAAGAGAAACTCCAGAGTGTATGGTGGATGAGAGTGAAACGTTTGATGAGTCACTAAACGTGTATGGGGTCTGGCACTGTCATGCTGATACACTGTTCTTTTGATGTTGAAGATTTCTGGCTGTTTTGCTGAAGGAAATGTATTCAAATTCTCAAATTTGTCCAAACTCAAAAAACACGCTGAAGTTGGATGTCGTTTATGCATAATTTTTACTATGATCGCTTCCATTAAATGGTTTTGTAAAAAACCTCTTTTTTTGCTGGCGGCAATGCGTTTTAAGAACTGGTCACTAGAAGCTCAAATATTGATTTTAATTATGACTCACAGCTTTCTGAGTTTATCATGGTATTCAATCTGAGTTGGGCTTTTCGAGCGAAGAGTTTAGGATGAAATATGGAAAATCACTTCAGGAATGACACTTTCTGAAAAATTTAATTTTATAAGAACTTTAGCTCAGGACATTAAGAGCAAAAAGATGAGCCTCTGGAATCATATCCATCTGAAAGTATCCGGTTGACATCAAAGTAGCTTCAGGAAATGATCCCTTAGCTTTCATTATGACAGCAGACATTATCTTATAATTAAGTCTAGCATTGCTACCATCATTTTGGGTCACCCACCGTGTAATAATACTAACAATAATAATAATAATCTTAATTTCAATATAGACTCTTTTCATTCAATCATTACTAAATTGTTTATTTGTCGCCTTTAAGTTATTTTTGCTTAAACGAAATTATATTTGCTTTAAAATTTTTAAAAATGTGTGTAAAATTCTTTCAAATGCTATTACGCACGTACGTACAAGGTAAAATGTTTACAAATTCAAAATGAACTAACATATATGTGAAAGGAAATAAATATAAAACACCTCATGCGTACACTCTGAAACATTTATATGCCTATAAATATATAAATGGATATTATATATATCACATCTATCAAATACACAAATGGCAACTGACAAGTGTTGCATATTTACCTATAAACATTATAAATATTTTATGATTTATAATGATAGCAAAACGTACCAATAATAAATCAACAAATTCAACCACACAAAACAAGTAAAAGAACAAAGCAAAAAAAAAAAAAATACAAAAAAGAAAATGAATTAAAAATTTTGTAAAATCAAAATCAGACTTTATATATCGTATGTACATATATATATTTATTTTTTGCTTGAATAAGTTAAATAGATGTTTATTCGTTTACATTCTTATTTTATGTAATTCAATAAGAGACTTTGTAAAATTCAATTTACATAAAATGTAATTGTATGCAAAATCTTTATAATTCTCTATTTCTTGTTTTATTTATTTTTGATATTTTATTACAACACCAATACAGGGGCGTTCCGACTTTACGATGTGGACAATGATGGCTATATAACACGAGAGGAAATGTACAACATTGTTGATGCCATTTATCAGATGGTAGTAAGTATTATTGCCATAAACTTAAGATTGAAAAATGAATATAAATGTGAAAATAGAAGAAGAAGAAGAAGATGAAAAAGTCTACAAAATACAATAGAATACAAAAAAAAAAAACCTATGTAAAATAATTTTCATGATTAATATATGCGCATATATTCTCTTTTTATTTATTGTCGTTATTTTCATTTTTGTATTTTGTATATTCTACTTTTCTAGGGTCAACAGCCACAATCTGAGGATGAGAATACACCACAAAAGCGTGTGGATAAAATATTTGATCAAATGGATAAAAATCATGATGGCAAATTAACGCTAGAAGAATTTCGTGAGGGTAGTAAAGCTGATCCACGTATAGTTCAGGCGTTAAGTTTAGGTGGTGGTTAAGAGTTTATTAAAAGTAGGAGGATTGATGATAATAGTGACAATTTATATAAAGTATGGATGAAAGAGTTCAAATTCTTTATAATCTATGGTGAAAAGAAACAAAAATAAATTTAAAAAATTGAAGGAATTTTCCATATACACTTACAAGCATATGCGTATTATATTTGGAATAAAATTATCACTTTAATAATTAATCTTATTTATTTACAGCAATTTCCATAGTACATATACTATAAAAGGTCTTAAAATTTCAGTCTATTACAAAATTCAAAATTTTCCGAAATAGAGCTTCAATTGCAATCGTACTTTACTACCTTTCTTTAAAAGAACATTTTTTAAGCAATTTGAAATTGTTGCTAAATATTTTCCATACTATTTACTATTACAATTTTCTTTACGATATTTCTATGATATTTTCAAAAAAATAGGGAAATTTTATTAAATCTTCATGATGGATGGATAAAGATAATAATTTTAAAAAGATGTAATTTTTAGCCACTGACGTCTAAAAAATTAAACGACGTTCATAGCACTTAATGATGAATCAATTAACCGATTAAAATTGACATACACCAATTATATACATATATTTAATTAAGGATGCAGAAAAAAAAACAGAAAATCATTTAAAAAACCGAAAATAAAAGCCTTCGAAATATTTGATATGAAAATAAGAAAAAAAAACCAAAAATGCATAAAATCTTTTAGAAATTGTTCAATGATTGAAGCAGACGAACAAAAAAAAAAGAAATAGGAAGAAGTTTTAACATTAGTGTTTAGCCTTATTATATAGTGTAGCGATGAAAATCATTGTAACAAATGAATGTACGAACATATAATCGTAATAATAAGAGAATGATGCAATTTTATGGGGGAGGGGTTATTTTTTTTCGAAATGTGCTTCTTTTGATTCCACCACAAAGGTCTAAATAGTCATAGTAGTCATAGTATGGAAGAAATTAGCATGAGCAATAGAGTTCAATCGACTAAAATCCATCTAAATTAATTTCTATCCTATATGCGGTTCAGCTTTATTATTTACAAAAAAAATAAAAAAATAAAAAATAAAAATAAGAGAACGAAAGCAGATGTAATATTATAGTAAAATATTAAAATTTTATATTAAGAAATAAGAAATTATATACTAATACATATGTAATCATATTTCTCAAAACACTATCAAATATATATGAGTATTAGATAAATCAAATTATCAAATTTAAAGCAGAGCATGAAAATAACTATTAAATCACTTTTCTTAAGTTAACTTAGACTGTTAACGATTATATGGAAAATAAATTTTAAAATTACTTTTAGCTTTTAATTATAAAAAATATAGCGTTTTTTCAAAAAGGACGTATTGAACAGAATAGAAATAAAGTTAAGAATGTTAGATTTCATCAAGATTTGGCCATAACATTCTCTATTCACAGTTACTATTTCAACATCATAATTTTCAAAGAAATATAAGTCAATAATTCATTGCCTTCAAGGATCTCAACAAGCAATTTGACTATGTAATGGTTTGTTGTATTTGCGAATTTTCTATACCTAAGATATAGACAGTTTTTCCATTTCTATGTCTATTCAATTGAAAATTGAATTGAAAGCAATTGAAAAGTCAATTGCTTTTTGCTCTTACATCTAATTGACAAATCTATATATGTAAAAAAAAAATAAGCAGAAAAATATGACAATTTTATTTCACTTGCCTAATCAATTGAAAAAGTGCTTTGTAACTAAAGGTGATTGCCTTTTTTTGAACAGCATTAACATACAATTAAGTCATTGCAAATGGTCAGTAGGCTTCATTTAATGATTTATGATTTATGATATAAATGAAAATTCACGCATAAACTTCATCATAAAGTGGTCGTAAGAAATGTATATGTTTTTTGAATAACAAGAACTTGACATTATCGATCCATTGACAACACTTTTTGACATTTGGATTGTGTTGCCACTTTGATTAAACTACGATTTAGATTATTGTGAAATGTATTTCATATAAAATGTTGATTTTCAGAATAAACCGAATTGGTGAAGTCTTATATCCAATCTACAGTTACAGTTCTGACAGTTGGAAAAAATAAAGGCTGGTTCACATGTGTTTCGAAATCAAAATCCTGTGGACCCTTTTAAGAGTAGTATCATAATTTTAGAAGTAAAAATTATTAGTCATTCTGAACTTTTATGTAATAATGAAATACTTGAATATAGGTACGTGAATTTGTTAGAAATTATTTGAAAATACTTTTGGTGACTTTTGACTTTAAAAGTGTCTTTTCGCATTTATGATAAAAGAAATGAACTTTTCTAGTAATGGTTTTATCTACACGATGAAAAAGATGTTCAATTGGATCTTAAATAGAAAATCACAAAATAATTTTTTGTGTTTTTTAAAACACTCATGAAAACAACGATGAAATAAAAGTTCATAAAAACTATTTGATAAATGTTAAACGATTTTCATGCTCTGATTTAAGAAGGTAAGCACTTTAAATTGTATTTATGTTAACAATGTGCATATTTTGAAATAGAACTAGAACTATTCAAAATATGCTTTCAATATTTGTAATATAATTTGCCCAAAACTATTGTTGAAATGAAAGCAATAGCCATAACAGAAAAGCACTCAACATGCTTTTCCACTTAAAACCTCACTGAAATTCTTCACTAAACACGTTGTTTCATTGAAATATTAAAGAAGAAACAAAAAAAAAAAATAAATAAATGAAAACAAAAATAAACCCCAAAGAAAGCAAATGAGAATAGTATCAGAAGGATGAACGAGTAGGAAGAAGAAGAAAAATTCGTACTCTTTGCGTAAAATAGTAGTAATAAAGTATTGTATGAACTTTTACATAAGAAATCTATTAAGGAATGCTTCATCTTTCATACGAACACTGAAATAATTATAAAGAAAAAAAATGTAATCTAAAATTAAATGGAAAAACTCACATTTTCTAACAGTAATAAAGCACAAATATTGATATTTTTTCTAATTTATTTCATAAAAATTATTATTATTTTTTCTACTAGTTTATTTGTAAATAATATATACATTTAACAAAATATTTACCTACTCACTACTTACTTACAGCTTACTACATGCTAGCAATTATTATTATTATTATTATGTACTATTATAATTATATATTATTGCAATTTGAATGAATTCTGTGAAATTGAAAATTTGTGAAATTATACAAAATGCAACAAAATTATTCTTATACATATAGGTATAATACTATTGTACAACTCAATATTATAACATTATAATGTAATAAAAATTTAATAATAAATGCAGATAAAATCACAATATTTTTCATGCAAACGCTAAAGTCAATTCTAATATTTATTATTACTACATACGCAGTATATTCATCTATGAATAAATTTTTTGTTAAAAAAAAAAATTAAGATAATTGCAAATAAATTAATAAAAAAAAATAAATAATAACTTTTACTCAATGAAATTTAAAAAAAAAATTGAAATGTCGTTTCAAAAGCAATATTTTAAAAAAATTTCGAAAATGCATACATAATAAATTTATATACATATTGAATAAAATAACTCTAACGTAAAATAATTGCAAAACACGAAATATTTTAGTGATAATTATAAGGAAATGAATTCAAAACTAATTATTATAATAATAATAATAACAAGAAAATATAATAATTTTACTGATTACATAAGAATTAAAGTTATAGTATATTCTAAGAATAATAATAATAAATATAATAAATATACATTTTATTCACATATTTTTTCTTTTATTATTTTCCTTAATCTGTTTTGAATTTACTTGATTTATTTTGTCTTTTTTTTGTTTCCATTTTTGTAATACATAGAAATTAATATGAAACAGTATGAACATTTTCATCATTTTCTTGTTATGTACCTATATAATATATTTATTGAAAAATTACTTCGAATAAAGATTTTAAGGAAAATATGGAAGTTGGTTTTTGTCCAAAAACGATGAAAGAATTACTAATAAAAAACTAAAAAGCTGATTATTGAAATAATTACAATTTTGCATCGTTTGCATCATTTGACTCATACCATTGTCATAATTATGGGCAAATATACAAATAAACAAATTCACAAAATAAATGATATTAGGATGGCGGTAATTCCGGTAAGTATGTTGGATGAAGCAAGACATGTCATCCAAGCAGCATCAACTTTTGACGTATAGGGTCTCGCATTATCGCAGTGAAATACTACGCCTTTGGGATTGCTTAGTTCTGGTCGATACTGAAACACTTGCAAATGCACCATTAAAAGAGTAGAACATTTTTTTTATGAATGTCGGATTTGGATGCCGTTGGAGCTGTATTTTTGTGAGGTAGGTATCGTAGATGTTGATGAGGTTAATAAGATGAACTAATTTAAGCTCACAGAGCGACATAAATATCGAACTTACTGCCTACTATTAGTTGGCTGATATGATTGTGCATTGATAAGTGGTGGATGTTTACCATCTCTGCAATATTATGCTTTATCGCATGTACCTGCTATGTATAACTTCAATTAATCAATCTCACGACGGGTTACTAACGGAGTCAGATCCCATGATCTTGTACGTCACTCAACATCATAATTGTATGTCTTAATGACGGTAAGTTCTTATTGTTTTGATTATAATTTTCAACACTATTAAAACACAGTGTTTACACAGCGTTCCACAATAAAATATTCTCGCGTTTCTTTCTTTTCAAATGTTAATGAATGACAGTTTGATATTTGACATTTTATGAAATGCCATTTAATTTAGTTTCAAAATTCAAATTTAGACGCTTTTCAAAAGGGGAAAGTGAAAAATTTTGATTGTCAAAATTTATGGGACTATAGCTCTTTGTGATGTGGTAGTAGGTGGTGTAAATATACGTGTTATGCAACCTATTGGAAAATTGCGTCATGCCTCATTCGCAGTGATAACACCTAAAAGATTTTATGATGTGTGGAAAAGAATAAAAATGCTTCTGGTTTTGGTTTTAGTGCATAAGTTTGATTTAGGAATATATGGATTTAGGTAACCATGGTCCGTAGAAGTGCTAAGAGGAAGCGCTTGAATGGAAGTGCTAAGAGGCATATTTTAGAATTATTTTCTTGTATGAAATATTACTTACAATTTTGATAGAATATTTAGAAATATTTTCCGTGAGAAGACCAAAATAACTAAAAAACATTATAATAAGAGATATGTTAGCTGTCTGCGTCAAATTATTGGATATAATTGGATATATTTGAGAAATATTTTATAAAAATCGACTAACTAATATATGAACGAAATAAGAACCAAATTCTAGTTTTATCTCAAAGTACAATTTAGCTTTTTTTATACGATTTTACAGTTGTTGAATTGACTTTTTATCTTTGATAGCCCCTGTAGTATTATAGATCTTAGCTAAACCCTCGAATTCAGAATATAGTGGACATTTCTTCTAGTGGATATTTCTGTAGTTATATCTAAAAAGTCAGAAAATTGCCAATTTGTGAAAAATATTAGTTTTTTTTTGGAATAGTCTGCAGCTTGTGAATTATTGATTATATTTTTATATTTAAAATAGTAATTACTACATAAATTAAATATACAAATAATTCCTTGTACATAAAGAACGAAAAAAAAAAGATATCATACAGAATTCGCATTAAACTAAATTTAAACGCATCTGTAATAAATCATAGTCACATATGTGGAAAAAATATATACATTCTGTGAAATCCATAAACAATAGTGCTCTACTCACATAAAATTGTTTTTTGTATCTACGATACATGCTAGTCGTATTATGTACTTTGTACAATATATCCACCATACGTATAGTATATATAAGCACGTGCACTTGCACGTTCATCATCAGCAGATATATCTAGCAATGGAGAAAAAGAACGGAAGATTGTATGAGTTCTACAGGTAAAAAAACATAAAAAAAAACTTGGATGCAAGTTAAACGTTTTGTTCTATTTTTTGTACTCACACGCAATTCAACCAATACACGAATGAAAACAAACTTCCCACTCATAAAATGTAACCAACAACTCGGCTAGCTGGAACCATTATCTATCATACAACACATAACAAAACAAAACGCAGAAACAAGCGGAAATTCATATAAAATGCAGTGCCTATGAAAGGGATAGAAACTTGAAGTAATAGAAAAGGAAAAATAAAAGCGAAATTTTGTTTTTATACTCTCTCTCTATATCCCATTTACTATTGTTGCCACTGGTGTTTCGATTAAGTAATGTTAGTTGAAATCCATTTTTTACACACACACACACACACTTACACAGGAACGCATCTAAGCTCAAATATACGAGCACTGTGTTCATTGAGTAACTTACAAAGTGTTTTCTCTATTGTACACTTTGGTACAGAAATATAACTGTGTATGTATGTTGATATGCACTCGTTAGTGTAAAAATAAATTGTGACTGTGTTACATGTCCAATGAGATTAGATAACTATGTATGAGCATGCATCCATATGTGATACAGTGTATTTCAAAACAATTGCAATAATTAAGGGGGGAAAAAAAAAAATTTATACATATCAACACATTTAAATATTGAGTCGAAATATGTGTCGATATACATATTAAATAAAATATAAAAAAGAAATGAAAAATCGATATTAATTAGAATAGAAATGTCGTATTATTGGTTAAAATGGATTAATAATAATGTTCAATCAAAGTCATTGCAATATATAAGGTACTAAGATATTCTCTATATCAATGTGATTTGGTTCATATGCTTTTTCGTAGTGCAATTATAGTTTTTTAAGAGACTGTATCTATGTGTTCATACATAATACAGATGTCTTCTCATATATATGCAGGTAAATTGTGGTTTTAAATTGTTCAACAAAATGACATTTTCTATTGTGTTTCATAATAATGTTACTAATTCGAAAGTTTCTTTTTTTTTGCTTTAAATTTTTTTATTTTTTTTTCATAAAATCTTATCTTTGGCTTTACTCTTTAAACAGTTTTACGTTAAACTGACTAATTTTCTATTTAATTTATTCCATTTAACTAGTATTAGAAATTTCCAAATATAATGCATACGGGTATGAATGAAGTTAAATTTATTTTTATAATAAAATAAATATTGATATCACATTGCGATGGCAGATATAAATTTATCTTAGATTCGTAGGGGCTAGACACTTGCTGTCTATAGCACTGCATCCGTACTGTTAGATACCGGATACCGAAACAAGATATAGATTTCCAAAGACTTCATCTGGATACTGAAAAGGAAAGAATGACATTTTCTTCGGGAATTGTAGATTAAGATGCATTGAGCTTGATGCAATAATGAAATCGGGCTACCACCTTCAGTTAAGAATGAAAAATAAATAAATATGTGGCACTTATAGGCACCGAATGGTCTTTTAGTCGAGCATCTCTTCCAGTACTCTTGTGCATGTTAAATTTTTCGACAGACTTAGAAAGGACCTACTTATATTAGTTGATTCCGAACGGCAGAACCTTTGTGACATCACATTTTCTGAACTTTGACACAGAGCTCAGTTTTAGAAGCATTTTCATAGCAATCGTTACTGTTAAAAATTAACATTTTATTTTATTTTATCCCAATATAGATATTTCGCT
Organism: Megamerina dolium; assembly: GCA_963854835.1. Taxonomy (NCBI): domain Eukaryota; kingdom Metazoa; phylum Arthropoda; class Insecta; order Diptera; family Megamerinidae; genus Megamerina; species Megamerina dolium. The sequence continues at coordinate 47,028,336 of OY978527.1, forward strand.
ATTCAATGGCGAAAACAAATTTCGAAGTTTATTCTAATAGTTTTTAGAGAATTGTGCCGATAGAGCCAATATTATGAGTGCTAATGAACTACATTGTTTTTAATTTGAGACCCGACGCATAATGGAATACTCGTATACAATATTTTGTGTCTGTTGCGGAGAAAATATATGTACAACTGACTCTGAAAAAACGGAGGAAGTTCAGCATATGCATTCTTTGCTTATGTCAGCTTTTTCATTGCAGCCATTTTAACTTAGTTAGTTATATTATGGGTTTACTTTAATTTTGTGTTATATATTGAGCTTAATTGTAGATAAATTTATCTAGAAACAACTCTGAAAGTTGAAGTCCCATACAATCTTGCAACTTTGAAAACAAAAGATTCCACAAAATTTATATCAATGACCGAAAAGCTCAAATAGCCACTACGAACCCATTTGATAAGAAATTACTGTAAATAAATAATAGAAATGACTGCTTATGCATTAATAAAAATCTTTGGGATTTAATATAATTCGGTCCATGACGAAGCGAAATATGTAATCATTAGTGAAAGCCTTCAGTAATGATTATTTACCTGTTGGGTATCCTCTTCATATCCATACTCTATACTTTAGTAGTATGGAGCGTATTTACAAAAAGGCTGCTTGTGTATGTATTACTATGTATCTGCATAGTACATACTTGAATGCGTGTGCTCAACATAAGGATAATCAAAGATTTATGTTTAATGTTTTATTCATTAGCATCATTATATATATGCGCATGTATGTATGTGAGAGGGACAGAGATTTTACGTAAAAGCAATCTTAAGCATAAGTTATGGTTGCTTTGTTGTGTTACATTTCATTTATTTATTTATTTATTTATTTTAATATGGAGGTATTTTGGCAAATCTAATACACTTAATATGAAAGCAGAGTAAAGATTTTAAGACGAAAGCTCATCAAGATAAAACCTAAAACTCAAATCTTTTTTAGCAAAATTTCCAATTGGTACACATAAATACTTGTATTTATTAATGCAACGTATATGAGTATTTACCCATCTACTACATATTTATATCCATGTATGTAAGCACTTGAGAAAGGAAAATAATGTTAAAGGACAAATGTGAAGATGTCGTTAAGAAGGACAAAAATAAAACAACAAATCTTTGAGACAAGTACCACATTTATCCAAGATTTAGCCGACCGATGACTAAACCGAAAATATTTTTATTTCTTTGTACTAACAACATTTTTTTTTTGGCAACTACTGCAATTTATGATTATTACGAGTGTGTGTGTTAGAAACACGTGTAATAAAACGAATTTATAGCTAGAACTTTTGTTGTTCACAGTCGTACAAATATCTGTAGAAAAAGAAAAATAAATAATAATAAAATAATAAAAACAGCAACAACAACTCTGCAAAAAACTGCACACGTATATAAAATTGTGTACATAAGAACAAACAAGTTAAAAATGTACCTACGCATTTGATTGTTGCTTTAAATTATTTAAGATTTCGACTAGAAGCTATTTGAAATACTTAGTAATAAAATTAAATTTACTGAATATCATTGATGAATTTATGTTTGCTAGTTTTTATACTCTGCACTCAGATGTAGGTTAAAAGTTTACCAAATTTGTTGTGTTTTCTTTGTTAGGTCGGGTAGTTCTGGGACCGCCTTCTTATATGTACCAGATATGTATGTATTTAGTTTAAAGCAATACCTCATAAAATACAAATGTATAAGTTAATTTGTTGATAGACTGACTATTCGCAGGCTATATAGCATAAGTAAACAAAAAATATTGTATTTTATTAAAGAAAAATAAACAATAAATATAAAAAGCAAAAAAAAAAAATTTTAATGTTTACACATAATTGTTTTCCTGTTTTCAGTTTACATTTATAAATATCTATATGATATTAGTGAGAATTGATAAATTTAAAAATATCAAAAGAAACATTTTTATTATAAACCATTAATACCAAATAACAAGAGTTATTGAATAATAAAAAAAAATATAATAAAAATATTTGTATACATATATCATTTATTGACAAATGATAGCTATACAGAGAAATGATCCTGAAAGGCTATAGAAGACTATATTCTTATTGCATTCTAAGTTTTGTATTTGTACGATAGATCATTTTATGCTACTCAGCATATCACAGAGTACTTTGCGCCATATTGTATTATTTGGTGTTTTTTTTTATAATAATTTAAGGTATATATCTCACCTGCAAATCGACAAGAAGCTATTACGTAAAAATATATATATCATTCAAATATATTTAATGAAATATATATTTCATTCAAATATATTTAATGAAATATTAATGAAAGGCTATATATATTATAGAAAAATTTTAAATAAAATATGAATATTAAACAATTTATATATGAAATATGAATATTAGATGATTTAAAAATAAATTTTCCAAAAAGTAATAGCAATTTTGTTATACATTGTTCCAAAGTACATACTTTTACGAATTTTTGTAAATTTAGCAATATATATGACTTCAATTGCTCTTCTATTGTACATAAAAAATAAAAGAAAACAAAAATAAAATCGTAATAAAAATTAAAACAATAACAATAAGCGGTAGTAAAAGAAATTTAGGTATGCGTGAGCATTTAAATATATACTCACTTATATACAATATGCATAAATGTATCGTATCATATATGCACATTTTGTTTACATTTAATGGCAACACTATTCAACCATTCACATGTGAGTGTGCCGTTCTGATATTTGCACAACAATTACATATACTCATATTTATGAGTGTGTACATTAGTGTGAGCTAATTGATTTTTGTAGTTAGTAATTATCATCAGATTGCTTATTTTGTACTTTCATAGAAAATAATATTATCATTATCATGCTGTATGAGCTTCATGATATATTTATAGCTTTGGAAAAAAATTATTGGTCAATTTTCAGTTAGAATGTAAACAAACTTTTTTGCACTTAATACTAATATTTTTGTTTTAACTAGAACATTTTTATTTTGACCAATCAATATCAGGATTATAAGGTGGATAAATGGATCCATGATGAATTGGATGAAATCTATAATCTATAAAATAAATGTTGACTTACTTTGTAATATTTAATTTTAGTATTTACCATAACAAAATGAACCACACCAATATGAATGCAAATGCATCGTGCGTAACTGCATAAATAGAGTTTAATTTAAATATAAAAGTTAGTTCTTTTACAAAAAAATTGTTGGCAAAAGCAAATGTGATTTTTATATGCTATAATATTTCAATTCGTGTCCAAAAACAAATAAAAATAATTCACTATGCATATTATCTATACCCTGTAACAAATTGTGCGAGTAGTCCTTAAAGAGACTAATTCGTGATTAATATCTTTATATATCGATCGAAGATTAATTACCCGCCGTTTGGCGAGTTAACGATCAATTTTTAAAATAATTAATATATTTATCGATCTTTTGTAATCACAATCACATATTTGTTTATAAAGAGGATTTTTCTTTTTTTGGTCAAATATATACATAGGCGACTAGTCTCTTTTTGCTCCCGTTGAGGTATAAAAGGATACAATTAGGACATGCTTGAACAAAAGCGTACAGTTTATTCCATAGAGACAGATCAAAATTGGCATTAGTCGCATATTCCTTTGCGACTGATCCCGGACACATTCCGGATACATTCCGGACACATTCCGGACAAATCGGATTTTTTGCTGGGTATGAGAATATATATACATACAATAAATATGCATATGCAGTCAGATATATTTTCCTTTTATTTTTTTTTGCTTTCATACAGTAGTCAACTAGTTCAACTATATTGATCGAGATTGCCAATAATTCAACCTTTTCAAAATACCGGAAATCGAAAACCGGAAAATATTTGAGAACGTTTTACACTGATTGATTTGGCTAACAGAACTAAGTCTGAAAGCATATACAACTGATAATTGGATTTCCTTCATCGGTGACTATTTGGGACAGAGTTGAAAAATGGTTTTAGAAAATTCCACCATAATAAAAAAGGCCATGACGGGATGCGTATGTCCACTGGTTGATTTTTAGTAAATTATTGTAATTCTTTTTGAATAGATATAATATTCGAAAGATTTGACTACCGATTATTGAAAGAAAATAACCGATTAATCGAATTCGAATAACTGATAGTGCTAATGTCGATGCTGCTCCCAGCTAAAACTCTTTGTGTTTCATTTTTGTCTATTTTTTTGCTGCTATTTTATTAAAATAATTTCATTTGTTCTAGTAATACCTATACTTTAATACCTCAGATATTTAGTTAGAACATTGCTCTCGCTATATATATATGATCAAAGCGTGTGTTTAGCTCGAGATGAATTACCTAAATATACACCTACATGTATGTATACAAATATCGAGTATATATATATGCATATTGTTGGTGTGCCCATTGTTTTTGACGTGTTGCCACAATTATTTTTAATATTGACGCCGCTGATGTTACTATTCATACCATCATCATTCATTGTATGCACATGTGCTATAATTCCCCATATTGTTACTATGTACAATATACTCACAGTATGAGCGTATGTGTATGCATCATGATGTGATTTTGTTTGTTGATTTTATTTTCACTATTTCATTTCGTGATTCGTTCGGTGTTTTTTCTTTTTTTTTTTTGTTGCAATGAAACATTTAGTTAAACATTAACTTATTGTAATTGTATTTATTAAAAACGAAAGAAAGAGAAATTATAGAAAAAAAAAAACGGGGAAAAAAATAATTGTTTATAATTTTTTGTATATACACTATATTGTTGTGTTTTTTTTTTGTTTTGTGTAAGTGCAAATGCAAATATATACAATGGCACAAAGTTAGCACACAGTAGATATCAAGCATTTCATGAGTAAATATTCAATGGCTGCAATGAGTATGTAGTTGGTTCGCGTGTGTTGCGGTATTATTTCATTGAAATATTTATTCTATTTAATAACTCATTTTGTGATTAATTTACTTAATAAATGGAAATATTGCACAGTTTAATCGAATATGGTTATAATAATGAATGAATTTGATGAAAAGGTGTTTATTCATTTAGATTACATTTTGTGAATTTATGGGTGAGTTTTTGTGTACATGTAAATAATTAATACCGTTATTCCGTAACAAAAAGCATTAAGGAAATTATGTATATTATAAAATTTATATTGGTTATGGTTTATTTGAATATAGTAATTGTTGCAAATATTTAATAAATAATAAAAATAATAATAAATAATTTAATAAATTGAAATTAATTTGCAATGTGAAATTAATCGAACGCAATATTAATATTTTCAAAGTCAAATTGAGAGTGCGACTGTGTGTGGATTTTCGTAATACTATCCCTACTGCTTACCATGGCAGTGAATATGTTTTTGGAAGTGTTGCCATTTCAAAATTTAAAATTATGAAGAAGTTAGTTGTATTTCCGTCAAATGAATAGAACATTTTTGTGAAGGAGCTGGTGAAGCTTTTGTGTTTTTTTTTCTTTAATTTTTATGTGCTTAAAAATTCTTTACGGTATAAATATCTAAACCTTGGTGTGTTTTTGTATTACCTGAAAGATTTCGCAGGAGTTGGAGGTAGGGAGAAATATTAATTCTTCAAAGTAGTTGAGCTATAATAGACATGACTAACAAAATAAAAATTTTGAACGTAGAGTATTTGGGAGGCGTAGTAAAATGAAAAAAAAAATTTATATATTTACAATTTTTGTGTATTTTTTTGCCAATGCGTATGGAGCATTATGTTATTCTAATGACAACTATTTTTCATGACTTTATGCACCATGTTTTTATTAAGATAGTCAATTTGACACAATATATATCATCCTTAAATGAAATTACAACCCTTTGTGGAGTAAGTTTTTTTGCTTTATTAGTCATATGCATTGTAGTAAATTAATTGTAGTAAATACACATTGATAACAAATCGACTTATAGTTAATCAGAATATAATTTATTTTATTATACAAATCTACATTCTTCAAAATACCCATACAATTTCTAAAATCCTATTGATACATATAACATTGTATATAATCACATGGCTTTTATTTTAATTGAAAATGTGGATTATGTTAATGGTATTTGTTAGAAAATTTTTGTACTATTGCTGATAAATGAAAACTGGTGGTAGTATTCAAATCAAGTACAACAATAATTCACTAAAACAAATATATTCCGTAAATGAATCAATTAATAATTTGCAATGTTCGTTTTTGAGTAAATTATCAAATCATTGAAATATTGCTTACATGGAATATACGAGGGCAGTCCCAGAACTACCCGACCTGATATATAGTGAAAAGTGGCAAACATATGTTTAAGGTTTCAAGGCGCCACGTTGTTTAGTATTTTTTTTTTGGAGCAATCGAAAGTTAACGACCTCAGTAAATTTGTAAACATGGAAAAAATTGGTCACCGTTATGTACTTCATTTACTTTCTTTTGAGAGATCTCAGTCCAACGAATATTAAAGCCGAATTAGATTCTACTGCTCCTTCGTTTACGACCATAAAATATTGGGTGACAGAGTTTAAATGAGGTCGTACGAGCTGCCAAAACGAACAACGTAGTGGTCGACCAATTGAGGTGACCACGCCAGAAATGATTAAGAAAATCCACAAAATGGTATTGGATGATCGCTGGCTGAAGATGCATGAGCTAGGTGAAATTACAGGCATTTCCAAAAGTGCTATACATCGTATATTTACCGAAAATTTGGAGGTGAAAAAGCTGTGTGCAAGATGAGTGCCGCATTTGCTCACAATATAACAAAAACAACGTCGTGAAAATGTTTCTATAGAGCGTTTGGCGATGTTTCACAATAAAAAAGTCGAGTTTTTTGATCGTAACCATGAATGAGACGTGGGTCCACCACTTCATACCTGAGACAAAGGAACAGTCAAAACAGTGGATTGAAAGGAGAGTATCGTGTACAAAGAAGGCGAAGACAGTTTCATCTGCACGCAAGGTTATCACGTCTATTTTTGGGATGCACGTTGGATAATTTTTATTGATTATCTTCAAAAAGGAAAAACAAACAACGACGAGTATTATGCTAATTTGTTGCGGCGTTTAAGTGATGAAATTAAAGCAAAACGGCCGCATTTGGCGAAGAAGAAAGTGTTGTTTCATCAAGCCAATGCACCAGTTCACACATCCGCTATTTCAATGGCCAAAATCAATGAGTTAAAGCTTGAATTGCTTCAACACACTCCTTATTCGCCTGATTTAGCTCCTTCGGATTATTTTCTATTTCCAAATTTGAACATATGACTTGATGGTAGAAGATTTGCAAACAATGAAGAGGCAGAGTTTGCGGTATACGGCTATTTTAATAAGCTAGACAGTTCTTAATATAAACAGAGTATCGAAGCTATTGAATATCGCTGGGAAAAGTGTATAGAGATAAAAGGAAATTATGTTGAGAAATAAAGAAAAAATTTCCCAAATTTATTGTGTTTTCTTTATTAGGTCTGGTAGTTCTGGGACTGGCTCCTTTAATATTTTCCAATGATTTCATAATATGTATATATACTTCATTAATTTCTGTTGACTCGATTACAGACAATAATGAAGAATGTCGTTTATCTATTTAACTCATTCTGTAAGATAAGGTACTATCACACTATACAAATATTTCGACTTTGGAAGTGTTTGATAAAGAGTTTATCAGATCAGTTAATTTAGGCCTTAAAAATAATTATAAAAAAAAAATACTAAAAATTTATCTCTTACTTAGGAACCTAATCACATGCTGTTTATTTCTTATTCAAACATAAAGCATTAATGCAAAGTTGAATAAGAACATACTTAATTTAGTCGGATTTTGATGAACTTGTCTTAATACATAATTTGCAAATTCCAAGAAAAAAATGAAATGTGCTAATTAAAAATTTAAGAATAATTGAGGAATATATGTTGATTTGAGTATGTATACATATTAAAAGAATTTAGATATTATTGCTTTTTTCACATATGATGAAAGTACATATTAAAATCTCTTTGTAGTATTTATTGCTTCTTCTGGAGGTACGAGTGAAATATTATATATGCAAAAATTAATAAAGGAATATATCTTGTTTATTTGATTTTTTTGATATGTAAATGTGATGAATGCTTTTTTTGATTTCAAAATCATTTAAATTGAAAGTTTTTTAAGGATTTTAGCATGCGTTTTTTATATAATGAATTCTGCTAATGAAAAATATGAACAGTAAAAGGCAATATAGCATAAATAATATAAATGATTTTTACTTCAACATATCTCCGAATGATGAAAATATTTACATGAAAATACTTACATAATTGTTCAAAATTTAGTAAAAGTAAAATCTTCAAAAAAGTGAATGGAATGGAGTTAACTCATCAAGCTGAGCAAATAAAGTTTCATTGAATAAATGAAATACTTATATTTACATACAAGCTTATAACATATGCATGTATAAACAATCTTCTGAAAACATCATTGTCATTGTCATGAAATAGCAGCAGAAAAATCATTAGTGATAACACTAATGTTGGCCTAAACTGGCTCAAATGGTCTAAACATACATTTGTATACAACAGTGTATATGTGGGGGTAATATACAAACTATACTATTCATATGTATGAATATATGTAGATGTATGCTGTATTACATACGAATAAATGTATATAATAAGAACAAAATGCTAATACTTTGCTTTATTCGTGCCCACATGCATGTGCACATGTCTATATACTATTCGTATTCTAATATATGTATGTTATCCTTACATATGTATGTATTTATTCCTATATATACCTACATTCATATGTATGTATTTATTATATTCTCTATTGCCGGAATTCATATTGACTTCCTTTTCTTGTGGTTCTTCATTTGTATACAATCGTATGTATCTTTTTGATGCTTTTACAGAAAAAAAAAAACATATGAAAGTCAAAGACGAAAAACAAGAAGTGGTTGACTTAAATGCTAAACTAGAGGATAAAAGTTATTTCGTTATTATTTTGCTTACTTGTTGTTGTTGTTGTTTTTACTTATTCCGTTGACGAAAATATTTGTCGCCATCAGCATGATAATGTATGCATGTGTATATGATCATAGTATATGTATATGGTAGATACATATATGTAACTATTTACATTTGAATGCATGCTTGTGTTTTTCCATTGGCAAGTGGCGGCTATAAGTATTTCTTGTTGACTTCTTCATCTTCTTTCAATTCATTCGATTGTCGATGTTATGTACATATGTATGTAAAAATTTGTACATATTATATGAAAGTGTTGCTAGACTAACTGTCGAATCGAACGCTTTGTACAGATTTATGAGTTTATGTTTTTGGTTTTGTTTTATTATTAAAATAATAATAATAATAATATTGATGACGAAGCAGTTGATGATTATGATGATAATCATGATGCCATGCTGGGTTGTTATTGTTTAATTAAAAATAAGCATTTTCAATGTATATAAATAGGACATATTATATAATGAATAGATTCTCATGTGAATTTCGTTTTAGATTATATAGTATTCTAGAGTTTAGATATCGCTTCAGAGCTTAATTGAATTTGCAACTCTTAAGAACCAATTTATTCTTAAACGCTTTAGAGTTTTGTAACTGTATAAAGAAAATGCCGAGGAAATATTTAAGGCCATTATTCGTGTTAAGTTCTTCCGTGATATATAAGAGTAATACATTCCTTGAAATTCACATAAATAAAATTCTTGTTATTTCTATCAAATCTCTTGATATTCCAATTGTATTTTATATTCAGTAAGGTATTTCGATTCAATTACGATTGGGTGATTCGTTCGTAGAAATTTAGGATAATTTCCCTTATTTTATTATGGCCTATCATGGCCAATAGAGTTCGGTTCACATATACACTACTGGATATTGTTGAGTGCTATGCGCAGCATTAGAATTGTGATCGTTTACAAAGTGCATAATTTTGGAGGGAAATTTTTGGTCTACATTTTTGCAAGGTCCATCTCATATAAGAATTGGAGTTAAGCATCAGTGTGACGTACAATTATTTGAAGCAAACAATGTTGCCTTCACTGTAAAACTATATTTAGCGGTGATGCTCTACTTTGACTGCAGCAAAGAAGAAACTCTATAGGAAACGATTTGAAGGCTAATGCGAGATACGATTCCATAAAAAGCGGCTGCAAATTTCATGATTCCTAGAATCATATTCACATATGAATTATTATTTAAGGAAATTTTCGATATTCAGAAAATTTTTTTGTAATTTTATTTCAATTCGAAATCACAATATTAAAAACGAACACCATTTATAAGTGTTTTTGTTACAAGAATATATCAAGTGTGAACGAACAAATGACATATTAATATTTATTGACATTTAATGCAAGTGTTGTTCATATGAAAAGTAATGAGAGAGCTAATGGATGTATTAATAGTCATAGTATGATATTTAGGAAAATATCGCACTTATAAAATAAGTTGATTGTTGATTGTGTGGGAAATTTAAAAATATATACTCTCAATAGAATAATACAATGGCAAAAATTTGTATGGTAAAAGTAAATAAAGGGGAAAAAGTAAAAATCTATATGTATTTCTTATATATTGTATATACCTGCATGCGGATATTTACAATATTCCGCTGAGTGATATATTGTACTCGTATGTGTGTATCTACATATTTATTATACAGACGAACGAGGTCAATGTGTTTGTTTATAAAAATTTTTTTTTATTGTATGTTCCCACATAAGCTTGAACTTTTTTCTCAATTTCTTATTTTATTCGTCATTAATTTTAAACAAAAATTATTTAAATTTAATTTCAATGCGAAATACAAATACTTATAAACATCGAATGTGTTTGGTTGTGTGTAATTGAAAATGCAATAAAACAAAAAACTTTTTTATACAAAACATTCACAATGATTAATTTTACAAATACATACATATATACATACATAAACATATACAGAGAATCGTTCGTAGTTCGTAGCAATTGAACGAATTATGGCATACGAGTACTTGATTTTCGGTTTGATTGTTTTGTAGCACAAACAATGTTTTGTACTCATACTCGTAAGTATGTATGTATTAGCAACAACATGAAGTACGTTTGGCTATTGGCTATTTTCAGCCAATTTATTTTAATGAATTTTTAATGCTGCCCAGCCGGCTGATATTTATATGTGCGTTGGGCATAGGGGATTGACGGGTGGGTTCACACATCAGACGGCGTTACTGGACTTGTAGTCATTTATCAAATGCACAATGTCTACATGTATACAAAGCATTAGTTCGTGCTCATGGTATGAATGACTGGAAGAATATCTTCAATAAGAAAAAAACCAAAATTGTGCGTTATCTTAAGGACCCCGAATTTTTTGGAAACATATTAGATTATGTGAAAATAACGAGAAAAAACAGTTTTATATTTTGATTAAAAATTAAATTAAATTAAATTAAATTTTTTGTTTAAATTGTTTAAGTTTCAGAAAATGTGTATTCGCATCAGAAATCATTGGTTTAGTGACGTCTTTCTTTTTTCAAATTAATATCTACTGAAATATTTTTCAGATGTCATCAAGACCCATCCCAACTCATCCGATAATATCCTATGTATATTTGAAGTGGTCTCTTTTGTTTCATATCTGTCAACATTAAATGTTATTGGCTAGCATATATCCAATTTGATACCTGTGGTTATAGCAAAATTAAAATTTTCTCATAAAATTTTCATCAAATCGACTACATCGACCCCAGATGTATGTTTAATAAATATTTTATAATGTTATTAGCGCTTGTTGAACTTATTATCTATATCATATCATATAGGTACATATTTTTGTATATACTTACAGTCATACATTACTTGGCTAAGACTAGACTATGTATTCGAATAATGTCAAAGACCTCAGAAACAATATATCAGTCATTGAGCTATGTACATATAAGTAAACGTACATGTAAAATGAGAAAATATGAGTATATACTTTTACATAAATTTGCATTTCATAATTAAAATAAATAAATAAAAAATATAAAGAAGATTTAAAGCTGATAGCTGATATCGTATCTAAGTATTATATTCTTATGTACTCTTTCGACAAATTTTAAATGTTCAACAAAATTTATGACCAAATAGAAAGTTCATACAGCGAGTCATTTGACAGGTGGGTGGTAACTATGTGTGACTAAGAAGGCGTATAAAAGTCAAAGTAACTGAAATATGATCAAAGTAAGACGATAGAATTGAAAAATGGTGGTAAATGGTAGTATGATGAAGATACTTATGTAGATTGACTATAACAAAATGGAAAAAATAAAAAACTTTTGTTTTCTTTTGCAAAAACGTTGATTGTTTTTCTCCTTCCCTCTCTTCTTTTCGATGAAAAAGTTCAGAGATGTCATTTATACGATTCAACCAACCATGCCTGTATGGAGGGCATGTGATGCTTATCTGACATTAGTCGGACAGACACAGAGAAAAGTGCTGACAATATAAGACATATGAGGTTTGGTAAAACGCAATGAAAGCATTTGATATCTACCTATACATATAGATACATATATACGTTCATGTAAGAATCTAAATAAAACAAAGCAAAGTATAATTGTGCATCTATCACTCTTATCTTTGACGAAAGGATAAACCAATTTCAACATTTTTGAGATTGTTTTCATTTATCATAATTATTCCAAATCAAAATTTCTCATTTACATTTTGAATTTCATTTGGCAATTCAATTAGTTCCAAAGGAAATCAGGTTGACAGAAAAGAATGTGCTATGATAGCATAATTTTTTTAGCATTAGATTTTGCAAATGCTGAACGAAAGTGAATGTGGGTACTTCATAAGATACTTGGCAGTGATGGGTTCTGTTGTAGTGAGACATTAACTTCAGAAAGTACTACAAGCAAGTTATTTTTATTATTGTTATTGAACAAATTTTTTATTTGATTTGTAGTATTTTGTAGTTGATTTAGCTGAGCAGGGAATCGAAACAGCATCCTTATGAAATGTTAACGCATAAGAATAAATGGAGATCGGTCATATAGTCAGTTATAAGACAATTTGTTGATTTAAAATTATTTTTACCTACATTTTGTAGGGAAGCTTCCATAACCGGCAGAGATATAGGGTGAATATATTTAGACAAAATGTTGAGTAGTTCAAATTAGTTGCGGTCGTTCATATACTTTACCTTTCTCTGGCTACTTTGCTAGCTGTAAGACAGCGAAATATGTAAAAATGTCATTCATGTAAGGGAGCTCCTTTAAAAATTTGTTGGGGAGAAAAAATCAATATGGATCGGTTCTGCATTTTATCATGCTAGGGGATATTTTGGGTGTAGTGATGTTATACATGAAATGAACGAATAAATTTAATATCGGATTCAAATTAATCGACCTCATACACATATACATATGCTATACAATTCCTTTTAGATTTTTCGTGTGGCTGTGCAATTAATTATGTACACCGCTCAACTCAACTTTGTCCACCTTTTAAAAAATATACATAGATACAACTTTTCCCATTTTAATATGCCACTTGAATTTAAAATAATTATGTAATTTAGAATCAGTCAATCAATTAAGTAGATTTAATAACGTGCTAATAAATTGCTTCACAAAAAAAAAGTTTAAAATAAAAGTGTGAAAATTGTCGCGTTTGCTGTATTTTATACTATGCGCAGGAATTTTTCCTGCAAATTTGCTGGTAACAAATTAAAAGCAGTACAAGAGAAAAACAAAAACAACATAATGATAAAACTTGCACAATTACTTGCCACTTAAATTTATCTGCTGCATGCTCATTAGCAGTGATATACATATTGCTTGTTAAATAGTGTATGTCGAGCTTGCATTTTGTTGTATTTTCTTGTTGCTTTACCCCATTTACATGACTCGTCCATTTATTTGCTTACGAAAAGCAACTATGCATGACAACTGGGCTTTTTTGCATATCGCATATGCCAATTATGAGGGGAGGATAAGTACTTGCAAATAATGAAACGCAACAACAATGACAATGACAATGATCATAATGATGTTGACTTGAATAAGGATAAGAAACCATATTGTTTATATTATATGATAAGCAAAAAATTTATGTATGCAAACTACTTGCGAAGAAAACAATAGAACATATGTTAGGAAGCGCTGGAAGAGACGAGAGAAATTTCTGTAGTAACATCATAAGGAATTACTAACGCCAATGCCTAACAAGCTGCATGCAATTGCATGAGTAAACTTCCGTCGTAGTAAACTTCCGTTTGCTGCTGAAGCAACCGTTCCAAAATGAAGAGTACTATTTTTGCTCTTTGTTTTACTACTATTAACTCTTCTTCTTCTTCTTCTAGTTATCGTATATGGTATTCTGTTTTTAAATTTCTACATATTACTACGATATTAGTCCTAATGCACTCGTACGTTTACCTTTACAAATACAAGATATATACTATGTATGAGGTAACCTTATGTAGTCGTTAATTAGTTCATGGACTTTTCGCAATCGCACAGGCTGACTATGTGGCAGTCTTTATTTACTCTATTTACGACCCTACTCAATTTATCTTACTTGTGTTTTGTAGGAGAAATTCAGAAGTATGTTTGTGATAAATTTGTAATGGAACTGCCAGTTCCGGAGAAAGTCTTTAAAATTTGTCCCAAAAATTCAAAAATATTTAATGAAGTTAATAAAAAAATTTTTTTTTATTTAAACTAATACTGTTTTAAGTCGAAAATATTTTAAGATTCATTTCAATCAATTTTTGTAGATCTTTTATATTCAAATTTTAAGATTTCATACAAAACAATTTTATCGTCCAAAAATTAAAAGTGTCTCAAGGGACTGGTATTTTTGGGATGAATTAATTTTTAAATTATTAATTTAAAGATTAATCTTTGGAGACAAAATTGCGTTTTCATCATTTATTAGCTGGTAAATATTGTATTTTGCTTCTTATTTAATGAATTTCACTTGTTTGAAATTTGTAAAGTGCTGAAATTTGTGTACCCGTAAAATAAATTAGCACAATTTGCAAATGTTTATATAATTGCTATGTGTGTGTGTCTTGATGAATGTTGTTAGTGCTGTTGCATATTTTTTATGTGCAGAAGACCATCATTAAAAATAAAAATATGTAGTAAAAAAGTGTAAAAAACAAGAAAATTTACATTTTTCATACGTTCAACATGTTTCAGTTTTTTTTTCTATTTATATTCTTCGTGCAATCTTTATGGTTTATGAGACGTAATCGGTAATTTTATTGTTTTACGTTTTTTTCCTCTGCTTCTACTCTTGTGTCAATATAATGCATAGTATAGCTAATAAGAATAATGCGCACTAAAGTCAAACAATACGCAGTCATATTGCAACTGAAAATTTATGACCTTTGAGAGTCACGCACTATGCGTGTTTTGCTCATTGCATAGGTACCAACATTCATATAATTTGTACAATACTTGTTGGTACATATGTAACCAACCGTGGTAGTTAGATTTAGTTGTATTAGGAATTCCATAAGGACGATGATGATGATGATGATGATAATTATGATTGTGGTCGTATTTCTTAGAGTTAGTTGCCATATGTAAGGACTTTTGTGCAGTTATTGTATTCAGGGTTTGTTCACTCATAGGGGAAGAAAAATAAAACATCAAGTACGGGAAGTATGTATATGTAGCACTAAAAATAAAAATTATTACATTTATGTTTCACTCGAATAATTGCATAGCATTGTGGCATTCCTGTAAATTACGCTGCCTTTGTTGCTATTGAATTTCAAGCATGCCCTAAGTATTTAATGCTTGTGTATGAAACATCATGCAGACATTAATAACAGCATGACTTTATCAATTGCCAATTAAGAAATATGAGAACACTTTAGGGCATTCGCACCGACATCATTAAAAGGTTGTAGTGCCTATTATTTATGAATACTTAGAAGGTCATTGTATCTTTCAGGATACAACAATTAGAAATATTCTTACCCATTTAGGAGCACTTAATAAAATATATGTATTTTTGTTTCAAATGTAAGTAGCTTGTGGTGGCATAGTTTACGAGGTGCCAAAGCATGTGCATGAGACATAAAGATAGACCTTCGAGAAATCTAGTGTAGATTGAGTCAATTTTGCAATTTACATGTAACCCACAGTATTTTTTCTAAGATACTGAATATCTTAAAAAATGATTTTCTTCGAAAGCTGCAAAACTCAACATAGATTTTTTAATAAAAATAGGTGACCTTTAATATTATTTAATATTAATAATTAATATCTATTTTGTATTTATATGACTATTCAAAAAACTTCCTTAATAATAATATGGATGTAACTCATACAATGTATTTCAATAATTCAAGTACTATTACACCGTTCGACAAATGTTTGCACACATGAACAAGACATACATATTCTTGAAGTAGGGATAAAAACAAGATACCCATGTCTGGCCGTTTTTCTAGATCATTTCGTTACTGTTGTTTAAAAATATTAAAATTATTCTCAATTAATATTACTCATACGACTTAAAAAAAAAATTATATTTCGAACAAAAATTTTCCTCGAATATTGCAAGTATCATAACAATTAATAATTATTCGATAAAAATATATTCTACAACCTCTTAAACCAAGAAGTAGGTGTCAATCATAATTACTCTTATTCAAAATTGAATAAGAGTAATTGTCGTGGAGACTGTAATTAAGGCAAGGGTACTTTCTGAACTACATTCGACAGCTCCTTCAGAATGCTTCTAAATTTATGATTAATTAAAAATAGAACATATTACATCAAGACAGCCATCGTCGTCTGAACTTTTGCCATCACATTCGGAATTATGCTATACAGTTACACACTTTGTGACGTAAGCAGACTTCAACGGATGGGCTCTCGGGTCAGAAGAAATAATTGGTTCCCTTTTGAAACGCTGGAAATTGGCTGTTGATGATTTAAAATAAAGTCACAGAGATATCAAAACGATTGAGACACGGCATTCGATACATACTCTCCGAGTACTGATGGTCACTTTGTTGTTATACAAATCCTGAATCCTTCAAACGTCATAAAATGGTTCCAAATTTCATAACCAAATAAATTTATTAATTTAATTTTTTTCATATTTGGATTCAAAACGCAATTTTACGTTGGAATATTAACATTTTTGACTTAGAAAAAATATTTTTTATTAAAAAAAGTCATGCGGGTACTATAATAAAAAATTTGTTGCTTCTAAAAAACGTAAATGTAGTGATCTAGAAAAAGGGTCAGACACGGGTACCTTTTTTTTGGCCCTACTTTTAGAAAATATAGATCCTGTTCATGTGTGTAAGCGAAAATTTAATTTTGTTAAATGGTGTTGTAGGGAAAATAATTACAATTTTCTATTGTCTTAAATTTTCTGAGTATTTAGTAAATATTTTTTTCACAGGTGAGTTATGCTTCATTAAATCGTATAGCCATAACCGGTCACAGTATAATCAGCGCCATCTACATTCACGACAATTATTTAATAATTTTAAAAAATTATTTTTAGTTCTCAGTGTATTTTAATTTCAGCAATTTTTTGCTGAAAATTTTTATTTTTCGATAAGAGCACATCTTTAATGGAATGAACAAAAGACTAACGCATTATGTTGTGGTAAAGTAAATATTTTAAAGCTATCAAAAAATCATGAAAATGTCAGTTTAATGATTCTAGAAAAATATACTTCAATTGTTGAAAGAATAAGAACAAAAAGAGAAAAAAATGTGATACTATGCAAATATAAGTAATATAATAAATATAAGGTTCAATATGTAAAATGTAATAAAATTAAATTGTACGAAAAAATAGGGGAACAAAATATGTACACAAGGTAATGCACATAATCACGTAAAATATCGTGAAAATTGTTCAAGCTCTATTTTTGGACATCATCTTACTTATGCATCACTATAAAAAACATCTTCATAATCATTGAATACATTATTATTGTTATTATCATTATGATCATTACTCGCGTATAAACACTATATTGTGTCCATTGTGTGTTGTTTTTTGTTTTGTATATTTTATATTTATGCCTTTGCTATAAAGAATACGTTGATTAGACCTATTCGAAAAAAAAATTATGGAAATTATAAATTCAATATATTTTATGTGAAATATAGGATTTCAAAAAAAAAAAAATGTTCTCAAAAGACATGAATTATTTTGTTCTTGGGAAATTTATAAGCATGAACATTTCTAATTAGATTTAATTTTACTAATTAGATCTTGGACAAAAAGGTTTGTATTTGAGATCAGTACACAGATTATGAAGTTATATAGATTTGTTCAGTAATTCTAACAGAAAATGTCCCCAATGCTCATATTCCAATATTCATGAAGCTTCAATACAAATTAATTTTTTGAATTTAAACCTTAAACAACTATAACTTACTAAGTTTTTTATATAAAACCACTTTATTTGGTACGATTATTAATATCGTGGTTGGTGAAAATCTTACGAGAAATGTTTCCAAGTAGATAGCACCCATTTTTTGGTAGCATTTTTTTTTATTACCGATGTTTAAATCGAAATTCGGGTATATTTAATTTTTATAGATTTTTTGTTGTTTTGGCTGACCTTATTGTTAGTCAGAAAAACTTTATACCTTATGCATAAAAATCATTTACTAAGAATTTGTTCAGACTGAATGTACGCATATAGTTTTTTGAAAAGTAAACCTTCATCATGTTAAAACAACATTTTATACAGGCCATTAATTTGTATTTTGGACCATTTTGTCCATTCATGCTTTAGTTTTTCTTTTTTTTTTTGTTCCATTTTTCTTTCCTTATAATGTTGAGGAAATTCATTTTGCGAGGGTGTATTCATATTACGTTGAATTTATACTCGTTTCAGTGTGTCAACGTGCTATAACCAATGGGGGATATTCCTTCGTCAGTTCAAGTTACTTTACTTTAAATAGATTTTCCATACATTTTATCTTATATTTTGTTCGAACTTTAAATTCTTTGATATAAATGTGAAATTTTTGTGATAACCAATTTTATAATATCAAGTCATCAGAATTGTATTGTAATATTATTATTATTATTGTAATTTTGAGTGGGTGAAAATGTGCAACTTAAACGTATTACTTATAGAGGTGCTAATAAAAGGAAGTTGCTATCATAATTCGTACAATGTACGTGCTTATAAAACTGAAGAAGAAGAAGAAGAAGACGAAAAAAAAAACGAATTTGTTCGAGGAAAAAATGAGCAAAATCTGAAAATTTGTACATAGGCTCAAAGAGCCAGAAAAAGCAAAATAGCAAAAGCTTGAGCATATATTTATATAAATTTACATATATTTATATAAAAAATATGAAATACTTGGCAAAAATTTGTACGTCATATACTTGTACACACACACACTTATTCAAATATATACAAATATTTATGTGTATGCGTGCTCTCTAATGGCACATCAGTATGCTAGATGTGATGTCACACGCATTTATTATGCTCCGCTTAAAACTCATACTACAGTGTTTGGCCGTGTGTGTTTATGTTTGAGAGATGTATATACAGGCGTGCCTTATTTTTTTGTAATACATATTTTGGTTCTTAGCATAATATCACATGCAGTTACTTCAACATTCTAATAATTTGTCGTTGTAGAGATTTCATATTTTTTTACAACGAGCTGATATGCACTTAAATGATTGTCATAAAATGTATAGAATTTATATTCACGAAAATTTATTTCATCATTACCCATTCTAATAGATATTAGCATAGAGGAGAAATATGAAATTGTTTTTCGTTTTAATCAAAATATTTATACATGCAAATTTACTGGACGTATGATTAACATTATTTGATAAAATTATAATTTCCGGGAACTCCTCGTATCGTAATCATCATAAGTAATATCCAAAAAAGCTAAATAATAAATAATTCTTTTAAATATAATTTGTGTTCGTATAAAAAATATGACACTCAATTTAAGTAGGGCACATTAGATGAAATCAAATTAATTTTTGAATTAATGAATAAGCTAATTCGAAATAAAATCACATTATGCTTCATAACTATTTTCCATAAATGTTCGATTATAATTAGCCTTTACTATTTGTTTGTATGCTACAATATTATTACGTTATTTTCATTGCAATTAATTCTAATGCAACTTTCACATTTCATTCATAAATCAAAATATTTGTGTGGGGAATAAAACTTTTTCAGCTATTTGCATATGGCTGCACGTGCACATTAAATGAATGAATCCTTTTATAATAAGTTTATTGAGGATGGCTGAATTAGGAACAGTTGAATCGGGTTTGAAAATTAAAAGCTTTCTTTAAAGAAGCTCAAAAGTTTCAAAATACTTGAGAGCTTTTGATATTTTCCATATTAAAAATGAAAATGGTGAAAAGTCTTCGGAAAAGCTCTTTGATGAGATTTTGAGCAAGCACTTTTGTATATGTGTAACTGAGCAATACACAGAGAGAGAGAGAGAGAAGTTATAATATTAAGAGTTGATGTCTGTTTTGCAGAAATTACAGGAATATAACATGTTGGTTTATTTATGCAGAAAACCGTTACGAAAGAATAATGTCAATGGTTTTTTGGCGCTTTAGTTCAATATGAGAATGGCGAGAATTTTGTCTATAATTTTATTTTTTCAAAGTTGAGAAACTGCACCATTGTATATTTATCGACCATTCGATCCAATGTCCTGCTGATAGTCTTATAAGAAGCATTACACTGTTTTTTTAATTATTATATTAATTAGTAATTTTTGATGGACGAAATAAATTTTCCATTATATTACGACTATGACATAATTAGCAAGGAGCAAATATGAATACACATATGTATACCTTTACGTAAGACTGACGTTTTCAATACAAATGCCAGGCTTTGATTGAAAATGTAATATAAAGCAACAATATGTACAGCAGTATACTATATGCGCATTGACAATGAGGTGAATTGTATATTTTCGAACAATGAATTGAAGCTTTTTTAATAAATGATTATGTGAGCGAAGAAAAAAGCCTTAACCGAAACTAAAAAGCTCCCTAGAGTGCATTAAAATATGAGCTTGTGCATGTCTATGTGTATAAACACATTCTATATATTTATTCCCAGAATTTATCTAATGGTAGAATAGCGCTTTCATAAATATTTTATAGCAAATTGGCCAACAATTTGTTGAAAAATTTTTAAGATTATAGGATCCAAAGAACTTTGACATAACTTCCTATTCAGGGATACTACAAGTATTAGATGTGGATAGTAATGTATGGTTCTTACATGCATTAACCGATTATGAATGATATAGCCTGTGGAAAATTAGTTTTTTCTGGTTTATTAAAGAGTTTTTAAAATGGTTTTTTTGACTTTGATTGTTTTCGGAAGAATTGAGAACTGCTAGATTCCTCTAAAAAAGAATTACTGTTGACTAGAAAAGAAATAGATGGCAGTGCCCACAGATGCGATCAATATATATTCTTTTTGTATGGAATTCAACAAAAGTAATAATTCTTAAGACCGCAATATAAAGCAATTTTTTCGTTACTGTTTCCCACTGTCTTTTTTTATTCTTTCGCTCTCAGTACGTCTCACATATCAAAGTATAGTTCATTGCCTGCATTCGAAGCAATGTTGCCAGACCCAAAGAATATTTCTTTTATATAATATTGAAGCTGTACTGAAGGCATCATTGTTATATCATACAGTTAAAAAGTCAGGAGTAAAAGGAAAGGTGGCAGATATGGAGAAGTATATATATAGTTGAACAGAAGCAAAATCTGAGTTGGTTTAATCATATCTGTTAGGTTGTCTTTTTCTCTGCCCGTCTGAAACTCGATTCATACAATTATATTGTAGGAAATAGGCTGAATCGAATAAAAAGCGCTTATTTCATTCATATAAATTTATACTTCAGCATGAATATTTTCACACTTTTGAGTATGACGCTCAAAAGTTAGTACTTATTACTTAGTAAATGAGCAAAATCAGATCAGAAAAGACCACTAATTTTCTTCATTACACTATGATTATTTTTTTCCAAAGTATGCTGTAAATTTGTCAAATGTAGGGTTTCTGAACTTTTTTAATTTTTTTTGTTTTTTTTTTATATTTTCTTTAAAATTTATATTAAATTTATGATTTGTTGCCTTACATGATTAGTCACGTTTCCACCTTGATTTTATTTATTTTTCATTTTTTTAATGTTGCATCTATAGACCATACAGGGACTTTTAGCCGAGCTTCTCTTCCAGTACTGTTGTGCGTGCTAAATTTATATCAGCAGGTTACGAATGGTAAACCCCTTGTGAGGTCACTTTTTCTGAGCTTTATCCCAGAGCTCTTTTAGAAGCCTTTTAATAGCAAATTGTTATTGCCGAAAGAATTGTCAATTGCTTGCCGGCAGGTGGGTACGGTTCGAAAGAAAACGCTTTTGAATATTACAGTTGTGCTTCAGCAGCGGATTGAACCCATTACCTATATATCAGAAGGCCAAGGCACTAACTCACTGACCTATGGCACCCACAGAAGTAATAAAGGGTGAAAAGTCCACATAAAAAATAATTAAAGTAAAATATTTTACTCTTGCTATATTTTCATTCATGCATTCAAATAGTAGTTGTTTTGGTATGCGATTTTGAGAGATTTATTGTAAAGCTTTTGATGGTATATATCCTGACAGGTGCGTTAGGGTATATGAAAATCTTATGAGTACCTTTGATGATACTTTCCAATTGAATTTTTACGAGAATTTTTCTTTTATAAAATATTTAATTCGTACATGCGATTATATCACTACTATATATACCTCATGTACTTATATAGATTGCTAATACAGTCCATTTTAAACAACAACGGAAAAATATTTAACATGGCAGCACACATTATGATTGAGAGAATAAAACCAAGTACTCACATATATATATTTCTGCACAGTGCAAAAATAATTCGTCTAGTTTAGATCTCTCAATTGATAATGACTATAAACTAAGTGATGATAGTGATGTTGATGATGATGGTGATGATGATGATCATAATGATGAACAAGTGTGTACTTCATTTCACAAAACATTTTCTGATATCAAGAAAACTCAATTTAATTTTAATGCTGCAAAAACAGGATACTCGAAGTACGATTCGACTGCTAACATACGATTTGGCTATACCGATAGAACAGAACGACACCGATGAATTACCGAATTGTTCTTATCGTACGGCATTGAAGCTTTCAGTTGAATTTGTGAATGTGCCGCGTGCACAACAAGTATGTCCGTGTAGTAAAAGAAAATAATTATATATATTATATACCTATATAGTACTACAACAAATAGCCAACAATTCACAAAAGAAAGAGTGTTTCATATAATCCGTCTAGATATATACCAGTACAAAAATGCTTGGTTTTTTTTTGTATAATCATTTTGAATTGCTTTTTATTGTAGTTTCATTTTCACCATTGAGAAGTGTAAATTGTTTATATAATATTTATTTGATCATTTAATTGATTTATTTATTTGTTAGGGAGAGAATATTTATTGTCTTTTTTTGTTTGTTTCAAAATTTTGCGTATGTGCGTGCTTTGTGTGTTTTCAGAAACGTAACATGTTGTAGGTACGTGAGCAATACATATGTGTCGTAAGGAATTGTTGTAATTGTTAATTTATTGATAAAGCAGCTCGCAGCTTGTTCGTGTGCAATTTTTGTTACTTGGGGTTGTTTATTGTTGGCTGTCTTGCCTTCACCCTCGTACCATTTAAGTAATACTAACTGATTATGGCATAAGAAAATATTGAGAATAAAGTAAAGAAAATAAAATGAAATAAAATAAAATAAAGAGTTGTTTCCAATCCAATCCAATGAAATTTTATATTTTACGTCTTTCCATCAAAAGTGAATGTGCCAATTGCTGCCGATGTTATGAGATATAAGGATTTCCCAGGACAATAGAGTATTTATGGTAATTGATATGATAAAAAAAAATCTCCTTACAGTCGGCTGGGGCCGACCAAACTATACCCTGCATATGTAGATTTATATATAAAAAGTTTACTCGAATATCCAACTTTTCTTTTATTTCCACTTTTCGAGAAACAATTTTTGCATATACTACTAATTTACACCCGAAATATGGTTGACTTTGACGAAGTAAAAGGATTTTAAGATAATTCCGAGGATTAGTATGGGAGCTATATAAAAAGTGGGCGTGGCTTACCACTTTCTAGTAAATCCAATTAATGTTTCAATGTTAATCCACACCTTAAATTTGGTGTCCTACGTTGAATAGTTTCTAAGTTATGGTGGTTAACATTTTTGTTTAATTTCCTCAACTTTGTATGGGAGCCCCAATAAGAAGTGGGCGTGGTACGCTGATTTTTCGCCAGATTATTTCCGACTACGATATTAATTTAAGTGTCAATTATGGTTATTGTAGACATAACATTGCCTAAGTTACAGCTGTTTCAATTTAAAATTTGTATGGGGGCTACGATAAACACTGGGCGTGTTGCGCCCATTTTCTGTGAGCTTAGTTGCTCGTACAATACTAATCCATACCCTAAGTCTCGTTGTCCTAGGCTAAATGGTTTGTAAGCTATGGAGCTTAAAATTTTAGTTTAATTCACTCGACTTTGTATGGTAGATCCATGAAGGAGTGGGCGTGGCACACTGATTTTCTGCCAGATTTTTGCCGACTACGATATTAATTTAAGTGTCAATTATGGTTATTCTAGACAGAAGATTGCCGAAGTTACAGCTGTTTCAATTTAAAATTTGTATGGGGGCTACGATAAACACTGGGCGTGGTGCGCCCATTTTTTGTGAGCCTAGTTGCTCGTACAATACTAATCCACACCTTAAATCTCGTTATTCTACGCTGAATAGTTTGCAAGTTATAACCGGTAACATTTTTTTTAATTTCCGCAACTTTGTATGGGAGACCCAAAAAGGAGTGGGCGTGGCACATTGATTTTCTGCCATATTTTTTCTGACTGCCTTGTTAATCTAAGTGTCAATTATGGTTATTCTAGACAGAAGATTGTAGAAGTTACAGCAGTTTCAATTTAAAAGAAGTACAGACACTTTGTATGGGAGCTACGCTAGAAAGTAGGCGTGGCTCACCCACTTTTGGCGAGGTTATATAGTAGTATAATATAACTCTATGTGTAAAATATTGTTGTCCCAAGTGGTATATTATGTGAGTTATAGCAAGTTAAAGATTTTGAAAATTTCGAGGTTAGTCGCTTTGAATGCTTGGTGTGGGCGTGGTTATTGACCGATCATGCCCAATATCAATCCCCTCCGTACCCTTGGATCATAGATTACTTATGCCAAATTTCATCGAAATAGCTCAATATTTACTCAAGTTATCGTGCGAACCAGCCAGGTGACAGACAGACGGACGGACGGACATCGTTAAATCGAAAATTTAATCGCCGCTGATCACGAATATATATCCATGTCTATATCTCCGGAGATTCCTTCAAGTGGACACAAACATCTGACCGAAATGAATATACCATGCATATTGCATTATGCAGGGTATAAAAAACAAATTATATAATATTATCAATGTACATACACATACACATTCCAAAATCATAACCATTATAACCCCTATTGATAAAATATAGAACAAGTGAACTTTTTCAAGAACAAATACAAAGTATTGGAGTAATACAAGGGCAAGTAGCCAGCAATTGTTGGCATCAAACAAGGTTAACATGAAAATGATGACAATGATACTTGACATTCTCTTTTGTTTTGCTTTGATTATGTTTTTTCTTACCACAGTTGAATACTACACTTACATTTTATACAATTGTTGCACTTTTTATATGTACGAACTTGTTATCTGTATTTTTTTAAATGTTGCATTTGCTGCATCCACTGTTGCACAATTATCCATGAGTACAGATATTTCGAATTATATGTTAGAATGGTTAATAATAAAACAAAAACGAATATAATAAAAAAAGTTTCATTACAATGAGCCGTGAGTGATATTTTGGATTGGGGAAAAAGTATCAGTAAAAAAAAAAAACATAATTTTTATATGTATTTTGGGCTATTTTGTATTATGAGATAGTCGAAAGTTGAAGGTTAAATTTTAATAGATTATTTTTTTTTTATGGATTTGAACCTTCAGGTTGAGTGTTGCTAAATTGAATTAAAGTCGTTTTGTTCTATCACTTTTTGTTATATTTATGTTTTATTCTATTGCATAAAACTGATGCGGCTTTAGTTGGGAAATCTAACCTAGTATATTTGAACAGGCTTCTTTCGAATTTCATTTTATAAGAGAGCAGCGGTACGAAGCAAATCGTGTGTTTTCTAACACATCAGATATCCAAACAAACTTTGAAAACAAGAGAAGAAAATTAAGAAATATGTTTCTTGGTAATTTGTTGCAGTAGAACTGAATCTATTCTTTTCAAATGAAATTTCTTTAAAGTCGTTAGATTTTTTCAAATTCTTTGAATGTTTTTAATTAAAATTTTTTTAAATCTTCAAAGGCATACAAATTTGTATATAGAAATTGCGTATTTTCAGAATTTGGTTGTGATACACACGTAAACATCAAGAACTTAAATTTTGTCGTCCGATGTACTCAACACTTATAAGCAGAACGTTCGCAAAGTTATCAAAAATGTATGGTTTCGATTTATTGTAGTCAATAGATACGGCATCCAAGCATTGAAAGTGTCTGGTAATACAGCATATTTGAGATAAATGTTTAAAAATTATTTTGTCGTGAATTTTCAATTTTGAGGCGATGTCAATACTATTTACATATTATTTTTGCATAATTTTTTAAAGTATTTTTTTACCTTTCCCATGAAACATGAAGAAAGGCTTAATCATGGCCAATCGGAGAATTCAATGCCAAATATTTTTTAGTTTAATTTTAAGTAAACTATAGCTAATTGCTCCAAAATTTTTCTTGAAATTACCCTCAATTATAAACAAAGCAACAATTGCCTTTATCATAGTAAAGTGCTAAATATAGCTAGCGATATTGTTGAGAAAATTCACAAATTATGTGATATTTTTTGCAATATGTTGTCCAAAAAGGATCCATGATTTTTCCCTACCCCTGTACTTGAGCATAATTCTCCCATTTGAGAGAGAAACAAGTGATAACATACAGGTAGATACTATACAGGATACTTACATACATAATTAACAGTAATAGTAAAATTTTAAGCATAAAATGAAATAACCTCATGAGCAATGTGTAAACAGAAGGATATCTGCAAGAGATGCTTCACACATCCTGTAAATAATAAAAACAAAAACTACAAATGAAATAAACGGAAGAGAAAATACAGAAAACAAAAAATAAACAAAAACAAAAGTTAAAACCACACAAATGGAAACCAACAAAATAAACAATATCAAGTGCTATGAGAATATCAACGGCAATAACTACAACAAGTACGTACTAGAGTACATATATGCACAATAGCAAGAAACAAAAAAATGCACAAAACTTGAAGAGGCTGTACATAAAAAATATTTATTGCTAGAATGCTCGGGGTAATGCATAATAGCATGTGAGGGAGAAAAACTAGAAGAGAGAATGAAGAAAATGACGACGACGACGACGACGACGACGACAAAAATAACCACTGACAGTGATGTCGGTTTTAGAGGCGCATCTGTAATAATAGTTTGTGTGACATTTATCTCCCACAACAGCCAACTGTTGTTGTGTTGTTATTTATCTCCATTGCTCTTTCATTTTCCGTTTCTTCATTGTATCGTGTAATGAAAAAGTTATTCATTTCATATGCATGTATTAGTACGAGAATTTTTTTTTATGTGTGAACTTCATTCGGCTTTTCCATTTGATTACCTTTTTCATTTCTTATGTAATAATATATGTGTATACTTACTATAAAAATACATACAGCTACATTTTTTCTTTTATTTGGTAATAATATTAATTTTTTTTTACTTTTATTTTTATAAACTTCTATTAAGTATTGTATGTAAGAATATATAAAAGAAGCCATTTAATAAAACCGCATATTTTCATTTTCAAATAATGTATAATGTATATATTTTGTGGGACAAATATTTTATTTTGATTTAATCACATTCATTAATCTATGGTATTAACTACACACATAAAACACAATATCTGATAAATAAAAACCATGACTGCATTCACAAGATGGATTACGAGTAACAAAAACATTTTCACCTTTTCGTATGCTTAATTCTGATTGTATAATGTGACTAGTAGCTCGCACAATTTGATGATCCATATTTGGAATCGTCTCGGGGGGGCTATTGGAATATATCATCTTTCTCAATTGCTTTCGAAAACAGAAATTTAATGGTGTAAAATTGAAGGATCCTGCGGATAATTAAATTTAATTGTTTCATGTTGTACGAAATAAAACCACTTTTCGTTCAAAGGTACAGTTTAATGCCGAATTTTCTCAAACTATTTCGGTATTTGATCAGGTCACATTTAAATCAAATGTAGTATATGATGTTGAACTTAATTGTATGTAGTATTTTTATATGATTTCTTCAACTGGTTATTATGAAATAATTAAAATAAAATAATAGTATTTCCTTGAATGAAATTGATGTTAGTTTTTCGATTTCATTCAATTATAGTGTGATACATATATATTGTATCATTACATAATGCTAACATTTAACTTATGGATTTTGCTATATTTGCTGCTACTTATTTAATAATCATTATGTTTTTTTTTCTCTGATATTTATTATTTCACGAATATAAACATTGATATGTAATAAATACAATACATAAAAATTGTACTGGCTTCAAGCAGTTGGTAAGCCATAAAAAACATACTATATTGCAAACACAAATGTGTGGTTTATGTGCATAAAGTAATACACAATTTCGATATCGATAATTTGAAATCGTTCGATGTGCATAGTAAAATACCTTTTTTTTTAAATCAACACGTGTACCACCACAAACATATATAGTATATAGAAATTCATGTAATATGGTTACACGTGGCGTATACGTGTTTTATATATATATTTATATTTTAATTGTTCATGCTTAAATATGCGCGTGTGACACGCGGCAAATAAAGAAAAAACATGAAATTAAAATTACAAAAATACATATAAAATAAGTATATATTTCAAATTGTACTACAAATATATATGGTAGGTAGTAATCAAATATGTAAATGTGATGCACCTAGGCGTATGAGTAACATTTAATGTTGATATTCTAATTTTCTATGCTACTGATATATATATATATATATATATATATATATATATATATATATATATATATATATATATATAATATATATATATATATATATATATATATATATATATATATATATATGTATACACTAGTTATCCCTTTTAAGTTCGATTAAAGATCCTGTGACCATAATAATTCTATTTCAATTGATGCCCTTATCAAAAAAGTCGACTCAATATTGCTTGAGTGTGTATCATCATGAATTTTTTTGTTGATTTTCCTCTATGTTTCTCTAATCGCCTCCTATCATATATGTATTCAATATTGTCAAGCTATTCTATATTTATCAGATGCTATACACATATTGAATAAAATGCTTTTTCTTCTGTATTCACATTTGATATGTCATGCCAAGCGAATTTGATTTCGTTTTCCCTTTTTTTTTTATCCATATCAATTTATCATATCAATTGACGACTGACTCTTAGACTCTAGGCTATATGAATGGGAGGAAGTTATTTTTAAAAAGGAAATTAGCCCAAATTATTAATATTCTATGGAAATGTTTATTGAAAAGGTTAATCGTAATCAACTTAGAGATACATGGACATATTGGGTATATGATATATGTTCATGTTTCTACTGGCACTTCAAAGAGAAATTTATTTGTTTTTATTTATTCACGTTCATTATTAAT
Source organism: Megamerina dolium (assembly GCA_963854835.1). Taxonomy (NCBI): domain Eukaryota; kingdom Metazoa; phylum Arthropoda; class Insecta; order Diptera; family Megamerinidae; genus Megamerina; species Megamerina dolium. The sequence goes on from OY978527.1 coordinate 47,058,293, forward strand.
GCATTGGTAGCATGGAGGTTAGATGAGTAATTCTCTTTGAACATATGTATATAAAATATATAAAAAAAAAATAAATAAATATGTGGCACTTAAAGCCCCAAAGGGCTCATTGGCCGAGCTTCTCTTCCATTACTGTTGTGCGTCTTAAATTTGGACAGTATTAGAATGGACCTACTTATTTTAGCCGCTTCCGAACGGCAGAACACTTGTGACATCACTTTTTCTGAGCTTTGTCACAGAGTTCTTTTTAGAAGCTTTTTCATGGCAAGTTATTACTGTCGGAAGAATTGCCAATTGCTTGCCGACAGGTGGGTACCGTTCGAAAGAAAAATCTTTTCGATATTAAATTTGTTATGCATCAGCCGGGTATTGAACCACGACCTACAGATCAGAAGGCGAACACACTAACCACTGAGCTACGGCACCCACTATATATATATGCATACCATAATACTGATTAGTGATACTGATACAGTGTTGTGCAAAACCGAAAAAAGAAAACAAATTAAATAATTAAAATACCATTAATGAAACACTTCAAATGAAGAATTTAAATTACAAATTAACATTATATTATATTGAATTGTAATGTGAAATAAATTTCATAATAATATCAAAATTAACATTGGACGAATTTTTTAAATTATTTTCATAAAATCAAAAAAAAAAAAAATATCACTAAATCTATTATTTCGCAACTAATCGAATTGTTGTGGATTGGTTTTAGTCTGATACAAATAATTTAATAACCATACTTTGGTACAATTTATTTTAGAAAATTTGTTATTGCTTCTTAATAACTGGAAACGAACGCAATATCAATCAAGAATTCCAAATGGAGCCTTCTGTAATAATAGATTCAAAATTTAAGTCTTCTTTAGAGATAATTTTTCTACAAATGCATTTCAAGGTAGACGAATATAATGAGTGATTCAAAACATTAGCGGGATATCTATATATTTCAAGACATATTTTTAATTTAGCTTTTCGACAGCCTTAAGCGGCTAATCTAATATAGTTGCTTATATGTGCACATCTTTTCCAAAATGCCTGTTGATTGTTGAGTTTAGAAAATATTTATTTGAACATTTTTCGCTGCACTTCACTGTATAATTACTCTGACTTTTATATATGGCTGAATGCCCTGCAATTATATGTGTTACTTTGGGTTGTCCTATTTCTATAAATAAATTATGTAAATAAAAGAGAACATCAATGTTAATATAAATGTATATATGCACATTAGATCTGTAAACAATTTCACATTATAGTTTTTGCAATATACGCATTTTTCTTAAAGCTCTCTGGACAAAAAAATGAAATTAGCAATTTTTTTTTTTATTCTTCCCTAAATATGAGCTATTTACACTAAGTAATCGCTTACCGAAAACAGAATTGAAATTAATGTTTGCATTTTAAGTGGAAAATTGCTTTGAAAATTCATATTTTATCATTCAAAAGTATTTTTATATAATAAATCGGAGTTTTTGAGAAAAAATCTGAAAACATTTTTCACTCGGAACAGAAGATATCTCAATTTAATGTACTAAATGTACTTGTCTTATGTACACAGTCTCTATGTAGTAAAGATGGTTAAGAGGCGTTGTTGAAAAGATTATCATAATTATACAATACTTAAAGTTTAATGGTTTATAAAATAATGGTTAACATTCAGAATAAGAGAGAATGTTTAATCGTTGCTGGTTGTCGACAGCAATGAATAATAACAACTATTTGTGTATATAAAGTACAACTAATATACATAGACGGCATAGTAAACTACCAGTATAATAGAAAATGCAATTTACATAAGTTAACCACAAAAGACAATAAATGTCTGTATTTGTATATAAGTGTGTGGTGTGTGTGTGTGTGTGTGTGGTAAACTGGGTGGAGTCAAAGATATTAAATTTCAAACAAGTGCACTTTAATATTAAACATTTGCTTTAAATAATTAGTAATAATAATGTAAATGAAGATGATGATGATTAAAACGGTAACGATTATGATGACGAAGATGATGATGATGATGATGATGGTGCCAATAGGACGATGTTTATCAAGGCGTCGTTGATTCTTTAGCTATGATAATGTAGGCGTTCACTTTGATATTGTTATTACTATCAAGGTTTTTGTTCTCTTTTTTTGTTACATTGTTGCAGGACAATTCGATTGTAGTCACAAATTGACTCTTAGTCTCGCTGCATGTTTTCCCATCACATTCGTTAATTTAATTTTCTAAATGAGATTTCATTATCCAATAAGCCCATCAGAATATTTTAAACATGCTTTCTTCTTATGTGGCAATATTTGAATATTATCATTTGATATTTTGTTTTTCTATTCTTCGTCGTTCTTTTTGGATAATATCCAAATAATCTGTGTCTATTTTATTACTGTAGATTTTAGCTGGTTTTATGAACCTGAATATCTGAATATAGGCTATATGTGCACAAATTGAAACAAAATATAGTGATATATGGATATCATTTACATACAACGATGACATCAATGAGTACAGGCCTAGAAAAATGTAACAATTTAAATAAATACAAAAATCCAAAAAATTACCCTCCATTTGGGAAGAATTACATTTATTGCTTCTTTACTAGCACAGCCACCATTGTTAACTGTCCCTTACCTCCTACCAAAAAAACAAAAAAGGCAAAATTTTTATAACACAATCAAGGTCACCTATCTTAATACAACTATATCGTCGCCGTTGTCGTTGTCGTCTTTGTCGTTGTCATCGTTAAATATTATAAGCATGTCTACTCATGCTTATGTACAAAATATGTGAGAGCCTATAAGGATGGCTTCCTAGAAAATGTCAAAGTATGACAAACAAAATAATAAAAAAATACAACAACAAATAGGATACCGAAACATATATATGTATTAAAAAAAATCTCCTTACAGTCGGCTGGGGCCGACCAAACTATACCCTGCATATGTAGATTTGTATATAAAAAGTTTACTAGAATATCCAACTTTTCTTTTATTTCCACTTTTCGAGAAACAATTTTTGCATATACTACTAATTTACACCCGAAATATGGTTGACTTTGACGAAGTAAAAGGATTTTAAGATAATTCCGAGGCTTAGTATGGGAGCTATATAAAAAGTGGGCGTGGCTTACCACTTTCTAGTAAATCCAATTAATTTTTCAATGTTAATCCACACCTTAAATTTGGTGTCCTACGTTGAATAGTTTCTAAGTTATGGTGGTTAACATTTTTGTTTAATTTCCTCAACTTTGTATGGGAGCCCCAATAAGAAGTGGGCGTGGTACGCTGATTTTTCGCCAGATTATTTCCGACTACGATATTAATTTAAGTGTCAATTATGGTTATTGTAGACATAAGATTGCCTAAGTTACAGCTGTTTCAATTTAAAATTTGTATGGGGGCTACGATAAACACTGGGCGTGGTGCGCCCATTTTCTGTGAGCCTAGTTGCTCGTACAATACTAATCCATACCCTAAGTCTCGTTGTCCTAGGCTAAATGGTTTGTAAGCTATGGAGCTTAAAATTTTAGTTTAATTCACTCGACTTTGTATGGGAGACCCATGAAGGAGTGGGCATGGTACACTGATTTTCTGCCAGATTTTTGCCGACTACGATATTAATTTAAGTGTCAATTATGGTTATTCTAGACAGAAGATTGCCGAAGTTACAGCTGTTTCAATTTAAAATTTGTATGGGGGCTACGATAAACACTGGGCGTTGTGCGCCCATTTTCTGTGAGCCTAGTTGCTCGTACAATACTAATCCACACCTTAAATCTCGTTATTCTACGCTGAATAGTTTGCAAGTTATAACCGGTAACATTTTTTTTAATTTCCGCAACTTTGTATGGGAGACCCAAAAAGGAGTGGGCATGGCACACTGATTGTGTGCCATATTATTTCCGACTACCATGTTAATCTAAGTGTTAATTATGGTTATTCTGGACAGAAGATTGTAGAAGTTACAGCTGTTTTAATTTTAAAGAAGTACAGACACTTTGTATGGGAGCTACGCTAAAAAGTAGGCGTGGCTCACCCACTTTTGGCGAGGTTATATAGTAGTATAATATAACTCTATGTGCAAAATATTGTTGTCTCAAGTGGTATATTATGTGAGTTATAGCAAGTTAAAGATTTTGAAAAATTCGAGGTTAGTCGCTTTGAATGCTTGGTGTGGGCGTGGTTATTGACCGCTCATTCCCAATATCAATCCCCTCCGTACCCTTGGATCATAGATTACTTATGCCAAATTTCATCGAAATAGCTCAATATTTACTCAAGTTATCGTGCGAACCAGCCAGGTGACAGACAGACGGACGGACGGACGGACGGACGGACGGACGGACGGACGGACGGACGGACGGACGGACGGACATCGTTAAATCGAAAATTTAATCGACGCTGATCACGAATATATATCCATGTCTATATCTCCGGAGATTCCTTCAAGTGGACACAAACATCTGACCGAAATGAATATACCATGCATATTGCATTATGCAGGGTATAAAAAGCAAATGAAATAAAATACTACAACCATAATATCTAAAATGAAAATCATGTTACTCTTTTACATATCTATAACTTTTACTTAGGTGCCCTCATATAATACTCCCACATAGTTACAGTGGTAGAAATTAATATATATATAAAAATTTATTTAGTTAATTCTATCTAGCATATTGTTGTAGTATGTACTACATATCGTGCTTCATTAGTAGAGTGCATTAGTAAAAGAATAATTTTAAATGAAATGTTCATACAAAATGTTTAAGTTGAATTGCTGAATTTATAGAAATTTCCACAAATGTATGGAGGTACGTTGGTAAATTTAATCATAATATTTTCACGATACTAACATGAACCAAATGAACAAATAAATATAAGTATATGTACGTATCGTATATGAAAAATATAAAAATATGTTATACCTATATTTACTATATATATTCATTGCCCAAAAAAAAAAAAATAATATTTTGAAATTCGTACAAAACTTGACGGTTCAAGAAGTTCTACTGTTATGGAAGATCGCTGAGTTGAGTTAACAAACTTTGAGCATGGATATGTAAATTGTTATGTATTCATATGTGGGTGTCTATGTGTAAAATGCAATTCTAATAGTAATGCTGCTTACTTACATATATTATCCTTGTTCAATATCCATGCTTTAATGGTTTATCCCTTTTCTGAGCTTTAAGTACAAAAATGGTGTTGTTACTTTAATACGTTCATTCTCATACATATGATGCTTATATAAGTACATATACATGTATTGTATTCCATCTTGGAATATTCATAGTTACAATTTCATTATTATGCTGTTTTAGTATTCAGTGTGTACGGCTGCATATATATATAATGTTCAAATTAGACCTGTATACATTTTGTACATATGACGTATTCAAATGAAAACTCTTTGAAAAATAATCTGAATCTGAAAAAAATAATTGAATATGTAATTGTGTATGTCCCTGAAATGAAATTAAAAACAATTTCATGTGGAATTTTACCTTACAGTGAATACGGGAATATATTAGGACCAGCTTTTCTAATATTTTATGTAGTGTTTATGGAGAAATCATACTGGTTTTTGAATAGTTTCAATAAACATTTAAATATGTGTGTGCTATATATAATAAATATCATTCTAATCTAAGCAAGTGGAGTTTTGGGAAACTTTACTGGACCAAAGTGATTAAAATTTTCGCCAATTATTAAAAAAAAAAATTTCCCAATATAAAATACATATTTTAAACATTTTGCAATTTGAAACATATTTGACTCCATGTTTATTTAGATCGAAATGAAACCTTTGTCATGCGGAAATTTAAAATCGGGGCAACTAAATTTTTTTCCAACCACTCTAATAGTTACACTATATACGAGTATATCTATGTATGTGTAGTATAGACTATAAAATAAAAACTCGTCATAATGAAATCCCTAAATTATCATACTTTTTCAACAATATTATTCTCTTTTTTTCTTTCTCTCTTCCAATCTATGTATGTGCTCTATTGTGTTATTTTTGTTCGCTTTTACAGAAGATTTGCTACTTTTAATTCACGTTACATTTCTTCTCTTACATATACATAGTCAAAATGATTTCAAGTAATTTTTGTGTTGCTGGGCTTTCCGTTTTGCATATAAATAATATAAAATTATATGCTTACCAAAGGCCATATACATACTCGTGTAGTGTATGTACGTTCATCGTATACACATGCTGCTGCTGCTGAAAATAAATAGTATGAGTATGTAGTCGTAGTATAATCATAAAATATTATAATGTCGCAGCATCGGTAGCTATTGTAGGAGCTGCGAAATTTATGCTTGGTTAGCTGGAATAAAAGTCTAAGCAAACAACAAGCAAAAAAAAAAAAACCAAAAATGAAAGATACAAGAAAATTCTCTGCGTTGGCATATTAAGTAGTCGCATGGTCCATCATCACGTCCTATGAAAATGCTTTATTATACTTATTTTATCCTTTTCAATCTGTGTATATAATTATCGTAAAAATATTATGCTTACTGAATAGTTGAGATTTTCTCTTTGAATTTTTATACGATTACTTCTTTTTTAGTCACATATTTTTGTCACTCTATGGAGTATGGAAAATTCCATAGGGTGTTATTGGCATAATTTAAGGTTGTACATAGCTACGCTCTTCAATAGCAGTAATTTAAAATTATATGGATACCCCAAAAAATTGTTATGATACTTTGTGTAAATATGTAGATTACGTTATTTAGAAATTATGAGATCATTTCAAATATTTTAGTTATAAAGGACATGAGAACGGAAACTTAACCAATTTTGAGTGAAATTTTAGTCTCGAAATACTTACAGTCTGATGCTTTTGTATACAATACATTTAAGAATGATATCGCTTTTGATTCATAAAACATCAATTTTCAGATTTGTGAATTTCTTCTCATTTTCAAAATAGTCTTGAATTCCAATAGCCAATGAATTTCATATATGCTTAGTATATACAGAGAAATTCTGAAATTCCTTTAAACGAATGCTGAGCATAAAGGAACAAAAAAAAAATTAGGTCGACCAATATTTCCACTTATCTGAATTCTAGTTATTCAGGTTCAAAATATAAATTGAAAAATTTTATATACATACATTTATGCTTACACCAACTTTACTTACGTTGCGTGTGTGTGTACTGTTTTTTTGTGAAAAGTTTTTACATTAAAATCATCTTTCACCTCATAGTCTCGATTTACTTTTCCTTTTCACAGCTGCAATGTCCAGCGCTCATTACGTCTACCACCAGGTAGTTTGTCATTTTCCATTCTAAAGTAATAAAAATGTTTAGAAATGAGTGAGTGGGTCGTATTTTCTACTTGCATACATACATATATTTATATTGTTAATAAACAAAAGTGTAAAATTTCCACAACACTTTATTAAAAATTTACACAGACACAGTTTAAGTGGATTGTGTGAAATGAAAGAAGTTTTCATATGAAATGTTTCTGGTGGTATTAAGTCGACGGTTAACATAAATAATATCTTTCAAAAATGTACGGTTTAATGAATTGGGTTTGAATGAAAGAATTCCCAGAAATATTTGATGAACAGTGGGAGCGATGGAGAGAGAGAGAGAGAGAGAAAGAGAGTGTGAGAGAGTGAATTTAAACGATGTGTAATTCCATAAAATCTCTAATAAAGTGGACAAAGAAAAGGACAACCAAGTAATAAAAAGGACAAAAATAAACTTTATGCTAAATATGTATCATATAAAAATTGTTTTTGTTTTTTTTTTGCTATCACAACAATATATTTTATTTTTATATGTAGTTTTGCATATTTTTGCCATATATAATATTACCATGACATGAAGATAAGAAAAAAAGAAGAAAAAAAGAAAAAAAAAGAAACAATGAAACAGAAGAAAATAAATTTTGTATGTACAGGTACATATATACTACATATTTTATATAGTATAAACAATATAGACAAAGCAATGTCAGCATTTTAATACGTAAGAAGAGAAATATGAAATTATTATTTTCATTATAGAGAAACAAAGAACAATAGGAGGTATGCAAAGTAATTTGTTTTCTTACAATGAAAATGTAAATGTTTCATAGTTGATGAATTAATGTCTGCACCAGATCATTTCTGATTCTGAAATTGTATAGAAACTATTCTTATAGACGAGCAGAGAAATAAGCGAGCAATTCTGAAGATAGCGAAATATATTAGTAATTTAAGACCTATATTATTAGAGTAAGTGTCACTCTATACTATTTACTAGAAGGTTACTGATATTCCCGTTAATTCCTTGATTAAGGGGTTCTTTCCACAAGGCTAATTCGCAACAAATGTGACAAAATTGTAATTTATAAAGAGATTTGACATTAAAATGTAATTAAAATGATTTTCTATAGTATTGAAATTTTCAGATGGATATTTTAGTTTGACTCGAGCTCCATTTTGTTGGAAGATAATATGGAAATATCAACCATTTTCGAGATATTGGTCTTGATATTATGATGAAATGCAAAAAAAAATATTGAAAGTTGAAAGTAATATCCTGAAATATGTGATTTGGTTTCGAAAAATATTGCTCTTCGTCATACTTTCTGGGTTATTTTTGGAATCTAGGAGGGGTCTCACCAAATTATTAGACTTCAGTTTTTCTGTAATACATAACTAAGGGGCTACTTTTCACAACATATCAAAATCAAAATGAAAAATTCTAATGAGTGTGATTTTTTAGCCTTGAAAATTTCTCAAGAAAATTTTGTCTGGTCACTGAATTATTGAACTATTAAATATTTGTTTAGGACATGGCGTGTGCGTGTGTGTGTGGCACTTATAAACCCCGAGCTTTTCTTCCAGTACTATTGTGTGTGTTAAATTCTGGACAGTATTAGAAGACATCTACTTATATTAGCGGGTTTCAAATGTCAGAACCCTTGTGCAAGCATTTTTTCTGAGCTTTGTTATAGATCGCTTTTAAAAGCATTTTCATGGCAAATTGTTACTCCCGGAGGAATTACCTATTGCTTGCGAATAGGTGGTTACCGTTCGAAATAATACATTATGTACTTACAGAACTGAATAAATAAGGGCGTCGTTATCTTCAATGTCGAGTAGGTATAATGTAATAAGGGTCCTAAGCAAAGTCAACCAAAGGAAAAGACTACCGAATACTTGTGTCTGTATATACAAATTGTATTGTATTGTATCTAACAGTATATTGCTAAGCAATGTCATATTTACATACTCTGTAATAATGGCAATGCTTGATAAATGGGAAATTTATGAAATTGCTGGTGCTAGCATTAGTAGTGCTGATTTTGCTCTTAATTTCGAAGACATTAAGTAATTAAGCAAATTGTGTATCTTCATAGATATGCATGCATACGTACAAACATATACTTAACATCTCATTTCTTAAATATCTATATTAAAAGATAAGAATATATCAATTGTATATGAAACAAAAAATTTATACAATCATATTTATTTGACACCACTCATGAATGTTACGCATATAATGTTTTCAGTTATAAAATTTTATTGGTTGCTTTTGTGTCTTCTATTTGTTACAATAATAGTATCATAAATTTGATAGTTATGACTTTGAATAAAAATAAATAAATGGAAATAAGGATATATAGAATGAAATCAAATACTTACAATAAAAAAATGGTCAAAAAGTCTAATATTAATATTGATGATGGCTAAAAATGACACTTGTAATAAATAAATAAAAAAAAAAATACAAATAAATAACAATAAAAAGACAATATAATACTAAATATATAACACTTCATAGTCATACATACATATGTAGTACAAATGTAAGTTATATTGCAATAATATTATGCCATACAATTCCCTCATGAAATATACATATTCAATGAATTATGAAAAGGGTATCAATACTTTTATAAACATCTATAGTGTATAGGTATAAATATACAATATTATATATATCATATGTATGTATTTATATCTTTTCTATCCAACTCAAATAACAAATTGCAAAAGAAGGTTAACACATGTTTTCTGTATGTAGAATCCAATTTATATGTAGACCCATATACCAACATACGAGTATGTATTGTATATGCAAGTGTTTTTATTGGTTTTTGGTTTATGATTACTCATAAGTGTAAAATACTTCTGATATACACATATGTAAGTGAATACATTAGCAATATTGCATAATAAACTGAACTATGAAAAATAGAAGTAGAAGCTATAAGTAAGTCATAATATTTTTCTTGGATTTTTATATTATTACTGAATTTTATTTCTTTAAAATATTATCATATTTTGATAAAACATTTTGATATTTACTATTAAAAATTCAATAGTTTATTTTCAAAATACACAAAATAATTATAAATTTGATACACTGGATTCAAATGGAATATTAATGCTCTTACGCAATAGTGTCAGAGTGGTTTGCCACAACATCTGAAGCTAATCCTAATGATCTCTTAACACTCAATTTAGCAATAATTAAAATTAACAGCAATATTAAAAAAATTGTATAAAATATAATATGTGATAATGTTGTGGTGAATTTGACCTTTTCATAACTCTTGTATACGTTGCTACATATTCAAGTACGTGCTCGTTTATTCAAACAACCCTATACTCAATAAATTTGTATAGATATTGTGAAACAAATTTGCGTGTGTGTGTAGAAAGTATTGCAAAGCAATTATATCCATAGAAGTATGTACGTATATGTGACATGAAATGTTTCTTTTTTTTTCCTTCAGAATTGTACAAAAATTTTTGATTTTAGTAGTATCTACATATATGCATATACTACATATTAGTACAAGTAAGTCTATGAACGTGTGAATAAATGATACTTTACATGGTACGGTTCATATGTGTACATGTAGAGGATGGAAATTTCCAGTTATGTTTCTGAAATGTTTATCGTTTTCTCATAATTCTTGTTGTACCTTTGTTTTGTGAATGATTTGGCTTTATTGATTGAAAGAGTTTTTTGTTTTGTTTATTCACATACATAAAATGTATACATAGATATTATGTATTTGCATATACCTCGTAGCAATTTAGTCCGGAGCACAGTGATTCAATTAACGCACAAACTTTTAAAAATATTTCCATTGGATAGATTCAACATTTTTACGTATGGCAAAGGGTTAAGGAAAGAGAGTGATATCATTTCATGTTTTAGGTAAAATAAATGGTGTTTTGTCTCCGCGAATTTATGTTGTAATTTTTCTATATATTAATGATCCTTCAGAAATACATACTTTTATGGCCATTGGGTATGTAAGCATATGGGCATTTCTCAGACAAGAACTGAAGAAAATAACACAATGTAAAACACGTTACTAATTGTTTTAAGAGCTAATAATAAAACTTAAATAAACGTATATTGGATGGATGGATAGATGATTTAGAATTAGAGAAAGAAAGGCATTTAACTTATTTTGGTTAATCCTAGCTCTATGACCACATTTCAAGATCACTGTTCACACCTTTTTCACTTTAATGTATGTAGAGGAGGAAACCACGATTTCTAAAAACAGAAGAATTTATATTTTCTTTTTTCATTAATTTAATAGAAATCAGTTAAACAAATTATGTATATAATTGCTTATATAAATATAAAAAAAATAGAAATTTGCCACGTCTCTAATGTCACATCCATAATAATATTTTATTGAGATAATTCTTTCAACTGAATTTGGCCATTTTCAGAAGTTTGTTACACAATTTTTGCCTAATTTTCTACATTATTACAATCGTATTAGAAATCATTTCCATTTCTAGTCGCTACAGTATCGCTTTTTAGTTATTGATATCTTGAAATCCAATAAAAATTGTGCTCAATTATAGACTTAAATAAATTACTCAGTTAGCGCAACAAATCAAATGCATGTGATGTGAATGAATGTTGCGTCCATAACCCAAGATATGCCCATATATGTATGAATACAATATTGTCAAAAACAGATATTTCTATATATTCATACTATCACAATTTGAGTGGGTAACAATATAGTTTTTCAATTACAACACTTTAGTATTATTATGTTTGTATATTGTTCTACAAATTGTTTTTGAATAGATTAATAAAACAAAAGTTGTTCTGTATACAACTAATTGAGTGCCTGGCAAATTGAATATAAATAAAAAATACAATGAAATATAGTAAAAAAAATACTAAAAAAAAAAATAATTTAATTTAATATACATAGCTTTGTTTGCATACTATGTATACTTCTGCTACATAGTTTATTATACAAACGTATATAATGCATAGACAATGTTGCAATCATATAATATGTTTTTTTTGTGTCCTATTGTCTATACATACTCAATTAATATTTATTACTGTAAATGACAGCAAGGAAATTACGATCAATACAAGTTACTATTTACCAATCAGTTTGGTCACATTGTAAATTGGGTCATAATTCGTCGAACGAAATTGTCAATAAATAGTAGATAGGTAATAATTCCTCTTTATATATGTGCTTGTATAGGTACATTTATTAATTTGAATTTGTTCTTCATTCATGCATTTTGTATGTAGTATACATGTTTCTATACATTTGCCCAACATTGTTATGTTGGGAATTGCAACATATGTTTCCTCGCACATGTCACCCATTACTAGGGTTGTCATTTTGGTTAACCGAAATTAGTAAAGCAATTACAATTGTCCAATTATTTCGCTCTTTAGTAAAATATGTGGAAATAATTGATATGTGTAAATGCAAATGTCAATGAAGTCAAGAAATAACAGGCCATGACGAGGAGTTTATATATTGTATATGATATTAACTAGATATTCAAAATATTTAAATAATATTCATTGTTAATATTCGTATTTTCAAAAAGCTTGAAGAATTGACAACCCTATTTGCCTCTCAAGTGTTGCACTGTTCGTTTTTACTAAAAGTGCTTGTGGTCAACAATGACGGACAAGCTGACATTTATTAATTAGAACGAATGGTCGTAGTCGAGTATATAACTGAATAAGTGTACGATTATGAAGAAGAGAACACAAAATGTAATCACGAATGACATGTACATACATAAGTGGTCATATTCTCATATATTGTAGTTGTATGTATGACATATGTTTTGCAAGCCGCTTGCATATTTCGTATTGTATGACACACATATATGATGGGTGTTTCAATTAGAGTTTGCATTTTTTTGGATAAGCTAAATATATTTCTATGTTTTTAAAAGTATATTATCTTTCTCGAAGAATGCTAACTACACTTTGAAGATCTTGGAGTGATATTTATGTTAAACTGTATTGGAGACGAAAGTAGTAAATTTAAATGTAGAAGCACAAGTCACAAAGTCGAAATTGCATCTTCTCATTGGTTATATTGTGAGAAATCTGGAAAAAAAACAAATCTTCTGAATCTAGCACTATTTTCTAGATAGCAAAGCCTTATGCTTGGAATTTTTTTGATTATTTTTTTGTGATTTTTGGAAAAAATTGGATTTTTTTAAAATAATAGTTGTCAAAAATGTGGCAGAATTTTTATGCAAGTTTGTAGCTGAAACACCCTCTATTAGTCATATTGTATTCCAAGTCACTCATGAATATACAATAGCACAATATGAATATGAACCTGTCAAAAATGATTTAATTTGAACATTCTATTCTCATAATTTTTTCGTATTGAATTTTTTGTTATTTCTTTGTTTTTACTTTGGTACGTCAAAATGACGACATCAATCATGATTAAAAATATGTGTAAATATTAAAAAAACAAAAAAAAAAATTAGGTAAACTATATCGATAAAGTATAGCAACAAAAAAATACTACAAATGGAGGATCAAAAAACTTAAAGCAATTTCTTGTGAAACTCAAATATATTTTGCACTTATTTTCTTTTATCTGTTGTCGTCGATATTTAAACAATTCTGTAAAACTTGCAAATCAAAAATTGAAATTGAATTCTTATCCACTTCATGTCTATGAGTACTATGTTTAGTAGCAGAAGCTGAGCACACACTTCAACTAAGGAATTGTAAAATTAGATTTCATCGTTGGAACGTGACTTTCAAATGATTTTCCAAACAATAGAGTACAGTAGTACAAGTGCTCGTATGGAAATGCTTGCTCATTTGAAAATATATTTCATTTCTCATTTTGAACAATACCATTACAATCTACAGTTGCTTGCTGATAACTCTTAACATTGTCCCCCCAAATACTTATTTGTGCGCAGAATTTGACGCATTTGCTAAATTCCTATATGCACAACTCTCTGCATTGCTTGGTCTGTCTGAATGCTTGTCTACATTATAGAAGCGAAAGCATTTGGCACAACACTCACATACATACACACATTCATGTACACATACAAAGTGTTGATATATTTTATAAAGAGGTTATAATGATTCTGTAAAAAGACAAACAAATGTAGTGGGTGAGGATTTCTTGATTTCAAAAGCATGATGTGAATAGAAAGAATATCAACAAATGTTTGAAATTATATTAAATTAACAATGTTTTATAAAATTTTCTGTACTATTTGTGCAATTTAATTTTCTCCTAAGTACTCTCGATATCAATTTATCTAATGAGGTCACATTTAGTTATCGCATGACCATATGTGTATATAAATAAATATGTAATATTAAGGATTGGGGTTGAAGACTGAACTTAGCTGTATATTAAATTATTGCATTGTGTATTAGAAACAGTAAAAATTGTATGGTATGTGTTTCTAACTATTATATTATTTTGAAAGTAACTACAACCTACGATTTTCTTATCAAAAAGCCACTTGACATTGCTTGACAGTGAGTGTGGGAGTAAATGACGTCAATTCAATTGTCGATTATTCTATATATATATATATATATATATATATATATATATATATATAGTGACTACTTTTCGGCATGTAATATACAGGTACAATAGTTTTAATATGTGGGCGAGTTGTCTTACCAATAGCAACTATATTAATACCTATGAACTATGTAAGTTCGCCTCTATGACGTTTTTAGAATGTATACATGAACACTTCAATAAAACTATACTACTTATACTCGTGATAATATTTGCATTTGGTGTGTATGCGTGTGTGACAAGGAAAATTTCATTCAATGTGTAATTGAATGAAAACCACGGGATTAAAGCCACACATATTTTCCTTAGAAAAGTATATTTTCGAATGCACTATGCTTTTAATCTTTCTTGAATGCTTTCTAGTTTCTAAATAAACGAAATAAAAGTCGATTCTGAAAGGTATATCTTATGGAGGTTTATTTATTAGTATTGATTATGTGTAAAACTAAAATGGAAATCTGTAATCTAAAAATATAAAATAATACAAAAATGCAAAATACAAATTCAAAACTCAATTAGAAATTGAAATTTCCCTTTTACATCTCATTTAGTGTAACTTGAATAAAATTTCTTTAATACAATAATATCCTTTGTTCATATGAATGTAATCTTTAATGATTATTGGCCAATATAATTTACAAATAATTCAATTTTAATTGCTTATTTATTGTTGTTGATTTTCTTTTTTTTCAACAGCAATAGCAATAATTAATTTCAATGTACTTAACTTAACAAAGAGCATATATTTCATGCACTTTAACCACAATTAAATGCTTTCAATTAAAATGAACAATTCAATTCGAATGCAAGTTTTATACAATTCACTTCATTCAGAATGATTTCAACCATTTTTCATTTACATTTTGATATGAGTCAATTTCAATAAATAAATTTATATCGATCGATCTGATATCGGATCATCAATAACTAACTATATTATCAATTAATTTAATTGTAACAATTGTAAGTTGACAACTTTTATTATTGTGAAAATAATGTAATGTATAATATTTTTATTGTATTTAGATTGGTCTCCGAGTGTGTGTGTGTGTGTATTAAAGTGAATTGTGGCAAATTATCGGAAACAAATTGATGCAATTCTATAGCAGTTTGCATCCGGACATAACATTTTGTAATATGTGTTTGTGTGAGGAAGTATATATGTTATTTGTTATTATTTTGCAATAAAAATTCACTTTATCAAAGTCATATATGGATAATAGTCTTTGATTGCACACTCAAGTAACAATCATAGTTTATTGCAGTCAACTTGAAAAAAACCAGCATCAAAGTTGTTATAAAATTATAAATCGATTTATTTTCATGTGTTTTTATCAATAGGTATAGGTATACACTTGAAAATATTTTTTAAAGTTCCGTCAAAAGAATTTATTTATTTCATTTTTATGCCTTCATAAGAGTAGATACTATAAAATAGAAAAACGTAAAGAATTAATATCCAAATATATATTTTTTGCACGTGCATTTATACTGAACATTCACCGAAGGAGAAACAACAACAATAGACAAGTAAATGTGTTCCGAATGAGAAGTAAGAAAGATACATGAACTCCGTAAATTCATATGCACATATACGTGTATGTTAAAAAAGTTTGTAATAAATTTAAAAAGTGTCAGCATCTAGTGCGAATACATATCAATGTAAAATACAAGCATATAGAGGATATATTTAAACCTACATAGTATGCATCTATATGGAGTACTTTTGAAACAACTAGAAGAATGTTTGTTCATTTCTTTACACTACCAAGTGAATAATGTGTCATTTAGCGTATACGAGCGATGGGTATGAAAATTTGTTCACATGAATATCAACATGGGTATATGCAAAAATGTACAACTTTTTGTATACAATATATTGTAAGCACGATGTATGAGAAAATGCTGTTGATTTTATTTGACTGAATTTTAGCTGTACTAAGCGGATTGAAAAGTTTTGAGAAGATATAGTTTTAGTGACGATTTCTGAATTAATTTATTTAAACCCTTTAAGATTCATGAGTACATAGAAGGTAGATAGAGTAAGTATTTATGTAGTTCCTTAAATGGCTATTACAAGAATACTTTCAAAAACTAGTGCGTTTTCTATAACCACATTAACTGAATAATTGGGAACCGACCGTTCTAGATATGATTTTCTGGAGTTTCAAACTGTAGTGAGTTTCAGCAATGATCTTAAAATTGCGTCAAGTACTTTTCAGAGGAAATGTTGACGATCAACCAAGTAGGGAATAATAGGTAGAATGCTTTAATATAAGTGATTGTACCATATTTTAAAGAATCCAGTAAATATGCTTATTTAAAAACGTTGAATTGTAATACATTATGAACATTTGTAGACTCAATTCGATATAGATGATATACTTTCTCGAGGTATTCCGTTATTAGTGGAAATTGTTGATCCTTTTATACAACTTGGACTGATGTAAAATACCAATATTAGGTTTTTAGGCTATTTTCACAAGGATAAATAAATGACTAAATAATTTAACTTGTGAGGAGGAATTTCCCAAGTAGTAAATTATTGCCTTGAATCATTTTATTGGTGGCGGTGTACCTAATTAATTCAGAACAGTAAAGTCAAAAGGCTTTTTTGGAGGCTCATTGTAAGATATGATACAATTATTTAATTGTAGTGTTTAATTTTCCAGGAAACATACTCCTTTGAACAAGAGCATAGTATTGATCCGAAATGTCACATAAAACATTAAATATTACTCATACGCAATGATGCTCAATAATGTTAATCTGTAATACCAATACAGTACACACCTAATTACCAACTTATTCATATACAACAACACTATTTTGTATATAATTATCTTACATTAATACATTTCTTTTATAATCTTTGCTCATTTCAGATAATATTATTCTCGTAGAATCCCAATTCAACTCATAATTTTTGTTCATAATGGAAGAATTGAAAAAGAATCTACTATAAAATTGAAAGTACATAATTAAAAAAAAATACATATATATTCTTTTGAAAAGAAAAAAAATATAACAAAGTAGAAGAAATAAAATATAACTGAATTCAACTCAATCAAACTACTAATTAAAATACTATCAGCAAACATTAAAAGTAGCTGTTAAAATGGGAAAGAAAAATTCTAAATTGAAGCAAGATACCATCGATCGTCTAACAACAGCCACATATTGTAAGTAAAATATAATTTCTTATAAATAAATAAAACATATTTCTAAAGCTACTTTCATAACGCTCTATAAAAGAAATGAGAATAAAAGACACATCTGTAAATACATATGTATTGATTATACTTGAATTTGTAAATTGGAAGCATGGAAAATTTTATGCCAAAACAAAAGGAGAAAAATCAAAAACAAAAAAACACTTCAGATAAATAACTGTACATGTTTGTATGCTCATATGTATGCATATAAAATATATTTCTAAAGCAAATGCAAGGACAATGAATGTTAATTTTAAATGTCAAGAGTGCCAAAGAGGTCGAACATGCATTTTATGATACAATACAATACATATATTTAGTTGCATATTCAGATAGATACATAGCCCATTGTGTGAAAATAATCATTTTCCTTATGAACAATATGAGTAGTTTTGAAAAAATTGTACAATATATGTATATATTATTTTGCTAGTTATGGTAAATTTTGATCGAAATTTATATGTTGCAAAGGAAAAAAAAAGCATTAAATTGAAGAATTTTTGGCAGCTATAAAATGAACCACAATTAAAATGAAAAAGAAATAATATTTTATATTCCGACACTATTTACAGATAGTATAGATAGAGAAAAATCCCAAAAGCACTAATATATCTTGAATAAATTGTCAGTATCAACATGATGAAAATATAGTGCGAATAATTATTATATTGGTTGTGGTATGGTAACAAATCAGTACAGGTATTTTATTAAATTTTTCTATAAAGCCATATGAGAATCATAGCGACCTCCTTTTCATAATAATCTCTAAAATGTGTATTTCAAAGACTTTTATGAAAAAAAAAAATTGAACAAGATTTAATCGACATAAAATATAGAAGTACTTGTATTATGATTGAGAAGAAACCTTAGGGGCTAATGAGGATTTTACCGGCATAACCAGGCATGCGTTTACTTTTTTGTGACATTCGTGCCTTGGCATCCAACGCACGGTTTTGGTCGCCCAAATCATTATGCATCACAAAGCAATTGTCGAAATGTAGTTAAGGGCACCGTCTTTTGAAGTTTTTGGTACATAAATCTCAGTTCCAGTCTCTCCATCTTCTAGCTTTGACCTTGCTGTATATCAGACTCAAAATTCCTTACTAAAACATATCTTCCTCGCTAATTGATAGTAGCTTTTAATCAGTTTTGTTTGAAGAATATTGTCTGTGAGGTATAAAATGGAGAAATCTATGATCTATGATGTGTGATCTTCAGTTCCGGTGCTTTCGGAGTTTTTAGCTTCGTGATGCCTTGTATTCCAAAGTCACTGTTTCTGTTAGGCATGATGCGCCAATATGCTTGTTCCAAGTATAGTTGTTTGCTCCAGATAATTGTGGTGCATGGAGTGTGTGCAGTAGGTGCTGATGCTGTTATTTATATAGCTGCTGTTACTTATTATGACGTTATTGAACGATTATGCTGATATTTCGAAACTGCGATTAACACGAGTTTTTTAATTTCTTAGAATTCACATTTTTTATTTAATTGTGAAATGTCTATATTGAATTTTATATAAAATTGGAAGAGATAGACACTTAGAGATATATAGAGAGAAGAATAAAATATAAACTAAATGGGATGCAAGAAGACGAGATTTGTATATAAAAGAGATAGTTGCCAACCCACTTAAACGAGATAGTGTAAAAATTAATATATCTTTTTCTGGTGTAGACCTACAGCTGTTTCCTTTTCTATTGGGTATTATCTTTCTACCTTTCTACTTTTTAGGTCCTCCTACCATATTCATACACTCAACGTCGTGGAGCTACTTTTGTCTAACTCTAGGCCTATCTTGTTAGGGAAGCTGAGTTGATTGTTGTTGAAATAATTGCATAAAATACGAACTAGGTAATTTCTGTTTTACTAAATAATCCGAAAAAATGTAGGTATCTACATAATGAGGAATACTAATAAATTTACGAAAATATTACCGAAAATATTATAGTGATCGATAGAGAGTATTTATAATTCTGTGTGAAACTGTATTACATATTTTTCCCAAATCATTTCCAAAACCTGAGAAATTACACTTCTTCTTCTGACTATCTGCTTGAAACAAAGGATGTTTTGTCTGAGGTAAATGTGACTTTTAAAATATGACTTGTATTTAAATTTATTGACTTCCATTGCAATTGAAAATTTTTTTATTTCAATCACATATGATATCTTTAGAAAGAACTATAACAGAGTAATTAGCAAGAATGGACTGATTAGTTCGTTCGTAAATACAATACGTGAAGTAAAAGAAATTGCAAGTAATAAAAAATTTAAGTACATACAATATTACGCTAGTCAACTGTATAAGTACAAATATTCGCAATAGATCTGTCCATAGACAATATAGTTTTTAATTTACTGAACGTTCTGAACTAAGAACTGAACAGAAAGTTCTTATCAAAATGGTTTGCAGTAAGTAGCATAATAGGTGAAGAAAATTAAAGAAATTAGAGCTTACAACTTTAAGCAAATTAAATAAATTACAAAATAAATAATATTCTGAAAAATTTGAACAGTTCTAATACATACAATAAGTAACAGCCAACTCAACAATAAAATCAACATTTACAACACAGTAATTGGATATTGTGTGATGTATATGTGCAATAGTACATATATATACACATAGTATATAGGTATGTATCGTATGTAGTAATTGTTACTACAATCAGTGTTGTGATAGATGGTGCAATAAATTTTATATTAATTTTTACTTCTTCTTTCTTGATAACTTACACTCCAACACTGATATTATGTTGATTTCCCTTGTTGCACTCACATCAACCATTCCCATCAAAATAATGATGATGATCATCATCATCACCATTACCATCATCGCCACTTTGATGAGTTGATGGTATTTTTAGTTTTTGTTGTTGTTGTTGTATGTGTATTCAATTCTACATACAATATGTCATACTTCAATGTAAGAGTAGTACCAATGTAGTTGGTAGTGGCGTCATTATGACTGGAATTCAATTTGCTTACTATTTGAGTGATTGTATGAAGTGAAGGGGAGGTGAATAGAATTCTCTCTTCTAAGAATTTATGTTTATTATATTTCAAATGTGTACAAGTCAAGTGAAATTACTTACATATTCAGATGGTGAACTATTTACATGATTTTTTTGTTATTTTGCTTAACAATGTTACTTACTTATGTGGCCATAACAACCGAATATCGATTTAGGCCGAAAATAACATGCTTCGCCAGCCATCTCTGTTCTTCGCTAGCTGGCGCCAGTTAGAAATTCCAAGCGCCGTCAGGTTCTCCAGTACTTGGTCTTTCCACCGGAGGTTTGGTCTTCCTCTTTTGCGTCGTCCTCCAGCGGGTTCCTAATATAACACCTTCTTAGCTGGAGCGTGTTCTTCTATTCGCTCGACATGACCTAGCCAGCGCAGCCGCTGGATTTTGATGCGCTTTACTATGTCAATATCGGCATACAGCTCGTACAGCTCATGGTTGTACCTTATTCGGTACTCGCCACCAACGCAAATAGGTCCAAAGATCTTGCGTAGGACTTTTCTCTCGAAAACTCCAAGTATTCGCTCATCCGAGGTGGAAATTGTCCAGGCTTCAGCGCCATATGTTAGGACAGGCATGATGAGAGACTTGTAGAGTGTAGTTTTCGTTCTTCGAGAGAGGGCTCGACTTCTCAATTGCTTACTCAGCCCAAAGTAACACCTGTTAGCAAGAGTTATCCTACGCATGATCTCCAAGCTGACTTCATTCCTGTTGTTAATGCTGGTTCCAAGATAGACAAAGTCCCTTACTACTTCAAAAGCGTAGTTGTCAACAGTGACGTGCTGTCCAAGACGCCGGGACTCTTTGTTTGTTGACACTAGATACTTCGTCTTGCCCTCGTTCACCGTGAGACCCATCCGACGCGACTCTCTTTCCAACTCTGAGAATGCTGCACTGACTGCTCGCGTGTTCATGCCGATTATGTCAATATCGTCGGCATACGCTAACAGGATGACACTTTTGTTGAAGATAGTGCCATTATGTCGTAGATCAGCAGCTCGTATTATTTTCTCCATAATAAGATTGAAGAAGTCGCACGATAACGAATCACCTTGTCTGAAACCCCGTTCGGTATTAAACGGTGCGGAGAGGTCCTTCCCAATTTTCACTGCACAACGGGAGTTATGCAGTGTCATTCTACAAAGTCGAATGAGCTTTGCAGGAATACCGAACTCAGACATTGTTGCGTAGAGGTAATCCCTTACCGGACTGTCGAAAGCGGCTTTATAATCAACAAATAGGTGGTGTGTGTCGATCTGTTTTTCTTGGGTCTTCTGCAGGATTTGGCGCAGTGTGAAAATCTGGTCGATGGTGGATTTACCAGGTCTGAAGCCACACTGATAAGGTCCAATCAGGTTGCTGAGCATAGGCTTCAACCTTTCACACAGTACGCTCGATAGAACCTTGTACGCGATGCTCAGGAGACTTATTCCACGGTAGTTGGCGCAAATTGTGGGGTCTCCTTTTTTATGTACAGGACAATAACAATGTTATTGCATTCAAATAATGATTTCTTTATGATTATTTTTTGGTTTCATCTTTTTGTTTTATAAATTTCTCTGACTGATGAACAATGTACGTACTCATATGTGTTTGCTTTCTTGCAATACATACTTAAATACAAGATGTATTTGTACACTTGAAGATCCATGAAATTTACTGCACTTAATGTCATGAGTAGAGACACCCATTTCATTTGTGATTTAAAATGTATACACACAGTGATTTAAAATGTATACACACTCAACATGAAAAATATTTTATAGCATTTTTCATATTTTTTGTTGCTTACTCTCTTATGAATACTAACGAATGCAAGTGAATTTCATTATTAAGTTAATCTCGTTGTTGTTGTTGTTGTTTCTATTATTGACCATTTCTTGGACATTCGATATACTCGCACACTATTGCTAAATTGCAGCACTACATACGTAACGAATATATAGTCGTTGTGCATTTTTTGTGTTTTTGTTTTGTCTTTTTAGTTCAATCAACTTGTCATTCATGACATTGCGTTTATAACCTGATGAAGATGGTCGATAGATTGACAGCTCATAAATAAAAATGAAATATGTTATGTGGGAGTGTTATGCTACAAGCTAATATTTGAAGAGCTTCTACATACTACATAGAGCTTCTGCACATGAGAAATATTTTCTTCAATATATTCGTACTATATGTATGCACATAAATTAGTAGCTGTGCTATTACAGAATTGACGTTCATAATTGTATGCTTTCTGTATGCTAGCATATATCTGGAAAATTTCAAACGAACTTCTTTCTAAGTAAAAGATAATGTAATTTTATTTTTGCACTTTGGCGCATGATAGAGTCCTTTTACAGTTTCAGCCTACAAAAAACACGAAATAACAATAAAGTCTTTCCAGCAGACGAGGTAATCATTTTGAATTCGGGCCTGTCGCATATAATTTCCCTCCTCAAAATATAATAAAAGTTGAGATATTTAATAAAATACCCAGCATTATTTTAAATGAAGATATTTACGCACTGTCACTAGTTTTCAGAGAAGTTTCACTACAAAATGAACTTAAAAACATATAAAAATTGATAAATGATCTGACAATTTCCCAAAAGTTGCTCTCAGAGCAGTAAAATATATGACTGACCCCCATTAAATCTTCTCACCCAACATTTCCCTTAAATATATACACACTCTATCCCCATCCCTTATAGGGCTCTTTTATAAAATTGATGGTCTTTCAATTTTACGAAAAAAGAAACATAAATTTTGCAAGGGAGATTTCATAAGAAGAAGAAGAAGAAATATTGACACTGAAAACTCAATGGGTGCTTTGGCTCATATATGTTTTGTTTTTGTCGATTTTCGGATATTTTTCCGTTTTATTGGAGAGCCTCTGTAAAGGGTAGAAATTCCGAATGAATTTCTTTTAAAAATTGGGCTATTCCGGAAGAGCAGAAAGCGAAATTTATTAAAGCGTCCATTGTTTATGGAAGCCCCTCAAGGGATATGAATGAAATTAATGCGTGACGGATATATATTTTACCCATATACGGGCGAATATGGGGATTTTAATGCCGTATTCAACTTTCATATTTTGTTTTTTGTGAAAGGGACGAAACATGACCTGATCGAGTCAAATCCGATCCGTATTAGAATGTATATAAGTGTTGGATCTCTGCTGAAAAAGATCTTAACGAATTTTGTTGTGTCTCTGTAATTTGTGTGGCTGCAAAAGTTAAAGCTATTTCGCTTTTTTTTCTAAGTTTGATTTCGACAAAAATATATGAAAATTAATTAACACCTAATACACTTAATAATCAAAATATTTTCTTTATCATTATATCGATTTTATTGATTACTTATCAAAAATTGTTTTCAATCCATTTTTACAACTGATTAAAACGAATTATCTAAAGTAAATCTGTCATTATAGAAACTGATTCAAAATGGCGAGGATATATTACCTCTATCTTCATATTCACAAGAGATGAGGCTTTACGCGTACGCGTACAATCGCTACAAAACTCATTGAAGGGTAGATAGTTCCGTAGAGAACAAAACTATATATCTATCACTCTTTGCGCGAATAGAGGCGTCAATACCTGACACTAAACTGAACGTGGCACTATGAAGCCTTTTGATCAATGGTGAAAGGTCATCTTTGTTCAACTGACTTTACTTCGAATAATTTTTACTATTAGTTATGGCACAGTGCCTATAAATTTTGTATGAAAATACCCAAACGAACATACTTACCAAACCAATAGATGTAATAGAGTAATTTCCTAAACGCATTATGCATACTTAAGCAATGTGCTGATTCTGCCACGTACCACGGACCACGGACTAAATCGTGACAATATTTGACTAATAATCTGAGAAAACTTAAAATATCAATGCTACTCACTGTTGTAACTAACTACTATTTCCTATAGCAAAATATGACTATGGCGAGCTTTTAATGAGATTTCTTCATCAAGTACATTAGACAATATTTAATTAAATTAGTGACATTTCCACAATAATATCATGAAATAACCGTGAATTAATAAATGGGGAGACTATAAATTTACTTATAACACATTTATCATTGTCATATTTACGGTTGTAATTAATTTAATTTAACTTCAAATGATTATTGTTTGCACAAAGAAAGGAATGGAATATGACAAAATTGAAATTTAACATTTTATAATCATTATTATATAGACACCTATGTAATTGAGGAATTTATTTGGTTTCAAAAGCTACATGAAAGTGTTGAACATTTGACCCTGTTTACATCATCATTATCATCATCATCATTATCATTATCATCAAAACCGTCATCATCATTATCATTCGTAGCATCAAATTTCCTACTGTCTTTGTCGTAAAGCAAGACTAATATATTAACAAGTGGCTTTGCGATGAGAAAAATTCAACGTCATGACATTGTGACACATAATCAATGAAGTGAAGAAGTTACAGAAAGTACAAGCATGCGTTTGTCATCTAATCGGCAACAGATGGTATTATTTATTTCTAAATGTTAGACATTACTGCTTACCATCTAACGTACATACATATATATTCTAGTACCTGCATGTGCATATTGGGATACACTAACAATGAAATAAATTATTTCATGTAATACTATATGTTTCTTGCATATCCATACTTCATTGTCGCGAGGTGACCTTCATGCATGTGCACACACACACACACACACACGAACGTAGTTACAACACCCACTCAAATGAAGTGCTTGTATGTACTTCGATCTAATTTAAAGTTTTTGCAGAATCTTTCGACATTTTAATGTATAATACATATGTATTTGGCATCGCTTGTGTGCGCATTTCTTCATAAAAGGAATGAAAACCAAATAATCTCAAATTACCATCACACAGTTAAAAGTTAGTGACAAAACTTATTATTGTTCCATCGTTTCTTCGTTTAGGATGTAGTCGATGCAATTTGGTATTACCATTGTGCATTGTGTAGAAACGCGAACTGAAAGTACATACATATATGATATTATAAAGTTATGGTTGTATTTTTTTGGAGAAATTTTATGCAGCCATAATGTTCATGTTGATGACAATCACAATTCACAATGCGAATAGATACTCATCTTCCAATGATGGTTAGCTTGGTTTGGTTTGTTAGATGTTTTTGATGATGCTGCTTTCAACATTTGATGATGCGTGCTTTCAACATTCGAACGTTTTTTCGTATTTATCTTACACATTATTGAAACATGTGCATTTCAGGGTTGCGTACATAATTTTGGGGAACAAATTATAGAGCAGCAACAGATTTCATTATTTCGATGCCATATTTACAATTAAAGAAGAAATTAACATTATTACTTTAATTATTAGAAATTGTTTGACTCAAACATAATGCACTACTAAATTGACTCTATTGAAGAAAAACTACTGTGTGTTATGCCATTGAAAGCTAATTGAAAGCAAGCTGACGATCGACTTAGGCAAGGCATTGGTTGAGTGATTTCGATATCTTCCAATTCAAGGCATCAAATTGTCTCTTCATTAGACCCATTAGTCTAATAGGCTAAGAAATTGGATAGCGGACATTTTTGCCAACCAACATCATCCAAAATATGAAACTTAGTAGTAATTGTAATAGTACATGGACGAAAAGGATAGGTCGAACTCTAATGAAAACTTCAGGGTTGAAATTGAATCTGAATTGACCTCTAAACTGAAGGCAAACCTTCATAAATAAATAATAGCAAAAAATCAAAAAATTCGACTTTAATGGAAAAGCTTTATTTTGGTCTCAAAAGCTTCCTTTTATAATTAAGATTTAAATCATTGGGCAATTTGCCAATTAACTATGAGTTTAGATGCATGAAATATATTTTCTACAAAAACAGTTATATACAAATGCACAAAGATTGTGTTTGAAAAAGTCTAAGGTCTAAATGCAAATAAGTAAGAAATAAGAACATGTTTACCATTTGGAAATGACAATAACAAGTATAATGCAAATTATGCTTGAATGATTTTAAGCAAAATAGAAAATAGTAAAAATGGCAAGGAAAATGACAGAAAATGGACAAACATAGTAGTAATAATAATAATAATAACAATAAAAAAATAATAATAATGATCTCAGCACTACCACCAACACCACCACCAACAACAACAATAACAATAAAAGTAAAATTACTAGGCTACGAATAAACTTTGTAGAAGATAATAAGGAGGAAGAATAAAATGGGCGGAAAGAAAATCAGAAAATCTAATGGAAAGCAAAGTAAAGCACTTGATGTTTGATATTGAATATCAGGCAGAATTAGGTTTTCGCTTTGAATGAGAGCCTCAGGTAAAATTGTTTGCTTGAATTTGAATGCGATATTGAGAAGGAGAAGCAAACATCTGTTAACATTAATGTTGAAGGGGTTGGTGACCAATTTGATTGTAGGGTACATTTCTCTTCAAATAAAACTTTTTGATGAGTATTTCGATTGAATTTATTTTTTTTTCTTCTTTTGAAGTCAGATTGGGGAATAAATGATTTTAAATTTAGATAAAATTGAGAAAAAAGTTGAGAAATGTTGAAAATCGAAATGTGATTTCAAAGTGTTTGTTTATTTATGATTGCCAATAATTTTGTAAATACACGATGACTTTTAAGTTTATAATAGTATTTTTTCCTTTCATTTCGAATGGCAAATCAAAGAGTAATTTATTTTACCTAATTCATGAGAGGCTAAAAAAAAACAAAAATTATAATTCATATAAATAAAGATTATGTGAAATACGTGGAAATTTTTAAAATGTAAAGATATTAAGGTTACGGTTGTTTTGTTTTGTATTTGGGGCACTATTTACATTTATATAAGTGTGGACAAAGCTATATTTTGTGTAGTGTATGACCAAAATAAAGGGTCATTTAATGGAAGCGCAGCTGTGGCATATAACCGCAAAATAATAACACGAGTAATATAATAACCATAAGAACAACAATTTGAGAATATGCTAAAAGTATATAAAACGAAAAATATACTTAACTTATTTGCCATAAAGAAAATGTTGTTGTTGTTGTGTTTTTTTTTGCAACATCAGCCGAATGAATGTCCCATGAAATGGGATTAGAAAAGAAGACAAAGAAAAAAATGAGTGATACATAGCAATAAAAAATTTGTGAATGAAAATTGTGAGTTAATGTTGAAAGGCCATTTTAACAATATGCTATTGACATATTTGAAGAAGTTTTCCTTCTTCTTTCTAAATCGTACTGCTACTACTTAGTTTTGAAACTAAATATATGTGCTGATGGGAGTATAATTTTTATATTTTTGTTTTTTTGTAGAGGGTAATTCTTTTCTTTTCGGCTGAGTGATTTTGTTGTTGTTCGTTTACAAAGGATTTAGAAAGAATACACACAGAGCAAACTGAAAATAAATTCAGCATTTCCGTTACGGTATTTAATGCAGAGTTGAAACATATTTTATGATAACGACACTAAGTGAAGTGTAGTTTAAAAACGGAACTAAACCAACGCCAATTTAATGAAAGCGGAAATGACCATGCGACCGCACAAACCACTAAGCCACATATGTATATATATCTTTACATCCATACATTATATATGCACATACATATAAAGGTACTTACGTATATTTAACGAAAGCATTGCACTGAGACAAGAGACATTAAAAAAGAAATAATCCCGAATTCGGTGGTATCGTATGTTATTTATCGTTTGTAGGTATAATTAAATATGGACACAGAATATTTCGTTTCGTGGGTGCGAATGTATGTGGTAGTATCCTCTCTATATTTTATTTATAAAAACAATTAATGGTATATATCTTCTAGGTAAATATAAATTGCAATTAAAATTATTATTCTTGTAATGAATTTTATATGTTCCAGTGCAAAATGTGTAAACACATGTTCAGCAATATAGTTTTGTATGGGAGATAGGCGTGATTTTTAGCCGATTACGCTCACTTTTGAAAAAGTTTAAGTTGATTAACTTAATATTTTTGCGTGTAAGTTGTAAAATAACACATTCTACATATATGAATTTTGTGATTAAAATATTATCACTTACAAAATTTTGGTTCGTTATCTTAATATTAACGTACGCTAAGTGTGTAAACACATGTTCAGAAATATACTTTTTTATGGGAGGTAGGCGTGGTTTTCATTCGATTACGCCCATTTACGAACTTTTCTATTCGTAGGTGAAAGTAGTCATATATTCCAATTTTCAGCTTGATCGCTTGATAATTACGGAAGTTACGGTGTGAAGAGACTGATATATAGATAGTCAGGTGGTAGAGGGACGGAAGCTTGTGATATCCTCAATGTGAAGATTTATCATTAAAACTTGTTCTTGGTTCACTAACTAATCTACATGAAGTAGATAAGATATATTTGCAACAAGTATATGAGGGCACAACTTAGATCCGTGGTTACTGCGTTGGCCTTCTGATCCGTAGGTCGTGGATTCAATGCCCGACTGTGAGAACTTTAATATCGAAAAGTAATTGTCAGTTCTTCCGGCAGTAACAATTTGCCATGAAAACGTATTTAAAATAGCTCTGTGACAAAGCCCAGTAAATGTGATGTCACAAGAGTTCTGTCGTTCGGAATCGACTAATATGAGTAGGTGCCTTCTAATATTGCCTGAAAATGTGTAAAAGTACTGGAAGATAAGCTTGGCTAAATAGTCCTTCGGTGCAACACATTTATTTTTTATATGCAAACTCACTCAAATTAATATTTATATAAAGTTTCTCGAAGAAAGATCTAGGATTTTGATAGAAGAAGTAAACATAAATATTTTAGAATAAACAACTCAACCGAATACCACAAAAAGGAGTTAACAATATTAATGATATGGAATCACATATTTTATAAAATATAACGAACAAACCAAAAAAGAAAAAATACTTCAAGATTTGATCAAATTAAATAGGGAAGTGTAAAATAAAAAATGGTTGAACCCATTGCATTCACATACATACATATTTAATAGTATGTAGGATATATAGTATAAGAAATAAAAAATGATATGGTGTTGATGTGTTCAACTGTACAAATATTTTTAAGAACATACTACACGACACATATACGAATATACGTCACAATATAGTATATTTATGTTATTTCAATATGTGTACCCGAATTAATATGGGTGTGAGTATAAGTACTTATATTGTGCGCTTTGCTTGGATGATGACATTGCTGATGATGATATATTCGTTGTTGTTCGTATGTCTATTTATCATGTTATTAAAATGAGAGAGCATCTACAATAATACATTAGTCCTCTGCTGAGTATTAAAGAAATGGCGCATATATTGTTTGTACATTTAAGTACCTTTAGTACTTCTGCTACACCTACAGCAATATGTATATGTTATATGTGCTAGGAAGGCCAGTTTTTAGATTTATTGCAAATACTGAAATTACTAGAATACTGAAATTAATGGAATATTCTGAAATAATTCCGTTATGTTTAAAATTACTTAAAAGAAAAAATTAAAAAAAAAAAATTCAAATCCAAGTTTCTGGTTTCAATTTCTCTCATTGTATTTAGGCTATTGTATTTAGTTTTCGTTTAATTAAATCATCACCCGCTGTAATTTAATGAAATACCATATTGAAAAATATAATACCAATGCCAGTATTTCATACATGACAAATAAACTTGGATTCCGGGATCCTAGAAGTGGCATCGCTGGTATATACATTTGCTTACGGAAATTTGAAATTTAAGGTTTTGTGAATAAACGTTTGATATTTCACATCATTATTTATTTATATGGAAGGTTTTAATTCTTTTTTTGTACTGCTTTCATTATATTTTTCACTTTTTCTTCTATTATTATAATAATTTTTTCATAAATGAACAAATTTAAATACGAAGTACATACAATAAATCATGTCAAATGATTTCACTTGCAGGTGAATTATTATAAATTGTTGCAATTCTGTCATATTATAATAGCTGTATATATGTGGTCTAGTATTATTATTGTAAATCGAAATTGAATGAGTAGTTGTGAGTTGTGAGCTCACAAAAAGGAGCCCACATAATTGGTGTCATATAAATGGGGTACTAAGGAAATAATAGAAGCCATTTCCATATTCAAGTTACTACGAAAATGTAACGAAACAGAGTAATTTTTGTCAGGGCCAATAATAGAGGTATTCAGAATGACAATAGAGTTGAAAAAAAGATTTTCATAAAAATGTCTTGGTCGTACCAAAAAATGATTCTATATTTGATGTATTAAATTTCAGCTTATGTATAAAAATTGTATGCCCTTTAGTCTAAAAGGGGGCCGTATATTATTTTTAATTTTATATAAATTTACAAATTTCATAATTTTAAATATTTTTTCAATATTCTTAAAGAGAGGTGATAATAAAATTATAAACATGTTTGCACATATAAATATATATTTCGGAAGTTGTTATCAAAATTTCATTTTATATGAAATGAACATTTAAATTATGCTTAAAGGTAATTTTTCTACATACACACAACAACATATGCATATAAATATTCTATACGCAATTTTACGTGTGGTTTTCATTCCCAAGTGAGCATACAGCAAAGATATGTAAAAGAATACGAATAATTTTTGAAAACAAGGAACAAAGCTGGTTATATATATGTATGTATGTATGTATGTATGTGTGTATGTATGTATGTATATATAAGTCTATGAGGTAGATGAGGTTAGAAATCTAATCAAGCATAATTTATACTGCCATCCCAACGAAATGAATCGGATGGTGATGATAATGACAACAATGACGACAACACACGATGAGCATATTAGAATGGGCTGGTACAAGCAATCTTAATCATAAAAGATGGCATGTACATACTATATATATATATCTGAGTGTACATGGAATTTGTAATGACACATACCTACCTACGTTTTGAGTAAAAAGTACAGACTAAAATATGTACGTTTGTATTCATGAATGTATGTAATGTAAATGTTGGTAATAAAATGTTTGCCTACTCACATAACATATATGTACATATATTCAGATGTCACACATGCCGATAACGTGTTATAAAAGATTTCTCATAACAATTTCCCTAAATACCTATACTTACAATGGTATCCTGTATATAACTTATACTCCGATGGAGAGATATAGACAAAGTCAATAAATAAATAAAGAATATTTGATTAAATTTTGTTTTTGCACTCTTTTTTCATGATTTCTTTCTTGTCTGCCTCTGTAATAATATCAAGGACAAAACATAATTGATCCAAAGCTCATGTAATAGCAAGCATAGTGGCGACACCATATGATTATATGTCCCCAAGCAATAATTTACTAAATATATTATATTAATGTTATACATATGTAGTATATATTTATACACAATATGTTTCAAAATTGTCCGGTCTGATTGGACCGGAGGTATAAACTAGTACCATTTGCGAGCTAAGAATGTACGAATGAGACTTTCAAAGTATCACAATGTCTGTGAAGCCGTAGGAGCGAGCGAGTCCACTAATAACCAGTCCGAATATTTTTGAAAAACAAAATATGTATGAAAGTATGTTCTTACATTATGTGGTTGTATGCTAATGTTCACATAGAATAATGACTTGTTAGCCCTTTTATAAATGAAAGCACAGTACAGTATGTACATACAGTATGGACGAAAGTAACAATAAATGAAGATAAATGTTTGTATTTGTTTACTAAAAGGATTACTTATGTTGCTCTGTGTATGTACACAATTTATTCGATGTTTAGTTTCATTTATTTCATCTGCTCAGGCATGTTCAATGGTTAGTGGTGTTGGATGACATTAATATAAGCTCATTTGTATATACAAGTAATTATAGAGGTAGTAAAAGTATAGGCTCACATATCAATTTCGATTCGAGCGAGATTGCTGAAAGGAAGCACTTAACAAAAGCTGATCAATTTTGGCATTTCACACTATTTCAGAGTGCAATAATACTACAACACTAAACATGATTAAAACAGGCGTGGACGGGAATTATTTGTATATGGTGGACTAAACAGCATACTAAGATGATGTGCAGAGAAAATCTGTACTAGAAACATTCTTCACAGTGGTTTTTGTCTAATCCAATAAGTTGACCGCTCTAGACTTTACTCTTCGTCTCTATACATAAGTTCCATAAGATTTTGTAAACAAAATTGATAGTTTTACTAAATATGTGGAGGTTCCACGGGTGTAGATAGATGTAGGGTAGATAGAAACACTTTTCGGGAGCAGAAATGAATGGGGGTCGGAGGTATATTTGATTCCACTATGGGAATCATGTCACCGATGGTATTCGTATTTATAAAAATATCAATTTTGTAGGGCAACCTCATTGAGAATAAAATTTATCGGAGGTTGGTCATGTATTTGACCCCTCTTGGGGTGATTTCTGCGCTATTATGGTAATATGTGTCGATTTTTAAGGGCTTTTGTGTTCATTTTGTATGGAAGCCCATCTGTGACGAAACGATAAGGCTACATATGTTCAGAAAAAATGTTGAGGAGTAAAAATTAATGGTGGCCGGTTATGTATATTTTACCCTCTAAGGTACTAGAAAAACAATGGAACCACAAAATTTATGAAAGCTTTAATTTTATAGTGGAACTCACTTAAGAAGTGACGGTAAAGGGTAATTACGTTAAAAAAAAAAAAAAATCAGATAGAAATAACTCGGTTACTGGGGCTCAGTCATACATTCTATCCTTCTAGAGGACACGGTTTAGAAGTTGTGGAGTGATTTTCCGATTTTCCTATCCTTTTACACTCTTTTACCTTGATGTGGTACCATTTTTCGCACTCCATGTCTACCTTTTTTTAACTCACGCCCCCTTTAAAATAATTTCACAAAATAGAAGACACTGGCGTCGAAAAATTACCTTGAAAAATATTCAAAAACAAAAAATTATATTCTGAAAACCCGAGAGAAGAATATTTTTTAATACGATTTTGAAATTGAGAAGTCCAAAATTCATTTAAGAGAGTTTTCGCATCAAAGGGTATTTATTTTTCATTGGGAGTGTGATTGTTCATCGATATTTCGTGAATGACAATTGTTAGTGAGGCTCCCACCAGCATATATTCTTTTATCACAAACATTATCAAAACCTTAAAATTTATACAACGAATTTTTTGCATTGATGTTATAAAATGTACACAATTTTTGTACTAAATTTTTCCTAATAAAATCTGTTGTTCCATCGAATAGCGTTCCATCGCCACCGCAATTTCTACTTTACTAGTCTTAAAGAATAACAATTAGATTTGTTCATTTTAACAAGTAAAAGTTAACTTTCTTCTTCATGTCAAATTTGAACATCTTTAAATCGAAATTTGTTTAAATAATTAAGAAAAGAAATTTCTGTTACTTTTTGAATATATTGTACCTATACAATATCAAAGTGTTTAATTTTCCTCAATCTAAAACTAGAAAATGTATATATATATATATATATATATATATATATATATATATATATATATATATATATATATATATATATATATATATATATATATATCAAGGGTTATCCATTTCGAGGTTTCATTTCAAATGTATAGGGCTAGAATTCGACATCTGTCAAACTGAGTTGTTTAAACAATTTCTTTCTTTATCAGTTCAAAGCCTGACATTTGCGAAAATGGATCGCTTAACTATCGCACAACGCATTAAAATTGTAAAAACCTACTACAAAAATGGTGATTCTGCCACAGCCACATATCGTGCTTTAAGAGGAGATTATGGTTTACATAATCGTCCAACTAGGCAAGCAATTGGCAAAATTGTGAAGAAATATGAAGAGACTGGATCGGTTA
This sequence comes from Megamerina dolium, assembly GCA_963854835.1. Classification (NCBI taxonomy): domain Eukaryota; kingdom Metazoa; phylum Arthropoda; class Insecta; order Diptera; family Megamerinidae; genus Megamerina; species Megamerina dolium. The sequence continues at coordinate 47,093,226 of OY978527.1, forward strand.
CAGATATTGTAAGGCCTGTGCATCATCGTTTCTCTCGTACCACCGAAAATATCGCTGCTGTAAGTGAAAGTGTTGCCGAAGACCCGAATGTGTCGTTCTCAGGAATTAGGACTGTCTTACGGCACATTATAGCGTATTTTGCATTTGGATCTACACCTACATCCATATAAAATCCAGCTCACACAACAACTGAAGCCAGCTGACCATTCACAACGTCGTAGATACGTCGAATGTGTGCTTGAACAACAGGCGGTGGACGGCGATTTTTCGAACAAAATTTTCTTCAGCGACGAAGGACATTTCTCACTCTGTGGGTATGTTAACAAACAAACTTGTCGTATTTGGGGTTCTGAGAATCCTCAAGTATTTGAAGAGAGGCCACTACATCCACAAAAAGTCGCTGCTTGGTGCGCTCTTTGGTCCGGAGGTGTGATTGGACCTTACTTCTTCGAAAACGACGATGGAACGACTGTCACCGTCAATTCGGAGCGTTATGGTCATATAATAACCGACTTTTTTTTTGCCTGCTATTGAAGAATATGCTTAAAGAATATGTGGTTTCAACAAGACGGTGCCACATGCCACACAACTCTAGCGAATATGGCTTTATTGCAAGAGAAATTTTCTGGCCGCGTAATTTCTCGTCGTGGCGATATCAAGTGGCCACCAAGATCATGCGATTTGACACCGCTTGACTTTTTTTTGTGGGGCTACGCGAAATACCGTGTTTATGCAGATAAACCTTTAACTCTTGAGCACCTAAAAACCAACATTCGTCACGTTATGGCTGAAATACCGCCCAATATGTGTCAAAAAGTGGTCGAAAATTACCTCAAAAGAATCGATGCTTGCAACAAATCGCGTGGTGGTCATTTAAATGATGTAGTATTTCAACGTTCAAACTTTATAATAAAAAAGAAATATCATGATAAAAAATATTTTATATGTGTTTTATTTACGTTTACTTTTGAAGCCGCAAAATGGATAACCCTTTATATATATGTGTCAGCGGGGAGCGAGTGGGAATGCCGTTGGGCTTGCTGCGATGTGGTGCACTTGCCTAGAGTTGTTTGGGTGGTTGTTATTATAACTAACACGTCTTTCTTCACTTTGTCACAAATTAAATATCTCGCACTTTCTTTTAAATTATTTATTTATTAAATATAATTTAAACTAAATATTTATTATTTAATAGAATACGGGAGGAAAATGTCGCGCACTGCTTTGTTTAGGGAGTTGATCAACAATGTAAAAATATATAAAAATGGAAAGTGAAAAGTATAAAATAAAAGAAAATAGAGTATGGGAGTGAGAGATAGAGAGAATTAGAGAATTAGAAATTGCGGAACGAATAGAATTATAATAGGGTTGCTAACCCTTGGAAACCTTATATGGGCAGTGCGCGACACACGTCTTCTGGCGTAGACATTCCGCCCCCCTTGCAGGAATACTGCAAAAGAGACGGAACCTCCACCCGTGACGAGGGGTTTGAGGGAGAAAAAATTATAAGGAGAAGTTAATAAAAAATCAAAATACAATATTTCATATAACTTATACTAATCTTATATGTAATTAAAATTAACTCTAAATATTCCTATGCGTATATGTTCGATGATACACCATCAGGAAAAGCGGGAAATTGAAGTGGAAGGTTGACGTTCATACGATTGAAAAGAGCCCTATAGGAGGGATGACGCATGTTGACTGTTGAGGGTGTTGATTGCAGATCTCGAAGCGAACGTTGATCGATGACAAATTGCAGCGCGGAATGGATGTTGATTGAAGAGCGTGTTGATTGATGAGTGTTGTCCCATGTTGATTGGTGTGTAGATCGGGGTTGGATCACACCATCTCAGGTGAACAGATTCTATCAGGGCTGGTCGTAGACCAGATCAAAGGGTTCGGTCGGTCAACGTAGTTGACAAACCTAGAGCTCGTAGAGCGCTTGCAGCATTAATAATTCTATATTATCGGGATTGCCATAGCATGTACCGCTCGTGACACGTTCTAAACTAGGATAGAATCTGCGTGCCTTGGGTTCATGATGACTAGACTCATGAATATATAGCAAATAATGTGAAATTAACACATGGGATTATTCATACGCATATACACTATGCCAGTGCATAGTTCCATTGAAGCTTCGTAGAAGTTCGGGAGTAAACTCGGGCAGTTACAGTGAACTGAACCATGTGAGAGAGGGATGCGTATGACGGTCAGTATCGTATAACCTGACAAAACGTTGCTACATAATACGGGTGTGGCATCAGAGGCTTATATGTTGCTCAAGCCACAATCTTCAAATCACCTTTTACGTGACAACAATTTTGGGGGGCCAGTATTAGGCGGGATCGAATGCATTGCCATTCGAGTACAAGTCCTCTCGTTGATTGAACGAGCCTTTTGTGGGGAGTGATACGTAGAACTCGATAATCCGTTGGATATTGCTGTATGGGAAGTATTACGGGTGGGAAATACATTTGACGGGAGATGTCGTCTTCTTGGATGTGATCTGTAAGATCGATCCTTTGCATCTGACGGGAGCATTGTATAACGGTGAACTTTCCGCTTTGCTCTCGGGTCATGCCGTGCTCTGTGAAGCAGGGAATGATGTTGCTTCCCACAAATACGGCATGAAAACTCGCTATGACACCTGGCAAGGGTATGCGATGTGGCCAAGCAGTTTATGCAAATCTGATACTGACGCACAAAGAGTATTCTCTCTTCCACCTTAAGTTTGGAAAACTCTGTGCATTGTCGTAGGGGGTGCATGCCTCTACATAGCGGGCAGCATGTCTTCGAAATAGTAGTGTTTAACGAAATAACGCTCTTACTTGTTTGGAGGTTTTTATTGGGAATTGTAGCGTGTTTTCGACTACTCATTTGCGTCTGAAGCTTATCACATCGAACGTAAGAAGATGAATGTGGAACTTTATCGAAACTGATTTTGCTATGGAACGATGAAACCGTTCTTCGGGATGTCGTATTTATTGAATTGCGGATTTTCTTGATAGGAGCTGTATCCAAAACTGTATTGCATTTTTCCTTTGCAACAGTTTGCAGCTGAGAAGAAGATAGATGGTAGGAATGTTGAGATGATGATATACCGGGAGTTGACGTCGTCTCACAATGAGTGCTGGGTTCATTCACCGACCTGTGAAGCAGAGAGTGATGCTTTTTCTGGCAGAATGAACACGTGAATAAGCTCTTGCAATTACTAAATTCGTGTGAATTAGCAAAACAATTGGTAGAGAGCTTGTGCCTTCTGACGACATTGTAACGTTCTTCTATTGACAACTTTAAGAAATCGGGACATGAGCGAAGAGAATGTGAATTTCTGCATAGTGGGCAACCGCGAGTTACAATGTTGTTGTGATAAATGCCGACCATCTTGGAAGCCGTTGGAGGACTGTACGATCGCCTGGGGGGGTCGAACCGACCGGGTTGTCGATTCACTGGCTGGCTAAATGGCCGATTCTGTGGCTGGCTGAGTTGCCGAGAACCACTTCTGATATCGGAGACCGATTCCAAGGTCTGATACCGTTCTGTTAAAAAGGCGTCGAAGTCACTCCACTTCGGGATTTCTCGTTTATTTTTCAGAGACTGCTCCCAAAGACACAGAGTCGTATCGGGAATCTTTGTGGAATACAAGTACACGATAATCGCATCCCAATGAGAGGTATCAATATTTAACAGCTTCAAGTTTGTGATGCTGTCATTTATAGTGCGTTGCAGTCGCTTTAAGTTGGGGCCGGTTTCTCGAGTTAGCGGCTGGAGAGTGAAAAGGGATTTCAACTGTAAGTTGACCAGAATTCTCATATTTTCATATCTCTCCTCGAGATTGTGCCATGCTAGTGCGAAGCCATCATTAGTCAAGGGAGTAGATTGAATGATATTATGTGCTTCGCCTCGGGTTTTCTGAAGCAAGTGGTATAATTTTTCCACTGGCGACAGCCGGGGGTTATTGCGATATAAGGCCGTAAACATGTCGCGAAAACTTGGCCATGACACATAATCGCCAGAAAAACATGGGGTGTCGCATGGAGGCAGCTGAACAGCGGGAAATGAATGTTCATTATTTATTTTCTCAACGGGTGGATTTGGAATTGCCGGAGAAGAGGAAACGCGGGGGATGCCACCTCGAAACTCAGCTCGTGAAGAACAGTCGGAAATGAAGGTTGACGGGGTATGTTTTCAACGAGAGAAGAAGAAATTGCGGGGGGTACCACTTCGGAACTCAGCTCGTGAGGAACAGTCGGAAATGAAGGTTGACGGGGTATATTTTCAGCGAGAGATACGGAAACTGCGGGAGGTACCACTTCGGAATTCAACTCGTGAAGATTAGCGTTGATTGCAGAGAGGCACCGGACATAAGAGGTTAGGCACTCTGTATATGCCTCTTTAATTTGATTAACATCAACATCTTCAGCGACTTCCTCTATCATGAGAGAGTAATATGCCGTTTTGCAATCACTCCATAGGGATAGGAATTGCTTTTTCTGTGCCTCCAAGCTAATTTTGTTATGAGCTTCTGGGTTGATGGCATGAAAATTGCTATCGAAATCAATAATATCTTCCACGGCAGCTCTGAAGAGATCGTAAGCTGCCATCCTTTTAGCAATTGTAGAATTCCAGATGTAATACGGGATAAAATTTGAAAACGAGAGAGCGAATTGCTTGCGAATCTCGAGTTATGTTGCCTGTTCGAACGATTTATCAAAAAAATGGGTTGCCAAAATGTGACTGGCAAGAGATTAGTCCGAAAGACTTAGTCTTCCTTAGTGAAGTTAAGTGGAACCAGTGGGCAAACTTATGGGAGTACGATAATATTATATAAAAATACACGTAGGTATATATATATATATATATATAGGAAAATAACCGCGGGACGGAATAATAGTTTGGGAACCACTGTATTGTACGTTCCGGAACTTGTACTATATTATTTCTCACCAAGAATTAATTTGTATTATATTTGATCGCACTGTAGCAACTTGGGGTTGAGAGTGACTATTTTTCTCCCTGGGTGTTTTTCAATAGAAAAGATAGTGTACAATTGTTATTGCAGTTACATTTCCTTTATAAAAAACACCAGCCAATGCAATTATATTTTGTTGCTATCACATGTATATGCAAAACAAAAATTGGGAGATAGAAATTTAGCAACAATATGCACTACCGCTATATTTGTGATCAAACGCAGGTATATTTGTCGAGACAAATCAATGCGTTTTATTGTTGCCTATGTATGACGAAATACCTTTATTGCTTACTTTTGGGTGTGCTTGTTGTTGATGGTTTAGGGATATGGATGAAACACGGTAGGTAGTTGAAATTTAACAACAACAAGTAATCGCATGTGCGTTTGTATAATAAGGCGGTTGTTTTTGCAAATGCACAAGGCAAAGGTATTGAGAAAAAAATGCAATATGTATGAAATTGTTATTGCACTGCCAAACAAATATTTTTTTGAATATTTTAATGTTGTTGCCGATATCAGTTTTCGTGAGGGAAAAACAACTTCTATTGGGAAAGTGTAATTGTATTACTTATGCTTTGTTCTTCCTTTTACAAAGCAAGAGAATATTGTTGTTATTATTGTCAATAATGTTTTTCGTAGAGGGGAATATACGGGGCGATACGACCGATATGATACCACTTATTTGTTATGAGAGAGATGCTTTGATGTACTTATATGTGTTTACTGAGAGATGTCCAAGGGATTAGTAAACAAAATTGATGTAATAATAAAAAACAACAATATAAACAAAATTGGGGATCGTTCAAAGTTGTGCACTGATATGTGTGTATGTAGTATATTTTTTCTTTATCTCTTCTCTTATCAATATGTACTTATGTAGATGGTATGTGCAATATGTGGGATATGATTTCGGGTATTGTTTTTGCAGATATACCAATTAACAACACTTCGAATAATGAGAAGAAGAACATAAGCGGGAAATAAAAAACAAAATAGATCAACCAAAAGTGCGTTTTGCCGTCGGCAAAACAATATCTATGGTATAACAATATATTATGTCGTAATTTCTTAATTTTTGCAGCTGAATGGGATACAGAATGCAATATTTTAACTCAGCGAGAAATTCGCTGTAAGTTATCGGGATGTTTAAGCGGGATTTTTTATAAAATGTACGAACGACGTACTCATAAATAATGTAGCCAAAAATTAAGAAATCCAACAATAGTTGTGCTGCAACAATGTTATTAAATACTTCTTGTTGAATTTATCGGGATGACGGGATATATGTATGTGGGTACATAAAACGCACGGAATGTACGTACCTGGGGTGGCAAGATTTGCTTACCAATCGTTGCGAGCCGATCCGGCTCGAAGGACCAATGTTTCAGCGGGAAGCGAGTGGGAATGCCGTTGGGCTTGCTGCGATGTGGTGCACTTGCCTAGAGTTGTTTGGGTGGTTGTTATTATAACTAACACGTCTTTCTTCACTTTGTCACAAATTAAATATCTCGCACTTTCTTTTAAATTATTTATTTATTAAATATAATTTAAACTAAATATTTATTATTTAATAGAATACGGGAGGAAAATGTCGCGCACTGCTTTGTTTAGGGAGTTGATCAACAATGTAAAAATATATAAAAATGGAAAGTGAAAAGTATAAAATAAAAGAAAATAGAGTATGGGAGTGAGAGATAGAGAGAATTAGAGAATTAGAAATTGCGGAACGAATAGAATTATAATAGGGTTGCTAACCCTTGGAAACCTTATATGGGCAGTGCGCGACACACGTCTTCTGGCGTAGACAATATATATATATATATATATATATATATATATATATATATATATATATATATATATATATATATATATATATATATATATATATATATATATATATATATATATATATATATATATATATATATATATGTGGCACTTAAAGCCCCGAAGGGCTCATTGGCCGAACTTCTCTTCAATTACTGTAGTGCGTTTCAATATTAAATGCATATTTAAATTTTGGACAGTATCAGAAGGGACCTATTTATTTTAGCCGGTTCCGAACGGCAGAACCCTTGCGACATCACTTTTGCTCTGCTTTGTCACAGAGTTCTTTTAGAAGCTTTTTCGTGGCAAGTTGTTACTGTCGGAAGAATTGCCAATTGCTTGCCGACAGGTGGGTACCGCTCGAAAGAAAAATCTATTTTGATATTAAATTTGTTATGCATGAGCCGGGGATTGAACCACGACCTACAGATCAGAAAGCCAACACACTAACCACTGAGCCACGGCACCACCACGGAAAATGTGTATAGGTTTGTGAATATTCATAAATGTGCATTTATAGATTTTACATTTATAGTAGCATCTAATAGCATAAACATCGTAGACAAATACTCGAACATAAGCTCATTTGCATTTATAGTTGTACCAAGCACATTTGATTTTCTAATGACAAACAATAATTGTACCATATGTTTTGATATGTGTGTGCACACAACATAAAAGCACATTTCAATATTGAATGCATATTTCTTGTGAAGTTGGCAAATAATGCAATCATGTTTGTATGCTATGTATAACAACTATGCAATGAATGTTTGTGCTTGGGTGAGTGTATACGTGCACGTGACTATAATGAAATCACGCAGAAAATGCTAGTTTATTTAAAATTTATATTATGTGTATGTAAGGTATTTAATTTTATCGGAAAATATGCAAAACTTTAATAATATTATTCTTTGTTGTGTGCTTGACTATGATTAGAAAAATGTAATTTCACATGATTCGATTCTGAATGTAATTATAAATCGATATCATTAGATGTGGCAAGCGATAATTGGAATATATATTTAGTAAATATTAATTTTCGATTTATATTAAAGCAGTTGATTACATTTGAGCACATACAAGTTGCTTAATTTACGAATAACTATTTAGCGAAATTTATTGTGATTATAGATATACTTGTTAAATGGCATAATCTCTCTTTATCAGGTTTGTAATGTACATATTAAGGTCATCATTATAATCTCCAATATTTCAATAGTATATATAATAGTATATATAATATCAGAGTATTCGTGCTTCTCTATTTATTTTTGAGCTACATTTCAATTATTGCAATGTATAAAATATTTGTTTTTAATTGTTCTGCTCAATATCTGTTCAATATCTATATATTTAGAATTATTGTATGGTACACATTGGATTGGTGTATGAATCTAATTGACTTATGTATAGTATCAATTAGTTCTAACATCTAAAATGTATATTCGTGTATTCACATTGTGCGTATATCCAAATGTATATGTACATTGGCATCGCTGAGAGTAGAGTAGAAATACTTGTATTATTTTTGCTCGAAATTGTCTTAAATAAAATATAATATCCACACAAAGATATAGCATGTGTAAAAATGGTAACATGTGTGCTCTTTAATGTTCTTCACATACAGCGTTTTCATAGATGTTTCAGTATGTTTGTATGTAAATAGTATTCATTTGAATGCTGCTGTTACTGTTTGTGTATGATAACTCATACCAAATTTCAAACATATGATAGTGATATTTTGTTTTTACTGCTATCATTTCTCTTCTTACCACCACCACCATGTATATAGTCACTTTTATTTATCGATACTTTCTTTATATTACATACTTTTGACTTATCTACGAGTAGCTACATATATATGTACGTCTACTGATCTTAGCTCTCAGTAACAAGTGTATACATATTACATATATGCATGAATACATATAACCAACAAGTCATTCGTTATGCTTATGCACAAATAAGTCGCTGTTGATCTTCTCTGATTTATACTCAACGCAAAATCTTAGTATGTTTATTCAATGTCATTTAATTTAATACTGCTATGTAGCTACAATACAAAATGTAATAACAGCTGAAGTTAAGGTAAAGGAGAATTAAATTATGAAATAGCAAAAAATAATGTTGTCAGGCAGATCTGAAGAAAATTGGAGACAATTTAGGAAACACGACACACGGATATTAATTTTAGTGATATATTTCTTGTCTTTCATGTTGTCTCCTTTTTTAATATTAGCTAATTCTTGATATAAATTCTGAGTTAATCAAAGTATCAAAGGTAATTATTGGTGGTATTTTTCGATGAGTGATATTAGTGAATAAAGGTTAAAAAAATACCACTTTAGTTCTCATGCCATATTTGAGAGAGTCTAAATTAAGACTCTAACTATTTCCTAAAATATAGCTTCAAAATATCATAGTTTGCTGTGCAAAGCCTCTATGTGTCTTCATACATTTCATTATATTGTATTTTTCATGCCAATGGCATTTTTCTCTATGTAACTACTTATATTAAAGTATGGTCGCAAATGATTGCTTTAGTTTTTTTCTTTTTCATAAATGTGTACACATACATTCATATTTACATCTGTCTTTTCGTTCACTCTATAATAGTATGTGTAGTAAGTGTATGGAATATAGGAAATTGTGTTGCGATATTAGTAGCTTTTGTCTGCCTCTGTTGTATATGTATATATGTGACCATCTATGTGCATATAAATGCATATAACTATATGTATGCATGTAGGAATGTGTGTGTGTGACAGGAAATAAAAGCGAAAAATGTAATGTAAAATGAAAATGTGAAATTATGATAGTCATGTATGCGCTTGTGCATATCTATAATACGTGTGAGTACCTCCAATCTATCTTCTGGGTTTTGTCGTAGATATTGTTGTTGTGTGTGTGAGTGTATACTAGTATCAAGCGACCCACAACGCATTACATGATGCCAAGCATTCACTACTCTTACTATTTGTGCCATTGTGTATGATGAAAATTATATTTACTTTTATTTTGAATGGCTGTAGCTGTGATGTTATGTTTGATGTTTTGTTATTGTGTTGAAAGGTTGGTTTGGTGCTTGCAGTCAAGTAGTGAGTGCAAGTGCATACTTAAAATAACGATCATCATCATCATAATCATCATCATCATCGTTATAGCCATCATCGTTATTATTATTATTATTATTATTATTGTCATCATCATCATGAGCATTAATATCATTTGTACTATACAAAAGATATGCTTTTCAAGAGTCTATCACCACACATACTTGTGGCATAAAAAATAAAATGAATATACTATTATACTACGTATGATAGTTTCTTGTGCATATAAACGTGTATTATGTGTATGTGTCTGTAAAGTTGGTTGCTTTGTAAGTATATGTTTTTGATTTTTCATATCATATTTAAGTACATTTTATATGTATTACCTCTTTTATTTATTTATATAAGACTATTTATTTGCAACAATTTTTTCCATGCTTATAGGGCATACTTTGATCTATTTAGTTTATTTTTGTTTTACTATATAGAATTTGACTTCAGACTCGTCTTCTTTTATATCGATACGCAACTATGTTTATGGAATTTCTTTGTGAATATGTGGTTTTTTATATTGTAAATATTTATTTTTAAAAATGTCATTAAAAATGATGATACCAATATCGTACCAAGACTATTTGACATGTAAATATATGCTGTTGATTGCGAAAATATAAAACTATCGAACTAAAACTTAGTATGTTTAAAGTAGTCTTATAGACAGGTAGGGTGGCTGTCCTGCGACGCACTTAGACCATTTGAAGGCTCATTGTGATACCACTGAAACTAAACCATGTGGTTTACCATTTCTGCTAGTTACTGTCCGTACAGGTCAATCGCCAGGAGATGCTGCATAACATTCATTGCCGCTATGGGAGTTGTTTTGAGAGCTCCGCTAATGCTTAAGCTTGCTGTCCTCTTAATGCTTTCCATAAGCCTAACCGCGCTGCTTTTATTAACAACCGGCCACCATACTAGAATGCCGTATGTCCAAATTGGTTTTACTACCGTCGTGTTTAACCAGTGTACTACTTGGGGTTTTAAACCACATTTCGCTCCCACTGCCCTTTTACGCGAATAGGGTGCTATAGCTGCCATTTTCACCGTATCCTAGTATATTTATTATGTAAATGTTGTGGTTGCACAGCGAAAAGTCTCCTAGAATGTGGTATATAGCATAGAATAAGCTTTCACAATATCAAAAATATGATTTTCTTTAATATACCTTACATAGTATTCTCCCAAATTACATAGAAACTTTAAAAACAATTTCGATGGTTTTTTTGTTCGCTTCCAAAAATTTTGTATATGTTTGAAAATTCTATTTGAGACATTTCAAATTACTTCAATATGCTCTTTTATACATATTTATGTAGATAAAGTTATCTACTATATTAGTATTCAGATGATATCAATTTCTTCAAGTGCACTTACATAAATCTTGATATTTTTTTGAAATTCTAGCTGTAAGCAGTACTTAAAAGTTCATTAAAGGCTAATAAAGCGTTGCATATATTTATTGTAATACATTTTCGAAATGCTTATTGAGCATTGCCTATAGCTTCAGTAATATTCACACTTAATAAGACTTATTTAACTTTTCTATATACTACATACACGGGTAATAGCATAGATAGATAGATGCCCATTGTTTGATGCAATGAAATGATTGAATATAAATTTCATCATCATTCAGTGTGTATAAGAAGAAGAAGAGAAGAATTATTGCTGAGAGCATTTCAACATTGTAATTAAACACGAATATGTATTTTGAATATTAATATTGTATAATATCACAGAATATTGATAATCTTATGTGCATGCTTATTGTTGAAAATGTCATAATAATTTATTTAATGTATTCAATTAAAAATTTACGACAAGCATAAAAGTAAAGTGCACAATGACAATTGATTTTGAAATTTAATTATTTGTTCGTACACCATGTCGTATGAGTTTTATCTAATTTTGATTAATCAATTATATTCAATGTATTTACCCGCATACATGCATTTACTATATGTTAAACACTTGTCGGAGGCATATAATTTTGAATCAAAATATTTCTAAGATATATATAAGATATATTAACAAAATAGAGAAAAATCATATAGCACAAGAATGAAATCACGACATTTGTAACTGTATACATATATTATAAATTTATAGTTACACAAACATATGTATGCACTATACTACCGCACCTATTCGACTTCAATAAGCCATGATTCATTTCAATTATCATCACGTCATAAAACTACTATAAAATGTATTCCACAATGAAAGGTGTTTCTCTTAGTGGTTTTTCTTTGGTTGGCTTTGTAGATTTCATGGTCTCACAAAGTAAGATAACATTCGCATTAAAATTACATGAATAATAAAGTTTTGACTGTGGTATTGGCATTGAGTTGTCGGTTAGTTGTTAAATGTGAAATATCTTGGTGTGTTGTTTAATGTTTAAGGGTGTATGTGTGTGTGTGTGTGTGCATTTGGTATTCAATGAATTAAACATTATTTACTCACAACTCATACACAGAATAAATATATAACATGAAGTCTTGAAATTGCATGTTGCACGCATATTGCGTTAATTTGTAGCTATATACATGTATATATGTAGTACTCTGTATGGTGATGTTGCAAAAATGTTTAATGTAAATTTATACTTACATAAGTGACGCTGATATACAATACAATAATATAAATAAATATATATATATTTGCGATACAAAATGTGTGTTGAAATAAAAAAAAGAAGAAAAAAACATCACTTTATTTTTAAACAGTTGTTGCCAATTTCTTCGTCCTCTTTGCGTATACAATATGTAGCTATACTAAATTGTTGTGACAATTTAATCAAAAGTTTACTGATGAATACACATATTTTCAAAAGTTGATCATCATCTTGCCTTCAGCAAAGTTTTATTTTGTTTCATTTTATTTTATTTTTTTTTTTTGGGTTTGTCACTAAGAATAAATTTCTTATTTAATTAGTCAGTAGATAGCAACAAAATTTGAAAATATTAAATTTTTGGCTTCTCAACTTTCACTTGAGACATTGTCGAAATTAATGAAATATTGCTTTTTGTGTGAAATACAATATGTATCAATGTGTATTGTAGGAAATTGTACAATGGCACACAATGACTTGGAAAAGAATTAAATTATAAAAATTATAAAATGAAAATTTACGGATTAAAGAAATTTTCTGAACACATATTCGTATTGTACTCCACTAGACCTACAGTTTCCACTAGGTCACATTTAAAATTTATATTTTCTTATTATTATTTATTATTTATTATTATTATTTTTTATAGAAAAATGTTTCTTAATTCATGTGGTTAAAAAATGGGATGTATCTAGTATTTTGGCGGTAGCAACCAGCAAATGGAAGTATCAGATCTTGCAGGGCCTTTACTAATCTTACTTTTAATATTCAAGGACAGCATTTAAACGTGATACTAAAACACGACCACATCACAAAAAAGACCAATATGAGAGATAATACATATCTATCGTAATTAATTCCCAGGAGGACAGTTATCGGGGCATATCTTTGCTTAAGCAAGTGTTACATTGTGTACTTCCCTACAAACTTTGTCATTTCAAGACGAAATCAACTTCTAACCGACATTCTGATATGCTTTCAATAATTTTTCGACCGGAAAAGCTCCTAAATTTAAATTGTATAAACGAAAAATCAGCGACGCATTTGAATTCTGCGTCTCTGCATACTTTAAGAAGCCAAATATATTTATACACAATTATATGGGAAGAAACTTCTATTGTGATTGCAACAGCATCAAGGGTTAGCAGTGTGTATATGATATATTTCTATTATATTTTATATTTTACTTGCTAACTTACTTGAAAATAATTTCTTAAATTAAATTTTTAAACTTTGTTATTGTTATTGTTGTTGTCATACTTTTTGATTTAAATATTATTATTAGTGTTTTCCTTTAGCAATTTTTGCCATAATCTTTTGGGGAATTTAATGTATCCTTTTTTTTTGTTTTTTTTTGCTTTGGATTTCACTTCTTATGTGATTCGAATATTCGGTTTAACTTCTCTGAGTTCTCCTTTGTGCGAGAAAATCTATTGTTAAATACTTTATTTGAAGACTTTTAGGCTTTTACGCATATTATATTTGTTGTTTTAATATAGCAGCTGCTACTGAGGTTTCACATTTGGGTTGACAATTAAATAAGATCTTTTTTTTTGTATGAGCTTGTATGTACAATATTATACTCGCTTATGTGTGCGTGTGTGTGTATATAAAGAATTTTATAGCCTTTTGGGTATCTGTTAATTTTTTGTCTTTGTCGTTTTTGTTTCTTTGTTTGTTGGTTTTTGTGGCTGCATGGGGATTTAAGCGCTGAAAAGTTTTTTTTTAAATGAAAATTGCTACATAATAAATTGTTTAAGGTTAACATTATTCGAATATATAGTATAGTACAATTCGTCTATTATTTGTAATGAAACATTTTTTTGTTGCATTTTTCTTTTTATGTTGTTTCATCTAAATTTTTGTAGGCATATAAGATAATATTAGCCGTTTTAATCAAATAACAAATTTCGTACTTCTACATATTTAATATCCACTCTTACACATACCTGCATGTACCTGAGGAAGTATGCGCTTTTTGGTGTGTTATCCTATAATTTTATAGCTAGTCGTAAATATATATGAGCACATATGTATGTTCTATAGTTGTACTATTGTATATAAATTCATTTTATTACACATTGCTACAATATACTGTTATATGTATATTAGCGTAATTGCTGTGGCGTACAATTTCAACAAACACACACAACACACACAACCACATTAAGACAGTAGTCGGAAACATCAGTAGCTCGAATAAAAATGAAATTTAACTTCAATACGACGAATCGTACGAATTCTACATGTTCTGCATACATCACATCAACCACAGTGCAAACATAATAAAGCAAAAAAAAAAAAACCACAAATTTTATTGCACTCCATAATATCATGTACTAATAATGGTATATACATAATATTATACACTTTGATATTATCACCTTTTACAGTTGCCGTCAGATATTTCTCGTATGTATTACTTGTGTATGTATGCATGTAGACTCGTACATTTAGTGAGTGAGGTCTTTATTGTTCAGTGCGCAAGCATATCTATTTAATCATTAAATGTGAACCCTTTATGCAGACAAAGAATGAAGAAATAAAATTCCTATTCACATATATACGCACACCGTACTAAAGTACGGCTATATGTAAACATCAAAAAGTTGTAGATGAATATAATTGCCAAAGGCACACCAAAGTTAAAGGTGCCAGGTTAATGTCCCAAGCAAGTGTGCAAAATATCGCATACGTACTTTGTACATGCCATCAGAGCTGGGTAAATTCAATTATAGCAATGGTAAATTGGGGTTACAATTGGAACACGTTATTATTTATTTTATATAGAAATTGTTTTTTTTGTAATTTAAATTGTCAATCAAACTTAAACATTTCTGTTTAAATAGCTAAAGTGCTAAGTTACTGTTGAGAAGGTGGATTCTAAGGGGTTTTTCGAGAACTGTGTTGCTTAAAAGTCCAATTGTATATTTGCTGTAGATCAGCCAGTGCAACCAACCAATAATTTTCAATTAATTACATGGCTGCCAAAAAAATAAATAAATTAATTAATTAATAATTTGAATTAGAAATTACGATTCCATCTATTGCTGTTAAGAATATTAAAATTTGCATCAATTACAAATTCCAAATTCTACTAATGGGTAATTAAATATAATTTGAATTCGATGTAACATATTTCTTTCCAGCTCTGTTTGCTAAGATACTTCAAATATTAAATTTATATAAAAAAACACAAAAAATGCAGTGCAGTTTGAATGCGACAGGGCAGAGGTGAAATACAAATTTTTGAGGATGTGTTCATTTTTTGTGAATTCTTTCAATGGTCCTTTTTTTTTAGTACAAACACAACAAAAGTCTTTCAATTTAATGAACCGTTATTAAAATGTGCTAAATGAACATTTTCATGGTGGCATCTGTGGACACAATTACATGCAATATAATTTCATATACTCTTATATGTAGTATGTATGCAGTGTATGTATGTACCTACATATTTTTTGGCTCATTGGTTGATGATTCGAACAATCGAATTGAAGAGAATTCAATTTGCAATTTCATCGTATAAGTTCTTTGTTGTCTATAGAATATAATGGTGTACGTGAATGTGAACAAACATTTTATAAATTCTCCTCTTAATAAAAAAAAAAGAACAAAAAATATACCATCTCTACATACTCCTATATGATACACATCTATAGAAAGTGTCAGCTGTTATTATACACACACTTGTATGGATGTATGTACACACATATGCATACAATTGTCACATGCCGTACAATCAATGGAACGTTGAATGTACGTTGAATACGCTGATTGGTGGCTTAATATTGAAGAAATGAAAAAAAATGCAATGAACTATATATTCATGAACAAATATGTACATCACGTAGTAGATGACGTTGTGTGTTATGGAAGATTATTATTTTGTTTATAAATAGTTTTTATGTTTGCGTTTTTTATCGAACACCATTACACTCATTGATTTTTATATACCCTATTATATATTTATATACATACACATTTATTATGTATTTGGGACATATTTTGTGGTAGTTGTGGTATTGATAGCTAGCTACCTGATAGGCTTAAAGAGTTAATTGCAAAGGAACATTCTTTGTCAACATTGCATCTATAAAATGTCACTCACACGTAGTTTGAGCAATTAAGTCGAATTGTTTGGAAACTTTTTTACATAGCTTATATCTAATTAGAACACTTTTTCGTAAAAGTATGAAGGAAAATTTAGTAGAGTTGAGAATAACTAATGCGATGGAAGAGAATCATACTAAGTTAGACAGAGATTTTCGTAAACTTTTAACTAAGACATTTACTTGGCTGCATTAAAACTATGTAAAGAAAGGCGATCACTTTTAAATGTTCAAGACCATCATCACGATAAAATCTAGTAGTGTCCCTTTTGATAATCCGTGGTGGATAATCACATACATCTGTTGCAAAAAGCGAGTGTACAGTACAAGTCAACTACAATATCGAGAATATTAGGTATCGCAATAAAAAATATTTAAAAAATTATATGATTCATCAATAGAGTATTCATACATGCCGATTATTTCTTTGCATTTATTAGTATGCAATTTCCTTTTCTTCTATTGGAAAATTTCAGTAAAGTCATAGTAGCTTTTATTCCCATACGTGTAATAAACATTTACCCTGGATAATAAATAGTATGTCTTTAAATTATTTTTCTGCTAAAAGTATAAAAAAGCTGAAAAAAAACATTAAACTGTGTATAGGAATATGAAAGTGCACTTAACACAAATATGCTTCTTTTTGTTTTTCTATCGTATAAAAATTGTAATCACCTCTTAATACTTTATAACATACTTATCTATTTGCTGTTCAGTTGTGCCATATTTGTAGGCAGGAAGACTGCTAGTGGTATATTTCGGTATCTACAGGCATATTATTTGCAAGGAGGAAGTTTTTCGTTTTTGCACTGCATTGCCTTTAATTTTCCAAGCCATTAGACCTGCAGGTAATATTACATCATATGTGTAATATAAATATACAATAAGGAATACGTACAGGTAAGTATAGACTAGCTATCTTTGTAAGGCTTGCAGAGCATACATAGTAATTGCACGTGTATTGTATTTTCTTTGGATGTTAGTACTTCCAGCTTTCAACTTTGGCTACATTTTCTTAAAATTTTCCTCATTTTTATCTATGTGCAATAATATAAAACATTTAATACTAGTTGTTGTTGTTGTTCACCTATGTTCCACGTCAGTATATTCAAAATTCATCATTGCTTTAATGTATTCTTATGTTTTCTTACTAAAACTAGTGTGCATTTACATATATAAACATATAAGTGAGATAGTTTTAAATCACTTTAACATACTCACATCCACATACACATGTCTTGCGGCAAAAGTAAAATATATTTTGCAGATTAAAAGTGTTAATTGCCAAAGTGAAATATTTACTTTTGTGTGAAGTAAATTATGCTAACAATATAATACTTGTGTATGCAAATGGGCTACCATACCTGCAAAGAAATTAAGTCCGACCATTTTTAAACTTATTCGAAAAAGAAGAAATTTAAAGAAAATATAAAATAAAATGTGCTAAAATTGTAGTAATGAAAGAAACACAGTAATAATTTTAGGCGACCAACCGGAGTGACCGGAGAAACCTGTTATTACTTTAACAACATTTTGGATATAATTTTTAAAATCGTTCTTAAAATCACTTTTCATTTGAAAAGTAATACACTCTAATAGAATTTCGTGAGGAAATATATGCCTTACTCCAGGTGGCAACATGTGTAGAAACATAAATGTTTACAAAACACATTTTAAACATTTTCTGCTGAGTATATAAAAATGTTTACAGCTGTATAATGAAATGCATACAATTTTTGTTGTCTTGTTTTATGCAGATTTTGTACAGGTAGTACACACATATATGCAAATTTTTATGTTGTTTGACTAAAAAAATATGTAGTCGTAAAAAGTATGAAACTACTTTATTTCTTATGCAAGTAAGTACTTAGCTAATGAGGTTTTTCTCATAAATTAGTAATATATATTTGACTGTGGATTTAAAACTCTGTAAGCAGAGGAAATTCCTGTAAATTCTTTAAATTCTCATTGTATTTATACTGTTAGTCAGCTGCGTACAAAAGAGAGCTGTTGCAGTTCAAGCTTCCAACCCTCATTGTCAAAAATTTAACTTAGAATTTATGCATTTTGATATCTTTAAATGAAATAATGTTGTAAATTGATTATAACTCTTATAACAGGTTTCGACGAATCATCTACATAGCCAGATAAATTACACGTGAAACAATCCATAATTACATACATTAATTGAGCCATGAGTGTGTGAGAGATTTACTCTCATACATACATACTATACTATATTACGTACAATTACATACATTTATTCTATTGAGACCACATTACCATATTAGGCCAGAATGCAATGATGACGAGTTGGAAACATTTTCTAAATCCAATGTTTCTTCGAATTCCAACATCATTTGAAGGCAATATTTACTTTTTTCTAAAGAAATATAGTCCAAGTAGAGTATTTTGAGGTAGAATACCTTAGGATATGTGTTACGTCTAGCGATGCAAACACAAGCGATTCGCCTGGAATGCTCTAGACTTCGTAACTATGCCAAAAAGTAAACACAGGCACATGAACCTGGATTACTGATGGCAACAAAAAAAAGAGAAGGCAAACACAGGCACTTGAACCTGGATTGCGTGTGTGATTAAAAACAACTAGACGAACTAATTATTCGTGATCAATTGAACATCGACTTGTAGTCGATTTCTCTATTTATTACAAAATATTGCCTATACATATATTGATTTAACATAAAAAATTACAATTAATGCAAATATGTGTTAATATGCATTTTTACATAATTTGCCTTGTATATTGCATATACATATAATTGACTTAAAATATAACAAAATACAATTAATGCCTTGACAGCATATTTAGGCAAAGCATATTGACCATTATACGTAACAACAGCAAACGCTGTTGTTTTTTAGTTCATTAGCGTTCATATAATGATGACACTGCATTTATGATTTTATAAAATGTATATAGAGTTTACTTGCGGTCATATGCTGTCAAGGTTACAAATATGCAATACAATATAATGATTGTGCAATATGATAAACTTTTTATATACACATATATATATTTCATAATTTCTTACAGACTAAATATATGTTTAAGAATTAAACAATATGGAATCTATGTTGGATTCGTCAATATTCAATCCTATTTTACAAAAAGGGTACCATGTTCTCCATGCTATTTAATATTGGGTTACACTAAATTATAGGCGTTTGTTGCGAGCCATTTGGAGATCGCAAGAGCTGACGGATTCCTCATAGGAGTTGTTGGCATAAAATACATGCGGAGTAGGTAATATTGCGATTTTATTATTCTGTAATTGTAGCGAAAAGTATTATTGTACAATTTCATGTCTCTGATTTATAGGAGAATAACTAAATGTAAATAATCAATTTTGATGCAGACTGCATAAGAAACTAAGTATTTTATGTGTGCGGTAGACAGACAAAATTACCAGCTCCATCTACCATTATATATTACCATATTGTACTACTATATAGCTTATTTGGAAATTGTTTCTTCGCAGCGTAAGGATCATTACGAATATGAGTAATATGGTAATGTGGTCTCAATAGAATAAATGTATGTAATTGTACGTAATATAGTATAGTATGTATGTATGTGAGTAAATCTCTCACACACTCATGGCTCAATTAATGTATGTAATTATGGATTGTTTCACGTGTAATTTATCTTAAGTCTCATGTGCTTCATTCGTAAGTATTTATGTAGATGTACATACATTATGCTTTAATTATTAACATAGTGTAATTACGTTACTTATACTACGAGTACATACAATTACTTTGTATAATGGTATAAACTACCAAATACTTACCATTCGTCTAATAGTGAACATACGAAGATATATTAATAAATATGTGTATAAAAAAAATAAATATGTGGCACTTAAAGCCCCAAAGGGCTCATTGGCCGAGCTTCTCTTCCATTACTGTTGTGCGTCTTAAATTTTGGACAGTATTAGAATGGACCTACTTATTTTAGCCGGTTCCGAACGGCAGAACACTTGTGACATCACTTTTTCTGAGCTTTGTCACAGAGTTCTTTAAGAAGCTTTTTCATAAGCTTTTTTCACTATAAGTATTAAGATATATTGGAATACGCATATAATTCTCACGTATTTATATAGATCATTTTAACAGGTATGTGTTCTGTTATTAGTAATACCTTCATTATATGAGAATTATATTTATACACATGTATATAGTTATTTGCCATCATTAAATTGTCATTCACATCTATATACATACTTGATATTATACAGACGATTACCTACCCACTGACATTGAGTGATGTCTGTATTTGCACAACATTTTATTATATCACATACATAATTGCATTGTAGTTATAAATAAATTAAATCATGTTACAATATTATGCTAGAGTGGGTTCATATGTATTCATAGATAAATGGATGTGTGAATCAATGTAATGTAATAAACTAAATTGACTGAATGACTTAATTTAATTTATGATAATATTAATATGAAATTTTATATCGTATAATATTGGGGAAAAAGAAATACATAATTTTTTCGTTATACGGCTACTGTGAATATAAATGATGGCTATTAAAAAAGAGAAGATTTGGTATAATTTACAAATTTGTTTTGATTGAGGATGAAATTGCGACCGAGGCGGCTTAAATTGTTAATTGTGTTTATGGTCACAGTCAATTTAAGCAACAGAAACTCCATCTGATTAAAAAAAAAAAAAATTAATATCGAATCTCCATCTGAAAAATCTTGACCAAACAAAATCAACACCTTCCTTAGAGGTATGGTGACTGGAGATGAGAAATGGTTCAAAAAAGACAAATGTTTAGCGGCTTAAATGGTGACTAATTGAAAACTATAGTCTATGAGGGTGGGACTGGAAAGAACTCATATACTATGAGCTGTTTTCATATGACCAAATTCGAGCCTCTACTGTCATTAATTAGGCGTCTGGAAATTTTTGATGTTTTCCAACTATAGTCCTTGCCTGGCACCAAATGATGACTATCAATTCTAACGTTGTAAACTTTTTAGTAATATGAAGTTGATATAATGTGAATCCTGTCGTGTTTTTCGCCATTATAATCCAGGGCTTCTATGAGAGATGTTCATATACATTAACCTTTGAAATAGCAAAAAATTTTAATACAAAATGGTGGTGACTCAAATGTGACAATATAATATCTCAAAGTTTTAAAATAAACGTAAGAATAATGGATTTCTTTTTCCCCAACCTGATATGAATTGTATATATTTAATATAAAAACATTATTTTAATTGCCTTATTTAATTTTGCTATTATTACTTTTTTTTATTGGGCAAATGCTCTCATGCTTTCGTACCTTACCATAAAATCATATAAATAGTCATAAAAAAAGGCAAAATTATGTAGAGGCAATGCTCGTAGATTCGTAGGCAACATTGGGGTATAAAATTTTATTATATGAATTTTTTTATGAAATAGATATTCCATTAGAACGCTAGAGATCTTCAAAAACTTTTATGACACAAATTTTTGCTTGAGTTGAGGGGCTGACAGTGACGATTTACGAAAGTATAAGCAATTATACCAAATCTTCTCTTTTTTAATAGCCATCATTTATATTCACAGTAGCCGTATAACGAAAAAATTATGTATTTCTTTTTCCCCAATATTATACGATATAAAATTTCATAATAATATTATCATAAATTAAATTAAGTCATTCAGTCAATTTAGTTTATTACGCAAGATCTTTGGACCTATTTGCGTTGGTGGCGAGTACCGAATAAGGTACAACCATTAGCTGTACGAGCTGTATGCCGATATTGACATAGTAAAGCGCATCAAAATCCAGCGGCTGCGCTGGCTAGGTCATGTCGAGCGAATGGAAGAACACGCTCCAGCTAAGAAGGTGTTATATTCGGAACCCGCTGGAGGACGACGCAAAAGAGGAAGACCAAACCTCCGGTGGAAAGACCAAGTACTGGAGAACCTGACGGCGCTTGGAATTTCTAACTGGCGCCAGCTAGCGAAGAACAGAGATGGCTGGCGAAGCATGTTATTTTCGGCCTAAATCGATATTCGGTTGTTATGGCCACATAAGTAAGTAAGTAAGTAAGCAATTTTGTCAGAAGATTGGTGCGGCAAAAAAAAAACTATCGAAGAATTTATTTTAAAGCGTCTCTTCGTTTAGATTTATATAAAAGGAAAAGGGAAGCCATAAAGTAAGTTGAATCTAACAAAAATTATATTCGTGAATTCGTTCTTCAACAAAAAATTCCAAAAAATAAATTGTCCCTCTTTCTGAATTATACCAACGTTCAGACCTTTCACTTATCTAATGAAATATAATAAAGTAGTTAAACAAAAAAAAATGCATAAAATAAAAGAATAAGAAAAAAAAACCTGAATAATCTTTTATTCTTCTTAATAGCTTGAAATATTGGTTAAATAAATTCAAAATTTCAGCAAAAATGGGAACTTCATTAAATTTCATTTTATTTTAATTTCTCATTCTCCGTAACATTTAATGCTTTTGCTTGAGTATTTGCATTGTATTAAGGATTAAATTAAATTAATGTCTTTAATATTTTAACGATATAAGAAAAATGAAAAAAACAAAACAGAAAGTATCAAAAAAGCAAACAATAAATGGACGTACAAGGAACCCCACTAACAACTACATTAAACATACAGCATTTACACAATTTGTTGCTATATAATATTTATGCATTGTTGTTTACATTGCCTTTGAGCAGCAGCTTTGGTCTGTGTGGATGCGTGCTTATTTTTGTATGTGAATTTATGTGCTTGCGTGAAAAAGCAATAAGTTGTTCACAGCAATAGTGTTGCTTGTGTGCGGAAGTGAATGAATTTCTGTGTGCAAATGTGTGAACGCTGTAAGCTTTCATTGTTATTGGTGTTGTTGTTGTTTTTGGTGTTGTTGCTGATATTATATTGTTATTGTTAATAACGCTCTTTTACCTTTTTAAGTTGTAGGCGTGTAATATTCATTGGAAGACATATAAAAAAGCAAAAAATTCGAAAAGAAAATAAATTAAATGATATAGAACCGAAAATAAGAAGAAGAATAAGAAAATAAAATAGAAAATATTAAACAGAAGAAGTAGTAGGAAAAAAAAAAGAAAAAAGTAAAAGTAATAAGTAGAAGTTTTTTGTTTAATAAATGCGTCAAAAATTAATTATACTCAACGTCTAAGGTAGCAATTATAATTTATACGCTAAATATGAATTAATGATAGAACGAAAATGAACAACAACAACAATACTGCCATCCACTAAATTTTGCGTCACAACTTGCAAATGAATGAATAACGATAGAGAAAGAGAGAGAGAGAGAGAGAGAGAGAGGACGATAGCAAGGCAGTGTATTTATATGTATGTATGTAGCTACATACGCGATAAAATTGACTAGCAATGGTATGTACGTAGTAGTGTCTGATGAAAAATATCTACCAATTAGTGAGGAAAAATTTCAGCTCCTTCAGAAGCAATATTATAAGAACAGCAGCAACAGGAGCAGTAGCAATATCACAAATAATTATAATGAATATGAGTAATAATTAAAAGTAATCATAAAAAATAAATGAATTGAGTAGTAAATGAATTAAGCGAAGAACATAAAGAGTGAGAAACAGAGAAATAAAAAAGATAATGAACATGTACATTGCAAGCTTTTATACCACAAATTACATTTGGATATACGCTATGGCATCTGACCAAGAAAATGTGTATATAATGGAAGTTACTACATATAAATAAAAGCCGTATTAGAGAGAAAAAAGTAATTAATTAAGTAGTAAATAAATTAAGAGACGCAGATAGGTAGGTACATAGAATTACAAAGACAATTATTGTAATCGAGTGCTACAGCATAGTGATTAATGTGACTTAACAGTAAACTCAGAAAGACAAAAAATTATTTCTTTTAATCAATAATTTCTATACTTTACGTCTTCAAGAAGCATTCTTTTACACATCTTGGATATACTTGTATGATTCTTATCCGATAGTCTGACCAAAATGGAGGTCACATCTCAGTTTTCATAGAATTCAAACACTTTCAGAATCATCGTAAGTCAATATCAAATACTGTACATGCTCTATGTACATGAATCACTTCAACTCGTCCCAAAATGCTAGTAGAAGGGTAAAATATAAAAATAACTCCTCTAGGGGTGAAGCCTGGATAATTGTGGGCTTACTTGTAGTGTTTTTAGGTGATTCTATAATGATTTTGTACTCAAATTCCTCAAATTCTGAATATTTGAATGAACTTTCTACTGGGCTATAACTTTTCTCATGTCGCTAAATAATTATTTGTGAATAATATTGGGTTGGCAATTATGATTGCCGGAATAATTGCCGATGTTTTCATACAAAAATTGACCCCAACCACCAGAAAGTGGCAACCAACAATTGCCACTTTCTGACTTGCCAATCCAATAGCATACTTTCAGGGTAAAAAGTTAAATAGCAACAATTGTCGAAGAATTTGAAGCTATTTTTTAAAACAAATTATTTTCTAATTCGGTGACTCTTCCGATTTAAAATTTGTTGCTTTAAAATGATAATATATTAAAATGAAATTTGAATTCAGTTCGACTAATAAATTATTAGCAAAAATAAAAAACAAAAAATTCTAGACTTCTTAGTTAAAAATTTAACAATTTTTTTGTTTGTTTAAATCTGCATTTCTCGAGTGTTGCCTGTGGACGGATCACTGTGGTCCGCCCACAATTTTCTTGCGTAATTATGAAACAATAAAGGCACTTGACACTTAAATGATACTTGTTGTATATTTTTAAAGAGTTATATATCATAAAAAATAAAAAGTATCATTTATGACAAGTTTTTCCACTTATGTAAAACAACAATGAATACAAATATTGTATATACACCTACATATGTTTGCTATGAAATGTGTGCATAACCTAAAGGCATGAAAGTAAAGATATGAAATTTGTTTGTTGTTGTTCTTATTGTTGTTTAGTAAAACTTTTGTATATTCTTTACTAAACTTGTCGTTTATTGTACTGACAATCAAAAAAACCCATTTTCACGCAACCTCAACTTCACCATCATCATGATCTGAGTCATTATCATCATCAAACTACATACAGATACGACTAAATTTCATATTAAACAATTTTGCTACAATATGATACAGTATTGCTTTAACGTGTATATATAACCACATACCTATACATAAGTATGTATGTGCGGCTAATGTGCGTGTAACAATCAATGAGAACAGCGTGATAACAAAATTTAATACAATAACAAAACAAAACAGAAAACCATATCGAAAAATTACAAATTTTTTGCTGCCAAAAACATAACCACCAACATATTGTAGTTCAATAATGGCACAGCCATAGTATCATATTGCTTTGCCACTACTACCATTTTAATACTAAATATTACATACTACTATTCAACCACAGTAACGTCACAATGCCTATGGTACATAGGCCGCGTGTCATAACAAACAACAAACACAACTATTACTACTACTTACCGTCGTTTAAATTAATAAGCGTTACCACTGTTGCCACTATTACCATTACTAGTGTGCATGAACTGGTATGACTCTTATCCCACATACAATTAGATGCGAGGATGTTGCAAGTAAAGATGAAAGTAGAAAGTAGTCTATGTTAAAGTCAAAACTTTTTAATTAACACACAATGGAAGTACATACCATTTAAATATATGAGCGTAAGAAATAGTTACATCTATTACATGTAGCTACTCGTATACAAAAGATATTCATGCATCTATATAAATACATATTTGTAAAACACAATAGCTTAATATGCTTTATAAGAGAGCAATCAGAGAGCAGACTAAAAGGAATAAAGATGTAAAAAGAAAAAATAAAAAATAATAATAATAATAATATAGCTAAGTACAATGTACTTGCATAATTAAGTGGGTCTTGTCGTCAACAGTTACAGTTACCGCACTGCCGTTAATAAAAAACGGACTTACACAGGGTGTTTCATATAACGAAGTCTAAATTCGGTATCTTGGTTATTATTTAAATCTTAAAAAGAAGTTATTAAAGCAATGTTTAGTGGTGAACAATAGACTTAACTGTTTGTTCCAGTAAAATGATGAACAGGAAGCATTAAGGTGGTGGTTGATCTTATTTCATAACTCTCTATAGGCGATTTTTTGACAGCTATAGAGTGTTTAGCAAATTTTAGGAATTTTGAAGTTTATTTTGTAGTGAAAAGTCCATAGGAATCGAAAGTACGGGCGAACAAATTTTTGTTGAATAGCATAAATCAATGCTGATCGATCATATTCTTTACTTCTTTAGATGCACCGTGGGAGCGGTGGGATAAAATTTTATAAAACCACTCAGACCACCATGAGTGAAGGTAGGGACCAATTACGCTCCCAAAAAATATTGTTGTTCATAAATTAATGGAATTCGATCAATAGCGGCGACTCCTAGAAATCTGTGGAGTTAGTTGCCTGTGTTTCTTAGATGTTGTTCACGCTTTCCCCTATTTTGGCAACCATTAACCCCACCATTTTTTGACTTACTCGTAGTTTTATGTAGTCTTACCAAATTCGGAGGACTCGTGTATATATATTTATCAATATATTTTCCACCGATTTATTTGCTAGATTTTTTAAAGCCCAAAAATTAAATATTTTCATATTTTAACACATTGCGCGTAAATGATTGAAAATATTTTAACAACATTTATTCGTTTGTTAAATTCACTCTATTCTGATACTTTTTACAATCTGTTTGTTAATTTCTTCTTTGCGATATAGTTTTAATAGTCGAATTACCTACGAGAAAAGACAAAAAGAAAAGAAAAAAATATGAATTATAAAAATTATATTACAAAAATCAAAAAACAACAACAACAATTTAAATTAAATAGGTCGAGTAGTTTTCTTGAGAGTAGTGTTTTTGTTACATTTCGGCATTTCTTCGAGAAGTATTACCAAGTTCTCGTGTTCATTAATGAAGGGCTGCTCTGGTATCTAGTTATAGCTCAAATTTATTTGGTATATTTGTGAAGAAAACACTTTTTTTAAAGATTCCAAATTTTCCGACATACTTGTCAAAATACAATGTAATCAGATCACCCTATACTTGTAGATTTTTTTCCTTACTGTGGACTTAGGAATCATTTGAATGTGAGTACGTGTAGCACCTTGTACATTGCAAAAATATATGCGTGTATATATGTGTGTATATTCTTATTGTGTATGGACACACATGCATGTGTGTATAAGCTTAAATAAACAGAACATCATAAAAAGCAACAACAGTAGCATGAATAAAACCACTATTAAAAGTAACTAATGGCACTGTACATAATATTGTACAAGATTTATACTTATGTATATAACATACATCAAATACAAGAACAGCACAGCATAAAATAATAATGAAAACCTATAAGCGCCACCGGATGTCATCAACATGAAAGGTACTAATTAAATTTTTCTTTTCTTCGTTTATTTATAATTTTTTCCTTTTGTTAATTACTGTTAAGCAAATTTATGTACGCAATACTATAACAACAACAACAACAATGACAACAACAACATAAAAGTTATTTTCTGAACTCCACTGATGTTACTGGTGTAAAAATTTTATACTCTAAAAATGGAAGCATATGAAGTTAAAATAAAATATATTGAGCAACGAATTATAAATGAAAACAAAAAAATTAAAATAATAATAATAATAAAAACCTTCAAAAGAAAAGCTGTAAAATAAATCAAGGATATTTTAAGGATATCCCTAATTTCATCCTCTGCCACTTTTTCACACTTTCGTAATTGATCATTCTTTTTTACGTTGTATGCTGTTTTTTATTGTTCTAATAGCTTCTGGTGTCATTCTTTTTTGTTTTTTTTTGCGATTTTGAAGGTCATTCAAAAGAGAGCGCAATCGGCAAAAAAAGTTACTGTGTTTTATTAAATGCTCAAAAAAAAAAAACGTTAAATAAATGAAACAACAAAAAACGTTTATATTTTGTACATGTTCTTGATGTTTTAGTTTTTGTTTGTGTTTTTTTTTTGCTTTTATTTCCTCTGTGGCTTAATTTACCACTATATGGTAACTGAGTGGCTTAATCCGTTAATACACTTAATTGTGGTTTCGGTTTTACACCTGCATGAACAAAAATCTGTTTTGATATCCTTATATATAGCTTCTATTAATACGTTAAAAATATATTTTCAAAAATGTAAATACCTATATTCATAAAATACCATTAAGAACAATAACAAAACAAACAAGAACAACAATAATATAATAATATTAGTTACAGATTATATTAAATGAAGTTGTGTGGTATCACCTTTTAATGGCTCATATGAATATTCATTTGATTTGTTTACTCTACACTTTGAGCTGTAACACATAATACATACAAATGTGGTTCCATATACACACATATGTGCATTTCTTTTTATTATTCTTATATTCACATATTTATTATAAATTTATGTATACAACCTGAGGAAAAGAGGCAACTTAAATATTTGCTACAGGTAGAATGTGTCTTAAGCACATTTATATTTACATTTTTGTCATATTTTCATATTTGCCATTGGCGCTATTATAGTGCGCTTGCTGCTGCTGCTGCTGCTGCTGTTTAGCACTGAACATCATTTCATATTTTATGACATATTTTTATTGAGTTTATGCGTGTTTCATAAACATGCTTCTTGTGTTTTTTTTTGTGTGGGTTTGCTGCTAATGTGCATGTCCTAAGGCTTTCTTTAATTTATATGCAAATATTGTATTAAACAAAAGTAATTTGATAGAAACTACAAAAACAAACTAAAAACTAGCAATTTGTGTAAATAAGAAGATAATTTTTTAAATACTGACTCTAAAAGAAATTCGAAAAATTTCACTTCGGTAATAATGAATCTTAGACAGATATACTCTTATTTGGAAAAAACCATACTTTTGCTGTCTACTTCCAGAGGTGTGATATTCATCCATTGGAACCTGTTATGAAATACAGTATATTTGCTAGTTGATAAAATGATCGTATGTACAGAGCTTCTGCTCGATGTGTACATATATCGATTTGCACATTCTGGAACTCATCCACTTGTTGGTGAAAGTTATTTCATGTGCCAATTCGCCCTATAACTATGTCAGTTATATTTCGACTAAATCTATAGACGTACGAGCGCGCTTAGATCACCTCAGAAAATGATTCTGATGAAAAATGTAATTAATGTAATTAAAAACGATTAATAGATTAGAATCTTCATATTGGAGCTGTGGCTTGGCCTGCAAATTATTCAGCACCTTAACAATTCAACCGGATGATCAATAATATGTATAATTGTTATTGTTATCTATTTGCTTAAAATATGCAATTCAATTCAAGTGAAGTCATGGATACTGAACCGAAGTATCCTCTAGCAATTAACTTATTGGCGTAACAAATACCACAAGTAATACAAAGAGCTACAAGAATATATGTATTGTTAATATACAATATTGTGGCATCCTCTTAAGGAAGATAAGAAATTAATATTACAATAATATGTACATAAATTCATTCACATAAGTATTTATATATGAGTGTGATGTAATAAAATGTGATAAAATACTTATATATATATATATATATAGATATATATATATATATATATATATATATATATATATATATATATATATATATATATATATATATATATATATAAATTTATGATAAACCAATACGACTAAAGGATTTTCAATATGTGATTTTTCATCCATTAATAAACACAATTAAAATACACATCTGCTCATCCTCGTACTATTTGTTTATTTTCCTTTAAAATTAACATACTTCACTGTGCAATAATACCAGGGATGTATTCAGTAGTTTGAACGCCTTTTCTGAGGAATGTGTATGATTATGAATATTTGTAAGTATTGATAGTATAATATAAAGATTACAGGAATAATGTTAAATATAGAGTGTATTTGAAATAAAATAAATTTCTGATGCAAAATATTTGAAAATCTAGAATCGTACTAATATGTCATTTATTATGAATTTTAGAAATTAGTCAAATAAATACAATCTACGTGCTTTAAAATGCTTTTGAGGGATGCGAGATTCAACAGACCGTGATTTTTTGCCTTTTCTCTTCATGAACTCCGCTTTTTTATAGTTTCAAGGATTGTTTCCACCAGAGGTTAAGTTCGCAGTGGGCCTATAATTTAAATAGCATCCTTAACATTGTCCTAAAACGTAGAATTTATGAGCTAAGTGTAAATTCATCGGTATAGCATAGTAAGAAAAAATTAAAAATTTTTTTTTGAACATTGAAATTTCTTATAAAAACAGCGCCTTCAGTGCGTCAGACAAAACCATCCAATACTGAATGTTTATGTGCCCCACCATCACTCCGCGATTTGTTGCTGAATGCAGTCCAAACTCTTTCTAGTCCGGCCATGAAAAAAATATTACCAATACAAGAGAGAATGAAATCCAATATGCTCATGTCAATATCATCAAGAGCAACAATAGTATACGAATGCAACAACAATTGACTAAAGTAGCAATAAAATCAACAACCAAAATCAGTCGGTTTAAAGTTACTCAATATATGTTGTTATGTAATACATACAAGAAAGAGTGAATAAGCCAGATAATGGAATAGAAAATGATTCACACTCGATTAATAAATAAAAGAACTCACACTTGCAGATAAATACAAGTATACATAAGTATGTATACACTTCATTGGCTTAATGGATGTGGAGGAGGTGGAGCTTGAACATAAAGTAGGTACTTGTAAAGGTTTCAATACAAAATAACAATGGTATAAATGTACAACACATACAATGAATACGTACAGAAATACATTTACTTATGTTACATAATACTTTAATGTAAATAAAATGTATACGTATACAATGTAGATAACGAATACGTGTAGAAATATATTTACTTATGTACATAATACTTTAATGTAAATAAGTATATGTAGAATGGAATAATTTGCTGTTGAAATACCTGAAGATAATGTGGTAGGATGAAATGCGGGTTTGAAAAATAAAACAACAACAAGAATTTACAAATTAAAAACTCTACATTTCTACGTGTATACACACATACATTAGAAATTGAAATGATATTGAAACTGTATGCATATAAATATGCGAGTGTACATGTTTAAGTGTTGATAAACTGATTAACTGATGACTAAAATAGACGAATAATGAAAGCAAAAAGACGAATATATAAAGGGAGAATAGCAAAAAAAGAGAAAAACTCCAATAAGAAATATACAACATTGATATACGATACATATGTAAATATGGGTGAGTGTGTGTGTATTGACTTGAGGTTGAGATTTATCAATTATTATGTTATTTTGTTCGTTGATTGCCTTGAAATAAGAGTATCACTTATATGTTTATACATATTTATTTATTTATTTTACTTTATTTTCCTTTTATTTTTTCTTTACCATTTATGAATATAAGCCATTTTTCTTTCCAAAGCAATGGAGAGTAAAAATGGGTACTTTCGTATGTAGATTCGAAGTTTTGCATGCAAATTGATTGCTCATACAAATAACACATACGATATATGATATGCTCTTTAGGAAATATGATATAAGCTTCGTCTACTCTGTTTAATACACGGTAGTATTAATGAATAGAAGTTCCTAGAATAACTTCATTTTTTTATTGGCTTGTCCTTTTACACATTTTTACACATAAGTTTTACGAAAAGCGAAATAGACATAATAAAATTTCTGTTTTTGAAAAGAATTGTAAAGAGATTGTGTCCATACCACTTCTAAATGGAAGTTTTTAATATTTTCCTACAGAGTATACTTATGTACATACTTATGCCTGATTACAAGTACTTGTTTATACATATTCATTTATATCAATACTAACACTGATATGCTTACGATAATATATATTCTTCTATGAACAATTTTATGTGTAAATTTGCTTTATCGATTGAATGCAGTTAAGTACATGAATAAAAAATGAAGACTATCGGATGAAATGAATTTCATTTTCATCACAATTACATATACATATACATATGTATATGCATAAACACCAATGAATGAAAGAATAATGAATGAATGAATGAATATAAAGCTTGAGAAAGTAAAATCAATTTATTAAAGGTATTACAACAAGCTCGTATATTTAAGTCAGAATTGCTTAGAAATAATATATTGGTAGAATGGTATTATTTCTTAAAATCAGCTTTTATATTCAATGTATTATTGTTATTTATGTTATTTATATGTTCAAATAAAATATAGTACTTATATTAAGTATGAACGAAAGATGAGAACCCTTTGCCAATAAATACGACTTGCAACAGAAAAAGAAAAAAAAAAAAACACTTAATGCAAATTATTTAAAGTTTTTTTGAGATTTTACTCAATTCATAGAAAAACTCTAATTCTGACTATTTGAACAGATTATTTCTCTTTATTCAATTGGTGACGCCACACATTTTTGCACTACTATGAGTCAATGATGCTCTATACTCTGTGCTCTATACTTGATAGTTGGGTACGTCATGAACTCAAAGAAGTCTATGAATGCATTTAGATCAATAATACTTATTTCACACACACAAAAATGAAAGGACACAACGTAAGCGGTCATGCTACAGTGTCAAAAAATTCTGCTCAAACACCACCCAAAGCAGATATTCACCAAAATGAGGCTAAGCTATTTGTATGGTGTTCTTACAGCGCTGTCGTGTTTTTGGAGCGTTTTCCACGGAACCGGTTTTAGTTAATGTTATCAGCTAAATGCTTTGAATACATATCTTGCCCGACTATCATTTAGTTTGTTCTTTCCTAAACGAATTTAATGTTAATTCTTGGATTCAAATGAAGTTATGAAATGGCATCCCACTCATTCATTCAAAAAAGATCGGTCGTTATATTATTGTTGGAGCAAAATGTCGAATATTCCATTGTATCGTATGTTCCGTATATTAAAATTTTTAAATAAATAATAAAATGCGTCGAAATTTTTGCGGCAACTAAAAAATTATTCATATCAAAATTATTTATATTTCAATGACAGTAAAATATTAATATTTTTTTTTTTCATTTGAACAGAGTAAGAGTTTTGTTTTTCGAAAAAAAATTAAATAAAATAAATAATAAATCAAATTATACAATTAATTATTTAATCAATCAATCAAAATTGTATATTTCCACTCATGGATGTCATTATGATTAATGAAAATTAATGAAGGGAAATACTCTCTGCACGCTTTACTCGTATTTAATAATAGTATATGAGAAAAATAGTATTGCTGGAGAGGCAATTAACTTTAATAGGCTAGTATAAAATCGATATTTACTATTCGAAAGTATGAGTACATAAATCAACTTTTCAACCTGCATGGATAATTTAAACGAAACTTTATCGTTCATAAATTAGAGCATTCATCTGGAATCTGTTAAAGTTATTTTATCCTTTTGTTTCCCAGTCATTTTAAAATAAGCTTAATGTCCGGGGAAGACAACTGGATATGTGTAGTTTAATGTAGTGTATATCAAGCTCCATGAAATAGGGATATATGTTTTCTCCGTTTGCAAGGTAAAATTAAATTTATTTCAACGAACATTTTCTTTGTATTTTATCATTTATTGAAGGGTTATCAAAGTAAAAGGGGAACAAAGTAAATTGTGTTTGCTTTGCTTAATCTTAATTAGAAGCGAAAGAAATTTGTATGGAAAATACATCAAATAATGACTATAACTACGGTCAAAATATTTCAAAAAATTAAAAAGCTTGTAATAATATCTTTAAAATTGCAACAATATTTACTTCACTTATTTATGATTTTTTTGCTGGTTTATTTGAAAAAAAAACAACTAATTAATCCTATATATACAAATTTAAAAATGAAAATGGTTTTGAAAATATTTTTAAAAGCACTTGATGTTGATGATAAATTAAATAAATACATAAATACATAATTGCCACTAAACGTAAAGAAGAACATATTTCATCAGTAAATGAAATTTTCGTTTAATCCACAACAGTTATATATACCAAATATATGATTTCATCATAATACGGATGTGCAAATATATATAATACGCCCACATAATTATTATGGACGTCAGTGATATTACCTAATTGTTTGTTTAGTCGAAAATCAAACAAGATAAATGGAGTAGTAAATAACAAAAAAAAAAGGATCAAAATGTTAATAACACAAGGGGCCACAATAAAACCAACAACAACAATATAATAGCTCAATTCGGCTACCGACAATAAAATATTCCAATCTATGTAGTAAAATCGACATAAGAATAAATTGTGCGCAAAAATTTATTGCTGTCGTATTAAGCAAATAAAATACACAAAAATATGGAGAAGGATACAAAACAAAAAAAAAAAACTCCGAAAAGAAAGAATATTATTATGTAATGTATTATATTTATTTTGTTTTTCCTTTTCTCATTCTTTCACATTTTAATTTTTTTCTTCACGCTCGTATGTATAATTAGGTGAAGTTGGGTAATAGTGTGACATGCGAAATTGTGGTATGTGTAATTTTTACGACAACAAAAAATTTGACGTTTTCAAGTAGCTGTCAGTAGTTGTGTCTCTTAAAAATCTATTTCGATGTATGTTGTGGAATTTCATCACCATTAAAAATTTGTACTACACCATTCACCAACTTCTCCTTTATTTTATACATGCATACATACATGTGGATTTTATATTATTATTATTAACAGTTTCTAGTCACATACACACTTTTCCCTTTTTGTAGATTGTGCTCGAATATGTAGCACTTGAAGAAAATTTTCTACATTTTATACGCTTTCATAAGTAAAAGGTGTTCTTCTAAACTCATATGATCTTAAAAATAAAACATGGAGAGGCATAACTAATAAAAAATATTTGGTTGGAAGAAAAAAAAAATAAAAACTCTTTCCAAAATGAGAAAAAAAAATTAAAATTAAAATTTCAGTAAGATAAAATTTTTTTTAAATAATTATTTTCATAATATTATTTTATAAAATTCATTACAATTGAAATGTTGATAAAAGTTCAAATTCAAATTCAAATAAATTTTGATAAAAGCATATTTTTCAGTTTTGAAATTAAAAATTTGTGCAACATTTGTCAAACAACTCTTGTCGTTTTTGTCAACATTTTTTAAGGCTTTTTATTTAGGGACATTTTCTGACCTTTCAAAAATTTGTATTCAGCTTTTTAACTCAAGCGATGCCAGCTTAAATTTTTAATTTGTTTACATAAATTAAACAGCTGTTATTCCATTCATTTTTTTTTTGCTTGTATGGCATTGCCAAGATTGAATTTTTATAGCCAATATTGTGGATTTTTAAAATGCCATAGTTACAGAATAACAAATTTAACGGCAACTTCCATTACTTACATTAGAAAAAGTCTTAGAATATTACAGTGCATTAGAACGTTAAAATTACAATAAACCTATACAGTTTTAACACTATGAACTCTATGAAAGAAATCTTCTGTAAAATTAATTTTATTTTATTTTTAGGATAAGATGAATTAAAAAAAAACCCTCTATATACATACTATAAGTATAAACTAACTCAATCGTATGTACGCGTATATGCACGTATAAATCACATTTGTCGCATAAATGTTGTACACTTGTCCACAGAAGTAGCTTAAAATGATGACTTACTCCTAGCTTTTTCTGTTCTGGACAAAGTTGTTAAGTATTCCGCTTGGCTTTTTAATATCTGTCGGACTGTCTATCTATCTAACTGTTTTGTTTTTTTTTTTATTTCAAAGAAATGGAAGATGTCAGAAGTAACTTTTTAGAATATTCTTCTTCTCTGTGTTGTTTCATTCTCCTTTTCATTTTCGTTTTTTTTTTTTCTTTTCTAGATTTAACAAATTACTATATGTTGGCAACTTACTTCAGTTGTTGCTAATACTTTGTTTTCTTTTTCTTCATTCGGGATTTTCTTATTGTGTACGATTTTGTGACATTTTTATATACAACCACATTTGTGGTTCGAGTATGTGTTTAATCACATGTATGGCTTAGTTAGTCTTTATATCCCTCTATAATTAACGATGGACATATCCTTTATATTTATGTTATTTACATTTGTACGTAAGTTGTAAAAATGCTATTATATAGGATTAGTTATTTGATTACAGAATACATGTCATTACTGTTTGTGGCAAGTATCATTATGAATATGATACGTATACGAGTATATACAATATATTGACAATTAGTATAATTGCACATATGCCTATGTTTCTCTGAAGAAGGGGTGTTCTAAGAACCTTAGTTTAAAATATAAATATAAATTTAAAATATATTTTATATTTTTAAATAAATGTTAAAAACAATATTTACTAGATTTTTTTTCTAATAAAAACTTGTGAGATTAAGCAATTCAAATAAGTAATCTTGAATTTAAAAAATATAAGACTCATATGGCATATTTACCTTTTGAATATCTTTTGAATATTTAGAAAGGTGAATCCCATTTGCTTTTTTCATTTTAAAGTGACCGTATTTTTGGCAATACTAATAATCTATTTATATTCACAAACTCATCTTTCGTCAATTATGAAAACTGCTTCATATTGCGTAAATATTTATAAACATTGTCTTTATCATTTCACTACTTATCTCAATTTTTTTCTTAGAAATACCTAAATTCAAATAATCAGCTTAAAAACAACATTCGTTAAACGGTTTAGTATCTACTTTAACATTAAATGTATAAGTGAAAAAGTAACCAACCAAGCAACCAAACCAACTTTTACCATGTGTCTGATGCTGTTATGTAATACGAAATGTACATAGTATTTTGAGGTTTTGTATTGTTGTTTAAATTCTGTACTTAAGTAGCATAGCCGCAAGAGGAAGAGTAAAGCAATGTCAAAATATAGATAAACATTTTTACAATAACAATCTGCCCATGCTATTGGGTATATTTGCACCACATATTTCAATTGAAGTTAGTAAAGTTTTAAAGTTTGGTTTTCTTTTATTTTTTTGTGTTTGTCTTTATCTAATTTTATTTATATTTCAATGGAAATTCGAAATTATCTCTCAAAGTGTTTAATTCACAAATTGGACATTTCTGATAGACATTATTATAGTCTCAAAAGTTTCGGTATCCTTTAGTTTTTGTTATGCAGCCATTTTTTAAGGCACTTTAAAAATAACTACGGAAATCTGAAGTTTAATTAAAATATTGTTTAATTATCCCTAAGCTATCGATAGTGCTTTGATACACATTGGTCTAAGATTTTTCTTTTAGATTTCTGGATCTACCAAGGGACTACAATATAATTTTCAAATGAGAACGTTTGTCAAGAGAACATTTGACAGAAAAAAACAACTCTATGAGAAACTTCTGAAGGAAATTATATAGCAAAAGGTTTGCATTATAGAATGGATTAAAATATGTATTCCAAAAGTTTGTATTGCCTATGGTAGTCATTAAAATTAATCATTTTGTTCTCTGAAAGCAGCTCAGGGATGATCGATCCACCCTCTATCATGTGAGAATATCATGTACTTTACGTGGATGCTCACCTTCACTTGTCTTTCCAGTGCATAGGAAAGTATTCACCACTTTTGGATCCTGATTGCAAGAACGAAACCTGACCAAATTGAGTAAACTTTTGTTTTTTGATATTTACGATAAACGTCGACAACAAAAGCTCTGAAAATATTTGATAATCGTATCACGCTTATATGTGAATAAATGGAGATATATACATAAAGGCCATTGTCGCTTAATTTGACAAATCGATTAGGGGTTCAATTCTAAGTCCTTTCTTAATCGAACCATCTAGAACTTTCGTTCACCTGCAGCCTTGCAAAATGTGTAGAATAAATAGTTCAGTAAAACCCCTGATTCAAGAGACCAATATTGTAGCAAGGTATTGATTTTATTTTTTAAGATCCATTAGAATCTGTTTATAAAACTTTCTTATATTTGTTTGAATTAATCATTGTCATTAGGTATATTTAGTACCCATACAATTGTAGTTATTTTCAAATTAAGCCAAACCACATAATTATAATAAAACTTCCTTACAACCACAATACTAATTTGTTATTTTTCTACTTTTTGTTACAGTCACAGAAAAAGAAATCAGACAATGGTAAGTAGCATATAATGACTCTACCATATTATCGAGTATTGATTATCATGAAAAGTGATGTGAAAGTAAAATATAACAAACTCTAATAAGCTTGAGTTGGAGTAGATTCCATTCATAAAATTTCAGCATTATTAATATATTACCAATAAGCATGTACTACATTCTTATTTCTAAAGTCTAAATATAGAAAAATGTTGAATTTATATTCAAAGCAGAATATTACGTAATAGTCACAATGAGCTATTCAAAAAAGCTCAGAAAGCAAGTAAATGAAATACAAGAAATACAAAACAAATTTTACTTTTAAATTAGATACTCATAAAAATACATAATTCAATAATAAATATACTCTGACAGCCCCTATATATATTGTATTATATAGTATGGATAGTAAAATAATTTGGTATTGTATTAAATTGAATTTATGCATTAGAAGCAATGCCTTATAAAAAAGGAGCGAAGGGCTTTTATGGAAATACGCTACCATTTACCATGCCACCACAAACACAAATTTATTTTCATATTTATTATTATACAAGCAGTAGAAAAGGGTAAAGAAAATAAGGGAGAGAGCTTAAAACTCCCAGCGAAGGCACATACATATAGATTACGGTGGTCGCCAAATGTTTGGGAGAAAAATTTTGAAGGCGGGTTCTAATGAGATTAATATATTAATATTAAATTGAAAATTTTATACTGATTGAAAAAATTTTGGAAAAGGAGTATTAAAGATAAAAAGAGCATAAATTTTAAAGTCTCGTACTGACTGATAAAATTTTGGAACTCACTCAAGAGCCCAGGTATGTTTTACATAATAATATCTTGCTTCGAGAATAATGAAATGTAGGCCGAATCCAATTTATTTTTTCTTTCCAATATTTAGATTATTTAAAATTCTCCCCCACAACTTCAAAGGAGGCGAAATATTGTACTAGTTGAAGTAAAATGTTATGAAGGTAAAATGAATGGTAGGAAGTATGTTTCGGGGAATGTTGAGGAGGAAAAATTAAAGAGGGTTTTTTACGATTGACCTCGCTAGAAGGAGTTTCTAGCCAACCGTGGGATTGTTTGTTCATTTTGAAGTATTTTTGTTTTGTTAATTTTATAAGGAAGCTCCTCTTACAAACAAAGTTTGTGGGTAAGTATGTTTGACAGAAATGTTGGGGAGGTAATTATTATGAAGCCGGACTCTTATTATGCTCTGCTAGAGGGGATTCCTGGTCAGTTATGGGTTATTTGTCGATTTTTATGTGCCATTCACTCACATTAATTCATTTTGTAAGGAAAGGTAAAGAGGTATAAGTATAATTGGTGGAAATACTTACGACAAAAAATTAATGGACGGACGGTTATAAAATTTTCCATTCTAGAAATATAAATTTTATAAAAATTTAAATTTAAGTAACAAAGAAAATAATGCTCCAAAATGTACTTCCTCCACAATCTGTGAGACTCTTCAGAAGTTAGTCTGAAAAACGCTAGATTTAGTCGGCGAAGTAAATTTAGTTAGATCCCATATTCTCTTTGTATTGAATGATTTTTGAGAGGACTTTGGTGTCAATGGCATTTAATAAAATTAATTAATTTAATTGTATGAGACATGTTCCGAAAAAGTGTTGGGGAGCAGAAAATTAATTGAGTTGTACCTTATTTTTTTACTCCGCTAGAAATTAAATTATAGCAGAAATTATTAAAATAAAATATTTTAATAATAAAAAGGGCTAAGGGCTTGTGAGGGAGTTTCAAATTTGGATGGATTTTCCTATTCCAATGAGAACCAGTAAAAAAATTATTTTGTAAAAATAACGACAGCCTTAATATGAACATATACAAACCGTATGTTAAGTAGCATTTCATAGCGTAACCACACTCGGAATAATAACAGAAGCAAGGATGGAAGGATTAAAATTTGAAAGCAGCAGAGAGAAATGACCACAACTAGAAGTACATAATTTGTAAGAAGTTACACATACATATATATTTATATTTATATATATACTCTTCTATGTATATGTGAGCATCTCTTAGGAAAATGTAATTAAAATGTTTCTGTTTTTGTTTTTTTTTTATTTTTTTGTTGCTTTTGCTTGCTCCCTCCTTTAAACATATTTAATTCTGCGTAAAGTGGCAAAAGAAGAAGTGGTAAAGAAGATTGAAGTGAAAAGGATTAAATGTAATTTAATTAGAACATTTACACACCATAATAATGTAATTGAGGTTTTATCTTTCCATCTGTCTATCCGTTTATCTCTCATTATTCATACGTCTCTGTCTCTCTGTCCCACAAATACTGAAAATAACAAGGATTCGTAAATGTAAAATTATATTTTAAAGCATTTTAAGATCACATTATCATATGCTAATGTATATGTTAGTATGAGTGTGAGTGTGTGTGTGTGTGTGTTTGTACTATTTAAAAATGTTTCACAACTTTTCTGACAAATTTGCTTATTTTACATTTTTATATTATACTGTCATCTCTGCCTGCGTGTCATCGCGCTCAACAATATCAAAACGAACTGAAAAAAGGCATAAAGGTTTTCTAAAAGACTGTCCGAATGGTTTACTCACCGAACAAGTAAGTAATACGAGTTGAAATCTTAAAATATCTACTGAATATATTTTCAAAAGAAATATATGGGAGTCGAAGAACAATTTAAAATTTATTTGCATGAGAAAAGACAAGATTTAACACTTATAGGCTTTGAAGTGTACATATACAACGATATCATATTCAATTTCGTTTGTTTGTTCAGTTTTATTTATTTATTTTATGGGATTTTCTATTCGATTATTTTACTACTTTGATAGGATTTATATTGGTATATTCGTATAATTTATGCTGTTGTTGATGCTGCTGATTTCTATTAACAATACATCTATTTTAGACGTGTCCAAAATTTTATAATACGATTAATACGAATTTTCTTATGCGTATGAGATGGTTTAAAAGCTTTCTTTCAGTGATTTCAAAAAAGTATTTCAGTATCTCGAAAAAGAAGACATCGTGTGTTATGTTTCAAAAGTGTTAGGAAGTAAATTTGGTTCAATATTTATAAGTAGTTATTAGAAAATTTTTTGCTTAAACGTGAACGAATACATTTGAGCTTGGAAAAGCTCCTAATTTTGAAATGTCATATAATTCAAATATAAAATCTTTATCATTTTAACTCTTAAACGTCAGCCTTAGTAAATGTTTTGGTCGGAAATATTAGCAATTGCTTGCCGATTAATGATAATCGATAAGAGAGCAGTATTTTTTAGCTTTCAGAAAAAAAAACTTATTAAATTCATTGATTATTATACTAAAAGGAATATTTCTCTGAGACAAGTAATTGAAATGTGTCAGTCAATATTGGTATTATTTGGACAAGTCTAATG
The DNA here is from genome assembly GCA_963854835.1 of Megamerina dolium. Lineage (NCBI taxonomy): Eukaryota > Metazoa > Arthropoda > Insecta > Diptera > Megamerinidae > Megamerina > Megamerina dolium. The sequence goes on from OY978527.1 coordinate 47,135,405, forward strand.
CAGATTCATATATACATATTGTAAAAATGTTAGGTACAATTTTTTCTAACACCCACTAGCGCATAAATATTGTATATCGTGGCATAAAAAAATTTAAAAAAAATCGTACGCCTAAAAATATGCTTAGAAATTCTTGTGGTATGTATTAGTTAAATAAAATGTTTACATTTGAACATTGTCATGTTCGAATGTCTCGCCGCTTGTTAGCTGTCGCCATTTGTGCTGGTGTTGCTACAACAGTAACAACAAAAACAACAGCAAAATTATTGACAGCCAACTAAGCCAACAATATGGCGCCAATGAAAGACATACTACATACCAATCTACCAATCTACAAAACTGATGCTTGTCTACTAGCATTTGGTTGTTGTCTTATTTATGTACGTTGTACTGTTATTGTTGTTATTTAGTGTTTTATTTATGAAATAATTATAATAATAACATAGATGTATACAAGTACATGAATTTGTTTATTTTTTCTGATTTTTTCCATTCTCGTTTTTCCCATCTTTGTGATCATTTGTTGTGTATTGTTGCAGGGTTTTATTAAAATCTACAAACAATTCTTCCCACAAGGCGATCCCAGTAAATTTGCGTCGCTTGTATTTCGTGTCTTTGATGAGAATAATGTAAGTATGATGATTTTGATGTTGTTTGTTATTTTCAAGTTTTTATTTTTAACCATAGTCGTAGTGAACACTCATTTTTATTGTCACTTAACATTTTACAGTTTTTATGTCTTTCGAATTAATCCAATTGTGTATAGTTGATTGTATTACATATTTTAATAAAAATTGACATTATCAATCCAATTGCCATGTATATTAATTGAGGTCAACACATTTTGTTTATGATATATTTATTATTTTTTATTTTTTTTTATTGACAAAGCTATTTTTATTGTATATTCGTGTCTACCATATATATGTTTTCTTTGCTTTCTTTATTATAACAAAAAAGGATGGCGCAATCGAATTTGAAGAATTTATTAGAGCGTTATCGATTACATCGCGTGGCAATTTGGATGAGAAATTACATTGTAAGTATTTACGCATGTATTGTCAATTGAATTGATTTGATTTTATGACACTTGAATGAAATGTGAAATCTCAAATTTTAATTTAATTACTTATTGTCAGTTCAAATTTCAAATTGTTTAAATGAAGATAGGCTATCTAAATTTTATAACTCATAAATCATAAGTGACGCCACGAATAGCAGAAATTGGCTGAAGACTACGCCTGCCATGCCACACAAAACCATGTTTTATAGCTTAAAAATGATTTTATATTTTGTGAATATAAAAATAGAGTCATCATGCTAAAACGTTCGAGTTGAGATTTATGGGAGGACAACAATAATTAAAAATCAAGTTGAAATTTGATACATAGCATTATATTTTGTAATGAATAGACAAGCTTGAAAGTGAGTGTATATTTTCTTCTATCACTCATAGTGTATGGTTTCCAAGTCTCGATATTACTTAAATTGAAAACTTCTTTCGACTCATTTCATATTATATGTGTTATAGAAACTTACTTACTTGCTTATGTGGCCACTACAACCCTAAATCGATTTAGGCCGTCTTTTTGCTGTCTTTCACTAAGTGACGCCAGTTAGAACCAGGTAGTCCAACTGAGGTGGCAACTCTACAGGCTTCAGATCGTTTTCCTATATCCGATAATTATTAATTCGTATATTTCCTCAAACTACTTGATCTGCATCAGAATTTTAGAAAATTTTCCATAATAGAAGAAATTGAACCGAACAATTAAGCATTTCCTGTAAAAAAGTCTTTTATCAAAAACTCACTATAATAACTATATTTTTGATATAAAAAAATTTCGAAAATTTCTATAGGGGCATTCAAACTGTATGATGTCGATAATGATGGCTATATAACACGAGAGGAAATGTACAATATAGTAGATGCTATTTACCAAATGGTGGTAAGTTGCTACTAATTATTAATGCCTATATTTGCATATTTTTTATTTTGATCAGAAAATTACTAACAACTTGATAAATACTTCTTCTTCTTCTATTTCTTATTTTGCACAAACAATATTTTGTCATCTTTTATATTTTAGGGACAACAACCACAAACCGAAGAAGAAAATACACCACAGAAACGTGTCGATAAAATATTCGATCAAATGGATAAAAATCATGATGATCGTTTAACGCTAGAAGAATTTCGTGAGGGTAGTAAAGCTGATCCACGTATAGTTCAGGCATTAAGTTTAGGTGGTGATTAACCAAAAGAGTCTTAGTTTAATTCTCTACAAGATTAAACATAACACCAACAACAACACAAAACGATGACAGAATATAGCATGAAAATACTCGTTCAAGGAATAGTTACAAAATTAGTTACATACAAGATAACAAGAAACACCACCACCATCACCAACATCATAACCATATAATAATAAAAATAATAATCAAAAGTGTTAGTAGCAATAGAAATATATATACACACATTCACTTATACATATACATATACATAGTTGCAAAGCAAATCACTCTATACAAACAGATCTCTCCCGCCCCCGTCACAAAAAAAAAAAATGAAAGCAAAGCAGTAGTAAAGCTTAACGATTAATAAGAGTTAATAAGAGTAAAAATAAAAGTAATCAACACAATTTTTAGACTTGTAATTTAGGAGGACAATGTATACAAACACGCACACACACATATGTATATGTTTATTGTTTACTACATAAAATATATATTAACTTATTTCAAATTACAAATTTCAATACGAGTACATGACACAAGCAGTACATTTAATATATAAATATATTTAAAATAATACTTAATAGTCATAAATTTTATTAAAGAAAAAAACAAAAACAAAAAAAGTGAAAATAAAAGTAAAAAATAAAAAATACATACACAATTGAAAGGTCGAATACAAAGGTGCGTTGTTTTACAAGCAAACAAATACATACTACATATTTTCGTCAATGAAAATTCATACAATTTTCCTTAAAGTACATTCAAAAATACATATTTATACATACAAACATACATACATACACCTACGTACATGTAAATCTAATTCAAAAATTTAAATTATAAATATACAAAAAAAAAGCAACAACAACAATAATATGATATTAAGCTCAAACAAAAAAAAAAAAAAAAAGAAAGCTTCCGCGCAATCGTTCATTGATTCAATTTGAAATATTTTCCAAAAAAAAGAAGAAAAAAAATTGTTGCAAATTATTTAAATTTTCATATGCAATCAATTGGTTAATTGCATTATATAGTACTACATATTTTATAAATAGAAAAAGCAAAATAAATATGAACAAATTCTTACGAAATCAACAACAAATACTATGTTATGAGAATGAACACCAATTTAAAATTAAATTGCAAAAAAAAAATTAAAATTATTTCAAATAAATACAACATTATTAAAAAAAAAAAACTCACACAAAATATATTCATATATAAATATATACATACTACTATAGTACTTATTATAAATATATATATATAAATATATAACTACTCGTAGTTAAGTATGTTAAGCGTTGTTTTGTTAAGAGCCCGGCCGTTCGTTCGACTATTGGCATCTGCAACAGATATGTACTCGTAATACAATAAATAATTCAAATAAAAATTGGAAAATCGTTAACATTTTTTCTAAATCGCTTACATTTTCTTTTTGTTATTTTTTTTTTGTATATACACATATATACATATAAATATAAACCTATACTTATATGTATAGGTATAAATATAAATGGTATTCAATTGGTAATAATTATTCAATTAGGAAAAGAAAAAAAAAACAGAATATTAATTTAAAAGTTTGATGAAAATTAATTAGCATAGGAAATTTGATTAAATATTTTGTCTCGGCTTTAAATCTGCAAGGTAAATTATAGGAATTTATATCATATTTTTGAATGCTTGCTTTTTTCTTCGAAATTTTTTCGTATTTTCTTTTCTCAAATTTTTTTTGTAAAATGAAATAAATTCATACAATATATTTATTTTATTTCAAATATCAAATATCGCTTTCAATTTTTATACTAAAAAAAAAAATACTTATTTCTTTCACTTACTTTTCAATGCGATTTTTCACTTTTTAGCATGTTTATTGATTTTACAATTTTTTCCTTTATGAAATCAACGCACACATTTTTCTCGCTAAAAAAATATACGTAATATTTTTTTCTGCATGTTTTATTGATATCTGAATATTATGAAAAAATCAAAATGATCTTTAAAATTATAATTGCTATTGAAAAAAATATGAATTCATACGTATGTACGATATTTATATGCAAATATGCACTGTTCGCTACAAAAAATGCAAGAATGGGTGTATTTTGAAGTTGCTGAGATGAACTCATTGCTATGATTTCTGTTTTGCCTGAATATTTTTTATTATAATTTTTAGTGATATTTTCTGTCGGCGCACTGTTGGAATCCAAGCCTTCAACTCTGGCAACTTTCTTGCAGGAGATTTATTGAAATAAATCAGTTGATAGAAATATATCTCCGAATCAGTCGTATCCGGTTTCGCAGTAGAAGCTTAACGAATACGACTTTTTTTTATAATCCAGTCATACAGTGAGCATAACGTCATTTTGGCACTTTGAAGGAAAAAACGAGATTTTTTTGCGAAAAAAATCGGTTAATTTGTTATTGTAAAATTACACCGACTTTGAAAACGTGAGTTGTGGGGAAAACGCGTTAACGTTTTGAACACTAAAAAATTTGAGATGAAACGTTCATAAACGAGTTCTTTCGGCTTACCTCACACTGAATCATTGATGCCAGATCCATAAAGGATGTTGCAGTCCTGTTTGCTCTTATCTACGACGAATCCTGCCTTCTTTTGTTTGTTTTTCAGCTTCTTGCTCTGCTCGGCCGGTTGATCCGACAGGTATAAAAATAGTCATAACTTCGTCAGTTTTGCTCCGATTGACTTGAAATTTAGACACAACATTATTGAGATAATATGCATTCATTAAAAAGAAAAATTAAAAAAAAAATTTGGGAAAAAAATTAAAAAACCCTATTCCCCCCTTAAGTTTCAATTTAAATTAAAAGAAAAAAATTGAAGTTTTTAATGAATTATTCAAGTTCAGTCGTTTTTTTGTCTCGGCAATATATAATACATCAATTCAATGCATGTTGCTTTGTAGTGAATAGTGTAAGTGTAAGAAATATACATTCAACATACTCTTATACGCTGCAGTATGAAAGAGTCAATTCTGGACTAGTTATTATACTATCGCTAACTCTAGTTGGCTTCATTGTAGAGCGTTAAAAATTCTATTCATATTCACACACACACACACACACACACATACACATACACTTACACAGAAATGTACGTTTTTTCTACTACTTCATTTCCTTCCTTTATCTTATATACTTAAGTATCTACGCCTATATTCAATAAAATGACTACTTGTATGATACTATTGACAGATATCACCATTCTAAAATAATTTCTATTTTATATGTGGTTCAGCTTTATTCTTGCAGAAGATTATTTTTATTACTGCTACTACTACTACTATTACTATTACTACTATTACTATTACTATTACTTACTTATTGATCTATTTGAATTTTTTCTTCTTAATATTTTATATACAATAATAAAATACAAAAAGAATACAAACAGAAATGCTGTTTTTTAAATAAAATGATCAGATTCACACACACACACACATATATATACACCTTCACTTAACCATTGTATAGTTATATATACATATATGTAGTCGTATATTATAATGAAAATATTTTTATTCCTAACAATGCCTACTAAAAATTAATATATACAAATATGTATTTGCATATATGTATGATATTTGTAAAGAAAAACTGTTTTTTTGGTACTTTTGCTCTATCTATGTAACGATTTTCAATAAATTCTCTTTTATAATAGCTATATATGTTTATATGCTCCTAGTGTATAGTCCTGCGTGCTTTCAATAATCCTTTTCTTGTTTATATTGGCTTCTTTATGCATTTTTTTTTCATTTTTATTCTAATTTTGACGGTTAAAAAATTGTAGCATTTAAATTTTTTGTTTCCTTTCTTTGTTTATTGTTTCAACATTGCTAAGTTTACTTTTCGTCGTAAAATTGCTTTTGCTTTAGAATTTGTTTTAATTTTCATTCTGCTTTGCATTCAATACGTTTTTTTTTTGCTTTGTTCTAAATTACGATTTTATTATGTTTTATTTTATTCACACAAAATTCCCATTAATATTCTATTATTATCCCTAAAGCAATGTGTAGGTGAATGTAGGTAGCGATGGTCGTTAGGTTGTTGTACCTACTCTAAAAGTATCCAGCCTTATGCTTTGCGCCCCTCCATAATTATATTATGTAGTTTTAAATTGCAATTAAGCTCACATAAGGATTTTCATAGAAAATTCAATTTGCCTACACAACATTTTCTAACGCACTGTTGCGTAGCTTAAATGTTTTATAATTTACTTTTAATAGAAGTTACCAAAATACACAGCAACCAATTTACGGTACATAGAGAATGTCTCCAAGTTATGACATTAAAAATGGAAAGACATTTAAGCAAGAAATAAAAAAAAAACGATAATGTCTTCAGATGGTAAATGCGAAATGCAACAATTCAAATAAAAAGGACAAATATGGAATTTTCACTAAAAATATTCATGAAGAGAAATACAAAAATGAAGTAAAATTTAGTGAAAAATCATAAATCTAGTGCTTGTAGAATTGCTTCATAAAGGTTGCACATTTCCATTAACTTACGAGGAATCAAATGAACCGCATGGGTTCATTGGGTAGAGAAAAATTACAATTACAGTAACTGGAATTAAATTTACACAGCAATAATGTGTATCAAATGTCAATCCATCAACTGAAAACTTACCTTCTGAGTTTTTTTTTTTGCAACATTAAATATATTTTTTGGATCATCCATAAAATCTCCAAAATTATTTCAAGGTTTTGAAACATCATTCATATACGAAGTCATATTCGGGTAGTGAACACAGTAACTCAGTGTTTGATAACCACCAACGCAGCCATTTTCTAATTTTCTGCTTTATAAAGTTACAGTTCTTAAAATTCTTAAAATCTTTGTCTTTGAATTATTTTACTAAAATCGCAAAATAAGAACTCTGCATGATGATGTCAAGTTGCTTCCAAGATAAGCTTTCAATTATATAAATGACATGAAAATCATATTAACACATTCAGTTCGTTACAAGTTATTTTTTGGACTTAGCAACATACTGTAATTGTAAGCGCTACACCACGTGAGCAGAGATATAATCGCATAATTGCATGATTTTTTATATAATTGGATAATCTTAAAAAACAAAAAATGTAATAACTATGCAAAATATTACCTAACAAAGAAGCTCTTAGCTTTTAGCTTAAAATCACAATTTTTACTCTTGACTTAATGCACTAAAAGGCAAAAATCAATTCAAATATGCTATGCATTAACAAATACATAAATAATTTAAATATAATATACACATACCCATACACTTACACTTATATGCACTAATGATAAATATTAAACTAAACATTTTTTTTTTTAATACAAAATTTATTTAATATAAGAAAAGAAAAGGAAAAAAATTAAAAATATCTAATAAGTAATTACAAACGTTTTTGACTATTTAAATATACGTACTATATAGAAAAAGGATATTTTCTAAATACACGCTATTTTCGCATGCCTTCTACACATCCTCACTGAAATTCTTCTACGTACTCTTGTGTCACATAATCTACAACAACATACTTTTACAATAATAACTATCATAAAAGCAGAACAACATCAACATCATCAATAATATGGAAACGGATAAATTTCTATGTACTACATATACTACTAAATATGATATATGACATACTCGTACTTTAGCTGCAACAATCAATTTTAACGCTTACTTTACTCTAGAGTTTTATTGCATAAATTGAATAAAAAAAAATTAAAAAAATAAATAAATAATATTAATATATACTTATATATAAATATATATTTTAAAAAAATATTTAATAATTATTATAATGCAAAATAGTGTTTTAAGCGACAACAATGAAATGGAATACACCGAAAAGAAGAAATTATTTATGATTATTATATATACACATACATACATAATATATATATATATATACAAAATAAAAACACTAAATACAACAAGAATAAAATAAATATTCATAATTTAAAGCTTCATATTTGATGATAAGAAAAAATACATAATGATGAGAATTTGGTTTTTGTTTTTTTTTTTGGAAAAATTTTACTGATAATAATCATCATTACAATACAATAAATGGATAAAATCAAGCCTATATATATATGTATATGTTTAAGCAATATTATTTTATAACTAAATAATATATATTTGATCATTTATGTGGTGATAAGAATAATTAAAGAACAAAGAAAAAAAAAATTAATACCAAAACTAAAAAGTAACTTAATTAGATAATGATAATTTACATAAATGACAGACAAATACAAAAATAATCGTAATAATAATAATAATTTTGGAGATACATATTTAATACTCAATATGTTAACAATTTCGTTTTTCCAATTTATTTTATAACAATTTATAATTCTTATAAATTTTATTTCTTCCTCAATGATACAACATTTAAATACAATATATTCTAAGAATTTTTGAAGTCAAATTTAATATGTGCAAGGATAGAAAGTCAACTGAACCACTGATAAGAATTCAAATAAAATTGCTGTCATAAATAAATTTGGAATTTTCTAATATTACAGAAAGAGAGAAAAAATGAAAGGGAAATAAATTAAGAAATTTGAAAATGACGAATTAATGAAAATGAAATTAAAAAGAACAACATTTTATGGTACATATAAATTGAAGGAAAATAATAACAAAATTTTATGGTATAAAATAAATCAAAGTTAATCAATTCACAAACTGTTTTTTTTTATTAAATTACTGATAGCTTTTGAAATGGTAAGTACATGGGATACGAGAATCATTAAATCAGGATCTTTAGAAATAATCATATCATATCAAAATATGTATAATGACAATTAACTATATATTGGGTTGGCAACTAAGTAAGTGCCGATTGCACACATGTATGTTTCTGACTACACGCAATGATATACGTCAATGTTGTGTTTTCTTCTATCCGACATTGGTTAGCTGTCACATTTTCCCTATCTTAAATAGCAATATGGTAGTTTGGGGTCAATTTGTGTACGAAAACCTCGCCAATTGCTTTGACAATTTCTTAGTTTCCAAACCCAATAACTCAGTGTACAAATATTGAAGTTTTATATGTATGTCAGCTAGAGCGTCAATTACGATCATTTTTTAACTTCAACTTTAAACGGCAAAATTAAAAAATATTACAGTTTTACAGATATTCTCCACGGATATATTTCGATATTATTTCGGATGCAAGCAGTAGCTTTGTAAAATATTGCAGCTTTGTTAAATATTGAATTGGGATCATTTCCAATCATGATATGATGTTATTTCCTGCCAAATATGGTTCCATCAGAAGAAAGATTAAGGAAGTAGTGACAGTTTAAAGTTTTAACAATCTGTATGATTTTGTATGAGACCTATATTAAATAGTAGAGGCAAAGTCCGTTTATTTCTTGCTAAATTATGCCACACTACAATATTAGTCTACATACCAAATATGTCTTACATGGAATATTACGTAAGTTATAATGGATTTGAAGCCAATGCTTATCTCTGTTGTTGCTCCATGTGTGCATAGCGATTTACCGATAATGCTTGCTTTCAATAGGGCTTGTAACTTTGGACCATGTGTAGCTCATACCAGATTTCGTCTAAATCCTATATCTCAACATTTGTTCAAATTATTCAAATGGTAAACTAACAGATAGGCGGCGGGTGCCGTAGGTCGTGGGTTCAATCCCCGGCTGAAGCATAACAAAATTTAATATCGAAAAGATTTTTCTTTCGAACGGTACCCACCGGCAAGAATTGGCAATTCTTCCGGCAGCAAAAATTTGCCAAAAATGCTTCTTAAAAGAGCTCTGTGACAAAACTAAGTTAAAGTGATGTCACAATGTTTCTGCCGTTCGGAACCGGCTAATATAAGTAGGTCACTTCTAATTTAACCCGCACAACAGTATTGAAATAGAAGCTCGGTGGTTTCACAATGGGCCTTTCTGGCCTAAGTGTATACTCTCAGTGAGATGGCAGCCACATAACCTAACCTAACCTTAACAGATAAGCTAATAGTTGAAGAAATGAATAGACATAGAGATGGATGGATGGATGAACATCTTTACATGGATTGCGGAGGCGACGCCCATACCTACTTTCCAACTTTCAATATAATCGAGGTGAGATGTTGGTTTCGAGCAACTCGTGCTTCATTCTACAATATTTCATGTTGATTTTCAAATTTATGGTAAGCCTCGGCATATCGGAGATAAAAACATCTACGACACTAGAATCTCCTCTATCTTTTTAATGAAGGATAGAATTGATCTTGTCGAATTTTTGATGATTGAAACAGGTGTGGGGAGACTCAGCTGAAAGTGTTTGAGGCGTAGTCTGGCCAAGGCCGGACATTCGAAAAGTATGTGGACTGATGTTTTATTCTCCTCCAGACAGAGTCTACACTCCGTGTCAGAGGATAGTCCCATTTGTGGAGGTGGTATTTTAACCAGTTATATCTTGAGAGATAGCCGGTTTTTAGGCGTAGGTTGGAATGGAATAGAATGGATATTAAAGGCAGAAATATTTCTTGTAAAAGCTCACGAGTCGATCTAAATCACTTGAGGCATTGGAAATACATCGTCAAAAGATGTTTAAAATAATTACAGGGAAAGCATTTAATATCAATGTTATTGTAATGGAATAAACTTGTTCCTTCTATATGCCTACCATTATAATGTGTTTTTTATATATCTTTTATACCTCTATTTGATTTGCTAATTATTAAAAGGGCTTGGTCAATTTTTAAACATAAATTAGAATTTCTATAAATATAAACAAATAATTTGGCACCGATTTATTTCAGACACAAACAGAAAGAAATGAAATCAAGAATGTGAGATTTTTATACAATACAAAATCTCATATTTAACTTAGTTAAATGAAATTACATTTTATATTGTTTATACATCTATAATAATAGTACAGGTAATCAAAATGTCTTTATGTATTACATAATATAAACCTTTGTTTGGTATTTATACATATTACAAGTCTTACATGCTATAATCCACTTTGTAGAAAGTCACAATTCTATTGTATATTGTATTAAATACTATATTGTTTTTGTTCTTGTTACTAAGTTTAGTTGATTCTCTTTTTATGGTAGAATGTGTATTAATTAAGTAGATAATAAGTGTGTGTGTGTGTGTGTGTTTGTGTGTATTTAAGTGTTACACATACACCTTTTAAAGCTATAGCCATGCATAATATGTTATTAATGTATCTACTTTATGTATACAAGTCAATACAATATATAATACGATACGATAAACGCTATGTAGTTATGTACAAGTTGATGAGAACATGATTTTAGCAATTACATAAATTTCAAAGTATGTAGATACATATGTGCACTCTGATTAGCAATGCACTACTTTTATTTTAGAGAGATGATAATCACCATGGTCGCCATACATCCCGCCTGCTATTGTCTTCTATTGTTTGCATGGTTCTTACATAAGGATGCGTACTTTTATTTATTATTATTGTACTAGTTGTTGTCTTTTGTTGCCGTTGAGGTGATGCAACTGGTATTGCATGTGTTGATGATGCATTTGGTTTAGCTGTTGTTGCTGTTGCTGTGATTGGTGGTATTGCTAGTAGATTATTCGTAGTGTTACCACATCTAGCAGTAATTGGAAGAAATTCTTGATTCATCCGAATTGTATTACAATATCTTTGGTAATTTGCTGTCTCTGTTGCTGTTGCTGCCGCTGTTGCTTTTGTAACCGCAACTACTGCTGCTGCTGTTGCCGCCGTCATATTTGGTATATGATTTGCAATATATTTTATTAAATCACCACTAATCGCACGATCATATTTGCTCAAGAATTGTGATACTTCAGCTGCACAATGCTGAAAGCCGGCCCAAAATTTATCCATATTCAATGTTGCCTCCGTGTTGGGTATGAATAAGGCATTCGTCTCTCGTAAACGTTGTAAATGACGTACTGTCAATTCAAGTATATCGGCCTTTTCCAATTTCGATACATTTTCACCATCCTGTAGAGACAATGGGTGCGAAAGATATGGAAGATATATTTTAGATTTTACTTAAAATATAAAATTGAAAGAGTAATGACTGTCTGTTATTCCGATTATTTAGCTGATTAATAAAGAAAAAAATCTTGAATACTCTGTACCATTTTTAAACTTTTGTCAGACAGCGTTTCCAGTAAGTTTTTTATAATATCATTTATCAGTGAAATTAGTTAGTTTAAGACTTGTATTCGGATAATATTAAAGTAAGCTACTTAGGTATTGTTTTCGTCTTATTCATAAAATAATTTTTATTGGTTTTGTTCTCCATCAATGCTGAACAAATTTTCCAATAATGTCGGACGTGTTAATTTGACTTTTGAAATATTGTAAAGAATTTATTTGTAAGACAAAAAAAAAAAAATTTTGTAATTAATTCGCAAAATACCAGAATATCAGAACTTAAATATTCAGAGAGTTTATAACATTTTTGTAAAAATAAGCAAATGGAATGAAAATAGAGCGTTTCGCTGATTGTGGGACACGATTTCCAGTGAATATTTTGTAAAGAAGCCTAGTGTGAAACATCCACGGAGTGCAATTCATTGCTAATTTTGCATAACCTATACCTAGGTTAGGTTAGGTTATTGTGGCTGCCCTCTCATTGAGAGGACGCACTTAGACCAGAAAAGCTCTTTGAGATACTACCGAGCTTTTCTTCCAGTACTAATGTGCGTATTAAATTTGTGAACAATTTTAGAAGGTGCCAACATATATTAGCCGGATATGAATGGCAGCACCCTTCTAACATAATTTTTTTGAGTTTTGTCACAGAGCACTTTAAGAAGCTTTTCATAACAAGGAATTACTGCCAAAAGAATTGAATATTGCTTGCCGAGAGGTGAGCACGTTTCGAAAGAAAAAATCTTTTCGATTTTACAGATGTCACGGTAGGGGATTGAACCCACGACATAGGAATGAGAACTCCAACGCAACCTATACCCTAAAAATTAAAGGTATTTTAAGTTTGCGCTAAATCTCTAATAATTAATAATAAATTCGAGTATTTCTGTTTGTTTGTCTGGCTTTTCGCGTAATCTTAGATGGAGTTGAAAATTTGTTTATAGAATTATTTAATTAAAATCATGTCTAGATCTCATACAAAAGTATGGATATAAGCTTCGGCATTCAATTTTTTTTGGAAAAATCACAGCGCAATTTCAAAAACAAAAAAAAAAAAGAAACTGAGACAGTAAAACGTTGCGCGTTTGTACTTATACATATATTCACACCCATCTTTTCAATTTTAAAAAACTATTATAAGACATTATAAGACAGTTGGTTAATTATGGATAAGGCTAAATATTCATTGCAAGGGGAGAAGGAGAAATGTGCAAATAATCGCGAACTAATCTTACTTTTACTCTTATAAAATGATATTCATATCTGCATTTATTTAATTTGAACTAACGCATGCATTGGGTATCACTTAGTTTCAGCGCCTTTCAGGCTGAGATCTGCGGCGCTATGAAGGCAGCAGAGCTGGCGATTGAACGCACTTCTCTTAACTCTCAGGTTAATATATTCATTGAGAGCCAAGCAGCTATTAAAACAATAGTACCTGCAACGGCAAACTTACAATGTGTACGACAGTGTGGAACTTGGATGGATAGACTATGTGTTGGCAGACATGTCACCATCTCTTGGGTACCGGGACATAAAGGACTTGAGGGGAATGAAAAAGTGTATGCACTTGCCAAAGCTGGCGCAAGCCTGTCTGGGGTCAGCTCGTTACACATACATCCTTCTCTTTCCACATTGAAAACAGAGATTGACGTAGTAATGATTCAGGAAGCGGAATCCTTGTGGTAGGGATTAACCTCCTACAAGACTGCAAAAATCATGCTTCGCACACATGACAACAAATACACCGACTACATTTTATCACTCCCAAGAGAGGATTGTAAATGACTGGTTGGGGTTCTTACGGGACACTGCCTTACGCTGCAAAAATTTGTCGGGTACAAAGCGATGTATGCACAACATGCAACAAGGTCAATGCTAGGGGGACCTTAGAGCACCTACTTTGTCACTGTCCAGCCCTCTACAGATCGCGCTTCAACTAACTTGGATCTAAATCCTTTCCAACCCTGGGAACCATTGCAGGTCACAAAGGTAGTGTTTTATTGAAACTTGCAAAAAAATGTATTAAAAACAAAATATAAGCAATCCCACAATTTCACTTGGTAACACAATGGACCGGTATTGGTCTTCGTGAGATCTTATAGATCAGCCAAACAAACTTAACCTAAGCTAGTTTTAACGTACTTTTTAGCTTCAACCTCCCGTGTAAAAATCTTGAAAGTTTTAATAGAGATTGCTACTAATATGTTATGTGAAACATGTGCAAAACTATGTAATGCTCGGTTTTTTTCACTTATCGAAGGCTACGAGATATCTTTCGTTTGCCGTTTTTAATTTAGGTCTTGCCATATTGAAGACAAATATATTGGAGACAAATATCTCTACGACTACAACTTTTCATCATTCTTAGTGATTTTATGAGGAATGTGAAAGACATACATTAAAATAGCCACCGTTGCTTTTAAACACAAAATTAATATTGAACTTTTAAAGCCTAGGTATGCGAAATTCATTTATCATTAAAGCGCTGGTGGTCAAAGTAGTGTTGAATAATGTCATTTCCGTAATTAATCAAGTATGGTTTATGTTAAGTAATTTAATTTTCCAACTGTTAATGGTCAACCGAATTAATTTTTGCATAATAGCTTTTGTATTTTTTTTTTTTTTGTATTTTTACCGTCGGTTAATATATACTCCTATGAATGCAAGTTGATTACTTACCGCTTGTAATGTGCTCGCCATTAGATCCTTAAGCTCATCCAAACATTTATTGATTCTGGCACGTCGTTTACGTTCCAACATTGGTTTCATTATTTTGCGATATTGATATGTACGTGATACCGGCTCCATTGGTAAGGAATTTAACATGAAATGATGATGGTGATGATTTGGTGCCATTTTTATTGAGAAATTCATTCATACAAATAAACTTTTCCGTTTATTTAGTTAAATTAAATTTTTTGTTTTTCTATGAAATGTAAAATTCAAAAATCTACACTCTGTATTCGTATTAAATTTTTTATTTTATTTACAATGTGTATATATTTTATATGTATATAGAATATTTTAATTTTATTAGTCAAACTTGTCAGATGTTGTTCCAAATAGATGTTAACACGATCACGTATACGTTAAAAATGATCACCAACTAGTTGACAAGCATAATTTTTATTCAAGCGATCATTGTGTTTAGTTTCAAAATAGTTAGTTACTCTCTTTCATATTCTTGTTTGTGCTGGGAAGCTCTCTCATTCTCATTTGCTTTATATTTGTGTGCATCGTCTCTTTGTTCTCATCTCACTTCAAATCGATTGTTTTGACCCTTCTCCTCTACTGTGGGAATCATCATTGTAATCACTTGACTATATTATTTCTCCCGTCCCCCCTCGCCCTGTCAACGTAAGTAGAGTGACCAGCTTTTTATGTATATACGTACGTGTGTAGTGCACAATGAGAGTATGTATATGCGTCGTAGAATCGTTTTTATGTATTTGAGTGTTCATGAATGAAATTCTTTTAATTTGTTCTGTTGTCGTCACTGCTGCGCCGTCATCATTGTCGTTGATGGAATGAATGAATGCAGACTATGAGACGACGGCAACAGACAAGCATCATTACAAAAGCGCGGAAGGAAACAATACACACAAGAGAACATAACACAGCACTTCATATGACAGTGCCGGCATCAAGTGTCAAAGAATGCTTAATGGTAGATACCTACTCTCGTACGCTAGCTGCGGTAGAGCAAAGTTTCTGAGGAGGTGTGGTGTGTTGGTTGATTGTGGTGGTGACTTACTTGTATGATATACCGTACATACATATACTCGAATGTAAATATGTAGATACGTGCGATTGCCTTTTCGTTGTTTATTGTTTTGCTGTTTTGACATTTTTTGTTCTTGTGTTGTTGTGGTTGTTGTTGTTGTTGTTGTTATGGTGCTTCTTATTTATTTGTAAACAATTTTCTATTTCTTTATAGTTGTTGTTTGTTTTTTTTTATTTATTTATTTTTGCACTTTGCAATAACAGTTTCGAAATAAAAAGCACACATATACCATACAACATACTTGAAATGAGATGAACGTTACTAATCTTGTTATTGTTGGCTGCATTTATAGTTTATAGTTGCTGGTGTTGTTGTTTTGTATCGCCACTTCTATTTCTTCTTTCTGTTAGTTCTTTTGCTGCTGCAGAAAAGCCTTCCGCGTATATTGTATACAGATACATAAGTGTGACAATGACTCCCGTGGGATAATTTAAAACTTGTGAGATCATAAAGAATTGATGAAGATGAAATAAGAGATATATAAAAAAAGAATGTTGATGTGTGATGATAAAAAATAGATTCATGGTTAGGTATGTAATATGAGTGGTAGTAGTACTAGTTGCAATCATTTTTATGAGTCATGGTAAAATAGAATAAAATTTTGTTGTATCGAGATTCTGCAGTGAAAACCTAATGAGTGACTATTATGTGTACTTTTTGATGATTTTTGGTATTGGCGACACTTAGAAAAAAATTTTTTAAATATTTTTTAATATAATTAAAATAAAATGGGTCATCGAAAAGTGCCAGGAACTTTGAACAATTCTTATCTACATATATATGTATATATATATACATATAATGATTTAGGGAAAAGTGCCAGTCACAGCTCAACCAATATATGAGTAAATACTGTTTACATCAAATATGAGTTGTTTTTAATTTTATACGTTTCTCATAAAAATACTCTTCCATTATGGTAGAACTTCGGAGGTTTTTGTTAAAAAACTGGGTTTAGTAGTTTCCATAGGCAGCTTTTGAAGCCAACTTCACACCAGCAACTAGAAGAATGAGAACCTCAAAGTAATGACAGTTTGCAGGATCGAGAATTCTTAATTTTTGTGCTTGTTGTTGTCGTTGCTTTGATTGATATCTTTTATACCACAGCTTCGAAGGTAGAAACTATCAATCGAGAGTGACTGCTGATGTATGATTTTCTTCCAGTTATGACATAGATATTGTATCTTTTTCAAAAATCACAATTCATCAATTTTTTATATGTAATTCATATGACACTCAATCTGTGAGTGAACTTGGTACTCACTTTAAATGAGTTTAAAATCTGATTACGATGAGCTTAAGTAGTTTAGTGGAATTTAATCCAATATTTTATCGATTTTCTCGATCAGAAAGATTAGAAAAATCAATATTATGGTAAATGTTCTTCACTTGAAACGACCTAATAACTTTTTGTTACGCTTCAATTCCGAATCCAATCCCTAATCCATTGTTCCATAGTTGTAATACAAAAATAAGAAAAATTGAGAACAAATTCCTATACAGTTTCTCCATTTAAATAATATCATCAAGTATTATGCAAATTTCGTTTAAATATTTCCTCATAAATTACAAATACATACTTTGAAGTACATTAGAAAAAAGACATCATATCCCATATATGTATATGCGACCAGTTGGCTACATAATAATTCCCATTAGTAAGAATATGTATTGGAATATTGCAAAATGAACTAAATGCTTATATATCTTTGTCATATGATCAACAAAAATATAGAAAACACTTATACCTCACCCAATGGCTATATTGACAATTTAGCAATTTCAACTCTGAATATGTACTTACTCATATATCCCACCATCTATGCAACTATCCATCCATCCATACATCTTCATCTATCCACATCTACACATCTAAAGTAGCAATTTACTTTATCTCACTTTTGGCGTAATAATTCCCACGATCACATCGCATTTTATTGCAGTGCATCGCATCGTATCACAACATAAGATAAGTGCAACGTGATCGCTTTGATTTGGGCATCATTGCTTATTCGTATTCATAATATCAAGTTTGTAGGTATGTATCGTAATACTTATAAGTGTGTTGTTTGTCTGTTGTTGTGTTGTGGTGGCGTGCTGATCAAGCATTCAAGCATCAATAACAACAATAAATAATATATACTATATAACATATATGTAGTAAGTACGAGCAGTAGTAATAGCATCAGTAGCACCAGCAGCATAAAATTGTAATACCATCAACATTAGTATTATCAAACACAGCAACAACAAGAATAATAACAATTTGTGGCAGTTACAATTACGCCCTGTAAGCATTTTCATCATATTTTCTTGCATCAAGAGTTTTTGCTTTTTTGTTTTTTTTTTATATTTATTTCCTTTTCTATTATACTTACTCTTCTTCATATTCCTCTTCAATAATAAAGAAAAGTATGTGGAGAAAAAAAAAATAATAAATAAAAATAACAATTACACTAGAAGCGGCGGCAGCAGTAATCACGAAAACTTGTGTGAAGATGTTGAAATGGCATTTCACCATTATTATTATTATTTTTATAAGCACTTGTATGTGGCTGTGTGAGTATTTATTTTATTCATGACTATTATTGCTACATATCGCACGTATGAATGTATATATGCATATGTATATGAATATATGTATGTATACATACATGCAGGATGTTAGAGGATGTTGAGTAGGAAGCAACATGTCCGTGAGTAAATAAATACAAAATGCAAATATATTATATACATATAACTAGTACATATGAGTAAACATATGTACATTTCTATGCATAACAATGTGGGATTTTATTTATTTATGTTTGATTTGCTAAAACCATTTCTTTAATTCTTTTTCTTATTTTTTCATACAAAAGATATTTATGAGCTTTTAATTGTCATTTTATTTGTCATTTGTTTTATTATGATTTGTTAGACATTTGCTATTATTTATATGCATTTATTATATATAGGTTATATTTCAAAGAGGGTAATTATTCTTTGAATGTGGTAATAAAAATATAATGTAGAGCTCAAGCATTAATCTATCATATGTGAGTACTTGTTACTATTTTTGATACTAAAATTAAATAAAATTTAATTAAAAATTTATTAATATTTTGTACATTAATACACATTCAATTTGTATAGTTAACATGATCTTCATGCAATGCTCTTCTAATACATTTTTCTGTTTCTTGAAATAATTGTTTGATTCCAAAGAAGCACAACGTGATCTGAAGTATCTATTATAAATATAAACTTGACATTTTACAGTATCAACCACAAGTCACTGCAGAATCTCAATGTTTCAACGATATGGAATATTCGATGTAAGAGAAAGGTCCCTTCAAGTGCTTCCATTATTCAGAAAAAATTATCGGTAAGTACATCTGACATACACTATATTGTCTTTCAGGCAAAAGTCAAAGTTAAGCATACCTCACTGATGCTTTATCAAGCATAATTTCGTGTTAAATTAAAGTCCGGCATTGACTGGCGCAAATTTCTTAACAATATGGCAGAGCAGACAACTGCAAAGCAGACGGCTTTGTAACATAGGAAAATAATTACTTCCCATGGCACCTAGAAAAGAGTAATTTCAGCATCGTTAGCTCTCGCGCTGCTAGGATACGTTTAGGTCGTCTTATATATAACTTCTAAAGATGCTGCTGAAACAGGGTGGGGTTTGAAATCATCACATCTCTCATATGTTTTTCTATTTTAAGGTCGATGTTGTTTTGAATACCTAGTCTCACTATGGAAGATTAAGTTTGTTCAATTAAACTTCTTAAATTTATCCTCAACTTCTGTTTCAATGAGTTCATGAATCATGTATAATTTCGAACATCAATGGTAACTAAATAAATAAAATAAATATGTGGCACTTAAAGCCCCAAAGGGCTCATTGGCCGAGCTTCTCTTCCATTACTGTTGTGCGTCTTAAATTTTTTGGACAGTATTAGAATGGACCTACTTATTTTAGCCGGTTCCGAACGGCAGAACACTTGTGACATCACTTTTTCTGAGCTTTGTCACAGAGTTCTTTTTAGAAGCTTTTTCATGGCAAGTTGTACTGTCGGAAGAATTGCCAATTGCTTGCCGACAGGTGGGTACCGTTCGAAAGAAAAATCTTTTCGATATTAAATTTGTTATGCATCAGCCGGGTATTGAACCACGACCTACAGATCAGAAGGCGAACACACTGACCACTGAGCTACGGCACCCACGTAACTTAAAAGAAAATTTAGTGCTTATCGAGATCGTCAAAATTATGATTAGAAATACTTTTCACTATTTTTAAGGGTTTTAATGGCGCCTCAATGTTCTGAGGGTAAGCTTTTAGGAATCAACGATTAAATCTTTTTTCATGAACCCACTCTTATGTACGCTAGTAACCATCTCTCGCCTTTGTCTCTTTCTACGCATTTCATGTTTTATTGTTTTATTTATAATATATATTTCTCAGAAATTTGTTCACAAATATTTTTTTGTGTCTCCTCTAAGCTCATTTCGATAATAAAGGGTACTCGTTAAGAATGATCTCTGAAAATATATGGTAAATGAATTATTTATTTATTTATTCTTTGAAATATGTGCATAAATAAGTTCTCGGATTGTAATGTAATTATTTGCGTAAATGAATAATCGCACATAATAGTGAACAAAAAATCAAATGGCTTCAACGAAAAGGTTCATTGCTTGCAGTCGCTACGTAATTCTATGAAGTTTTGAAACATTTCTTTTTTCGTCGCTAATCAAATTAATTCAGTCATATGCGTAAACAATTAATTCCAAATAATAGGTTATAGGAAATTAAATGACTTTAAGTTATATCATTTCATTAAGTTTTCGGACATTCCATTGTCAGCAATCAAAGTTGTGAATGTCAATTCACCGATGCCTAATATTTTGATTGTAAATACAAAAATGTAAAGTGCTATCTAATATAAGATTTAATTTAGTTGTGCGCTTAAAAATCGGCGTTTCTTTAAGAATACATTTTTTGTTATTCTGAAAAGCCACAGATTTAATTTGTTCTTCATAGGGATTATATTATTTTGACATTCCTGCTTATGTATATTTGAAATAAACACAAATATATAGTATATGGGTATTTGTTTCTGCAGATATTGCTTTGTATTTACAGAAAGATTAACTTATTTGAATGCCAATTGAATGAACGAATGAATTTAGTATGATTTGAGTTCACAAAATTAAACTATGCAGAGTATGAGCAATATATTTATGCTTAGAAAGAGTACTATTTCAAATAAATTTGTCTTGTTGCAGGTATATTTGAAATATTTAATTTTGCATATTTGTATTTGTACTTACTAACGTGCTGTCATACCTCCGTATAATAACAAATTTCATTGTACTGGTATTTGCATATTATACTCCATGCTAAAATATGTATAAGGACTTGTGTAAATATTTGAGTATAAAATTTTTAATATTATCTAGATTAAAATACATATTTGATAATCTACATCAGAGTGCAATGCATTCATAAAAATAATAAAAACTTTATAATATCAACATATTAATGTGGTATCATTTTCTTTTAATACATTTCTTGTGCATATCTACAATAAATATATAATTTTATTCATTCTTGCATAAAAATACTATTTCAAATATTTTTATTTCAATTTTGAAAGACGAAAAAATGTCATAAATATTATTGTAATACTGTCGAAAATATTTCTTGATATCTTCCCATATGCGTCTATATTGTTGATATGGAAAATAACATTACTTGTGCAACAATCAAATACAAATATGTCAAATAGGTATTTAGAAAACTATTTATTTGTATTGTAGTTTTGTATTTCATTTTCCACAATATGTGACATGTGACATTTAGAAAAATAAAAATAATGATACTAATAAAAAATATTTATTATTTTTGTAAAAGGAAAATAGAAATTACATCGCAAGTATTAAGGTATTGTTCACCAAAAGCAATTTATTTATGAACAAATAGTAAAAATTAAAATAATTTAAACTGTAATACCTACTTGAAAAATTAAAGTAATGACTTAGTCCAATGGTTCGTGCAGTCAGTAATATTTGGTTATACTCAACTGTGATCTATGTCTAAAGTAGATATTCATTAATTATGTACAACAACAAGTGAATCATTTATGTAGTAGTTGCATTTTTCAAATACCTCAACACCACTAGTGAGTAGTTCACAACAGAAATGCGATCGTATGCAACATGTATTTTGATATATATAAACAAATATGTGTACGTAAACATGTATAATGTTGAGAGAAAACAAGTGTCATCATCAGTGGTGCATGATTTGATGACAACAAGCACAAAGAACAACGAGAGTGACAAATATAGAGGTATAGAGACATAGAGAGAGAGAGAGAGAGAGAGAGAGAGAGAGAGGGCAGAGAGTGAGCAATTGTAACAATAATATGCTTCACACGACAATGCACACACAATGCAATGCAAATAAAAATGCGCAAGCGACAAGCGTGGGAAAATGTTGTAACAGGTGCGACATGCGATAAGATGATGACTACTATGCCGGGAATGACAACGATTAAAACACACGTACACTCGTATTTATATACTCGTACTTACCTACATGCCTACTGCTGATGTGCCCGGTGAATGAACGATCGATACTCTTAATGAAGAGTGGAGAGGTGATAAGAGTATCGTCACACACATACACATTCAAGCATGCGACATGTCGCATGATATTACATAAATGACTTATGTATCACAATAACAAAATAGCAGACATTGCCGTAATGTAAAATATATAGTGGGGAGCGTGCGAGTAGTACGCGATTACTATTGAATAGCGGTGTGAAAAAGATTTATTATGATCACGTTGGTCGTCTGGTGATATTGTCGTTGTCGATGCGACATGACATTATCACTTAAACTTATACTGCATGGCATATGATACTTTTACTGTATGTACCTGCATAGTTAAAGAAATTTAATCTATTGAAGTTATTTACTTATAAGTTTTCCTTCAACATATTGTCAGCCGTAGTTGTGCTAAATATAATGCAATACATCGACGGGTATGAATGACAATATAAACATATGTACTGATATAGCGAAGAGTTCTATCTAGGAGGTAGGAGGTTTATTTTTAAGATATTAAATTTCACTGAATTATCATTTGGATTATGTAAAGATATCATTAAATAGCTAGGTATTCTAGTAAACTTTTGTTGGCCAATGTCTAAAACTAAAATTAAAAGAAACAAAAACAGTTACTCTGTGCGCAGGTGCATGATCTATTTATGGTTTGAGTTTACGGATAATGTTAATAATGTGCTCAATTGTGGACGTGGCAATTGTCTAATCACAAAATTTCAACTTATTATTATTATTATATTAACAGACCCTTATGCAGACCAGACTTGATCTATTGTGCAGTCTTTGGGTAACCCTAAATTTTTAGGCTTTTAATAAATTTAAGCATTGTGTTGGGTTCATTATTCTACAATTAATATGGAAGCACTGTACTATCACGAAAGTGGTTTAGTCTTTGTCTGCCAAGACCTTGACATTCACGAAGAATATGCTCCGAGCTCCCGATGTCTAAGCTGCAGTGTCAGTGTCAGATAGATCTAACTTCTTTAAGTGGTATCTGAGGCTACAGTGGCCTGTGAAATAACCACAAAAAATACGTAGGTCAGCTTTATCAAGCGTGAGTATCTTTTTAGATATCCCTTTTTTTGGGATGAGGAACTGTTTTGCTTAACGCTTTCCTGTACTGTAAATTTTAACTTATAATAACTCACTAAATATTCGATCTACGACGAAAACATTTGGAGCGTATATTGATATTATACTGCATACAAAATTTGGAAGAAATAGGTTAGCCGTGTGCCCTTTTTTAAGTAGCTTTCCACAATGTCTCGGAATTTGTGGGGATTTATGGAATTTTCTAAACCTTAAACCGCTATAACTTGCGAAGTATTCCGCCTAAGACAATAATATTTCAGATGTATAATAGCATCATAGATGGAAATAATATCACAAGACATTGGAGAGTTACGTTTGCTACATAATTTAGTTCCCATACAAAGTAGCGAACTATTTTTAACTTTGAATCGCCATAATGTACATACTCCTTTGACTGATACGTAGATTAATATTGCAGAGACAAATTATTTTGCAAGAAATGAGCGTTCTAGACATAATATATAAAGTACCTTCCATAGAAAGTCGTCAAATCTTTTATCTCTTTTATCTTTTATCTCCAGTATAAGACTATATTATGGGGAAAAATAATTTGCAGAAAAAATGAGTGAGTTACACGCGCTGTTTAATGTGGCTCAAAAAGAGACACTGCTCTTGTTCTGTTAATGATGTTGCTATATAAACCTAAAAAAATAGTATGAGGCAGCAGTCGTCCTGCCCGACCAAAAGGTAAATTTTGTCTCTTCTAAACTATAATCTATCAGAATATATACTGAAAACCTAAACAAAAATTCTTCTTTATAAAGCTCAATAATAAAATACGATTTCGTGTCCAAGATAGATAAATTCATTATAAAATTTAGTTTCGCACCAAAATACTGTTTGTACAAAAGACAAGAAAAATATTAATAATCAAATAGAAGTAATTTCTATATAAAATACTCTATTTTCTTCCATTATTACGATAATCTATAGATGTGTGGTTGGTAAAATGCGTTAAACTATTCTTTCTATGTTAATTTTGTCAAAGTTACTCACCCTTTGGAAATGTTTGTGGCAAAGAAATTGAAATAATCAATGGATTGTGAAAGTAAAGATTACTATTTAATAGACATTAAAAATGGAACTATTCACAACTAGTTTTAAGCTTAATTTAGATACGATATTAGAGACGCGCCTATAAAGAACATTATGAATCTCAATGTTAAATATGTTAATAACAAAAGAAAAACCAAACAATTCCCCGTCGTGGAGACCGTCTCAACCAACGTAATAGTCTACTACATATAGTTGTAAACAATGGATAAAATTTTAATGAAGCAAATGAAAATTTGAGCAAATCCGCTTGATCAACAATTAATCTCACGCAAACAAATTTCGATCTCACGCATATCGACATTCATCATTCATTCATAAATTCTAGAAATTATGCTGACAGCAGCGCGTCAGTATTACGGATCCATGCTTCAATGCTATAATATATAAACACAATATTGATACTCATTCTTATGATCGTTCTTTTTTTGTTTTGTTTTATTTTGTTTATTCTTAAAAAACATTTTTTGCTTGAATTTAATATAATTATTTTGCCATAATCGAGAGAAGGCAAAAAATGCCAAAACAATAAATAAACAATTTATAAATTATTCATTATTTACAGAGTAGCAACAGCAGCAGCAGCAATTTTACTATCAACAGGAAAGCACAAATAGTATATTTACATATATGTTGACGCAGTAAAATGATAGCATACATGCGAATTCATGCTGCGCATGCCTATGTGCATCGATTATAATCAACAAACAAACATGCGCACACACTCATAATCGAAATAATACATTGCCATTGCACGTACGTACGTACGCATACTTACAAAAGAAACATCATGTTTGTTTTAATTTAATGCCATTCATAAAAGTGAGCTGCGCATGCGTCTCGTTTGTCAGTAGGCAACTTCAAGGCTATGGCAACTTTGCTGTTACGGCTGCTTGATATTACGATCTGTGAGTATATAAGAGCTGTGAATGTATATTACTCATTGTAATGTTCACATACTGATTGCAACTGCTCAATGATCACGTTTGTTCAGTATACGTATATGACTATAAATACAGAGTGACTGAGGTTTTGTTGGTCACTGAGGTACTTCTAATGAGTAGTGAATAAGCATCTCGGGTCACGAAATCAATACAGATAGTAGTTATTGAATTTTAACGTCTTTGATGAGAGGCTTTGATAAAAGTCTTTGTCACAAAATCTCTTAGTAAGACCTTTGAAATTGCAAATTGGTTCAAAAGCGGTTAGTATCGAAAAGAGTACTGTATAAACAATGTCAGTCCTTTGAATTCCAAAAGTTATGATTTACTTTCACTATATTCTCACCTATGCATATTCATCGCACTTTGCACTGACACCCTGTATGGGAATGCAAGTATATCAGTTGTTATTATATGTTTTAAATCCTTTTCGCGTGCATATTGACTAAAAACAACATGAAATGAGAAACTTTATTATTACATTCTTAAATTCGTACATGCCATGTACATGCAAGTATGTGCTAATGCATATACACATATCATAACAAGTGCTCCTATCGTTATTAAGTAAGTGTTAAGAATTTTAAATGCCCGTATTATTGTATGTTGCCGCCTTTGCTTTATTGTTATTATTGTTTTTTTTTTCTATCGAGCAGAAAATTAACTGTCTGAATTTCAGCAATTTTAATTAGTAGAACGCTTTTCTGATGATTTGAGATACCGAAAGTTCACTTTTAGATAAGGAATAAAAATCATTTTAAGAATTTAATATTTTTATTTAATGATGGAATATTTGTAAGAACTTTCTGAAGATCTAATGGAGCGATCTTAAAAAATATTTTGCTTTACTATTCCTATGGATAGAGTACGTTGTATATTAATATGCCATCTACAAAAAGTTCGTATTTATTTTGCTCCATTACAATAAATTTGATTACAAAATCATTTTCATCAAGTCATAATAATACGTAATAATAATAATGTAAGTGCTACAAAAATTAAATTAAATTAATATGTATAACCATCAACAACAACAACACTAAAACTTTATTCGTCTGTACAAAGTCTAACCCATATGATCAAGCATACATATGTATGTATCTACAGTGTGTTCATAAAATATATAGCATATATTAAATATTCAACACGAGCATAACAGAATACAACATCAACAAGAACAACAAAATACTCATAAAAGTGTCAAAAGCATGAAATAAGTCTAAGAGGCATACATTTTCAGCTTAAAATGTACGTGCAAGCAGATAGGCGATCTCAATCGGTAGTAGCGGCAGAGCACAATGTTGCAATGCTGACGAAAACAAGGTAATATTATGATATATTGACAAGATACAAGCAGCTCGTGTATTTATTCTATTGAAATCTGCCTAATAGTAGAAGAAAGCCAAGAAGGAGAAGTGATTCAGGAGAAAAGGCAGTCACACATGAAGTGGTCCGCCGACACATCGCCCTTCTCACAGTCTTGTCAGTGTGACAAGTTTATTAATACTACTCTTTCCATATGAGGAGCCCATAAAAAGTGGCTCGTTACCAGGCCGACTAGCAATCTGGAGTGTGTGCGTGGTTTTTGACCGCAGCTTCTCTCGGTCTGGCAATTCAACTTATGGACTAAAGTAGTCCACTCATAACTCTGTGGTCTTCATGGCTCCACAAAGAAGTGGCAGCAGGCTTAGGGCCGATAAAATCAGCCTCACAGGCCTTCTTTGCTAGTGGTTCTTTCTTTCTTAGAGGTCTTCATCCTCCTTTCCACAATATATTCCATAGCCCTTTGTATCGCATATATTTCTGAGTGAAAAACTGAGCCTGGGTTCCACACGCTTCCACAAAAACGCCAGAACTAGATTTATGTACAGTTCTGTGAGCCATTCGTGAAAATATGGAAACACGGACTCAGTTATAAAATAAAACCAAGAGCCGGCCTCTGGTGTTAGTACTTTGAACCACTTTTCTAGTACGATCTTGGTTGTTATGGAGTCATAGGGTATGGACAGAATTTAGAAATTTTGTACGTTAGTTACCCAATACTTGTTGTGGGCCATACCAGTGTCCACTATGTATCAGCCTGCAAATGGCCTTAGTGGAATGTGAATGAATGTGAATGATTACATCAAGTGGAGAGAGATTCACCACGGCACGAAATGGGCCGGTCATAGTAGGGAAAACCCTAGCACAACATAAAACCACAGTTCGCTATACTCTAAATAGGATCATCTTGACTTTCACAAGTAAAAGTCGACTTAATGATACTGCCAATGCATAGATTATGGCAATGTAGATACACAGGACCCTGTTGGGAGAAAGGACCCACGTCGTCCCCAAGACACCTTTAATTTGTGTATACTAGAAAGTTGTGAAAGACTAAGAAGTGAAGAATTTAATGAACATGTTTAGTAAATATTCGATCAATTTGCTCTTTGTGAAATTATGTTCTGAGGGTGTTATTATTAGTTAGTAGCCAGACAGAATTCATATCACTTGGTTTCCTAGTCGTGAACTGGCAGACATCCCCTCCAGAAAAAATTATAACGCAATCTATGTTCTATTCTCGGTAAGAGAGAGTGCGATATTTAGAATGCGTTTGTCTGATTCTTTCTAGTCACATATTTAGTAAAAATTTGTGAAACTTGAGAACGGAAATTTGAGAGCATCACTCTAAAATTATAAAACACATTTTCTTTTCTTCTCTTATTATTCTGAGAGTCGTTTATAATCCCTAAATTGGTTTCTGAAAATAATATGTGTGTATGGACGAGTGAAATTAGTATGGCAAGATGTTATCAAATAGTTAAGTGTTCACAAGTTAGCTGAAATTGATTAATTTTTACTCTTTTTCTACACAACTTTGATGGGTAAGTGACACTGTGCAGCGGCAGCGCTTTGTCCTATAACAGCAAAAACAATAAATACCATTCATACGGGTAGATAAGTTGAAAGAACGAAAAAAAGATAGAGAGAGATTCATTACTTCAACAAAGCGACATATACGAATAGCAACAAAAGTGAACATAGACACGGGCAGACAGTTCAACTGACAGTAACCAAAATGAATTGTAAATTGCGCACGCGCAGCCAGCCCCGTTGTGATATGTTGGAACTATAGTTTGCGTGTGATGGCAGCAATCAGAAACAGCAACAGCAATAGCAGCAGAAACAGCCATAGCAGCAGCAATATTAAAAACTTCAACAGTGGCAGCACAAGTAGCTAATCGTAAGTAATCGTTATCGCTGTTGTTCGTACTTATGTACGTATATTGCTGTTGGTGATTTGTATGCTATGTATGGTGTGAGTATGAGTATGTGTTCATGTTCTTGTATTTCTTGGACTCTTTTGACTCTTTGCTTGGTGTAGGTATGGGACGAAGTAAATGAATGAATCAATGTGTGTGTGTGTGTGAGTGAGTTAGTGAGCATAGCGTGCGAGCGCGTGCAGCGTTGGCAACCGTGGGAATCTGCGGTTTGCCACAATCCCAAAACCATTTGCAGCGTACGAATGATGAAAGGCAATAACAACAACAATAACAAAGTTAATAATAAGAACTGTGATAAAACTAGCATACATCAGCAGAAGCTGCAATAACAACAACAACAACAATCACAAGTAGAATGAATAACTGAATTTAGCTACTTAGTTACGAATACTCTGATTCTGTTTGAATTGGGGAGTTTTGCTACATAATAGTACTACCGCTGTTGTTGTTATTATTATTATTATTATTATTGTTGGAAGCTGAGACAGATGGATGGATGGATGGATGGATGGATGGATGGATGGATATGATGCGCAATGAAATTGTAAATGAAACGACTCAAATTGTAATTTAAAAGCGCGCGCAACCGACTGTGTTGAATTGTCATCATTGTTGCTTTTGTTGTTGTTGTTCTTGTTGTTGAAATATAATCATGAAATGAACGATTGAATGGATGCAGTGATCCAATGCTTACAAAATGTACTACATATTGCTGGTAGGTAGATTTTGTGTGTACAATTTTGTGCGTCAGGGAGTATGTGTGTGTGTGAGATCCATGTTGTTGTTCTTGCTATTTAGACAATTTGTAATGAAAATGCGTGCTTTGAGTAGTAATCGAAATCGTTTTTATTGTATATATTCAGTTTATTATTGTCGCATTGCAATTTTTTGTTTCAATTATCATAATGATTTTTCCTCACTTTGCTATTAATTTCGTTTTAATTGTAATATTGAGATGAGTTTTATGCAAAGACATTCAAAATTTTCTATTATTGTGTTTGAGTATTGGATTGATTTCAATGCAGCGAATTTAGAATGCAATAGTAATGATTTATCATTCAAAAGCAGGGCCTATATGGACAATATGGGATAGCTGTTACATTTCTCGAAACGAGCAAGTTTTTGCGGTTTCTAAAGTTTTTTTATTCAAAATTTGAATATTTTATTTAGGTAATTCCTTTAAGACTAAAAGAAACGATATATTATGATTCTTAGTTTAATGAATGCATTGAAAGTTCACATATTCGAAAACAAAAATTTGAACATAGAAATAAAATGTTTGATTAAAAAAAATTATATAAATTGTTGTATTCAAAGTACTTGTTATTACTACCTACATGTTTTGCCCATATTTTAGACAATCTGTGAATGCCGTACCAAACTAAATTGTTCTTCTTTCGATGAAACCCATTTTGTAAAATGAGTTTCTATTTTTCAAGATCTTCAGATGTTTCGGAAAGCTACTCTGTAATTGCGTGTCAATTGTATCGATAAGGGTAATCAGAAGGAGTCAAGTCTGATGTATAAGGCGGGTAGGATTATAAATATCAACCAAGTGAGTTCAACCTATCTTGAGTCGGTTTGGCTTTTGTGTTTGACTGTGCGCTGCCATGAAGCAAAATATCGTTACCATGTCTTTTTGGCTATTCTAGATATTGTTCAATCAATGCTTGGTCCAAATTGTTCATTTGTTTTCGGTAGTGATCAGCATTAATGGTTACTCTAGGCTCTAATAATTGATAACATTCCATAACTTCTTGATCCCAACAAACACACTTCTTTCTTGTTTTGCTGTGGATGTTGATAGTTGGCCTTGATTAACCGATGACTTTTTCCAAAAAAAAAATTTAAATAAAAGTTAAATTAGACCCACGTTTCATTTCCAACAACAATCTGATGCAAAAATGTCTTTCTTTCTTAGCTTTGTAACAATATTTCAATGATGATTTATCGATTTTCTTGTTGCCTTTTAGGCAATTTATGAGGTACCCACTTTCTACACTTTCCAATAGCTTTCAAGTTCATATTCTTCTAGTCAATTTATCGTAAATTTTTTAGTTCATGAATAACTTAAATTGAGACCTTTAATTCTGTAAAAACAATTCTACAGCAGTTTAAAATTGTAATCCAAATTATATGAAAATAAGCACTTTCTTATGACATTTGCATAATGTCATTTGCAACTTTGTCATTGAACGTCAAAGTTATGGTGAAATATCATTTTTGGCTGTTTGTAGGGTGGTCCAAAAATTCTGCCGAGATGCTGTAAGCTAGAGATAATGTAAGCCTTCAATTATGTGGTGAATATTTAAAGGTTTTTTTCTGTCTATGAGAAGCGACTTAACCTAATACGCATACACATCTCAATTCGATACATTTGTACATATAGTAAGTACCTATATGTGTAACACTATAAATGCAATTTTCATAACGATAGCAACAACAGCAACATATCACACAATAGTAGTACAACACGAGACATGCGGGCAGTTGTGATATGCAATGATTTGTGATACAAATGTACACGAACTGCTATTACACTACTATATACACTCATACCTACATTTAGAAGCCACAAAAAAGGCAAAAGGCAATTAGAAGCATATGGGTAACAGCAATTACAACGATCTGTCGCACAAATAACGTGTAACGTTAAAATTGTTTTTATATACTGCAGCGACGAGTTAGTGTCAGCAAAAATGAAATAAGCCAACAATGTCATCGTAATCCTAAAATAAAACTCTAATGTGTTAGTAAAAATAAGCAGAAGAAGAAAAACAAAAAACCACTGAGAAACACTGAATTGACACCGGTTGTAGGCAGGCTAGGCTGGTTTCCTAATTTAAGGCGGAGCTAAATTGTGATACGGCAAAGATTGTATATGTGTACTCGTATGTGTGCATGTGTGCAAAGTCGTTAAATCGTCAATTCTCTTTTTAAGACAAAACGGTGTGTGGCTGGCACAAAAATATAATCTCTAATGTTGTGTATCTATGCTGATCGTATGCCTCGAAATGGTGATATCAACTAGTAGTTTATTACTTAAATTGTTCACATGTTTTTCATCGCTTGATCTTGTTTTGCGTGTGTGTTAACATATGCACAATTGTACATGTGCTACTCTCTGTCATGTGTAATATGATGATTTGATTAAAAAAAAATGGTTATTAATATCCACTCAAGTGCAATGATTTTCCCACACTTATTAATCAATCATAAAATATAAGCAAATAAAAATAATAGAAAAAAAAAACACTGCGAAAACATAAAAAAATTAAAATCATAAGCAAGAAAAAGCCCAATAAAGAGATCATTGTCGCCTCTATAGTCGATTTACAGATTTTCGTTTGCTATATACGACCGTCCGATCGTTCATATATCGTGTGTCTGTCATGAGCATTATAATTTGGATAAATTTTGTTCTCCGACGGAATTTGACATGAAGAGCCATGATCGAGGAATTACTATGCTAGTACCAAACTATCATAGAGATTAAACTATGAATAATAATTTTTCAAGAAATGGACGAGCCACCGCTACATTTGACGTAGTTTCTATACAACGACACAGCATTTTTAAAACTTTAAACTAACTAACTTATTTGATTTATTCATATAGGACGATCATATTTGCCACACACATTAATATTGTAATGAATATTAATCATGTTATAAATGGACTGTCGTATAAAGTTGGGGAATTCAAAATTTTTTTTATCAGAACCTATTTAAAAATCTGTTTAAGAAGAAAAATGGTCTAGCACGGCATATATATATATCACATATAACCTTAATTTTTTAACTAGCCAAATTTTATTATTTTAAACAATGCAGATTATAACCTAAAATCACCAGAGATCGTAATTGTTATAAAATCAAAATTTAATAATTTTTTAATGATTTTAATTTTTTTGATCGGCTATAAATAGTATTTTTAGATTAATCTCTTGAGCCTTTTATTGTAACGAAAATTTTTGAATTTTTTTCTTCAAGAATAAAAGTTATTTTTTGAGTTTTATTTTTTTGACTTTATTTTTCCTATGATATTATTCACGAGCAAAAAAAAAAGAGAATAAATCTTAAAAAATAAAAATCAAAAAATTATTTGTTACGGCTGAGTAAAGAAATAAAACTCAATTTAAAATTTTTCATTTTTATTAGAAATTAAGAAAACAACAATTTTTAAATATTAATTAATTTAATTTTTTTCACTAAAAATTAAAAATTTTAGTGTTTCCAATAATGATAATAATAATAAACCAATATACTTTTCATATACTCAACTATGCTCTCCGATAATTAGAAAGTGTTGATGTTTTCATTGAACTTTTAAAAAGTAATCATCATCCCAACCCAAAATTGATTTAGTTTGCTCACTGTTTGTATAACTTCCAAATGCACTTTATTTGTTTATGGTATAATTAGGTTGGCCGAAGTTGGCGGTAAGCCCATTTGTTAGAATTTTTGTAGTATGGAAAAAATATATTTATATTTATGACAAAATATTTGTTGGTTCCATGGAGTGAAATATATAATATAAATTTGGATTTACAGAACAATTCACCACCCCAGGCCAATGATATCTATAGCTAGAATAATTCTCATCATTTTCGTATATGAACATTTTAATTGTAAATGTAAATTCTACTCATTCCTTTTTTTGATTAACTGTTACAATAATTCACTTGATTACGTACTGATTGATCTTGCACTGTTGGTGATGATGATGATGGTCTGTCCTACTGGTACTATCATTACTTCCATTATGAGTATGCATTTTCTAATATTACGATTATTATGTTAATAATAATTATTATTTGCTGTGCAACTTATTGCAACTAAAGAAGTAACTTGCATTCGGTAAACATCAGCCACAATGTATTCCCTTCAATTTTTTATTATTATGTAAATGCCATTTCCATTCTCTACAACCTACTCTACTGATAATCATATTCTTCTTTTTTGTCTCTTCAATTCATTTGCTTACGCACATGCTTATATATATGCACCATATCCGTATGTACCTATATATAAATACAATACAAATATATATAATGCATGATGATGAGGGCTAGTGTATACTTGAATTTTCCCATGAAGTTGCAGCATTGCATCGTATGCCCTATATGTGGCTATGTAGCTATACGACGAGTAATTCACATGTCTCTCGGTGTGCCTTTTGTGCAATAATTTGCGGTTAATCTTAAGATAAGCGGTGTGATCATGTTGGCACTTTAAATTGATGACAACTTAAGTACCATTATTGTGATAATACCATGTATATTTTGCTTTTTGAATGGTAAAATTTTCATTTCAATTTTCAGTTAAATTTTATTTTTTATTTATTTCTGTTTTTTAGTTGTGCGCAATTGTTCTCCTTTTTATTATTATTTTTATTATATTAGCAATAATCACCACAGAAATTGTTAATCAACTTCGCGACTAATTTAGATTTGCCATATCTATCATAAGAGTTACACATGTAGGATTGAGTGTCGGATCGTCTCAAATGACAAAATTTCTATTGAATTAGTTAACTTGAATGTCGAATTCAAGATGTTCCCCATAAGACACTATCACACTATTTGACGAACTACACAATTCTCAAATAAAGACTAAATTTTTGTCATTTTTATTGTCTTTATTTAAAAGCTGTCCGCTACTGTTTAACATAGCTATTCTGCTGTTTAAATTTTGTGCACAAAGTGCTTCTGCTATAAAAACGTTTTGATATCGATAGCAATTAATGCGATTAGTTGTATGTAATTAATTCAGCGGCAGAAAGTATTAACACGTTTAAGAGGCTACTGTATGATTTTTTACAGGAAAAATTTAAGAGGCTTTGAAAGCAAATGAAATTAAACTATATGTATATATAGTTGTTTAATTTTCTTAATTTCTAAATGTGAACAACTTTCGAATATACTCAAACATAAGGTTATGTGACAAAAAGTAGTCTAGCTTCTTTATTCTATGCAAAAATTGAGCTTAAATAAATATCAACATTTTCTCAGTTTCTAACTGAAAAATTTAAAGTTTTGATATTTACGAAAAATTGATCGAATTCGATTTAATCTATTGGTGATTGCTATTTCGTTACATTTAAAGCATGAGCTGATATCGATTACGTTTATGTACAATTAATTTGTAGAACAACTAAAAGTATCCTTTTGTGAAATGAGTGAATGAGCGAATATGTTTTTATTTATTTAATGAAATAATTTAATGTGAGTGGCTACAATTTTTAATTAATTTTGATGCTCAGTACTTGGTAAATATTGTCTTGCTATAAACTACATACATTCACCTACATATTTAATTGGCATTTCATTAGTACATGTAAAGTATTTTATATTTCATATATTCGTACGTGTATATGCACCTACTACAATTCAAATACTCGTACTATGTGCATAGTTAGATACATGCGCATCCCTATATGGTATTTAGTAATTAATTTATCATAATTTAATTGATTTTAACATACATACATACGAGTGTATATGCAACATTTGAAGCTTTATAAATATTTATATATATATATATATATACAGCCACATAAGAGCCTGTGAATTGTATATACATATGAATGTAGAGTATGTATTACTCACGTACATAAATGCTGCATTCAAAAACCACTTTTCCTTTTTAAGGCAATATACATTACCACCAGCATCGTTTAAAAAAAAAAAGTCATACTCAGATGCATATCAAATAAATGTATACGTTAGTGTGTTTATACTTGCGTACATATAAATGGATGAAATTTTATTTGAGCTATGTACGAGTATGTTGTATCAACACAAACTGCATACGTTGACATTATTTTGGGGAGGAGCAGCAATAGTCGGAAAAGCAAAGACAGTGTTAAATACGGGTAAACGACATGCCATACATATATTAGTGCCTGGGTTTTTTTTTTTTTTTTGAGTGCCTGGGTGTGTATGTGTATGTGTGTGTTTGTGTGTGTGCTCCACAAATACGTTTGGCAACAATTTGGAGCGTAAACATGAGTAATGAATTTGATGGTGATCACGTTGCTTGTGATTCTATTGCTGTTCTGCTGCAAATGACACAAATGCACCAGTAGCAGGAGCAGCAACACTAATCAATGAAGCATCGACAAGTGAAGAACGGGTGAGTTGTAGTATAACATATATGTATAAATATGTAAGTACATATAGAAGAGTATGTATGTATATGTGTAAATTTATGTGAGAATACAAGTATAATGTAAAGGAAATCATCAACTCTCGAAAGGAAATACGAAAGGAAAGTTAATTAAACAATATCTATAGATGAAGCATTGAGGAGACAAAGTTGTGTTTATTTTTTGTCCATTCATTTTTGAGACTGTTAACTTATAACAACAACAATATCAACTTGGCCACTGTAATGTGTATGTATGAAAGTATGAAGATGCACATAAAATTGAAGTAGAAGAAGAAGACAAAATCACGATATTTCTTAAATTTGTAAAAGGGGGAGTTTTTTAAGAACTTTATCACGTGAAAAAAGTTGCCTGTTGGTTGAATTCAAACTTTTTTAAAAGTATAAGTCGAAGTATCCAAAAATAAACTGAACCTATTGTAAACCTTTACGTACCAACATATATAAACAAACATTAATATTTACAAAAAATGTATAAATTCTGAAAAGTAAGTTACAATTTTGAACAAATAATACCCAATTCAATTCAGATATTCTAATAGCTATTCTACATATGCGAATCACATTAGTATCATTTCTGAAACGAGAGCCATTATAGTCTGGTTGATAATATCATTCATCATCATCATACAGTTCGTACAGTTCGTGGTTCATTCGAATACGATAGTTATCACCGACGCGAACAGGACCGAAGATTTTGGGAAAAAATTTTCTCTCGAACACCTCAAGCGTTCCTACATCGGTGTGCGTTACAACCCATGCTTCTACGTCATAGAGCAGCACGGGTATGATGAGCATCTTGTAGAGTGTCAGTTTTGTCGGGCAAGAGATGGATCTACTCGTCATTTGCTTACTGAGGCCGTAATAACACCTATTAGCAAGAGTGAGTCTTCTCTATAATATCATTAACCGACTATAAAAGTTCTCGTCTTGACGGCACTTTTCTGTAACCTACTGAATAAAAGATTTGGTAAACCTTCAATACGAAAAATATTATTCCCGAGCGTTAAACTATTTTTATATAATTTATAAAATGAAAAACTTTGAACACGTATCACCTTGAAACATATTTTTTTCAATGTTGGTCCAATTTAATAATTTTAATCCATACTACTCAGAGGTGGTAGCACCAAATATATGATATTTGAAAAAAATTATGAGTGAAGGTCAGATATTCTCAAGATTTGGATACCAAATGAAATCATTTTCTGCTTGATTCTATTACGATCAATTCATCAAATTTACTTTTCAGAAAAAAATTAAAACTTTTTAGCTTACAGTAAATCGAAGTGAACTTTAGCTATTGGGAAGCCTTATCTGTAAAAAAAAAAATTATAAAATAAAAGAATTGAAATTTTAACAACATCTTTAAGTTTGTTTAAAATGTTGCTAATCATCATTCTCTTCACCACTTTCATGCTCCTTTGTTACGTTACGAAAAATCTGCATAATTGTAGACACCATTGACAAAGAAGAGTAAAATTGCAACTCATTAAAAGGCTAATTTCCAAAATTATACCATAAAAATGCTAATTTGCCACCAGAAAATGACAATAAGAAAACAACAACAACAGTAATAACTTCAAGAATGCTACTAGCATTAGTTGCAATTTAACTACGTAGCATCAACACGGAATTCAAACGTAAAATTAGTCAAATAAAAAGCAACAAACAAACAAAAAATACTCTCACAATGGGTGGAACCTCAAATAAATAAGCAAAAATAATTTGTCAAATGACATGCAATTTAAAATGTGGACAAACACACACACACACACACATCTTGAGATACTTATAATCAAAGCAACGGGCGATGTCACTCAATAGCACTCAGCGCCATTTGAATATATGTATGGTAGATACGAGTACTGCAGACCAACGATTATACTTAGTAGCAATTTTCAAATTAACAATTATAAATTAAGTGTAGTATGAACAAATAGAAGCTCATGGTATATAGCATTTACCTAGTACATATGTAGTAGTAATAGTAGTACTTACTAAATGTAGCAACAAACGTGCCTCATGTCAAAATTACCATGTGCGACGCTACAGGCGGTAATCAAAAATAATAATAAGAAAAAATTAAAAATGTACCTGTGAAAAAATTTGCAATAAAAATTATGAGAAACAAAAAGTGATTTTTTAATACTTAATAATAAAAAAAAATAGTAATAAATAGTAATACCTGTGCGCATGCGCAAACACAATTAAAGCACAACCATATCATTACCATCATCATAATTATTATTATCATCATCATCATCATCATCGTTCAGCAAAGTTATCAACACACAACAAATTTGTGTAAAACTCCACCTTATTACGCTGAACGAATACGAATGACAATGCGCAAAATGACAGTAGAAGTATTGCCTGATATGTAGTAATGTAATAACAACAGCAATAACTAAAGCAATGAAATTATAAATTAGTAACAACAACAGCAGCGACTCAAGCAGCAGCAACAGCAGCCGCAAATAATGTGCGAGCGTGGGAAACACCCATTTGAACACATCACATCGCTTAGACGACACATTACGTATGTAGAAATATTACATACAAATACATATGTATACACATATGAGTACATGTATGTTTGTACATATATGATGGCTTCTTGGTAGCACATAACAAATAGAAGGTTGAATCCAAAGAAGGTTGTCGAAGTAGAAGAGGTGGAGAAAAAAGTGTTAAAATGTGTTCCACCTGTGTCACCAAACAGAAAAACTACAATACATAGATGATGAGAAAAGAAAATTGACAAAACAACTATTTAAGGGAAAGATTCACAGATTGGAACTGTTTTTATTTTTGGACGATATAATTTTCGTAATTGATAATTTTGATATAATATATGGCTAAGTAAACGCCCTTTTCCTTTCAAAATATTCGAAGATGAATAGAATCGAATTTCTAAATTCAATTGAACATGTGAACAAATTGAAATTAAAATCCTTCGAAATGAATATTGAGTTTCGTGCAATTAAGAGAAAAACGCCATTTAATCTATATTGTATATAATTATATTGACAATACACCATGCTACTCGACTGTAATATAAACAAAATTTTATGGGAATCAAATAATAATAAATTAAAAAAAAATAAAAATAATAATAAATAAATAAATAAATAAAAAATAAAATAAAATAAAATAAAATATATAAGTCAAAAATAATTGAAAATCCCAACCTATAAAATTCTCCCCTATGTATTTGTGATTTTGACACAAATGCAGAACATTAATACCAATTCGTATATATATTAGGCTGAGTCAATAATCTGGGCTAAAAAAATAAAATAGTACCTTTAGCAATAAAAGGAAAGGAAACTCTCAACGATTTTAAGTATATTTGTCCAAAAAATCAAAGGCGTTGGAGGTATGGATACAAATATAGAACATATAAATTAACATTTTATGTGGATAGCAATACGTATTTGCCGAAATGCGGTCAAAATTCATGTTGGACTAATGATTTCGTTGGTGAATATACTTAGAATCATCTGTAGTTTCTAATTTTGCTGTTCGATATATTTTCGCCATACAAATTTGACCCGCCCTAATGTACTTACATACGGGACGGGCTGATAAGTCCGTGATATTAATTAACAGAATTAATTAATTCATTTTATTTATTATCACTTATTTACTATTTAATAGCAATTTATTTGGTTTTCAATATATATACATATATATGTGGCACTAAAAGCCGCGAAGGGCTCATTGGCCGAGCTTCTCTTCTATTACTGTTGTGCGTGTTAAATTTTGGACAGTATTAGAAGGGACCTACTTATATTAGCCGGTTCTGAACGGCAGAACCCTTGTGGCATCACTTTTTCTGGGATTTGTCACAGAGTTCTTTTAGCAGCTTTTTCATGGCATGTTGTTACTGTTGGAAGGTGGGTACCGTTCGAAAGAAAAATCTTTTCGATATTAAAATTGTTATGCATCAGCCGGGGATTGAACCACGACCTACAGATCAGAAGGCCAACACACTAATCACTGAGACACGGCACCCACACAGTTTTCAATAGTCAGACAAACTTCGTTTAACGTGTGTGGAACGCAAGAGACCTCTTTGGTAGATCCAAATCTTTTAGAGAGACGATAAAGCTGGAGAATTTGGTGGATACGGATACGGATGGCGTAATAATGAGTCGATGCTTGGAACGGTAAACTGGATGTCCATGTAGCCAATAAATTGCTCATACTCAAAATTTAATGAAAAATATGTGCCTGAGATACGATATTGCAACGAATTTTGGAAAGCGTAACTTATGGTCTAAGGACACATTCAGTATTGTCAGCGGTCATGATCGACGAACTACCACGTCCACACAGAGCAATAAAAGAGGTCAACCTCGGAATAAAATTTTTTTTTTACTTGCTATAAATCTCTTAATCGTAATATACTTCCTATACCAAGTCGCGAAATATAATTTAAATCGCAATAATTTGCGAAATATTTTGCCTATGACCACCATACTTGAGACGTATATTAGTATTGTAGACAGAAAAATTTTTGTAATAAGCAGTCGACCCACTCCCGCTTTTGAAACACTTGCGAATTATTACGTATGATGGTGAGGAGTCTTCAAAATGATTTTCTAAATTAATTTTGCATGCCAATATTCATTTTTCGTCACATATAATTCCCTTGTTTCAATATTAATCAAATACACATAAACCTAATGAAGAAACAGATGTTTATAAAATTCGGTGATGCGTCTTTCGAAGAGTACCAACCGATATCATGGATTTATATCGAATTGCTGAAAGCAGTGACATCTTCTACACTTATCATGGACTTATCAACCCTCATGAAATATGTCGTCATATGACTAACTGAATGAAAGGTTGACTGGTTGGGGAATGTGATGGTGTGATGATGTGATGATGATTGTGATTATGATAGGAATGGTGGTGCTTGGCTAATAATATTAATAATAATGCTGACAATTTTGCTCAGAATATATTGTATATAACGCTGATAGTGTCCCAAATTGCTATTTTAATTGTGCTTTACGCATGCGCTTTTTCATTATTATATATGTACGTAAATATATACGTATTATTTAACAAATTGTTAGTATATTTTTATCGATTGATGTTACAAAACAAGTTAAGAGTTTTTAACTTTTTTCAAATATTACAATATATCATGATTTACTGCAATGAAAATATAAGACATTTTTTTCTACTACACAATATATATAATTTGCAATTTCAACTGAAACCTCCTCTATATACGATCTAGTGTCTTTTATTCATAGTAATATTCTCAATGTGCTGAAAGGTAATAAAATTAATAGATTAACATTTCAAAAGCAGCATTTCTCACGTGACTTGTAAATGTAATTTTTCATGTGTATACTCATACAAATTATATATTTAAAATGACACCACATATTTTGAGCTATGAAGGTGATGATATAATATTTATACCCATAAAGACAGTGGTATAGCGAGGCGCTAAAAATATAACCTTACGAGTAATGAGTTTAGAAGAAGAAGAAATAAAAAAAATACACCGTACAGGTAATTATTTAACAAATTAACATTAATTAGTGCAAAAGAAGAGTTTTTTGTTGTTTTTGTGGTTTTATCTTGTATAGTTAGTGGATAAACACTACTAAGTATATAAATACTATATTTTATGTTTTAAATAATTTTTGAAATAAACATAAAAACGAATGAAGCAATTTTGTACAAGTTTATAGCATGCGTGGCAACTTAAGCATGCTTAACATAGAAAAATATAGAAAATTAAAACAAGTTCTACAATGATGATTTACAATTGTGAGATAAATAAATTTAAACAATTTATTTCATTTGCATATGTGGTAGCCATCTTGTAGTAGTTGAAGTAGTGATGAAATCTATTATAGAATATTTCAAATCGCAACGTGAATTGCACAGTGGCACAATGGGCCATTCTCTAATACAATCGCGTTTTCTTAATGGAAACAGTCGCATATTTTACCAAAACTCTAACCTAAGTGGTAGCGACAGCGAAACATTCGAACCACGATCTAATTTAAAAGAGTAAAACTCAAAAATGTATTTATTCGTCAAAAAATTCTTATTTCTGATCAAAAAGAGCGCAGCAAAATATAAATATTTTAATGAAATTTCGATTTTTGGGATTTTGCTTAAAACATCGCATACACTATTTTACGGCCAAAAAATACCAAGAAATTCAGGTATAGCAGATGGTTAGTATTGACCTCCAGACCCCTCAAAACACATTTGAAAAATATTTTGTATGGTCAGGATTTGAGATAATAGAGGTAACTTTATCCTAAGCTGTTAAGTGCGATCAACGTAGGCAGTACCTCGCTGGAAAGATACGCTTTTAATGACATACAATTTTCAGTAATTGAGCTAAAACCCGCAGAGTTATGGCTGGTTAAAATCAAAAAATTGTAGAATTTTTGCGATTAAAAACAAATTTTTTGATTTCGAAACTGATATTTTTATAAGAAGTTTGTAAAGGTCAGGGATATTTAGTTTTTTTTAAAAACTAGCCTGTTTAATTGCAAACACTTTAAGCCTAATATTACCAAGATCAGGTGAACATTTAACTTTTGATGATTTTTTTTCTGCTTTGCATCTGCATCAAGTTCCGTTTCCTGTTTAGTCACTTGGACCACCCAAAAAAATTTCAAAAATATGTTTTGAGCTGAGGAGGTCAATACTAACTATCCCCTATAATTGATTTTTTGGTATTTTTTCAAAATAATTAATTGTAAAATAGTGTTATCGATTATATGAAGCGAATTACCGAAATGGTCGACAGATTTCTATATGTAGTGTAACATATTTTCTATAGAAATAAAATAAAAACAATGGCTATAGTTTTTTTTTTTTTGTATTGGAAAATATCCTTCTGTTTCAATAAGTACAATATTTCGTAAATGAAGTTGAAGAGTCTGCAGTTTAGAAATTGAAAGGAGTACCATAACAAGAGAATGAAACTAAATTCGTTGTACAAAAATTTAATTGACTAAAATCGAACAAAAAAAAAATGAAGCATATCTCCTCCTTTGTTTTTTAAATATTCCCAGAATAACCAGATGCTTTCACTTGTTCCATAAATAATTTATTACATTTTCCTATACATTTATGGGGATATGTGTAAAGTGTGCAACGAATGCATTGTATAATACGTACATATAATGAAGCATATTAGAAATGTTCTTGTTCATTCTACTTCACTCTACTCGTATGTAATTTCATTTACATACATATCTTCTAACAATTTCAATAGCATAGTCAAATCAATTTTCCTCAATATAATTTAATATATGGATGTACTTAAATATGCATTTTTGTGCATAGTATATATATACATAATTTATCACAATCTAAACGAAGACGATAAAGAAGTAATTTTAAAGATATTATATTCAAAATGTTATATATATCAATATATGCAATGAATGTTATACAAGAAATATATGTACATATATATATAATAGAAATATGCCATATACATATGTATATTAGCTCTATAATGAACATTATATGAACATCATATGAGCATTGATGTATATTTAAACTAGCACATGTGCTGCATCATTGCCACCACATACTCACAAAAATGTATGTATATATATAAATGAATTGTATACAAAATAAACATGCCACATATGTCCAATATGTGTTGTATGAGTATGTGTGTGTGTGTGAGTGTGTGCTCATTTCTATGAAATGTACTAAAAATAAGAATTTATATGCATGATACTAAAAATAAGTACCGAGGGCCATTTGTTAGATCAATCAATTGTTAGAAATAGAAATGCTATTTAATTTTTCTTCTAAAAATTCTATTATACATATAACAATGTAATAGAGTAAATAATGATCGCGATCATCATATCTGGTATATGGTACTGTTAGTACTGTTGGGGGTGTATTTTCCTATTATGATACTTAGTATTGGAATAATAGTGTATGCATAGTGTAATATTACAGCATTGATTGCACTTGCTTAGAATTGGTGTATATATTTAATATTAATGGCGTCGTCACCCCATAATGTTCGCATACACTTGCCTTTGAATGAATTGATGTATTCAGAAATAAAAGTCACATTTTTAAAATTTCCGTGTTTGAAATGTGATTATTTTGCAACATTTTGAAGGTTATATGTATTATGTCGAATTATCAATAACCATAAACAATTTTTTTTTTTAAAGAAAAGCTATTGTAAAGTGTGCCTGTGATATTCATTACATTCTGTAATGGACCCGATGCATGCTGTCATTTCGATTTCCAATTGCTTATTTTTATAAATTCGATTTTCGCCTGTCATTTCTATTCAATTAAGGTACACGATTTATCTAAACATTATATAATGACATTATAAGTAAAATATAATCATAAAATTGTCTTTCATGCAGCATTAAAATATTTTGTTGTTCTGAAGGCTTTTATT
Source organism: Megamerina dolium (assembly GCA_963854835.1). Classification (NCBI taxonomy): domain Eukaryota; kingdom Metazoa; phylum Arthropoda; class Insecta; order Diptera; family Megamerinidae; genus Megamerina; species Megamerina dolium. Next base: position 47,180,180 of record OY978527.1, read on the forward strand.
AGAAAATATATTTAAATTTACTGTAGTAAATCTCTCATTGTTTGAAACTCCAAAAACTACAACATAAATAAATACATTAGTACTACGAAAGTATTTTTTTTTGTAAAATATTTTATAAGAAAGATTTGATAATGAAACAACCATGAAAACAGTGAAATAGTGCACCAAATGGGTCTAAACGATTGCCGAATAAAACTTAGAGGAAATGTTTGTTAGGTTAGGCTTAGGAGGAAAATGTCGACATCATTGCAATCGTAAAGGACTGGAGTGGTTGAAAAAGTTTAGACATCCTTGAAAAGTGTCAATAAGATTAGACGCAGATCATGTTGCAGAAAACTTGTTTGTTTTTTAGATTGATGTCAAAATTGTATTTGGTCAACTTTGTAGGAATTCTTCTTTTGAAATATATTTGCTTTGATATAATATTTAAGTTCATTTATGATTAGAAATTATTCAACAAAACACAACACTATTCTTCAAGTTTTGAATCGTAGTCATAAAGGATTTCTAATCTATTTAAGATTCCTTAATATTGAACAATCAATTGGCATTAAGTTTTTAATATGTACTGAAACAATATTCCTATCTAGAGAATAATATACAGGAATAGAGAAAATTTGTAATGATTTGCCCCTTATTAATCGAACGTACATATACATATATCGTTCGAGTAAGTATGGATATTCATTTTATAAACATATAATGAATTGATATTTAAAATAAGTAGTTCATTCGTAAGCCTATCAATAGACACCATTCTCAACCTGTTGTGTACAAAACTACCCCAACTGAAGAACGTCTCACCTTCAACACCTATTATGGTCTACCATTCATATGTTATGATGACTGTGTGACAATAACGAGATGACGGCAACAATTATTGTATATATTTAATAGATAAATACACATATCATATGTAAGTATAAATAATACATAACCCAATGACACCCCTGTGGTATTTACATAGTTAACTTGTATTGGGCTCCTTCTCAAAGCAACACATAATTTTCTCATGAATTCATATAGTACATGCGGAACAACACAGAACATATGTGTCAAGTGTAATCCTTGAGTTAATCTAGGGCGTAGTTCATGTGTAATGTTAGGCATTGTGTAGGCAAGTACGTTAATGAATGTTAGGATTTTATTTTTTTTTTTTTACTTTTAAGACCCACTTTTATGTGGGTATATACTACTATACATATGTATTTGTATTGTTAAGCTTATGAGGCCACAGCGGCATTTCTATTCAATAAATAACATAATCATTCCACTTAGGGGGTGAGTTGATTATACCATTGAGTGTCTCTATGTGTGTGTGTGTGTGAATGCGTATATATACATATATATAAATATTCATGTGTAGAAGAACATTTTAAAGCGGCATCAAATCTCTAGGTAATGTTTGTTTTTCATTCTCCGTTAGCACTTTACACGTACAAACGCTAAATACTGTATATCATACCTGTGTGAACGAAACACTCTTTACAGGCGTCGCTTTAAGGTGTGTGCTTTTTTTTAATCAGAATGATGTGCTTTTAATAAACGAATATATAATTATGTATATGTTTTTAAAGCTGATAATCACAATTTAAATTCCTGAACAAAAAATATGATGTTTTTTTTTACAAAATGCATTAAATAAACGTTATTAACTTTAGATTATCATATTAGATGAAAAAAAAATGCATAAAAATAAATGTGAACAATATGTTTTCAATTGCACTTCACTGTATCACATGAAAAACACAATAACGTACATATCATATATTATATTTACTTATTATCCACTATTCATATATTTATTGTAAGTATTTACATATTGGAGTTAATAATGTAAAAGCAAGAATGTAATGAAATTGATATTTTTAAATATAAACATATATATGTGAACGTACCTATATACTGCATACAATGTATACAAATTGTGTGGGAAAAGAATTTCCTCGAACTACAATAGGAAATTTACTTAATAGCGGTTTATATATACATACATATAAAAGGATATGTAGTCAGTAAGCGTAAACGCGTAATGCCAGCAGCTAATTGACAACCTTAAAACGCCTATACAAGTGCGCTCTTATCTTAAAGTGTTAAAATAAAATGCTTTGTAGAAGGCAACAACAATATTAACTACAACATCAACAGATGACAAATTGTACAAGAAATACATATATAGAAGTATGTATGTAAAAGGTGTTTTTAGAGAATACGTTCTTTAATACGAAAAAATTATAATTTTTTTAAATGGACATATACAGAATGATTAATTTTATTTAAAAAATTAAAAGTTTTTATTTTTTAATTTATTTTTTACTAAAGTTTTCTTTTGTGGCATTAACGTTGGAATATAATTCGGGAGATCTAGGAAATTTTTCATCCAATTTATATCAACCTTCAGCCTCCAGTCAGTCAGTTGTAGCTGATTTGTCTGCGTTATACGATTTTGAACACCAATGATCAGGTGTTTGGATCAGATTTGGCAATTTTGATGAAATCACATTTCCTCTGAATCGATGTAATCCATATGAATTTCACTAATGGAACACAAATTTCCAAAATAAATATAAGTATTTTAATATCAGTGCCGTAGCTCAGTGGTTAGTGTGTTCGCCTTCTGATCTGTAGGTCATGGTTCAATCCCCGGCTGATGCATAACAAATCTAATATTGATAAGATTTTTCTTTCGAACGGTACCCACCTGTCGGCAAGCAATTGGCAATTCTTCCGACAGTAACAACTTGCCATGAAAAAGCTTCTTGAAGAACTCTGTGACAAAGCTCAGAAAAAGTGTTGTCACAAGTGTTCTGCCGTTCGGAACCGGCTAAAATAAGTAGGTCCCTTCTAATATTGTCCAAAATTTAAGACGCACAACAGTAATGGAAGAGAAGCTCGGCCAATGAGCCCTTTGGGGCTTTATGTGCCACATATTTATTTATTTTATTTTAATATCATGATGATGATGAAATGGTAAACTATAATGAATAAAAATTGTCTTACAGTTGGTTATACGGCTTACGTGTGGGCATATCATGGCTTCTACTATTCTACTACTATATTATACTATATTAATTTTTGTGTCCTTGGCAGAATACTAAGTAAGTTATGGAGGTTAAAATTTATAATAAATGTTACGAATTTGAAAATTCTCTTACACCTAAAAAAAAACACCCTATATGTGTTAAGGAGACCATAAAAAAATGTGTAGCGGTTACCAACTAGAATTCATTTCTTCTATAGATACTTCCTAAAAATTTAACAGCGCATTTTATACTTGAAAATATAATTTTTGAATTTTATAAAACTATCTTCAAAATATGACTCAGTGCAAATTTACTTTCAATATAAATTAAAAAAAAAAAGTTATTATAGAAATAAAATTCTACGAATCATAAGGAAGCAATTTGCTTATGGTTTTATTTATAAAAGCAATTTGCATATTGCTTTAGTATATATTTTGCCTTTAGGGGTGACCGTTCGTGAACTAGATTTTTTTCAAAAGACGCAGCTCTTCGTTTGAAATGAAGAAACGACATTTCTACCTGATTCCAAATATTTTCGGGATAATCATGAGACCAATCATGTTTCATTTTTGCTTATAAAAACTGTAACATTATTATAAGACGCTTTAATTTATACTCGTATGTATATGTCATACAGTATAAGAATAAATGACAGTAAAAGTCGAAATGAAGAAAAATATGTGTATAAGTAGTATTATAAACACAAAAAATAAAATTGTTTGAATTTCATCATAAATTCCAATTGAAAAGACAAAACGGAACGAAAATGATAATGTTCTCAAAATAAAATAAAATCAAAGCCAAAGCAGAAAATTATGTTGCTATAGAGTGCTCATCTAAATACCACAAATATGGGGTGATTCAATAAAACGTAAAATCTATCGTGTTCTTTAATCTATTATCTTGTTTTCTGAAACTCTCTCAAGATATTGAACGACATTTTGAAGAAGTACAGCGACACCGTTAAGGAACATAGAAGATTTTCGAATAATATGCAGACTCCAAGTGCAGCAGATTTGTTTGTTAATACATCAATTTAGATAAAGATATGACTCATTGCTGAGAATACGCTATGTGTAGAATACATTTTGTAATGTTAACAATTTTCAACATTGAACATATGTGCATATGTACATGCAAACATATTTAGTAACACTATTTGGAAAAAATCCCTTCTATTTATTTTTGTTATTATATTAGAATTACTAATACTAGTACTCATACTTAACTTGGATAAAAGTAAAAAAAAAAAACAAAAATTGAACTACTTATGCTTGTTAAATGTTTCATTGAATCACCTTTCACATACATATATAAGTACTTGTATGCATAAATACTACTGATATACATATACCTACTTATCTACATACAAGTGCAATGCATACTTGTGCAGTCAATCGACTGACTGACTGCAGGCAAACATATTAGAGAAAACATATGTTAAATATTCCCATGAAATTAAAAATAGCCCAAGAGATTAATAAAAAAACAAAAAAAGAAGAAACAACAATAATAAAACCAGAAAAGACAAATAAGAAGACGACGACGTAGAAAAAATATTGAAATAAAAATAAAAATAAATAGAATTTTGTTGCTATTTCATATTTTGTAAACATATGTATGTACTTGTACAAGAGCACATGTGTGCATGTTTTAAAAATGGCTCATGGGTTCAAGTGCAGTGGCACTATGCAACAATTTGTTGTTGTTACTGTTGTTGTAGTTGTTTGAAATGTAGTAAAATGATTATTAGAACATCATAAAATGAAAGCGCAAAGTGTCTTCCCAGGCGCTATTAATAGCATAAAGGCAATCTTGCATCAACGGACGAGACAGCGATTGTGGCATACAATACTACAAAATATACATGTGTATGGTACACATATATGGCTGCATTTGTAGAATATATTGTGGCGCATTAGTGAGTGATTGCTTATGTCGATGACGTCTCATAAAAAAAAAAACAACAATAATAATATAGTAACAATGATAATATATGTAAGAAAAAAAAAAATACATTATATTGAAGGATGAATTGTATACTCATATTATAATTGTTCATATATCTAAGATTATATATTTATATAGCTATATACGAGTATTTTAATTAAATGATATTCTTAATATTTAGTAAATTGTTTAAAGTGTGTCAGCATGCGATGAGGAAGAATTTTGAAATCATCTCAAAGTGTGTGGGTAAAATTTAGTTCCATTTCAGCAGAACGTTTAAATTGTTTGCAGGATTAACTATGGGGAGTCCAATGTAGTATCATGAAGGGAGTTATTTTGTCTTTAGCTCTCTCTCTCTCTCTCTCGATAGAATAAGACTGTATTTACAAACACAATGTTAAATTTACTAGTTTGAGGTGGGCCTCTTTTTATATAATATATGATTTATGGTACTCTTAAGATTCATTTAAGCTCCAAATGATTTTATTACATTATGTTTAGCACTCTTCCTACTCCAATTAGTTATACACTGAGAAAACTAATATTTGGGTCCATTTGGTCAATTTTTCATATTCAAATATTTTTTTAACATTCGAAAGATGTAGCAAATTGGACAGTTTACCATTAAAAACATCCTCAAAAGAGAAGATATGCTGAGGAGATTATATTCGGAATTGCATTGTACTATGAGACATCGCTAAAAGGTGGAGTAAATGATCCCTACTGCCTGGATGAATACCTCCGGGGAATACTATCACATTAAACTCTTGGCATTATCAGAAAATTGTATGTGATATCTTGCTCAATGAATTCAACGATTTAAATTATTGTATTATATTATTATCGTTTTTTTTTTTTTGAAATTTTTGAAAAGGAAATGTATATTTTTAAATTTAAAAATATAGCGCAATCATAATTATACATATATTTTACGAATTTGCAAATAGTTTTATTTTTAAAGTATGGTAACTTATTTATTAATCATAAATATATAATTTCACAGAAATATAAATATTAAATATTTCCTCTTTTTAAATACATTTAATTTATTATTATTCATTCATTCATTTCATCAAAAGCTCATATACTCTGCACATACGTTTATTCATTTTGATGATGGGTATATTCATATAGGCATTTCCTGGGTTGGATTCAGTACTCGACATTCGTACGCATAAAATGTGGTCATTGTTTTATAGCACTAAATAATTACTATATAATTCGAAAATTGAGCTTGTCAAATGTTTGATTTCCAGATCATAGTTATCATCTTTCACAATTTATGTTTTCATAAGTTTCGTTACCAACGTTCACAGGGCGGCTATAGAGTTGTAAAATATGTTAGATGCCCTACCCCTATTAATGTTTGCATCTTAACATTTTTCTTGAACATACTAATTTTTTTTCTTTACTTCATGGGGAGGCTCCCAAATAAAATGAACTTAAAAGCACCAGAAAATCGAAAAATGTGTCTGAGTCATATAATAATATGTCATATGTAATAAAATGTAATTCAAATTCCTATTAATTTTAGCCCTTTATATTTTTCATGAACATACTTACATCCTATCTCTAACTCTTTGAGCGGTGGGAGCCAGAAAGGTGAGTGGTAGAAAGTATGTATATGTATTTGGGAAAATGTTGGGGCAAAAGAATTAATGGTGGTCGGTCATACATTTCCCCAGCCTAGCGGCAATTCCCGACATATCTATACACTTACAATAAGTTAATTTTCGTGCGTTAACTTTATTATTGGATGTCAAGAAAAATTCATTTCAATTTTGGTTGACCTTATCCTAGAATCGCCCATATGTATGTAGTTTATTCAAAAATAAATTTAAATTAAATTCACAAAATATTCCAAAAATAATTCTCAAAAAAAATATATACGTTATAAATTGAAAAGAACGAAAAGAAAAAAAAAAACAAATCTATAAATAGTAGGTATGATATTTGTGTGTGTGTGTGTGTGTGTGTGTTTCTTTACCGAATAGAAAAATCACCATGCACCACCACTGCATAGATGATGATATTTATTTTTAGCAAGATAACAATACGAAGAAAAAGAAGAAGAAGAAGTATAAGAAGCCGGAGCAACAGTAACAGTAAATAAGATCAATATATGAGTACATAGAGAACATGTGTTTGCATTGTTACTTGATGTTGCCACTCAAAAAATTATAAAATTTAATAAAAGAAAAATTCAAGACAATTTTTTTCCAAAAAAAGAACATGCATCGATATAGAAAACAAAAATATACTGTATGTAGGTATGTACTATGTAAACATATTTACATTACGAGTATGTGAGCTAGTATGTACGTACTTGAGCAGCCCAATAAAGATGCCAGCGCATTTATGGTTTGTATGTACGTACGTATGTATGTAAATAAGTAGTAGCAGATAAGAACAGAATTTTCAAATATTTCGAGCGGGAAAAATAAATGATTTTGGTTGCTCAAACATATATGCACGTTCACACAATTATACACTTGTATGCAGATACACATATGCAGTACCCACTATATACATACATATATACAATCGCATTCAGAATATACCAAAACAATGAATATAAGGATTGTTGCGTGAGTAAATTTTTCAACAGTCTGTGTGTGGAATTTGTTGAGTTAAGAACTCATCATCGTTGAGATTTCATCTCGAATTCATTTGGGAACATATATATAAATATACATTTTTTTTCTTATGTTTACTCGTTTATTTATGTGTTTATGTCGGTGTGTGTGTGTGTGTATAGAAAATAATTTGTATACTTTTACTTTCAATTAAATGTGTATAATGCATAAATCACTAAAGCAAAAGAATATTAAAATGGATTTATCGAAATCAAAAGAGACTATTAATACCACGAATAGCACAACAACACATTTCACTGATATTACTGCTACATTCGATATGACAGAGGATAAACAATTTACGGCTGAGCATATTTTGCAATTGTGTAAATTTTTAGCAGAGAAATCGAAAAGAAATGTAAATCCTAATTGAATGTTTATTTTTGAAAATTTGATATACAAATTATATTTTTGGATTAATTTTTTTTTGTAGAAAATTCTTCAACGTCAATTACAAAATCCACGAAAAATTAAAAAAACTAATTTTTTCAATGATGAATATGAGGGATTAGTTGAAGCAAACATCACTGCGTGCAATACAATACCATTATTACCACAACAAAATACAAGACTGAAGTTAACCACAATGTCACCAGAAATTGTAGATAGAGAACTAGAAGAAGAAGAAGCAACAACCACCGGCACCACCACCACCACCACCTCAGCAGCAGCAGCAACATTTAATATACTCACGGATAGATTAAAGTCCACAACAAATGTCGCAAATTGCATTGCAAAGAATGCTATGATAATGATGCAAAATGCAGCCGTTGAAACAACAACTACACACACAACGGCAACATCATCAGCAATAACACAGACATCACAATTGTCAACCTGCTCACAACAACATTATCAATGTAAACGTGATATTTTACAAAAAATACGCAATCAAATATTCGAACGTAAGCGTCAACGACAATTGGCACATGTACAACAGCGTTTGGTCGGTGTCTGGCGTCCATGGTGAAATGTTTTTTTTAACGATACACTTGTAGTGATGATTTGAAAATTTTAATCTATTGTGCTATATAACAACTCCAAGTTGATCTCTGTTGATAGACTGCTTTGGAGAATAGGGAGGAATATGCATATTCCTAAAATGTAGACTAATCAAATACCAAAGAGCAAACATTTCAATTAGTGGTTGTCTATATGATTTTTTTATATTGAAGGGAAAGAGAAATAATTTTGAGAAATGCAATATTTTTTTTTCAATAAAATAGCAAAGATTTTGTTGGTGCCATGAACTTAGTGAAATATATCACTCAGACGTAGAGGACTCTTTCAAGAATAATAACTTTTTTTGTGCGGAAATAATCTAAAATCGTCTCTGCTTAAATTGAAACCTTGGACTCACTGTGAAATCGACTTAGAATTTTAACATCATTGTCACAATAGGCTAGGTCTATTACAGCTCTCTAATTGAGTTTTACTTTTAAACAGTGACAAAATCTAATTGTTTCATAAATATTGATTAAAAAATGTGACTGTTTTAAATTATATTGTATGAAGCACTATGAAAAGAACGTTATTAATTACATGCTTCATGGTTATGAAATACTATTTTAATGATCAATTTAATTTTAAGTAAACTTATGCAAAGCTTCCATAGGTTAAGTTAATATTTTATAGTCTGAAAAGATTGAAATATAAAAGTAATCATATATATTAATAAGAAGTATATTGAATTATTGGAAATGTTGTAACGTATTTTGGAATAGATAGCATCACATATATTTTGTTGCAATCGGTTCATGTGCTTAAGACTTTATTTTGGTCGATTCAGTTTTTATATCAACTTGAAAATGAGACGTTGTTGATGAATGTACTTTACCTAGTGGATGTTGTAGATCTGGTCGAGTATAACACGAAATCGGATTTAGAAGATTTCGAATCAATTCACCGTTAGAAAACAATTTTCTGGTCATTTGAATAATTTAATATTGAATAATTTCAAGGGATTACCAATTTTTACGGTTCTGGAAAGGGAGAAATAACAGACCGACAGAAAATATTTCGAAATTTCTGTTCTAGATAATTTTTTGAAACTGTTTGTTAAAAATTATAATGATTTGATAATATTCTGCAACAAAAGCGGTAGTCCTTATCCGAGGCATATTTGTTTTCTCTCGAAGAACGAAAACTACACTCTACAGTGATAAAAAGCCAGTGCAAATGTTACGCATAATCGATCTTGACCAAACTAAGTTTATGCTATACATAGGTAACAATACAATATTGGTAATTCGTCACCAACTGCATCTCTGATTTCTTAAAAAAACTTTCTTGAATGGTACATTGATGCTTCGATTATGATGAGGCTATCAAAAAACATCCAATTGAATTCTTCATCGACCAGTCGCGTGAAATTGTTCGGTCTTGCTATTAAAAGTTGTTCTTAAGTTAGCCTTGAAATCGTCTTAAAAATGCGATCAATATCCATTAAACCATTTGTTAAAAAAAAAAAAAGAAATCTCTCGTTTTTAGTAATTTAATGTTTTTATTCTCATTAAATATGTGTTTTTTTTGTCAAATATTATTATTACATACTCTTATTTTGGCATTATGTTTGTTTTAAAGTACAATTAATTTTCATAATCTCTGTTTTGAATTGGTTTTCTTTTATATATATATTATTTTTTAATTTACCGCATGTATGTATATATAAATATTGTATCATTATGCTTAACTATATTTGATATTCTTTTTTTTATACAATATGTATATATTTTACAATAACTATTGTATTATACATTATGTAAATATTTATATGGATTTATATTAAAATGAAAGTTAATAATAAACAATTGCTTTATAAAATCAACATAATAATTTTTACATAAATATGTGTCAAAGTGAATTAATAACAATAACATTAAATGTATTAATTTAATAGAATTTCTATTTAAGACTTTTAGATTTTATAAATTTTACATTTGTTTAAATGCACTACTATTAATTAAGTGATGTATACTAATTGAGTTTAATTTACTGAATGAAACAAAGAAAAAAAAACGGTTATTTGTTATTTGGTTTTCGTATTTTGCAAATGATTTTTCTTTTATATGCTATTCATGGTTATTACATGTGGATATTTTCAATTGAATTTGTAAACACAGGAAAAAAATAGGATTTAATTTTCTACTTTGTAAATATACTTGTGTGTTGTTGTTGTTGTATGTAAAGCGCAACTATGAATAGGTTAATGCATACATGTAGTTTATGGATTTTGAAGTTTGAACACAACATGTACTTGTTGCTATGTATGTGTAGTGGTGGTTTACCTTTCCTTTTATTATTATGTTTTTTTGTTCAAATAAATTTAGACACTTTTACGCTTTTTTTGCTTTCAAATTTTGTTAGTAATCATGGTTTTATTTGGATAATTATAATATATTTTAACTATTTGATTATACTATTTTGAATTTTTTTTGTGGTTTTTTTTCTTTTTGCAAAACTACATTGGCGCATATTCATAGCTAAAATTAAGTTCCAAATTAAAAGTAGCATCAAATGTTTTGATAAATTTCCCTTACAAATATCTGTCAAAAAGACGATACAAAATTGAAGTTGGGACTTGGTTTTGACTATGAATATGCACCATTCATTTTTAGGAAATTTTGTTGTTTGCTTTATTTTCTTCTTCTTCATTTTTGTTTTGACATTGAATGCATAACTATTAATTACAATTATTGAAATATTTCGAACAAAATTTTTCATTCTATGGTGCTATAGATACATGTGTTGGTATATAAATAACTACTTAGCACTTTTATGAAAAAAAAAAACCAAAAAAAAAATTAATTAAAAAAATATCATCTCTATTCCGGTATTAGTCAGGTTTACAAGATTAAACTTCATAGTCAAAGAAATTCCTGCTAAAATGCTTAACTGTATAAATATTGTGCTGCTTAGATTTCTCGAATGAAAAGTAGATGAAGTAATAATAATAAACAAACATGATAGGTTTATTTAGAGCAATATAGGATAGGTTACTTTTTTTTACCTACAGAGCTAACCCCTTTTTGAGCTTTTGAAAAGGTGTCAGTTCAATCGTTTGCTGATTATCAATGAAAGAAGAATATTGGCGGGAGACGTTACCACAATTTGGTGATTTTCAATCATACATACATTGTTTATAGTGTAAATAAATTTTGTGATATATGTAGGGGATGGTAGATTTATTCAACCGATGGCGTAAAGTCGATTTCACTGCTTCTCCTAATATGGCAATGCATAACGAATTGTTTTTGTAGTTATTGGTTGGCTTTATACGGTTGTTCAACATTCGCTTTTTCTGCGAAGTATTGAAACGATCTTAATAAACTCTGAGTGATGATGTCGAATCAAAATATATTGTTTGCTAATTGATAAGCACAAATGTATCATGATTTTTTGAAAAAGTAGTGTATTCTAATACCGACTCTACAGTTTCCTCCATCAATTTTACAATATTAATACTCGATGAGATTCATATTTTTGCTATCATGATTTTTTAGAAAATGTACCACGAAAACAAATTACACCAAAACACCATCTTATTATGTATTTTTGGCAGAGCAATCGTTGCAATGAGAACAGGAATGTCGTACCCTGTAGCATCTCATGATTTTTTTTGACTTGTTCTCAAGTGTCAATTAAGTCCATAGTTATAAAATATTTTTATAAAGCTTAAATATTTTCATTTATAATCACATTAATCATTTTTGTCATGCGATCATCCCAACCACTTTTAAAGTTGGTATAAACAATATTTTATCCAACTTTATCTTATCCAATTTGCAGCAAAAAATGGCTGTTTCATAAGAAGAAGACAAGAGGACTTGCTCCTATAAAGTTAGAGTGTAGGACCAACGATTAATTAATTAACCATTAATTATGTTTTCACTATATTTTTTTGGAATAAATATATGCACTGTTTTCACCCGTATGGGGTTTCTCACTAAAAATTGAAAGTTTTATTAAATTCGCTGCCATCGTTCTCAGGGTGCGCTAGATGGATAATGTATAGTATCAACTGTCATTAATTTTTGCTCCCCAACCTTTTAATGTAACACGTTTACCCCTATTTCGGCTTTTTAGGGGGGCTGCTCTACAAAGTTTAAGTTTTCATAGAATTAGAATTATCGAGGGGGATCAAATTTTTAGCCCTTCAACATTTCTATTGAGAATTCTCACGCCTAGTATCCACCTCGAGGAATAAACAATTCTAAGCCATGATACATTTATTATTAAAATGGTAAAGACTCCGAGTTTGCTCTATTTAGCATGTTCAAATATTGTATGAGATTTTTAAAAAGTTTTTTTTTTTTAATGTCCTTTGCATTTGACTTTGGGCAATAAAAAGTAATAATTTTGTTTAAAGAGCGTTTAAAGAAAATTCTTTGGTTTATAAATGTATATAGATTCAAATAAAGGCAGTTTCTGTTTACGTAGACAAAATGCAGTAAGTTAATTTCATAAATTGTGGTGTAATTAATTATGTATTTTGAACACAGTTTCATTTCTTGTATCTGCAACTATTTACAATTAATACTTTTCATATTTTTCATCTGCGACATTTTAATTTGAATTTCAAGCAGAAATTAAAGCGGATGTAATGATGGTATAAAAAACTTTCGAAATTATCTGTTGATTTATCCTGCTTATAAATGAATAAGTGAATTTTAACAAATAAATATAATTATAATAATTTGTACATTACATGCATGCTTTTGCAATTGTAATTAAATATTTAATTGTTTTGGCACTTTTACCCAATTATACATATGTAAGTGTCAATTATATTCCATTACTAAATTTATAATAAACTCAATTAATAGAATTTTATTAAATTAGAAAATTATTTGTGTTAATCAAATTAATTTCATTGATATTTGTGTTTGCTATGATAAAACTGCTCTACTCATAAGAAATAATTTGTATAATTACATCTTCATAATAGCCTATACAGACGGCAGCCTAATTCCGGATTACCGAGTTAATTCGAATTAACTCGGGCATTAACTAAAGCTAATCCGCATAAACTCTATGAGTTAATTCTCAAAATAAAAGAGGATTAGGGAAATTTGCGATGGCAACACGGCTGAAAATTGTCTATTGTGAATTTTTCTCCATCCATTTTACAAAATATTAGGTGTGTTCGCTAACAAAAAACTTTCAACAATTGTTAACAGTTTTCAACATGAAAGCGTTGGCGAACAAATAAATCCAGCTGTCAATTACGAACTGTGAATGTCATTTTACAAGTTTCTGATAGTTTTCAGTTCACGTACTTCTTTTAGATTTTCTCATATCGAGAGTGATATATGACAGAAATTGATAGTGATAGTAATGTAAGTGGACAGACCTAATAAAACAGCAATCAGCCGTTTAGTTAATCCGCAATACTGCCGTCTGTCAGGTTATTATTTTATTCGGATTAAGTGCGCCGGTAATCCGGAATTAGGCTGCCGTCTGTCTAGGCTATAAGGGAAGAGGTAAGCTATGAAATTGATTCGATGAATTTGAATATTTTGATGTGATATAATAGCAGAAAGCTATACATGTATATGATACTCATAATGCTTTCTTTCAAGTATTTCTTATGTTTCATCCTTTACATAGTTACCTCTTCACTTGCCAAAGCATACAAGAGTACATTAGTAAATTTGTAAATTTTAAATATTTCAGTTGATTTTGCTGATGGCTGTACCGTAGTTTTCCTCACCGTCTGCATGGCACATTTGGAATTTTCCGCTTTATGTAGAGTAGTACGCAAAATATTCCTATTCTTATTTTTACATACCTAATATCCTAAAGCCTTATGTTAAAGAAAACATAAATATTGTAGATTTCGTTAGACGAAACCACAATTTTGATCATGTTTTTTATCTACTTTTTTTTTGCACCAACAGAGCTTATTCATTTACTTTGAATTAATTCAAAATTTTCATTATAATTATAAATGTTTTTTCTTTCTAAATGCATATGTTTGCTTTCCCCTTTTACGTTAATCTTTGCCAATACCAATACTACATATCTAGGTTAGTATGTACATATAGATGTATTTGCTTAAAATTATGCTTAATATTCTAAATATATTGTAGTAAGTAGTAAGTAGGTATAGGAATGATGTAATTATTTATTCTAATATTTTATACGTGGAAATGAAATGAGCAATTTTTTGATAAATTTTGTTTTGATAGGAAAAGTATTTGGGAAATGATAATAGTAAAATTTATGCATTTTTCTATTACTTAGCTTTTAACAATGAACACAGATTTTGTTTTTACGATTATTCGAAGTATTCACACAATTTCACATTGCAAAAATCTTTATAAAATCTGAATGATTTTATTTTGGACGAAAAAGTGAAATACAGAATAGATGAGAATCAATATTGATATTGATAAGTTTTTACTTTTATGTTGAAAAATTAAATAATTATTATTATGTTTCTAATTACTAAAGTAGAAATGGAAAAATTTTCCAATTACAGTTTTTGCGCCGTCCCTTCGCAAATATTTATTTAGCAATCTGCTATATCAATAATTTCCCAATTATTATTATTATTATTGTTTGCATTTCGACGGCAATTATTACATCAAATACTACTCGAACGTCCCATGCCAGTACACACACCAGATGTTGTTGTAATATGATGATTACGCAGTGCAATTTTATCAAAATTCATTAATGGTGTGGCTTTTGTGGACACCTACATAAATAAATATTATCGCAAAATAATAATAGTTGATTAATTAATTTTAAAGCATATTTTAAACATAATCAAATCATATTTCTACCTCTTCAACGTGATGACATAATTTACTTTTTATCCAAGGCCATTTAATTGTACGCATCAGTGTATTACGAAAATCCTCGCTGAACAGGCAATAAATGTAGAATGTAATCGAGTAATTGGTTAGTTCTAATAAATTGGCAAGTGCACGAAAGACCTGTTAATAAAAGAAGAACAACAATAACAACAATAAGAAGCATTAATAGTTAGTATGTAATTACTAAGTGCGTCGTTGATATACAATATGTAAGAATGTGGTCATATGCAATATTTGTGATTTCATTGGGCACACCTCGAGCATAAGTGAACGAATACCTAGTGACGATAAGTTATTTTTACTACATTGCTTACTTTATTCGATTGATAGCGAAAATAATATATACATTCAGTGACGTTGCCAGAGGGTATCGCGGGGATAGAACCCCCCTTGGCCGATGGACTTGTTAAAAAAGAAAAAGTAATATGTAGACATTTAAAAATCATTCATGAACATTTATTCTATACATCTTTTTCATCTAAACCCCCTACCCCCTTGCCAAAATCCCGACTACGACACTGTATACATTCTATTATATACATAATTTCGGATTGAAATGAAATATAGAACCAAAGTTATAAATTATCCGGAATTTTGGCTTCCTTTATTTTATTGCAACTGAAGGTAATTAGGTCAAAAAAGGTCCTATACCTATACCATGCTGACGTTATCATATTCCTCTCAATTGACAAAGAAGTACCATTGCCAAACTTCAGTAGATCCTCTATAGAAATTGCTGAAAGTTGGCCGAATTTTTCAAGTTGTAATATCCAAAGATGTTTTTTTCACAGAGTACAGAGTGATGCCATAGAAGATGTGTGATTGTCTATTGTCCATCTTCATCTTTGCAATTCATGCATAAATCATTTATTAAATGGCCTAAAACTATCCTTGCATCATAAGTGACCACTTCTATAATGATAGAAATATTTCGTTCGTTTAGGTTAGGAAGTCTCTTTGAATGACTTTTTTATGTGTGAATCACAAGTGCCTCATCGTTCGACAGATGGGCTATTGTATCCATTCTCTTTGGACAGCGTTGGGCGTTCATACCACGAAGTTGTGTTAGCAATTCAATTGGGATCCCCAAAATCCTAATTTTCATATTTATAGTGCTTCAGTTGTAAACTCTGCAATAAGCTTGTCCGTTTTACAGTTGCCTGTTATTCCGATGTGGTCGGGTACTCAACAACGTGGCAACTCAACAATCTTTCTATGAAGAAATGGCAAGCCCTTCTGAGTAAAAATATCACTTTGTTTGCTCGTTGCTCGATTTAAGTAACTTTTGACGATTCGTCTGTATACTACTACACTCTAAAAATACCATTTATTTACTCATAACCACATACCTACGTAAGAGCACATTCATTTATTATAGCAAAATTTGTCACTTACCTGAAATGAGAAACTTGGCAAAACTTCTGATGCAATTGTCATATGTAAAATGGCCATTGGCGATACACACAGTAGGAACAATATTGATGTGCTTCCTATTTGGTATAACAATATATGAAAGTAGCATATGTGGGAATTAATAAATTGTATGTGATATGCATATATAACAAGAATAATTTTTTCTTTACACTAGATCTGTCCAAAAACTTAGAGTATTGTAATATTTTAATTTTTTTAATCTTCTAAAAGGCTTCATATAGTCAGAACCATTATAAAATGTTAGATATACCCAAGAATGAATAATGAAACAGAATATTTGTTTATTTATTATTGAGCCGGACGTTTTTCTGAAAGTCTTAACATATCGAAGAAGTTTATCTAGACTATTTTGCTAAGAACTTTAAAGCAGCTAAGAATTTTTGTAGTTACTAGTTAGTTTTTGAAATATAAAACTCAAAATTCAATTTTTTTTCAAAACATAGCAATCTGAAATATAGGAATTTTACTTTTCAGAGGTAATGAGGTTAGGTTAGGGAAAACATTTATAAAATTTTTCTTTTTGAAAGGTCAATTTCTTATGGTAGTTTATATAGGAAAACATCCAGAGAATATAAGATATCTCATTTATGAAATTCCGACGGATCTAATATAAATGTATCATCTCTACTCATACATCATCCGAATCATATATAATTCATACCTAAAAGTAAAAATAAACGTCGTTCTTCGGCAAATTTCCGCGGATCTTCATCCTTGATGTACGTGACGCGTGTTAATATCATTTTACGTCGTCTCTCACATGTTTGCCGGTATACCATCATGATGCGCAGATTGAGACCAGCAATTAAAACGGTTGGTATTAATTTAAATATCACCTCAAGCATTACTTTGTAAACCTAATGGGTGTTAAGAGAATATTTCGTTACGTAAGCGTGAATATGACATCATCACATACACTGGAGGCTGGAGGGTCCACTTACCGAGTAGAAAATGGTCCTTAAGAATGCATTATTATCACGACGAAAGTATAAAAAATTACCATCCGTTTGTAGTACACATTTAATAAGTTCACCACGAAAAACGCTTGGTATGTAAATGATGAAGGTGACCAGCGTTATTAGAAATACAATCAGTCTAGCAGATGGAATAATATAATATCGTATGTTGGTATTTGATTTTGAAACTGGAACATATTTTGCAATGCTTACCCAGGCGGTCCAATGACAGGTCGCGTAAAACCCGGATGACATACCGAAACATAACGTTCGATTGTTAGCACCAAAAGCATCATAACACCAACACCTTCGTTAAAAATAGTAAAAATCATATACATATTCTAAATAAGAACTTTTATTAAACGCAGCGTTTCAACAAACCTAAACAACCATTTCCAAGGAAAAGTTCTAAATGTGCTGTATAAAATGCTGGTACAAATTCTTCCCATTGTCCTCGATCCTTATGCACTAGCATTCGTATTCCAAATGGTATAGCAAATACAATAGCCAATAAAGCTGCCGTTGAATATGCTACAGTGTGAATGAAAAATATATTGAAAATATATTTGAAAAGCTTTTGTAAGAATAAAAATATTTTACGTAGTGAAATGAAAGAAAAATTTGTTCAGTTCTTCACCTTTGAAGTAGCAAATACTTAAACCAAAATGGTAATAAATTATATATTGGTTGAAAACTTGGATATTATGTGGTGTATATCTTGAAAACATTTGATATTGTAAGAGATTATTTGCTGGTGCGAAAATATGATATATTTTGGTGTATATCTGCCGCGGTGAAGTAAATCTTTATTTTTGAGTTTTCCTTTTTTTTTTTTTTGAAAAAATTGAAATTTACATTTTCTGAGCAATATAAAAAAATTATATTCATTTCTTTGATTTTGTCGGATATGGAGATTTGCCAGATATGGAAAGATATATATATTATTTATCAAAATTAAAAGCTGGGTTTGATTTAGCCATCGTGAAAAAAAATAGCACAGAAGATTATTTTCATAAAGTAAGAGCTGAGCTCGTGAATGGGTGATATCGGATAAAATTGACTCCCACCTCCTATACAAAATTATCTCGTTGAATGTGTGTTCTCCCAGGAAGTCTTGTCACAGAATTAATATATTTGAAGAAATATATAATCCTATGAATACCACGCCTATCTGCCATACAAAAATATGGTGATGTGTGATGCATGCGAATATTACGTTAAATCAAGCTGAAACTCAACACATATTATTATATTTTCTAGTCTATAGGAAAAAGTATTCGAAAATGGGTTCAATCGAATAAAAACCACATCTATCTATCATATCTATCTATCTCTGATGACTTTGCTCACAAAAATATAAAATTACCAAGATGAAACTCTAGAAAATCAGCTGCAATGGATACAAACCAAGAGTCGCTACCATATTAATGTATGCTTCAAGCTTTACGTGTTCACACTTTTCACATGAAAATCAAGGCAAATCAAGCTAAAAGTCGATGCATACGATTATCTCGACTAATTGAAAGACATATTCGTAAATGGGCTGAATTGAATGAAAACAAAGTTGTGCTTCCGAATATATGATATCATACTTTGCTCACGAAAACACCAATTTATCAAATTGAGTCGACGTATGATTATACTTTATTTACTAATTGATAGACATATTCGAAAATGGGTTGAATGGAACGAAAATTACACATATCTCTTATACAAAATTATATCCTCGAATATACTTTGGCCACGAACATACATAAAGTTATAGGAATGAAATTCGGTACATACATAGTTTTATCAACATAAGAGAATTTATGAAGTTGGGCAGACTCACTGCATTCATACAGTTTTTCTTCGAAATTATGTTTCTCTAATTTTCATGGTGTAGAGCATCTAAGCTTCGATATTACCGAAGTTCCAATCGAGTATTCAATTAACAATGCTTGAAATGTAGCTTATTTTTTTATCAATATATTTTACATCAGCATTATTATTAGTTCTTGAAACTAATCAACCATAGTGCCCATTTTATTTTGAGAATGCTTAGATCTTATTCTCGTTGTCTAGGCTACTTTTTGTAACAAGCCAGGATATAATTTCATCTATTGTATAATAATTATGTAGGTACGAATAAATTTAGAATAGCTTTGAATATATTAATTATCTACCATAAAAAAACCAAATACCATATGATCGTTGAACAAAACAAGAAAAATAAGAATAAATAAATAAAGATTTTGCATTAAAGCTTTCACTAATAAATCTTGGTTGTCACACATAAAAGTTTACACTTGATTGATGTTTTTTTCTGTTCGTAATCTCAGACAATTATAGTGCTGAGAAAAAAAAAAAAACAAAACAAAAGAGCACAATACAAGAACAGAAAACAAGTAAAGAAAAAGTTTTCTTAACAAATCTTATTGTTAGTTAGAGTTTTATCTGCATACGTTTTCAAAAATATGCGCTCATATGTACATGCATATGCAAGTATGTAAATATATGTAAGTGCAAAGTTGAACAAGTTGAATAAAAAAGATATTGAAGAAGGTTAAAAAAAAAAACAATTGCATAGAAGAGGAGAAAACACAACAGCAATAATAAGAAAAATTCAAATTTCATATTAAGCATGCATTTGTAATGTATGCAATCGTATACGTTATTGCATGAAAGTATGTACGTATATATATATAAGGGCCTACATACTTAGTGTACATAATATAAGCTAATACAAAACTGCACGTACAATACAAATGAGTACTACAAATGTAGATGTTACCCACATGAAGTTCTCACGTAAACAACCCACAAACTACTATGGATCAAGTGATATGTGTGTGTGCGAGTGGATTCGTAGCTATCTACAAGAAGCATATGAAATGTATTCACTCATATGTACGTGTTTGTGGACGTATGTATGGCAATGTAAATATGTCTTTGAATAGTTGCATGCATACATTTTCGTGTGTACATGAGTATAAATGTGTATTATGAACAATTTGGTGCATGCACATGTGAACAGGTGTTTGCAAAGTTAATTGTAAAGATTTGCAGTAAATTTCTAGTCTGGTCACACCCATGTCATAGCCTCATATAATTTTCTCCATGTTAACTTATTCAAATTTCAATTTACTTCTAAAATACATAAACACACAGACACCCATTCATACATATCCTAAAGTACATATATAGCATACGTTTGTTTTTTTCATTTAAATTTGTATTTCATTGGCATATGCTCATTAAATTGTTGTTGGCAAATCGTTTTACACAAAGTTAGAATAAAAAAATACTCAACTTAATGAGTAGCGTGTATGATTGATAATTACATGAAATCAACACCATTACTAAATTTCATATCCTACAATTGTAAGCGAGGGCAGCTCTAAAAGGATTCGATGGAGATACTGGAAATTATATACATATATTCTTGATGATCAGTATCACCCTCTGAGTTGGCTTGGACATGTCTCTCCATCATGAAATATTGAAATATACTTATAGTCCATAATGATCAGTACACCGTCACACAGAACAATTAAAAGAACTAACCTCGGATCATTTCGAAATTATAATCTGTCATCATTTCTTTTTTGTTCAATCAATAGGAAAATCACTATTATAACAATTCCTTACATTATTTTGACACATTAATTGATGTCGTGATATATTGCTTTAATTTGGAAAACATTTTGAATATATAATAAATAGGGGAAAGTACACTTTGTCCACAAAACATAGTCATAGTTCTCCCACTTAATATTTGTCTGATAACCAGTATAATTATCGGTGTAAGGTATAACTAATTCAAACTAAATATAGTGGACTGAAAAACTCTCACTGGTTTTGATTCAAACATATTTGAGTGTATTCATATGCACATATGTTCATATGTAAGCATGACACACAAATTGGACAATTTTGAAATAAATTACATTGCAACAAAATACCATTTATTTGGTTTACCAAAGCACAAATGAACCAAAAAATGGGAGAAAAAAAACGATGCAAAATGAATGTAAGGTACAAAAGAAAACAACATAAAATCCTATTTAGCATGAAATAGCATTTTAATTAACGTGCACTTATGTAAAAAAAAAAAAAAAAATTATAATAAACAAACAAAATAAAATACAAAAAAAGGAAAGAAAATATACTAACAAATGAAACAAATAAAATAACCGAATTAAATGTATGCAATATTGATGCTGATGAAGTGCACTATATGATTTGTTTGAAAAGTTTCGAGAAACCTAAATATGTGTAAGTAGAAATATCGCCTTCTAAAACATGCGCCAATGTACTTGATTTTCTCAACGAATTGAAATCCAAGTCCAACGTAGAACTTTGTCTGAAAATTGCCATGCTCTGAATCCATTTTTTATCTATTAAGGGGGACTTACACCTTGTAAACCAATTTTGGAGCTAGTTTTTGACAATTTATTGTAAAGAAACTAGAAAAGATTTTCATTTGAAATTTTTCTTATTTATTAGTAGAACAATGAAATACCGCACATGATTTCTTTTCCATAGTCATGTTGACTTACAAGACCTTGAGATGACATTAACAGCGCGCGCCTCAAAAGTGAAAGGTCAAATGGTGTACATGATTAGATCGACCCTAGTTATCTGAAATCAAAAATCCAAGAAGACTTTCAATTATTGTTACATTAGTGGGGTCCAATTTTTCAAAATTTATTTTTTCACAAAATTCATTTTCGTACTATGTTTTTGTCTTATGTAAAACTATCAAAATGCAGTAAATCGAAATTTCTTAAAAATGAACGATCGGGACCTTGCTAAGTGTTTTCTGAAAAAAATATAAAAAAAAAAAAATTAATCCGATACGTTGATTTGTTCTCTCGTAATCGTGTACACCAGTTAGAAAAATTAAAGTTTCGGAAAACCGCGTTCAAAGTTTCAGAACAGTACAACACGTGAATCATGAGACTTACGATTAATCTGGATTAATCTCCAATACTCTCGAAATAGAGACGAATCCTTTTACAGGATGATTTATAAGACCCTTTAGATTAGAAAAAAGTAAAAAAAAAAATTGATTTTTTGAAAGTGACAAGGTGTAAGCAAAGAAAATAAAGTGATTAAGAAGTATTATCTTCCAGTCTACACGAAATTTGTCGGGAAAATAAGGCAAGTGAGATGAGTAGCACCAAAACAATATACAGGTTGGTGTTGCATTCATGCAGGGTTCTACATGTTGGGAACTGTTTGATTACCATTTGAACAGCTTCAAACCTTTTCTTCATGCACTATTATCAAAATAATAAACAAAAATAAGATCACATGTAATATATACAAACTTACAAGTGAATTACTAAATATTTCAATGAATTCTATATATTTGGAGTAGTATACGTATATACAATCGAATTTTTTTCCCCTTATTCAAAATATATATGTAGTATACTATAGGCATACAAATTCAATATTTATAAATATATGCTTTTTGCATATATGCTATATGATTTTTAACAATATATCATTTTCATAATTTATAATTTGATAAATTTACAATATTTTGACAAGGAGCAAGGGCTTAAAGCATTTTTCCATATATCCACTGCATGTCCTGTATCAGGCGATCAGAAATATCAGCAAGTAATGTCAATGGTTCAAACTCAATGTAAAGTGAAAGAAAAGCAGTGTTCAAACACACGAAGACGTTCTTGTTGCTCCTTATAGTAATTTCGTTTCTTTCTCTGCTTTGGCTCTGCCGACACACGAAGGATAGACAGCCACGCATTTCTATTGTTGTTGCGTGGCTGGACATATATGCGAACAAATTTACATACATGCTTTCGACAACAACAATAGACATGCGTGGCTGTCTATCCTTTCATCCTTTACTCATGTCTATTGTTGTTGTGTGGCTGGTTATATAATAAAATATATATGCGATCAAATTTACATACTTGATTTCGGCAATAACAATAGGCATGCGTGGCTGTCTATCCTTCGTGTGTCGGCAGAGCCAAAGCAGAGAAAGCCGAAAATGATACGAAATTACTAAATGGAGCAACAACAACGTCTTCGTGTGTTTGGACACTGCTTTTCCTGTACTTTACATTGAGTTTGAATCAGTGACATTACTTGCTGATATTTTTGATTGCCTGGTACAGGACGTACAGTGGATATATGGAAAAATGCTTTATGCCCTTGCTCCTTGTCAAAATATTGTAATTTTATCAAATCTTAAATTATAAAAATGATATTATGTTAAAAATCATATATGTATATATAGTAAGAGCATATATTAGAAATATTTAATTTGTATACCTATAATAACTCCATATGCATATACTACATATATATTTTGAAAAATTGGAAAAAAAATCTATTGTATATACATATACTATTCCAAATATATAGAATTCATTGATAAAAATATTCACTAATTCACATATAAATTTGTATATAACACATGTGATCTTATTTTTGTTTACTATTTTGATAATAGTGCATGAAGGGAAGGTTTGAAGCTGTTCAAATGGTAATCAAACAGTTCCCAACATGTAGAACCCTGCATGAATGCAACACCAACCTGTATATTGTTTTGGTGCTACTCATCTCACTTGCCTTATTTTCCCGACAAATTTCGTTTAGACTGGAAGATAATACTTCTTAATTACTTTATTTTCTTTGCTTTGGTACTGTCCAAAGTTAAGACTCAAACCAAGACCGGAAGAGGAGTTTGTCTAAGCTATTAAAAATTCCTTTCAAGTGCAAAGTATGGGAGAATATTTAAAAATTTCCCATTGTTACAGAATAAAATCAAATTCATAGAAGATCAATAAGCAGGTAATCAGATTGCGCTATTATAGCCTAGACAGACGGCAGCCTAATTCCGGATTACCGAGTTAATTCGAATTAACTCGGGCATTAACTGCAGCTAATCCGCATAAACTCTATGAGTTAATTCTCAAAATAAAAGAGGATTAGGTCAATTTGCGCTGGCAACACCGCTGAAAATTGTCTATTGTGAATTTTTCTCAATCCATTTTATAAAAAATTAGGTGTGTTCGCTAACAAAAAACTTTCAACAATTGTTAACAGTTTTCAACATGAAAAGCGTTGGTGAACAAATAAATCCAGCTGTCAATTATGAACGGTGAATGTCAATTTACAAGTTTCTGATAGTTTTCAGTTCACGTACTTCTTGTAGATTTTCTCATATCGAGAGTGATATATGACAGAAATTGATAGTGATAGTAATGCAAGTGAGCAGACCTAATAAAACAGCAATCAGCCGTTTAGTTAATCCGCAATACTGCCGTCTGTCAGGTTAATATTTTATTCGGATTAAGTGCGCAGGTAATCCGGAATTAGGCTGCCGTCTGTCTAGGCTATTACTGACCTAAAAATCAGCTCAGCATTCGTATTCGAAGATAAGATAAGAAGATAACTTACTAGACGCCAATGACGCTCATTTCCTTAAACATTTTCAATCATCACATTGTATGATGATACTATTGATGTAAGTGAAATGGTAAACAAAATATGTATTTCAGTTTGTAAAAATGAAACTTGGTGAAGGACATGCATTCTTATGCATTATAAAAGTACTCTTGAATTGCAATGAAACAAAAAAATTGAAAAAAAAAAAAATAAAACATTCTGCAATTGATTAACATGAAATACGAAAAACAGACAAATACTTTATTGGTAGTAATAAAAAAAGGAAGAAAATATGAAGGCAGTAAAGAGAGAGAGAGAGAAAAAAAAATAAAGAAATTGTAAAATAGTCGGCGACAACAATAAAATGCAAACTGAAATTGACTGAAAGCAAAGAAATCATAAACCACAATATGAATGATAATAACAAAATTCCAAAGTAAATATGTACCATAGTAGAGCATTATAAAAGGGATAATACAAAATCCATACACAAACATACCTATACCTTATGTCAGTATGTATGTAAGTATTTGTTTATAGTGGTATGGATTGGTAATGACCACATAGTAAATGAATAATATTGTATTAACATTGAACTACTCTGCACGCAGAACGATATATATATACTCAGTTAAAGGTACTGTCGTATATTTACTTGTATATTTATTTACGAACTGTGAGTATGTGTGTGTGTATAGTATAAGTATGCGCTCGTATAGTGGTGGTAACAATTTGATTCAAGTGCTCAGCATGCTCACTTGCGTGAGAATAATTTATGGTGACAATTTATTACGTTGAAGATGGCGTGCGTAAATTTCTTTTGAATTTGAATTTAAATATACTTACCCATAAAAAGCTTTAAGCAAACGCATGAATATCGGACAGACGAATGTATGTATGTGGTACACAGGAGTAACTACACATACATACTACTACATATGTCTATCGTATAGTATGATATACAATATATTTTATCATACATACTCATCATCATCATTGTATTTATAATATTTATGCGAGCGAGTGTTTATATACAAACCTACATGTGTTTGCGTGCATGTAAGCAATTTATGTTGAATGTATTATTTGTATTATTCTGTTGAACATTTCTACAAAATCTGAGCTTGAGTAATGTGATTACATTTTCAATTGTCGGCATAAATGTGCTAAGAGTTTTTAAATTAATAAACTTTTGTAATTTTCCTAATAATGATTATTATTACTCGATATTAAGTGGTATTTATTATGAGATTAAGAGAAATACCATTAAATATTTATACAACGCCTCAATAAGTATGATGTTCGAAGGACCAGAGTAGTCATATGGATTTTAGATTGTTGAATCTGAATCCACGGTCGGCTTCTATTATTGTTATATTTGCTAAATTTCGTCTCATCCAAGAAATAATCTTCTATAGTGAGAACGGAATGTACAATGTATTCGAATTACCTGAAGAGGACTGACTATTTTTTTCACATAATATATAATTGACGATCAAGTAAAGCACGAATTATTTTGCTTACTTAAATTGAACTGTGTTCACAGTAAATATTAGAATTAGAATTTTGTTCTATTTCGTTAATTATAGTATTTTTTTTTTTTGCCAAAACATGAGTTATACATTTATTTGTTACAAGCTATTATTTGGATTTTATCACATTTCCTCTTTATGTAAGTTCAATCATTATTAAAGTTGCATGTAACAAAGCATGTTGGGTATTTTTTAAACACTGATGATGTTAATAAAATAATCTACTATATTTCGATAGTAAGATAAAAAGCAAAATATGTTTGTTACAATGTAATAATCAATATATAGATGATACCTGCTGTGACAATAAATAACACATGTTACACTCGAAATATACTAAAATTGATAAGAAGCAAAAATTTAATATCACTAATATAACACGTGTACTTTTACAATATAATTTTCCACTTGTCATCATTTCATAGACATAAACGTATACGTACATAAGTAGGTACATATATGTTCTATTTTATGCGATTCTCAGTATTCTTATCATTCCAAAAATAAAAGAATATATCATTGGTTTATTATTATTATTCTTGCTTTTTTTGTTTTTTTTTTTGCATTCCTTAAGAATTTGGAACAAAAAGGGATTATAAGAATTGATGTGGAACAATTTCTCACCCATTGAGCTGAGACATTACATACTCAAGGACAGCAAAATCGACAATTGCCACAAGCAAGATATCTGTGTGTGTGTGTCTGTGTCAAATGTTATAATTCTAGTTTCGTTATTCCAAATTTCATTTTACTCATTAATCGTTGTTCCACATTCAAATTTCGCAATTTTTTTGTTCTCTTGTTTCTTTACGAATCCAAATGATTGAGCCGTTGATTAACTTTGATGAATATTGTATAGGAGTAGTAGTCACTCTGGTAAATTATATGATATTAATTTGGTTTTTCCCTCTTTAGCAGGTTCATTAAATCGGTTCGTCAATTTTATACCATAATGTATATATTTCTTTGGATATTTGACGTATGTAGGTCGGTCAATATGAATACATTGATGTCAAAAGTTGTATAATATACTTGGTTGGTTGAATAGTTTGTGCAACCAAATGTTGTAATAAGGGTGAATATCTTTTTTGGTGGCGCTGCTTCAATATTTATGATATATAAAAATTCTAAAGTGGTCATACAAGCTTTGAAAATATACAATATCTGCTTCGAAGAATTTTGAATTAAGAGAAAATAGAAAAATAATAATGGCATTTCTCGCCTTCATTGGCTGAACAAGGAAGTCACACGGGAGCTACAGGGCAAATTTTAACTTTTCTGACCACCCATACCGCTCATTTACATTGAAAATATTGGTCAAATATGAATGATTTTTAGAACTTCTGAAAAACACTAGTTTTAAGAATTGTTGTTTAAGATTTAATATAATATTAGTTAATTGTGTGAACCACAAATTTGTTTACACATTTCAGCTCAACAAACTTTTGTTAGAAATTGCCACAAATATAAAAGTGCAACATTTTTACATACAAAGAGTAATTTTATTCCATCTACAAATCATCGATTATCACACCATAGCATCAATTCTAGTTAGGTGCTTGTATTGTGTAAGTACATAAGTACATATTAAATGCGACCGCATACTCGTTTGTAGGCTATTTGCCCATTGCATGTTATAAATTTGCAATTTATCTATCACATTTCTCTTTCTCCCTCTATCTACCTTTATCATTATTTATCTCTTTCTCCCTCTCTCTCGCTCTTTCACTCTATAGCTCTGTCTGTGGATTCTCTAAAGTGTAGTTAATTGTGTTGGATGCAAACGTTTGCAATATTGGCAACGACTATAAATGGCGTTGGTATTTGCGTATAGCTCAGCAATGTTCCATCGGACTACGAGTACGAGCTACACAAACAATAGTACAATAATCAACAAATCAAATTGTATCCGATGATGACTTTGAGAGCAGCTATAGCTACTGGTATTGTAGTCATTGCAATTTTACTTACAGGCGACTACGCAAATGCAGATGATGGTGAGCTGAATATGATTGTCGATAAATTCACCAAAGTAATGGATACCGTGGAAATATTCGAAACAAATTTCGATTTCTTTGAAGATGACACTGATAAGAAATATAAAATACGTGGTGAAATGATACAAAAGATTGAATTGAATAACGATTGGAAGGTAGGTCGTAGCTAGATGAAGTCTGGCATTTTAATGACAATATTAATATTTTATTTATGTAATATGTGTACAGGTGAAAATTGTTATTAATCAGACAAATGAAAAACATTCATCGGTGTTTGCGATACCTGAGCTCGGTGTTTGTGATTTCATGAAGAGTATTTATAAAAAATATATTTATAAATCTTGCGCTGGATATGTTAATGCACCTTATCCCGATACATGTCCCGTCAAGCCAGATACATACGTGTTTAATAACTATCCAATAGATGTGGACGCTTTGAAGCCACTTAAGAAGCCTGGCAATTTTCAGATCATTGGATCATTGCTGAAAAATGACGAATTGCAATTGCAATATGTATTGGAGTATCATGTGGTGGTAGATACATAAGATAAATACTTGCCTTATATATAAATAAATACATATAAAATCAAGGTATACTAAGTGAAAATTAAAGAAAACGAAAAAAAATGAATAATTTCATTCATTATATGTAAATGTAATAATTATGCAAGACATTGAGCATTTTAATTACTTATGTTGAATAAAAGAGTCCTTGAATGTACATTTTTGCCGGATGAGACGAATTATCGCCTTTCATTGACAAACAGGTATATTGTGAGTGAAGTGAAGTATATAAGTACCCTTACTTGCTGGTGCTTGCTCGTATATACACTTACTTCAATTTGACTACATATTTTTCCCTTCATGCACATTAATTACACAAGCAATGTTCAAATCATGTTATTCATCATGTTACAAGGCAACTAATATGTACCTGTTGTACGTACAAGTGGAGCACATGTTGAATGTGGTGATTGCATGATTTTTGCCAGTTAGAAAAATACGTGTTGTAGCAACACAAAAAATAATCAAATTAAAAAAATTAAAACAAACGAAAACGAGGAAATTATGTATATAGGAAGAACATAATATTGGTATATGTTACATGGTCGGTATGTAAATGTTTTATATTTGTTCTAAAAATATATTTGATTTTTAGATTATGTTCTGTTTTACGCTGCATGTTTTCTGATAGTTTATTTTTCACAAAAACTGAATATTCTTTAGAACTTTTGTATAGGAACTTATTTTGTAATTAAACAGGAAAGCGTTTGATTTTCCACAAAGCTCGGAGGAGAAATGAATTTATAAAATTACTTCAAAAGTTAGATTTGGATGACTTATTTCTAGGTGAGATATGTGTAGGAAGTAAAAAAGTAAAAAGTTTGAGTGAAAAAATTAATTTTGTAATAATTTTGCCTAGTTAAACCATTTTGTGTTAAACTTTTAAGCATTAAAGTTCGCACCCACAAAGAAACTGATATTGAAAAAGAAGATGGTAGCATAATTGGGTAAGTGTGAACAGTGGCTTTGAATGGAAGGTATATGAAATAATGGGCGTGGTATTACAAGTTTTCAGTCAACGTTGAATATCTTAAATTAAATAAAATTAAATATTTATTTGCATAATATACTCGTATAAAATTGTCGAATTTCAATTTTTAGGAGGAATATAGCAACAATTATGCAGAGACAGCAGCATCATCTTTATTTGTGAGTCATGCAAAATAATAGATGTAGTCCTTCGAATTGTTGCCGATTACCTACGCTATAAAATATGGACTCAGTATACATTTTCTTTTTTTTTTTTTGTTCATCTTGTAAGATATTTTGTACCGCGTGCCTAACTGGAATACCTAACCCTCCTTATAAGATGAGAATTTCTAGGTTTGACCAGTGCTACCTGGTCGCGTCTAATGAATCAGTCGTCTGGCAGATCCGCCTCAGCAGAAGTCTCTAAGCGACTGATAATTGTGTAGGATACAGGGGTTTCCTGTATTCAGTACGCTGGCCTCACAGGCGGCTGCTATAAGCGAGCGGTCGATACTGACAGCCTCGCTTATACCAAGTACTGCTTATAGTCGTCTAGCTATTACAGCCCACTCGACTACAAGAGCACTCGTTCGGATCGCAAGCTATTCGAACTGGCCTTTTCCAAAAATGCGCAATGACCGTTTCAACAGTATATCGGGTTACGACTTACTCGACCAAGCGTTTGGTGTTAGGAATTATTATCCTTTTTTGTCATGCCTTACGTTGGCAAGTCATACATCTTTAGTACATATCATTCTATAAAGCATTTAAGAATTATGTAGTGTAAAATTCCTATTATGCTACATTTTACGTTCAGTGAAAATTCATTTGATTGTTTCTTCTTTCTCTGTCGTCATAGTGATGACTACACGAGTATGTGTATGTGTGTACACTTCTGCTGATATTACTGTATGACGACAATAAGGAGAATAAGAAGAATCAAATGAACTTCTCTATGATACTCATATTTTACTATTGTTTGTTTATTGTTGGTACTTTGAATATTTTAATGCTTTATAGAGCGTATGTAAGTAGGTATGTAAAAGGTTGTAACAGACTTAGTTTTTGGTCTGTTACAATTTAGATGCATTTTTGCGAGATTTTGTTGTTGTTGTGACTTTATATCGAATAGAGACAGACATGGATTGCCTATTTCCTGCGAAATTATTATCTTCTAACACAGGTAAAATATATACTAGGTTAGATTAGATTTGAATATCGATCAGGACTGTTTAAAGAAATTATATATTCGTGCTACCGTAAACGAACCTATCTACTCTATATTCACCACCAAATACTCTACTTTTACACATCTGTTCTTCTCCATTAATATCGCATATTATTCTTTAAAAAATTCAGTAATTTAAAAATTCAAAAATTTAAAATGTTGGCTTGAATTTATCTGAATAGAGTGAGATAGGAATGCTTCTTTCACTTCCTCTAATAGTACCCAACGCGTGAAAGTTAGACACCACTCAATTCTCAAGCAGATCCACTGACCGAAGGCAATAAATTTATCTCTTTGTTCTATCGCATAGCAGAACGTAAATGCACCTTTATGCGTATACAAAAAATATTGATGCCTAGTACACATAAACATTACAAGGTTATTAGTATCACTCATACGCAATGTTATACAGAGCATAAAGAAAGCCCATATTTGATGCTAAAATTCAAAGACCTAAGTAAATCAATAAATAATATATTTAAATAACAAACTATTTTCATTTTCTATTATTTATACATATATCTTTTTGATTTACTGTAACGAGTATATAGGCTTATGCATATAAACTTTAATGTTTTGTATATAATTGTAAACCTTTTTGCACTTCCTTCTTACACTCATTAGGTGTTGATTATAGAAGGGGAAAAACATATGCTTGTGGTTGCCCAAAAATAGATTTATTGCCTAGTTGTGTTTATATTTAGATTATATGTATGAAACAAAATTCACACCACCCACAATAGTAAGTACTTACACACTGCCTTTAAGGAATTCGTTCAGCGGTTCTATTGTTAAACAAAGTAATAAACATTAAATCACGAACATGCATGAAAATCGATTTTTTGATCATAATGATCATAATGATGATTATTTGTAAAATTATTTATGTGTTTTGGTGCATATGTATATAAAATAATTAAAATTGTTACATTGTTAAACAATGCTACGATATACGAGTAATACCATTATACGGGTATTTACTTAGATATCGCAGACTGTTGGGATCTGTTTGTGTTTCATGTTATTTTGTTTATATTGCCTTTATTCAATAGTCGCATTTGAAATCCTTTTGTTTATGATAGTAGGCATGCATATATGTGCTGCTGTCTGAACACATAACATGGCAAAGAGTATAATAAATCAATTTATTAGTATCATTGTAGTTGTATTGATTTAGTTGCGTTGTTGCTGTTGTTATTATAAATTTTATTATTATTACTATTATTTGGTTTTTATAATTTGGAATTTTTTGTTTTATGTTTTCCTAGAATTTTTGTGGCGGCTGACTTTTATTTAATTTTCATTTCTTTTTGTTTGAATTTTGTATTGTTTTCTCCTTATGATTAATTGCTAAAGTTTTGCACATAAAATGTTTCCACATGCTTCTGCTCGTATAAACTAACTTAATAAGTTCAACATCGAGATAAGCTTAACATACTAACAATTTCCTTTTCAAATTTCTATTAAAGTTCAAGTGAGTTTATTAAATTTTTATATAACTATTGTACATAATGAAATTTTATAATAACGAAAATAATTAAGTTAATTATTTTCCCCGTTTTTCTTCATTAAATTGAATTAAATATATTTAATGGCATAGCATGGTGTGTGTGTGTGTGCTTTTAGTGCATAAGCACAAATAAAAATATATCCTAATGAGCTTAACAATATATATGTATATGTATGTTTATATAACATTTGTTCAAACACATGCACTTACTCATACTTATGGATGTTCTCCCTATGCACAGAAATATATATGCTTCTAAATGCATGTTACACTATTACTTCGTACATACATATGAACAACACATGAACAATTTTTCAATGCAATAAAAACTTTCTCAACATGATAACAGCATCAGTGTTCAATCGAACGTATTGTATTTATACGTATGAATGTACGAATATTTATGTGTGTGTGTGTATGTGAGTGTATTCACAGTATAAGTATAAGTAAATACATTTGAAAACAGTAGCAACCGCAGCGCAATCACCATCAATATAATCGTCATTATCATTATTATCATCATAATAAAAATCATCATCATCAAGATCATTATTAACGTCATCATCATCATCATCATCATAATCATCGTCAATAGCAGTAGTAGCGGAAAGTGTATTTCGTGTGTTGCATTCAGCATGAAATCTTTATAGCACACAGCATGTGGTTATATGTATGTATGTGTGTGTGTTTGTATGAGTGCAATGCAATTGTTTTGCATTGAAATCATTTTCCACTATTCATTTTGTTTTGCTCTTTTTTAAATTTTATTTTAAAGGGATAACATCATATACATATATATGTTTGTTTTATATATCTGAATATATAGGTAGTAGTACACCTACGGAAATAATTATATAAACATCATATTGTTGATCAAGTTGTCTCAAAAATATTGCAACAAATGTGTGGATGCACATATGTTATAGGCAATTTTTTAAGGGTTTTTTAAGAAAATTCTGTTTTAAAAAATAAATAAAAAATAAAAAAATTAATCCAGCAGTTGTAATTTACCGTAAATTCGTCTTTACTTCATCGTTTACATCGCGAAAGAATGATTTCATTAAAGTTTGTGGGTTTGTGGGAGACACGGGCTGTAGTGACATCCTGTTGGATTCACATTGAGTTCGGATAAGTATTTTCTACGTTCTTACCAAAAACCTTGTTACTAATGGGTTGATAACGTTGTCCCTTGACAGAAACATTGAATCCAGCAGCATTGTTGAAAAAACAATGCTGCTAAACAATAATTTTTCTGCTGTTTAACTCTTTCCAAAATGTAAAATTTCGCTTAGTCATGAATCCATTAAGTCAAATGTGGGCTTAGCCACTCAATGAATAAAAAGTGTATATAATTCCAACTCTTTCGGAGCGATTTAGTGAGTGTAATATGCATTGCATCATAACAACGTTTTAATTTCTGCACTAGTGAAATCCTATGAACGTGTAAGCCGAGTTATTTATGTAAAATTATTCATGCCTTGACTCTCAATTATTTTTTTATAATTCTATTTTCTACTTTTATTAATGTAAATAATTTTGTATTGCGAGCACACATTTTCGCCCACCCAACAAAAGCACGCATTTCTCTAATGCTCTCCAATCATTCACAAAAAGCACCACAAATCGAATAACATATGCGATTCGTTAAATGCTTCGACTGTATAGAAATCGATTCAGAAGTTTTCAATGAAGTTTTGTCGTTTCGGAAATTTTCATTTGTGGTTCCTAATGTTCGAAATCTGGGTACGAATTTATATTTTGTATCCGAGGAAATTGAAATTTTTATTTGCAAAATATAATGAAAACAGAGATGTTATAAGAGTTTTGCTGTTCGGGATAAATGTCCAGCGATTTTATAGTCATGGCAGCCAGCAATCAAATGGCAAGGGTACACAGTCACGAATTTTCAGAAAAAGAGCAATTTATATTTCAAGTATTTTAATCTAAAATAAAAATATTTATTTTTCACTATGCTATTCATTAATTAATTAATTTGCTATACGTAGTTTTTCCCCGAAAAAAATAGAATTGGTATTGAATAAATTTCGTTTGATTTTTGCGATTTTTTGTCTGCAATAATGGAAGGATTATTTGAAACAGTATTACTGAAAAAGATGAATACTTTACAATTATTTCGTCGAGTGTATGTGTAATGATGAGCGATGCCAATCATTACTTGTTATAGTATGTTATCTGCATATGTCAAAGGTTGGATAAATGTTCGGTTTCGTAATACCAACAGCAATGACATTATGTATGTACAGTAGACGTTTGCTTAACGAAATGAGCAACATTAACCCATTAATGCTTTTATCAGTCTTGAAACTTTTTAGTATGAAGCTTATTTGAAGCAAAATCGAAAATATATAATTAATAGTAATAGAAATAATAATATTAACAATAAAAATCATTATTTTAGATTAATATTATTATTATTGTTATTATTTCTTTTTAAGTTTTGGTTGATTTTGCTACAATTTTATTACCATTGAAATATAGTGTGAATGTGGTTAAAGTATTGAAAAATGTGTTTTTTGCAATTACACATTTCATATATTCAAACATCTGCTGCACATACCTATATACATGCAATGATATGAATATTTATTACCATACCATATAACCTTAAAGTACAATATACAACCAGATAGACAGCTACAAATGTTACGAATGTGTGCCAATATGCCGATATATGTCAATATCTATGCAGGCATATGTATGTGTACATGTCGAACTTTTGCATTGTTGTTTTTGTGTTTTCAACGAAAATAAGTACCTACATTTTGAAAAATTGAATGGAAATAAATTTAATACTACTAACAAACAGACAAAACGAACTTTACATAAATATAAATTTTGCAATTTGTATTATTTTTAACTTTTCAACATGGAATATGAATGTAACATCGAATATGTACATTTGTACATTTGTACATATGGGAATACGTGCAATATGAGTATTTGTTCAATATTTAACAGTGTAAATTTTGTAGGAAACATTGAGATATACACACAGCTACATGTATCATATATACATGTGTTCATATGGATGTATACATAGGTATACATAAGCATACATTCCTTGACATTTATCATGATGCTAGTTTACGAATGCAACATGTTTATAATATGTATATACATATTGTACAATATTACATGTGAATGAATATGTAAATGTTTGCCTTATTTGTATGTAAATATTTGCATGTCAAAAGTTGCAAATATCAATTGTGTTTAAAGGAAATTTAAAAATGCGCAAACCCATAAATTTTAATATTTCATTTACACGTATATGATTTATTGTGAACATAATGGTGTAGGTTAAACTGTATGTTAACCAAAATGTGAAGAAGAAAAAAACAACATTTTTTTTTTACTATGGAGCATTTGAGTAGAAGATATATGATAATTCCATGCAACGTTAAACAAATTTAGATTTCTGAACTTAAATCCGAAATAGGTTTAAATGTCACATTTGCATCATATTTGGCCAGCTCGAATAGATAAGTGAGTTTCTTGATTGAGTACGAAAACTCCAAAATTATTTTCTTCTACTCGGAATTGAGTTAGTTAAGCAATTTATGAGATTATCAATTGTACATGCTTTTAAATTTCCCTGAAATAAATTGTTATTAACTTAATTTTAAGAATCATTAAATAATATTTGGAATTTAAATGATCTTTCATTTCGATCAATAGCACAAATGTTGTCTGGTTTTCTTTATATATACATATACAGAAACAAATATTAATTCAATCGAAAAATCGTATTTTATATACAATTTTTAAGACACATCGAAGAATTTCCAACTTATTTTCGGTCTCAACATCCTGTTTTATTTTTTTTTTAAATTTCTAAAGAGCGAATTTTTGTAAGAATACACCCTCTAATGCATAATTATATTTATCACAATTAGTCAATAACATCATTATTATGCTCATTGTTATGACATTATCATTATCATCATTGTGAAAACTGATCGTTGTACAGCTGCCGTACATAATCATCATTATCATTATTATCATTGTATATTTCATTATCATCACTCTTCGTCAATAGTGTTCGTAATGTTCATAATGTCCATTTTGATGGCTTCATATTGTTTTTGCTGGTTGCTGGTTTTGCTGACGCTAGCCGTATTTAATGTAGTATAAATTTTTAATGTCAAATAAAATGGTCGACATCAAAATATGAGCAGAGAATATTATGACACACACAAACGGATACACAGAAATGTATAATAGACTAGGAAAAGTTTACCTCAGCATTGTAACGGAAGTCTATTGAAGAAGCTACTATAACAATGTTAGTGGTGGCCTATGATGGCGGCCATTGTATCTCATACATAATCACCAGAATGAACTATGTACCTACATACATGCAAACAACAACAAACAATGAATGCATAAATAAATAAAATTAAGTTCAACATCGACTATTAATACCAGTCAAATGAGTAGCGAAGCTCAAGGCTAAGGGTAATATACATACATAGGTACATACTCCTACATACGAAAATTCAAATTAGGATGAGAAATAGGACATAGCGGCTGTGTGTTTGTTTATAGGTGTGTATCTGTGTCAGCGAAGGTTATCGTATAGCATATTTTCGTTTTAAATTTGCCTACATTGTTTTGTTTTTAATTGCGTGTGAAAAACTGAAAAAATAAACAACTGAACATATATTAAATGATTTGTATATGTAAAGTGTTATCGACATATATAGCCAGTATAAAAATGAAGATATGTCCTAAAAAGTGTATTCTTTGTTAGTACAAATAGAGTGACCTAGAGAACTATAGTAGAGTTTCTTTAAAGTGTGCTCCAGAATTACTCCATAAGGAACACAATGCGAGATCCCTCGAAGCACACTAAAGGTTAAAAGGAGTAATGCTATATTAGTCCAGAAATGAGGTAAGACATTTCATTTGTAGCAATAGAGAGCCATCAGTTGAACCAGTTGGAGTGCTCAATGAATAATCTTTAGATGCATTTTCAGTTCAATTAAGTTTCTGCTGGGTAATTAATATTATGACCATAGTAATTACAATACAACAATGCCAACCACTATGTGTGTTACACAAAAGGTATTGTAATTAAGTGCGAGGAAGCAAATGATTTTTAAAATAAAAATACTGTACGTGCGTGGCTTTTTTGTTTTCTACTCAAACTCTTGGTTACATATTTTAGGTCAACATATTAATGGTATTGGCGTTTATGTGAAATATATTTATAATTATGGTCATCATATTTTTTAATTTATTTCGTTCGCATTAAAATGTGGAACATACTGAGTATAGTATAATTATAGAATACAATAATATGTATTTGTATTTATTATGAGTAATAATAAATGCCTGCTTTATTTGTATTTTTCTGATAAATATTTACTCTAGATATTGAAGTGAAATTTAAGAATTTTAAAAGTTTCACTTTTAATTATCATTTATTGCACTATGGAGCTTAACATTGAGTATAATCAATTAATTTATTATTTGCACCTTGGAGTTATGAAAGCAAAATATAAAAATATAAATTTAATTAAACATACATGCATAATGACGGGCTAAATTAGTTGTAAAAAAATTGTTATCAATTCGGTATGAAAATATATTTGATACATTAAAAATGATTCAGTATTCAAAAAAAAAAAAAAGAGATTTATTAATTTTTACTAGCGTTTGTCTTTAATACCTTATAACAGCCGATCAATTTGTTTAGAATTTTATTTGTCCAAATGCACTCTAATACTCTTAGCGTTACTGTACTTATGTATATATCCTAACAATATTAGAAGATTTGTAGTTTCTTACTGTCGCCATTACTTTGAAATTTTAATAAATATAAATTTAAATTTTAATAATAATGACTCGTTCATTATTGATTTGATACACATTTTTGAATAATAAAATTATTTCTTATTTTTTTGTTCATCTAAAATTGTGTTATGGAGAAATAAGTTTTTTTCTAGTTGTGCTATTTTCGTTCAATTTGTATTTGGGATACCTTTTAAGAGGTAAAGGTAGGAAGTTACTATTTTTAGAAGAAATGCTGGCGAACAAAAGCAAATGGTGCACGATGATGTATTTGATCCGTATAGGAGGACATAAGGGATCAGAGTGAGGGAATTTTATAAACACATCAATTTTCTTGGGGAGCCCCTTAAAGGGTGAAGCAAGGGAGTTAGTGTGGAGAAGATCCAAAATAAATGGAGATCGGTGATATATTTGCTTCTTTCAGGTCCACCTAAAAAGCAAGGTGAAGTAATTTTATAAAAAACATCAATTTTGTAGGGGATCCCCTTGAAAGCGTAGTGTTATGCGGAAAGAATAATTCAGTAAATCGTTGAAATTAAAAAAATAATGAGATTTACCTTAGGTTTTTATTCTCTAGAGACTACCCTGGTGGAATCCCCATAAGGGGTGGAGATAGAAGAAAATATCTTTATTAAAAATGAAGGTGGTTAGTGACATGTTTGACCCCTCTAAACCACACTGTTTTCAAGACGAAGTACATTTTGTACGGTAGCTCACCTGAGAGGTGGAGATAATGGGCAAATAAATTTGGAAAAACTTTTTGGATGTAATAACAATGAGGATTGCCCTTACATTTAATTTCTCCACAGATTTATTATGTGATTTTGTATAAATTTTTTGGGGCAGTCACAATATAAGGTGGTGGCAAGTATGTACAGCAAATATGAGTGGTGATTTGTGACCCCTTTAGAGTCATTTATGTTTTAATAAAATCCTCCAAAGACGATTCCTGAGCATATATGTGGTTTTGTTTGTTGATTTTGTTCTCATTTGTTTGAACCTTGATCTAAAGTCGGCATCGTTTACACTCATCCTAATAAGGGATCGAAGCACGTATGAAAATATATAAAAAATAATAGTATCAAATACACGTTTTTGCAAATTATTTAATCTAGAGCTAGACATGTCTCCTCATTTTTTCATCTTTTATGATTTGCTATTGTCTAGATAACACAAATGAAATTATCATTAGGAATGTCAAAATTCACATAAATACTATGTGTCCATGAATTCTAATTTATTTGTTATTATTGTGATTTTTATTTATTTTTATTGCAAATTATAATATTGTCTGAATTGCATAGTGATTGAAAAGTACCTATATTTTCAGAAAATTTCATTTAGCCACAAGCTATTGTAAAAAATACATACACACAATCAGAAATACATAAAAAATATCAACAAACCACAAGAATGTTTGCAGATTTTATTATGAATAGACGTTTTTTTTCCTTTCTCACCCTAAATATATAGTATTTACATGTTTTTTTAAAGTATTTTATTTAAACGTGCCCATAAAAATCAAATGCATTATATGCTTATATACACTTTATGTTTATGGGAGTGTACTTATATATTTTTGGTTTGTTTGTTATGTATTTATTTATTTTTTCTTATTCTCCTAATGATTACTTGACTACACTTTATATAGTAAGTACTTATTTTATCTTTTATGGTTTTTATGCGAGTTTTTCTTTTTCTATAATATTTCTATTTTTTTTTTCTTTGGTGCGTGTTTGTCATTTTTTGCTCTTTCTATTTAAATAAAAATTATTATGTTGCTGTAATGAATAGTACTTGAAACAATTTTGTGTGTGTGTGTGTGTGTTTGAATTGTAAAATTTGTATATTACAAAGTTGGGTCATTGACTCACTGAGTGACTGTTTGATGTGAATCAGTGCAGTGTTGTGAATTTATTTAAAATGAAAAATCATTCTCTTTGAAACAAGTACTTAACTTGTATCTACTTACATAGAATTATGCTTTGTACATAGTATGCATGTGCAGTAAAAATGTTTACTAAAATATATTATGTAGATATTGTTATGGATGCCACATCGTCAGGATTTGTTTGTATTGTTAAGAATTTTAATTGTGCGTTGAAATTGTGAAGATTATGGGAAATTGGAAAAAAATGTAAAGCAAATTGATCGATTGACTTAAAGCTTTATCTACTTAAAAAATGGGTGAAGTATAAGTTTTAAAAGATCACCTTGGATTCTTTGACTTCAAAACAGAGTAATGAAAACTTTACCCAAAAGGGAAGGTGACATATATGGAAAATATGCATGTTATATTATTTATTATAGTAATTAGAATTACAACCTGATTTGATTCAGTCATATTTGTTTGTTTATCTACCTCTCGGTCTGATTATTCGAATGTTATAATATATTCGAAGGGTTATCTTTTTAGTCGAAAGTTAGTTAGAAATCGTATCTTTCATATTGAATTCAAGAACTTTTAGTGTAATGTT
The DNA here is from genome assembly GCA_963854835.1 of Megamerina dolium. Taxonomy (NCBI): domain Eukaryota; kingdom Metazoa; phylum Arthropoda; class Insecta; order Diptera; family Megamerinidae; genus Megamerina; species Megamerina dolium. The sequence goes on from OY978527.1 coordinate 47,221,506, forward strand.
GTATATGAAAAAATACATATTTTTTAAAATGCTCATTGAACACTCAAAGTACTCAGGTTTTGTTTTTTTCCAAATTCCACTTGTAGCCCAATTTACATCTGGCAACTCTACCTATATATTATTCGTATATGTACTACTTGCTTACGAAGTGTATTCATATAATATTCGTACTACATATGTTGCATATAAAGTAAAATTTTCAAAAATGATATAATAAAAATATCTATCTATCAGCAGCGACACGTTTACGTAAAATTAAATTCAACACATACACGTAGTACTTGTATGTACTACTATAGAATAACTAGACATTTCATAAAATACAAGCAAATTAATACATACATACCTCTCATATAAATGTAAGCAGTACCACGCATATTTCGACGTGTCAGTACAATAAGATTAAGCACATTTCCTATGATGCCGAGAGCACAGATAATCGGTAAAATTATGCCATAGCAGTATTCACGTAACGCTTCAGTACGTGGGTCCTCTACGCTCTGTAAGAAAAAAAAAAAAAAATTAAATCAATAAAAATTAGTGAGTGAGTGTGGGAGAGATAGAAAAGAAAATATAGCATTAAAAGATGGCAAAAATTACATAGAAATACACAAAATATTGTATAGTGGAAGGAGGAAGTAGAAATGCTTGTATATCAACTGTACATATATACATATAACAATGGCTATAAGATTGGATAAGATTGAAAGACAAATCAACTAGAAAGCTTAATATAACAACTTAATACCCACTCCATACTCTCATACTCTATAATGTATATCGTATAATCTTAAGACTGAAACAATTTCTAATCTTTGGCAATTTTTAAATTTTCATTGATCATCACTGTATGTATGTGATGATATAAAAATACATTTTTGTCTTCACTCAAACTTATATCAGCTTTTGGAGATGGCGGTGCAGAAAAAAAAGAGAAAAAAATTTGAATTTTTCAATTTTGTCACCACCCAAATCATTTACATTTCGTACACTCGTATTATTTTTCACACCAATTTAAAATCAAATGCACATATACAACAGATACTTCTCTTTACATTAGATCTGTTAAAAATGTGTTCTAAAGTTTCTATTCACAGCAAGGTAAAATTATGAATTTCCTTAGTGTTTTAAAAACGGTTTTACAGACGACCTAAGTCAACTAGCACAGAGTAATTTTTATGTGACTTAAAGACATCATTGATCTGATCACTGCAAAGTCAAACCTCTCACGGACTACATACACACTAAAAACTGTAGACTTAGGTGCAAATATGGCTGTCTGACATTTACTTTTATTATTGTTACTGACTGTCATATGTGGGTTTTCAGCCCGTAAAAAAAATTTGCAACAAGGCGTGTGTAAATATCAGGATGATTTTATTCATTTAATTTTAATAACACTTTTAACGTTTAATTGAATTTATTCAACACTTTATTTTTATTATGTGTTTTAACGTGTAATGTAATTATATTTGTCTAGATTAAAATGTTTTTAATGTTTAATTTTAATGTGTACATATATTGTATTATATTTAGTCGAATGTTGTTAATTATTTTATTTTAATAGGCCGATCCGCACGCACTTCCCACGCCGCCGTCTTAAAGAATAGATTACGACTGATAACATTTTGTGTACATCGATGAAAAATAACCACAACAGATCAAACAATAACAAATGCGACGTTATAAATAAATAACGGCTACTTTCATCTGTTTAAGTACAGGGTGACTTAAACAGCGTGTTAAAAGTCATCTGTCCGTAATTAAACATTTTCAAGGACGCCCTACGAGCTAGAAAAATCCATAATTGCTTGGTGAAACTTTTCCCTGGATCAGGTGGCCCTAGAATATATATTTTTTAACAAAGTTCTTCTACCGTTGTAATCGAAGCATTAAGGTGAACATTGTAACATAATTGAGTGAGTCAAAGCAGCTGCTTTGCATGAATATTAAGGTGGGTTAAGTTGTGTGGATCACAATTATGACTACCAGGCTTTGAGAAAAATATAAAATTTGGATCATTTTAACAATTTCTTCGCTAGGAAGCACAAAGAAAATATTTAATTTTTTACAAAACCATCAATTTTTGACGGGGTCCTCCTAAGAAAGAAGATTTGGGGTGAGTATGTTTAGAGGAAATGTTGAGGAAGGAAAACTATAATATATTGCTCTAGGAGTAATTCCTCAGCAGCTATTGTCGATTTGCAGGTGTGTTTACTTATATTTTATATGAGAAAACCCCTAAGAAGTGAAGATTAGAGGTAATTATGTTCAAAGGAAAGATTTAGGGAAAAAACTGAATGGACGTCGATCGTGCTCAGATAAAACGAGAAACAAACAAATCAGAAACAAACGGACAGATGGTAAGTGGAACAAGCATTGGCTGTGGCAAAGCTGATAACGGATATAAAATTAATAAAATTTATTTGACATATATTTTGTAAACAGTTTCGCGAAAGTCACCAATAAGAGTGGACGTCTTTCTTTTGATTTTTAGAAAAAAAAAAAAAACAAATAAAATAATAATATAATTTGCAAACATTTTGTTTATAATATGAGTGTTCAGCGCTCTCCTCTCCGGCAACGGCAATCGCCTGTTAATGTGTGTGTAAACAATAACTTGCAATCACCCGCGCAAACACCCCCGATAAGTGCATTATCAAATAAAACAGTTGATACACACTGCACAAGTGAAAGTAACAGTGCAAATCTTTTGCCTGCACATATTAAAAATTCATCAAATTTTGCAACAACAATAAATACAGACAAAAAAAATAATTTGTTCTATCGTGATATACTATCTCCCTCTATACCCTGGAGTGTACAATGTGCTTCACCTGCTGTAACACCAACAGCTACAACATCAAAGCAATCAAATAACGGCACTTCTACTGAAGTGCATGACCCAGTAGTTAAAGCAACTAGTGCGATGACTAATAAAGAACCAGTTGCTGTTCAAACTGGTATTGATCGCTACATTACTGTAGTAAAGCGAAAGAGAAGTCCGCAAAATTCAAAACAAATGAATTCAACAAAAATTCAAAAACAGAACACTGTCCCTATTTGTTCGGAAAATAGATACGCTCTGCTTTCAGGTGATGAAAGTGACGAAAATATTATCTCCAAGAAAAATTTCAAACCCCCACCCATTTTCTTGAGAGAACGCAACTCAGATAAGTTGATTTCTAGAATTACAAGTCTTATAGGACCAAAGAATTTCCATGTTGTTCCTATTCGCAAAGGCCAAATTGAGGAAACAAAAGTGCAAATCTACAGCGAAACTCATTATCGCAAATCGCAAATTTGATGCTGTAAAAAAGAATTACTACACATATCAGCTAAAAAGTAGTAAGGTCTTAATCGTTGTACTCAAAGGCGTCGAACCCAACGTTGATATTAACGAAATCAAACTTGCCATCCAGGAAGAAGGGTTTCAAGCCAAAACAGTATTCAACATTCTCAACAAGAGCAATATACCTCAACCGTTATATCGTATTGAGCTTCAGCCTGAAACAAAACCCCTAAAAAAAGGTTAAGTACACCCCATATATAAAATTCGATATTTATTGCATCGCAAAATCACAATCGAAGAACCCCATAAGAGAACTGGACCTCCTCAGTGCAGCAACTGCCAAGAATATGGACATACTAAGACATATTGTACCCTGCCAGCTGTTTGTGTGATTTGTGGAGATCTCCATAAATCAAACATATGCCCAAAATCTAAAGGCGATGCTAGCATGAAAAAATGCAGCAATTGTGGAGGTAATCACACCGCAAATTATAGAGGTTGCCCAGTATATACAACCCTAAAGCTAAATTTCTCCGCTAGCAATCAACCTCTAAAACCAGTTGAGCAAACTCAGATAGCCAACTCAAGTAAGAGACAAAATATTGATGCAACACAATTCTTCTCTGCAATCCCAAACAAGAATCAAACCAATTCATACGCTAGCGTGTTAAAACAAAACCCACACCAACAAAGCAATGTAAATAATGAGCAGAAACACTCACTGCCCACCCAATAGCCAAGTACCCTTGAACATTTGCTTCAAACATTGATTCAGAATATGAACCAATTCATGAACTCAATGCAAACAATGATGCAAGAAATGATGAAAAATCAATCGATGTTACTCCAAACATTGCTATCCAGACCATGAGTTGTCTCAAGATATGCCACTGGAACGCCAACGGCTTAAGCCAGCACCGTTTGGAGCTAATTCAATTCCTTGAATCCAGCCAAATCGACATAATGATGATATCTGAGACCCATTTCACTGACAAAAATTGCTACCAAATACCATATTACAAACTGTACACCACAAATCATCCGCATGGTAAGGCACGCGGAGGAACTGCCATATTGATAAAAAGCAGAATAAAACATCATGTTCTTGAAGATTTTAGTAGCGTCTACTTGCAAGCAACATCTATATGTCTGGAAGAATACATCTCTAAGCTAGTAATATCTGCGATATACTGTCCCCCAAGATACAGTATTACCGAACAGCAATATAAAGAATTTTTCTCAACTCTTGGTAGCAAATTCTTGGTTGCTGGCGATTTCAACGCCAAACACACTCACTGGGGCTCCCGATTAATAACTCCAAAAGGCAAAAGACTATGTTCAATCATCACTAACCACGGCTACTATGTTATTTCAAATGGTCAACCGACATATTGGCCGACGGACAAGAGGAAAATACCCGATCTCATAGACTTTGGAGTCGCCAAAGGTTTGCAGATGGAAAATATCTCCACAGAGTGTAATTATGATCTATCATCTGACCACTCACCCACGGTAATATCTATAAAATCACCAAGCCCCCAAAGCAATTGCGTTAGAAAGAAAATAGACTGGTTAAAATTCAAGAAATATATAAATTCCCATCTTCCTCTGAGTACTGTATTAAGAAATGGACACGATGTAGACTCAGCACTCGAAAAATTCAACCAGCTGCTCTCATTAGCTCTCAGCTCAGCCACCTGCACAAAGGTATGCAAGCAATCAAACTATAGCCCATACACACCAGCCGATATTGAATTGCTAGTAAGACAGAAAAGAAGACTCCGAAGACAATGGCAAGAATTCAGATCACCGAATCTGAAAACACAGCTACAGCACTGCACTCGAAAGTTAAAGCAAGCCTTAAAAAATAAAAACAACAAAGAGTTAGAAGAGCACATAGCGAAATTAACACCTGGTGAAGCGTCAGACTACTCTTTGTGGAAATCAGCAAAAAAATCAAATCGGCCAATTCTCACTGATTCCCCCATCCGTTTGAGTGACGGTAATTGGGCTAGAAGCAACTGTGAGAAGGGTTTGGCTTTTGCAAACCACCTAAAAAGTGTGTTTACACACAATCCACCCTCTTCACAGTCCTCATTACCAATATTAACTTCTCAACCTTGCTCAATAACGCTCAAAATTAAAAAAAAGGACATATTCAAAGCAATTTATAAAGATTTAAACCCAAAAAAATCACCTGGTCTAGATAAAATTACCGGTAAAATGATAGAAGAGCTACCTCCGGCTTCAGTAATTCATCTGATGCACATTTTCAATGATATCCTTCGTATTAAACACTATCCCAAATGCTGGAAAACTTCAAAAATTATTATGATAGCAAAACCAGGAAAAGACCCTACAAAAGTTGCATCGTACAGACCTATCAGCCTCCTGCCTCTACTTTCTAAAGTATTCGAAAAGCTACTTGTCATGAATATAACTCCATTTATTAATCTCAACCAACTGATTCCTCAACATCAGTTTGGATTTAGAAAACAGCACGGCACAATAGAACAAGTCCACCGCATTGTAACTCTGATAAGGAACACTTTTGAAGAAAAAAAGTATTGCTCAGCTGTCTTTCTTGATATCACTCAAGCTTTCGATAAAGTATGGCACGATGGCCTTATTTACAAACTCAAACTATTACTGCCTGCAAATGTCTCCTCATTGCTTAGTAGCTACCTCACGAAAAGACAATTTCTCGTACATCACAAGGATTACACAACAAATCCATTGGATATTCACGCTGGCGTTCCTCAAGGAAGCGTTTTGGGTCCCTTAATGTATCTCTTATACACTTCAGATATGCCCAACAATAACTATACATTCATATCGACCTTTGCTGATGATACGGCAATATTGTGCTCTCGCTCTAACCCCATAGAAGCTACTAAACTCCTGCAGACTCATGTCGATTCTCTCGAAATCTGGCTAGCAAAATGGCGTATAAAAGTCAATGAATCAAAGAGCGTACATGTAACCTTCACGCTAAGGCTAGATACATGTCCCCCACTTAAAATTAATGGCCAATCAGTTCCACAATGTTCCTCAACAAAGTACTTGGGTATTCACCTCGACAGAAGGCTGACATGGAAAAATCACATAGAGGCAAAGAAAACTCAGATCAAGCTTAAAATGAATCAGTTATGGTGGCTGTTACATAAAAGATCAAAGTTGAATCTTGAATACAAAGTGCTATTATATAAAGTAATCCTGAAACCAATCTGGACTTATGGTATTCAGTTTTGGGGCACCGCATCTCCCTCAAATATCGAAAAATTGCAGCGAATACAATACAAGTGTCTGCGAATTATTGTAAACGTGCCTTGGTATATGAGGAACGTTAACATCCATCGAGATTTAAATGTATCCACAATTTCTGTGGAAGTTGCAATGTCCTGCAGAAGCTACATTCAAAAATTACACAATCATCCGAATCCCCTTGCTAGGCAATTGTTGCTGAGCAAGGGGCATCGTCGATTAAAGAGAAAAGACACACTGAATATGCTGTAAAATTGCTACATCTCGCGACTCACCAAATTGTGATGGAACGTAGGGGATATCACATAGTTTTATTTAGTTTGTAAGATTTGAATACTTATTGTTAGTTTCTTGTATTTAAGAAAGATTCAATAAAAAAAAAATAAGCTAACAAAAAAAAAAAAAAATATATTTTGTAAACTACGATAAGTTTTTTAGATTAAATAACAGAAAATTAATTTCTTAACTCTTAAACTTAAACTCAATGGAGTTTTATTCAAAAGTGTGTATGTTGCGATCCGGATCCGGTTTTCACTCACTACTAAGTTACGCTAATTATAGTTGGTTATATTCACAAACAGAGGTATTCAGTTCTAAGGGTATCTAAATATCAGTAGGACTCTATATTTATCTCTAAATCAGTAAGGCTATAAGTTAAGGAATCTTTTGGTTTCAAATATTTAAGTTTCAATTTATTAAAAAAAGTTTCACAAAAGCTTTAGGTGTAAGAAAATCATCAACTGAAAATTTAGTCAGATCTAATAAAATATATATAACTAATACGAGTACACATTGTGTGTGAAATTGTGCCAAAAAGTTGCATTGTGGTTGATTTTCATTGTCTTTCTATTTGTACTTATTATTATTTCCAAGTTGATTGTACAATGTTTCAAGATTTAACGAAAAATGATAAAGCAGAAAAATTTTATATTGAAATTGAAAGTACTCCAGGGATAATCTTTTGAGGACAAAAACAACACTATTATAGAATTTATATTTCTTAAAGCTTTTGCGGAAATTTAATGCGACTATTAAGTATATTCATAAGAATATTTAAGTTAGTAACAACCAATAGGTTAATGTTCGCTCAAGTAAATTTATTTTATTTGCTTATAATATTATCTGTATTCATAGTGAATTATGTACAATTTGATTACACTAATCGATGGAAAATGAAGAATGAGCAAACAGACATCAGGTGTCATTGATATGCCTAAAGTGCTTTATTGAATATACTTTACATATTTGTGTAGTTACACAAAAGGGCAACAAAATTGTTAAATTTAAAATGAGTTTTCTTCAATGTGTAAATTTTGTTTTTCCTTGTTGGTTTTTTTTATTTCTTTGTGACAGAAGAAGACAAAAATGGCATATGTCAACTTATTATTTATGAGAAAATTGCCTATGGTGTTTTTAGAGATTTATAGCTTTATTATTGTTCGCTTTTATTCTCTTTGGAGAATTTAAAAACTTCATATAAATTTATAGACTTTGATTAGATTGTGTTTCTAGTTAATAAAGTAAATGTTAAAATTACCCATTAATTAAGTGAATAAAGTGAGTATAAATGTTAAGATTGCAAAGTAACCATACGGCAATTGATTGAAATTTAGATAATAGCAGTTAATAGTAGAATAGAACGTTTGCTATTTCCATAATCTCCTTTTTCCCAATATTATATATTGTGTGTATCGCTGGAATTGCTTTTTTCATGCGAGTCTTTTATATTTGTAAAGAGGTCAAATATGACATGAACATAAATATATATACTATTACATATTTATATATTCAAAAGGTTGAAATTTAAGATTTCCAAACATTGTGTAACATTTCATTTAGTAATTTTGGTATGAACTTCATTTAACTCTGAGTAGATGTTCGTTCAATTTCATAATATTAGGAAAACATTGTTAAAAAATAGAAAGAAAAAAAAAAGAAATAGACGATTTAGGATCGTGCTTGCAAATAGTTGTCTCCCTCGGATTTTCTGAAGTACATATATGTTTTCAGAGTTAGCTTAAGTTAAACATTTTAATCAGGTGATTGATTAAAAAGAGGTAAATACCAAAGCTAGTCTTGTTCATTCGTGATAATTTGTACAACTTTTCGAGGTCGAAATTTGAATATACATATGAATATAAATATAAATAATATAAATGTATAAAAATTAATATTAAGAATGCAAGTTCATAATGAAAAAAATAAAATAAATTGAGAATATAAGATATATATTTAATGTGCTGTCAAAAACTTCATTGAGATAAAGTAAAAACCGGGTTAATTTGCCAATTTTTGAAATTGCTGATTCCATTTTATTCTTGAGGATATTTAAAGTTAAAATTATAATGAAAGCATGGGAACAGCATATACCCAGTGTTCCTATTAATAGGTATTGATTGTGATTTTAATAGAGACTATATGGTAAAGACTCAAAAAAAAGTTACAGTAACTATAGGCAAACGTGCGAGAGCTAAGATATATCCAATTACATGTCACGGTGCTAGAATTCGTTTTTTTTAATTGCTTAAATTCCATTCTGGCAGTTGATTCTTCTTTTATAATTTGGTCATAAAAAAATTAATTTTTAATCGAATTTTATAAACATAATTTTGTGTATTGATTAATATAGGGTTGGCAAATAAGAAATTGCAAAAATAAATGGCGATGTTTTTATACACCTTCAAACAAAACTATGTGAAATTTGCTTTTTAAGCAAGGGAAATGTGACAGCTAACCAACATCAAACAGAAAAAATCATTACATTGACAAAAGTTCAATCGGCACTTACTTAGTTGTCACCGAATATAATCAATGCATTTTTATGTTCCACATTTGAGTTTATATATATATGCTCAAATTTAATTTAAGTAGTCTTCATATTATATTAACATCAAATTCATTTCTCAATCTCAATTTCTAATACATACTCGTGAACTTAGAAAGAAGTAGAAAGAAACGAATAAAGCAATTCTCAATGCTCTAAAAATATAGGACATTTTTTTTACCTCAAAATATGTAAAAGAATCATCGAACTCGGATTGAGGTAATCATTGGTTTATATATAAATTATTATCAATGAACTTATCCATTTAGATAGAAATGTGCTGAACTACCAAAGCATCTTAATCTTATGTGGTTTCATGACCAACATAAATAAACAAAAGTGAGTAAAATTACTCAAGTTACCCCACTCTTTTTTTTTCCAAATATTGTTACATAACAAATGATATTTATGATTTGATGTAACTAATGGTTCTGTATTCAAGAATTGACAAGATTAAAAATTTAATTAACCACTTATCAACAAAACTATTTTGTTTTTGATGTTACACTGGTTGATGTATTTTTTGAATTGTAGCCAACGTTGCTTTAAAATTTCTCACGTGATAAATTAAAAATTTAATTTTTTTAAGCTTCGCATTATAATGGATAATTCCATGGGTTTTGTTAGCGTTATTACGTTTTTTTGGTTGATGTAAGATTTAAGATTATGCTATTATTTATAGCAGCTAAAGTCATATATTAAGTTGTATATTAAGTTGTCCGAACCATATATTCATTATGGTAGCTTTCTTCTGGCTTTTTATTGAACCAAAATATTTTGGTGGTCGTCATAAATTGCATTTTTCGCTGGAAAATTTGTGAGATGCGGCATCTTAATTCACATTTTCGAGCCAATCTGATACCTTAAAATGCTCACTTTTGTAGGGGCGGCTTCTATTAATGTGCGTGCCTATTCTTATCGATGTTATTCTAATCAAACTTCTTCTAACACCGCGTCATCATAATTTATTATATGTTGACTTTTCGTACAAATCATTTTAAATATAATAATTTAAATGTATGCTTGTATATCTGGATACTAAGTAGGTGTGCCAGAGGTATTACCAGAGTCTAAATAAATTTCTACAGTGCCAAATTGTACTAACTTACCTCATTAACAATAAAGAAATCATCACGTAAATCATCGCCACCACCACTGCCAGCACCGCTACCAACTCCACTGCCACCACCACCACCACCAGCACCGCTGCTGACTCCGCCACCAGCACTACTGGCGCCGACACTAGCAGCTGCTTCACTTAATGCCGATGTTCCACTTAAACCGTTATCATTATTATTGCCGCCACCGCCACCTCTGTTACCATTGCTACCGCCACTGTTGACACCACCGGGTGGTGTTGTTGTATAATTTGTACCCCATATAATCGAACACAAGGTGGGGTCTTCTTCCGTATGGTAGAGTCGTGTTATCATAATTTTTGAATGTGTCTATATTACCCTCACTTACTCTACACACAGAACGAATGCACTAATAGATATATACGCGCGCACACACACACTCACATATATGTATACCTATATGGTATACGAGCACTTGGGTTTTTTAATTTGTTGCCGTTTGCAGTTATTTTTTATTTTTGTGCTTGTAAATTCTATTCTCTTTTTTTTTCACAGGAGACAATATATTTGAATTGCAAATAACGTTTCCGACTCGTAAGCGAACGCTTATAGCGAACAGCGTCGAGATGAAGTTATCACACAAAACAACTTAGTACTGGAATAATAACAACAGTCGGAAGTTGTGTTTTAAAGTGTGTATGTATGTGTTGGAACAACACTTTTATTAATAGCAGGATCAAAACAAAAAACAAAAAAAAAACACCAAAAGAAGGAGATAAAGATGTGTATAGATGTGGGAGATAGAGAAAGAATGAGTAACGGGGAGAAAGAGAGGATAAGAGGATAGAGCACGCTTTACAATTCCAAAATTGAATTAACACTTTAATTAAACGTAGGAATGGGGTAAAAAATAAAAAGCAAAGAACGATGTCGAAAGTTGAATGAGCAAATGAATGTGCATACAGCCAGCTACTATAGTACTCTACTATGGTATGCGGATCTTAACGGATTTACGTTTCATTAAAATTTCCAAAGTTACATTTGACTTCACTTCACTTCGGTGGATTTTTCCTTCCGATGATGCTCTCATTTAGGTTACGTAGTTCACGTACATTCAAATCTATGTATGTATTATGTATTATGGAAAATTTTCATGTTCACCATTCTTTTATGTCGTCTTGTTCTATTTAATTCTTTTTGCTTAACATGCATTTTCTATCCTCCTGAATTTTGTGATGACAAATTTTTTTCAACTTTTGCACCACACCACGAGTACACCGAACAACACAGAGGCGAGTAAGCGCGACTACACGAGAGCAAGTAGGTTTTGCATTGACAGCATTTGTCAGTTGTTGTACTATTCGCGATTTTCGCCGACTTTCTAAATGACGACTATTATGGCAATAGTTTGTATTAGTATTAGTAGTTGGGATGTCATTCGTTGTCGTGGTGGAGGTGATGGTGGTGATACTCTGTTTGGTGGTATTGAAAGTTGCATACATTGCAATTTTATTGCAACAGTGATGATTAAGCATTTTTTCCTAGTCTCAAATTATTTCTTTTTTTTCACACTTGCCGCTTTAATTTAGCTTGATTAAATGTTTCGCACCAGCAACTGTAATAATAGATAAATCTGAAAATAGAATAAAATAAAATAATTTAGTTAAAATAGAAAACAAGCATGTATGTGCATATTTTATTTTTATTTATTATTATTATTTTTTTTAAATCATGATAAGCAAATTTATTGCCTACACTTAAGCTGCCTGTCTGTCAACTGTGTGCGTGTGTCCATGTGATTTTTGCCAAAAATGTTATTGACCCTGGCAATTAATTTCGTCCAATGGTCATTGAGATGTATACGTCGAACAACAACAGCAGCAATAATATCTATATATTGGATATGTCCAAAAAATTATGAGTTGTTTCGATTTGGGGTTCCTGGATCGATTGTTAGTGGAAGAGAGCACTAAGATTAGTAAATTTAAAAATGAAGTTGAAAAAAAAAAACGACACTAAGTTTGAGTGTATTTTTTTAATTTCAGGACAGATTATCTATACCTAAAAATTAAATCAGACCAAAATTTGCTTAACATAACTTATAATATTTTAAACAGATCTAATGCTCTGTATGTGTGAAAAGCACTGTAGCTTAAATTACATGAAAAAGTTCTCAAGTCTGATTTCGATGATAATGATGATGATGATGATGATGATGATGATGATGATGATAATGTTAAAACGTTTTTGAAGTGAATATGGTATATTAACAAAAACTACAACAACAACAACAACAAGAAAATTAACAACAACAACAAATAAACTACAATGAGCTAACAACATTGAAATGGTAGAAGGTAAACATGTAGGTACACATCTATGGGCTATCCTAACACAATTTCAATGTTCCACTTGAGAAGATACAAGCACACAACACACAATCACATGCACACTCACACGGCATATTTGGAATCATTATTAAATGAATAAATCAATGGCAATAATATGAAGAAAGTTTGAGGCGAAGAAGAAGAAGAGCAAGAAAAAGAAGAATATGAACTAAAATCACTTATATGCCGACCAAAATCTCATATATAACATATATACGACTAATACATATGTACCAAGTACATACTTGTATACTCATAAATCAATGACTATATGAGATAAATCAGAAAAATTCAAATTTTCTCTAACACAATACGAACCAACAACAAAAGGCAATATATATGAATTTTTATGCAAATACAATATTATAAAATAGATATATTTTTTTGCAAACTTTAGCAAAATATTTATATGAATTTATTAAACATATATATATATCTATGTATACAATAATACCGGTATTTACATATATTTAAGAGAAAAAAAAAAACATAAACAAAAGAAAAACAAAAACATGAGTAGGATTTAGCAAAAAAAAAAATCATAATAATAATAAAAATAAATGCTGTGTCAATAAGAAGAATAGCACATAATTCGTGGCAGCACTCGCAGCGTGTTTGGAATAATAAGTAGCCGGTACGTATAGTTAAAACCATATGTAGCATACTTTAAAATGATACAAAATTATAAAATATGGCGGTTGAATTAATCAGCTGGGAGAGAAGAGAGCCAAAAAAGCGACTAGAGGTGCCCAGCATTTCTCTCCATCACATCACGCAATCTTTCGCCTATCGCCTATCGCCGGGATATAATGAAGGTGTCATACGATCCACGTCGAGTATAAGATTGGATATGAGTCTAGTGTAAAAAATAATCCAGTCGTTAGTCTAGCATATGGTTATGAGGCGCTTTTGTATTTGCTTATGCCGCGGATCTCTGATTTGAATCATACTTTCGTAACAACTCGTGAAAATTATGTGAAGAAGAATAATAATATAAACCAATTAGGATAAAAAAAAAGTGGAAGCCAGCAAAAGCTATGGAGAGCAGAACAAGGCCCAATCATGCCGAGAATCTTCCGACTTCGAAACATCACATTCCATAACAAAGCGATGGTGGTCGGACCATCATCTGGGTCCAAATGTCAAAGAGCTCACAGCAGAACATGACAAATGTAATAGACAGAACGTCTACCTAGCGTTGATATCTAAAATCATGAGTATTTCGAAACTGGTAATGGACTCTTTATCAAAACGGAATTATTGGCTGAAGACTCAACAAAATAAGCAATGAAACGAAAGCGAGCTAATTAGTGAGGACCTACTGGCGACGGTATTCGACAATAATGACTCAGATTGGTTTATCACTGTGGCGACCACTGATGTAAAAATTGGTCGAAATATTATTCTCTATAATGGAGAAATACCTTGGCCCACTACATAAAACGTGGCAAATGGTTAACCTTACGGCAATATTAAGTTGGTTACATGTGCTGTCGAGCGAAGCTTGAATAATTTTAAATCGAAACGAATTCACCAGTGTTAGTGAAGTATGGCCATCTGCGCATCTAGAGCTTATAGAAATACATTTTATCCTCAATAGACTTCGAACGCCCGAAAATGTTGAACTCAATGTGTTAAAGAATAGAAGAACCTGCAACTTTAATCTTATGATCCATAACTGCAGAGAACAAAAGGTGTATGAGGTGAACAAGGGAAACTCTCGCAGAAGCTATCGAATGGTATACATATTACTGATCAGAATCACGATCTTAGTTAACTGAGACATGTCTGTCTGGCAAACTGCCGTAATTACAAAACGATTGACCTGAAAATTCATAATTTCAATTATTTTCTCTAACAAATTGGATTGGATTGTAAATTGGTAAAGTTGGATAGAAACTACAAATACTTTCTATACAAAAGTATGTTGTTGAATGAATATAACACTTTACGCAAGAAAATGTAAAGCTTTCAAACTGACACTTGATAAATTAAACAAAACTTGCCGCAGAATGAATATTTGAGAAAAAAAATGGAGGCAATCGGATGAAAATCACACTCAACTGTCATAGAAAAGTTTGTCGTTGAATGTGTATTTTCCCACTTTTCGCACGAAAATATTAAGTTAACAAGCTAATATTTGGTTTAAATTTAAATTTATTGATTAATTAATATACATATTCGAAAATGATTTGATTCCGATAAAAACCACGCCTACCTCCCATATAAACTTATGCATATATTCACAGTTCTAGCATGAAAATATAAATATGTCAAACTTAAACTCGTTGCTCGTCGTTTTCACTTTACTTGGCAACTTTACTCAGAAATTTTCTGCATATAAACTCATATAGAAATTGAGGAATACCGAAAAATGAATTACGTCGAAATCGAATGTTGATTTCCTGTGCTATCACACCAAACATTTGTTCGGTTCCATTGAGATTTTACGTCAATCGCTTTACTATATCATAAGGAACATATTTAATTCCGAAAGATTGCAAGTAGTACAAATAATACATTTTTTTTCTTTCCCTTGGCACATTAAATTATGTGTATGCAAGAAGATGTTCTTTCATATCTAGTCAACCAATTTACTCCTCATAACCACATATCATAAACATATGTAGATGTAAATGTATGTCATAAATTTTCCATTTGGTGACATCATGTAAAAATATACACACGTGCACACCCATGCAATCAATAATCATACAAAATATATATATATTTATTTTGTATTTGAGTAGTTATAGATTTTTGTTTTTGCATTTGCTTTGATATGATTTTTTGTTGTTGTTGTTGCTTTTCCATTTTCCATCATTCATCCTCGAGTCAATTTGATGGCATGAAAATTATGTTGCCATAATGTAAAAACAACAATACCATTACTTATAATGTGTAGTAGCAACAAACAAACAAATGAAAAATGATGCTCAAGGTCAATATATTTGTTTGCTTATATTTGTGTAGTGGATGGACACTATGCAAAGTGTATTTTTTTTTGAGTTGTTTATTTTATGGTTTTAACTGGATTTCTTTGCATTATTCTCCTTTTACTACTACATATGCTACTACATTTGGCATTTGTTTTAACTTAATGGTTGGCTGGCTGGTTGGTTGGTTGGTTGGTTGGTTGGTTGGTTGGTTGGTTGGCGGCTTACTTCAACTTAAGTTTGTTCTCAAAGGCGTTCGTTGTTGTTTATATTTCTTTTAGAAATAAAGAAAATGGAAAGAATAAAGTACGAACAAGAGAAAAGTAAAACAAAATAAAATAAATTAAATTATTTTATATCCTTTCATGAGTTTTATTTTACATATTTGTGTATATTGTAAAATAAAATATTTTGTCATTGTCATGAGTGTCATTTTTTTTTATTTTGTTTATAAACAAATAAACCATTTTCACCAAAAAATAAAGAAAGGGAAATGAAATGAATATTTCTGACTAAATTAAATGCTCTCATTTCACTTAGATTGGATTATATGCTCTCTCATAGGACATGCTATATGTGTAATCTGTTTTTCCCCCCATCTCATTGGGTTCTATTGAGTTTAGAGTGACTAGAAGACCTTAGGGCAATCTAATCTACTTGTGATAGATGATCATTTTAAATAACTACATAACTCTTTCTATTATTTTTATGTGGTCAATTTGTTTATTCGATTTTTACTCTTCAAAATTTAGCGAAGTAAAGTAGTTTCTTATTAGAAAATAAGATTTACGTTTCACTTGCTAAAAATTGCATTTAAATTAATAGCTTTAAATAAATATTCGCAATTATGTAATTATATACAATAACAACAGCAACAGCTAATCATAAATTTGTTCAAATAACAGAAATATCTCATAAACACCCACGCGCTTTTAAAAAAGCCTCATCTCGCAGTAAAAAATATTTTCCTGTATGAATCCCTTCTTCTAACCATTCGCAGTATTGCTTTTATTTTAATTTTATTTTCAAAGAATTAGCCGGATTTGTTATATATTGTGCTACCGCTACTTAATAGTATGATAACATGGTAGTAGTGTAATTGTGCGGTGTACTCTAGTAAGTTGTAGTCCTGATGGTTATACATAATAATGCATAATAAGTAGTCGTTGGAAAGCATCAAAGCCAAATTAAATATGCAAATTTTTGCAAAAAGTTTTCTACTTGTTAACAGATTTGTATTGGTGTTGGATGTAGATACATTATATTGGGTTGGCGGAAATATTATGACGAATTTTGTAATAAATATCATACATTTTTACATACTCGCAGTTGGCTCAGGGGCAAAATATTATCTGAAATTTTATTTAGAATAACACTTAAACTTACTCAGTCTCATTCCTTGCAAAATGAATTAATAAATGAGCCTTGACAATCACTCAATAATGCGTCATTACTTTTCAGACAAACAACTAAATTTATGTATTTAGGTAATTTGTAATTTGCTGATTGATGTATATTTTGAAAAAAAAAAAAATAAATAAATAAATTTACAAAAACTTATATTTGCATAATTGTACCAACAGAAACAATGGGCAAAAATTATGTTTTTACATTTATCATTTTCTCAATGCGATGATGATGGATGAAAATTTCGGCTAAAAACTTTAATAAAATACTTATATTTATTGCAAAAGTTTTCAAAAACTTGTGTTAAATGAATTAGAAAATAATTAAGTTTTAATTAATTGCAAAATGCGGTAAAGTAAAGAATCTCAAAGAGGTGATTGTACTATTGTTGAATATTTTGTAATATGTGGTGAACCTTCCATTTCCACTTCCTCGATATTAACCATATGCTGTATAGAACAAAGAGTTAGATGAATAAACAAGAAATCAGGGCTCACATTATGATTTCTTAGTAATATAATATTTTTATAGTTACTCGGGAGATTATTTATAATATATTATAATTTAAAAGCAAATTATAGTCATAAAACGTGATGTCTACTTAGAAGAAACATCAAGCGAAAACGGTCGTGGTCGAATCGCGGTGAGCCCGTGCAAACGGTGGCCAAGCCAGGATTGACGGTCAGGAAGGTTTTGCTATGTGTTTGATGGGATTGGCAGGGAATCATCTACTATGAGCTGCTCCCTTACGGCCAAACTCTTAATTCGGACCTGTACTGTCAACAATTGGATCGTCTGAAGGAAGGAATCGCCCAGAAGCGGCCAGCTTTGGCCAATAGGAGAAGAATTTTGTTCCATTAGGACAACGCCAGGCCAGACACATCCACCTTATAGTCCGGACCTGGCACCAAGTGATTACTACCTGTTCCTGTCATGGCGAATGATTTTGCCGTTGAAAAATTCGCCTCAAGAGAAGCTTGTGAAAATCGACTGTCCCAGTTTTTTACCAATAGGGACGAGGGTTTCTATGAGAGTGGCATTACCTTCGAAATGGCAACAAGTTATCGAACAAAACGGAGCATAATGAAAATAATGGATTTCTTTTTACTTCACTTTATATTTCACCTCCCTACAGTCGATCGCTCCGCAGTGTATTTGCCTATTTTCTTGTGTTTTCAGAATCAGATTGCTGCGAGGTTAAGATGCATGGGGAGGGGTGCATGTGCATTTATCATATATATTGGGGAAAAAATATTAGTGGTGATCGGTGATATATTTCACGCCTCTATTTCCCTTGTTTTTATAAGACTATCAATTTTGTAGGGAAGTCAATCTAAGCGGTAGAGACAGGTGTATTTAAATAAGTTTTGAAAAAATGTTAGCGAATAAAAATTAGTAAGACTCGATCATACAATACTCTTTGTGCTCCTGCAATGGTTGTTTTGTTGTTTATGCCTTCCATTTGTTTAAATTTGACCTTGACACCATTTATCTCCATATTCCACCATTACAATTTTTTGGCGCACGCATTTGTTACGAAACTTCACAATATGCCATTTATGTTTAATTCAAAAATTATTATATTGTTGTTACTTTAGAAATAACCATATAATTATTTCAATTGATGTACAATCATTTCAATACTTTCTAAGGAACAACGTGATATTGTAAACATTTTAATTACAAGATATGTCGTTGCAAAGTTGGATAAAAAATGTTTGCAGCATTAAATACAAATTTATTTATTATAGCATATCTTTTTAAGAGTTAAACTTTAAACTTTTGAAAGTGACTTAAATATATCAAAATATATACATGCTTTTGATAATTGCCGAATCTCCCTCTGGGCCAAATCTCTCCAGTTTACCTTACTTGTCTAAATATAAGTTTATTTTAACAACTTACACTTTTACATAAAGGAATTTATTATATATTTACTTGATAATTAAGATCATATTTTTCATAAAAAAGAAAAAAACAAAAAAACACAGTGAAGCTCACGTATTTTTCGTCAGGTATTTTTATTTCACAATGTATGCACTAACTAAATAAAAATGTATAGTAATTTAATGTATACGATGAAGGTCGACTTGCATTTTCATGACTATATGAACTGTATGAAAACGAGCATGTACCAAGATTGCGCATTTGTAATGTGATAGCTCTTAAGAATAATATTTCAATTCGTTTGCTTTTTGGCTTCTTATTGTCTGATTTCTATTTGCTCCAATATAATATTTTGAAAAAAAAAAAAAAATGCTCTTGCATTAAATTCATTTGTTCGCGGTTTGTACTCACTTTGTGTTCGTGTGTGTGTGTGTGTGAGTATATGTGTGTGCCCTGACATTGTGTGATTGTATACAAATATATTCGTAATTGTCTTTGAACTTCATGGTCAAATCATATACATTTTGGATATGTTCGTTTATCTGTGTGTGTGTTGTTTTTGATTATTGAAGTTTTCATTATTCAACATTATTGTTATTATTGTTGATTTTATTGAAGATATTGTTTCAGCTACATCTAAATTGTATGTAAATATGTACATACATATACTTTTGCATTAATGGTAACAAGAAAAAGCAAATAATTTGATCATTTTGACATTGAATGAATTTTATCTCGGTATCTCTCGAATACTCGTATGTATAATGAAATTTATTCCAATGTGAAACTGGATAATAACAATGATAGCAGCAATAATGTAATGTTGGTACTTATTTGTGCGATTTTTACATGTTTTGGTTCGCAACTTTTACACTCGACTCTACTCTACGAAAATATTTTTCATACATAATTATGGAAATTTTTAGCATTTGTGTTTGCTGTGTGCACATATTTACACAGTTTGTTTGGTGCAAAATAAGAAAAACATAAAAACAAAAACAAGTAAAAATAACATTTTGTTTACGGTCGTTTTATGTTTTTTGTGACATTTTCACTACAATACTTGTATATAAGCGTAAATAATTTTCTTTGTTTTTTTTTGGTTCATTTTACTTCTATAAAATTTGTTCTACCTATTTTTAGAGATATGCGTATATATTAGTGCTCTTCATATTGCTATTAAATAATTATAATTCTTTAAGCAGAATATGTGAGCAGATATTAAAAAGTTGAGAACACAATAAGGATGTACTATTGTTGAAAAGAAAAACTGTCAAAATGATTAAAATCATTTTTCAACGAGCTTTCAGAAAACTTGTTCCCGCTAAAAGATAATATCGTTCAGTGAACTTTTTTTTACAGGTCTAATCAACATGCATAGACGAAAGAAAATACAATATAATTTTTTGTTTGCTTTACTTCTATGAGATTTGTTCGTGGAATGTTTTACATGGCAGTATGTACGCGTGTAATTCCATAGAATTAAGTGAGAAAACAGCAAACAACTGTGTACAGGTACAGACGACTACTCACACCGACAATGCAAATCCCATGCGTTATTTGGAGAGTCAATTTTAATGTAATAACTTTAAGTAAGTTGATGTAATTTTCTTTTGGAATGACTTATTTATAAGCGCATAAGATTCGAAATGTTATTAAAGATGTGTTTTGTGGTATTAAATCATTTCTATAAAAATCAAATGAAGAAATAAAGATTAAAATATCCAAATTATTGTCCATGATTGAAATAATGTTAAATAAAATTAATGTTCATATATAAATATTATATAAATGATGTTGTAATAACATTGAGTTTGTATAAATAAACTAATAAATTAAGTGGTTACGTACATATTATGCTACTGTCTGTAATGTGTGAGTTCAGGAACGATCAACTGAAAAATTAATTCCAGATAGGTAAAATTTTGTTCTTTAAACGGCTCCTCAATCTGTCGCTAAATAACACTCAGATATTCATGTTTATTAAGAAAAATTCATCAATTTTAAAAAATGGATTTGAACCTCCTAAATACGAATACCAAAATTCAGTCTTTTATAGATCCAACCTAAGGTCAGTATGAGCTCTTTATAAGTATTTACATATTGTAGGGGAAATCCCTTAGTATAAAAATGTTCAGGGGAAATGTTGGCGCACTATTACAATAATAATGAAGATCCGTTATATATTTTAGCCCACTGTAGAGCGATCCTGTGGTAACTATGGGGTTAATTACCGATTTTCAGGTGTTTAGAAGTTAAAAATGCTTAAAGCCATAGCTAGGAACTACCATATGTTTGAGTAGCAAGAATTAATGGGGGGCAGTTATAGATTTTACAATCATATGAGTACACTTGGATCAGTGGGAGCGAATATTATAAAAGCTAGCATTTTTAGGGGAGTGATTGGTGGGCACCGTAACTCAGTGGTTAATGTGTTGGCATTCTATTCTGTAGGTCGTACCCACCTGCCGGTAAGCAATTGGCAATTCTTCCGGCAGTAACAATTTGCCATGGAAAAGGATAAACTGGCTGAACTGGCTGAAGTAAGCAGTTCCCATCTAACGCTGTCCAAAATTCAACACGCACAACAGTAATGGGGCTTATATGTTCCACATATTTATGAATTTGTTTTTTTTTTTTGGTTGGTTGATAAATATTTTGTTAAATTTAACAATGTGGTTCGTTGCATGAAATATGCTTCAAGTGTAAAAATACCTTTGAAAAAAAAAAAAAAAAAAAGAAATGTTAAAGAAAAAGTAAAAAAGTGCAAATGCCAATTTTTGCAATACAAAAAAAAAAAAAAAAAAATCGCCAACAAAAAAACAACTAAAAGTGTTTATCGTTCGGAATTGTCCAGAGTATTCCAAAAAGTAACTCGATCAAAGTTTTTCTTTTATTTTATTGTGAAATATATATGTACTAAGAATATATGCCACATATTGTTTATTTTTTTAACATGATTGCATTTGGGATTATTTCTGTTACACTGAAAAGTTGTCATAAAACTTGTAACTCTTCAGAAAATTTCAGATTTTCGCTGGTCATTTTAGAAAATATTGATAAATATACAATGATTATAAACGATGTATGAGTTATTTTGTTATGCTTCTTATAAATTACATTATCAACATTTTAGCTCCATTTTAAATATATATAATTGCTCTTATACGTACGTATCTCACTCAATCTTGTTAGCCAACTTCAATTGTTTGAGCTTTTATCCTTGATACACGTGCATATACAATATATAGCATATACGTATAGCATGTATTTATTGTAAATGTGTTGACATGTTGACAGCATAAAAGTGAACAATAACAACAACAACAACAACAACAACAACAACAACAACAGAAACAACAACAAACATGTTCAACAATTTAAAAACATTTGACTTTGTTATTTATTGAATTTCGTATATTCAATTCTATTGTATGTTATTATATATGCAGCCTTGTAAGCACTTTATCTTCCTTTCCCTATGAGTATCGTTTGCTTATGTTATTTTTTTCTATTGGCAATCATTAGTGATTGATTTCGTTTACTAGGGTATTGGAGTATTGAAATATGATGTTATCGTATTGTATGTAGTATGTGAATAGATGACAATATTAAAGCTGTATGTTCTCGCATGAAGCTAATTTGTTTGAAACAGTGTAATCATATCAAAGATATGAATCTATTGTTAGTAAACGAGCGAAAGGAAGAAATTGTGAAATTACTATAGAAATTGCTTTCGAATACTAATAATAAATGAATTATATACTAAAAGTATATTTTACAAAGCATATTCGTATGCGTGTGTATGTGTGTGTGTGTAGATGCTGATACTGCAAATAAAGTTTTTTAATTATTGCCAAATTTTACTTTTGCAAATTGTCAACTGAGTGCTAGAACACACCCAATTTGTATGAGGAAATTCTATACCAACTTGTTGTAAATATTTTCTCTCAGTCGTTTTTTTTTTCAATGCTTTATTTTTATTTTCTCCATTTCCTTTGCTCAAATTCAAAAAACCAATATTTATTTTGCAATTTGAATACTGCTACTACTACCACTACTATTTTGTATGTGAAGTACTACCGCCACTTCTACTATCGTCTTATGCTACTCTTACTACTTACAACGCATCGCATCATCTACTACTGAACATTACTACTATTTCAATACAAAAAAACGAAAAAGTAAAGGATTTACAGCAACAGCAATGGCAAGCAGTATTTAAAGTTTAACGCAAAAAACTTTTCGCACAAAAGAGTGAAAGGACAAAGAAGAAATAAAACAAAATTTGGCGAAAATCAGTAGGAAAAAAAAAATAAAATAAAATTTAATTTCTTTGAACTTTTCCAAGTATTTTTGAATGTGCTTGTGTATGAGAATCGCTGGTTAAGTGGGTGTAGTCGTATATTAAAAACATCTAAATCGTCATTATGCAAGAAGACTTCAACTTTCCACTTAAATTCATAATAAATTTGCACAGGTTGTTATTATGTTATTATGTACAATCGCAAATGTCATCACCTCTAAGCCGATAGTGATATACCTAAGTATTTATTTATATCATCTACATTTGCACATTTGTATTAAGGCATGAATAAAACTGATGTAGGTGATGTTTTTTACAAGAAGAGTTCAAGGAACTTGCTTTCTATACAAATGCCTTGAAAATAGAATTTAAGCAAACAAACTAAAAACGTCGCAACTTTAATTTAATTAAAGGGCATTTTATTCTTTTCAAAGTACTATGAACTTTATTCATGAAATAACATATATTATAGGCATGTAAATTTAATCTTATATCTTCCTAATAGCCATTCAATTTGAGTCCAAAGATAATTATATGTACATATGTCATATACAACAAATAATTATGTCTTAAAAACTGATATTTTCATAGAAGAGGTATAGATATTAAAATGTTAATTAAGTTGAAATGTATTTTATATATTTTAGTTATTTATTTAGATGTGATTGAAACCACAAAAGGATGAACTAAATTAACTAACCACTATTAACCACTACTGCAGACCATTGTAGGGAAAACTGCAGAGGACTGCTAATCCTGTGTTGCGCCCCTGTTCCCAATGTTAAATTTTGCATTTACTAAGGAATCTGTCTGAATAATGAAATAAGTATACCACTTTGATCAAAAAGTTCCCGGAATAACCGCTGTGGCGCTCCCATCGTTCCAATTTGAGTTCTGTTTTTTTTTTTTTTTTGTTAAGTTGGTACGTCTGTTGGGAACTTTTGATCAAGGTGGTATACTCGTTAATATATTATATATATATATATATGGGCTATTTTTTTTAAATTGCACGGATATGGCAAAAAAATTAGACATTTTTAAATTGGCCGAACATTTAAAAAAATTCTTTGCATAAAATAAGTTTACACGTGTATCAGGATTTCTCGCGGAACAATTTTTTATGGTAAAAATTCCAACCTAACGATCACAGCATCCATAAAACATGTTGTACAATGTACTTATTTGAAATTTAGGTTTGTATGAGAGGTATGCTTTAAAATAAGTCGATCACCCCATTTTTGTGACGTTTACTTATAATTTTATTATAAACGTATCGATAAAATTTTCGAGTCATATACTCATCGGTGCACCTTTTATGACTTTTTTATGGCGATTTTGAGGTTAGCTTTGTATGGGACGTAAGCTTTAAAATTAACCGATCACGTCCATTTTTCATTTTTTTCCTTGATTTATGTCCATAAAGTTTACATACGAAAATTTTAAGCCCTATGCAACGCACACAAAAGGTTGACTTGTTCCTAATGACGCCGTAACCAAACTAAATTACACATAGCAATAAAAATTCACAGAATAGTGGCTGACAGTTGTGCCAACCTGGGAAACAATATTTTTTCAAATATTCTCAGAGGGAAAATTAAAAATGAGAATTTCCGGAAATGAATTTCCGGGTACTTATTTGACAGAATGTAAGCAGAAATCGATTTGAATGTATACTGAAGTGTTTACCCAGTTTTGTGGTTTCACTTATTACGCACAGTGTGACCAAATAGTGAATGAGACTGTGTCTGAGTCAGAATACATTACGTGCACAACGTATTATTGCTTTGTTTGTATGGAGAGAGATGGCAACCCTTACCTTGAATTTGTTTATATAGAAATCTTTTATTATTTTCTTCTGTTTGTTAAATCTCTAAATAAAGAAGGTTGTTTGGATATTCATTTTGGGGAAATTATTAAAGTCGTGAGAGTAAAAATTTCCTCATTTTCTTACAACCACAGTTTACTCGCTTCAAACTTTTGATGAAATAGTCACTTTCGAATCGACGAATCTTCTAAAATGAAATCGGAAAGGCGACGGTACATTCATTTCAATCTTCTTCACTATTTAGTTATAGGTGTAAAAGTAAAACTACAGAACAGAAATACTTCACTCTTAGTTTTTCACTTTGGATGTAGTTATACATCAAAAGTGATACAACATAAATCCTGCTTCAACCTTTAAATATATTTCATCGTTCATCTTTAGTATACACTTTGGATGAAATGAAAATTAAAGTTATTTAACACTTATTTCCGCTTTTGTATGATTTCATAAAACGTAAATTAGCCCTAATTCTACTACTCATAGATTTTTATTATATTATTTTCATTTACTTAATTTCCACATCAATGTAATAAAATTAATTGAACATGATTGTAAATAATGCAGAAGAAGGCCATACTCGTATATCAATTCAAATATACATAGGTAGGTGAGGGCAATTTATTAATTTTATGAATCAATAATAATTTATACATACGATTGGCTTTTATTTGCATATACACAATACACATTCATCCAATTTAGTTGTTTTTCTAATATATATTAGGAATTAATACAAACATATAAAGTAAATGATGTATCCGTATCCGTATTTATTTCATTACTCTTACCACATGTTTGAACAGTGTATAGTGGCCATTAGATATGTTCCAGTTTTTTGGGAATAAATTTGCCTAAGCGTTGAAGTTTTGTTTGAAATTTATGATAGAAGTTGTTGCTTTTATTTTTTAAATGAGAATAAATGCTAGGATGAATAAAGGAATTATTTTCGAATATAAGCTACAAATACATATATCATATTGGCCATATGCAAAATCCACATGGAGCAATTAAATAGACTATTATCAGAATTTAGCTAAATTTTAACTCATTAACTCATAGTCCTCCTAAAACAATAATATTTGTTAGGCAGTTTATTGCTGCAGTGCTGAAAAGTGTTTCAAGAAAAGAATGACACTCGTTTGTTATTTCATAGAATTGCCATATAGTTCCGAATGAAAACAGAAGACTGTGAAGCCTTCACACACATTTCGGACAGGTCCAGACTACACAAACATACATATATGTAACTATTGTACAATAGAAAGCATTTAGTTTGACTTTAACTTTCCAACTCATTCATATATGTTAAGTAGTAATTTTAGTTTCAGTTACGATAATAATTTTTGCTTCATTAATATCCCGACTGAAGCATCAAAAAACAATGTATAAAGTTATACTAACATATACATACATATACATATGTATATAATATATGGAAACGGAAAACGGAAATTCGCAAAGTATTGCTAGTTGACTTGCTTACTACTGTCATGTGTTCTTTGTGTGGAAATCTTTAACAATTTTCGAGAAATATTATTGTGTATCTATGGTTAAATATTAAATACAATACGACTAATGATGGCTTTAATGTCAAAGAGAATAAGTAGATATATTTAAAAAACTAGGGTATATGTAAAAGCATTAGGAAAAGATTTATCTAAGCACAATTACATCATGCATACTTTGTTAGGCTTACATGAAAAAAAAAATATATGTTTTTATTATTTTTACTACAAATTCCATATATCTATGTAATTAAAATGAAAATAAAAAATTAACAAAAAAAAAAGACTCATAAATTTTAACATATTCTAGGACATATATCACATAATTTGAATACAGTTTCACATTAAAGCTTTATTGTTGCTGGTGCTCTTGTTTATTTTTTTGTTTGTTCGTTTTGTGGTGCCGACTAAAGCCGGCCGGTTTTAGTTGATCCTTTTAGGTTTTGTTGGGATAATTTTATTTATTTTTTTTTGCTTTTTGTGGCCGTTGTCAAATTTGCAAAGAAAACAAAAACAAGCAATTGTAATAATAAATGGCAATATGAAATTTTTCAAATGCCATTTTATTTATATAACAGATTTTCGGATAGTTTGCTTTCTAAAAATTGTCGAATTTACATTTAACATATGAAAATATTTAGTTACTTAAAAAAA
This sequence comes from Megamerina dolium, assembly GCA_963854835.1. Taxonomy (NCBI): domain Eukaryota; kingdom Metazoa; phylum Arthropoda; class Insecta; order Diptera; family Megamerinidae; genus Megamerina; species Megamerina dolium. Next base: position 47,248,875 of record OY978527.1, read on the forward strand.
TTAAAAAAAGAAATAAATTTAGCATTTCGATTATTAACAAATATATTAAAAAAAAATAATAACTTTATTTAGCTGATTTACTCACATTGACCAAACTCACCTGATGATCCTTTAAACAATTTTCATAAATATAATTTAATATTGCTTAAGCTTATTTATGTTCAATATAAATATGAAATTTGTTCAAAGGGTCTTTTTTTTTTTGGTTCTTTTGAAATGAAATGACAAATTTTATTTGCTTCATACTTCTGTCAGTCATTTAGTATGATATTCAAGGATATTTACTATCAACAACCATCAACCATCATCAATGTTCTGCTACTACTTACCAGTAGCACTCAAAAGAGGCAAGTAATCAAATGGTTAAGTGTGTTGCTGTTTTTTTTTTTCTTTCTTCAATTTCTTTTTTGTGTGCTGTGTAAGCACAAAATCTACGCAAAAAATGGTTGTGCACGTTGTACTCATTACATGTCACCACACACGTATTTTTGTGTGTACATGTGTGTGTGTGGGTGTGTGTTTGAGAATGTGTGTCAGTCCTTTTAATTTCTTTTACTATAATGTTTACACTGATTGTTTATTTATGTTTCTGTTACGGCCGCTGTTGTTGCTGCTGCTTCATTTTTATTGGTTTTTGTCCTTGTATTTTTTTGGCTATTATTTCCTACGTACATATGCTACGCGGTACTACATAATATTGATGTTATTGTTGTAATTGTTATATGATGACACTTGTCCTACACAATGTTTCATTTTATTATACACGCACACATATACATACAGTCGTATTGAGGTTATGTATACACAAAAATTATATTAATAAGAATAATAATATTACATATAGACAAACGTGTAATAATAGCAGGCTGACCGACTTAGCTAAAGATACAAAATATTCATCATATTTACTCATTTTTGGTGCACGCGTCTACATCTTTGCATTGGTGAGTGCTTATAAACGATTACTATGAATATAAATAGGTCCAAGGTTTTTCTGCACCTGTTTTTTCGACGAGCCCACAAAACATAATTCATACATACAAATAGATATGTATATAAATAGAATGTGTAAAATTAAAATTATATGCTAAAATACAAAAAACCAAATTGACGTTATAATCTTTACAAAAAATTATTATTAATATTAATATTCCATATATTAAGAGAGTGAAAAAAAAAACATAATCAATAAACATCTAAAAATATGTGTAGGTAGAGGTTTTATTGTCTTTCAACGAAGCAATTGAAATAGCGTGACATGACAAGAATTTAAATTAATCGTAATTTATTACCAAATACGTATGTTAGCGAAAGTATGAAAATATATGCTAGTAGCTAGTTGTAATAGTACCACTTTTTTTGTTTTTTTGAAAGGTATGATAAGTATCAGTAGCCGAAAAAAAATAAAAATAATATTCATAATAAATCTTGCTTGATCTTAATCGCTTTATACCAAATTTTTCCAATTTATTGATCTTTTCTGTTGACAAATCGTCAAAGATTTCTATTGAGCTCCACATATCTGATGAAAGTGCCATTCTAATATAATTTGAATATATGTTGAAGAGGTTCAACGTTAAGGAGTTTCGCTATCTGAAATCTGAAATCCATATTAAACCCCAGGGTGTTGGAGTTAGGGCAGTTCGTTGGCAGCTTGTAAATTCGAATTACTTCTACAGGAATACCCTTCTCAGATACTATTGCGTAGTGGTAACCCTTTATGCGTATATTAAAAGCGGCTTTATATAAGGTGTTTTGGCATAATGTGAAGATCTGCTAAATCCTTTGAAGATCGATGCACCAAGTGCTTATGAAAATATTGTACGATAAGAAGCTTAAATATTGCTTAGGAATTGTGCAGTCTATTACAGTAGAAAATTATGTTCTCTATACTAAAGTTGGGGTTTTGAGATATCCGCGAAAAACATGATTTTTTTCTCTCTTTTTCAGTTAATGACAAAAATCTCTGAAAATAGCTCGATTTCACTTGTTCCATTGATATAAAAATATATCTTTATGGTGAACATTTTTATTACATTTTACTTTGAATGAATTTATTTTAGGTGGACAATTCACTACAAAATTATATGATGTTCATCAGTGATCGAAACACTGTGCGGTTGCTCAAACTTCTTCGATTTTATATTTAACGCAGTGGATGAATGTCTTCCGCCAATCATTATTTCAATCATTTGGATTTGTAGTTTATTGATTCGTCGTGGTGAATTTCAAACATAAGAAACAATGCAAATTTCACCACTAACTTTAGTTACTGACTGTATAATGTTTGCGGCGCTCAGACGACATTTCACGGTAGCTCCTGCGAGGAGAACCCTCGCTAAATAGAATTTATTACACGATTGGCACCGAGTTGATAAGTGATAAGTTCATGAAGGATTGCTATGGCTTCACCAGGCTGAGATAGCCAGACACGTTGCCTTGAGAAAATACTACCAAACCACCAGCTAATTCTATGCTTCTCTATCGAGGCTCAAGTTCAGTGCAAATGACTACCAATTACAAAATTTTCTTATTTATTTGATTAATGTAGTTAAATTTAAGGAACACAGATCATACTCATTTATTGTGATCTTCAAAAATCGTAATTTAATAATTAATTTCTACTTCGCATGATTTTGATTAGAAATAAACGCTAATAAATTTTTTGCAAACTGAAAAAAAAACTGAAGTTGCCTTTGTTTTTATGTTATTGCAATAAAATTGTTTTTTTATGCCTCCATCCATGAATGACCCTATTTTAAGAGCTATCAATATTGCTGTATAAATCAGAAATATTTCCTGTTACTACCATTTGAAGGTGTTTGCATTCAACATCAGGAACTTACCACACACGCTTCTTGTATATGTACATGTATAGATATATGTATGTTTTTGATAGGATTTCATGTCATATTGAGTTTCACACACTAATAAATTATTGAAATGCTTTCGTGTGCATGTATGTTAGATTAACATAATATAATTCGACAATGGTTAGCACCTTCACCATCTCATGATCATCATCATCATCATCATCATGTTTAACACATACATACATAGAATATTTAAGGAAAAAAAAATTGGACATTAACGCAAGTCAGCAATATAATATTTTGCGTTTGTGGCTTTATTTCTATAGAGCAAATGTGTATTTATTTCTGTGGGTATTCATATGAATGCGTTTGGCTTGAGTATGTATTTAAACACATTTAGGACGAGCTCATTTTTATTATTTATAGGGATAATGTTAAAGATGATGGTGTTTGGTGTTTTGGTGAGAATTGACGCCTTTTCAATTAACCATGGCACTCCTTCTCTCTCGTACTCTAAATCTAAATGCTTTTGCCAAGCTATTTGTTTTTTTTTTAATTATGTTTACCAATAATACAAAGCATTTACCAATTCATGTGCCTACTCTCAACGTTTCAAGCATCAAATATGAATACTAATGTTGTTTGTGAGTGCGCTGATGGTGGGAGAAACATTTATGACCCTTGTATGTATACGTGATTGCTGGACATGGACATGAAACAAAAACAGTAGTAACAGCAACAACAATATGCAATCGACAACAACACAAATTAAGTAAACGTTTGTCAATTAACATATTAACTTAATCACTTTTGCTGATGATGGAGTTGGTGATATATGAAATTATAACCATAATTATGAATCGTTAAATTGAGTTCTTTTTACAATGTGTATATAATTTGAACAAATTTAACAATTCACCATGATTTTTGCATACTAAAACTATGCATAGTTGTAAAGATTTCGCAAATAATAATCCATAAGCTATAATTGAGTCAAGAGTGATATATTATAGATTCATGCATATATATGTGTGCGTGTGTGTTGATTACAGAATTAAAAAGAGAAATATCTTATCGTTAATAAAAATTTCCCAATACCAATGCTCAATCACTCTAACACTCTTGCTTCCCTTGAGCTAGAGAAACTGTATATAAAACGTGGACCAAAAATCATTATTATGTGTTTTAGTATTTTTTTATGAACAAATCAATATGGTCTAAGCGACATTAAATATTGTATGGCATATTATTATTGTTTTTCTTTAATAACGAAACATTAGGGTTAATAAGATTTGAATGTTTTTAGCATAACCATAAAATTTTCATTTTAAAAATGTTGTTTAGGAAAAATTTTATTTTTCTTGTTCATGAGTTTTACTATTTTCCTATAGAAGTATAAAATATTTTTGTGATTTATATTCCTGTTCCAAAATATTTTTCTCTGCAATTAGAATGATTTTTTCTCTAAACAAAAGAAGAAAAGCATTATATAGGTAAGTAGCCATTTTCGTTTGCTTATCCATTGCGCGTGATTAGTCTCTAGCAATGCATATGCACATCATGATTGATGGTAAAACATAAAAGAACGATGGGCAACTTCAATTTGAATTAAAATTCAAATCTTAAACAAACCTGTTTCGATAAAGATTTGTGTATATAATAGATATGCTATATAAAAAAAAAACAATATAAAAAAATCCATCTATCCATCCCAACCATTATCCAATGTGAACCCGCTCAAACCAATTCACTTGATTTCACACCACCATTTTACTCTATCCCTAAAGTGATTAATGTTTTTGTTTACAATTTTACTCTTTGTTGTTTTTCCTTTTTCCTCTTCTCCTTCTACCACTTGTGAATTTATTGTTTCTCCCTCTCCTGTTTTTTTTCTACTGCTTCTCATCTTATATTACCATTTTTACGCTGCACAGATTTGCGTCCAAAATTAACAACACTAAAGTAAAACAAATCGATTAGCCAAAGAAGGAAAAAAAATTCAACTCGCGCTCAAAGAAAAATCATGTTTTTGACATGACCACGACCACACCCACAACACACAACGGTACCACTCACTAGCCACCAAACCAACCCCTCACCTAAAACCATCGATATGTTTCACAAAGCAATTGTCGACACTTCCGTCTAGACTGATAAATGTTCCTTTTATATATCCTACTTATACTTGTGCATATGTATGTATACATTAGGTCTGTGCAAAAAATAAATGGGAAACAGAGAAACATTGATTTTTCAAAATTTCCTCTAAAGTTGTGTATTTCAAATTTTGTGTGTCGTAAGAAAATATACTCTTTGGATATCCACTTTGGATGTCTTTGAAATATTGAACATTATTTTGAAAATATCCATTCATGCAACTATATTATTTATTGGATTATTGCCTCATAAATTCGAAAATATAAGTTTCTAAATATATTCTTAATACCTTTTTAAAATTACCTTTGAAAATGTGAACAAAAATGTATTTCTCGTAAAACCAACAATATAAAAATGTTTAATGCGATTTTTGAATATATTTTGAAGGCTGAAATTCATTAAAAATTGCCACACCAATTCGTATTTTTATCGAGCAGTGAGGTTCAAGATATGTAAAACAAAAGTTCAAAGATATTCAGAATCCTATATCTTTCTATGACACGAAGTAATTACCAAATATACTCATGTTGATTCGACAACACGTCAGTGTTGGAAATCGCACTTTTGAAGTAGTGGTTAATCTTGGAAGAAGCATTTACACCAGTATTGACAACAACAAAGTGATCATTCTAAGGATCTTTAATAGGAGGTACTTTGAGTAAGTACTTTGGGTTACTTAAAAAATGAAAAGGCGGTCCCCGTCTTCAAGATCGAAAATCATACAGGATGTATAGAAGGATGCTTTCAGATTTTAAAGAAAGATGTTTGGGACTATTTTACAGGCGAAGGTATTGCATTCAGTGTCGACGTCGATGAAGAGGAAGAACCAACATCAGTTGGTAGTCCTATGCACTGAAAAATCCGTTAATGTTCGAAATCACCAACTAGCGACAGAGAATCAAAACCATAGATGACTTCGAAATGATTTGTTTCGGTTGCAATAACCAAACGAGTTGGTACACTTATCTTTGTATGGAAATATAGTTTTTTTGACTGACATCACATTTTCGTATATTTATATTTTCGAATTTAAAAATAATGATTTTTTCATATCATCATATTTTTCTTATTTAATTAAATATGTAATTAATGATTAAATTTATTAATAATAATGAATTATATAGTTTTTTTTATGATATTATATTTTTAAATTTATTTTAGAAAAATATTTTGGACAGATTTAATACATATATATATTCCCTGTTGTTGTTGTTGTTGTATAATGTATCATATAATTCTGAGCCATAGTAGCATGTATTTGCTATTGTGTGTTCGTATCTTTATACGTAGAATATATCTGAAGCACCATACTGTTATAAAACAATTTGGTATTCCCATCAGCGATGCTTGTATTACCACCCACTTTGTACACTTTGTGCTATTGTGGGCGCTGAACAATTTCTAAGCGTAAAACGATTTGACGTATTTCTCGATTTTTGTTATATTGTATTTTTTATTTTATTTATTTATTTTTTTGTTTATAATGCTTTTACTATTTGAGTGCTGCAAAATCGCAACTGTTACACCAATATGTATGTACATATATACTATGTAAGTATATACGGTATCATATTTCATCGATTCTTCCCTTTGATCAGCTACTGAATAGCATAATACAAAGTTTCTTTCAATTTCACTGAATGATAGTATGATATTAGCACTTATATATATGTGTGTGTGTATATGTATGTTATGTTTATGCCTGTCTGTATTTGTATTTATGTTAAATTATTGTCATTGTTACTAATGTTACTACTGCTGTTGTTGCTGCTGCTGCTGCTGTTGATTTTGATGCTGCTACTTACTTCTGCTCTAGTTACTGATGTTGGTGTTGTTAATCATTATAACCGACACAACAACAAGTCATTTTGACAAGCACGTGAGTAAGTAGTTAATGAGCATTTTGATTAGTTCAACAAGGGAGAACAAAAGAAAAATGATGAAAAACTAATTAAGTAGATTGTATTTCATTAAATTATTATTGCAGTAAGAGTATGTAGTTGTTTGTTGTTGTTTCTATTTTGTGCGAAAAATTTAATGAATGAATGACTGAAACTTTAGAACTTTATCATATGATATACCTACTAAATGTACATAAGTGTTTTTTGGGGAGTAATATACAAGAATCTTTTGAAATGCATACAAATCAAATTAAACATGAGAATATTCAGAGATTAGTAATTTTGAAACTTAGATAACAATCATTTGGCAGAATTTTTCAAGGTATTTCGTTATATTAGACGATTTTGTAACACAGAAGACGTTTAACACAACTTTTTAAAATACTAAACTTTCTTTTACAAATCCTTCAAGTAGTAAAAATTCAAGGGCAATGTGCTACTTGAACTATTTGCCACCGTGAGACGAAATTTGGCGGATCGTCGGGGTTGAAGGAACTGCTTATTGCACAGAAAATCATCTTACATAAATTATTCGGAGATTCGGATATTCGAATGTTCACCCTAAAGAAAATATTGATTCCGTTGGAATTAGTGTTGAGAATGATCCAAATTTATCGATTTCTCATCGTTCTCAAGAAATCGCCCATCAACAATATGAGAGTTTGTACAATAATTTTAGCTTCAAGCTTACAAATTCACTGAATTGAAGGCATATGATTATCGTTTCGATATGACTTTAGTAAGTGAACGCTTGAACAATTGCAGATCTGGCTTTACTCTTTACGGTTTAATCGTAAACTTGTATTCAATGATAAGACTCACTTCTGACTACAGAGATTCATGCCACAAAAAAATTTTATTTCAGAAATTTAGAATTTGTTTACCCTTACATACAATTCAACCGAGGGTGATTTCACTAAAAGAATTCTGCCTGTTAAAGGGATTTGAAACATAACAAAATTAACATTTATTAGACTTATCTAAATTTTGATTTTATCGACCTGGAATAAAAAATATACATATTTGATATTTATTTTGCTCAAAAGTAAGAATATTTTTTTTTTGATAGCTGCTATAACAACAAATAATTATTTAAACATTTTTGATTGTTGTGTTTTTTACTTTATTCATCGCATGCAGATATTTTCTTTTTCGGAAATTATATGTATATAAAAGAAATTGTATATTAAATATTTTTTAATGGAAAAACACAGAAAAGGTTCAAAAATAATGTACTCCTAAACAGTGTTTTATGCCATTTTTTGTTTTGTTGCGTGAAATTTGAATAATTTGTATATATATATTTGTATGTTGATAACGATTACTAATCAATGTTTAGACACAAACTACTAGGTGTTGATATGACAATTATCCAACACTAAAGTGGAATTGAATTAAGTGCGTTCTAAAATTGAATATCTATTAAATATTTTAAATACAGGTTACTAATTTTTCCTTGATTTATATACTTTATCTGAATTCAACTTGAACCATGAAATAGTGTAAATATATTTTAGGAAAATTCAGTAATTTTTTCATATGATAAATTAAAGTCAAAACAATTTAAAATAAATTGTATACAACATGAATTAAATATACAGATTTATTTTTACAATACAATAACCATGGAATCTCTGAATTCTGTAGCTAATATAGACAAGCATATTTTGTAAAAGTTGGAATTTATATGTAGTATGTAACATATATGTAAATTATCATCAACTCATTTCCTGTATAATATGTACACATATACATTTGCATGTATGCGAATTTGTATGTATTTGTATGTGTATGTGTATGGATGTGTGGTTGTGTTGGTTTTGTTGAAATTAATTAACATGACTGTATGTATGTTAGACTACATACGAGAAAATGTATTCTCGCGCGAGAGTATGTATGTGGTTGCATTGTATTGTAAATTAACAAATTGTTTCAAAATAGTGAAACTCACTGTCATGTATATATATTTGTAATATATACTCGTATGTATTGTAACAACGGATGAGTATGTTTAAATATATGTATGTACATTTAGCTAAAATGAGAATTATTATTTTACATGAATACATATATATTTGTATGTGTTTGCATATAATCATATACAATAATTAAATGAAGCTTTATTCAAAATTGGTTATTTATTACAAAGTTCATTTACGTAATTAATGTGATACATTACATATTTACTATTTAGCACAATAATATGTTTTAGAAAATTATTGTAATTATAGATAAATTTTAATTTAGGCATATGAATGCTTTATTAATTCCATCTAATATTAAATGGAATTATACTCTTGGAGCTAAGTTTGGCAAGTTATACAATATAATTTTGGTATATGGTAATCTTATAGATAAAAATCAGTAAGGGATGACAAAATGTAGTTTGAAACACCATTACTCCTGCAACATGTACCATGTATGTATACATATATCTGATATGTATATATACACAGACATACTTCTATATACATACGTATAAATGGTATTTTAAAACTTACTCCTTGAGGATTTCACATCATACTCCTTTAACAAAAACATCTATCTCTTAGTGTGAATGTGTGATTGTGTTTGCATGGTAAGTTCATAAAAGACAAATTGCTAGACATGCATTACAGAGACGGTCGCGTCAACACTCTCGTTTTTCGTTTTTGTTGGTTTTTTGTTTTTTGTAAATTTCATTTTTAAACAAAGCCAAAATAAATAAAAAAATAAAATAAATAAACGAACCAAATTCAGTAACCTCGCGAGTCAATAAAACTCCAAACAACAAAATACTCGTTCAACACAATATTTATAATACAACGAATAAGGATTATGCTCTCTGATATACATACATATAAATACATACACACATATACACATAGATATATAAATAAAGTCTGAAAACTAATAAATTCACATTTGGGTATGAGACATGAAAAATCAAAATTATTCCCTACACGTAGTAACCGCAATGTATACGATCACACACATAGACACAAATAGAAGAAAACTAGAGAAAAGAAAATAGAAAATGGTGTAAAAAATGAAAATACAAATAAAGTAAGAAAAAAAGAAAAAAAAACAGAACAGTATACCAAAAAATGCGAATGAAAACGTGCAAACGTGCACAAATAACACATAACTTGGAACTCTATTACGCTGTGTACTCGTATCGTAAGTAAATGCAAAAGGCACACGTGACTAGAGTATTGCCCAAAAGGCAAAAGTAAAGAAGTGTGAAGTTATGAGCACATAGTAGTGAGTAAATATGTACATAGAACAACGAAAACAAAAACAAAAATGAAAATGTGCGTAATGCATAATGAAGAGAATAAATGTAAGGGCGACAAACAGAAAGAACAACATCAACAACAACAAAAAGCAACACAAATTTTAAAATACGAACATAGAAAAATTAGGTAAACGAAAGAATACTAATAAAATATATATGAACCCATATAAACAATGGTAAAAATCAAATAAAACTGAACTTTTTCTTGTTTGTTTATGAATCATTCACTCGTAAAATGCCCATACCACCACCCCTTAATACAAAGGCGCTAATACATTGATTAAAGCAGATATACCTTTTCAGATGTTGTACATGTAGCAAATGGCTTGCTAATGTTGACAACGAAGATTAACACGTACGTTCCTTAGATAAATCTACCAGCTAGCCAGTCAGCCAACCACCCAGTCAGCAGCTAGACAGCGAACAATGATTTGGCATTTAATCTATATAAGTATGGTATACATTTATATTTGGCTGAATGTGTGTGGTTGTATCAATTATACAGCATGTGTCATTTGAAGATGTTGTTATATCTTGATTGGTTAATGTGATTCAAAAAAGCTTTGTTCCGCCATTTGGAATTTACTAATATAAACAGATCATTTCTGATATAATTCAAATTCAAATATATTTAATATAGACCATAGACTTGAATAGAAGCTTAGTCAAGATTTTTGGGGTCTGTTATTGCAAGTACGTATGCACAGAGACAGAAAACACAGATAGCAAAAATTCATAGGATGAAATAGTTGTTCGTTTTTCAATATTTTATGTTTACCTTTCAAATATTATAAATAGTTCTAAAAAAAGTGTTTTATTGTGTTTTTTCCGGAATATTCATTAAAAAATTATCAAAATGCAATTTCGTAAATATTATGAAGCAAAGAATTGGTATGAGAATAACCAGCTACAATAATCGATTGAAAGTTGCCAAAAAATTTGAGTTGAGTATTTCATAAATTTTGTGCGAATATGAACAGAAAAAACAAATTTTTTTATTTTAATTTTTAGATTTTTTGAGAATTAATTTTGTTAAAAAAGTATTTTTAGTAAGAGGGCGGCGTAAAAATTCAAAATAGTTTTGAATTTTTGATACCAAGTATTTTCATTACTAAAAAAAAAACTATTAAATAAATATGTAAGGTATAAATATAAATAAAATAAAAATAAAAAATGGATTACATTTATATTAATCAGAGATAAAAGATTAAAAAGCCGAACGCCACCTAGTAGCTAAAGTTCGGCCAGTTTTATTAACTTAACCCTTTGAGTTATATTATTTATGGGTTTAATTAAAAAAGAAAAAAAATTTAATTTAATAAGTAGTACCCCAAATTATTTAAAAGAAAATTGGTTGTTGGATTTCATATGATCAATATACGGTTTTGTAACTTTGTAAATTTCTTATTTAGGTCTTAACAAAAATAATAGACCACAATGTGTCTTAAAATAAATACAGAATTAAAAAATTTTTTTTTTTAATTTTAATAATAAAAAAGGAAAAACTCAAAAAAAAAAAATAATTTTTATATGTTGTATAATTTTATAATATAAAAAATATATTTGCAATGAATTCTCAACAATTGTTTTAACATTTACCGGTACCATAAAAAATATCTACGACTAACGATATTTACTATATCCAAAAATTGGTTTTTATTCTGCTAGTACATTAAAATGAAGAAAATTGAGTTTAACTGCAATCAAAAAATATTTTTCTACAAAAGCTTGCTGTTGGTGGAAAAAATGTGACGAATCATTGATCAGTAAGTATATTTGCCCAAGAAAGTATGAGTCTAAAATCTATTTTGTTAACATACACAAATAAAAAAATAAATAATTTTTTAAGAATAGCTGTACTTATTTATTAAAATGCTACTTGAACATATATGCATATACTTAGTATCATAGATAGTTTGTTTCTTTGCTCTACGCAGGACGAGGTATTTTTCGCGGAATTTATTTTTGTTCATATAAGTTTTTAATATTTAAATTTGTTATTGTAAATTCTCACATCTATTTGCAATTTTAAAATTATCTCTCAATATATTGTTTATAATTGTAGTTAAGTAGGACTACTCACTATGGTTATTTATGTTATATTAGTTTTAATTGCTAGCTTCGCTATTTCTATTAAATTGTACAAAAAAATAAAAAATAATAATATAACATTTGAACAAACAAGAAAAAAGAAGAAGAATGTAGAGATATTGAAATTTACTCTTTATTCCATTACTAACTCTTCTTTTTCCTATTCCGCTTAATGTAACCTTATGTTGGAATGACCCTGTAAAAGTATATCTTTGTGTGCACAAGCAATCAAGTGAATTTGGAATGTGTGGGTCTCGCCCCTTTTCAAATCATATTTTAGACAAATGTAGTGATTGTTGTTGCTGTAAATATTAAGCATTATTTATTAAATATATTGACACATTTTTATGTTATTGTAATACCATTTATATGGATTTAAACATGTAAGCAGGGAAATAACGCCTTTTTCTGTAAAGCACATGTGTACGTGGATCACGAAATTTGTTTGGATTGTAATTTCATATACATATAATCTTCAATTTTAGTAATAAAAAACAACATCAATAACAACGACGACAACGACGATGATGATGAAGATGACGATGAAAGGGATGATGGTAACAATGACAATGGCAATGACATGACAATGACGGCTTTAATATGATTACATAGTAAAAGAGATATATTTCTGGATATGTATGCTTGGCTTGGCAACCTATTTATGTTTGTATATGAGTATGCAAATATGATTATAACAACAAAAATTAAGACATCACCTTTTTCAAGCACTTTCTCTTATTTCATATGTTTATATTACGATTTCCGCGATCACAAATTAATTTGAGCATATTTATAAAATTTGCCTAAAAATATGCTATGCAATAAATTCAATGAAATTACCACTCACTTTTAATTGTGTACTTTTTATTTTATTTTTTTAATTATTGTATAATATTATGTATTTAATGATATTAAATGTAGATATGCATAATGCATTTATTCAAATTTCTAATGAATCACTATTTGTTCACATTTGCTTGAATTTGGTATTTTCCGCTTTGAACGTCCATTTTAGTCGGGCTCACGTTTGCAACTGATTGAAACGATTTGCGTTACATTTCTTATCAACTGCTGCTTGATTTTTGTTTACGTATAATATGTGTACGTGTGTACACACATTATATACACATGCATATAACTACAGACTCATTCATTTACTGCTTCTTAGAATGCTATTCTTGTTGATATTCTTCAACATAGTTGCATTACAAACTGGTCGAATAAAAGACATAAACATGATGTCAATGAATGAAATTTTATTTACATATTGCAATTCTAGCAGTTTTCTCTGCAACGAATACGCTTTCTCACTCACAATTCAGCATGTGCGGCACATGCGCTGTATAGCATTTATAAGGCCAAATGTCGAAACAGCTGTTTCCTGCAAAAGGCATGTGTCGATAGTACTATATTGTATTGTTGATGGTATACAACATAACGTAAAAATGAATCAAAACAAAAGTTCACAATCACACACACTCGCATATTCCCACATATACGTATAAGGTACTAACTGCTGATAAGCCTTCAAAGAATTTACGTACGCAACAAATACAAGATATTTGTTATGTCCCTGCCAAAGGACTCTTTTACGCTGGTTAGGTATATAAACATGTAAATGCATATATAAACAGTAGCAGCAACAACAACAACAACAACAACAAACATTAAATGTCCTTTCTTTAATGTTACATTTAAATATGCTTTTTGATTACACGATGACGTTCATTCATATGCCATACATACACTATTTCCTGTACCTTTATGCCGCTCATCGCTTTTATTTTTTTCCCCCATATACAACAAGTGCATATAAAAAATATTTTTTCCAGATATTTACAATACATACACATACTACATAAATATGTGTACGTAAATAAATATTTTCAATACATCTGGGTATCATTTGACTATCGTCGCGTCACATCGTATCGTAACGTTATAGTATCATATCACCATCGTATATTTATATCCTTAGAGCCAGATATGCATTTATGTATAGTATGTACTTGTATACTCGTAAGTAGCATTTTGCATTCAGCAGATGCAAGGACAATGTCATTTTTGCCAATACATTTGAGATTACAATTGTTCCGGTGATTTTTACGTATGTACGACTACAAATGATTATTAATAAAAAATACTCGCTTGAAATGTGATCCAGTCCAAGGTTATTCAAAGAGATGTGCAGGAAGTTAACTTCAAAATTAGTCATTTAATTGAATTGTGTTTATTCAATGATTATACTAGTAGATATTTAGATTGAAAACGTTTTTGAATTGACTCTGAGACAAAGCTGATAAAATGTATTATCAGAAGGGTTCTGCCAGTAGGAATGGTGAGTAGATATTTTATGAGGCTGTTCAAATTAAATACGTTCAATAATTCAAGAAGAGTGATAGGATAATGTTCTTTGTAGATTCCAGTGTCACCTATTAATTTATTAGTTTGAAGAAATTTCGCTGTCCATAATTACTCATAGTTTTATTATGATCGATTAAATGTGAAAATAACTAGTCTTTTTATCTCGTTATAACAAGGATTCTTTCAAATCCGAAATCAGAGTTCTCGACCGATTGCAAACACAAATAACAATAGGACCTGCTTTAAAATTACAAATTACTAATTACAAATTAATTTTAGCAAATATTTTCAAACTTCCATTATTTCTATCCTCATCAATAATTTACATGCTTATCCTGTATCTTCACTGTTTAGGGGCGCTACTCTACAAAATTGATGTTTGTATAAAATTGGCTGACACCGCTCCGTCGGTGCAACTATAGGGATCGAATATAAAACGATTTTCTCTCCAAATATTTCTACTGATGTCACTAACACTCTATGTTCACCCATTGAGGGGCTTCCATATAAAAACACCTCAAAACAAACTAAAAAAAAACACGATTCCAAGAAAATTATACAATAAAAAATTAATAATACAAAAGTTACAAAGTTTAGGAATGTTCGAAGCTTTTAGATACATTTTTTTCAGTTTTGCTTTTTTCGCGTTTGACGTAAGTTTATATGAAGATCTGGTGAAGTGTCAACACCAGTCTCTATTCTTTTATTCCATTGGATATAGTCAAAGCCAAAAATAGGTCAAATAGTCAAAAAAGTAAAACTAAGTCAACTGCTAATTCCAGTCTAAAATGCTGGGTAAGTAATTTATATTTGACAGTCGAAAAAACAATATCAAGCCATTAGATGGTAGGTCAAATGTAATTGGGGCGATATTGTGTTCGTTCAAAAAGGCAATGTATCTTTTAAAATATACTAACTTTAGCCATTGTATGAGAACTAGAATTTTCATGAAACAGATTGCTGCTTTGTTTCAGGCAGTTTTTCCACAATTTTTTAAAACCACCGATAAGAAAAACGAACGCTCAAAAATTACTATTCTCCAATACTCAAAAGCGAAAAGGGGATGATACTCCTATAGTTACCTTTAGATTGATAGATGACAATTTGTTGTGCACGATCAAAAAACTTTTGAGCACAGTGAATCATCTCGAAGGAGAGTAGACTTGTATTTGCTTTCAGTCTCATAGGCATAAAATCACAATTTTCCCCTACTGTCATGCTAAAAATCTGGTTTCTACTATATCAGGGAGATATTTTTCAAACCACACTGCGCCACGTTGAGCTCATCTCGCAGGACACATTTGCAGCATTTGTCTTCGGACCTATAAGCGTAAATTCATAATTTCTTTTAATGGACCAGGCGGACACTTTTTGAAACAATCCTCAACATGTAATGGAGAACTTACTTGGAAGTGAGAAAATTTATCTCATCTGAGGATAATTTTGCACAATTTATTTTCTTTTTATTTTATGTTTAATATTTATTTTCTTTTGAAAATCTTCCCTAAATACATTTTCGAACGGATTCGGAAACTAAAAATGATCTGTAGTAAGGTATTCATACCTTCGCAGAATGTTATAGGTTTTTAGTGTTTATTCAATATTTTACTCTTAATTTTTTTCAATACTTGACTTTGAATCATATTCTATAGACAGCCTTATATCCAATCGACAGCAGATTCTATTAGAAATTTGGTGTGAATGTAAACAATACTATCCTCCATCGAATCACAACTCTTGACTTTTTCTGTCTCGTCTTGTTAATGGTATATAATTCATCATTTAAGACTCAATATATTGTACATATATTGAATTACATATGTTCTGTATCATCATTTCACCCTCTTAGTAGTCCTATTGATTCTGTCAATGTCATCATCTGAATATATATTTTATATATGTGTACGTTACACAGCTATGTAGTCAACCCGTATAATAAATGTGTAATAAAAGTGCTATGAAATAGCATTCAAATATCGTTTACAATTTCATCTAATCATATATTTATTTTCATATGTTATTATTTCAAATTTGATATCTCTGATTCAAATACTAAACATATGAAAGTTTATTCTTGTAGAAATACAAGTCTGGTGGGTTATTATTATTGTTATTATCTTTATCTTTTTCTGTCTTATGTATGTAATGTACCAATGGGTATATATATAGTGGAATTCATTTTATTCTTCCCATTCCAATTTTATGTTTTTGTTGTTTTGAAAAGCAATCATCATCATTTCGGTTTATTCTCATCGTTGTTGTTATTGCTTGTATATATAAAGCCTTCTTAACCATGACAACTTTAAAGGTACCCATAGTAGATATGAACATCCGAACGCATAATACATATATGAGTAGTACCTGTATGCATGATACATATACGTATGCATATATACATATCGAATAATATTGCACAATAAAAAAAAAAAACGCAAAAACAACTAGAAAAAAAACATTAATATAAAGTGACACCTTTTCTCACATCTCAAATGCGTAAAAGTGTGTCAGCGGAAATGTATATACCATAGATTTCTTTAGAAATACTCACACACATGTATATGTGATTATATAAATATATGTCAATAGCTACATATATATATGTACAATGATCTCTAAGCATGTACTATATGTGATTTGCGTGCGCTTTTTTTTTTTTCAAGGTACTTCCTGTATATTTGTTTATTTGTTTGTCTGTTCATTTCTCAATATACAGGGTGATTTTTTAGCAACTTTCTTTTTGGCAACACTGTTTTTGGCAGCTCAGCTATTTTCGTGTAACATGTTACTCTCAAATATGTTCAGTTTGGTCTATAATTTAACCATGAATCGACTTACAAACGTCGTGCTCTTCTTCCGTTTTATGGTCAGTTTCGGCGACCTTCTGAGGCAGCTATTCGGAATCTTGTGACTAAATTTCGCATCAAATTTACATTATTGGACATTAAGCCATCGACATGCATACGTAGCGTGAGGACAGAGGAAAATATCGCAGCTATATCTGCCAGTGTTTTTGATGATTGTGAATTATCGATTCGTCGCCGTTCGAAGCAATTGGGCCTCTGTTACTCACTACGTGGAAAATTCTGAGGAAGGATTTGGGTGTAAAACCTTTTCAAATACAGCTGGTGCAAGAATTAAAGCCACGGAACCTAATACAACAGCTAACTTTTGGTGCATGGGCGCTGGCAAAGTTGGATGCAGATCTACTTTTTTATCGGATAATTGTGTTTAGAGATGAAGCCTATTTCTGGTTGAGTGGATTCGTGAACAATCAAAATTGCCATATTTGGTGTGAAGAGCAGCCAAAAGCATTGCAAGAACTGCCGATGAATCCCTAAAAATGCACTGTTTGATGTGTATTATGAGCCGGTGGCTCATACTTTTTCAAATACAACGAAGGCAGAAACGTTACTGTGAATGGCGAGCGCTACCGTGCGATGATTATAAACTTTTTTTTTGCCCAAAATGGAAGAGCTGGATTCGGCTGACATGTGGTTTCAACAAGATGGTGCCAAATGCCACACAGCTCGCGAAAAAATGGCCCAATTAGGAGGTGAGTTCGGTGAACAATTTATTTCACTTTTGGGGCCAGTCAATTGGCCGCTTAGATCGTGCGATTTAACGCCTTTAGATTATTTTTTGTGGGGTTATATTAAGGCTCATGTCTATAGCGACCAGCCTGCTACGGTTGAAGTACTGGAAGCCAATATTCAAGAATTTATCCGTGAGAAAATTGGACCCAGGGATTGAACCATTTGAGGCGTCAACATTTACATGAAATGATATTTAAATATAGATGGTTCTATCAAATATTGATTTCATACATTTCTCTAAATTTTATGTGTTCTTTTTGTTGAATCAAATCCGAATCATCTTAAAAAATCACCCTGTATGTATATCTCTAAATATGCATGCTTTTTCAGTTAAGCTTGAGCCTGTCATTTTTTTACTACCAAACTCACAAACAAACACATTGTTTTATTATCCTCTTTTTATATCATCGTGGCAATGATTCTTTCAGCTTTCTTTATTTTCTTATCAGATTTGTGCCCGCCTTTATTGCCTCAAATCTTTGTGTACATAATTCCACAGCTGACGTTTGCGCTAGGGTTTTTTTGTTTCCTTTTTACCACTCTACACCCAATTTTGTGGTTATATTTATTTAAATTTGTTGTTTGCATACATGCTGGCGGTTGAACAAATGTGTTGCAATATTAATGATATTGATGTGGAGAGAAGTAAACGTTTTTTTTTTCGAAATATCATCCAATCACAATTTTTTAAATATTATCGAATTGCATATCACTTCCTGCCTGCTTGTATTTACCATCGTATTTTCACATGCAGGGTATAATCAAGTTGGTCTAGATCAACTAAAAATAGTCTTACTTACTTTTAAACTTTTCTTTTTTTTTATCCACCTTACATACGCCTTGAATCTATGAAATATTATCGAATTTCATATCACTTCCTGCCTGCCTGACTGCTCATGTAACTGCCTGGCAACTTAACTGCCTGCCTGCCTGTCTGTATGCATCATTTCTTTTTAGATTGCTGCTGCTACTGTTGTTACCTATAAATACATGTGTGTGGGTGTGTGAGTTTGTGTGAATTACGCATTGTTGGGTGCAAATGTCAGTCGTAATACTTGTATTGCGGTAGAAAAATGTCTTTTTTTACAATATCAATATCATTCACCCTATCTCACACCCGCGTAAGTTTTGGCATCATCAGCTGCTTGGACCATCTTTTTTGCGCAAATTTTATGATTGATGTAAAAGCAAAAAAAAAAGAAAAATTTCTTCTTGATAATCAGTAAGCAATGAAAAATATAGAATAGAATAGCAACAAAATATACCAAAATGAAATATATATGTATGGAGAAGCATAAAAAAAGGAATAAGCAAAGTAAAGAGAAGATAGAAAGAAAAAAAAATGTATGATTCAATCGATTTTCTTTTGGTTTTTCATTTTTTCTTATGGTTATTCTTCTTTTTCTTTTATGTTTTCGTTTTTTTGTCATGTTGCATTTCTTTGCGTTATTCACAAAGTAGGTCAGCAGTTCGTATTCGTAATTTTTATTGTGATTCAGTAAATGTATTAAAGTCTGTGTGTGAATGTGTAAGAATATGTGTGTCAATTTGTTGTTGTTGCTGTATCCTACACACTTGTAGGCATGACATGATCTCTGCATAATAAATATATACACACGTACATATATTTCTTTTGTAGGCTGGCTGTTATCGTTGTCATTGTGATGCTCATGGTCGCATAGCGGTCGTGGTTGTGGCATGTAGGCGACTGCGGCGGCGACATGCATTATGATTTGATATTATTTTGAAAATCAATAAATCATATTATGGAAATATTGTTTACATATTTGTAAATGGATGTGTGTGTGTGTGTGTCTATAGTAGGTATGTATGCGTATGGATGTGTGTCAATTGATTTATTTCTTTTTTGTTAATTTGTTTCATTTTTATCAACCAGCTACAACCCCATTTTATTGCATTGAATTCATTGCCAATATGTACATAGAATTATAGATATGTGTAAATATAATTGTACATACACATCTAATTATGTACTGTATATATGTGTGTAACTATGTAAGTGCTTATGTGTATTAATATGCATAGGCTGTTAAATGGGATGACATTCATTTTTTAAATCTCTTTAGAGGAAGTTATGAAATCAGTATGCAGATTAGAACAGTTCGAATATATAACCAATTATCGGAGTAAGTATTTTTTATATGTATTTAAAGTGTTTCCAAGTTAAAGTTGAAAATTAATCGAATTTTTTTAGGGTTGCTTTTTGTATATTGTATATGTATATATGTAATAAATACCTTGTGTGATTTATTTATTTCAATTTTATAGCATTTCCATTCCCACAAAGACGTAACTGATTTGTATGAGTGTGAGTGACAGTAGAGGCTGTGGTGATATTGATAATTCCTTAGTCCGAAATATACATATTGCTTATCAATTGTAAGAAAGGAATGATGGATGATTGGTTGAAACCTTAATTTGTATATTATTTTATGACTAAGCATTCATTTGAACAAGTGATATGGGATGAAATATGCTCTATGTAAGTCAATATTAGAATCTCATTCAATGATAATAGATTTTTCATACGAAAAGCGTATATCAACTCTACCCAAGATGAAGACAATGAAACAGTGAAGCATTAAATAGAAAGAAATTGGACTGTTGGGATGGTTAACAAAATTATTTGTTTATTTGTTTGGGTGGAGAGGTTTTAAATAAAAGCAAAAGAAGAATTGTTACTGCAGCAAGTTAGAACAAATGAAACAGTTAGGAGCATGTTTATGATGTTCACTGTTAGATGGTAAGATTTATTTTGCTTATACAAATATTATACAAAAAAAACTTCTTGATTCAAGTTTGTAATTGTAAGAAAAATTATGGTTTCAGAAATGGTAAATATAAATAAGCCCAAAAGAATAATAATATAAACAAAATTGAACAATCAAGTACAGTGAGTATGTATTCCAAATCATGCAGATAAGACCAACGACTCCAATGTCAGTGGTACTAGAAACACAACAGACAATAAGATGAGTTATGATCTGTCATCTAAGAAGAAAGCGGATTTATATCCTGGTCGAATTTGATAATTTGTGTGAATGTCTTACATATATCAAAATGAAGGCAGCAAATCGAATATGTTAGGTACTAGGACATGTGTTGTGTTGGAGAACATTTGTTGATAGCTGAAACGAGTCCAGTTAGATTTAGCTAATATTATTTCTTATGAATGGTTTAACGCAATAACATTTTCATACGCTTATATCGAACCTGAAGAATTGCCAATGGCCAATGATTTTGGATTTGATTAAAAATAAAAAAAAAACACATAAAATTAGGAGAAATGTATGAAATCTTTTTTTGAGTCGATAGAACGATCTATATAATTCAATGTTTAAAGATGATTTCATGTAAATGTTGAGCGCTGCTGCTCCTTAAATGGTTATATGCACTCCAACATATCGCCCGCTATCTCACGAATAAATCGATAATTCACGGTCATCAATAACACTGGCGGATACAGCTGCGATATTTTCCTCTGTCGTATGCATGTTGGTGGTTTAATGTCCAATAATTTGGTGCGAAATTTAGTCACAACTGACCATAAAATGAATGATTGAATGAACCGAGCATGCATTTTGATAATAATATGCAAGCGTTGTTCGTTTGTAAGTCGATTCATGGTTAAATTATAGACCAAACTGAACATGTTTGACAGTAGCATGCTACACGAAAACAGCTGAACTGCCAAAAACAGTGTTGCCAAAAAGAAAGTTGCTAAGAAATCACCCTGCAGGAGAACATTTGTTTCAAAGTGTTGATAGCTGAAACGAGTGATTTTTGACATTCTGTATAATAATAATATTGATTTCATCGAACTGGGAATGGAACCAGCGGCATTATGTACAGAAGTCTCGTGTACTAATCATTTGATATTAGCATTAAATTATTTAAAAAATTATTTAAAAGATCTTTAAATTTCGTACTTTTAAACTCATATTGATACAATGAATTATTTTTCAAATACATATTTAATTAGTCTAGATCATTATCTCTATATTAAATCTGATAAAGCATAGCAGTGAGAATATTCAAGCTGAGATTTCACAATCGAAATCAACAAATTTAATTTATTTATGATTGAATTATATTTACTCTTATCTCTTATTGTATATTCACATGTACTTGTATGTGCATATATATATATATATATATATATATATATATATATATATATATATATATATATATATATATATATATATATATATATATATATATATATATATATATATATATGTAAATACTTGTAACAAGTGATGTAAGTTATGCAAATATAAAATGTAACATGTCTACATAGATGAAAAATTAAATAAAAAATATATATGTATATTTAAATTTTCATTTTCATTAAAATGAAATAAATTAATGCAAGCTCACATATGTAGGTACATAAACATACATAGCATATATAACATATACATATATGTATTTATAACTACATACTCCAATTGCATATGCATATGCTTCATAAATATGCATGAGAAATTTTATTTTATTTCATTGGTTTTTGTTTTTATTCGTTGTTGTTGTTGTTGTTGCTGGTGTCGAGTAAACGAAAGCGAAGCAACCACAACAACAACAACAACAACGAATAAAAACAACAATCAGAACATAAAATATACACACATATTTGTACTTGTTGTGGTTGTTGTTTTTTGTTTTTACTAATATAAAATACCTCATATCATACATTACAAGGATGCCAAACGCATACATAACATTTGTACACATATATGTACATATTTGTATTTAAATACATACTACCTAGGCATAGTCTCACCTCTATGAAATCATAGGTACACTTGTTGGCTTGTTTGCGGCGTACAAAATAATAATAACAACAGCAACAAAAACAAGCAACCTGTAAATCCGGCACAAAATAAAAATGTTAACAACTGAGAATTTATCGTCAACATGCATACATACGTATGTATGTATACATGTATGTATGTTTCATATACAAATGTATGTAAGTTCATAGTATGAAGTACAATTACATCACAACCAGCCACTACATAAATAACAAAAAAAAAAATTACTGACGGTGCAACAATGTTACGAACTACTATAGGCAACAACACAATTTTCAAGTACACAGGATGTTGTTAATTCCTCTTGTATACATATAGTATATACTTTATGTACTCATATGTATGAGTATGCTGTAGTATGGTGAAAAATTATGTATGTATAGTATGAGCATGCATTTATAGTTTTAGTAATATTTATGAATTTTCACTCTTGTTTGTTTTTGCTTTTTTGTTTCTGTATTGCTGTAAATATGAATGCATATAAGTTATGTATGTATGTATGTACATGTAATTGACATGCAAGGACAAAAACATTGTATAAATGAATAATATAAAAGAAAAACAAGCGTGCTTGATTGATAGCGTCAAATTACTTATTTCATATCAAATTGTTATTATGTAGCAGCAATAATAATTGTGGCGAGAACAAGAGTAACAAGTTCAATACCAATATTAACTAATAGTTAATTTTCGCCCCAACTGTGATATATCGTGGAGTTATTCGGTATTAATTTAAGAATATACTGCATAGCTTAAATTTTTTTCTATAATTTAATTTTTAACAAGTCACATAAGTTACTAATCAGATTAGTGGGGCCCAATTTTCAGGACCTGAGCTCACTAGCTGACTATGACCTTAAATGACACATTAGAGAGTGTACTATTTATCGAGACACCATAGCTTTAAGCTGGAGGTAGTTGTGGATTTAGAAAATATACAAATTTTGTATGAGAGTCGGGAGTAGTTTTAATTCGATTACATCCATTCTTAAAGTTGTCAATTAATTAATAAATTTAATAGTATTTATCAAGTTTCAGCTTAATGAGTTTAAAATTACACATGCAAACTGTGAAACTGTACATTTAAAAATTGAGTTTTATATGGAAGCTAATTGCAATTTTCATCCGATTGCGTCCATTTTCGGATTCGTCCATTTGCTGATGAAAATATTTCTATGCATCTTTTTTCAGTGCGATCGAACTATAATAACAGCAACTACTGAGTAAAAAAACTGACTTATTGACACTGGGGTTTGTCGGATATTAAATTTTAGGGACTTCAAGACGTGAATCTTGCTTATATGACACTGACTTTGAACATAATCCAAAACAGAAAACTGTGGAGAAGCAAACATTGTTTGGGAATATTGACACCATTTCTTGAACATTATGGCAATTCGTGCTTAGTCTGCGCGTATTATGCTTATATTTTAATACATTAAATACATCAAATTCGTCATGTAACATGCTGCAGAAGAAAAATGTTTTTAATTTGATGCTTAAATTGGAATTCTGGTTACTGACATTATTGACGAACCGGAGCTGCGTATAATTCTATGAAGTTTCTAACCTTATACAACATGTAGTTTATTCTACCTAGGTCTATCTAGGTCAATCAATGTTTTGCAAAAATCTCCAAAGTAATATTATGTGAGTCTTCAATTACTTTTTTTTAAATGTTAATCTTCAAATATTCGTAAATTAAATTGACTATATATTCAATATGGAAAATAAATATTATTCATTCACAAAAAGAATATTAAATACGATACCAAATAGACGTCAATTTATGTCATAAATATGTCTATGTCAGAATGTACCCAAATAAATATTTTTTATTTTTGTTTATGATGTCAGTATGTTATGATATGAAAATGCTCGAATTACTTATACTTGAAATTGAAAATGTTATTGACATTTATTCAGATATAATACGATATATATTCCATTATGTATTCGAATATTTAGTGCTAAATATAATACGTACACATTATATATAGGTCAATCAAAATCCATACATATTTAACTATGGTACTTACATATTAATATAAACCTATTCGTATTTTATATTACTTACCAATATCTTGCCTTAGTAAGAGAAAGTGTGAAAAGTCGAATAATCTGTCGATTATTTTTTACAAAAGTGTCAATCATCTACATATAAGCCCACTTGTACATAGCAAAAGTATTCATTTAAACATATGGCTAATATATATGAGATCATTTCCAACTATAGTCGCTTTATAATATCAATTTATGCTAATAATGTCCTCATTTTTACTACTATCTGATTTAAGAAATCACTTACTTATGTGATTTGTATTCATCGATTATAATATTCCTTACTTGTACACTTATTACTGAGAATATTTAAAGATAAATTTAACTTTTTCTAATAATGCCTCCTATTATGTGAAATTTGCAATCAAAAGGGCTAATCACAATTTTTTCAACTTTAAATGTTGACCTTTTAAATACTTTTCACACGCATATTTTGTTTTGTTTTCTTTGTTATTATCGTTTTTTTTTGTTTCTTTTCGTGCCGTCATATAAATGCAAAAATATATGTATTATATGTGTTGGAGGTGAGACTGGTTGCACTTTCGCGTTTAGTTCAAACGAAAAATGTAAATATTTTTTTAAAGCAAAGAAAAATTATAAAAATAAATTTTGTTGCAGTTATTTTTAGACTAACTGCATACATTTGTTGTATAAATGTATATGCACAGCTCTGAACATGAAAATAGGAACACATAAACTAGGCACGATAATGGTTAAACATAAAATTGAATAGATATTTGTGGTGAGAGATCAGCAAAGATGTCATTACAAACATCAATTCATCAAACATCATCAGTGAGACATTGTCAAGTACTACAATTATTAGTGTTTATTTGAAACCCAAAATCAAACACTATGACCTCAAATATGTTTTGTACTAAAAATATCCCAATTCAGACAAAAAAGTGTCGGTTGTCTTAATGAAAGTTAAGATATTCTTTGCTGGAGTTAAATTGTTGTGAGACATTTTGAGCAAGGTGAATATTTTCATTACAGTTAAATTTTAAATAGACCCATTTTATGATGGTGATACGTGAGGATATGATAGCGTAATAAGTAACATGTGAGTTACTAATATTCATTGAGGTTTATTAAAAACAAAAACTGTAAGACTGGTGTGCCATTTGACTTGTTTGAGACCAGTATGATGCCCAAGCTCTTATCTGCGTTATAAATAAGTGAGGGGTGAAATATTGTGATATCCAAGAAAATGGCTTCTGACCGATGCAATGAAGCACTAAACCGATTTCTGGCTAGCTGGCCTCCATCCTTATATTCATCAGTTTCACAATGACCCATAACCCACGTCAATGTGACTTTGCACATTTCTTTGCTACAATGTGATTTTCGTATGAAAAATAAAAGTAAGCGCTTCTATTTTCATGCTCTGTGCTGTATGTAGTATGTATATATCTTTCAGACAAGAAAATGTGCATAGCATGTTGAAAGTATACATGCAAGTTTAATGACGTCGCTCATATAAAATGCAAAAAAAAAAAAAAACAAATCAAGGACATGAACATGTAGAAATATATAGAATTAAGCAAGAGGTGTACAGAGGCGGTCATACATATAGCACATATATAATATGGTGACATTAAAAATAAATGTACTTGTACTGGTGTTGGGGGCTACAGTGCATATGAAAACTCAACTTTAAAGAATTCATATGAAGCACTTAAAAAATGAGAATACTACCTAACATATACTAATGTATGTGTTGATGTAATTTATTTGCTTTTACTTTATTAAATCATAAACGCATATATGTTATGTACCTATATATTTATGAATATAAATGGCAGATAATGTAAAATGCAACAGGCTCATATAATAAATTTATGGTATTTTTAAAAATTATTATTATTATTTTTTTGATTAAAAAAAAAAAACGAATGACACTAATAATAATTATTAACATTTTGTTTTAATGAAATTAATTATAGCACTTAATATGCTAAGCATTTATAAACAAGGCGCCAATAAAATACGGTAAGTTAACACAAATCCTTTACTAAATGCATTCATTATCTTCCATTATTAACATCAATGCCAGTATGGTAATAATTACTTGACTCTTCAACATGATCAACATTGTACGTATACAATTCGTTGTATCTTCGTTGTTTATACATGTATACAAACAATATGTTGTCAAACACCTACTAGTACTGTATACTGTACTCTTATCATGTTCATCAGCAGTCAACAAGAAGATAGCAAAGAGACTATGAGGTGCTCGTATAGTGTCAATTTTGTGTAATCATGACAATGTCAATGTACCCGACAACATTTTATCGTTGCTGTTTGTTGGTTCGTTAGTTCCTTAGTTAGTTCTGAACTGAATATGGCATCACCACCACTACCAGCACCACCAGTACTGTATAGCAACTATAAATACTATACGCAACTGCAATGTGAATATCGTAAATGTTTCAAATGACAAGCGCACTTAATTGGTTGAATAAGAAATAACACTTTCAAATTACAATTATTGCAACAAAAAAACCGAGTACGAAATAGAATATGAAGAGTGCATCGGGTGTACACTGACTTTGAGAGAAATTGTGCGAGTACGTAAAATGACATTCCTGATAATTTCACTATATTGGGAGGGTGGTCGGTCGGTTATGCATTGAATTTTATAATCGAATTTTTATTCCGCTCTATTATTGCTCAAATGAAATAAAGCAATAATTTGTTTTATTTTATGTAGAGAAATAATTGCAAAATATTTACCACAATTATTATAAGCATCTAGTCCATTTCTAAAAGCATAAAGCTGATGATAATTATATGATTTCTTATTGTCGAAATAAAAATTTTTAATTAAACAAAACTATTCATTTAACTATATAATTCAATTAAAAGTTATATTCTATATTATCGTTTGATGGTTAACAAAAATTGCAGAATGGCCAGAATTATAACGACCACAATCAATATAATGCAATGCCAACCGAACTAGTTCCTTAGAAATCCATTGGGAGAATTTGAGGAAGTGTATAACGGTTAGTAATTTTCTAATAATCACTATAAGCGATATTTAGCGATTATATTGTGGTAGTCAATGAATAATGAATAATGAATAAATCCATTTTGTAAGAAATCTCCATTAATGGGTGGATATAAAGGGTAAGTATGTTGAAGAAATCTATTTGGTTGCAAAAATTATTAGTGGTCAGTCATTTATTCAATCGATGGTACATCAGGTATATGATATCTATAATGAGCGATTTTTAGACCTATTCTCTATAAGAATGTTGGTTCAAGAAAGCGAAACATTTTTCTTTTAATATTTTGTCCCATTGTGGGTAATCCATTGTATCAATTTGCAACATTGTCAAGAATATTTGATATCTCGTTCGTTGGACTACCTCCATTTTAATAAAATTTATAATCAGATCAATAGTTTCTTGTATGAGAAATGGTGCAAATAGTAAAACGATGTTAGAAAAAGCCACAACAATAAAATTAGATCTGGAAAACTCAATAAGAAAAATTGGTTTTTAATAGGATTTTCAGATTTACATGTCAAAGGACAATTTAAAAAAATATTCGCATCGGCTACTGTTATAACCTCCACTGGTTTGCCATCATTGCATTGGAACCAGATTGTTTGACTTCTGCTATGATGCAAATAGAGATATACAATTGCCCATTACATCATTAAAAAGCGGTTTTAATGAATTCATGTAGACATGTAAACATAATGAAATTTGAAATGAATATTTTCTTTTAGAATGAACATTTTATTGGATATTTTTGTTCATTTGTTTGAAGTCACATTTCTTCCAATGCGTAATGCATACATATTCCTTGCGCTGTGATCATGATTAGCATGATTGTATTCACATTCATTTCCAATTATTTTACACAGTAATCGTAAAATAAAGTTTTTTATCGTTTTACTTCATATCCAACTGATGTTGATAGCGCGTCATTGTCGTTGTCGTCGTCTTTGCCCTTGCTATTTACAATGCTGCGATTACTGTTTATTGTCATTTTTATGCAATGACATACAAGTCATTACAAGTTTTGGTTTTCTTCTTTATTATCATCATCATCGTCATGATGATAATGTTAATGATCATTATGATAACATAGAAAATCTCCTTACAGTCGGCTGGGGCCGACCAAACTATACCCTGCATATGTAGATTTATATATAAAAAGTTTACTCGAATATCCAACTTTTCTTTTATTTCCACTTTTCGAGAAACAATTTTTGCATATACTACTAATTTACACCCGAAATATGGTTGACTTTGACAAAGTAAAAGGATTTTAAGATAATTCCGAGGCTTAGTATGGGAGCTATATAAAAGTGGGCGTGGCTTAGCACTTTCTAGTAAATCCAATTAATTTTTCAACGTTAATCCACACCTTAAATTTGGTGTCCTACGTTGAATAGTTTCTAAGTTATGGTGGTTAACATTTTTGTTTAATTTCCTCAACTTTGTATGTGAGCCCCAATAAGAAGTGGACGTGGTACGCTCATTTTTAGCCAGATTATTTCCGACTACCATATTAACCTAAGTGTCCATTATGGTTATTCTAGACAGAAGATTGCCGAAGTTACAGCTGTTTCAATTTAAAATTTCCATGGGGGCTACAATAAACAGTGGACGTGGTGCGCCCATTTCAAGTGAGTCTAGTTGCTTGTACAATACTAATCCACACCTTAAATCTCGTTATTCTACGCTGAATAGTTTGCAAGTTATAACCGGTAACATTTTTTTTAATTTCCGCAACTTTGTATGGGAGACCCAAAAAGGAGTGGGCGTGGCACACTGATTTTCTGCCATATTATTTCCGACTACCATGTTAATCTAAGTGTCAATTATGGTTATTCTGGACAGAAGATTGTAGAAGTTACAGCTGTTTCAATTTTAAAGAAGTACAGACACTTTGTATGAGAGCTACACTAAAAAGTAGGCGTGGCTCAACCACTTTTGGCGAGGTTATAGAGTAGTATAATATAAGTCTATGTGCCAAATATTGTTGTCCTAAGTGGTATATTATGTGAGTTATAGCAAGTTAAAGATTTTGAAAATTTCGAGGTTAGTCGCTTTGAATGCTTGGTGTGGGCGTGGTTATAGACCGATCATGCCTAATATCAATCCTCTCCGTACCCTTGGATCATAGATTACTTGTGCCAAATTTCATCGAAATAGCTCAAAATTTACTCAAGTTATCGTGCGAACCAGCCAGGTGACAGACAGACGGACGGACGGACGGACGGACGGACGGACGGACATCGTTAAATCGAAAATTTAATCGACGCTGATCACGAATATATATCTATGTCTATATCTCCGGAGATTCCTTCAAGTGGACACAAACATCTGACCGAAATGAATATACCATGCATATTGCATTATGCAGGGTATAAAAATATATGTACATACATATTTAGACTACTTGCATACTATTACACTTATACAGGATGAGCAAACAGCTAGTGTTTATACCGGAAATAACGGACGCATTGCTACAAGTAACTTTGTTTGCAATTTAAGTAATACTAATGTTTATATAATACTTTATACACAGTGTGTTTCAAAAATATGCGGAACCAATGCTTAGTGGGTGTACGCAGTGTTGCGATTTATTTTCTTGTAAGTGAATATTAAAATCTTCATTTTCAGAAATATTTCGTCAGTTTGAAAATGTCATTATGTCAACAAAGAACAGAGTTGACCTGAAAAAGATTCTATAATATTTATAACCCGGTTATCAGAATGAAATTATAACAACGAGTCAATACCAAGTTTTCTTCTAAACTCAATAAATCATTCCCAGAGACGTTCCCAAGTCCATGTCCGGTTTCATTATGACCAAAATTTTGTGCTGTCACAATATCCATGATGGTAGAAATAAAGTACTGAATAGAATTTGTCAAAATATAAGAGATCCGAATAAAGGTCCATTGACCAAAGGTATAAGCTCACTAGCACTTTTTGTGCGCTAACTATGTTGCTGATTGATGGAATGGTACTTCGAAAATGTAAACTGTTTCTGAAAGTGCGGACTTTAAAATGCATTAATAGGCTATAGTACCACACCGGAAATTTTTTAATACACAATGTTTATATTACTAGATAATTAAGAGTAATAGGTCTTTTACACTAGATGGCGCTGAAAAAACACACGATAAAGCTCTTTGCTAGAAAGCACAAAACTCAAAGAAACGATCTGTCAAATTTCATGACATTTCATTCATTACTTTGAAAATTTGTGAAACAAAAATGGAAAAAGGAATATCGTGAACTCATCAAAAATTGGTTTTTGATGAGAAAAATGCCGTGCGAACTCAAAAATGGCTTAGTACGCTTTACAAGGAATCTATCCCATCGAAAGTAACAATTTGTCGGTGGTTTGCTGAGTTTAAGTGTGGCCATACGGGCGCCGAAGTTGCTGCTCGCTCTGCATATCCAATTGAGGTGACGACGCCAGAAACCATTCAAAAACTCCATCGTATAATGTTGGATAACCGCCGATTGGAATTAAGTGAGGTTGCAAAAGCCATGAACATTTCATCTGAATTGTAAACGCATTCATATTTCGCATGAATATTTGCATATGAAAAGGCTAAGCTCACGATGGGTGCCACGTTTGCTCACACCAGATTTAAAACAGCGTCAAGTTAGTAATCCAAAGAACAGTTTGGCCATATTTAAGCGTGATTCAAAGGATCATCATGCAACGATTCATAACAACGAACGAAATTCCCATTCCCAAATCTGATAGGCAAACGGTAGTGTGGAGATAATTGCATGAGCCCCCTCCAAGGCGCACAAAATTCAACAGTCAACAGTCTACCGGCAAGATTATAGCCAGTGTTGTTTTTTTTTTTGGGATGAGTGCCTTTAATTTTCGTGGACTACCTTACTAGCATGAACAACCAATGATGAGATAAAGGAAAAGCGATCTCATTTAGCGAAGAAAATAGTTTTTTTTATCACGATAATGCACGATCTCACAAATACGCAAAATCTATGGCAAAAATTGACGAATTGGGCTACGAATTGCTGCTCTTAGCGACTATTGGCTATTTCGAAACTTGAAGAGATGGCTACAGGGGAAGCGGTTTTGTTCTAATTTTCAAGTCGAACGCGAAAAAAATGTATATTTTGAGAAGTTAGACCAGGAGCACTATTCTAAAGTGTGCTCGTATTACCCTAAATGGGTACTAAGTATGTTGAAGATTAAAGATAATTTTGACAAATAAAAAATTGTATATTCATTGAAAGTCTCGTGACTTATCAATTCATCTAGTAATAACTAAAACCATGACTATTCCATAACTTTAAATCCTATCTTTCTCTATTTCTCGCTCTCTGTGCCTCAATCTCTAAGACACACACATATACTTTATCATATTCAATGAAATTTATAATTTAAAGGAAATAGGCGTCTTCTTATTGAGTTTTGTACAAGTAAGTATTGTCTTATCTTGTGCCCATGAAATGGACCGAGTCGTCTTATGCAGCAGTACATGCATATACACCATATATACATTTACTATATTCACAGAGCTAGTATAAAATTAAATCCTATCTTTCTCTATTTCTCGCTCTCTGTGCCTCAATCTCTAAGACACACACATATACTTTATCATATTCAATGAAATTTATAATTTAAAGGAAATAGGCGTCTTCTTATTGAGTTTTGTACAAGTAAGTATTGTCTTATCTTGTGCCAAATGACATTCTGCAACATAATAAATGTCATTTGCATGTGACCGAACATCCTTAAGGATAGGACAAATAGTGTAGCCATCAACACAACTACAGCATTTTGCATTCGAATGGTACAATACGTACAATATATAAATTAGTGCATATGTAAATATGTAGGTACTTATTATGAATGTACCCTGTGTTGCTACTATTTCGAACATTTCTGTTTATTATGTATGTACTTGTATGTTTGTTGCAGACTGAAAAATATTCACTTGAAAAGTGTCAGTTCATATTTATGTTTGTGTGTGTTTGTGTCTATGTGTATGCATATTGGCATAAGAGTTTACAATTGCTCATGTTGAGCCACAAATTTCATATATACACACACATACACACACGGACGTAGATTTATACTAATGTATTACATTGCACTGGGCACTAAGCACTAAGCATTGCAATAAAGCTTATGAAATATTTAACATAAATGGGTCAACTTTAATGCAGTGATAAAATGAAGACAGCTATAGAGAATATTGTAATGCAATATTATGCCTGAAATGACATAAATGACTTTAATTGGCTCAAGTTTCACTAACATTGGGTTATAGTTAGCGTTTCAGTGGTTTTAAATTCAATCGAAATAGTTCGTAAATTTGATGATTTTTCATATTTCCTAAAGATGGTAGTGCGGCATGAGATATGATGCAATATGAGAACAGTTGCGTAGGAGAAGGTAGGTATTACGCTCCAAACAGAGTCGATATCCTAACACTGAGTTATAACTCTACGTTAAAAGTCTTTTAGCGATTCTGATCAATGCCTGTCACCTTTTGGGTGTATAGAAATGGTAGCGAAACTTTAATGTTGATTTTGAATGCATATCAATCAGAAAAATGACAAAATTGCTAATATCCTTCTTACATTCTTAACCCACATGAATGTAATTGTATTTCAAAATAAAGCAATGTACCATATATATAGCAACCATTCTCAAGGCTCAGCAGCATAATAAATTTCTACAGTATCATCCGATTACTACTTTGAAAGCATAAACACTTTCCACCCGCACAATACCATACACACACACACACACCCATACTCATGTTTATAGTTATTCGCATAGACATACATACTCAAGGCGTGACTGGTGTCATTGTTGCTGGTGGCAACAATAGCGCTTATACTGTCAGTCCATTGCAAATCATGAAAGAAGCAGATTTTCATTTAGCTTCATCATTTTGTACATTTGCTATATACAAAGCACTGCTTAATGTTCTATTATAGCTACATACGAATGTAAGAATGTATGTATGTATCTGTATGTATATAGCCGTTGGCAGTTTGATGCTGTTGTGGCTCTTGGTGTTGCTGCTAGTGGTTACCAATTTTGTACAATGCTGTGGCAACATTATGAAAATAAATTGCGTTCACTTTGAGTCAGAGTAAGTGTGTGTGTGTGTGTGTGTGTGTGTATGGGAGGGTGTATGAGATTGTGTACTGTACTGTATCTTATTATATGCTGACTGGTTAAGAGAGTTTGAAATACTAGCAACAACGATGACGATAATGACAACGATAATGACGATAAGGATGATGATATACTCGCTGCTCGCTGCTATAAGTAAGCTTAATTTGAAATATTAGCTTAAGCAATTGGTGAATACGAAACAGACAGATGGTATTTTGCATACACATTCATTCCCATGCTCTCATACACTGTGAATTCATGTTGTTGCGAAGACATTATTATTAGCTGAATGTGCATACAACACCATGAACATTCATTAAAAAAATCATTCACGTTTTATCTTTTGGTTTTCTGTTGTTGTTTCGTTGTTTTCTTTCGCTCTCTCGATTTTACAAACAATCATATTTAAATTCTCCGTTTATGTATTAGGAGTCATATTTAAAAATCTCCTTACAGTCGGCTGGGGCCGACCAAACTATACCCTGCATATGTAGATTTATATATAAAAAGTTTACTCGAATATCCAACTTTTCTTTTATTTCCACTTTTCGAGAAACAATTTTTGCATATACTACTAATTTACACCCGAAATATGGTTGACTTTGACGAAGTAAAAGGATTTTAAGATAATTCCGAGGCTTAGTATGGGAGCTATATAAAAAGTGGGCGTGGCTTACCACTTTCTAGTAAATCCAATTGATTTTTCAATGTTAATCCACACCTTAAATTAGGTGTCCTACGTTGAATAGTTTCTAAGTTATGGTGGTTAACATTTTTGTTTAATTTCCTCAACTTTGTATGGGAGCCCCAATAAGAAGTGGGCGTGGTACGCTGATTTTTTGCCAGATTATTTCCGACTACCATATTAACCTAAGTGTTAATTATGATTGTTCTAGACAGAAGGATGCAGAAGTTACAGCTATTTCAATTTAAAAGAAATTCGGTCATTTTGTATGGGGCAACTATAAACAGTGGGGGTGGCCAGTCCATTTCCTGTGAGTCTAGTTGCTCTTAAAATACTAGTCTATATCTTAAATCTGGTTGTTCTGCGCTGAATAGTTTGCAAGTTATGATGGTTAACTTTTTTTTAATTTCCGTAACTTTGTACGGGTACCCCAAGAAAGAGTGCGCGTGGTACACTGATTTTTTTGCAGGTTATTTCCGACTACCATATTAATCTAAACGTCAATTATAGATATTCTAGCCAGAAGATTGCAGAAGTTACAGCTGTTTCAATTTAAAAGAAATTCGGTCATTTTGTATGGCGGCTACTATCAACAGTGGGCGTGGTGCGCCCATTTTCTGTGAACCTAGTTGCTCGTACAATACTAATCCATACCCTAAGTCTCATTGTCCTAGGCTAAATGGTTTGTAAGCTATGGAGCTTAAAATTTTAGTTTAATTCACTCGACTTTGTATGGGAGACCCATGAAGGAGTGGGCGTGGCACACTGATTTTCTGCCAGATTTTTGCCGACTACGATATTAATTTAAGTGTCAATTATGGTTATTCTAGACAGAAGATTGCCGAAGTTACAGCTGTTTCAATTTAAAATTTGTATGGGGGCTACGATAAACACTGGGCGTGGTGCGCCCATTTTCTGTGAGCCTAGTTGCTCGTACAATACTAATCCACACCTTAAATCTCGTTATTCTACGCTGAATAGTTTGGAAGTTATAACCGGTAACATTTTTTTTAATTTCCGCAACTTTGTATGGCAGACCCAAAAAGGAGTGGGCGTGGCACATTGATTTTCTGCCATATTATTTCTGACTACCGTGTTAATCTAAGTGTCAATTATGGTTATTGTAGACAGAAGATTGAAGAAGTTACAGCAGTTTCAATTTAAAAGAAGTACAGACACTTTGTATGGGAGCTACGCTAGAAAGTAGGCGTGGCTCATCCACTTTTGGTGAGGTTATATAGTAGTATAATATAACTCTATGTGCAAAATATTGTTGTCCCAAGTGGTATATTATGTGAGTTATAGCAAGTTAAAGATTTTGAAAATTTCGAGGTTAGTCGCTTTGAATGCTTGGTGTGGGCGTGGTTATTGACCGATGATGCCCAATATCAATCCCCTCCGTACCCTTGGATCATAGATTACTTATGCCAAATTTCATCGAAATAGCTCAATATTTACTCAAGTTATCGTGCGAACCAGCCAGGTGACAGACAGACGGACGGACGGACGGACATCGTTAAATCGAAAATTTAATCGACGCTGATCACGAATATACATATATCCATGTCTATATCTCCGGAGATTCCTTCAAGTGGACACAAACATCTGACCGAAATGAATATACCATGCATATTGCATTATGCAGGGTATAAAAATGAGCTATTTTCTTGATTTATTTATTTCATTACAATTTTCAAATGACTTTCAACATATAGTTAGTAGTAGTATTAGGCAAATAATAAAAATCAGAACAATTTTGAAAAATCAGAATTTATAATAAAATAGGGATTCCCTCCTTCATACTTAATTCATTCTTTTATATACAGTTCATTGAACTGTTTATAAAGAAAAGTCGCATGAATGAAATGAAAATGACTTGAAGATGATGAAAATAGAAATAAAATTCGTAGCTAGCTAAACCCAATTGCATATTTAGAAAAACGTAAACCGCGAACCATACATACTACACTACATATATATTCCATACACAAATGTATACCTACAAGTATTCAGGCAAAATGCTGATGGAGTTCTTAAATGCTTTTGTTAAACCAAAGGCATAGCATCGTTCCTGCTGCCAGTGCTCCAATAAAATAATAAATATATATGTATGTAGCACATTTGCGTAGGAAAATTGAAAAAAGTAACGCAGGTGGTAGATGGTAGTTATATTTAAATAAAAAAAAAATCGTTGAGGTTTTCTATGTAAATCATATTTACTCATACTCTGAGAATGAGCATATATGCTAAACGCGTATTATACATTTTGGTATGGCATTTAGTAAGAGGATGTTCGTGGATTGCACAGTCATTTGACGTAGTACATTTGTTCATTCATGTTCACTCATACAATATGCTATTACTTCTATGTTATGTGTATTTGTCGAACATGTATTTATTGTGATTTATATTTGGATACTGTTTTTGGCGGGCAAATCATCAAGCATTCATCAGAACATTTAACAGAAATATATGTATATAATATTTAGGTTCAATGACTTCTTTACATATGTTATAGGGAAAAGTTCAAATTGAAATCATAGATATGTATGGTATGTAGCAACCAAAAAGCCATTGAAATGAAAAAAAAAAAAAATTATAGATATGCGAATACCTATAATGATTTTTATTATTTATTGTACATCTAACCCATTTTACATATTAAATATATGCATTAGTCAGCATTTTCATTTAAATTTTAATTTAACCAGATGTTAGGTTAATAGCCTTGTAGCTTTTGTGTTATCT
Organism: Megamerina dolium; assembly: GCA_963854835.1. Taxonomy (NCBI): domain Eukaryota; kingdom Metazoa; phylum Arthropoda; class Insecta; order Diptera; family Megamerinidae; genus Megamerina; species Megamerina dolium. The sequence continues at coordinate 47,286,559 of OY978527.1, forward strand.
GACATAGTAAATTCAGCTTAAGGTTCTTAATAATCCCAATTCTATATATGCCATATTTTTCCATTAAGGTTATTGACCATTAAAGGCTATTTGTAAATACGAGAAAATGTTAGATTGTGTGATATTATTTAGGAGTATATGGTGTATGCTGACAACTACGCTTTTGAAGTAGTAAGGGACTTTGTCTATCTTGGAACCAGCATTAACAGCAGTAATGACGTCAGCTTGGAGATCATGCGTAGGATAACTTTTGCTAACAGATGTTACTTTGGGCTGAGTAAGCAATTGAGAAGTCGAGCCCTCTCTCGAAGAACGAAAACTACACTCTACAAGTCTCTCATCATGCCTGTCCTAACATATGGCGCTGAAGCCTGGACAATTTCCACCTCGGATGAGCGAATACTTGGAGTTTTCGAGAGAAAAGTCCTACGCAAGATCTTTGGACCTATTTGCGTTGGTGGCGAGTACCGAATAAGGTACAACCATGAGCTGTACGAGCTGTATGCCGATATTGACATAGTAAAGCGCATCAAAATCCAGCGGCTGCGCTGGCTAGGTCATGTCGAGCGAATAGAAGAACACGCTCCAGCTAAGAAGGTGTTATATTCGGAACCCGCTGGAGGACGACGCAAAAGAGGAAGACCAAACCTCCGGTGGAAAGACCAAGTACTGGAGAACCTGACGGCGCTTGGAATTTCTAACTGGCGCCAGCTAGCGAAGAACAGAGATGGCTGGCGAAGCATGTTATTTTCGGCCTAAATCGATATTCGGTTTTTATGGCCACATAAGTAAGTAAGTAAGTATATGGTGTATGCATTGAAACCACCCACTCAAATTCAATGCTTATCGAGTTTAATCTGATATTTGAATTGGTGGTTGAATACAAGACGGTTTATCAGTCACATTTGTGGTGCCTATACGAATAGAGGAATAATAATTTGTCCAACCAGAGGCACCTCTTGATGTATTACCAATATTTCTGTCCAATCGCACCAAATAGCATGCATCGCATGCCTAACTAAGGCTCGATTAGGCCATTATCTGCGCATTTTTACCTCATTTCGTTCATTAACTTTGTAACATCATTTGGTCATATGAAATTCAATTTTCATAGCCATACCAGATGTATCAAAAATGTAGAGAGAATTTATGTACGAAGGTTGCCTTTTATATATTAGGAACTCAACTACTTTTCCAATAGATGGCTTAAGTAATCTGTATCTCGCGTTGTATAAATGCGCTCGGGTTACGCTAGATGGAGTTAGAACGACAGGATTTCGTACTAAATATACTTTAAGGCAGTTTTGTGATTGCTTGACTCAGTATTGTTTGAGCACGCGTCAAGGATGTACATCAGTAAAGAGAAAATACGCCATATTTTACAGTTTTTCTTCGATAAAGGCGAAAACGCAAGCCAGACGGCTGAAAATGTAAATAGTGATTATGGTCTCGTCAACTCCGTTCCGGTAATTTTGATGTCAAAGATGCACCACGCTCTGGAAAGCCAATTGTCGATAATAACGATAAATTCATGGAAATCGTCGAGTCTGACCGTCATGTAAGCACTGTTTCTATTGCCCAGGAGCTAAATATTGCACAAAAACCATTTGGAATCATTTAAATAAATAAAACCTTCAATTTAATGCAAAAATAGCACATTTCCTTTTACTACAATTAATATTTTTTTTTCAAAAGTATGAAAATGCATTTGATTATCATCAGAAATGGGTTTTCAAAGAATTCTCCACACTTTTAGATGTGCTCAAACCAAATGTCGAAGCACTTTTGCCACTCCGACTGAGTTATCTCCTAAATATGGTTTTTGTTGGGTTTGGTTCGTCTTCGAAGATCACACGGTCGATTGCTGTTTTGTTTTGGACTCATACGGATATATCCATGATTCGTCACCTGTTACAATCTTATAGACGTCCTTCGCAGCACCGTGATCGAATTTTTTCATCATATCTTTGCACCAATCAACACGAGCCTTTTTCTGAGCGATTGTTAAATTATGCGGGATCAAACGAGGAAAAATCTTTCTGACAGCTAAGTGTTCATGCGGCGGTGGAATTAATGCCCAAGGATGCCTCTATCTCACGGTATGTCACATGCTTATCTTTCATTATCAGTTCACGCACAGCATCGATGGTTTCTGGCACAATGGCCGATTTTGGACGACCTTCACGAAATTCATCCTGGAGCGAATCATGGACCACACTTGAATTCGTTAAATTGCCTGGAGGGTTGGTGCTTCATCGCCAAATGCCGCATGAAGACTATCCAATCACTGTTGTTGAGATAATTTACTTCGAAAATTTGATGAATGTTTCGAATCACTGTAAACAACACAAATAGGGTTTGTACATCAAAACGTTGTGAGTACATTTATGCTAAAAATGTCAAACTTTCCAATGGAAATGTCAGATTTGACGATAAGGAGAGATGGCAGATATAGACCTGTATTATTGATCAAAATCTTATCTGCTGAGCAAAATGATTTTATTAATGGTACATCAGAGCCGTACCATCACTCAGTACTTTTTGCTTGAATACTAAAAGCTCTCAAATATAGTTGTATAGTACAGCATAATTAAATAAATAATTACAAAACAAAAAAATGTTTCAGGGTACTACTAAAGACAAAGTGATTTGCTTTATAAGGAAGCTCTATTTTACATAAAATTACTAGCAAAATATATCTTTCGCAGCGTAAGTGACCCATTTCTAGCAGTCATCTTAATTCATTTACATGAAGTTCTATCTTAGCTGTTATTTATTGAATCACTTCTTTTTTTTACATATGTAATATATTTTCTTTTTTCTTTTTCAATTTAATTGTGATGCAATTTATCTTTATTCATATAATACATATAATGCCTTGCCACCACACAAAAGAACTCTCTTGTGTACATAATTAAGTATAATTATACTTAAGAGCATATACATATTTGAACACCTCATATATTATGGGCTATTTTATCAGATTAGTTTTTATTTACTTATGACCTAAATATCCGAATACTATGTATACTCATGCTTCTCATACTTACGATTATGTGTTGCACGTATGTGTTGGGACATACTTATATGTGCATACTTAAGCGAATTATTCAATTGAGTGCGTGTCAATTGGTGTCATAATAATATGATTAATTTATGAGCTATTTCCTATATAGCCAACACACACACATACACCTTTACTTGAATGTGGTCGTCAATATATGATGGTATATAAATTATAAACTAAACAGGTAATGTCGTGATATTGTAAGTGTTGCTGGTGATGGTGGTGATGGTAATGGTCTGTGGTATCTTATGCGCCATTAATTAATAATAGATATTTTGGAATGGGATATATATATGCACATATTTACTATATCTATATATTACTACTAGAAATGTAATAAAAAAAACCAAGATAATATATTAAATTCTTATAAGGTTGTTGAGAATTTAATTGTTCATAATCATATGCTCATATATACACGCATATATATAGCTATAAATGCAAAATGATTTACGCATGAAAGCATCTTCAAGTACGTTCCATATTAAACATTGAGTGCATATACGTGTATGTATATATGTATGTTCAACTGTCGCCGCTGCCGCCTAAATGCCACAACATAAAATAATGCATATTGCAATTCGCCAGTGGCGCCTAAAACTCAACACAAAACTCAACACACATAACTACTTTCAAACAAAGCATCATAAGAGCAACAGACCACAGTGTGAAATACAACCATACGTTATGTGCGTAACATAGAATGTACAAGTACAATAGAGTACATACATGCATACATACATATAATCACTTGCAAGAGCAAAAAGAGCAAAAGGCGCAAAAAGAAAAAATTCATTACTTTCGAGAAAACATGCCAATATGGAATTTGTAGCACATAGAGCGAGTGAGAGAAAGTGCTGAGTAACATGATTGTGGCAGACGATATGCCGCATTTAAATGTTCATATGAATGCACATATATACACTTATGTGTGTGTATGCATTGGTGTGAACGCGAATGTATATATGACGCCTGTTTTCAGTGACTGTCGCCACAGCTGCCACTGTTGCATATCTACATACATATTTAATTGGTAAGTATGACATGCTTATGCAGCATTTAAAAAGGATTATAAAGGAATTTCCTCTGAATACTCTTGCGTTAAGTGACGAAGAAATAGTGAATGACAAAGAGAAGGAATAGTGATCCAATACAGATATATAGACTGACATTCCAATGTGCAGATACGTGTGTGTATATGAGTTATATTTTTATTAGATTTGTCCAAGTTTTTGAGTATATTAACTATATCAATGGCTGGCTCCCTGTGAAGTGAATTTATTAATTATTTCTGCTATTCACCGAAAGAATATCCTCTTGATAAGAAAATATATTTTAAAAATAAATTTTTTTATTATACTTAATTCAACTAATGATGAATCATATATTTAATTCAATAAATTCTGAAAACTAAAGGAAATTTCAGAAAAATTTTATTTATTTTATTTTTTTTATTTTTTGAACAAATGTAATGTATATTTGTATTTATGACTTGCACAAATCTATATATATGAATATATAGAAATTCATGTCAAGAATCTCTGTGCTGTTCATTGAAAGTGAAAAACCACTTCATGATTCTATGGCCTAGTGTAGATGTATCGTACATATACTGGCAATGCAACTTGTTATAATGGATAACACGTTTTTGCCACATAACGAATTCAAGTTTTCTGCATTCGTATTTTGTTTTTCACTTTCACTTGTTTTGGTTTTTGTTGTTGTTGGTGTTATATTATTGCATATCTTTTGGCGCCAAACTCTTAGTTTTTTTTTATCATTTTTCCTTTATTTGTATTCATTTTATGCGCATCTCTGCATCTCTATGAGTGAATGGATTTTATTGAAAAGTTTTTGTTTAATTAAAAAACACTTTAAAATATATACTACAGATGTACATGTATGCGCTTTAATTGTTTTCCATCAGGGACGTATACTAATGTTAAACGTACGTTCGTACTCATACAACAGCACGCAGTCATGTTTGCTCATATATATAAGTCTGAATATCTTACAAAGGCTTTAATTATTGTAAAAGTTTTAAAAATGTGCAGCATACGCCATGTAATACTCGTACTATACATATACTACATATTCGAGTATAACATGTAACCACCATACTACGAAAAGCTTACAATGGCTAGGCAATAATGTAATAATGTATACAAAAATAACAATACATAGAACAATAACAACAAACAATAATAGTAGAAATGCAACGCAACAGCGAAAACAATATATAAATTTTGACCTCAAATAAATAATCGTGCATAGAAACACACTCATGCTTATATTTTATTACAGTTACACTTCTTCCGAGTAGGAAATTTATGCATCTATCTTCAAAGACAAACTTCGATTCATTCAGAAGCAGCAGTTATTGAAGATCAATTTGAACAAAGGAACATTTGGCATAATTAGCGTAATAGTGGTGACGAATTTCTATTCTACAAGATCATTTTGGTGCATCTCTACTAATGATGGGCCAAAAATGTGAATTTCGTCATGATTATGAAGTACGGTAGAGTCTCATGAATATATTGAGTTAGTTCTTCCATTTACAAAACCTATAAATAGAGATGACAGATATGGAAAAGTATTGTGTATGTAATCTTGAACAAAGTTTAGACATTTCAGTCTTTCTGTGTGTCTTCTGTTCGCCAGATAACTGATGCCATTATAGAGCGATTGAGCTCCAAATTTGCGCAAACTATTTTTTTCATCAATTAACGGATATATTGGAGAATGGTTAAAATCGGATTAAAATTACGCATACTTCCCACATAAAAGTACATATATTTGTACAATGCATGATTTCATACTTTACGCCCGAAAATATGCACATTTTGTAATAAGACTTGGAAAATAAAATTTTTTTGATCATAGAATAGATATCTTAGAAAATGGATACAATCGAAAGCAAATCACGTCTACCTCCCATACAAACTTATGCTTCCGTAGATATATTTTCACATAATACGCGAGAAAATATTAAGATATCTAGCTGAAACTTGGTACATATTATTCTATTTAATGGAGGACAATATAATTCCAAAATGGGCGAAATCTGATAAAAACTTCTCCTACCTCTCATACAAAAGTATGTTTACGACGGCACTTTGCGCAGGAACATCTAAAGCTATAGGGCTGAAACTCAAGCAAATACGAATATTTCTATTAACATGCGAATATGTTTGAAAATAGGTGGTTGTGGATGAAAATCACACCTATTTCCAACATACAAATACATTTTCTGAACATATATCTGTCTATATGAAGTTAAGATTTTCAAATTTTTGTTGCAATGAAATCAGAAATATTTCATCAATATGCCAAAGATTAATTTTGCTTAATGTTTCGCGTACGCTGGACAAGAGCATAATCTTAAACAAAATTATTTTGAGCAAATTCGAACAGAATATGGACTTTCTTCAAGATATTTATGTTAATAATCACCCCTGAATATGGATTAAGATTAATCTGAAGTGGACATAAAGTAGTTATCATGTCTTCAAAGACATCGTCTTCAATGTCTTATTTTTCTTCTGTGTTAATATGTATTATAATGTATGTCTATGTATGCTGCACGAGCATCTGCCCTATGACGTAGTCATAGCATATTTTCAAAGTATGGTTTATGAGTATTTTTAATGTTCTTCTATGTTGTTTGTAATATGTGTATGAGTTATTGTTGTTGTTGTTTTTGTTGTAGCGCTTTGCTATGTTTACAATGCTATCCTTTGCCATACATGCATTCGTTGTTGGTGAGCCTTGACTTTTCACAGTTGTTGTTTTATTATTACTATTATTGTTGTTGTTGTTGATATCATTCTTTTTAATTCCTTCTAACATATAGAATATATGTACTACATACTGATGTGTATATATATTTAGCAGAAAAGATTTTTATTTAAGTATCTCATCACGTGTATATGTACTTGTGGATATGTGTGTCTTTATGTGTGTGTGTGCGTGTGTACGTTAGTGTGTCATTCATGTGAAGATACTACTTTTCCTGTCGCTATTGTTTGTTTGGTTGCAACTGTGAATTGACCTAAATTATTTGATTTTTGGTACTTAATACTATACTAATGCTTCTTATTCTTATTCTTATTATTATTATTATTATTGTTGTTGTTTTTATTGCGTATTTAATCAATTTCTAAATACAAAATATTTCTAGATTATTGCTATTTTTTTGTTTGCGCATATTTCGTTCATTTCCTGTCTTATAATCCTTATAAGATGAAACAACATTTATGCTCTAATTTCGTATTCCATAAAGGTAAGTGATATGTTAGAGGATGGATTTGTATAGGAAAAAGTTTCATGCTTACATGTATACTAACGCTTAAACGTGTTATAAATTAATTACTTTTCAATACTTTTATATTTTTGTTTCATATATGCTTTAGTGTCTGAATATCTAGTTGATATGTCAAGGTTATGTTCATAGTAAGGAAAATCAATTTTTTTTTTATCTATACTGAGAGATTTTCATATGAAAATTTATACATGTATTATTGCAGAATACAAACTTGTATAATCTTGCTTATGTCACCAAATGCCAGAGCTTCTAAGACATATCTTACCGTGCGTTTTGTTACAAAACTTCTTCAAAACTTCACACTTGAGCAATATTTGCTCCCAGAAGAAATACCAATTGCTTAAAGCAATTGCTTGACCCAAATCGGAACTCAAAGTCTATAACCTACAGAGAACTCTGTTGTCATATTTCCTTTGATAAAATTAATGTTGATTTCAATTCTATTATTAAAATCTATAGTCAAATGAGTAGAAAAAACAGCAACTGCTTGGTAATCGCCCCTAAATCGAATAATTTAGGTGAAATTGTGTGATGAGAAATACCTTATGAGCTAATGAAGTACATTTTCTTGAATATGCTATAGAAAAGGATTACGGAATGCTTTGTTTTCTATGCTTTTATATGGTATCGATACTAAAGAATAATAATTTGATAATCAATAAGTTCCATGCATAGAAAGTAGAGAATATTATTGAATTTTATTTTGCCTTTCAACAGAAACTAAATTGAAAAATATATGTATGTATACAATATAATATTATTTCGCTTTTCCATTATAAAATGATATGTATTTTCAATTACATATTGTATATTTAACCATTGAGATATTTGATTATATTTTATGTGCTTGTGTTTTTTATATTTTTATTACAATTTTCACATTTGAACTTAAAGCACTTTTATATGGAATGCCATTCAACAGCACAATAATACCATGTACACGCACAACACGCACAACAATGGTTCAATGTCCTCTGAACATATAGTTGATGGTATGTTTGGCTTTTATTTGGCTTTATTTTCCATCCATTCCTTTTGGTTTGGTACAAAAACTTACCAAAGCAAATATTTCTTTTGTTATTGCTTGATCGTTGCTCTTTGTAATTGTAGGTTCAAGTGATTTCATTGTCACCAATAATAATAATAATAATATTATATAGTAACAATCGACAAAAGCAACAAAAGCAAACACAAACTAATTATCACAAATAATTGTGTAGTATTTTGTTACCAATTTATACAATAGTTTCCCATATATTGTATATATATGCAGTACGCAGTATAAGATTATACTCATGCTTGAGAATATTTTATTCATGCTTGCAAATATATTTTTATATCGACTAACATACTGATGATGGTGGTAGTTTTCTTCTTTTATTTTGCTTCTCTCTTGTTAGCTAACTGTATTACTCCCTTATAATTAGTCTAATAACTCCAATTACTATTACAAGGGCAAATGAATATGCTAACAATTCGCTTGTAGATGAAGAAATAATTACACGTACATTAGCAGTCAGTAAAACATGGTGAAAATAATTTTAAATGTTATCAATTGTTCGGCGTTAAAGTTGCGTCTGTTTTGTGTTAATTAAATAGTAGAACTTTTGCAGTATTCAGTGAACAGTGGTTTCAGTAACAGAGGAATTCCAAGAATTTTTCAGAAAATTAAAAAAATTCATAGACATGAAAACTGAACCGCCTTGGAGCAGGTAAAATTTTGTTCACTTATAATTTTACTATAGACTGCAGGATGCCAAAGTTTGAAGTTCGTTTATGTGTCAACGACACCGTCGAAGGATTCTTAAAATCGATAATATAACAAGAGGCAAGAAAGAAGAATTTTTGCTTCACATCATCAGTAGTAATCGCAAAAAGTAAATTGTTTATTCACTTTTTCGTTAGCTATATTCACACTCAATTGGAATTGAATAAAAGAAAAATTTGTTTCTTTTTATGTAAGATTGATGAAGGGGGTAAATATGTGTGTTTGAGCGAAATTTTAAGGTGAACAAATTATACGCGGCCAATAATTTTATCCTCTGAGAATGAAGTTAGCTGGTAGGTTCGTGGAAAATGCTGGAGATAAAAACCGATATGAGTTATAATGTGGTTTAGTACCAAAATATGCATCCTTTCGGACAGCCAGGCGGCTCTAAAGTCCCTGGCGAAATTCTCGTTTCAATCAATACTGATTTGGGAATGTTTTAAACTTCTCAATACTCCATGGCAGCAAAGAATCCTGTCACCCTCATTTGGGTGCAGGGACATGAGGGACACAAGGGAAACGAAATGGCTGACTGCCTTGCAAAGGAAGGCGCAAACACTCCTTTCATTGAACCAGAACTTTTTGCGGGGTTACAAACAGTTTCATAAACAACGTGATATGTGGGTAGGGAGAAACGGGATCTACGCGACTACTGGAGAGCCCAAACAGCCATGCGGCAGTCGAAGGGAAGGGAATGCTATTCTGGACCTTGGTAGAAATGACATAAAACTCTACACAGAGCTGTTCACTGGGCACTGTAGACTCAACTATCATATGCAGAAAAGAGATGTGGTAAAAACGATACCTGTCGACTCTGTCATGAGGAGCAAGAAACATCGGAACATATTCTATGCAATTGCCCAACGGTGGCAAGACGTAGAATTGGTTACCTAGTTAACGGAATTTTGACTTCAAACTACAGAGGTAAAATCAAGCCCACAGTAATTATAAGATTTATAAATAGTCTAGAATTGTTTTAGTTGGGCAATAGAAGCACAAAAGATATTTTAGGTCGCAGTGCATTGAATAGCCTGAATAATAATAAATAATATAAAGTGGTTATTTTCATGTGTCTTTACAATTTATTTTGTATGGCAACCCTCTTATGGAATTGATATAGGCGGTAAGTATGATCGCGTAAAATATCAAGAGTAAAAACTAGTAAGGGTTAATTTCATATTTTACCCTCATAGAGACGATTTCAAGGCAGCCTTGCGGTTCTTCATCAATTTTATACATTTTATGACTCCCATAATATTCACATACATGTGATATGCAAAAATATTCACATGTTGATTGAGAATACACTTAAAGCTTATATTATTAGTGTACACATTTGAGATTTTGTATAATTTTTACCATATTTCTCAAAAGTTACAATCTACAATGTAGTAGAATGCTTTCAATTAATTATATATATAATATCTTCTTAGATAACAAAGTCACTGTGATTTTGACAATGGCAGAAAATTTCGTAACATATACTTCATTCATCATAACATGTCACAACATACTTTATACTGTAAAAGTATATTTATAAGTTACAAATGCTACAGGTACGAGTAGAGAGAGTAGAGCTTCAAGACAATTAAAAGGACATTGCACCCCAAGATATTGGTGTATGGGAAAGGAGATTTTTTCATTGTATCAAAAGTATGAAAAAATAAAAAACACAAAACAAATATTTACTTTTGTATTGTATATGCGTGTGTAACAGCTATATGTTTATCGTTAGTAAATTATATTGAAGCAAATAAGGAAGAATAATACAAGGATGTGTTTAAGAGCACAAAACGAATATAAAGTCATGCAATAATAAAATTTGAATTTTAATTACTTCGTCTTAATTACTTTTCGTTCTTTGTGAAAAAAAAAAATTATACAATTTTTATTATAATAATTTTTTTTATATTTAATTCTATAGTTAAACAGCAAAATAACTTTACGCGCGATTAATTTAAGCTCTTTTGCACCGTACAGTAATACCATTTTTTTTTGTTTGCCTATGTATCTTATTTGGCGTTGCTTTCAAAAGCTGTAAAGCAAATGTGTTGAAGAATCTTCTTACAGCATTTTTTACTCACCCTCCCAAACTGTGTGATTTAATACGCTTGAATTCGTACCCTTCGTAAATCAACTGCTATGTACTGTCGCTACTACTTACGATTGTTACAGTTTGCTGGTGCTGGTGGTGGTGGTGGTAGTAGTAGTAGTGGTAATGTTAAATTGCAAGAAGCTTGTTTCATATCTTTGTACTTCCTCTTCACCTCTTTTTGGTTTTTTTTTTCCTTTACTTATTATGGTAAGCAACTCACTTTTCCTTAAGATCCGTTGTATCTTCCTGTATAACAAACATTTGATACTTTCATGACTTTGTTAGCTAGTTTATGCTGTGATGTGCCATAGCAGTGTGCTACACGATGCTATATTATGTATGGGTTAGAGAAAAAGTATCGAAACATTTTTCATTCCAAGTGCAAAGAAATTTTTTGTAGTTTGTCAGACCGATTTCTTTAGATTTATTTTACGTAGAGTGGGGTTTTTTTTTCGTTGAGAAACAACCAATCCAGTACTTATTATACGTTAACGTTCTTCTAGAAACGAACTCTTTCAGAGATATGAACAAATTGTGGCCCGATTATGAAAGGTTAAATATTTTTAAAGGATTTTTTAATACTTTGCAGCTAAAATTTCATATTTTTAACCAAGCCCTCAGGATTTTTGTTCCCAAACAGTGCCATGATTCTGGTCAATTTCCCTGATTACACCAGCTTTATATAGAAAATAGAAGAATTGAGCATTTGGGTAACCGATAACATTTCAGAATTAACAATTTCCTTCGAATATCTGTTCTGGCTCTGCGACGGTCTGCAAATTTAACCTGGCTGTCGTTTCAATAATATTTCCTACAAAGTGTGATATTTCAAAAGTCTCACTTTACTAGTGAATCCCATATAGAAACGTCAAATTTGAATTTTTGCACTTAATCCAGTCATGTCGAACAAATCTCTTAGTGATTTAATGATATGTTGTGGTCGATGGTAAGTTACTTGGCGATCACATGAGACATTACAAGTTGGCTCTACATAAATGTTCGCAGCACTTCATCGATTTGTCATTAAAATACCAAACAAAGGTGTCGAGAATTTTTCCGTAAAACAATATTTCACCCTTGGTATGAGCATGTCTGGCGTTAATTTCATTTTTCGCAACATCATATCATATAACAAAAAAAAAAAAAAAAAAATTATCGCATGCAATAAATAATGCTCATAATTGTTTATAAGCTCTGGATATTGGGTGTGTGTGTGTGTGTGTGTGAGTATTTCTGCGTAGATCTACACCTACTTATAACCCATTAAGTTAGATATACTGGCATATAGTGTATTTATAGCCTTTGCTATAGAGACAACGACAATGACTACGTCATCACAGCACTGTTTGACAATAAAAGAAATGAGCAAAAGTAAAAACGCAATACCACAGCATATTAAAGATACAAATGGCTAGCTGATGGTTTATCGCTTTTCTAAAGCGCCAGCTAACCACATGTATACACACACACAAACACACGCACACACACACACACATTTATACATATTTACTCTTTACTGCAGTTGACCTGAATTCACAAAATAATGATACATCATTTATAGCATGCTCTATTCCCATTAACAATCATTTCATTGGGTTGTATGGGTGTTTACATGTACTACATGTATTTTTAACGCAATTCACGTAATCAATAAAAACAAGAAAATGCTCCTGTATAATTCGTTTTATTATTTTTTTGCTCTTTTTATATTTTATTTCATTTCTCAAAAAATAGCAAAACGAAAACAAAAACAAACAAAAAAAAAACACACATTTTATGACTATTTTGTCTCGCTGTCGAAATGAGCACATTCTGTCTCGCCAACTTCATTGCCGTTATATTGAGCCTCTACCGCCCGTATAAAGTTAAAATGTCGATTTATAAACGTGATGAATTTTCTTAGTGTTGTTGTTATTATTATTATTATTATTATTATTATTATTATTATTATTATTATTATAATTATTATTATTCTAGTGGCATATCTTTTCGTTGTATTGCCGGAATTTGCATGTTTTTCGGGGTTGTAAAAACAACTCTTAGACATAGCCGTCTATTTAGAGTTGCTACCGCTGCTATTTATGATTGTTTTTTTTTTTTTTTTTTTTGCTATGTTCACTTGAATTTTTCGCTGTTCATTTGGCATGCTGCTATTATCACGATTATTGGGTCAGTAGGTTCAGTCGAATATCTTACTTTGCTGTGCTGGTGGTGGAATTGGTGGTGTTGATGGTGGTGGGGTTCATGATGTTGATGATGATGGTTGTGGTGGTGGTGGTGTTAGTAGTAGTGGTAATGACAGTGCTGATGTTGGCAATGTTGGCGGTTATGTTGCATATATTAACCATAAAATGTAAGCAGTTAATAAACAATTTAAGTAATTGCACGCACCCACTTGAAGAAGAAATGTATTTTATTTTCCTTTTTCATTTTTAGTAAAATTATACGAATTGAATTTTTGTTTATGTCCGTCTATTTTATACTACAATCGTAGATTCAATTATTTAAATAGATTGGTATGGCTGTAGCAAACATTTTGAAATAAGTAAACAAATTCCGGACAATGTCTCTGAGCACAATAAACATGATCTTCAAATCGCATAGGTACTAGTGTAGTTTATGATTATGATGTTAATCATCTCATAAAATATTCATATAAATATGAAAGAAAGTAATTCCATTAAAACATTTTTTTATGTGAATGTATATGGTCTCAAAATATATTAAAATTATTTCATAAATTTTACCCTTCAACATATATCTTATGGTGGCATAATTTTCATTATATAAGTAATTACTTCAGTGGTGGTATACAATTTTCTCCAAAAAGGAAAGAAATCAAATGATAATCTGTTATGTTAGCAGATCGTAGCAGACATATTCAAGTATCACCTTCATAAATGGAGTATATCTGAAGAGACGAGCATTACATGGAAAAGGAGAAATTTTAGTATATCTAGGACTTATATAGTACGACTTAGTGTATTTTTTCGACTAAGTACCCAAGTATTTCTCACTAGAACTAAAGAATACAGCATGAATTCCTCAAAGGAAGTCTTTGCTTTCATTAGGATAGCAGACAGCCTTTTGCATCTATAGGTGAATTTTTACCACAGAAGAGTCCATATTTCGAAGTGCTTGGCTTTCGCGTTAATTTTACTCTAATGACACAGCAGCATGAAAGAAGAAATTCAATATGTATTTGGGGTCATTGTATTCGAATTCGTATTTAAATTATCTCGTATTTAAATTATCTTCCTGGTGCATTTATTGAAATGTCTAGATTTGCCACTAGATGGATAAATTCTATGTCCAGCCCCCATTAATTTATTCTACTGAACAATTCTCTTGAATATTCTTACAAACTATCTCTATTTCTGAGAAGGAAAACCCTACAAAATTGATATTTTGATGAATATTGGTTTTACAGGTGAATTATATAACAAACCGTATTCGTTGTTGCTAATAAAAAATGTTGCTCAACATTCTTACTTCTTTGCTGCTTAGAGCTGTTTCTATACAAAATGAACCAGATGAACCAGAAATTCAACGTAGACAGGTTAAACATATAACTGGCCCACATTAATTTTTCTGCCTCAACGTTTTCTCCAAACATACTTACCCCCTGTCTCCATCTCTTATACGGGCTCCACTACAAAATTGACTCACAGAGTGAACTTGAACGGTAAAAAATATGACTGACCCCCATCGATTGTTGCTCCTCAACATTATCTTTCTACATACTTACTTCCTTTATTTACGCCATACGAAAGCTTTCATATAAAATGAACGAAAATTCATCTTAAAATCCACAAATCTACATCTCATCCTTGTACAGCAGTTGAACGTAAATCAGTAAAATCTATGATCGAGCCCATTAATTTTTCTGCCTTAATATTTTCTCTAAATACAATATATTAAACTTCAATCTTCACCTCTTATAGAGGCTCCATACAAACTTAATAATTTTATGATATTGCAAGAAACCCAATTTTATTAGTGGCTAGTGGCTTAATAGAAAATAAATGAGCAGCAATAAAATCGCTGAAAGATTATCACAGAAATATTTCAGAATGAATGAAAAATAACTGAAGCTTAACTAGATTAGTCAATAAAAGAAAACATCATCACTATTTAAGCATAATGTGACTATCAATCAGACAGTGACGACAACAGTCATGGTGATTATTATTTCTTTTGGAACTTAAATTTATATA
This sequence comes from Megamerina dolium, assembly GCA_963854835.1. Classification (NCBI taxonomy): domain Eukaryota; kingdom Metazoa; phylum Arthropoda; class Insecta; order Diptera; family Megamerinidae; genus Megamerina; species Megamerina dolium. The sequence goes on from OY978527.1 coordinate 47,302,033, forward strand.
GTCTGGCAAATATAGATCAACAAAATAAATGAAGTATGAAACTGATAGGTAATTGTGGTGTTTTATTTCATTTTTGCCCATTTAGCCCAGCATTGTTATAATCTTTTAGTAATTACAACAAGCAGCTTAAACAGCAGCTGTCTTTGCCAATTTAATTAACTTTTTAATTTCATTAGAAAAAATACGAGAAGAATAAAACAAAATACGAAATACGAGTGCGTACGTATAGTAATCATGCATGGATTTTATTTTATGCTTTTCTATTTTCATGTTCATTACATCTAACATAGCCACAAGTCGTTTGCCGAGTAAATGTAAGTATACAAACTATTGTATACTTACATATATAAGAGGAAATAAAATCTATGAAATGCCGACACAATACCATCAAACAGACACGTCACCTAATCCGCCAAGTTAATGAAAGTTTTCATTTGAAATTCCCTGTACGCACTGACATTTGATTAAAGTTAACCTGCCACCAAGAACACTAAACCTATACCAACGCTCATATGTATGAGTACCATAACAAATGCACCACCCTACACAATGTTACAGTAAAGGTCTGTAAAAGTCAGAAAACAAACGCACGCACACACACACACACACACACACAGCTGATTACTGTTTTTGTACAAACTTTCAACACATTTTTTTCGTAATTTTCCATTGACCTAATTTTATATAGGTCTACTATTTATTGGATTAAGTCGATTTTGTTTTGTTTTGTTTTTCGTGTTTTATCTATTTATACATATATGTCTATAACACGATGGTACATTGAGTATGGAGCGTCTGAATGAAATGAAGCTAGTGCTGGTATTTTGTATTGAAGTTTGATTTTTTCTTCGGACACAAATGAAGTGTTTTGTGTGTGATGGTAGTAGAGTCTTACGAATAGATATCAATTCAAGTACAAGCATGGACATATGTCACTATTCAGGATCCCTTTCTCTGTCAGCAATACAATAAACTGATTATGAGGGTGAGTGTGTGAGTTCGAGTGTGTGAGTTCGAGTATGTGAGTTCATAAATAAGACCAAAATAAAATACACATTCAATATGAAGACATTTCATATAATAAATAAATACACAAACCATATATGTATATGGTTTGTGTATATAGATAGATCTATTGAATGAAATCATTTTGATGGCCATCAATTGGAGTTTGGCCATCAATTGGTAAAATAAATAATCAACAGTGACAGGAAGGCTGGCAGGCAAGCAGGCAGCCAGCCAGGCAGGCAGTCAGTCAAATCAAATTATGCGGGTTCATTCATTCGGTTTGTCGTTTTATAATTGTAGTATGTAAGTACTGTGAAATTCACACAAAGTGGATGGTTTAATCAAAAGCTCTGGGAAAATGTATGACATATCTGAGTGTCACTTCAGACCAAGTATTGACTTTTACTTAATTTTGAATCGTAATTTTAGATGGCAATAAATCAGAAGAGAAAAGCCTTAGTCGCGTTCTTTTCCCAGTATTGTGACGAATGCTAAACTTGGAGGGATCTAAAATGAACCCATTTATATTAGACGATTTGGAATGGCAGACTTCCTTTGATATGTCGTTTTCCTTATTGTCTCACAGAGTCTAGTGATTCAGGATGAACCGTATATTCGTGATAAAAAATTTAAGTGTAGCCTTACTGATAAACAAAAAAAAAAAATGAAATAATTGTGTTATCTGAAATTGGAATTAGTCCATCAAACCCATCAATAAACCCATAAGAATTGTGCACTCGCTGAGCATGAATCGAAGACCATAATCATAGTGGGCCACTCAACCACAAGAAGTTAGGAGTATTAGAAGGACATGTGTATAGTTCAAGCTAGACCTTAATATATCGTATGTAGATATTGCTGCTAAAAAACAAAAGAATCTAAGAAATATTTTCCTCTACATTCTCGATATTTATTAATGTTTGCAATATTAAGTTTTCTTTCCTTTTCTCTTTTTCTGATTATCAAGGAAAGCGTGGCCCAAGTTGAAGCAGTCTCGAACAAATATTTACAATCTATTCTATTTCAAAGTCATACTAAATTATTTAATAGAATTCAAAAAATATATCTAAACATTGATAATCGTTATACATTTATAAAATATTTCACTGTATGATTTAGTGTATTAATCATAGTGTTGCTGATAAGTAAGTAACAAGTTACAAAAAGTAAAAGTGCTCATATTTTAATGAATTTTAAGTTAATTAGTTAAACAGCACAACAACAAAAAATACATGAAAGTTAAATTACCAAAAGCTACAATATTTTTCCACTGTTTGTACGAGTAATAGGCATTCATTAAATGGGATATTATAGTGAGAGAGAGAGAGACAGAGAGAGATTAAGCATAATCAAGCAATATAAATTGTTGTACTTTTGTTGTCGTGTTATTTTTAGAAATTTCTTCTTTTTTTATTATTTTAATAATATTTTGATGGACAAAAAAAGGAAAATCATATAAAATCTCTTAAAATATGGACGAATTCTTCTTTTTTCTTTTTTATTACTATTTAAAGTTGTTCTTGAAAAATGTATAGTTTTGCATACATAACTTGTAGATGGAAATTCAGAACGTATTTTCTATCTTTAGGCCATTAAAACTAATCTTGGAATATAATGAGGTGACATGTTAGTGATGGTTCCGACTCCAGTTCCTCCACGGCTCTTTAGTTGCTGAAGAAGACATTATTATAAATAATAGTTTTGAAAGTATTGATTACACTGTAGTGAAAAAAAAACTATAAAAAATTTGCTCTTTTCAAGTCCATTTTAGAAATGGGTATTATGAAAATATTAATGTAAAATGCACAATATGCGCAATTAGGGTATGACAAATTATTTTATAAATAAATAAAAATTTTGAATATATCTAATATGTATATGGTAATATATTTATCTACTATATTATTTCAAATATACATACAGTCAAGAGCTATGTGAGCGTATATCGTATTTAATTTTATATTGACAATTTAATGTTATCTTAATTCAACCACTACTACTACCACCCATCTAATTACAATCGAATCAAGTATGCTATATCGAAAAAGTATCCTTCCGCACCACTTATTGGTATAGTCGTCTTATGTATTAATGCACTAAATTTATAGTTGTATGTTATAGTAGAGCAACAACATAAAATCGAAAATGATAAACATCAATCACATTTTCTTTGCTTTCTAATACACGCATGATACGAGCGCAACTACTAGTATAAATACATGTGAATAGAAATGCCTTGTACCATTAGTAAGAGCATATGTGTTATATTGTACAATATATAAAAGAGAAGTACTAGAATTACAGATAGCTATATACTACAAGTATATCATACATACTCTTACTGTGATCATAAAAGTAATAGTCTTACTTATAAATACTCATATGAAAAACCAATATTTTATTAGTAAAATCACCACAATGGAAAGTCATAAAAAAAAACAAAAATAAAAAAATAGTAAATCTACTTCTGATAATTCTTACTTAAACCCAAAGTGTATTGTATATCTTTAATATCAATATAATAGTATGTAGTATAGGTACTCAAAAAAAAAAAAAACTTCAATACGGAAATACCATCTATAATACAATACTTACATACTTCAATACCATCACGTACAATTGACCCAATTTTTTTATGTTTGCTATTGCTTATGTCACAATAATATTTATTTTCACGTTTTCTTCTTATTGTTATTTTTTGTTTTATATCTATATATATGCACATCTTCTTATATGATATAATTGCCAAAAGCCAAATATCTATGCACGAGTTGGTAATACGTACAACACTACGTATGAGTAACAAATGTAACAGATCGAAAATAAACAAAAAGTTATGCCTGCCAAATGGGCGAATAGCCAAATACTGCAGTTACAATATATGTATTATATGTACATCAGCACATATGTATATAAGTAATTGTAAATGTGAGACAAAAAAATATAATAAAACTAAATACAAATAATACTACCAGCAGCAGTAGCAGCAGCAACTAAGCAGCCAACCAGCCAAAGGGAAAAATATCAAAATACTCAACTCTACAACATAAGAGAAACGAAAACGATTGGGATAAACAAACTTCGGAGCATCAACTAATGTGATAAGTGTTAAAATGATGGTCGACGCCATTAAGGTGCTGCTGGTGAGATAGAGATGAAGATGGTAGTGTAAGGATCAAGTCAAAGTAAGAAAAGTGGAAAATTATCAACACCATTATCTATAATGCATAACTATTATAATGGAAACGATAATGCAGAGTGCTAAACAAATTTACTTTGAACACACATACATACACACTTTACAAACACACTTTGCACCTTACAATTTTGTATCTTTTTTTGTGTGTGTTATTCTTTGTCAATTTTTTTACATTATATGAATACCGTGGGAGTTGGAATATGTGTAAAATATGAGTAGTAACTTTTTGCATCTTCAAAATAATGCATATGATACATTTATTTATTTACTCGTACATGTCAATATGGGTATGAAGATATTTAAATGTCCAATGTTCAATGGGCGACCAACAAAATGTGGATTTTATTTTACTTCATTCTATTTTATGTTCCGCAAACTACAACGTTAATTTGAAGATTTTAAATTTATATAATCTTGGGTTTCTTTTTTTTTTTAAACAAATTGCAAAAAATCTCATTGCATCAAAATGAGGTCTCACTTGAATAATGAGCCATCTGAGGGGAAATCTCATTGAAAATCATACTCTTGCAATATCATCATAAGGAGCATAATATGCATGTCTCCATTGCGTTGATCGCTTAAGCTTACGATTAATTTCCACATTTCAACGTCGATCGCAATGCATTTCAATTACGGATCGTTTTTACATTTGAAGTAGGTAACGTTGAATTCGATGGGGTAATGAGATAGACTTCTCCGCTTATGAATCTCAGATTACTGGCGTAATCATTTATGAATAAATATTGACTGCTGGAGGTCACTTCGATTCCATGAGTTAGTGCATTTGGGTTTGTTTCGATCAATGTCTTTAGTTCGTTTTCAGCAAAATCAGTTATCCTTCAAGGATAATTTAGTTTACTTTATATTTAGTTCCTCACTATAAAATTTATATTTTGGAAAGGTTTTGAAATCTGTTCATTTCGATATGTATAATTTAAAGAATTTTTAAAATAATATTCTATATGAGGGGCATGCAGGCAATGAAATGGCAGATTCACTGGCCAAGTAGCTTCATGAATAACTTAATATATGAAGAGGAAAAAAGTAGTCTAACCGATTATCGGAGAACCCAAACAGGCATGCGGCATTCGAAAATATTTATTGACCCTGAACACATTAAGGTAGATGCTATCTTGACCTCAGCAGAAACGACATCAAACTCTACACTGAATTATTAACAGGTCATTGTAAACTTAATTATCACTGTTGACTCTGTCTTGAAGAGAAGGAAGCAGAAGAACACGTTCTTTGCAATTGTCCAGCTGTGGCTAGACGCACACTAAACTACCTAGGCAACGGATTCATAGTTCCTAGGGACCTAGTTAAAATCAATCCTACAGAAGTGATAAGATTTATTAATAGTCTTGAGATCTGCGAGCTAGGTAATAAGGCTGCACAAAAGATCTTCAGGTCGCGGTGTTTCATAGCCTTAATAATAAAAAATATGATTTTACAAGTCTTTAAAATATGAAATTTTTGTAATTATATTTTAAATTAAGTATATTATTAGTTAATTAATTATTATAAATATTTATATAAAATCCGCTCTTCTATGAAGCTCTGAAGTGAGAAAAAATTTGTTGTCTGAAAATTTTGTAAAATTTATTTTACAGTACTAATACGCATATATAAGTTGAATATGTAAATATAAATAGCAACAAAAACAATTTCAACAACATTTCGAAAATCATGCATATTTACAATGTACATACTGTACATATACACACGACATATTTATACGATATATGAAGACCATAAAATCCTAATGCATAAATGCCATTTATCATTTTTGACATGAAATGGAATGAGAATTATAATATGAAAAATCATAAGAATTGAAAAAGAGAGACGAACAAAAAATCATATACGAATACTACGTAGGTACTACATGTAAATTGCATTGAAAGCTAACCAATTGAAAACAAAATATGTCAAATGCAGTTACAGCTGCTTTCGCTCTTGTTACTGTTCTTCTACATACACACACACATACACACACACATACACACACATAGGAACTTGATTGTTATGACATCATAGCATTATATTGTTCCATATACATATAATGTACCTACCTTTTGCTTAGTATGAGTGTGTTGCTTTGTCTTTATATACATATCGTATACTCCTAAGTGAATCAGGAAAATTTATTTTGTAAAAAAAATTCAAAATTCAATAAAAAGTTGCGAACACTTTCTATTTTTATTGAAAAAAAAAGAAGTATAAAGTGTTCTTCTATGAAACTTGATATTACCTGTAGGAGTATTTGTGGATCTTTTAGTTTTGTCAAAATTTATTTTACTTTGTTATTTGAAACTCGAACACTTTAATGCTATTCTCTGAAAGGTGTAGAAAAATTAAATTTGTCTTAAACTAAACTCCATACTATTTCATCTTATTGGAAAATAATACTTTTGCATGTTTGTGATAGATCACAAATACACATACATGCACAACATAGAAGTCAGAAAATCAGCATCATTTATAACACTTTAATATGTGTTATGTGATAGGAACTATATTAGATCTGTCTAAATTTTAAAAATAATAATTATTTTTTATGTGATGAAAAGCGTTGTAAAAACTGTCTTTGAAAAATGTACATTGTAAAATATATGCTAATCGTATTGTTAATATTTTTTAGAAAAAATACAAATTTCTTTTTTTTTTTTATATAAATATAAATACTCGTGAGTTAATTTTCGAAAATGAATAATTTATGAAATTGTTTCAATTAATTTACAACAATATGCCAATTTCTGGGGAATAGAGTATTCATAAAGTTTCTAAGAAAGGTGAAAATTGCACACACATTTTCGGAAAACTCTACTATACATTTACACACACACGCACATCCTTACACACTTATCTCAATGTTGTTGCAAATGGGAAATATAAATTATTTCTGAATTTCTGAAATTTTTTGTCGCTATGATAAATATATGATACTGATGCTGATGCAATTCATGCACATGCATACATACATTCACATTACCAAAATGTGTATACGATTGCATGCATATACGGTAAACATATACTTGTAGCATATATGTATAATAAATTTGAAATTGAATATTCGTGAAAATAAAATTTTACTTCTTCTTTATTTTTTTTTTCTGTTTGTTTGTGCTGCGAAATTAAATTTTAAATTTTCACTTCAATTTATCATTGCTCATTCACTCGCTCACACTCTTTCCTACATTCCATGTACATACTATTAGTTTTCTTTTATCTTTGGCCACGTTAAAAAATGCGTTTTTGTCGTTTTCTGATTGACAAGCATAAGATTTATTCAGTTGATTGGTCAAATGTTCGTATCCACCTATACCCATCACCACTTTCGATATAGTAATTTATTGATTGATGGTCAAAAGTTTAAACAGCGTCAAGCAATTCATCAATATTCACGATGTTTTTGTGAATGGGTATTATATTAAATCGGAGAAGGAAAAGAGGAGACTCGTAAGTTTAATTCCTTGTAGTAAATTATATAAATAACAGTAACATATCTATATATTAAGTTATTCATCACTGAACGATTATATTCAATAGATCTATACTGATAGATTTATACTCATCATATACTGACTATACTGACTAATTTTATTTCAAATTATTAATTAATTGGATAATTATTTTTATTATTGGATCGAAAATAATTAGCAGGTCAAATTTATGTGGTTGACTCAGTACTTTTGTAAAATGGTCCCTTTCTCCGAATGGAGAAAAATGTTATTTTTGATTTGATTTAATTTCCAACCAAATTTTACCTATTTCTTCTATATCGGTGTTGTACTGTGTTGTTAAGCATAATTTATTAATTCCTTTGAAAATTAACGTTGGACATTTTATTGGAAACCTTTCTGCAAAAGAGAATCAATAAGCGAATTTTGGTGCTGACTTCAATGTCTTTTCTGTTCCATCCATGTACGTACATTATTCATTTATGATCAATAAAAATGTGAAGAAGATTTTTAATTACAAGTGTTTCATTGACCTTTGATATTGGGTTATACATATATCAATTCAGTTTACATCAGTTTTAAATATACCGTAAATTTTATTAAAGTTCTGTTTGGCAAACAAACAGCGTATTTAGTATCCCTCTCTAAAAATGCAGCGTGTTTGTGAGGTCATGGTGGTTTGCATTTTTTTTTTTTGCAATACTCTTAAGCAAGTATTCGCATTTAGCTAAATGCATGTATATATTAATATGATTACCGTGACATTGAAATATGATAAAGTTTATATCAAAAGAAAGCAGCAAAAGCGAATGATCAATGTACACAGATGTATCTATATTAAGGTAGGTAAAATTGTATAGAGCAATATTTTGACTTCCTATAGGGGCTGACCCCATTTGGATAATTTTAAACATATTTTTTCAAGGTGCTGATAGCCCTGGCACTAGTGCTTTTAAATTGTTTTTAAAAGTAATAAATAAATAAATAAAAATTGTTTATAAAACCATTAATATTGGAGTTCCCTTAAAAAGTGGAGATATGGGCTAGGTATGTTGAGACGAATTATTGAGGATGAAAAATTAATAAGGGTCGGTTATATACTTTACCCCTTTAGAGGTGATATTGCTGATTTTCAGGTATTTTTATGATAATTTTGCATGGGAGTCCCATCAAAGGGTAGAGGTAGAAGGGTAAGTAAGTAAGTAGGGATGGTATGGTCGGTTTTCTCTGTAAAATTATAATCATTTGGTATGAGAGTATCCTCAAGGGGTGGAGCCAGGGGGTAAGTATGTTTGGATGAAATGTTCAGGATTTCATATTCTTTATACTTCTAGGAACGATTATTGGGCTGTGATGAGGTCATTTGTAGATTTTCGGATGTTTTGAACATTTTCTGCGAATATACTCCTTCAAGAGTGGAAATAGGGGGTAAGTATAGCAAACAAAATAGCTACTCCCATATAAAATGAACGAACAATTACTTAAAATCGGGAATAACTGCGCAGTAATTACCTCTAGGCAGTTAAATGTATAAAGGACTGCCATCAACAACATTATCAACATTATCTCTGAACGTATTAAGTTTATAGCTCTACTACTTAATGGAGCTTCCCTATATAATTGATACTTTTAAACGAAAACATAGGCGGGTTTACATCACGAATTTATTTATGCTTCCTTCGATAAAATATGTTTGTGATTAAAAAAATCATTGAGCGACATTGTTAAAATTTTAACCCATCTTAATGTACATAGATTGATGAATATACTGAGCTGAGTACGGATAGATGTTTATATAAACTCATGTATGGATAGTTTATATAACTAACTGCAACCAATAAAGCACGTGCACTATATATTATAACTTAACGCATATATTTACAATAATAATAAAGACACAACAACAACAATGTGGTTTAGTAAGAAGGTTAAGACTTTCGACATTATAATATTATCTGCGTATGTACCTGCAACCAGACTCGTTCAATGTATACTATGTTACTATAAGGTAAGGTATATCGCCAACGAACTAACTATTCCATATATTGGGTTGGCAACTAAGAGTGCCGATTTCACACATTTTCCTTGTTGAAGAAGCAAATTGTTTGACGATGGTAGTTTGTGGTCGATTTGTGTATGAAAACGTCGGCAATTTCTTAGTTGCCAAACCTATAGTAAGCAACATTCACCCATCTATCTACTAATATGCATCACACTTTTTGCATGCGTATTAGTAGTGGATGTGAGAGTGTGCTTCGATATAGTACGCACTATATATGCACACTGTGTCTATGTGTGTGTGTGTGTGTGCTTTAAACGTAAACTTATTACACAAGTTAACTTTTAAGTGAAATTGAGTTCGTTATAGTGAAATTGCATTTTTTGTTTCTTAGCACAATACGCGCAACCAAATACATACATATAGCAAGTATACAATAGATACTTATTGTACATATGTGTTGGAAATTCACACTCATACCTACACATATGCGTATACTCATTCACAGCTACTTGTCTATATGCATGCATATTCTTCTTTGTACCGTTTATTCACAGTACAAAATGATGTACCCTAGATGTTGTTGATTTGCTTGTTGCTTGTTATATAATGCTATTGTTATTGTTGTTGTTATTTTTATTACTGCAGATACTATGTACTTTTTTTTGTTTCTTCTCTTGTATATATGCGATAATAATATAAAAATAAATGAAATTGAAATACGTGCTTGATTTGGTTTTGAACAAAAAATATCTTTGTGTATTTCGCCACACTATGTGAATAAATGCATACGTACAAGTAAGTATGCACCTAAAAGAAATACATTCGAAATATGAATAGCAAATTGAATGGAATACATATGAATGTAGTGTACGAGTATAGAGTACGATTGGACTGGCTCTTATGTACAATATAAGGTTTTGTATTGAGCATGATAGTGTATCCTTAAAATTAGATACATATGACAAATCACTCGATCATTTCTCTATTTACAATTAAAGTTCCTTTGTATTGTATATGACATTGGCCAAGTGACCTTGACAACTTCTTATCAGAATTTCTTATTCGAGTTTTATCTTCATTTCTGATCATAAAACAGATTAATTTTTGAAGTCTTTGCTTATATGTTTTACGAAAAGTATATATTTGTTTTATGTGCTTAAATCTATATGTAAATATACAAATTTGTGCTTATTTAAATTAAGTTTCAAAAATTCATTGTTATACTGTAAAATCCCCTAGGGGTCGTCGAAGACGAAATGAGCATCGGACAGATGTAAAATTAACAACAATGACAACATTTTCATGTTTGCAGCAAAATGTAAGGCATACAATGGTTTTAACAAATAAATGCATTACTAAAAGCGAAATAGAATATTACTGATCACTCAAAAAGTTAAATTTTTTCATCATTTCTGGACGTTCATGGTGTTTATATCACAAGTCATTTGTCGATGAACATAGTTTCTAGAAATGAGTATAGTCGCATTGATATTGAAGGAAATCATTCACTACATATGTATGTGTGTATGGATGGATGGAAATTTTTCGGAATAAATTAGCCTGTAGCTCTTGTTTTACCCTTCCAATAGATGTAGTCTCATTCAGACAGAGATTGTGGTTATAAACCAAATGGTGAATTCGATAAAACATAATGCAGTATCATAAATCATTCCAAAATATTTACATATTCACTGACAACCAAATTGCCATCAAACCAATAACTCGATTATCGGCAAATTCAAAGAAGATCCTTTAATGACGAATGTCTCATGCCGATAGAATTGAAAATTTCAGTGTAAACATAATTTGGACACCGTCGGACTTCAAGATTGCAACCACCTTGCTGATATTTGTCTTATAACCTGTACTTTTTCTTATCGTATCATGACGAACGTACTTTCGCAACGGCTGTATGAATTGATGGAACAGAAGTCATTTGCCCGTAGTTCCAGTTTGGTCGCATTTCATGTCAGCCCATCAGCCAATGTGTAGAGGTAACTGTGAATGTGGCACTTCCAAGTTATGAGTATCATAGCCGCAGGTCTTTTTAATATTAAATCATTATTATATTATATTCTTTGCAAAACACTTCACTTTAGCTCATTTTATTTCCATTCCCACGGGCAATACAAAAGGCACACTTTGACCCAAGTATGTCCTGCCTATGTGCTATACAAGCACATTAGATATTCAGGATTATAAAAAATTGCAATATTTTTATTTAAAAATCCTCACAATTTGTCGTAATTCTACTTCGAAGGTGTAATACAAATACCACAATTAGGTTTACAAACAAAACTAACAATAAGCACATTTATAAATGAATGAATCAAAATTATTTATGATGTTCAATTTAATTGCTTATATTCACACACTAACACACACACACTCACCTGCAAAATATTCCTGTTCATGCATAATGCTATCAATACACACAGTTACTTAAAATTTTACTCGTGCAATTCATAATATGCAAATAAGCATTGTTGTTGTGCTTACGCAGGAATACACATACAAGTACAGGCAAACCACACATCAGCATACATGTATATATTTGCAGAAATCATAGTCAATGCTCCAGCATGCTTTCCTTTAGAAAATTGCATGACGCTATTACAGTAACTACACTTACAAGGATAAATAAGACAGCAAAGTCGTCACCAGATGCCGGGGACAACATCAACAGCAATAACAACAGCAAGACCAGCAAAAACAACAACCACTATTACCAACTATTTAACAAGAGCATGTTGTCTGAGACCAGCAACAGCAGCATATATAACATCCAGTAGCTGTGTGTGAGTGTGTGCGTGTGTTTAAGTACAGACAAAATGCTTGTTATTTACGTAAAATATGTGTGTACGCACAGAAGGAACACACAGGTACGAGCATATGTGCATACATGAACAATAAAAACAATCAAAATGATGGTATTTATAACAAGCAATTTAACCACCTTTTTTTCTTATTCTATTCAATGTGTGCGTGTATTGCGTTAATGTCAATGTAAAGTTACGTGACCACAATCAAAGTTTAATAGTAGTAAATAAGTACTTGTGCGTGTTTGTGTGTGTGTCTCTTCTCATTGTTGTAATTAAAAATAGAACTAAAGGTGTCAAAAAGTAGATATAATATGTATGTGTATGTGTATATGCATGTATCCTATGTAGACGTGTATTCGTATGTATACAAATTGCAGAAGGACATTTAGCACCAGGATTTACATTTCTGTTTTCATTCATTGTGCATTTTTAAGGGGGTATATTGACTGCTAGAAAATGTTAAATATTGACTATCTTAAGCAGCACTGTTAATAACATTTTTGCTTACAATGCATTTCAACAGTCAAATGTTAGTACATTAATGTGCATTGATATTGCAGACAATTGAGAGGAATGTGATGCAAAAAATTTTTTATTTAAGACTAATTTTCAAATTCCGTTTATTATTTTATTTGTCTATTTATTTATAATATTGGATTAAATTGTAAATTAATGAAAAAAGAAATAAAAACAACTAAAACAACAACTAATAGCCTAGACAGACGGCAGCCTAGTTCCGTATTACCGGCACACTTATTCGAATAAAATAATAACCTGACAGACGGCAGTATTGCGGATTAACTAAACGGCTGATTGCTGTTTTATTAGGTCTGCTCACTTACATTACAATTTCTGTCATCTGTCACTCTCGATATGAGAAAATCTACAAGAATTACGTGAACTGAAAACTATCAGAAACTTGTAAATTGACATTCACCGTTCGTAATTGACAGCTGGATTTATTTGTTCGCCAACACTTTTGATGTTGAAAACTGTTAACAATTGTGGAAAGTTTTTTGTTAGCGAACAAACCTAATATTTTGTAAAATGGATCGAGAAAAATTCACAATAGACAATTTTCAGCAGTGTTGCCATAGCAAATTGTCCTAATCCTCTTTTATTTTGAGAATTAACTCATAGAGTTTATGCGGATTAGCTGCAGTTAATGCCCGAGTTAATTCGAATTAACTCGGTAATCCGGAATTAGGCTGCCGTCTGTCTAAGCTATAAGCGGCAATTGGTCACATCTAAAATTGCGAAATTATGTAATTTCCAAAAAGCGAAGAAGTGCGTAGAGCAAAAGGTTTTTGCATTACTATAGGTCACGTTAAAAAATCGCAAAACTGCGCAAAATTTGAAATTCGTCGTACAATTTTTGATATTTGCAATACCTTTTTGTCGGAGTAGAGTAAAATGTTGTTCATGAAAGCTGTTTGGCTTGACGACACATTTAATTTGGGCAATACAGAAGGAAGAATGATTGTCTACGCCAGAGTGAATGCGCAGCGCTGCCGGTGTGTTGTATTCACATTTATTTTCTACTACTCTCTCCTTTTCTTATTGCAATTACACTCTTACACACTCTCTCACTCTCTTTCTTTGCCTTTGCTTTTATCAAAGTGCAATATCTTTTCATATCTGAATTTATTATCATTATTCTAATGATACACGGCAGTGCGCGCGTTTCTCCCTCTCCCTATTAGAACAGAAAAACAAGAAAACTAAGTGAAAATAATAGAGTAAAACGTAGGAATAAAATTATAAACTAATTGAACTAATAAATAGTAACAAACCAATTCCATATAAAACTATAACCTAACAACGAAATTGTCAACTAAATATAAGTGAAAAATAGAAAATAAAACATGAGATATAATACAATTAACATAGAATAAAAGAAGTTTGTGATTTTGTGGCGACAGCAGCCACCGACGAACAACATCAACAACAGCAGTGTCAGCAACATCATAATCAGGCAAGCCTTGCCAGTAAGCGGCCCACCGGCAATCTCTGCTACGCATACTCAATGATAAATCGCTATTTCCAAATTTGTGCAATTGCGAAATGTTTTGACGTCTCCTACAGAAATCTCGAAACACGTCCATTTTTTTTTCAACATAAAGAAATATTATAGTCAGAATCGACTACTACCCTTTTCCCCTGTCACTGTAAAGTGCTATTAATTTTAAATTTTAATAATTATTTTATACCTTATAGGTTCACTTAATTCAAAAGTATTTTGGAGTAAGAGGTAAATCTTTTTATTCCGTTTTGGGAAAGAAATATACGAAAAATAAAAAATAAAAAAATGTTTTCATGATAAAATTGAAAAGATTCATAGTTACTAATTTAATTTTTTCACCATATATATACCTTACGAGAGTATTCAAATAAAACTAAAATTTATTATTCAGTAGTACTTAGTCGAATGACATAAATTCATTTTTCCAATTTTGATTTCTTGCTACTTTTATGGTCTCTGGACTGAAAATTTTCAAAAGTTCTATTCAAAAAATAAATTTTTATGATAGCATTGAACATAAAATATTATTTCGTGGTATAGTTAGACAAATTTATATGAAAAAATTAATGTTCCCATCAGTTTAGCATCGAAAGAATGCATAAAAAATAAAATTTATGTGGAATTCAAACAATAATAAATTGCACGATAATTTCTAAAATCAAATATACTCATGCCATACTATTACGGCCTTGTTACGTTCTATGAGAATTGGGCGTAAGACGAAAAGACGTATATCGGTGCAATTATTTTCGTAATTGAACAGCATTTAGGCCGTAAAAGGAGATATTGTACAATTTATTCACGCATCTTTACAATTATCGCCTTGCAAATATAGTAATAGTTGGAAATGCGGCTCAAAATGATTGCTTTTTCCTATTTGGATCTTAGCAAAGTATTTGTTTCTACACAGCAAATTGTTGCTTATTCTACCACAGTGTAAAATTTATGATAATAATTCATAATGATCTCAACAAAACAACCACATAAGTGTGATTTCAAAACTTCTCACCATGCTCATAATTAAATGTAAAACATCGCAATTTAATAACATCACGCTATTACTAAGCTAATTCAATATATTAACTTGACGATAAACAAGTTTCTCCATTTGTCACATTTTGTTTATCTATAATATTTCCGATATTGAAAATGTATTTGCCTACTTTCTTTACAATTCAAATAAACTATACTCGCCTTTACAATAGAATTTTAATTTTAGGATTCGACACCAATACTATTATGGTTGAAAAACGATATATCCTGTATACATTTATGCAACATAATATACCTACAAGTCCATACATAAGAATATCTGCTTTTACATTATTTAAAATATATTGTATATAAACATATGTATATCCACATTTATGTATCTATATACAATGTCTTCATAATTTCACATACACGCAACATTGATTAATCACTTTTCAACACCTTTCACAACCCTTTTTCTCTCATTTATCTATCATACACACGCAACCCCATTCATAGTAATAATTTTTCTCAACCTTTTCTCCATTTCATCCCCATCATGCAAATACTTCCTCTATTATAGATATACAAGAAAAAATACGTAATATTGACACACTTAGCTTATACTCGTATAGTACGTATAACTCATACCTGTACATACATATTTGTCATTTGATATTTGTTACTAGTGATATTAAGGAAACCTCTTTCTTCGCATCATGCTTACATGTTGTTTTTGCTATAATGCATATGCTCCATCATCATCATCTTTATCCATTCACTTATAGTACTATTGTATATATACTACACACTCAAATGCACGTAGTCAGGCACTTATATTGAAAATATTTATATAGCCGTTTGATTGTATTGCAATAGACGCCAATTTTCTTGGGCATTCATGTGTTTGCTTATTTGATGCTAGCAGATTTTATTTTAAATTTGGGTTTGAGCTTTGGTTTACATTCTATGTAAGTATTGTGGCTATTATGCGTGTACATTAGATCAGTACAGATTTTCAGTTTATGATTTCTTTCTATGTTTTGAAAATTTTTGTGAATACTCGTGTTAAATACAAATATTGTTTATGTTACTTAGTGTAAATAAAAAATTTAATTTTGTAGTTTCTTCTAGGAAAATGTTAAGTTGAGCTCATACACTCATTCTTTGTACAGAGCTTTCAGAAAAAGAATTAACGCATTAAAAAACTGCAGGTCTAATGTATAGATTGTAGTTGGACTGTTCGTTTTCATTTCTTTATCTTTTTGCCTTTGAATAAATGGCATAGCAGACAATATGTAAATGTGAATTATTGTAGTCTTACTACTACTACTACTAACTACTACCTACCATTATATGCTTATATATAATACTCATACATATTATAATAATTGAATTTTGATGCCCATGATGCTGTAGAGAATTACAAAGTAACATTATCACAATGTTATTGCATTTGTAAGGGTCGTCCTAAGATTTATGACCTTAAATTTTTGTATTGTAGTTATTATTACAATTCTTGGTCAATATTCATACCATACCCTATCTATCATTTAGACGCATTTAATCAAAATGATTTTTTTGTGTATTTTGAACACTATTTGTGTTAAATAAAATTTTAATGCACTCGTAGTTGGCATATCATCATAACAATTGTTGACGAATTGTTAATGTCAAACAATATAAAAAGGATCAAGATATTGCTATAATTGTCGCTCTATAAAATTGCTTCTAATTCTACTGGTGATATTTACAAATTTACTATTGCTACTGTTACAATATCTACGATTTTATGTATTTATATCATTTGTCATAATCTAGCAGACAAAGATAATTTGTTGTCATAAACTCATAGTCATAGTGTTACGTTTGTAAATAATAAAATAGTACTCATTCTCATTGCAAACATATCTCTGTATGGTACTCAAATGTAGTCAATGTTCCACTTAATCTCAGTGCTTAATAATGCGCGACAAATACGAGTATAAATTCACATAAAATGTGAGAAGAGAAGAAATTGCTTTCACTTGCCCTGCGGACGTGCATGGATTTTGAATGCAACTGCTATTCGAATTGTAGCATTAAAATGCAACAAAATTTATTGTATGTACCTCGATATATCGTTTATTTATTGCTAGTTGAATTATGCAATATGATTGAGTATGTGTTTATTTGTTTGTTATTGGATATTTGTGAAGAAATTACAATTTAATATCATATTTTAAGTATATGAAATTTATATGGATTACAACCCATAAATGTTATGTATGCTAGTGTTTTAGCATGTCTATCATGTGTCTGCATTTTGGCAGACAAATAATAAGAAAATGATACATTAAGCTGCATTGAACTGAACTGTACAAAAAAAAAAACAGAGTACAATAGCGCAACTTTTCTTAAGGCCACCTAATATTGTAAATCTATATACAATATTATTAGTAGGAAGGATTTGGATTAAGTAGTGATATATTCTTATTATTATATGCTTTTTTTTAATTTTTTGGAAATACTTAAAACTATATTTCGTATTATACCAAGAAAATTGTGTTGTTTTTTTCATTATTTTCTTTTATTCAATATGTGGATTAGAATAAAAGAAACAACGATAGAAATAATTCAATTTACTTAGATAAAATAACAAAAAGGTTCCAACATTCTACTTGTAAGTCTAATGTTAAATAATTTGTAAACAATAAATTTACAATATTACACATACTATGCACATTCATATATATATACACCCAAATACAATTTAATATAATTTGGATATTAAAATATTTAAAAAAAAAATTATTCAAACATGGTGAATTTTTCATATGTACAGCATAATTATCATTATTTTTGTTAATTGAGCAATTTGGTTTTAGAAAAAAGAGCAGTCAATTTCGCATCTGATATGTGCTGTTAAAAAGCTGTCCACTAACGTGGATATCATTTCAGATCTCTGTTACAATTATTTCTCTGTTTTTAAAAAACCTTGCCTACTTTTATGCGCAATATTAAAGCTTTATCCGTTTGATATTTTGCTACAAAGAGGATAGAATAACAAGAGTAAACGGATAGTTGCGCAGCGCCACTTATCTGTAGAAAATATAGTTGCACACTTTATCTATGAGTGACTGTGTTTTCTGTGGGTAGACACAGCTGCACATCATAGTTGTTCACTCTCCGAATTATCAATGAGATTATAATGACAAAAAGAAATTGAATACAAATTTTTTCACAGAAATTATTTTCCGAATTTTCAGTTTCTTTATCACTCTCTATCGAAAGAAATAAAGAATAAAAGCAATTAAAAGAATAGTTATTATTGTTATTGTTACTCTCATTGCTTTCCTCAAAGATTAGATCATCAGTTATTAAATCTTACATGCTAAGCTTTATACTGATGTCAGATTTACTTCATACATCCATGAACTCTATAATATTTATTTGTGAAATGCCATTCTTTTCATTGTTCAGAACTTGGTTTTCAATATAGTATTAAAGTATGTACATTAGATCGTATTACGACATATGAAGCAAAAAAAGAAATACTTTAATTTATTCTAATCGCTTATGAAAATTTACCTTAATACTATTCCAGGACTGTAAAAAAAAACTTTCCGGCAGCCTGAAAAAACCGCAAAAATTGTGTTTTTCTTATAACATGTTTATTTGACGTATTTGAAGAAAAATACTCATCAAATTTATGATATTCTATTTTATCTTCCATATACAAAACGAATACATGCGTAACAAGGCGGGTCAAATTTGTATGGGGAAATACCTGACAAATCGTATAGGAAATACTGAAACAATCAGAGATTCTAGGTTTATTTTTCTAAGATACCGTGGATCTAAAATCTATTTAGACCCCGTGTATTTCCAATGGTAAAATTAAAATTAAAATCTTTAATTACCATATATTAAAAAATTATTTTTTATTGGATAGAAATTTGTTGGCCACAAATCGTATAGCAAAAATAGAAATTTCTTTCGAGAAACGAAGGGTCTAAAATTGATTTTGACACCCCGCATTTGAGAAATAAGTATATTTATTCATATATTATGGGTGACGTAGCTCAGTGGTTAGTGTGTTCGCCTTCTGATCTGTAGGTCGTGGTTCAATCCCCGGCTGATACATAACAAATTTGATATCGATAAGATTTTTCTTTCGAATGGTACCCACCTGTCGGCAAGCAATTGGCAATTCTTCCGACAGTAACAACTTGCCATGAAAAAGCTTCTAAAAGAACTCTGTGACAAAGCTCAGAAAAAGTGATGTCACAAGTGTTCTGCCGTTCGGAACCGGTTAAAATAAGTAGGTCCCTTCTAATACTGTCCAAATTTAAGACGCACAACAGTAATGGAAGAGAAGCTCGGCCAATGAGCCATTTGGGGCTTTAAGTGCCACATATTTTTTCTTTTTATTTATTCATACAAAAATAATATTTCAAATAAAATTTAAAAAATAAATATATTAGTGTACTTTGTACTCAATTTCTTTTTGTCATTATAATTATAATTATAATCTCATTGAAAATTCAGAGAGTTAACAACTATGATGGCAGCCGAGTCTACTCATAGAAAACTGTCACTCATAGATAAAGTGTGCAACTATATTTTCTACAGATAAGTGGCGCTGCGCAATTATCCGTCTACTCTTGTTATTCTATCCTCTTTGTCCTCTTTGTCTTAATTAAAAATGTTAAGTAAATGCATACTTTTAGGCAGCATTGAAAATGTAAATCACGTAAAATATTTATTAATCACGTAATTTTTTCCGAGTAAAAAGTAGTTATCGCAGAATTTAACGACCATAGTAAAAACAACTTGAACAAACCAAAAATCATGTTTTGCTGCATAAGCTCTAAAAATTAAGTTAGATCTTTCCGAATTGGTACTTCAATTGTAAAAAAATCTTAGATTTGCTAGTGAGAAAATAATTGAAATCGTATCAATTGAAAACAACCGGATGAACACGAAATTCTTATTCACTTCCTCTGTTACGAAATGAGACGCTGAGTGCACTGAAAACCAATCTTCGTCAATCTTGACAAGTTTGCCAAAACAAAT
This sequence comes from Megamerina dolium, assembly GCA_963854835.1. NCBI lineage: Eukaryota > Metazoa > Arthropoda > Insecta > Diptera > Megamerinidae > Megamerina > Megamerina dolium. Next base: position 47,322,581 of record OY978527.1, read on the forward strand.
ATAAACGACTTATTACATTATTTAAACCATATTTAAATATTATAGAATTCATTTAGAAATCAAGATAATCAACCATTATTCTACTGAAGAGGTAGCCCTGAAACATCGCATCAGTTCGCCGCATAAGCAAATACTTTAATATTGCCATGTGGGGAGATTTCAAAATTTTGTTGTTTATTAACTTTTCTATATATAATCAAACAAACTCATTTGTGTCCTTTTACTATACCAACCTAATACATATATGCTAATTTCGTATCATCCACCACATAGCCAATTTATTAAAATTTGTATCGTATCGTTCTTTGCTCTAAGGGCTATTATATCACTTTCTATTACGATGCGTGGTATTCGCAAATACTTTTACTTTAGTCGATTATGTACTTGATTGTGTGGAATATAACAAAATATAAATTTTAATGGGATAAATAAAAAAAAATTTCTAAATACTATATAACAACTTCCCTTCCTTTATAATATGATGAATAATATTTAATAATGGGTTCCTACATATTTTACTGGTATGACTATATTCCATATATTTTAGTTTAAACACTTGTACTTTAATTTTATAGAAAAATATTGGTGTTATTTAAAAATATGTCGTACTTTAACTATTTTAATTAATTTTAAAATAGCCACGTTTTAACATATGCAGGCGTTTACATGCCAAAGCTTTTATGAATTTTTTGTTAAGCAATTTTTTAAAATATTGTGTTAGTTATTCAATACATACTCCAGTATAGGACATTTAAAGGAAAATAACTTGAATTATACAAATATTAATTTATGAATATTGGGTAGACTGTACGAAGAAGCATGGCTTGCAGGTATTTCTTACGGTTGCTATAATGAGGAAATTCTAAGACAAATTATATTAGCAAACTCTGAAGAAATTATGTAAAAAAGTAAAGCTTTAAGGATATTTGTATCGCTGAAGAGGAGGATGTTAACAGAAATGTTACTTATCCACGATATCTGCATAAAAATTTTATAAAAAGCTTTTAGTCATGTTCTCCAAGGGAAAAATAAGTAAAATAATTCAAATGTTTTGCATCATATTTTCATATATATTTATAACATTGATTTACTTATTTTACATATATATATTGATATTCATATATGTTTACATAATTCTTTAACATTCATTTTTATTAGGATTGAAATACATTATTTTTATTTAATTATTTACTATGGAAAGTTAAAATTTTTCTTCTTCAATCCACTATATATGCATAGACAACAAAATAGAATAGAGATAAAACAGACACAAAAAAAAAAAAATTCTATTTACTTAATAAAATAGATCACAGCATATAATTAAATATTATCTTAACTAATACATATGGAATGGGAGGATGAAATTTAATGAAAATGCATAATAAATAAATTAATTATATGTATGGCATGATGAATGATTGAAATGGAATGAATGGAATAAATATATGATGAGATTTATCGTATTCTAAATAAATAAGTGATGTTTTCGATGTATTATTATATTAATGTTAATTAAGACATTTTTCTAAATATTTTTATATCTTATATGCTCGTATGCATATGAGAAAAAATTTAAAATGTTACAATGATATTGTCAGTGGAATGATATGAGATAAATTATAGAAATAAATAAATAAATTACTGGGCTTAATGGAACTTTTGCAATATTGGATGGAATAAGCAATTAATACTCGTACATTTAGGTATCCTATCTACACGTTTCTAAGCTAAATATATAGGTTTAAATTTCATTTGTTTCGGCGGAATTGATGCTTTGACGGCTTAAATGTTGTTCTTGTCTTCTACGTGTACTTCCTCTGTTGTGACTGCTATGCGTACGACGACGATGACTTGCAGTGGCTGGCGATGATTTTTCAACACTTTCACTTGCACTGCCATCGGAAGTGTTATGAATTGTTTTCACATTCCCGCTTTGACTAACATTTTCATCAACCGGTGCTGATTCGCTGCCATCGTGTATGGCAATTTGTCCCTGACGCTTTGTGTTGCGACGTAAAATCTTCCACATGGTCGTTAGAAAATCATAATAGTGTTGTTTGAGAAATTTCAAATCGATCATATCAGCCTCAACGACCGTACCGGCATGTTTGCGTGTACGGAATTTCAGTCTCTTATTCATGATCTCACGTGAAACAGTCGTCAATTTATCCTGATTATTCAATGGATATGAACCATTGATGGAAGCTTCAATTTCGCATAGCATACGTCGTGCACTCATGAACAACTCATTCAGTTCGTGAGTGACTTTACCAGCATGCATCAGCTTGGTGCTATCCCATGTGTATTGAGTACGTCCCAAATAGGCAAATGATGCAACATATGTTTGCATATTACGATACCATCGTTTCAGAGCGATCTGTAAGGAACAAAAGGAAGAAGACGAATATAATAATTTATTTAATTTATTGTTAAAGCATGAATATGATTGATTTATAGTCTCATGAGAAAACATACACATTAGACCGAGTCATGTCATTGTAGTGAACAATTTTTCAAACAATTTTTTTTCCGACATTATTGCAGAATAAAAATTGAAATACTTTTGAACAAAAATATATGGATTCATATTTTAAACATTTTTGTAAGAATATCGAATCAAAATTTTGCAAAAATGGCGATTGTCGAAATATTTTATCGATATTAATTAGATTTCGACATTATTGCGAAACATTTTCTGCAAGAAGTCATACGATATTGTTGCAGTATATCGCTATTTGCTGTAATCCTTGATAAATTTCTCCAATTCAACCTATTTGGTACGCCCTAATACACATTTATGATACAAGGAGCATTCTGAAGAATCATAAGTGCCTTGAGAGTGATAGAAAGAGAGAGAGAATCAGCTACTTATGTATGTAGGCCTCTATGCAAATGATTTTAAAGCTTGAACTCAAAACTGGTTTGATTTATTTGATTTGTTTTGTTTTTTTTTTTTTTGCGGTTTATGTTATTGCCTTTTTTATACACAAATACCCGCATATGCAGGTAGATATGTAAATAAAATTAAAGGGCTCTTCTCTACTTATATAATGTGGTCATTCTAGATTCGTTTTGTTTTATTTTGTTTCATTTTCACTATATGTGCTTTTGTTTTTGGCTCGTTTCGCTACTAAAATGGCTGTTAAGCAAAAGAAACAATGCTTGTTTATAAACACTGGCGGGTCTAATGATAGGCGCTCTGTATGTATGAGTCGCTTGTATGTGCTGTTGTTGTGCATATCATTGTTGCAAAAATTAAGCCCTTAGGGCGGTGATTGTCAAGTTAACGCGTAAACTGCACAAGCCCATGTAACGCTGCAGCATTAATTTCGCATCACACTGCTCGTATATTATCGTGATACGGAATGCATGGATGCAGCTGAGTGCAATTTTTTAATTGACTTGTTGAAAGTTGAAGCAGTGCATAGGCACAGTGTCATGCATGTGAAGTTGAAATTGTAGCTATATTATGCACATTTATCCACATATATATGTACTATAAACATTTAATTTATATAGGTAAAGTGCCTAGTATTATTTTAATGAAGGCATGCGACTGCTCGGTCGCGTATTTATTTAGGCAGTACGATAAAGCATGTGCATATAAAATCGGGTAGGCATATACACTCGTAAGTATTTATAGAAATCATATTTCATTAATAGTATTTTTGTTTTTCTTCATCATAGTCATAATAATATAAATATGATGGGTATTGTCTGCTGCATTCAATTCATTGCAATGACCCACATTGGAGTCGAATATGAGTGCTATGTGTTGTCGTATGCTTGAAACAATTGGAATGCATGCACATTGGAGTGATTCACATGGCAATAAGAAAGGAATCCCCATAAATACATACACACCCACACACATGCACATTCATGCCGGCGTAATGATAAAAACTTGTTTATTTAAGATTATAAATGAAAAGGTAAAAAATCACACGCTCTCAATGATAATTGATAAGCGTTAAGAGGCGTAATTCTATAAGATGTTGTGAAAATGTTTTCATTTGATTGATGAAATATATTATTGTCATATTTTTGAAGCAGCATGAGGGATTTACCCATCTATACACCGTTTCTAGTGGGGCATTTCTATTTAATGGTTTCCTGTTTTTCCTTGTGATCCGCAATTCTCACAGCCGCAGTTTTCTCCCTCTCTCTTTCTCTCTTGCACGTTTTTGCAAATATTTTGTTAAGCAATAAAATACAAATAGGCCCACTAAACTATGTGTAGACAATTTCCTGCATAATTCGTACAGGTGTTTGAGCAAATAACGTGCACATGTTGCATAAAATCAACAATCGAAAATCACAACAATGCGACAATCTTTTTCGAAATAGATTATTTCATCAAATCGATGCAATTTCTTGTGTTGTTGTTGTTATTTTTGCGAATATTGCACAGAAACAACATCATCATATTAGCAAAGAAAAAATGACCAAAGTCAAACGCAGCAGACAATCCAAGACGAGACCACACTACACCACAGAGATTAGTCATCGCAATGTGAAACGTGTTTGTTTGACCACAATTAATGAATATAACAACAACAATAATAAAGACAATGCCATCAACCCACCAACCAACTAAACAAACCGTGGAGAGAGAGATGGTCATGTTGTACTACAACAACAACAAATTGATACACTCATCGTGCATGTCGGTGTTGTCATGAAATCAATGTGCTTAATTAAAAGCCCCATACACTATGATTGTTGTTGTGTTTGATTATTTGTACCATTTATGGATTTTTGTAGTATATTGTATCTTCACGCCACATATATTTGTAGTACATCCAATCTTATATATGCATACCAAATAGGCGCATACCGCCCCCGTCTCGATCGTCAATTAACACACTGTCAAATATCCATGAATTGTGTCATTTGCTATTTTTAATGAAATCATTTTTTTTTATATTCGAACCATGCAAGCAAAATTATGTATGCAAATACTCATAGTACTATATTAATGATGCGAAATAATATTGAAATGAACTTACGCTTGAGTTTCGCTTTAAGGAGGGTAAAAATTGATAATGATATCTATGCAATTTCCACATTTCCAAATCACTGGTGTCGATAGTATGCAATGTCTCATTTATTGTTCTATATTCCAACAATGTCGCACGTCGCAACATTTTCATATACTAAAGTAGAAGAAGAGAATTGTAAACATGAGTATAAGTATGTTGCTATTCATATGCATACTATATACATGTTATATATACAAAATCCCATATACTTACATGCTTCACAGGTGGTCGTATTTCTATATTTTCTGCAGAAGACTGTTGTTGTTGTTGTTGTTCTATAGCGGTGACAACATTTGGCTCATAAACACCACCGCATGGATTTTGCCATTCCAATGATGTTGTGCTTTCATGCAAATTATTATGGAAGTACAAATAATTACTGTGACGTTTGCGCAAACGCGTACGCCTCATATTTATATTCGCATTCGTATCAACATCGACATAGTCATCGTTGTTGGCAATGTTGTAATGTGTATTAATGTTGTTGTCGTTGTCATTGTCGTCGTCGTTGTCGTCGGCGTTGTTGTTGTTGTGATTGTTGTTGCTGTTGCTACTTTGGTATAACTGAAAAGGTATTACTGGTGTTTGTTCCATTGATGCAGATGATAATCGTACTGCTGCTGCATCGACACTATTATTAGCCATTTGTAATATTGTTGCTGTCACTAGTGTCATTGTAATTAGGATAAGTGTTGCGGGGTTGTGTTTGATAATGATTTTGATTTTGTTATTGATGTTGCTGTTGTTGCTATTGTTGTTCTTGTTGCAATTTGTGCAATTAATACTGTTATTATAGATTATACTATTTGACCACACGCTGTTAATGATGTCGTCGTTGTCGTTGTTCTTATTCTTCTTATTTATATCAGTACACAACCAACGACGATGATAATGTGTAGTGATTTTATGCTGGGTAGCGTTTATTTCATTAATTTTGGCCGTTTTGCTGAATTTTTTGGTTGCTTTTGAATTGCAACCACCTGAAAGATATAAGAAAAAATATTTGAAAATTAAGTTATAAAAATTATTTCAAATAAATTTAGATGAAATTGTAGCAAAGACAAGTAGATTTTCCTATTTATTAAGGATAACCATAAGAAATAGGTTGATTTTTTACGTTCGAAGTCCTAAAAATGCCAAAACCCTAAAACCGTTGTCGATCGCTTTGCTTAGCGGATTTAGAAGCAACTTCTCCAATTTTAATTGACTTGGTGCATTTCGTAGTATATCTCAATTTTGCATATTTTTTTAAATCCATAATTAAGAGGATAAATTTTGTGTGCAATTTAAAAATGTTTGAATAAAATTTGTTAAAATTTAAAATTCATATAGAAATACGACAATAATTTCAAGGATATATATAGGCATTCGATAAGGGTTCGAAATATTCTTATCAATGAAAAAATCCCTTAGAAGAGGGATAAATGAAAGCAATTAACTTTATAAGGCCCTTCAATGATCCGTTGATCCGTTCCAGCTTCTATTTGAATGAAGTGTACTTAAACCATAATATCTTAGTTTAGAAAAGAATACCAATGACTTTTCAAAATATTCAACTTGAATTCATTTATTCTAAAAATTACAATAAAGAACTTCTTTAATATGTAAAATTATCTAAAAAAAATTCTGTATTAAATCCCACTATTCAATAAACTATTCATTCATTTATCATTCATCATCGTATATAAAATGTTAAAGAGAAAAAAAAAACTTCAAATCAATTGAACAACTTTATTAAATACGACAGCAAGTGACATTTATCGCGTAAGTATTTAATGATATTGTAAACACGATCTGAACATGTATGAACTATAAATAATAAAAAAACCAATAAGCTTTTAATAATAATCAATTACAATTTATTTGCTGCACGTATACATGTACACACACATATATTTGTAGATGCATTGCAATATGATTGATCATTATTTTCTTTTAGATCAACGCGAAGCCATAATGAAAGGAGAACGAGAAGTATCGTATAAATAGAAATCGAACAATTTAAAGAAAATTCACGAAATTTTCAAGCCCTTCTTTAATGTAATTATAGTAAATTGATATACATTAATATGCAGCACTACACATACCCATTTATTGTAAGAAGAAAAAGGTGAACAAAAATTGTCGAATATTCCAAAAACAAATTTGAATGTTCCAAAAACGCTGAATCTCTTCTTTTTTTGATTGTGTAATATTGGGAAGATCCAGGATTGATTAATTTCTGCTAGTTTTGTGATGCTGTTGTTGTTACTGCTTGTTCTTCTACTACTACTTTTTCTTGTTATGATTTCTTATTTGCACAAAAGGAAACTATTAAATCCTGATTTTGAAATTCTTCCAAATATTTGTTTTTTCACCACTTTATGTAATTCTTGAATTTAACGCAGACTCTTATTAGTAATTTATTTATTAATTTGGTTATTAATTTCGTTTTTATATTATATTAATATTCGTTGATAAATTCGTTTGCTTATTTTGTATTGCTAAGTTCGTTGTCTTTACGTTTCGCAGTCTTACAATAAACTAACTGAATTCATCAAAAATGTTGCCTATACATATTATCGAGAGCTCAATCGTTTGCTGGCTATCTAACTACTTACAAGCTAGTGCTCGTGCGACTAACCACACACACACACACAACCACACAAAACACGCTCTAAACGCACATATACACTCACATACGCACACTCCAGACACATTGAGTTTGAGCCAGCAAATGCCAATACTTCAATTACTCATCGCTTGCCATCATCATCATCATTATTGTCGTAATCATCATCATCATGGCGAACAGCAGCTGCAGTCTACAGTAGTTAGCACACTCAGTTGATGGGATTACTTACTAGCAGTTCGGCAGCAATACAAAACCCTATATAGAACCCAAACGAACCAAGCGTAATTGTACGTGTTGGCGTTAACACTCAATGATAATAACAATCAGAACAACAACAGCAACAACAATAACAATAACAACTTGTTACTACTCTTGCTGTACTCGATGTTCATACATATGCCATTGTACATATGGGTGTATGCGTGTGTTTTGGTTGTGTGTGTGTGTATACGGAAGGGGAAGTATGTACAAAAATTACATACATAATTACATAGCCGTAAATGAGCCCAAATTGTTGAGTGCGCCTGAGGTTACAGCGAGCAACGGAAAGGGAATTAAACACTCATAGGCGAGTGTTAGATAGAGAGAGAGTGAGAGAAAGAGAGAGAGAGAGAGAGTTTTTGATTAGGTAAAGTGGGTGCTAGTATTGTTTATGTATGCGAGCGTTTGTTTGCATTAGTATGTGAGCATTTGAGAGTCCAAAAAAAACGGTATTTTTGCGTCTACGCTTGCGCCTACATATGACTGCATTCGGCCTTTCGTGATTATTACTCAAATATATGAAATAATTTGACAATTTTCTTTCAAATGTTAGCTTTTCTCATTGCTCCTCTATATGTAATTCAACTCACAGTTGAATTTTCTTTCATAGTTTCTTAAGAGTCACTTGCTTACAGCAAGCAAGGTGATATGGATGGCTAAATTTGATAGTTTTCAAATTGAGATATGTCTCATATCTGTAAAAAAAAACTACATCATTCATCTCTGTATAAAATTCGACTTCCTTTAACAAAATATGAAAAAACAGTGATATACAATTTTTAAACTTTTCTTTAGTTACTTAATGTCGAATGAATTAATATGAACTTAATATGAAAAATGAATGTCGGAAATGATATTTTTGTAAAATTAATTAGAGTAAACATTTTGGTCTTCCCCACTAATGTCGCATAAGGTATTGCTGACATATTTTTGCAATAATGTCGAAACAGCAATTTTTGTAAAATTTTATTTTGACATTATTGCAAAAAAAAAAAACAAGTATAATAATGTCGAAAATGTAAATTTCTATTTTTACCCAAATTATTATTTGATACTATTAGCTTAGAAATTGAAAATATTGATATGGAAAATTGTTTTAATGAGGAAAATTTCAAATTAAAATTTTTAGTTTTTAAATTTAATTCAATTAACTATAAATAATTGAAATTATTATTTTAAAATTAATATTTTTATAGAATATAAATAAACAGTTTTTCGAATAATCATTAAATATAATTTTTCCCCCTCAAATAAGGGATTTTGCTCAAAATAATCGCTACGCCATTTCAAAAAAGCAGAAATCAGAAATTCGAAATGTTGAAAATTGTTTATGCTATGATTATGGTCCCCAATGAAGACACACTATTATAGCATGATTTAAAAAAAAATTTCTAATAATCTATCATTGTCATTCACCTAAAAATTATACATACTTCCATTCTAAATGGCACTCTCCTAATGATAGGAAATTCCAAAAATTTCACTTTCAATGAGTACATAATCGTCTGTTGCATAGTCTGTTCGAATCAACTGACTCATATGAAAATTTTCGTTCACACACACACCGAAACGGCAATGAAAGTGAGAGAGCAAGCGCCAGCGTAAGCGCCAAAACTCATTGGCAATATGCCAATCATACACCCATGGAAAATAAGAAATGAAATGAAAATGGAAATATATAAACAAACTCTGAGAACATACATATATATTTTCTACCGCCTGATATTGGTGCACTTGTGAAATGTCAAGTTCAAATGAAAATGAATTGCAACGAATGCAGGAAGATATCTATGATATTCTTCTACTAGTTATGAATGAATTTTCTACTGAATTTTCTAATACAAGGCATAAATTGTGTGTGTGTGTGTGTGTGTGTAATTACTACAATTTTGCACAACTACAAAATTGTACTGGACTACTTAGGACGAGCACATTCACATCGAAAGTGTGTTTGTTCACCTTGCAGTCAGAGACTGAAAATCTGAAGAGTTCAAAAAATCGATTGTAAATGTAAATATAGAATCATATTGGGAGTATTATATTATATCATTATTTTGTGATTTAAATATTGTCATTAAAATTGAAATTAATTATTATTTTTAATTTATAGTTTCGTTGTAAAGAAATATAATTGTTTTGAAATTTGAATTAATTTTGAGTTCTATTTTTTGTTACGAAGCAAATGAATCAAATCAGAAAATAATAACTATATTTTGATTTTTCGCATCATATGTTTAAAATAATTACTTGCTTACATGGAACATGGAACAAATTCATATTTATATATAAAATTCTTCTTAAACCCCTACGAAAGAAATATTCGAATAAACTCATCATCATGATGCTGTTATGGCGCTTACACACACATGACGTGCAATATGTAGGTGTTAAATAGGAAAAATTCATTAAACGACATCGATACATTACACTAGGCAAACGAGCCAGTACCACCCACCACCATCAACCATATCATATAGTAATAAAAACATATAAAAAAAAAACGAGGAAAATATGTCATAGGTACGTCATCAGAATCATGATAGCATTAATTTGTTCACCCTACACGAATTTTCTTATAGTTTTGTTCCGCATTTTTTTGATTTTCTCATTATTATAATTTTTTTTCTGGTTTTCCTATAATATCTCACTATTGGGTATTATTTATTTTTGTTTCTTATTTTGATTTCTCATCGAGTTCGCCCAATGTTAGCCACAACAACAACAAGAAACAACAATTTAGCTACATAATAAAATTTCCAATGAATTTCACATGAATTTCAAATTACTCATATTTGTTGGCTCGTTCGTCAGCCTTTGCCCTCCCACCCCACCATATACACAGTAGAGTGTTTATAAAATCCATCCATTCAATCAGTCAGCCAACAAATAAGCTAACAAGCATAGTAATTCATTCAATACGCTACTCTACTACATGTTCATTCTCTTCATATGATTATTTTGCTCTTCATTGATTTAAACAAAGAAAAAGAAGAAGTAGGAAAAACAACAAACAAATAGACAGACAGAAACACAGACACAAAAGAGACCAGTTCAAAGTGTAGCAAAAAAAAAAGCGAAGAATTCATAAATTGTTCAACTACAATTGCTCCGTATGCGTGCATTTACTCATGATTAGCAGTTATGATATTGATATAATGTAGATCATGAATGTTCAATCATTTACTGACAGGAGCCAAATAACAACAACAACAATAATAAGATAAATCTATTCTGCGCATTCACTTGAGCTTTATATGGCTCGAGAAATATATCAGTTACAAACTAAATTTCTTGTTAAAGAGCGATCGAGCTGTAATGATAATTGTAAAGAGCCTAAAGAGCCAATTCAGCAATTTAACTGAGCACCACACAGATGTGTAGACATATGTATGATGGCTCATATCTATTGGCAAATTGTTATTGTTATTGTAGTATGTATTTTTGGTGAGTCGGCCTTTGGCGGCATTTGGACGTATTTTCGTTGCCTTTCGTTTCACTTCGCTTTTTATATATTCGGGTCGATTACGAATTTGATTCATATGCATAATGTCGCGTGTAGCACAAATTAATTAAATAGGTATATATTATCTTCACTATGTGTGTGTGTTTTCAAGTTTAGTGACACAGTGGAAATGAAACCAAAAAACCAAAAAAACTTGTATGCAAAATTGTTTCAATGATGTGGGCGTTTTTGGCGACGAGACAAGCTCTTACTACTGTTGATGATAATTATAATAATGATGATAATGAATTTTATAATTTCATTATTGCTCATTGTTGTTGTTTTTGATGACGTGTTAAATGCCGCATCGCCCACAAGATAATGTGTGTGAATAAGTTTAAAATATTGTTTAGGTGTTCGATTTTTCTTTGGCATTCATAAATGTACGAGTAGAGCAGCAACTGGGTAAAATATGTATGTATATCGTATAAGTATAATATATATGTAAGTACGAGTATGACACAACAACTAAGTAGGTATATTGAACATGTGTTGAAAATGCTCAATTTCATTTAATTTCAAATTGTCGTAGGTCAGTCAATACACAATATATAAAAAGCGCGCAAAAAAAAAAAATGCCTCTTGTCGGGTGCGCGTGGATGTGTGTGTGTGTATAAGTATGGCTACATGTATACATATATTTGTATGATAAGAGCGTGGCGGTGTTTTGTTCGTTTGCTTGTTTTGATTATTTTGACGTAATACATACATATGTATGCTTTTGTATATAGTTATTGTGTTGTTTGTTGATTACTACTGTTAATAGTGAGTAGTAGTAGTCGCACTGTGTGTATCGTATGTGTGTGTGTATTGATATTTATGGCAGCACGTGAATTAAAAAAAGTGTCGTTGATTTAAGTACTTTGATAAGTGTGTCTCTCGCGCTGTCGTTAATTTAATTATTTTCGCATTAATCTGTTTTGTGTTTATTATTGTGTTTTTTTTTTTCTGTTCTTTCTACAATTTATTTCGTATTATCAGTGATTAAATTTGATTAAATAATGTTGTTATTATACATATTTAACTTTTATTGTTGTGTGGGGGATTTAATTTGAGTATAAATATTTTCGTATGCAAATTGATTATGAAAATATGTGGGAAAGTAGTAAAGCAAATGCTTTTGATAAGCAAACGATATATAAATTTATATATTAACTTTTTTTTTTTTGGAAAAATTAATATTATACACAAAAAATTCTAGGAATTATATGAGAATTCAAAATAAATTATTATATTCTTCTACTTCACACAGAGTGAAGGGTCACAATGCAAAAGTTCTCAACCGAGAGTTTCATTTTGGCAGCATATCATAGCGCTACCTCTAAGGACCTTAAACGCGTCTCTGTTTTACTTTGGATATAAAGTAAGCTCTACGGTCAAACCTGCAAGTCTGAATTTAGATTCGTCGTTTCAAGTCACAGTTCTCGAAAGAGAAGGAGAACCGTAAATATTGTGTCTGATGAATTCTAAATGTCTTTTGTCGTACTCAAATGAAATATGTTAATTTTTTTCAAACTTTGTCTAATCTTGGGCTGTTTCACAAAGTAATTTTTAAGACCTCTAGCAATTAATTCAACTAAGAAAACTGGATTGAATTAAATGTTGTCATAAAATAAAATAATGAATTTTTTACAAAAAAAAAAAAAAAAAAAAATTAGCTATAGTATACCCATTTAATAAAAGCTTCTTTAGATTTTAAGTAATTGTTTTTTATAAAATGCTACTAAATTATTTTATAAAATTTTTTTACATAATTTTTATTATAAATAAAAAATTAAAAAATTAAACCTACCTTCGAAGCTTCTCTTTATATTTTGCAATTCCATAGTGATCATGGTATGTTAATACTTTAATTAATTTTTTTTTAAATAATACTCAAATAATACTATAATGACGAAAGGCACTTGTTATTGCACGTTATATCGAAACATGCACCACTAACTCAGTAGTAAGTATGTGAACACTTTGTATGACACCTTTAAAAGGAATATGTTTGAACTGTGTGTATGATACTTTTAGACTGAATGAAACATTCAATTTCACACTTAGTTTTATATTGATACAAAAAATGAATAATGAACCCTAAACAGAATGGTACACACACACACACTCATACATACGTTGCTTATAAAAATCTGCGTATACGATTATTGTTGTTGTGCCTGTTTGTTGGCATGTTTATCAATTGCAAAAAAAAAGATAAGTAATTCTTCCCTAAGCATAGAACGCATGCCGGCTATTGAGTATATTTATATATGTACATATACTTCTACATATATACGTACACCATACAGAAAAACACATACGCACCTACTTTCTTACATATACTCTTACCAATGAAGTCAGACCTCATAGCGTATCCTATGTGAATATAAATATATATAGGAAATCATATATACGATTGCATTGAAGTAGTAGGGGAATTTTATATTCTGAATGCATGTATGTATTTGTATGAGTTTTGTGCTCATCGTTACTGTCATAGGCGGAGGCGTTCTGTTTGGTGTATGCAATTGGTGGTGCTGATGGTGCTAATGCTGGTATAATATCGCTTTGACCCTAAAAGGTTAAAATAGTAATAAGAGAGAAAGTAAGAGAGAGATAGAGAAATAAATAAATGGGCAAAGAGAAACAGTATCAGAGTGAGACAGAGAAAATGAAAGAGCAAGAATATTAGTGTATAAAAATTTAATCCTACGCAGGTAAAAGATTGTTTGAGTTCTTTTATTGCTGTTTTTTTTTTTCTTCTCCTCATTCATATTGTTTACACCAATAGGCCATATACTTGTGCAATCGTAGAGAGATTATAAATAACTATATCATGCATCACATCAATGATTTGTACCATTTTTAAAACAATTAATTTCTGATCTATGCGAAATTTATTTATATATATAAAATACTCTCACATCAATTTGTATATCCGAAACATATTAACTATAACGTCATATTATTTATATATAAAATACGCTCACATCAAGTTGTATATATGAAACATATTATCTATAACGTCATATTGATTTTCAAGAAAACTCTAAAAAAAGGAAAATATAGAATACAATACAAACAAATAGAAACAAATAACAGCAATATTTCTTCTTTAATTTTATCAAATTAGATCGAAGCACATTTTGCACATATATAGGATTCTGGAAATTATTCGTACAATGAAAATAAAGCTACTCTATGTGAGATATTGTGTCAGTTTCTAATATTTTGTAAAGGATCCTAATAATATGCCTAGCCATCACCCATATAATTTCTTCAAATCAGTGATTAAGTGAGTTGTAACCATAGCTGACACATACAAAATATTTACCTAAATAACTGACGAATAACAATTAATCAGATAATAAATAAAATATAAATTCGTAATGCTCTGATTACGATATTACTACATACAAATAATGATGTCATCAATCACTAATAGGATTATGAATATATTTGATTATTTAATATACAATAAAATCGCGTATACGTAACTTCCTTCATTCATTCATAAATTTATAGTAAATATTTCGATGACGTATTCAAATACAAATCGTTTAAAGTGACGTATTCAAATTTGATTTGCATATGTATGATTACATATTTGATTAATAATAATTGTTGATAACACACACACACACACCAATCAAAGAAACAAATAAATTATTTAAGCAAATATTGATTTCAATCATACTCGCATATGTATAATACTTTGAATATATGACCAATTTGATTAGTTTATCATATATTACATACATATGTATGTACTCGTTATGATAATAATAATACCTACTCGATTTCATTTGAATTGCTCATCAGTGATTTTATGATGAATTAATTGAAGCACCCACTTACCTATGCTTAATTGAATTATATCGGTATTAATAATAAGTTGTTGTTTTGTTTTTTGCATATATGAAATTTATACATATGTACTTATCAAATGTGACAAGCTTATCTTTGACATATTGTTAACACATGTATTTATGTATATCATTAGTAGCCAAGGTATTGGCCATAGGAATTATTATTTGTGTGCTACGTTTTTTTATAGATATTTTGTAGGATATGCGTCAATAGAAGTTGAGTAAATCAATATAGTTATAGAATTTGTGATTATGATGCAAAGAGTCATCATATTTTAAAGTCACATTTAAACAGAATATCGAATAATAATAATATTGGTTTATTGGTAGAAAAATTTCATTTATTTACATTTATATAATTAGGTCACAAATTTCACTGCTTTTTACTACCATGAAAATAAAATATAAATTTATTTCAAAGATATTGATTCCAATATTTTGGTTTAATCTTTTTAATATAAATAAAAATATTATTTTTTATTGTAATATTATCAAATTACCTACTTACACATCTATACTGTTAATGTTGAAGACACATATGATACCACCAGACACTATGTCAGCCAAGAGATTATTGAATGTTTAATAATGTAAAATGACGAGCTCGAAACTAATACGAGTACAGTTCGTATAAGAAACCAATGAACTATATCAATGTTAAATATATATATATATATATATATATATATATATATATATATATATATATATATATATATATATATATATATATATATATATATATATATATATATATATATATATATATATATATATATTTACTTCATTAATTATTTAAATATTTATACAAAACGGCATAATAAAATATGTCAACATAATTTAGTTATATATACGTATTGATCACGTTTATTAACTTACAAATATACATACTTGTATATATGAATCTTTTTTACATTTTTTTTCCGTTTTATTTAATAGGAGATTGTCGGTTGAATTGGGGACTGGTTTTTATGGCCTTTTAAACATTTTGTATCGAAGAATAAGATAAAATATCCGGTTGGGGAAAAATAAATCCATTATTTTTTTGCAATAGATGGTTGCTGTGATATATCCATATCTCGTAAAATATTGCTCTTTGGAAAAGTAACATTCTTGAAAAAAAAACGAATTTCTAGTTTTTTGATTGATCATGTTTATGGTCCTAATTGTGTCACACAAGCCCATCGAAGAAATACTGAAAAGGAATCATTTATTATACATTAACTGTTTCCTTATGGGTTCAATCCCCAGCTGAAGCATAACAAATTTAATATCGAAAATAATTTTCTTTCGAACGGTACCCATTTGTCGGCAAGTAATTGGCAATTCTTCCGGCAGTAACAATTTTCCATGAAAAAGCTTGGCAAAGCTCAAAAAAAGTGATGTAAGAAGGGTTCTGCCTTTCGGAACCGGCTAAATAAGTAGGTCCTTCTAATATTATCCAAAATTTAACACGCACAACAGTAATGGAAGAGAAGCTTGGCCAAAGAGCCATTCGGGGCTTTAAGTACCACCTATTTATTTATTTTTAATTCGAACCTGTGATGTAGCCAATGGTTGAATTCACCAAAAGTAGCTAGAATTACTATTAATTTTTATCATTGCAAAATTAAAAAAAAAAAAAGGAGAAGAATAAAAAAATTATTATGAAGAGGAAGTTTGGAATTAAATGTGCCATACGACCTGCGCCAAATTCTCTTATTAGAAGGGTCCTTCTTATATTAACCGATTCTTTCACGATGAAATGTCTTCTGCCACTCCCTTCCAGCCCAACTAATAATACCCTATGCATTAAAAAATTACCATGTTAGCTATGTAGATGGAAAGAGCTAATAAACCTACATACATAAGTAAAAATCTCAGGGTAAAAGTTCACTTAGTCATCATGTTGCTTTCGCTTTTGTAACTGTACGAAGCACGAAATGAATATTCTCAAGTCATTAGTATATAGAGCCAAGGTCATTTGTGTGAAAGATAGTCCATATTAGAATTATTAACTTACTAAAGGTTAATTAGTAACCTTTTAAATAGTTTCATTTTCTTAAATTGTAACTCAAGGCCTTGGTAACAAAGACGATATTTACTATAAACAATCTGTATATCCATAATCATATGTATAACTAGTCGATTTTATAATGGTATTGTGATCTTAATCAGAGTTTTATTTTCACAACGATGACAACTATGATGAACATGATGGTAATGATGATGAAGATGATTCAAAATTTCATGCTCTTTCACCAACAAAAAAAAAAAATATTTGAAAAAAATTATAACTAATATGGTAGTGAAATTTTTCAATTGTCTACACAAATACAATCAAACAATAGCAAACGGCGAAAAAAACCAAAAAGATTTAGTAATAAGTAGTAGTAGTAGTATTTATAAAATAATGAGTAATAAAAGAGTTTCGTGGGAAGTTTTTGAGACAACGACAATAGCGGCAGACAATAAAAAAAAAAATAAATAAAAATTTTATGAATAAAGAAAAAAAAACGAATATAAATCACACCTTAAAAGATCAAAAAAACCAAAGAACCAATAAAGCAAAATTTTAAATCCTGTAAAATTGTAAAATAAAAAGAATATGAAAAATATACCGAAAAAGAAATGCATGAAAATACAAAAAAAAAACAAAAAATACCCAAACACAATTTGAATATAAACACTGTTCTTGTATGATCTTCTGTAAGATATATCAAGATTACGCTGTTCAACTTAGCAAGGCGATTACCAAAATCATCAACATCATCCACCTCATCATCATCATCATCGCTGCCGACGTCGTCGTGGTCGTCGTCGTCTTTGTACATAGTCGTCATCATAGTTGTTGTGATGACACATCCAAAAGTGTGCGGTTTAATTTCATTTCTGAAATTCTTTACAAAACAATTCACACACACACATACAGCGACACGCTTCAGCTCAGATTGAAACTACTTCCCCAAAAAAAATATTTTATTATACTAATACGAGCAATATTGAAATCTCTGTTCATAGGCGCTTATATACATACATTTGTACATTTAGCGGCTTGTTAAAGCTGCTGTTAAATTAATTTAAGCTCTTGTTACCATGAAGATTCACCATCAAATCATAATTATCATGCTAATGATCTTCATCATCAGCATGATCAGAGGCAGCAACAACTAAAGATGTATGTATGTATGTGTGTACAAACATCAGCAGCAGCGACTATGGCATCAATAATCACTGCGTTACGTTGTGGTGAATCAACATTTTATATTTGGATCAATACTCCATGCCATGTCATGACATGCTCTCGCATATACTACATGCGAACATATATTCACAGCGATGTTTATAAGAAGTATCTGGCTGCTGTTTGCAGCATCATTTCTGTGTTCTTAATACATATTACATATAGTATCATATATTCTGACCATGTACATATAGATGTCTGCATATAAGTTGATTCAGCGAAGAGCGAGTGAGAGTGCCGGTGGGCTTGCTGCGATGTGGTGCACTTGCCTACAAGTCGTGTTGGTGGCAGAGGTGTTGATGACAATATCATCTGCTACACACACACAGGATATTATATCGTATGCAAATAATTGAACCAATTATTGTACAATTGAAAAACACTTCGTTATTTGTAGTTTAGTGTAATCTTTAATTTATTCACAATTTTAAATCACTCGATATAGGGAATAATGTAAATATAAATAAGAGTATAGATACGAGAAGAAATATAGAAATGTAATATTAACAAAATTCGTGCACTGTCTTTTCTGGGGTATAAAACGAGAATAAAAATAAAACGGTAGAAAAAGCATAGAAAGGAGATAAGGAAAAAGGGGAGATAGAGAGAGAGAGCGGCAAAAAGAAAAAACTAACGAAATAAATCGACTGGGGTTGCCAACCCACTGAAAGCTACAATTTAAAAAGTAATAAAATAAATTAATAAATGGACAGTGCGCGGCATCGGCATTCTGGCGTAGACATTCCGCCCCCCTTGCAGGGTTACTGCAAAAGAGACGGAACCTCAACCAGTCAAATTGATTAGAGATAGAGAGAGAAAAAATAAATAAATATTCATACAAGTTAACAAAAGAAATTAATTTAAGAATAATACTAAATGAAAAACATAACTTAGAGTGAATTTAAAAGCATATAACTATAAACTAGAGTAATAAAATTTAGTAAAAATTCATAACGATATGAAAAAAAATCCAGAAATTTGGGTAAACTTAATAGGGAACTCAATAATAGTACATTTAATTCATCATTTTCTTAAATTAAATCTTAATCCATCAATCTTAAGTATGTAATTGTTATTGCGTTCGACAGAACAAGCCGAAATGGTTTTGGTCAAATGTGTGAATAAAATGTGGGTAGAAGATTGAATAATATTCACGTTTAAATCGTAAATTTTCGGGGGAAAGATGTGGAATTTAATGTTGATTGCTGTTCGTGTTGATCGATGAATGTTGATTGCTGACAAATGTTGATTGTAGAGTGATTTCCAATGTTGATTGGTGTGTGGATCGGGGTTGGATCACACCATCTTAGGTGAGTAGATTCTATCAGGGCTGGTCGTAGACCAGATCAAAGTTTTCGAGAAGTCAACGTAGTTGACAAACCTTGAGCTCGTAGAGCGCTTGCCGCATTAATTTCTCCATATTGTCGGGATTGCCATAATATGCAACGCTCGTGACAAGTTATAAACTCGGATAGAATCTGCGTGTCTTGGGTTCATGATGACTCAGCTCATGAATATGTAGCAAATTATGTGAAAATAACACATGGGATTATTCATACGCATATACACTATGCCAGTGCATAGTTCCATTGAAGCTTCGTAGAAGTTCGGGAATTAAATCGGGCAGTTACAGTGAACTGAACCATGTGAGAGAGGGATGCGTATGACGGTCAGTATCGTATAATCTGACAAAACGTTGCTACATAATACGGGTGTGGCATCAGAGGCTTATATGTTGCTCAAGCCACAATCTTCAAATCACCTTTTACGTGACAGTTTTGGGGGGCCAATATTAGGCGGGATCGTATGTATTGTCATGCAAGTAGAAGTCCTCTCGTTGATTGTACGAGCCTTTTGTGGGGAGTGATACGTAGAACTCGATAATCCGTTGAATATCGCTGTACGACAAGTATTACGGGTGGGAAATACATTTGACGGGAATTGTCCTCTTTTTGGATACGATCTGTAAGGTCGATCCTTTGCATCTGGGGGGAGCATTGCATAACGGTGAACTTTCCGCTTTGCTCTCGGGTCATGCCGTGCTCTGTGAAGCAGGGAATGATGTTGCTTTCCACAAAGACGGCATGAAAACTCGCTATGACACCTGGCAAGGGTATGCGATGTGGCCAAGCAGTTTATGCAAATCTGATACTGGCGCACAAAGAGTATTCTCTCTTCCACCTTAAGTTTGGAAAACTCTGTGCATTGTCGTAGGGGGTGCATGCCTTTACATAGCGGGCAGCGTGTCTTAGTGTTAAACGAACTATCTATCGTTGTTGCATGGGATTTGTGATCATTTGATCCTGTTAGATGGTTGTTTCCAATGTGAGGGTTATCGCGTGATGTAGCAGAAGGCACACGGGAACTTTCTGGGAGCTGGATATCGGAAGACGAACACGTTGTATATGACTGCGATTTCGAAAGACGACCGGTGATTATCCAACCAAAAACTGTATTTTGGGCAATCAAAGTTCCGAGAACGCCTTTTCTAATGTCTCCCAACATTAGTGACGGGTAGATGTCACCACCTAATATCATATCTACAGGGGAACTCTTATGTAGATTTTGATCCGCCAATCGTAAATTAGAGAGCTCTTTCCATAAGTTGGCAGATATCGAATGTGATGGGAGTTTTCCCGTAAGTTTCTCTAATACGAAAGTATCAACTTTCAATGAAAAACTCGGGTCAATCGGAGATCCGATCACCAATGAACACTTTTTCGTTGGATGTGCCGTAACTACCTTATTCAGGCCGGTGACTTTAGCTCGAACGTCGCAAACAGGGAGGCGCAACCTGCTACGTAAGCGTTCTGACATGAAGGTCGCTCCGGAGCTTGAGTCGATCAAGGCACGGGCTTTAAATGTCTTGTTCTGATGTCGGATATAGATCAGTGCTGTTCCAAGGAGCACTGTGGAATCTGCTTTTGTAGATTTTGAGATATTCAAAGCTGTGTTGGGATTCTTAGTAGTCACAGCTCGCAGCTGGGAGGTGAACGACTGACATGATCCTCCACACGATATTGCAGCGGAAGTTGGTACAGGGGTTACTTCACGATGACTGCTGTATGAGTTTTCTAGTCTGTGAAGGAGGGAATGATGGCGTTTTCTGCAAAATGAGCACGTGAACAAGCTCTTGCAATTACTGTAGTCGTGGGAATTAGCGAGGCAGTTGGTACACAGTTTGTGTTTGTTAACTACGCTGTAGCGTTCATCAACCAATAACTTCAGAAAATCGGGACAATGGCGAAGAGGATGTGACTTTCGGCACAATGGACAACCGTGATTTACAACTTTAACGTGATACGTGTTAATTCTTCTGGGAGTCGTTGGAGGACTGTTCGATCGCCTGGGAGGGTCGAACCGACCGGGTTGCCGATTCGATGGCTTGCGGAATTGAATATTCTGTGGTTGGCTGGGTTGCCGGGAACCACTTCTGATATCGGAGACCGATTCCAAGGTCTGATACCGCTCTGTTAAAAACGCGTCGAAGTCAGTCCACTTTGGGATTTCGCGCTTATTCTTCAACGACTGTTCCCAAAGACACAGAGTTGTATCGGGAATCTTTGTGGAACACAAATAAACGAAAATCGCATCCCACTGAGAGGTGTCGATATTCAACAGCTTCAAGTGTGTGATGCTGTCATTTATAGTGCGTTGCAGTCGCTTTAAGTTAGGGCCAGTTTCTCGAGTTACCGGCTGGAGAGTGAAAAGGGATTTCAACTGTAAGTTGACCAGAATTCTTTTATTTTCATATCTCTCCTCGAGATTATGCCATGCTAGTGCGAAGCCATCATTAGTCAAGGGAGTGGACTGAATGATATTATGTGCTTCGCCTCGGGTTTTCTGAAGCAAGTGGTATAATTTTTCCACTGGCGACAGCCGGGGGTTATTGCGATATAAGGCCGTAAACATGTCACGAAAACTTGGCCATGACACATAATCGCCAGAAAAACATGGGGTGTCGCATGGAGGCAGCTGAATAGCGGGAAATAAATGTTCATTATTTATTTTCTCAACGGGTGGATTCGGAATTGCCGGAGAAGTCGAAACTGCGGGGGATGCCACCTCGGAACTCAGCTCGTGAAGCACAGCCGGAAATGAAGGATGACGGGGTATATTTTCAGCGGGAGAAGAGGAAACTGCGGAGGGTAACACTTCGGAGCTCAACTCGTGAAGATTAGCGTTGATTGTAGAGAGGCACCGGACATAAGAGGTTAAGCACTCCGTATATGCCTCTTTAATTTGATTAACGTCAACATCTTCAGCTACTTCCTCTGTCATGAGAGAGTAATATGCCGTTTTGCAATCACTCCATAGGGATAGGAATTGCTTTTTCTGTGCCTCCAAGCTAATTTTGTTATGAGCTTCTGGGTTGATGGCATGAAAATTGCTATCAAAATCAATAATATCTTCCACGGCAGCTCTGAAGAGATCGTAAGCTGCCATCCTTTTAGCAATTGTAGAATTCCAGATGTAATACGGGATAAAATTTGAAAACGAGAGAGCGAATTGCTTGCGAATCTCGAGTTATGTTGCCTGTTCGAACGATTTATCAAAAAAAAATGGGTTGCCAAAATGTGACTGGCAAGAGATTAGTCCGAAAGACTTAGTCTTCCTCAGTGAAGTTAAGTGGAACCAGTGGGCAAACTTATGGGAGTACGATAATATTATATAAAAATACACGTAGATATATATATATATATATATAGGAAAATAACCGCGGGACGGAATAACAGTTTGGGAACCACTGTATTGTACGTTCCGGAACTTGTACTATATTATCTCTCACCAAGAATTAATTTGTATTATATTTGATCGCACTGTAGCAACTTGGGGTTGAGAGTGACTATTTTTCTCCCTGGGTGTTTTTCAATAGAAAAGATAGTGTACAATTGTTATTGCAGTTACATTTCCTTTATAAAAAACACCAGCCAATGCAATTATATTTTGTTGCTATCACATGTATATGCAAAACAAAAATTGGGAGATAGAAATTTAGCAACAATATGCACTACCGCTATATTTGTGATCAAACGCAGGTATATTTGTCGAGACAAATCAATGCGTTTTATTGTTGCCTATGTATGACGAAATACCTTTATTGCTTACTTTTGGGTGTGCTTGTTGTTGATGGTTTAGGGATACGGATGAAACACGGTAGGTAGTTGAAATTTAACAACAACAAGTAATCGCAT
The DNA here is from genome assembly GCA_963854835.1 of Megamerina dolium. Taxonomy (NCBI): domain Eukaryota; kingdom Metazoa; phylum Arthropoda; class Insecta; order Diptera; family Megamerinidae; genus Megamerina; species Megamerina dolium. The sequence continues at coordinate 47,346,272 of OY978527.1, forward strand.
GTGCGTTTGTATAATAAGGCGGTTGTTTTTGCAAATGCACAAGGCAAAGGTATTGAGAAAAAAATGCAATATGTATGAAATTATTATTGCACTGCCAAACAAATATTTTTGAATATTTTAATGTTATTGCCGATATCAATTTTCGTGAGGGGAAAAACAACTTCTATTGGGAAAGTGTAGTTGTATTACTTATGCTTTGTTCTTCCTTTTACAAAGCAAAAGAATATTGTTGTTATTATTGGCAATAATGTTTATCGTAGAGGGGTGTATGCGGGGAGATACGACTGATATGATACCACTTATTTGTTATGAGAGAGATGCTTTAATGATGATATATTTTTTCTTTCTCTCTTCTCTTATCAATATGTACTTATGTAAATGGTATGTGCAATATGTGGGATATGATTTCGGGTATTGTTTTTGCACATATACCAATTAACAACACTTTGAATAATGAGAAGAAGAACATAAGCGGGAAATAAAAACAAAATAGATCAACCAAAAGTGCGTTTTGCCGTCGGCAAAACAATATCTATGGTATCACAATATATATGTTGTAATTTCTTAATTTTTGCAACTATATGGGAGAGTTTACTAAGCAGAATGGAATACTTAACTCAGCGAGAGATTCGCTGTAATTATCGGGATGTTTAAGCGGGAATTGTTATAAAATGTACGTACGACGTACTCATAAATAATGTAGCCAAAAATTAAGAAATCCAACAATAGTTGTGCTGCAACAATGTTATTAAATACTTCTTGTTGAATTTATGGGGATGACGGGTTATATGTATGTGGGTACATAAAACGCACGGAATGTACGTACCTGGGGTGGCAAGATTTGCTTACCAATCGTTGCGAGCCGATCCGGCTCGAAGGACCAATGATTCAGCGAAGAGCGAGTGAGAGTGCCGGTGGGCTTGCTGCGATGTGGTGCACTTGCCTACAAGTCGTGTTGGTGGCAGAGGTGTTGATGACAATATCATCTGCTACACACACACAGGATATTATATCGTATGCAAATAATTGAACCAATTATTGTACAATTGAAAAACACTTCGTTATTTGTAGTTTAGTGTAATCTTTAATTTATTCACAATTTTAAATCACTCGATATAGGGAATAATGTAAATATAAATAAGAGTATAGATACGAGAAGAAATATAGAAATGTAATATTAACAAAATTCGTGCACTGTCTTTTCTGGGGTATAAAACGAGAATAAAAATAAAACGGTAGAAAAAGCATAGAAAGGAGATAAGGAAAAAGGGGAGATAGAGAGAGAGAGCGGCAAAAAGAAAAAACTAACGAAATAAATCGACTGGGGTTGCCAACCCACTGAAAGCTACAATTTAAAAAGTAATAAAATAAATTAATAAATGGACAGTGCGCGGCATCGGCATTCTGGCGTAGACATAAGTCTATCTGCGTTTTGTCTGTGAATTGTGCCTTGGGCTATCAGCTGGGCTTGTAATTATTGTTGTATTTTCTTTATAGTGCATATATTATGACAAATATTCTAGGCATGTAGTTGACTTAACATCCAATCGTTTAGTGCTACTTCCGCTTATTAAAAATCTTAATATAGTTTTCAAAAATTCATTAAATAATTATGTTTATTCTTCAAGCATAAGTTGGTATATGCAAATGGAACAGTATATTCGAATAGGTTCAAAACCTTTATTTTGTTATGTATCTTTAGATTTGCAACGTCATTGGCATAGTAAAGTTTATTGTTCCGCAACACATTATATCAATGACTAAAAAATTATTCTATTTCAAACAACTGCTTCTAAGCTTCTTTGTAAATTTCTTTAATTTTGTATATAAGTAAAATACTGGCGAGGTAAAATTAATTGGGGTCTGAATAATATTTTCCACCATTTTCACTAAATGCATATAGATTGTCATATAGTTATATAGTTTGTCCTCTAGGAGCACTCTGGTAGGAACGAAATTTACAAAAAACTTAAATTTTGTGTGGAAGTCCATTTAAGGGCGTATGCATGTTTAGAAAATATGTTGCCAAGAAAAAATTTATTGGGGTCAGTTAAACATTTTACCCCATTACGGTTACTCTGATCTCAATTTTGAAGGGGAACCTTTTTATGGGATAAATATAGAGGTTACGTATATCTCGGAAAATCGGGGAAAGAAGAAATTAATTTGGGTTGGCCATTCATGTCATCCTGACAGACGACTATATAGTCATTGTCGTATGTTCTTTAATTGTTTATTTTGTATTAGCTGTTGATTTATAATTTGTAAGAATATTTTTTTAAATAAAGAACTATATCTATCTATCTATCTCTATCTCATGTCATCCTTTTAGAAATGAAATATAATTTTTAGTTAATAAGAGAAATTGTATAAAAAAAAAATCCATTTGTTCCCAAGATAAGTGCTAATGGATGAGTAATAAAATTTATCAAAGGGCACTAGTGGCGTTGCCAGGATTTTCCTCTGATGTTCCCTTGGCTATACTTTATCTAGTAGTTTTAAATCAAATTTCTAAATTAATACCCTAATGACATAAGTATGCTGTATCGCCTGCTTATAAATCAAAAATCTGTAGTTTGGGGTAACCCGACACTCATTTGTCTAGTTCTTTCAGTCTTTCCTTAGAACAGCTGGATATGCAGGAGTTATATATAACTATTCTTTCTAGAACGGCAGATGGTTACCTTGAGACCGTTGAGAGACTGTCCTTCAGGATGTGAACTTTCATCGTCGTTCCAAGGTGATTCTATTTTGAAAGTACTTACTTCGGAAGTGGTCCAATTAATGTCCCAAAATGGGTCGAAGTTCAAAAAATAGCTGTGGTTTACAATGAGCTTGTATTAGCAGTCAATTCAACTGTGTACCAAAGACTCTAATGTTTTGCAGAGTTGTAGAGTCAATTATAGTTTGACTGGTATAAATCAATTGGGAATTCGGTTTAAATAAGAGGAAATATATTATTATCGTTAGTAAAGCATACACTTGGTGTATGTTGACAGTTGGGAGTAAGAAGGTTGTATTTATCAGAAGAAACATCAATGTATGAATGCTAAAAAAAGAAAAACTCCTCTTTTGTGCCTCCAAAATGATACTCTTTGAACGACTGATAAAAAACACAGTTTAAAGAAACTTGTAAACCTCTTCTTTGGACAAGAACTGCACTTGAGTTGATCGAGCTGCAGTGTCAATAATTATGCTGCTGCACCTACAAAATAACGGCAGTAAATTCTTACATTTCATTTTCATATGTCGTCCATAATTGCCATTACCTACTAAAATATTGATATTTAATTTCACACCCATTGGTCACAATGGTTAATAACCATTAAAAGAAATAGTGTAACGTACTTACTTAAGTGCACTATATATGTATGTCTCATTACAGACCATTTGCAACTGCAACGAATGATTTGACGCGTTATAACAGCACGCCACAGCAATTTAATTATATGCGATGGCATCAAATTACCAAAATTAAAAATACTTATTGCAACATTTTATGAGGGCGACGGCCACAATCTAAACGAGCATCATAATGATCGTAATAATAATGTTCACTATATTGATCATTATTGATTATTTTTTTTTTATTTTTATATTGATCAGAATACTAATGATCATTATATAGTAAACATATTCTAGTTGTAGTACAATATATATAGTTGCAACGATTGCAAAAAAAAATCAAAATAAATCAAAACAAAACAAAACAAAAGAAGTTCACTGCACTATGTACAATAAAAATAGCACAAACGTGCAACAATAACAACAACAACAATGTCAACAATTTTAATATACAGTGACTCAACTTTTCGATCGCATCGGTACTAAGAATTTTCTTTGTTGTTTGTCAAATTTCTGTTATTACTGTTAGAATAACAATTATTTGCGCAAAAACAAATAACCTTTCAATAATGAAGCAGACAAAAAAAGAAACTGAAAAAGTCCCGTTATTTTTGCATTGTTCGAAAAATTTGAGTTGAAGGCACTCGATCAATTAGTTGATGCTGCTACAATTGTGCATTAGAGTGATACGGTATTCCGGGACGTAAAATATTTTACAGAACAGTGTTTAAAATAATAAAATTATTTGAGTTTTTAAATAAGGTAAGGTTGGTTTCTTTGTATTCTCGTACAAAACATTGTTTTGATTTGGATTTCAGATGAAAAAGTTAAGCGACCAAATAATAGGAGAAATTAAAAGACTTGTTGAATCCAAAGTTAATCATCGCGAAATTTCACGAAGACTTGGAGTCTCTTTAGCGAGTATTTCAAAAATTCGCGAAAATGCAATGCCAATTTCGGAAAAAATAAGCCAGGCAGAAAAGCAATACTAAATGAAAACATCCAGAGGCGTATAGTTCGCAGCATTACATATGGGGCGTATGATAATGCCGCCCAAATTAATAAGCAGCTACAGATCAACGATGATATCCATGTTACAACCGAGGCCATACGAAAAGTTTTGCGTAAAAAAGGATACCATGGACGAGCCAAAATAAAAAAGCCTCTTTTAAAAGATCGCCATAAGAAATTGAGACTAGAATTTGCCAAAAAATACAAAAATTTTACAAATAATGATTGGGCGAAGGTTATCTGGTCCGATGAAACCAAATTAAACTGATTTGGTTCCGATGGCCGCGAATGGGTCTGGAAAAAACCCGGAGAAGAACTCAAGGATCGGCACATCCAACCAACGTTGAAGCACGGCGGGGGAAATTTGATGATTTGGGGGTGCATGTCAACGGAAGGCGTTGGAAAATGCGTCAGGGTGCAGGGACTGATGAAAGCTGATCAGTATATCGCCATTCTTGATGAAGGACTCCTTGGAAGCCTCAATAACTGGATAAAAAGTGTGTCGGATATCATCTTCCAGCAAGACAATGATCCGAAACATACCGCCAGAATTACGAAAGCTTGGATCCAAGATAAGCAAATTAGAGTACTTGACTGCCCCCCCCCCCCAATCACCTGACCTCAACCCGATAGAACACCTGTGGGTTGAGGTGAAGAGGGCCATTTCTTCTATCCCTGGAGACTGTCCTGATTTAAACACTTTGTGGCAACGAACACAGATGGCTTGGCAAAATATTCCCATGGAGACGTGTACAAATCTGGTTGAGTCTATGCCAAGAAGAGTTCAAGCCGTAATTAAAGCTAAAGGAGGCCACACGAAATATTGAAGGCAAATATTCCGTAAAGTAAACTTATTGATCGAATATATTTTTTTCTTTAAAGTACATGACTATAGAACGGAATTTTTTATTTTATTTTAATTTTAAAATACGCTTTTTTATTTCATTTAAACTGGGTTCAAAACTTTTTTGAATTGCACTTAAAAATAAAAAATTATAAAATAAAGTGTTCCTTTTTTGATCCCATTCGATCGAAAAGTTGAGTAACTGTACCTACTTTATATTGTATTGTATATATCAAAACATCAATGGCATCAATATTAAGAAGTATACGAGTAATAACAACATCTTTTCGGAATACCTTCGATACATACGATATGAACGAGTATTACATGCAGCAATGGATATGAAAACTACAATAGTTGGAGTTACAAATGGCATCATATTAATACATATGTATGTATGAATGCATTCGAGTGTGTGTGTGTGTGTGTGCATACTATAATCATCCATAAGTATGGGTATGGTCATGTGTGGCATGGTGTAAAGTGGCGGTGGTGTTGCTTGTTTGCTTGCTTGAAACAGGTGTTTATTGTGTGGCGTAATTACAAAATCAGAATCATAACAGAGCAATAACAATAACAATAACATCAAGTACAACAACTGTTAAATAAACAAACAAAAGCATTCGATAAAGAAAAGAACTTTTTGCATATATGTACATACAAACGAATATATGGATGCATTTAAGTACGTACATATATTGCTGCCACATGTTGAGCTTCATATGTAGTAAGTAAGTGAATACAGATCATGCATATGCGCAAAAATGTCAATCATGCAAAAATTACGATTATTATGGTTTTTGTTTTTTTGTTTTTTTGCTTAGTTCATATGGTTGTTGCCAATGTATTGCTGCTGTTGATGTTTTTTTTCCAATTTCTTTGTCGCTTGTAATATCGGTTTGAGTGTACATGCAGACGTATATATTGTATGTTTTCATGTAAAGCTGTGTACGAACAATAACTTACTTATGGTATTAGTAGTAGTAGCAGAAGTAGAAATAGTAGTAGTAGTAGTAGCAGTAGTAGTAGTAGTCGTAGTAGTAGTAGTAGTAGTATAAAATGTTACTGTTGCTGTTGACATCTCATATTAATTTGATTATTACAATCTATTTCTTTCTTTTTTTCTCGCACTCTTGCTCTGCCTTCCCCAATCTTCCCTTCTGTGCTGTTTTCTTCAAGTGCAGAAGCATCTTATTGCATTGCACAGTATTCCAATGTTGGCTAAAAATTATAAAAATTATTAGACAGCCACACGAAAAACAGAAAAGTTTTTGTCCAGCATGCGATATAAATATTTCTATATGTATTTGTGGTCGGTGTTCTTTCCATTTACCTAACATAGCAATTATGTAGTTGTGTCCACCAAAGTGGTAAACTTAGGGGTAGCTAGGAGGCAATCATATTTGCTAAAAATGCCGTGACAGAAGAATTAATGACGGTTGAGTATTTATTTTACCGCTCTAGAAGTCATTCCAAGGCAATGCGATAATTCTTCGATTTTCAAGATCTTTTAAGCTCATTTTGTTGGAAAGCAAGGATAGGGATTAAGTAGATTCAGTAAAAATGTTGAGAAGTAAAAATTAATAGGGGCCGGTGATAAATTTTATTTTCCTTTTAGAGCGGTAGGAGCGAAAATTACAAAAAGGTAAATTTTTTAGAGAAATCCCTCTATGGGTAAGTAAGTAACCACAGTTTCGAATTTGGCCTTGCCTTTTTGAATTACGTAGAACTATACTGGGTACGATCATGATGTCTAATTCCCAGATATTAGCTAATTTCAAACGTGACGGACTTGACAAAATATGTAAACACATTATGAGATTCATGTGAAAATTGTCGAAATTTGGAAAATAATTTTCCTTTAGTTAAAACAATCGAATTACATAATTACAAATAATTTCGTTGATTAATTCCTATTGATTTAAAGTATAGACTACAAATATAAATTCTACTTCATGGAAGGAGCTTGACATAATAAATGAAATAGAATCGGGAACGGTATAAGCTGGCAAATTTGAAAAATGGCTGAGGGTGGTGCCACTTGTGTAACGTAAATTTTAAATTAAATTCCAAAAAAAAAAAAAGAATTAACAGAATTTTAATATTTTTTTCAAATACGATATATGTTGATACTCGTGTATTTAAGCTTGTTTATTCGAAGTTTCAGTTCCCAGTTTTTTTTAGTCATGGTTGATCTTTTCTGTAAAACGTCTCCATAAAGAAATTTCGACTATTTTCGATCTTTTTTCGCCCCCTAAAGCAACTTATTGTGAATATAAGTACGTTTTTACTTCTACTAATGTCATCAAGAGTGTATAGCAGTTTGTTAAATCTTTATTATGAGATTTGTTAGGAGATGGGTATTGTTCAAGTCATACAATTACGTGTTGTATTTTTGGCTACAGCTTATCCGAGTAGGTGACATTGTGCTCTGCATGATGGTTCTCATACAACAAAATCGTGCATGCATGCTTACATATAAGTAAATGCATATGCATATGAACGTGTGTGTATGCGTGTGTTGGGCTATGCTAGTGCAAGTGTAATGAAATGCCTGAGATGTTATTGAAATTGCAACTTAAGAAAATAATTTTTACTGTACCATCATCATATGACACTTTCGTTAATTATTGCGTGCTTATTATACCATATAATCCATACTTCACTTATTCATTACCATTGCTATTGACAATGTGTTCAGTTACTTGTAGTAATTTAATTTCTCATTGAAATTATGTTTGTGCACATACTACTCATATATATTGACATCAAATTACTGAATAGTAAGCAATAGTATGTAGATATAGTACTACAATACTACACTCTTGCATAATAGCTAGACACTTAGAATTATGGTAAAATATTGTATATTCACAACCATACTAGAGATATTGTAAATAAATTTTATTAATTTTTTTCTAATACTCTCAAATCTTGGAAAAAAATAAATTCTCATCAAAAGAACTTCGATTGCATTTGCTATATACATACAAATTGAATAATAATTTCACTTGGGAAACTAATTATGTCAACATACTACACACACATCATATGAGCGAGCAGCATCAGTATCAAATTGATTTTCATTTGTACATAATATTGCTGATATAAGGGGAAAAAAAAGTAGAGCTGGTCCAACATATGTGCATTGTGTTGGAAACGACTTGTACTGTAGCGCAGTTGACAAACCGTCAATCTTACATCTGTGCCGCCAAGAGAATAGTAGTTAGAAGGAAAAAAGAAATAGCAAAACTAAAAGCTCGTTTAGAGGATTTCAATCTTTCAACAAACACATGTTTACAATGAAACTAATAGTCATAACAATCGGGCAATACTATCTGTATGTATGGCGAATTATAATGTATGAAATCACTTAAATGCCACCTTGGCTGTATCTCTATGTACAATTATATTTCCATGAGAGAACTATAGTATAATTTTAAAAATATCAGTTTACAACATGTGAAAACTTGTAACTTGTAATATCGAGTAGTCTTATGTTTATATACATATGTATGTTTATGTTAACTTTGAGCAGGATAAAAATGAACAATTTAGTTATACTCTGTGTAACCGCTTCCCTGCTTTTTTATTATTGTGCATATTTATGTATAATTAACAAGGTGTTTAAAATTTCATCTCATTATCTTTGTAATAATTTATAATATAATTTTTAACATTTGTAGTCATTTCTTTAATATACAATGTATCTATACATTATGGCATATTCGATAGAGCGAAGCCAAAGAAACTATAGCTTAGAAATAGATTTTAAGTAATTGGCATCTTAAAAATAATAATTACTGCGTCAATATTTAAAATATAAATTAGCTTCGACATTAAACATTGACATTTGTAGGCATTTGCATTTGCAGGCCACTTCAAAATTTTTATATTTTCCCATCTAATAAAGTATTGTATCAATTTGGTGGTATAGATTGACGAATTATCCAGTTACAAGATGAAAATGGGTCCTTCTAGAATTTCTGTATTCTACTTAATTTTCTAGAAGGGAAATGCTGTTAGCTATATTTATTATGAATAATCCTCAGACGAACCATCTCCTTTGCAATTATTATTATTAATATGGACACTGACAATTTAAATAAATCGTACCATTTCCTTTTTGACACAGTTTTCCTTTCTATTCCTATATGTACATTATTTGCATATCATGATGAAATTTTTTTTTTATGATGAAATGTTAATATAATCAATCTACTTAGTTCCACAATTGAATGATATTTTAATTCTGATGGATAGTGTTTTTTCCCGTTCTCATAATTTACATATGTAAGCTTTTAATAATGACATGCTCATCAATTGGCACCGGTAAATGTATTGTACTTGAAAAGAATCAATGGAAATGAAATGAAAAAAAACCCCAAAGATTAGTTACCACATATTATGAAATGCAATTAAATATGCATAAGGTGTGTTCTTACAAAATTTAATATTCATATGAATATAAAGAATATACGCAGGTAAGTAATTTGTACTTACCCTTCTAAATGAGGTGTTACCAACCGAAAACTGTTTAAGAAAGTGCAACTGTCACTTACAATTTCATGTGCATATTTATTTTGCGGTGACAACACACTCAAATTTCCATAGAACTACAAACAAGAATCAGCCAATTTAAATTTTCACACTCTGAATAATATCAATAACAGACCAAATTATTGTGTATAACTCTAAATGACTATATGTGACGACATATGGTGTACAAATAAAATATGAATCATTACATCTGTATGTTTGGTATGCTTGTGAATATGCAAAAGAGTAAATTAATTTCAATTCAAACCATCAAATCAATTATGAGCAACATAGAAAAATTCATTTAAATATTTTCAATATCAATGTCAACCAGCGACAACAACCTTTTATTACATATATCTTCCATATATATTGTATATACAAATTCATTGATACTCATGCTTGTCTATGTATTTATCGTATCGTTCATAACGTCATTTACAATATCAATTGTTGTTCAAATAACAACAACCACAACAAATGAATTGAATTTTATGATACTATTCGTATATCGTTAGCGTACACATTTGTATCGCAATGAGTGTAGGAAACTATTTCATTGACATTGTATATATTGTATCATATTGTAGCTTTGTTATTGTCATCGTCACCGTTATCGGCGTCGTCGTCGTTGTCAAAGTCGTCATCATCATTATAATCATCAACGGTTATGGTGAGTGGGTCAATCGTTTATTACTCTTATACACATAATTGTCTGTATGTGACGTCATTACGTCATACAGACGATACTTGAACGATTATACCTTATTGAGGAAATTGTGTATGGTATGTATGACGTATCGCATGATTGTAAATACAGACAATATTATGAGTAGTACTCTGTTTTATTTTTGGCTCAATTTTTTCGTTAGTCAGATTGTCAGTGGTTGGATTTTGTGTGTTTTTTTTTATTGAAATTTTATTACCTTATTTGGTTAAAAATTAGTATTTGAGTGTTAACATAAGTACCTATAGTGTTATTCACATATAATATATATACATTGAGGTATATATAAGAATAGTTTAGCGCACGCACGCTTGCTTAATATATGAAATTTGATTGAATCATGCTTAGTAACAAAAAATAGTTTAAATTGGTCATTTATTACGTTCGAATTTTGTACTTGAAACGGTAATTAATGTATATACATATATTAAGGTAGGTTATTTTGTGTTGGGTGTGTGAATTAGTAACCGGCCTTTTTTTAGTGCTCAAAAATCATTTATTTTTAAGAATTGTCCATCAGAAGCTAAGACATTTCCCCATCTATCTGGCAATTTATGGATTCCATCCTAAAACATCTTTGCCGAGTTCACAATCAAAAACGAATCGAGCCTATTTTTGATCCCGGTGACTGAAGTGAAGCGTATTTCATTAAGGGCGCTCTGCATGGACCGGAACAAGTGGGAATCTGAAGGCGCCAGGTCTGGGCTATAAGACAGGTAGGTTAAAATTTCCCATCCGCTATTAGAAAGATAGTTTTTGACCGGAATAGAAATGTGTGAGCGCGCATTGTCATAGTGAAAAATAACCGACTCGTATCTGGTCGCATATTCCGGCCGTTTCTCCATCATTGCTCTCCCATAATGGTTCGACTAGATCTTGGTCGAGTAATGTCCTCAAATCCTCGTTTTCAAACTTTTCGGCTGTCCAGAGCATTCTTTGTCACAGTTTTTTAAGACCACAAACCACTCCTCCTGTATTGGATAGAGAGTTGTCGCCATACAATTCAACAAGGAAACGATTACCTTCAGCCGCACTTTTCTTCGCAAAAAATAACTTAACAAAATTTTCCACAAATATATTTTCGCCAATTCTTAAAATTGTTCATCGTTAAAAATTACGAATGATGCGCACAATCAAATTGCAAACTCTTGACTGATTTTGACAGCAAGTGAGTAGACAATTAAAATGACATTTCGGACAATGTTGCACGACATCGTGCTTACGCGTAACGTCATATAACGTAAAAGGCCGGTTACTAATTCACACATCCAATATGATGCAAAATGTTGAAAACATAGAATTTGCATAGTTTCAAGCATTTTTCGGAAACAAGCAAATTTTAATTCAAAAATTTGAGTTTAATTAATTCTTACTGTCACTAAAAAACATAAATTTTGTATGCCAGCCCACCTAAGTGAACGTAGGAGGTAATTATATTAGGACGAAATCTTTACAAAGAAAGATTTGTCATCTTTTTACTGAACTCGGGGAGATTTCTTGACTTCTAGGGGGTCGTTTTTCAATTTTTAAATGTTTTTATGTTAATTATTAATTATGGGTGCCGTAGCTCAGTGGTTAGTGTGTTCGCTTTCTGATCTGTAGGTCGTGGTTCAATCCCCGGCTGATGCATAACAAATTTTAATATCGATAAGATTTTGCTTTCGAATGGTATCCACCTGTCGGCAAGCAATTGGCAATTCTTCCGACAGTAACAACTTGCCATGAAATAGCTTCTTAAAGAACTCTGTGACAAAGCTCAGAAAAAGTGATGTCACAAGTGTTCTGCCGTTCGGAACCGGCTAAAATAAGTAGGTCCCTTCTAATACTGTCCAAATTTAAGACGCACAACAGTAATGGAAGAGAAGCTCGGCCAATGAGCCCTTTGGGGCTTTAAGTGCCACATATTTATTTTTTTTTATGTTAATTTTGTAGAAATACCTCTATAGCAAATAGGAAGTTCTAGTGCAAATACTGGGGAAATGTTGCCAAGGAAAACTGAATGATGGTCACTCATACATTTCGCCGGTCTAGGGGGTTTAGGGGTTCTAGGAGGCAGCTATTATATTTTGTTGGTAAATTTGAATTTTGTTTTTAAACAATTATATTGCGTCGTCGTGCATAACTCTCGTTGTGCAGTGAAAATTGGGAAGGACCTCTCCGCACCGTTTAATACCGAACGGGGTTTCAGACAAGGTGATTCGTTATCGTGCGACTTCTTCAATCTTATTATGGAGAAAATAATACGAGCTGCTGATCTACGACATAATGGCACTATCTTCAACAAAAGTGTCATGCTGTTAGCGTATGCCGACGATATTGACATAATCGGCGTGAACACGCGAGCAGTCAGTGCAGCATTCTCAGAGTTGGAAAGAGAGTCGCGTCGGATGGGTCTCACGGTGAACGAGGGCAAGACGAAGTATCTAGTGTCAACAAACAAAGAGTCCCGGCGTCTTGGACAGCACGTCACTGTTGACAACTACGCTTTTGAAGTAGTAAGGGACTTTGTCTATCTTGGAACCAGCATTAACAGCAGTAATGGCGTCAGCTTGGAGATCATGCGTAGGATAACTCTTGCTAACAGGTGTGACTTTGGGCTGAGTAAGCAATTGAAAAATCGAGCCCTCTCTCGAAGAACGAAAACTACACTCTACAAGTCTCTCATCATGCCTGTCCTAACATATGGCGCTGAAGCCTGGACAATTTCCACCTCGGATGAGCGAATGCTTGGAGTTTTCGAGAGAAAGGTCCTACGCAGGATCTTTGGACCTATTTGCGTTGGTGGCGAGTACCGAATAAGGTACAACCATGAGCTGTACGAGCTATATGCCGATATTGACATAGTAAAGCGCATCAAAATCCAGCGGCTGCGCTGGCTAGGTCATGTCGAGCGAATGGAAGAACACGCTCCAGCTAAGAAGGTGTTATATTCGGAACCCGCTGGAGGACGACTCAGAAGAGGAAGACCAAACCTCCGGTGGAAAGACCAAGTACTGGAGAACCTGACGGCGCTTGGAATTTCTAACTGGCGCCAGCTAGCGAAGAACAGAGATGGCTGGCGAAGCATGTTATTTTCGGCCTAAATCGATATTCGGTTGTTATGGCCACATAAGTAAGTAAGTATTGCCGTCGTCGACCAAAACCTCTTGATTTAAAGCCATTCTTAAAGAGAGGGACCAAACCCGATCTTTGGTTGCAATGGACGTAAAAATAAGTCAATATGAATAAAATTGCAATTAATGCAGAATTTTTGATCAATTGTTCTACTAATTTACGAAGTATCAAGAAAAATTCCACCATACATATATGTAATCGATAACTAGATAATATCATGTACCGAAATACAACAATATTAAAAAGAAGAAACCATAATGTAGAAGTTAAATTGACTTGTTTACATCAAACATATTACTTATATATCTTACATCTACTCCTCATTTACCCTCATCATTGACCACTTTTGCATGATAGTTAGCCTTTGTCGGTCAAGATGAAAGTGTGCAAATTCTCAGCTGGATATTAATGCATCATACGTACGAATACTTACTACCAAGGACGACCAACATTCCTTTCTTACGATAGAAATAGATATATAATATACAAAAAAGTATATAAGAATAAAGTATATACATAAAATATGACCAAATTGGTCATACCAAAATGAAAAATACAGAAAAAAAAAATTAAGTGAACACCTCAAAATTCAATTCGCTCTCTATGAGTTTGGTAAAATCTTATACTACTTGGTAGGTATTTGCCAATTGGCGTGGTAAATTGTCAATTTCATGCTCAATTGGTTGGCATTATAGTTACATATGTATGTATGTACGTGCAAGCATCAGCATACCTAAGCATCCTGCCCACATTAACGTACGCATAGAAAATAACACATACACTTTACTATAATGATCGAATGACAGTAACCGATCACTCAATACTACACCATCGTTTTTTTTTTTGAATCCTGATGCTGTCCAAATTGTTGATGTTAATATTTATTTCATGCCTTTTCACATTTGGCTTCAAAGTTTTACGCTACCGTCAAAAATAAAAAAAAAGAATCACATTCATCTATTCTTGATGTATTTATGATCTTCGTTTTCAACAATCGACAATTTATGATGATGTCAAAATATTTCAATGGCTTGACTGAAACTCTAAAATTAAATTATTGACACCGAAAAAGGAAGTGTTATAATTAATGTATATATGTATGTAGCATTGAAAATAGAATGGTCCATCATAAAAATTAATTTGTAATGTAATTGAAATTAATTTGTTATTATATATTTGTATAATATAGAATATATAGAATATATAGAATATATATATATATATATATATATATATATATATATATATATATATATATATATAGATATATATATATATATATATATATATATATTTATTTACATATATATACATATATATATATATATATATATATATATATATATATATATATATATATATTTACATATATATACATACATATATATATATATATACATATATATATATATATATATATATATATATATATATATATATATATATATTTGTATATAATCGCACATTTCTTTAGATAAATATGTATATAGAATACAGATTGTGGCTGTGGTAGGCGGAGTCAAAATTATATTTTTCCTTAAAAAAAAATTGTTCAATCAAAAGGAGGATCGATTGTAACATATAAGGATTTGAGTTAAACCACAGTTTGGAAAAACCAGTTTTGAGTGAGACATACTATTCTTCTTTCTGTATCATTGTACTACATGTCTGCATTCTATAAGCAGACATACAACAATGGTTAAGTGGCTAGCATAAATACATAGGAAGCCATAGTGAGTGAATATTGTTCATTCATTCATTGTGTGTATTTTGCGCCGTTTTCAATGATGACATTATTATTAAATTTATTAAATCAAATTACAAAATTCAAGGTGTTTCGCTTTCATTATCATCATAAACATCATTTTTAATGATATACAATAATAAAAAGTAAATAAATATTATTATTATTATTATTATTATTACGATTACTACTAGTGCTATTACTACTACTTGTCGACCTACTACGCATAATTTTCTCATACTTCAATCTTACAGATTAAAGCCACAAAACATGCATGCAACAATTTTACGAGTTTGTTGTTTTAGTCTTTTGTTTTGCTATCTGCTGTTGCTGCTGCTGCTCCACACATCGAAGTGTGTGTGTGTGTGTGCGTACAATCAACATCCATACAATACATAGTCATTCGAATCAGTTGCAAGGCAATTTAATTAATCTTAACTTATCTTGTACAACAAGGGTTTTGTTGATAGCCAGAGACATTTTAAAATACATTTACGTGACAATACGTACGCCTCATCTCAATGGCAATGGGCAAAACAGACAAAAACACCAACAAAAAACGCTAAGCACACAAATCACAACAACAGTAAATATGCAGACATAAACACACATATGCTTGTATGTATTAAAAATATAAAAATAAATATAAAACAAATATATAATCCTTTGTTGCGTTGACGATGAGTATGAGGATGATGATGATGATAATCATGGCGATGACGATAATGATGCTGACTTACTGTGTGGCGGCACCTTTTTGTTTATCATACAAACATTTACATACAAACATATTTAAAGGTTTATTTGATTATCTTTCTCGTTTATAGGACAACATCTTTAAGATTTTGTGACAGGAAATTAACATTTTGTTTCTGAACTGTTACAAGTGAGTCGCAAAATGAACGAAGGGTGCAATCTTGTAATAATGAATGGTGTAAGAGTATTCAAATGTGAGGGAGGATGTTAAAATAACCACATAATCATGCGTATACAATGTGATTGTGATAAAGCCGCAAGATATTATGAAAATTAATAAATAATTTTAAACATTAAAAATAGGCTTATGTGTTTGTGTGTGTGTGTGCAATCAAAAATGAATGATGTAATTAAAAAACGACAAATCGAATGACACATATGCCTACTTATGAATTCATATGCCATTTTAATTTATAAGTTTAATTGTTTCAAGTACTGTTGGATCGCCAATTATTTTGTTTAAAATATGAAATATGAAATTAATATAGAGAAAATCGATAAGACATTATATGGTTGGACAATATTATATTTATTTTTGGCCTTTTCCTGCAAGACACATTTTATAATATCAAAATTCATTCATAAGTTAATGCCACACTTAGTTGTTGTTGTTGCTCATTAACTACATATCTTATCTGGTAGTATTTAAATATGCATATACTCATACCTACATTTATTAATAAGCTCTTATGTACAATATTGCGATAACACAATTTAAATGCCATTAAGTTGAGCACCCAATTACATATAATGATGGCCGATGGCAAGCACATAAGACCGCTTACCGCTTTGATATGTTAACGCTGTAATCATCATGACTATTGATTTGTGTTTTTCCTTATTTTTGATTGTTTTATTTTTGTCTTTCTTAATATTTTTTCTCATCATGAGTTTAATTATTGTTGTATTTTTATTATATACATATGTATGTAGGTACGTATTCATTGTTCTTTATGGTGCTAATTTAAAATTTCTGCTTTGTTTCATTTAAAGTAAATAATGTGAGGTGAGCTGATGGTGAGAGGCAATAAGATGAAAATCAAAGCGCCAGGCAGACAGCTAACTAGTTGGCCGGTTTCAATATATATTAAAATGTACTGAATGTTATAGCAACAACATAGTTCACGCAAATACACACACAAACAGATACACACATAAGTATATAAATACGCATAAATGCTGGTTTTTATTTCGTGTCATTAATCCTTGTTGTGAAAACGATTAAACGATGTTTGCAAAAGAGCGAAAATAAAATGCAAAATGTAATGCAAATTAATTTACTTATTCATATACCCTCCTCCCTCCCTCCACATATGCACACACATTCTCTCTGCCTATATTGGATTACTTAATTATCGTTTATTGTTTTACAATTTATGAGATAAACGCCTTTCTCGATTGTCGATTGATCATGATCTTTTTTTTTTTTTTTTTTTTTTTGTATGATTTGATTATTGCAACGGTATTTTTATTACATTGCGATGCTCAATCAATATGTATATAGGAGTATATCAGTATATATCAGAGTATATTTATGCTGTCTTTATACGATATTATTTATTCTACCCTTAATTTGTTGTTGTCCTACAAGTACTCTAACCATCGGACACATATACGACTACACAACATATATTTATGTACCATACAACCATATTCCTATATATATATATGACTATTGAGAAGGGTCGATAATGTTTCTGTTCATGTTGTTTCTTATTTTTTTTTTTTTTTGTTGCTTTCCTTTTTGTTGTTGATATTATTCTATTATGCCCATCATACAATAATTGTTAAGTGTCAAATGTTAAGTGGTGAAATATTTTTTCACCAATTCAATTGATCAAAAATTGTAACAGCAGCTGCCAACAAACCATGATTAAAAGATGGTGATAGCGTCTATCGTTAAGTGAGTGACTGAGCCTGTGTATTTGTATTGTTTAATATTGATTGACTTAAAAGTATACACCCGCGCACCTGGAATTTGGTTAAATATTTTTGTCAGGAAAAATAGGCGTACACTTCAGAAGTTACTTGGAGCAGCAGAAGACAAGAATTTGATGTATATATGATTGTCGAATGAGATTTTTTTCTATTTTTTTTTTTTATTTTTACCTTTTATCGATGTGCGGAGAGAAAGTCATAGGTATCAAGAAAATCATTAACAAGAATTTACTAACTAGTTCAAACGAAAGTTCTTACGAAACTTTATCATTAACTGAATTCATTATACTGAACCTTCATTGTATATAATTATACTTACGTACGGTTACATGAACGTTGGTTGAATGAATTAATATCGAAAGTTTTTTCAATAATGCCCAACAATTTCTTGTCACTTTTTCGACATTAATTCAAAGAAAAGTGAAATAATGTCGATTATTAAAAATAAGAAATTATATTTTCAACATAATTGCAATTTTTTGTATTTCGCCATTATTGCGAAAAAAAATTGAAATAATATCGAACAAAAAATGGATGGTTTAAAATTTTTGCGAATGAATTAATGCCGGAAAAATTTTGTAATAATAATGTCCAAAATTTTATTACCACTTTTTCGCATTACTGCTACTGCTACAATAAATAAATTAATGTCGAATAATTTTATCTTGAATATCCAAATATTAATTATCATTTAATTCGATATATGATAATTAAAAAATGAAAGGAATTATATTTTTGACATTGTTGCACAAATGGTTGCTTTATCGATATTACTTACGTAATTACTTATGGGGCCATCACAACCGAAAATATGTGTATTAAAATTTTTGAAATAATGTAAAATGAAATTTTGTAAGTGACGATTTCGACATTAATGCAAAATTGTATAGAATAATGTCGAAATTTTTTATAAATAAAAAAAATTTCGAAATTATTGCCAATATTTTCTACATTAATGCACCTATTACCAAATATTGATTATACAAATTCCATATATTCACACATATACATATATCGATATGAATTATTCATATAGAGCAGAATATAACAAAGCCACTTTTGATGGTGCTAAATCAAATCAAATATTAACCTTGTAATTTTTGTTGAATTTTGCTAATAAAAGTGTATACTACAATATATACTACTGTATAGTGAGTTAGTGGCAATGGCAATGATTAACAACAAAAACAACCACAACAACAACAACAACGGCTACTACAATAACAATAAAAATCAAAATAATTAATAGGAACTTCTTGCATTCACAGCAACAACAATGAAAAGAGCATTTATTAATTTTATTGCTTGCTCAAGCGGCAGCCGCTTATTACGGCATATGAATACATACATTCATGCATACATATGCATGTGTGCTTACATAAACATAAGCATATAGCCAGTTAAATCCTTATATCGCAGCAGCAACTTCATCTCCATAAAATGTGGTGATTGATGAAACCGAATTAAGCAAACCGTGCCGCTATGTTGAATAAAAATAAAAATAAACAGCAAATGTATACATTGCTACATACATATAAAAAACGACATCAGCAATAACAATAACAATAACACTAACAATAAGGAATCTCCAATTTTGTGGCGCGTATTGTCTGTATGAGAAATAATCATCATCATCATCATCGTCATCGTCATCTTGGTGGCGGCAGTATACATATGAACAGCATCCAACAATAATGATGGTGATGGTGTTGGTGTTAGTGTTGGTAGTGACAATGGTGCCATTGCTGTAGCTGCTGAGGCAAAAGCGGGTAAAGTGTGCTTTTTTTATTTCGATCCTTTTTGTATTTTTCGGACAATGTTAATAGCTGTGGGAACTTCATACTCAATATTCGCATATGCATATACGCATACATACTCGTATGTACGAATGTCAGTATGTACGTGCTTACTTGTATGTAGTTGCGTCTTGTTATTATTATAAATAAGTTAATAATATGGCGGAAGGTGGTCTCTGTTATCGTTGTTGTTCGTTTCGTATATTCACATCAGCATCGTCATCGTTGCATTGTTGTATTGCCGAGTCACAATACCAACACACTAACAACAACAACATCGCAAAACTTAACTGCGATTTAGCCTCCAGCAAAGGAAGTCACGGATTTTCGTCTTTTTATTCTTGACTGTGGCTTTTATTATTTGTTGATATTTGTTCGCCTTTTTATTTGTAGCTTTCGCCATTTACTCTTTGTATCTCTCTTGCTACTATCGTCCTCAATGGTTCAAATAATGTACACTTGAGTGTGAACCCATATTTGTCGCCTTTCTATACCCTACACTCATGGAATACCGATTCTATGCTTCCGTTTGCAACATCCTTGAGAAGGAGTGACCGTTATTAAAAGATTTATATTTCTAATTCATCAGGATCATCAGGATCATCTGAGTTAATTTAGTTACCTCTGCCTTTTGAGTTCAATATTTTCTATACTGAAGTACAGATGAGAGTGAGTCAATGGAATCAATTTAATAAAAACTGAATCTACTTTACATATAAAAGTGTGTTATCAAATTAATTTTTTCAGACTGTCCTTTCATAAGAATATAGTTTCCCACTTCAAACTTGGTATATGCGATTATCTTTGGCATGTAATTGAGAATACTTCTGATCGAAATGAAAGAAATGCCTACATCTTAATCGGTTGAAAGCCAAGCCAACTTCTGATCGAAAGTAGGCAATGGAATTCATTTTTTATATACTAAGTATGTAAAAACCAATTCAGCACCAGTTGAATATCTAAGTGTCCATATTGCCGAAGCTAATTCGTTATGTATTTTATTTAGCATTTTTATGGAAAAATGGGAATAAAAGTCTCATATTGTTGAGCATATGTGTTTGTGTATGATGAGCCACACCACCGTATTTATTATGGTTTGTTAGGGCGTACGTGCTAAAGGATAATCAGCACATACAAACGCCTAAATTTATTTTCATTCGATTGTTAAATTTTTTAAAATTTTGTTTGTTTGTTTTTTTTTTTTATTTTTTTTGTCAAAGTGCGAAACAAAACAGCTCTTTGCTGTATAACTATCTGTAGCTCTGTAGATGGTTTAACAAAGTCAATGACTTATTCTTTGACATAATAAAAACAGTGCAAAGTAAAAATTGTACAAATTTAAAGAAATAAATGCTGTACACATATATAACTGAAGATTTCTTTTGTCCGTCATTTCCTTAAGCGCGTCTGTCTCTTCTGCATTTTGATAATAAGTTTGTGTCTTTATTCTTTTGTGTTGTTATTCTATCAGAAATCATCTCTCATACATAATTAGCACAGATATCATACCTCAAGTAAAACTGTATACTGTAGATACCACCACTAGTCATATGTGTTAATTACTTCATTTCTTTGGCATTTCCGTTTCGTTTGCGGTTTAGTCAATTTTGATTTACCTCCCACCTTTTTTGAAATAAATATCCAAAAAATTATAATAATATTAAGCTCATTCAATTTTGTGCTATTTTTAATTTAATTTTCAATATAAGACAAAACCGTAAGTTTTTATGCCCACGCTTATTTAAAACATTTTTATTTTTTTTTTTTTGGCGTCTAATAAATTCATGACTTCTCGTCATGTCGGCATTTCTTTTGTAATCACATCGTCAGCTAAGGCGCCATAAATGATTTACACACTTTTAATAACACAATTTATAAGCGTATGAGTAACTACGTATTTAAAGGAATTACGAGTTGTCGAAAATTTATGTAGAATTGTAGCAATTTATATAATATAGTAGTATAAAAGATTTCATTCATATATTTTGTAGAATTATTGTATGAGTTTCATTAAATTCTCCCAGAATAGAGAAAGATTTATGTAACATATATCATTTGATGCTGATTCATTTTTATGAATTTAATACTCTAACATTTAAGTTTGGCCTTTTTTTTTGTGAATATTTAACCCTTTATAAGCACTCGAAAAGCAAATAAAATGTAAAATAATATAAGGAAATATGTAAAATATGATGAAAGCAATTTTTGAAATAACTCCTTAACCTTCTGCAAATAATCCTAATGAGCTTTAAAATCTTCAACAAAATTTAGAGGATTACGAATGAGATAAAACTATTTTTTTCTTTTCATTTTTGGAAGTTGATTTACCTTACGAGAGGGAAAAATTTTACAAAAAATTCATAAATACTTTTATTGATTTCATAAAACTGCTAAATGACAAATAAACCTAAGAATATAACCCTAATGGGTTAAAGATATTGTCTATTTGCAAATGTAGCAGTTCCAATTCGCCTAGAGCGCTAGAGTCTGAAAAAATTTATATTGTCAAAATTTATATCCTTAACATTTAATCGTGAAATTCCACACTGGAATGAACTACTCAGAAGGCTAATTTAAATGTACGTAGAAGAAACTGGAAACCATTGCTTATTACCTCATTTTGTCTTTGTAAGGTTTCACACCTTAGAGATGTAGAATATTCAGAAGAAATACAGGAGAGCTCAAATAAATGAAGCTCATTAGTATATTTAATTTCTGTAGGTAGAAGTGGGAGCCAATTTTATAGGATGGTCACCTGAACGGTTTTCCAATGGGGTTGGTAAATTTCAGTAAACGTTCAAGAGAAAAATTTATTGGATGTCGGATCTACTTTTTGCCTCTCTATAAACAATCATTCGGCAGCAACGGTGATGTTGGCAAAATTTTCAGTTGTTTTTAGAATCATATGTTAGTAGAGTAGGATAAGTATGTTCGGAGGAAATGATGGGGTGAAAAAAATTAAAAGAGGTTGCTAGTAAAATTTAACTTTCTCGAGTACACCCGGTGGGAATAAATCTAATAAAGAGGCAAATTTTATAAGAAAGAGCAAAAAGGGAGTGAATACAGTAAATAGTATGTTCAGAAAAAATATAATAGAACAAAAATCAGTGGCGATTTATCATAAACGAAATTTTCTTAAGGATTTTTGATTACAACCATTAAAAATTACATTAAATAATCAAAGCATATATGAAAACATTTTTCAAAAAATGTCTAAAAACCAATTAAATACACGGCAGCCTTATCAGTCTTATTTGTATGTTTTGAAATTTCAATAAAAAATTTATATTCGCATAAAGATATGGAGAAAAGAGTAACATTTGTATATTTTAAGTTTCTTGTTTGTATTAGTCTCTAAATTCCAATGCAATTTGTTATAGCGATTTAATTAATTTTCAAAAATCAATCAGAATCTTTCAATCACTACATCTATCTATATATCTATGTATCTGTATATGAATAGATAATTGTATCTCTATCACGTATTCTTTTTAAAGACTCACTCAATAGCATCAATCTGAAATAATATAAGTAGTACAAGTATCATCTTATAATATGTTCAGTCAACTAAACATCCTCCATCAATTAATAAAATGAACACAACAATAATAATACAACAACAATAGTTTTGTTCTTACCAAAATGAAACAACCACATTTGGTTGGCACTTTCCCATGCCATGCCACAACCACTATATATATATATATGTAACTCATACACTGATGAGTTATTGCGACCACTATTACTACTATTAAATAACTACACACATAAGTACTGGTATGTACGTACAATATGTACATTACTAGTAATATAAAATATAAGTAATGATACAACAATATCAAAAGGCGCGCACTTAACATTCAATCCACTTATAAGCCGAAAATTTCACTGGAATTAAAGTAAAAGACATCATCAGTATAGAGAGAGAGAGAGAGAGAGAGAGAGAGTACAAATATAGATGAGAATCAACAAAAAAAAAATTATATTTTTATTACCACCCTGATCGACATTAAGGCTTACAAAAATATTATTGTCATTTGGTTTCCTCTCTTTTGTTTTCTCTATATATCTTTACAGTATTTTCTTTTTCCCACATACATATTTACACGTAATAAGGAGTAAAAGCCAAAAAGAAAAAAAAACCAACACTGATGAGAAAGAAACGAATGAAGAAAATTCCTAAAGAAGGACGAACAATTTTCGCTTTCATCTTATAAATACATTGCCGCCAGATATATATATATATATATATGCATGTATATACACTTATACATTGTATTGTATTGATCTCTATGTGAGTGACCAAAAGGCTCAACTATGGATAATAATGTCCTTTGCCTATTTCTAAAATCCTACTACTACCAAGCACTACCATCTTACAATCATTAATAACTAGATGCATGTGAGAATACAGTAAAAATGTGTGTAAATGAAGATTTCAAGCAATAATTCACTCATTGTAATGTCTTTATTATGTGTTTGTCAATGTTCACTTTTACCGTATCCGCAATGTCATGTTACCGTTGATCCTTTTGCCCATTTTTATTTGTTGCATTTTCTTTGGCTGCCTTGCTTTCACCATCACCATACAAATTAGAATGATGAAAAATAAAAATAAAAAAAATGCATTACACATCTACATCAACTTGGGGAAAAAGTAAAGAGCAAATTTTAGTTGCAGTTTCAACATTTTTAAGCAGAATTGGTGGTTTAGTCTCTCAGTCAGTCGATGATTTATAAGTGATTTTTTCATACATCTTAAGCGCGTGGGTGATAACTTAATATATACTTTTTGATTATTTTTGATATCGAATGAAAGTAATGACCACCTCTCATACAAAAGTAACGCGTTGAATGCGTGTTGTCACACTTCTAGCTCGGAAATAATAAGTTCTCCAACTAAAAATGGGTATACAAAGTCATTCTCAATATAAAATTGATATAGTAGAAGATAGCCGTAATCAACACGTCTACTTCCCATCGAAAAGTATATTGTTGAAAAAGTATTTTTACATTTTGAACATGTAAATATAAAAATTAACTACGCAAAACTAATATAATCACACAATTGATATATTAAAAAATTAGCGTAATCAGATAAAATCTATTCCTACCTTCCATGCAAAAGCATATTGGCAAATGGGTGTTTTCGGGGTAATATAAAGCAATATAGCTGAAACTTGGCATAAATAAAAATATTTGCCAATTAATAGAAATATCTGAAAATGAACTGAATCGGATAAAAGCCACACATACCTCCCAAACAAATAGTTGCTTCCAAATGTACATTTCTACATAAAGATGATAATTTATCAATGTGCGATTTGAATTAAATTCAAATGTCGTCTTTTTTTCAAGTGTAACTGTCATGATGTTTAAGCTTCAAAACAAAATTTAAGATTTTCAGCATTCGCAGCTGACAGCAATGCCATTTGTGGTTTCATTTGATTATAGTAGGGGGCTGTACTTTTTCCCCAAAACCAATATGTATGTATAACTGTGAATTGTCATTTAAGGATTATATTTTTATGATATTAAATTGAGATTTGTGTGAACCTCAGTGTGTGTGTGTGTGTGTGTGTGTGTATTTTGTGTATAAATATTTTCCCATCGATTTCATGCCTATTCGATGCAGAGTGATATTATTTTGACAGGTTTTATTAGATCATGTGAACAAGTTGTTGCGTACTATATGTAACATTGTAGTTAAATATAGATGCTTCGAAAAATTTAAAAAAGAAAACACAATGAAAAGGAAGAAAGAATCAATAAAATATTCTATTGTTTAGATGGAAAAATAATAATACAATTTTCTGGTGGGAAGGTGGTTTAACAGCAGCCATTACACGAACAAATTAAACAATTGATAATTTTATGAGTATTGTGGCGCCGGTTTGTAAAAGTGACAAATATATATAATGTATTATTTGATGATAATAGAGATTTTTTAGTTTAATGTGCCTACTCTCTTAATCCATTCTATGTGTATATGCGCATGTATCTATAGAATTGCATACTACATACAAATAATTCATATGTAATATAAATATAACAATGAGCATATGAAAAATATACTCAATTGTATATTATCCCATAATATACACTATTAAGTCTTTTTATTTTCTGACTACGATCACCACCGCCAGTACCAGTACCACTGCCACCATCACTATCACCTCCACTCACACACCATATTGTATCAAAATTGTCTGCACACATATTCGCTCACCGCACAGCACATCATATGTACACACATAACATAGCGCCACAGCATGGTGCTTACACTTCGGATGCACAATAGCGACGAACCAAATAATCAGCCAACCAACCTCGATGATTAGCATCTTCTCCAGTGCAACACATACACACACTCACACAAATATATGAATGCAATTTTGCAATATATATATGAAATGACAAAGTAGAAAGAAGAATCGTTGTGATGATGATGATGATGATGATGACGAAGACAACAAGAAGCTTTGGTAAAGCTAGTGATTTGTACATATGTGTTTCTGTGTGTGTGTGAACACTGACAGTTTTGTGCCACAAAAGTTCAAAGCCAAAATACTCCATTGTTTGCACAGAAACTACATGAATCTTATACGAGATACGAATTTATGTAAGCAAATTCCATAAACGCACAACATTTTTCTTATTTCATTTAAAAACAATGCATAAATAAATATTGTTTGTGCAATAACAATTGAAAAAATATCGAATACTACAAGCATGTATGTGTACGTACGTGCTTGCAACAATAAAAGGAGCAACAACAGCAGCAGCAGCATCATCAGCAAGAGCGACAGCCAACAATAAACAAACAATTATTGGATGTCGTATTGAATGTAGGAGCCATTTATGAATGTGTGAAAGACTCCCCTTTGTTCAGAAGGCATAGTGGGATGAGCTGAGCAAAGGGAGGCGACTAAAGTCACAAAAGCATCCATATAATAATCACAATAGAGGATCCGACTGCTGAACAGTATGTTGCAATATATGCATATATACGATATACAATAGGTACGGGATAGTGCAGCAATAACAATGCAATAACGAAAAATGCGTATGAATGTGAAAAGATCGGTAATCGCTTAAAGTATTTGCTCCATGGGGTGTCTTCCAACACCAACAACATAAATACTAACACCAACACTACCACCACCACCACCATTACACCACTACACTACTTATGTTTCTTACTGCCTTGCTATAGTATGCAAGATTATAGGCGCTGATATCTTACCTACCAGGCCAAGACAGAGCAGACATATGTTTGTACTTGTACTTGTACATACATATTATGATTGTTAGACTTGCGAAAAAAATTTATTATATTAAAGATTATGATGAGAAATAGTTTTCAATTTTTAGCAATAATTTTCATTTAAATTTTTATTGGCTGCAATATGAAATTTTGAAATTTCATGTTCTGAGCACTGTAAAAAAAAATGTGTAATAATTTAATTGATTAAAAAAAAAGCTTTCACTAAAAAAAACAAAAAAAAATTACATTCTGAAAATATGAACATATCTAATATAAACAGAACATCCATACTTACTGTATATATATGTACATACAATGACTTAGTGAACGGTAAGTGTTTTCACAATGTTATATGTACAACTCAGGTGATGGGTATGCAAATTTTTTTACACGCCACTGTAAACTGTTGTTCCTTCTACTTGTTGTGCATTGTGTAATAATATTTAATATTGTGCATGAGCAATGTACACATATCTGAGCATAATAATTGTTAGTGCACGGCTAAGAAAAATATACATATTATTAATAACAATAATAACAATAATAATGATAACAAAAAACAAAAAAAAGAAATAGAATATGTAGGTATATATAAGTGTAGACTACCGCTGCGATCATATAGAGAAGAAGCATTCATATGCATTAATTTAAAAAAAAATTATTTTATTTTATCTCTTTATTCTTTAGCCTTTATTTGTCCTTACTTAGCCTTATAGTGACATACAGTATGTACACATATAACTCATATAGTTAAATGGTATGTATTTTATTTTAATTTATATTGATTAAATATGATTACATTGTTAATTTGTCTTGAAGC
Source organism: Megamerina dolium (assembly GCA_963854835.1). Classification (NCBI taxonomy): domain Eukaryota; kingdom Metazoa; phylum Arthropoda; class Insecta; order Diptera; family Megamerinidae; genus Megamerina; species Megamerina dolium. The sequence goes on from OY978527.1 coordinate 47,374,173, forward strand.
ATTCAAATAAAATTAATCTTAAGTAACACGTGGTGTGATGATGGCATTGAAGTAATTTTTGCAGCTATCAACATTTAATATATAGTATTAAATATAATATTTTTATAATAGAATATGATATCAATTAAATAAAAATGGTATTTTATCTTCAACAAAATGTGCCGATCAATTTAAGGCTTTAGTGATAGTAGGCTTTGGGATAGTGTTTAATACGAAGGATAGCATTGAAAATATGCATCAGATGAATTACTGAAGCCGGAGTAGCTCTTTTATCATTTTACCGGTAATTTTATCTATAATCTATATTTATAATTGACTTCAATAAATTTTTTCTTCTCAATATTTTTCAAAAACCTACCCCTGTTTTCAGCCTATAGATGACACCTCTACAAATTTGATTTCTTATAGAAACAGGGTGCCCATGGAAGGTTAAATCATAAACATTCCATGGTACTCTCATAAACACACTAATCCCCTATCTCTATTCCTTTTGGGAGACATTAAAACAAATGACAAGTGTAAGTGAGGTGCAAGTGATATTGAAAGACCCGTTTTATTTATTGGAAATTTATTTTTCCTTACAGTCTTAAATATGCCGAACACATGATAATAAATGCAAAGACCAAAAATCTTTCCACACATCTTACTTTATTTTCGAGTTGCTCTAATTAATGTAAGGGCTCTAGCATTTTTTTTTATTATTCAGAGGGGGAATCTTCACAAGATACCGTAATCTCCGACTGCATGTACGATTCATATTGCCCGCTAAAGGTACACCTCATTCGGGACCACGCCCAGTCAATACTATCTTACTATGCTGGACTCGCAAAACAGTACGCCTACGTACTAAACCCTTAACTCCGATTTTTGTAGCTAGTTATCAGCGCTGCGGGACCGCCGTTAAGCATTACGTAGCAGGGCCTGGCTTAGGCATTAAGGCTATTCACATTGAAGAGTACTCATGGTTTCTGCGATTGCAGTTCTTCACTGTCGCTCCTTCATTCTGAGCTCTTGAAGGGCTGCCGCTGACCACGCTTTCATCTGTGAGCACACCAACCTCGAAGTACTTTTATATGCCTGTAGAGGAATTGCTACTTGCGTGCAAGAACGCCATAACAAAAAAAAATGGTTTCGAGTTTATGGTATTTATGGGTGCGCCACCACATGACTGTAATAATCAACTGTAATAATCAACTTTAAAATTGAATCTTCTCGGGATGAGGTTGTTTTAAGTTATGAAGTTCTTGCACGGAAGAAGCGATATACTAATGAACTCAAACGAATTCCAATTCTCCTTTGAATTGGAGCCAAGATGGAACTCTTTCTTAATTTCCTCTATGTAGCGAAACCATTTTCGAGCAAACCAATTTTGATATGCCTAATTATTTCGGATCATAGAATCCTTAACAGATTGTAATACGAGTATTCAATGAGTACTGCGTGAAAATTATTGTTTTCCAGATTATCTAGTTTTGACTATTGTTGCTTCACACCATAAACCCATTCGATACATGTCGACTTGGTTGTTGTTGTTTGCATTTTTAAATGTTGATAAAGACGTAGATTATCTCTTGTCGGACCAAAACAATTTTTTGAAAAATCTCTAATTTCAGTTAGCATATAAACGTTAAAAAACATTTTTTAAGAATAGGGATATTAAAAAATTTAAGTATTTCATATTGGTATCGTATACGAAAACTAAACTAAGCCTCAATAGAAACAAAATAATATTAAATGTAAATAAAATTCAAAATGTTAAACAAGACAAGACATGACAACATAAGAAACCGATAAAATTGAAATCGAAAATATATTGAATCGTAACGAAACGAATCGAATCGTATTATTTAACATACGTATGCGTGTACATAATAGCATATACATACATATATACATGTATATGTTTAATTCCAAAATAATAGCCGACAAATCTTCACACGATGAGTGAGAGGATGGCGCAGGCGCAACAACAGCAGCAACACATGCACATACCAAAGCCAAAGCCAACAACGATGAGAGTTGCACAACGCAAAAGGAGTTGAACGAAAGAAAAAGTACAATGAACGTATGAACCATGTGTGTATGTATATATGTAGACCGTATGTAGTCATCAGGCTTTGAATTATAGCCATGAGCCAATGTCGGCGACTGACAACGAATGCCAAAAGATCCGCCAACCGAATAAAATAAATGAACAGAACAAAAATGCTACTACTACTACTAACTGTCTCTGAGCATCATTACCATCTTCGTCGTCTTCTTTTTCTTCTTCTTCATATTTACCTTCTTCATTTAAGGTCTGAGCAAACAAACTATCGGAGCAACACCATCGCACCATTCTGATTAAATATGTTGATCATGATTATTTGTTGCTGGATGGATCATGGCGCTATCGTATTTGATCTTATTTAGGAATGAACATGAAAACCCCCCTCCCCAAAAACAATTCAACACACACATGCACGCGTACAAATTGACGAAAGAACAGTAACAGAGCAGCAATAAAACTGCCTAGTTACTCGTAAAACGACGTGAGATCTTTCATTTGATCCAGGGTTGATGATGAGCAAACATTATACTCACAAGTGATATACGATACATACAATCATATGTTTATTTGTAGGGGGGAGGGGAATCAGTGTAAAAATTAAGTAGAAGTGATGGTGGTAGATTAGACTATGGTATGCGGTGTGTTTCCGGTACAATCTATAGAAAGGGTTGTGTATAGCTTTTGTACTACCCTTCGTTTCGTTTGAGTGTACATGTACATGCAATGGGTAAAGAATGCTTTTATTAAAATACTTGCGCGTGTGTGAACGCATTTCTCGAGCGTGTTGATAGCGCATGCGTAGCACACAACCGAGACACAACCACAACAAGAGCAACAACAATAACAACAAAATTCCATTTGAATTAAATTTTGATTTGCGGAAATAATATCAGTCCAGTTTTGGCGCGCTGCACGGGAAAACATCATGAGTGCAGAGCGTTTGAGAGAATTTTGAGAAAAATTGTTGAATTGAAAATTTGAGAAGCGTATGGGATCCACATTAGTAGCGGATATGGGTCAGCTATTTTTCACAAAATTATTTCATTCTATGATATTGAGCTAGATATGAAATGGTGATTCGATGGGGGAAGATTACGATTCCAAGATAAAAATAGTTATTGACGAGGGTTGGACACACACACACAAAAGGTGTGAAAAAGTTTTCAGCTCCTTTTCATCCGGCATTAGTAAGACTAATCCTAATTTAGTGCCATGCATTCCGATGTAATGACACCAACAAGGATGCTCTTAGTATGCCTATTAAAATGACAAGTTCTTGATTCTTTTTTGGTCCAACTCAAGCTAGATATTACGAGTAACGGGCACATAAGAGTTTCATTGCCCAACTGTAGTTAATATTTTGTACTACGTCTGATGCTTGTAGGGGCTTAAAGGTTCCCATTGGAATATTAATGCTAATGCATGTTAAAAAATTGTATTGAATGGAATTGAAAGGGGGTCGTACATTATACGATATTCTTCTTAGATGCTGGAATGCTGGAATGCTATTCGTGCTAATTGCTGAAAGAAAACCCAGCATCGAGAACTCCACTCACATATCACTTGAAATATAAACAAAACTTGAGTGTCAAATACTCCGATACTTTTTCCAAAATCAATTATGTACCATCATTTCGATGTGTCAGACCAATATATGATCCTCAAAGATCCTCAAAGATCATCATCGTAAGAAAAATAAGGGTTTACCTAAATATTATTCGTATTGTATGCGTATGCAAAGCTTCGTATTCGCATTGTGTCTGGAATGCTGCCCTTGTTATATCATTCTTTTGATTGTTCAACAACAATCAAAGACACAATTGACTACATTCGTTTGTATGGAAAGCTAAGCTAAGCAAGTAAGAAGAAGAACAAAACCAAAAAAAAGACAAAAATTCCATTGTGACTATCACCATAACAATAGAAGGTACATACATACTATGCATGCGTTGTGCGCCGTCGTTGCGCTCTTGTTGTTGTTGTTGTTGTTGTTAGGGTTGATCATATTAACAATGATCATGACGATGATGATGCCAGTTAGACGCACGTACATTCACAGCACAAATTATTGATCAGTTTATTGTCGTCGAAATGAGGAGACAAAAAAGAAATGGAAAAAAATAATCACAATAAAAGCAATAAACACAATCAAAAGACATTGTGAAAATCACAAGCTTAAAGTTCTTCAAAGTGTTTGAAAACATGAATGAATCTTGTATGTATATACATAATTTGGTGGTTTCACACATTCACATTTATATCGATTTTTTTTTTAGTTTAAAGCGAGCGAACAAATGATCCTTTCGATCCTTGTTGTTGTTGTTGTGGTTGTGTTTTTAGTGTTGTCATGGCTTGTTGAATTAGTTGTTGCGGTTAGTAAAACATGGCGTAACATCATCACATCACCATCACACACTCTCGCATTCGTAAGTGAAATGCCAATGTGGTCCAATTTTGTACCTTTACACTTTTTCAGTTGTTATGGTTAGTTGCCGATGATCGACATTGTTGTTGTTGTTATTGTTGCTGTTTGTTGAGCATTCAAAAATTATCTGCTTATCATGTATGTATGTACATATACATACATACATAAGTATGTACAAGTATTTATACAAAATATGTGTGCATATACGATTATGGGTTCTTTTGATCATTGTTGGTGCTGTTGCTGACTGATGATGATGATCACGACAATGATGATGTAGTTACTTATTCATGTTGGCCTCGTTGTTGCTGTTGTTGTTGTTTGTTTCGTTTCCTTTTTGTTTGATTTTGTTGGTGTTATTCAAATTTATACGCTTTACGTGACACTTGTTAACTTGTCTGATCACAAGTAGGTAGACACATGTATCTATACATGTATATATATGAATATATACTCGTTGGTTGGTATATTTGTGTACCTATGGCATAAGGATGAATGTATTTATATATATTTTCTGTAGGCTATGGTGCAGTAAATTTGTGCTGATGACTTTGAAAACTGATTTTATGCAAATATTGTTGATAAATTCATCTGCACACAAACCAATGCATAAAATAGGTACCATGTTCTTTTTTTGCATTTATTTATTATCAACATCATCATCATTATCATCATCATCATCATCGTCATCACACACAGCGAAATATTCCGTATTGATATTTAATATGGTTCTTATTCTTCTTCTTGGGTATGCTTCTTTGCATATATATATAGTTAGATCTAGAACAAATTATAACGATCATTTATTAAATATGTACCAACTTACGCTTTCTACTTGATTCTTTCATTTCACTCATTCCCCCATCAAATTAACACTTCATTGCATCGCTGACGTTCGGACCCACCTTGATTGATTGCCAACAACACAAGGAATGAGTACCTACAAACGAGTACATACGACTGATTAAATTTCACACGTGGCTTAGTGTCCACATTTATTAATTCCAATTCATTGGTTACGTGTGACCAACCCCACCACCATTAAAACAAGTTTTGATTTTGTCACTTTTAACTGTTGCTCTTTTTTCTATTAAGTTGAAGAGAAAAAGGTGACTAACACGGCGCCGTTTTATAAAAAAAAGATGAAAAATGTCTCACTATTTAGGTTTATGTATATATTGTATTCAGTTTTTTTTTTTTAGCATACCTTTCATAGTTGCTTCAGTAAGTAGTATGGTATGTATCCCTTAGTGGTAATTCTTTATTCTCCTTTGGCTAAGTACGCCATATTTGCATGACATAGCAGGCACTTTGTTAGAGCTTGCAGTAATAATGGCCATATGTATACGTACATTAAGGTGGTTTTAATTTACTTTTATTCAAAGTTTGTCTTTGAAATATGGAATATAGTCAAAATAAAAATTAAGAAATATTCGTAAAATTTAAAAACTCTTTTTATGTGTATTAAAAATAAAATATATTACAAAATGCGATATTTTCAAGAATCTAATAAATAATCATGGAACTTCTTAGTTTGAATCCGAGTAAACTCTAATTAATTTTATAGTGTTTCTTTCTATGTAATAACGATAAAAATCGATAGGTAAATACTTACCATACATAAGTCAATTCGAAACAATCCAACCCTAACTAATTTATATTAGGGTTGGGTTATCACCTATATTCGGCAACAAAAATTTCAAAAATAAGTTTAAAATAGTTCTACTGGAATAATCGCAATACTTCCTTTGCAAGGCTTAATGATTTTTTGCGAGCTATAATTTACTGGCATTAGGGTGGCACATTGGGGTAGTAGGAACTGAGATTTGGTGGGTAAGTATTAGAATGGGGTACTTGAGGTCAATGATCTTTAAAACATATGTCACACTTCAAAATCCGACTGCATATGCCGAAGTTACCGCGAAAATGTAAAAAGGCAACTCCTACGTTTGGCCAAAAAAAGTAAATTTTTTTTTCGGAACTGCTTTGCAAAACTTCTTCATATTAGGGGGTGTACACCGAACTTTTTTTTTTTGAGGTACGGCCTAGTGGGCAGTTATGGGGCTATATATCGATTTTCAGTAGAAGTCTTCCCTAGAACGACGAAATGTATGATCGACGCAATTATATATCTTTTTCGACAATATTTACTCGACCTATTCCTACATTATATGTTCCGGTTAACTTCACAATCTCATTCGTGTAACGTATATACGTTTTCGGTGTGGTATAATATGATTGAGCGAGATCAAAGGTGAAGTCGTAAGATTTTTCTTAGAAGGTTGAAAAATCTCTTCTACACTAATGGTTTCAAAATTTATAAGGTACTTAGATCAAGAATTTTTTCTCCGGAGAGAACATGGCGAAGGTGGCTTCAGCAGTAATCTTCGGCATACTCAAACTAGTCTGCCGGATTATAGAAGAATGCGCTCAAGATACCATCGAACCTTGTCAGTTTGTCTGTCATGATCGGCAAGTGTAAGAAGGAATATTTTGCATCCTGCAGTGTTGCTGTGAATTGGGCGATCAATTGACCAATGAGGGCTCTGCTGGTTCAGGAACAATTTTCGGTCACACCTGCTGAACTATTGCGGTCGACTAACGACTTTCCATCCATAAAATTAGGTTATTTAGTGGTTAGTGCGTTGGCCTTCTGTAGGTCGTGGGTTCGATCTCCGGCTGTAGCATAACAACATTTAATATCGATAAAGATTTTTCTTGCGAACGGTACCCACCCGCTAGCAAGAATGGGCAATTTTTCCAGCAGTAACAATTTGCCAAAAATGCTTCTTAAAAGAACCCTGCGACAAAACTAAGCTAAAGTGATGTCACAAGGGTGCTAACGTTCGGAACCGGCTAATATATGTAGGTCCCTTCTAAAACTGTCCAAATTTAACACACACAACAGTATTGAAAGAAAAGCAAGGTGGTATTACAGTGGTCCTTTCTGGCCTAAGTGTATCCTCTCAGAAAGAGGGAGGCCACAATAACCTCACCTCACCTCAAGCCTGAAACACGCAGACTAGCAAAAGGCTTCATGATAGAACTGCATAGAATACTGACGAAATTTTCTTCACAGTTTTTGTGATGATAAAATTTAAAATCAGATGAATTCCAACGTTACTGATGCGATAGTGGATTTGAAAACCAACTTACAACGAGTCGAATCATGAAACTATCAAAATTGGCTTTTCAACTGCTGGAAAAAATAATCAAATAATTTTTAATTCATATGAAATTTAGTTATTAGCTATAACCTCTAAATTTATATAAAATCGCAACATATACTTACTTATGTAAATTTTTACTTTGTTCTGAAACTATGGATTTAAAAATATTTGTTGGATTTATAATAACTACGTCCACTGTATATAGAACTTATATTCTACTTATCTCATTCCCTTTCATTTATTTATTTATTTGCATTTTGGTTTTTATTTTTTGCTCTTTGTTAAAACTTTTGTGCGGTCTCTACGCCATTTTTATTGAAATTTTGTTGAAAATTTCCATTATATTGTAGTATACACCACCATACAGCATCAGTCTGCCAGCTATAACAACAAATACTGGTACTAAATTTGCCGAATGACCAATCGTCCAAAAGAAAAAAAAGAAAATAACAACCAACGACCACAATGATCAACAATAATTCGTGTGATGTCCTGCTGCAGCGACAGTTTTCATCATTTGCAGATGGCATTCCTAAGATTAGCGCGTGCACATCCGCTGCAAATGTGTTCATATGAACTCTCATCATCATAATATATATATGGTAGGTAGGTAGTATATATATATGTGTGTGTGTGTATACATGGATGCGTGTATATAATATTAGTACATTGATGTAGTAGTGTAAATCCATATTGTCTGTCCTGCTGATTATATGTCTGCCTATCAGTCTGTCTATATGTTATGTCTATTTGTGGCTTCAGTGGCTGGCTATGCTTTTTTGTTTGTTCATTGGTCTTTTGCGTATGTACTTGTACGTACATACGACAAGTACGAGTATGCTATGTATACCATATATATGAATGAGTTATTTTCTTAAACATATATTTTTTTTAACTTAATCATCCATTTAACATCTCTCAACGACAACAACAATAACGGCAATAACACTATGAGTACTAAAAGTACTTTATGCTCAACTTTATTGTCTCTCTGTCTGTTTGTTTGTTTGTTTGTTTTTCTCTGCTTGGCATTTTGGTGGATTCTTAATCTTTGTTCGTTTATTTTTGATTGAACTTCTCAATGAAATATGTAAATTTTTTGTTTCGAAATTTCAATCTCTTGTCTTTTATTTGTGATTGTAATTTGATTTTCTTTTATTTCGTTTTTTTTTTTTTTTGGTGTTGAAACTTTAATCAATGTGAAGCTGTGGTATTTTATATGATTTGCTTTTGATTTTTATTTCGAAAATCTCAAATATCCTGCTGGTGGTAGGTAGAAGTATGCTCCTTCTTATTCTTCATAATTCTTTTTTTTTTGTATTTTAGTTTCTTACATTGGTATGCAATTTATCGGATGCTGGTAAGTCACGTTTTAGTCGTTGCTGTCATCATCGTCATTGCCTGTATGTAGTACTTTTACTTATTTATGTAAATATTTTAAATGTGTTTTATTTTATTTTATTTTTTTTTTTTTTTGTATTTTTCGTTTATTTTCTGTTTTTCAATTTGCTACATCCATTTAATAATCAAAAATTTTGTCGTTGACAGTGTATTAAGTTTAGTTACAGTGGTAAATGTATGTAGGTATAACGATTATTTGATCATATCAATTTCAATTTTCAATTCAATTATGTCAATAGTATTACATATGATTTAGTAAGTGAAGCTACATATAAATATAAAATCCGTTAAAAGATAGAAAGTGTCTGACCATTTTTCATAGTATTCAACTATTTGCTAATAAAAATCCAGCCGGACAGCCGGACAGCACTCACTGATCAATATTAAATTATATGCAAACGGCTCTTAGACTTTTTAGAAGCAAAATCAATTTAGATGAAATGTGAATTATATATTCAAAAATCTCTATCTTTTTTCATTAATTTTTTTAAAGGTATATATATATATATATTTTAAGGATTACCCTAATCAGACCACTTATCTGGATCCCTTTTCGTCCCTCAAATCATGTGTTAATTATTTGTTTGGTTGCATAATTCTTCTAGTTCCTTCCTTATAATAACATCTCGTGTTATTTCAAGCATGCCTTTGTGGGGGATGTTCCACATTTCGAAATCATCAATAAATTGGCGACCTAGTGTGGACATCCTCCTGCTTGCCAATGCAGGACACTGGCACACCTCTGCAGGATACTGGCACACCTCTGCCTCTTCCATGCATAATCTGCAAATGTCAGCATCCTCCACTTCAACAAGACCCATATTGCTGAGGTGGTACCTGAAATTGCCATGTCCAGTTATTAATGCCGTCAAACAGCGAGAGCTCTCCCCGATTCACTGCACTTTGATAGCCTCATCGAAGCCTTTGCCTGTCTAGAAGTGGATATGTTCTCTCATCTCGAGAGATGGAGTTTCTTTGTCCACTCTTCAACCTTTGCCTTCACCGTTCCTTCGCTAAGAGCAACTACTGGTTCCGGTCCATAAAACTCAGCTTCAGATCCTTGGCTAGCCAAGGCGTCTGCAGCTTTATTTTCTTCTATACCAATATGTCGTTTCATCCACATAAGAGTAATCGCATTACTACCAGCACACCCGTTAAATTTCTAAACACATTCGAGCGCCAGCTTGGAAGATACCGTAGGTTGTTGCAGTCGCTTGACCACCGCCTAGTTATTGAGTGCTAGCAAGATTTTCTTACCTTGCACCTTTCCATCCAGTAGATGGTCTAGCGCATGCTTTAGACCAAGCATTTATGTTTGATAGACCGATACGTATCTTCCCAGATTCAGAGTACATGCCAGTCTTAACTCTTTAGAGAAGATTCCAGCACCCGCCCTGCCAACTGTGAAAATACTGATGTGATTTTGCTCATATACATCATGTGTGAGACCTTCTTCAATGAGTGTTCTGTGTGACTTTCCAGTCATCTTCAGCCTCCTTGCGCCTCCTTTACACTTCTATATAACAACAACAGGATGCTCCTGTGCCCTATCTCCGTGCCGAATTCGAAAAAAGCTAACTTTAAATTTTATTACCCCATTGGAATAGAACCAACATTTGAATTGTGTCAGTTAGCTTGATGACCACATTTGTGACTTCCTTCCCATAATCCAAACAAAAAAATATTTAAAAAAATTATGTAAATCTATCGAGTTATAAATCTGTCCATTCTAGACAAACTATTGTAAAACATCAGCAATGACAAATATTCAATTTATTGGCTGTAAAACCAGTTACAAAGCAGTAGTGCTACATAAACAATTGCATATTGTATTACTAGTATAATATAGCCTCAATTTTTTATTTTTTTTGTATTATATACTGACGTTGCTGCTAACTATCATAAGAATGAGATAACTATTACATGTACGTAAATCATAGATATTCATATGCATACCATTCGTATCTGATGTCAATTAATAATGTGGCATTGTGGTGCAAAAACAAATATAATCATACCAGCGAACACGCCATCATTGGCAAGTATTTGGCTCATTTGGTTTTCCTTCAATTTTTTTTTTTTTTTTTGGCATTAATTATGGGTTTGTATCTGACAGTAGTCGCCGATTGCTGATGATTTACATCAACGATTGTTATATGTATGTGCATATACATTACACGCTACTGTTGCAAGTATGTATATCGTCAATTCCGCTTGTGTTTTATTGTTAATTATATTAATTTGCAAGTGAACAGAGTGATATCTCCATACGATATACACATTGACATGACGCAGCGTTGGTTATCAATTCAATATCGATATAGGCAATAGAAATTGCAGACGTATACAATTACGTATACTTTACATACAGCTGACGTGTATGGATATAATTAAATACTTACATTTGTTATTGCATGCAACATATACATACTAACCCAATCACATGGCAATTGCGTAATTTTATCTTGTTTTCATCATTTTGCTCATTCGATTGTGGCAGCTGATGATATAGTCAATAGTCGATGGACTCTTGAACAACTAACTGCATAGCTATTACATACCATACATCTTTCACTTCTTCCACTTATGAGGATGAGAACTCCTACTTTCCAAGGTGAAGCTGAATCTGTAGAGAATTTCTAATTCAATTATTTATGTATGTATGTGTATATGTAGCTACTTTTGTATAAAATGTTTCATTCATGCATTTGTCACGTCGTCTACAATCTAGTCAAACAAAAGGCGTTGTACTCGCCGATTGCTATAATTTATATGCGGCAGGACAATAGCTTACGAAAATGACTGGCGCCAATGATTAACAATTACAAAGTGAAGAAGACACATACCCATACACAGACTTCACACATACATGCATACGTACTCGTACATTCAGAATTCCCTGTCAGTCTAACCAATGAACAAGTTGACTTCAGCCTTGAAGATGTGTCATGCTCAATAAAATTCAACTGTTCTGTTGTCTGGCATGACCAATGGGTGACTATGATGTCTAATTCAAGAGAAAGTATGAGATATGCTTATTAGTCTTTCTTTAGAAACAATATTTTTAACCACACCACCCTAAGAAGGTATTTCCCTATTGCAATGACCAGTATAATCAATATTCAACGAATTAAAATACAATAACAATTTTTAAAATTTTATTTTGCATAACAATAGCTAATTTTTCTTTGTTTTTACTCAGACACTAATGGTATTGGGATTTTTATTTTTTCGTTAAGACATCAACTTTTTTTTTTATTATTCAACTGGCAAAAGTAATTTTGATTTTGGTTTTTTTCCGTTGATCAGAATTTTTAAATTTGTATAATATATTAATAATTATAATAATTTGCTTACCTTCAGTATGAAAAGGGAGGAAGAAGTTCTTAGAATCAAGAGGCTAAACCAAACGCTCGTTTTGCAATTACCATCTCCAAAAATTTGGCATATCAGACACCGACCAATGCAGATTCTGTTGTGAAGTGGTGAGCAGACAATCGAACTCATCACTGCCAGATGCTCAGCTCTATCTATAATAAGGCTAGCAAAATTGATCATATACGAATTGGAAAATGAATACTATAAGCTTCCTAAATTAAAAAAAAAAAAATTACGCTTAGAATATTATGGGAAACACAAGAGATCATTGCGGTTGCAATACTGGGACAAGCAAATAAAACTTCTTATAACCAAATACTTCACTTTTGCTCAGATACAAAACGTTATTAATGATTTTAAATTTTGAGTGATTTTGACATGATGCGTGATTTTGAGTGTGTTCCGCCAGCTGTCTCTGTTTTTTGGCTTTTTTTCACTAATTAGAAACTCCAAGCACTTCAAGTTAAATCAGTATTTGGTACTTAACACTAGGTGTGATTCGTCTTGCCCTCGTTGAAATGTAGATTTACTAGATTTGAAAAGCCAAATTAATATTTTTTTTTTTGAGAGTACAAAATAAATCTCAAAATTTATTTTACTTACTTTTATGACACTATGCCCCAATTTGAGGGTTATTGCCACGGTGATGAACTAACCCAGTCTCAAATGATATCATTTAACTTCAGTAAAAAAAATTCCATTCCTTTCTGCTGTATTACGTCACAAGTGGTTTAAAAATTGGCTTTATCGATCAAAAGTAAAATCATATAATTTGAAAAATCATATATAAAATTTCTTGTCTTCGGCGACCTATATTAACATTTTCCGAAAATTATTTTCTCCGAACATTTTACCCCTATAGTCACCACCCGTATGGATAATTTTTGGCGTTTTTTATATATGTTAAGGATTGATTAGACGCACTAGCATTAAATTACACTTTTGTTATATGTAATAATAAACTCACTAGACTTTTATTGTATATTATTGTCACAATGTTGTTAAGAGTATTATTAATTATAATATTGTAAAATATAAAAAAATATCGTTTTGTTCGTAAACTCGATTACGGCGCGGAATGGCACGATATTTAGAATTAAGAACTGAATTTGAATTGATCGGTCGATCGTCGCACGAGAGGCGAATATACAGCATAAAAGGAATTTATGAGGAGAATCAGGGTGGCCATATGATAAGTATGAAATTCAGGTACGTTAATAAAAAGTAAGTGTTTATTTAACTTAACTTATATTTTCCTTCCTTTCAGGTACCAACCATATGACTTGTCTAAAGGGATTTAGACAAGGATTTTTCGAAAAAGGTTAATAATGACCCATACGGGTGGTAGCTAAAGGACAAAATGTTCTGAGAAAAACGTCCAAAAAAATTGCGACGTAATGAAGCAGAAAGGGATTGGAGCTACCATCTGAGACTGGTTTGGTTTATCCCCAAGAAAGTGTGCTTATGTTGTGTGAGTGTAATATGTTGATTTTTTCAAGATTCGTACTTCGATTCACTGGATATCTTTTTGCTCAATAGAATATAAGTATATTTAAAGATGTTGTGATTCTTGATATCGATATTGTTTTCAATCTAATTGTCATCGAAGACAGAAATGAGAAATGAGAAGAATTATAAGGCGAAAAATATGAGATTCCCTATTTAAAAAAACACACACACACACATACATATACCTAAACATTAAATTTCATAAGGACCACACATAATCGCAAATGCTTATAATCGACCATTCATTATCCCATTAAGGATATGAGTAATGCGCATGAATAACAACATTTATTTTGAATGATAATTTAATTTTTTTGTTTTTATTCTTTTGATGGCTCAAGTGTACAATTTCACAACATTAATTCTTTAAATGAAATCTCACAAATACAATAATATGCAAGCATGCATACCACATCATTACCACTACCCAACAGTAACAGGTTCAAATTCCAGAGACTAAGTATTCCGCATAAGCTCCAATCTACCAATATATGGTCTTGTATATGTAAAAGATAAATGACAATAAGAAGAATGTATTGTACAGTAAAAATAACAACAACAAAATTGATCTCAGACAGGTACGATATACTTATGTGTGTACTTATGTACACATTCAGGACATCATACTAAGGAATCAAGTAAAACCAAAACAAACAAAACATACAACAACAACAAAAAAATCGAAAAATTATATAAATTAAGGCAGAGAGCAGAAGGGGAAAATTCTATAAGAAATGTTGAAAATATTCAGACCTCCCGCACATGTAAAACATGCCAATTCATAATTCTCATTCCAATATCTGTATGTTCGTATGTACGAGAATATATATGGATATTCATACAATAAAAGCGACGGTCATGAAAGAACATGCTTCAAAACTGACAGATGATGAGACAATACAAAAAGTATTAAACACAAAAAAAAAAAAAATTAACGAGAGAGTTGAGACGAAAAAACACAGCTACCTACATAGCATATAGAAAAAAAAAATAATACTCGTACTCCAAGATACCGATATGACAACCAAATAAATTGTAATGAAATAAATTGAAGTATCAGCATTTGAGTTTATTAAAAAGATAATTGAGATCTCGTTTTCAATTTTGACATACGACTATTATGTGTTTGCACTACATTTGAATGCGTATTCGTGCGTGTATTGATTGTTTATACGAACACTGCTATATATATTGACAATCTGTTTTTTTTTCTCTCTCTACCTCAATTCTAGATTTTGTTTTTTAATGGTAAACATGTCTCAAATATCAACAAGTAATGACCACAAACAATAAATGACCAAAGGCAACGATTTAGCTTCTAGTTATTGATCTATTTAAATTGACGCTCAAATCGAATCGATCGAATATAATTTAGCTTTCAGCTTCTGAAAAATCTCAATTGCAAAACATTTAAAAAGAAGGATTCCTCTTAAAGGTCCTCCCATTTGTAAATGGCAAATCCGATATGAGTAATATAATTACGTAAATCATCTTCACTTGCCTAATGGCACTGAAAGAAAAGTTCTACTAAGTTTTTCGGCGTTGTGCATACTCAACATTAATTTATATTCATCAGTTCCCTCATTCAATCAATTAAATCACATATCATAAGTATTGAAAGGACTGCCAAATAAATAATTTTAGTATATCGTTTAATTGTGTTTCCATTACAACCGAAAATCGATTTAGGCCCAATCAGCGATGCTTTGCCAGTCAACTTTTTCCTTCATTAGCTGGCGCCAGTTATGGGTTCCCTAAGTTGACAAGTTCTCCAGTACTTGGCCTTTCCACCGTAGGTTAGGTTTGCCTCTTCTGCGTCGTCCAACAGCGGGCTCCGAATATAACCCCTCCTTAGCAGGTACGTGTTCTTCCATTCGCTCGACATGACCTAGCCAGCGTAGCCCCTGAATTTTAATACGCTTTACTATATCGGTGTCGGTATACAGCTCATACTGGTCATGGTCAGGTTATACGATACTCGCCATACTCGTCACCAACGCAAATAAGTCCAAAGTTCTTGCGTATAACTTTTCTTTCGAAAACTCAAAGCATTCTCTAATCTGAGGTGGAAATTGTTCAAACTTCGGCGTCATATGTAGGGACAGGCACGATGAGAGTGTGGTTTTAATTTCTCAAGAGAGGTCTCAACTTCTCAAATTTTAGTATAAAAAAAAAATGATGCAGTTTAAATCTATTGAAAATCTCCAACGTTTTTTGAAGTCTTATGAAAATTTTAGATATCGAAATTAATAAAATCAGATTACTGAGAAGTGGTTTTTAAACAATGTGGCAAACAGCGAGAGGGCAAAAATAAGCAATCTTAACTCATATAGACCATACAATCTCTATGTTCAATTGCAAAGTACAGGGTGATTTTTTAAGAGCCTTCGGATTTGATTTAAAAAAGAAAATACTTAAAATTTAGAGAAATGTATGAAATAATTGTTTGAGTCGATAGAACGATTTATATAATTCAATATTTAAAGATGATTTCATGTAAATGTTGACCACGTATGCGCCTCAAATGATTTATACGCTGGGTACAATTTTAGCATACTCTCACGAATGAATTCTTCAATATTGGCTTCCAGTGCACCAATCGTTGCGGGCTTGCCGCTACAGACATGAGCCTTAACATAGCCCCATAAAAAATAGTCTACAGACATTAAATCGAATGATCTAGACGGCCAATTGACTGGCTTCAAACGTGAAATTAACTGTTTACCGAACTAGCCTCTCAATTGGGCCATTGTTTCGCGTGCTGTGTAGCAGGTGGCACCGTCTTGTTGAAACCACATATCAGCCAAGTCCAGCTCTTCCATTTTGGGCAAAAAAAGTTTGTAATCATCGCACTGTAGTGCTCGCTATTCACGGTTGCGTTCCAGCCTTTGAGGATAAAATTCAATAATATGTAAGCGTTCGTTTGTAAGTCAATTCATGGTTAAATTATAGACCAAAGTGAACATGTTTGACAGTAGCATGTTACACGAGAACAGATGAGCTGTCAAAAACAATTTTGCCAAAAAATCACCCTGTAGCTCAAAATTTTGTATCGTAACAACATTTTAATTTATTAACTAACTTATTCGTGTATGAATTTATGAATAAGTAGTAAGTAAGTAGGCCCTCAAGTGCTCCATACATTTGGATAGATGTAAATTTTCAAATAATAAGTTGCATATTGATCCATTATTCCATTGCTGGAGTATCGTTTTACTCTGAATATCATTGATTAGGTCTATTCCGTAAATATACGCATACACATAACAACATGCCCTTTAACTATATAATTACACCTTTTCATCTCCATGTTCATGTAAATATGCACACATAACCAATATATTCTTTAACTTTCAACTGTTTTACTATTTTACTGTTTTACAAAACAATGAGGTAGCAAAAACAAAACAAACACCTTATTATTATCCCTTTTATAACTTGTTAAACAATTTTATTACACTATTTTGTACTACACACACACACACATGTGTACTAATACATATGCATATGCACATATGTAGGTGTAGTATACTCGAACATTTAGTTGTATGTCGTACACATGTTCCATACAAGCTACATAAGTACCTTTCATAGCTACATGAAACAAATGGAAAAAACAAAAAAGGTAAAGAAAAGAGATTAACAAAATTGTATGTTCACCAGTGCCAGACACTTATGCGCTTATGCAGTGTCAAAATGTCGATTGTATTGTGACAAGTTTTAGGTTGATCAGCACAAACCGGCAGATAACACTCTCTTGCTATGTATGTATCGTTCATAGGTAGGTAGTAGCTATTGAATATATGGGTACATAAAGTGCAAAAAGGCACATTTTGATCATTTAACTTATATGTACCTATACGTTTTTTTTTTTTTTTGGTTATACATATAGATACATTAGTAAGGAAGTCACAATGAAAGGAAAGACGAAAAATTAACAACAAATAAAATCCGCATGCATACTTAAGTCACGCTACATATGTATGCAGGTATGTACCAATATAATTGAATACAATGAAGAAATTCATTTCAATTCGTTTTACCTTATTTCATTTACCAGATTTTGGATGTGGCATTACAAAACCAACAAAAAAAAAAAAAAAAAAAAAATTATAATAATAAGACGCAATCAAAAACACCAAACAAAAATGCAACTATAAAAATAAGCAAAGGATCAACACCAATACCAACCAAACACCATCATCAATAAAAAGACAAATCGAAATAAATAAAAAAACAGGGTAGTATATACGATCAACACTATAAAAATTGAAACCCTAATAACAACAAAAGCATCAGCAACAACAACAACAACAATGACAATAATAACAACAAACAATATTTTTTGAAGAGGCCCAACAAAAGATCAATTGATCACCTTCGATCATCAACAGCACTCGTTGCAGCAGTCGCATCAGCAACAACGCAGGCGAAGAATCACAACAAGTATAATAACAGCATTAAAGACGACTACTTGGCGCCTGACACATACAAAATGGACGTATTTAAAATTGTGAAAACATGTAGGTGCATATGTATGTATAGATGTGCGCCTGTATACAGGCTCATGTATCGATCATACATTTGCATATGTATGATGATGATGTTGAGGTGTGTTTAATGAATGCCACAATGCAATAACTTTTGTGTTGTGCTCGATTAATCTGATCGTAAGGCGTAAAGCAAATATACAATTCATATATTTCATATGATTAAATGATGTGTATGGCTTAAATTTGTATTCAACGAAAGGGGAAAGAAAGAGATTTCGTATTATTTAATTGATGCTCATTTCATTATACATACGTAATATCAGTTGAGAGATGCCATTGATATTGGTCATTAAAATGTATCAACTGTAAAACTTGCTGATCATACAAACAAATAGTACCACCTCCAAAAAAAAAAAAAAAGGAAAAACAAGAGGAAAACAAGGAACCTTCTCTGAAATATTCATCCAGTATTATACTTAAATTTAGACAGAGTTGACCTTGTTATATTAGCGGATTTCGAACAGCAGAACTAATCACATTTTTTTGAGCTTTGACAAAACCTTTATTGGAAGCCTCCAGTATCATAACTTTACTGTACTGGAAGAATCATCATCGGCGGCCGGTGAGTGGGCATCATTGATATTGAACTGAAATATTTTGATATATGAAATGATATCACATAAATGAACTGCTTCAATATACCTACCTCTGATTAGAAAATCAATATTCCGTATTAGCTCTTTTGGATAAGAAGAGCGATACCATACAAAAACTACTTCAAATTCGATTTTATCCATTCAATATTCTTCTGCATATTTTCCACATTCCATTTGATTCCATTCGATATTATTTATATGAAATCAAATTAGCGTGGCATCATCGTCATTATCTTAAGCATCATCGTAAACATCATTAATGATCCATTTAATTAATGTTCAATTTCAAACACTGATTTATTTAATTATTTTTACATTTTTATATTTATTCATTTATTTGTATGTTTAACACATACACACACAAAATACACACTTTCAGCCTCACATAATCAATGGGAATGTTAACGAAGCTGTATTATAGCCACCGTTGAATGGAATTTATTAAGCAATGTTAGTTTCACTAGTTCTCTGTGGAGAGTATGTGATTAACTATATTTTTGATTAGGATTTTATATTTTTCGCTTTTTTTTTAAGTTTTATGGCCAATTTACCTTAAAATATATATTTCTTATGGCAAAATCTCACTTTTATATTGAAACTAATACTAAAATGAATTTTTACAAATTGCAATTGACTCCCTCACTGGGTTGTGGGGATTGTTTATTGATTTATATTGATTTGTTGTTGGGTTATTCTTTTTTTTTTTTTCCTTCATTCATTTCGAACAAGATCAATATCAACTTTTGAATCAATCTGTAAATCATTTGATATAATTTCTTATACATATATACAAAGATATATATCATTTATGTAGATATACTTGTATATGCGCATATGTTCATCTATATACATAAATACATATGTAGTTATAATATAAAAATATTTCCTTTTGCGGCAGGGATTAGTGTGAGGATTAATGTCAACTCATTCATCAATAAATGCTATAGGGAAAACAAATCAACAAAAAAAAAACTAAGAACCAACACACAGTGCGAGAAATGATGTGGTCCTTATTTTAAAGTTCGTCCAAAAAGATCATCATCTTTGTGTCTACATATGTACATGCATAAATATGTATAACCTTCACACACACACACACACAAACATGCTGAATACAACAAAGTTGTTGTAATGTTTTATTTTATTTGTCTTCTTAAATTGTTATTCATTTTCAATAATAACAACAATAACTTGGCACCGCCACCAACCAAATATATACAGATACGATCACATCACTTCAATATAAATTTGTGTATGTGCTATTGTGAGGTCCACCTTCGCTTTGTTCGATTAAGCATTTTTATATATATCCGTATATATATTGTCCATTCAATCATACAAGTACGAATGTACATATTCTCAATGGAATTCAACTGTTATTTTAACAATATTTGGGGTTTTTTGTTTGTTTGTAGATTTTGTAATTTCATGCTTGTCTGACTGACTGACTGAGTTGTGGAAGTTAGAATATTTTGAACTTTTTAATATTTATACATATTTTTAAAATTATTTATTTAACACATAGATTTGGTTGAGAAAAAATAAATATGTAACACTACTCTTAACAAATTAGCCATTGATGCGGTCATTTTTTTAATGGATTTGGACCAACTAAATTCGAAATTTGTCACCATTTTGCTCCAAATAATAGATTTTCCACTTCAGTTGAACTAAATCTCTTGCGAAAGTGCCATTTTTTCAGATTTGGAAACAGTAAATATTCGCTGGGGTCTAAGTCTGAAGAATATGTTCTTTGAGGTAGCAATTCGTAATCTAATTAATCCGATTTCTTCACTGTTACTGCGGGATTTTGCGCTGGTGAGTTGTCATGGTGGAAGAGCACGTTGTCCTGCTGCCATTTTTACTTCAAATCAAAGATGAATCTGTCAACCGGTTGTGAATAATATTAACCGGTGACTAACATCACATGCATCTCAAAAAATTGTCGCCATAACGTTGTTGCCAAATAAACGCACCGTAGCCTTCTTTGGTGCTCATTCGCTCGGAGAAGTCCATTGATTTTACTGTTTCTTTTTTGTATTTTTATGAATCCATATTTCGTTCACGGTTACAAAAGCTCACTCAGAGTATGGTTAAACATCGCGAAACACTTGATATGGTCAATTTGAAGCAAGTACGGCGCCCATCTCACTTGGATATTTCTTTCATATATCAAATATTCATATGAAATGTGACGTATCCTCTGAGTTCGAATGCCTATAGCCTCAGTCACCTAACTCACTTTCATTCCCTGATCATCCAATATCATTGCATTGATTTTATAAAAGATTTCTGACATTACGAGCTCTTTTGATCTGTACTTTCGGCATCGCTTGTGCTGGTGCAACCACAAAGCAATTCAATAAACCACTTTTTAACCGTTGAAATTGAATGTGCAGAGTCGTCATAGAATAGATCAAGCCTTTCCTTGGATTCGGTGATGATTTTTTTAGGCAAACCATTATGCTTTATGTGTACCCGAAATTCACTTTTTTTGCATTTTCATCGAAATTCTCAAAATTGTCTGCTTTTTATGGCTTTCAAACATAAATTAAATACAATTTGATGATGAGTCTATCAACAGATGGTAGTTGACAGGACCAGTATTGCATTTGAATTTACTACGCGCGTAATTTAAACTCGTGAGTGACGCGAATGGTGTTAAACGGCGTCAAATTTACAAAGAATTCGAAGAGATCCCAAGGTGCCTCTAAATGGTTTAAATTTTCACATTACTTCTTGCTCCACTGATTATAGCTCCTCCCCTGTATCTCCTGAGCCCTGTATCTCCTGAACCCGAGTTGTCTGTAGTCACCATCTGCCGAAGAAATAATTCGTTACTAATAAAAAATTTTAATTTAAAAAACTACAAAGAACGTGATATGGAGATAGAGACAGATGGAGAGAAGAGCAAGTAATTTGACAACACATGTTTAATTTCAAACACATTAAACTGGTTCAAGGTCTCATGGGGATGTTTCAATTTTTAACAAAAGGTAGCATTTCCACTTGGGTCTAAAAACGCACCATTCTAAATTTGTTTTAATTTAATGCACCCAAAAAATTTGATACCCGTTAAAATCAAAAAGTCAAAGAAAAAACTTTATTCATCTAAAAGAATAAATATTGCCAAAAAATTGGGGCAATTTTAGTTTTCCTAGTCACTCTAATGTACATATTTCATATAAAATAAAAGAAAACCACCATCTTTCGTCATTTAGGAATTGCAAGGTGCCCTTTCTGTTATTTGACACCTCTTAAATGGCGTCTAAGTATTCGCAAATAACAACAAATTTGCTAAATAAAAATTATCTAGCTAGCCAGTCATTCAGATATATGAACTTTCACACACAAAAAGAATATGAATAGGATATATGTACAAATATATGTACCTAAAATTATGTATGTACATGCTACAGCTATGAAAAGTGATATCTGTGAGAACCACCACTTACACATACATCCACAAACACTTATATCTATATACTATTGACTGCGTCTGCTCTACACATGTTTAACCTTATTGTTGCTTTATTGGTTATAAATAAGTTAATAATATGGCTGACTGAGCTAGTTGGTTGACTGAATATTGTGCAATGTACCAACCAGAGTATCCTTTGTTTTCAGTATGATTTTTTTTTTCTTTTGTGTGTCTGCTTTATTCGTCGCTATCTCGCTTTTAGCTTATAAGAACAACAATAACAACAGGATGACCGTAAAGAAGCGGTTAAGTTAAGCTTACATTCAAACACTTACTTATTTTTTTTTTATTTTGCAGCTCAAGCGGAAGCCAAAGATACCAGCGGTACTTGCAATGAATATGTGATTCTGATGATGATGCTGCTGCTGATGATGAGGATGATGATTATGGTGGCGTGGTGTGTTAGAGTGTTGATGGCAGCATCAGAAGATAGTTAGTTAGGTAGTATCGCTAACACTCCCGGGCAGGGTATATCATAAAGCCACCTACTTTATGACTGCTCCTGCTGCTGCTGTTGCTGTTGCTGATGTTGGCAATATACCAATATACCATACATTCGTTACTGCATTCGGATAGTGGTGGTGGTGATGATGGTGGTGGTGATGATGGTGGTGCAATAGGCCTGCAGACATTTGCGGCTCATATTGATCGTCGTGGACTGTAATTTTTGTTTTGTTATTCATTTTGTCTCATCCTTCATACTGCTTGCTTTTGATTTCATTTTCATTACTATTGTCAGTGAACTGGTGTTGTCTGTGTTAAATTTTTGCATTTTGATGTTAACCGCCGCATCATCTGAATGAGGTTCAAAACATTCATATATGCCCTGATGTACGCGTACCGAAAAAGAGGATAGGCAAAGAAAGGTAAGCAAGCATTAAATAAAATAAGTGGTTCTCTTTGGTAACGAGTTAACGAGTTGATTTCATTGCACTGATTACAGGCGCAACAAACACAGACAAACAGACAAACAGACAGACATACGACAGTCTCTTCGATTAGTTAACTTTTGCGCCTACTTGATTAGTGCTGCTTAGTGATGAACGTGATGATGTTGATGCTGTGGAATTATTATTGACTGATGATGATTTGGTGTTGGCAATGGTAATAATGATCCAGATAGTAGAAGATACTGTTTCTGCTTCTGCTATTGATACTGATACTGTCTTATTGGCAAGTGTTGTATGTATGTATCATGTTCATTGTTATTATCATCTCATTATTAGGTAGGAAATTGTATACTTTATATGAGTCGTTCGCTTGTGAGTTGAATTTTTTGTTTGCCAATGGGCCTCATTTAAAAGCGGCTTTTATCTGTTAAGTTGCTTTACACCAGCCCGCTTTACACACACACACAAATCTATTCAACAATTTCTGATAGTAATTTGTTGTTTTTTACACATGCAATACTTCACATAACATATACGTATGTATTTAATTCGAAATTGGCGCTTCGTTTTGTTTGGTGGGCGGTACCAAATCATCATCACACGTTTTTCTTTTAGCCCTTTTAGCTTTTTTATATATGAATATACATACATATTATATGTATGTACATATGTCTCTGGACTTGACTTTCATATACTCGTGCTGAACATAATGGGAGTTCGTGTTTAAAAATGTATAATATATACTTACATCTACGTTCAAATTCAAATTATCACGTTATGATCAAAAATGGATACATATTAACTATATATTACATTGCTATAGACTGAATTGGCAATACATTTACACGTGTGAATATTTTCGAGAAGATGTTTTGCTTTCGTTTGTGCTCTACTTCATTTATAGGGATTCATTTGGCAATGTTGTGTTTAAATTATACCGTTATATACATGTTAGGGGACGTGGAAATTGGTAATTTATGACAAATAATTAATTGCATATGCAACTATCGGTTTCAATGCGAAAGTATTTAGTACTCATCGTCGATGCCTACAGTAAAGCACACAATAATACGAAAGGGGAGAAGTCTTTGTTTCAATTTCATTGCATTTTAAATTATATAAAAGGAAAAAAAAATCGGCTCTCCGCACAATCATTTTGTATTTTGGTTTTATAAATAAATAAATAATAAATAAATAATAATAATAAACTTCGTAATAAAGCCACTGTCTGACTTAGATGCCTCTCTTTTATACACGTGAACTACTTCATTTCTCTCCGCTAACCATCCCATATGCAAAGTATACTAACATGTAAATAAAATCGGTCTATGCCAGCAGTAAGGCAATTTTTCATTGCTCATTTATTCCAAAATTATTGATAGTTAAACAGTTGTTGCCACTGTCCCTGCTGCCAATTATTACCCATGCTACTTTATTCTATAATTTATATGTAAACATTCTCGATTATATGTTATGTACATCCATATGTAGCTGCGGCTACTATGGCTACAAATGGTGTGATCGTATTAATAAAACTCACAGTGCGCAGCATCACCTATTCACAGCAGCAGCAGCAGCAGCAGCAGCAGCAGCAGCAGCAACAATTCAAAATGATATACAAGAATTAAGCGGTAACGCCAAAGAGCGATATCATAGCATAGCATAATAATGCTATGCAGTATTTCTCAAACTTTTGAAAACGTGACATTTTTCCTTTGGAAGAATTTAAACGAAGCTTATGATAATGCCAATAAAACATCTTTATGGTATTTAGTTTTCACTTTCGGAATCGTCTCATATAAGCGAAGATTAATTTATTAATAATATCAGTTTCTTTATAATAAAATGATATTACTCGAAATCGAATTACGATCAAATATTCTCAACAAAATTTTATTACGTATGCCATATTTTCAGAGACACTGATTTCATATAATACACACCCATATACAGACCTGACATAATATACATAAATATGTAGCACAACATGTATTCACAACATGTTGCCCGATGTCCATCTAAGATTTTGTTGGTGTTGTTTGAAATTAGTTATCTCATCTCTCCGCTATGTTCATTCGCGGTCAAAATATATCGTTGTTAGATTAGCATTTCATTCATAAGTCGTTATAAATTATCATCGAATTAATTTGCTTCTAATCGTAACTAATTTTTTGGATCTCTGCCTTTCAAAACTATGATTTTTTGTTTTTATCTTTATCTTTTATTGTATTTCTATATTCTTGAATTAGTTCTTTGATTTCAGTATTTTTTTTTTTTTTTTGTATTATTGTAGTTTTATTTGATTCAATTTTTTTTTTTTGTCTTAATAAAATTTATTATTTTTGCTAATAGTATTTTTAATTTTTATTATTGTAACTTATATATGCAAATTTTTTCATGTTTTTTTTTTGTTTTATTGCAAATGATTTTTCTTTATTTTTGGCAAAAACATAAACAAATTTGTTTCTTTTTCCTTAATTCTACACAATTTATGGTGGGTATTGGTATGAAGAGAAATTTAAATGGTTTTATGAGTTTGTCGGCATTATTGATGCTAAATATGTATTTATATATGATATATCAGGGCCGGAGTGAGGTGTATGAATGCCTGATACATGTGTTTTTTTTTTATACTTAGGCATGTATGGCCTGGCAATATTCTGATTTAACACAACACATTCCTTCTAGAGGCCAAATTTGGTCACCTGTAGTCAATCAAACAGTTCAACTATTAACATTAAATGTTTATATTTCGTGCTTTGCTATGCGAATGCAATTCATAGTAGATGATAGCTTTCAACTCCCACCAATTACACAGCACAACTTCGTTTTCGTAAAATATTATCGTAAGTGAGCCATTTTTCATCCCATCAAGGCTTCGTAAATGGAAATTGGATCCACCATATTTTTTTGCGTCGCTTCAAGTGACGCCCATAGGAAACTTAGAACTGTTTTGTGCTAGATCTTGAGTCCTGAATGATGCTATGACTGCTAAAATGCCTGTCTAATTCGAAAACTTCTATGAATTTTTCGACATTTTCGAAGAGAGGCTTTCTACGCAATTTGACCCATCTCAACCTCGACTCTAAAATATATTTTTTAGTAAAATACTTTTGCAGCGTGCACAAATCTGAATTCATTTAAACAATACTTTACGAGATATATTGTATATCATTTAAGCCGTATAATCAAAAAATAATAATTGTCTTATGTCCCAAACGAAATAATTTTTTTAAATTCAAAATTATTGTCCAACTGATGCTTCCGTCTTTTGCACTTCCCTTCCCTACTTTCCTTTCATACAGTTGTTTTACTGATTAGCTTTCTCAATACTCAATACTCAAAAACAAGCTCAATAACAATCTCACATTCGTAAATAATTCATTATGCGAAATTGAACAGTCAGAGATCAAGTGCTCATTCCAATACAATTTCATGAACACCGAATAGTTCAAACTACCCTTAATCCGGCCCTGGTGCATGTTTAGTATTTGTAAGAAATTATATGGGTTAATTACTGCAACAAAAAAAAAACGCAAAAAGAATTAGTAAAGATAAGATTAAAACTGTTTTATGTATGAATTAATTAATAGCTGTTATTTTTCATTTCAAATAATATTATACTTATGGTACATATGGTAGGTATTTTTATACAATTTATATATAAGTATAAATATAAATTCTTATTACGGCTGTTGTAGAAGAAGACGTGATGATTTTCTACAAAATATTTTATATGCCATTTAATTAATTTATTTGTGTTTAAATTATTATTTGAATTCAAATTTAAGTATTTTTTAATTTTTTGCGGATATTTCACTTTGTACTCACAGACATACATGCATCTGAATATTGTATATGAAATAATAATACATGGAACGTCTGGCACGAAATCTAACCACAAAGTATTGGAATAACCGAAAAAAATACAAAGCCACAAAAATATCATATATATTTTGCATATAAAATTTAAATTAGTGATTTTCCATGATTATTTGTATAAGGTATATATGTATGTATAAGGTATAGCTATAAACACGTACCTAATGGATATTTGACGGTATCTCCTCAACCAGAAGACATTGTCTGCCGTTCATTTAAAATGTGTAATGGCATTGAATATAAATTATCTGCACGCGCTTCATGAATGAACGGGGATTTTTTCACCCAATTTTTATTCAAATAAATTTGGCCGGTACTATAAAAACTATTTACTATACATATATGCATAATTAATATTTCATAAATTCATCAAAAATAAATATATATAAAAAACAACAATAAATCAATTTAATTAATTAATTTGTTACAAGACACTACGATACGAGTAAGTATCAATAGTAATCATATGATTTGTTTGCTTATGTATACATGTTGTTCTCATGAGTTAGCAACATTATTATATGAATACATGTACATATACATTATTGCAAACAAAAATCAAAGAAAAAAAATCTCCTTACAGTCGGCTGGGGCCGACCAAATTATACCCTGCATATGTAGAGCTATATATAAAAAGTTTGCTCGTATATCCATCCTTTTCTTCCACTACTTTGTATAGGACCTACATTAAGAAGCAGGCGTACCTCACCAATTTTGGAGGATCAATTTCTGCCTATAATACTAAACTACATAGGTTGCAATGGGTTGACCTAGGCGTATTAATTAGTAAGTTATGGGTGTTTTAATGTTTAAGATAAATCCGAGACTTTGTACGGAAGCTATATAAAAAGTGGGCATGACGTATCTCTTTCTTTATATCTAATTAATTTTTCAATATCAATCCACACCTTTAATTTGGTTGTTCTACGCTAAATGGTTTGTAAGTTATGGAGCTTAAAATTTTAGTTTAATTCCCTTGACTTTGTATGGGAGACTCATGAAGCAATAGGCGTGGCACACTGATTTTCTGTCAGATTATTTCCGACTACGATATTAATTTAAGTGTCAATTATGGTTATTCTAGACAGAAGATTGCCGAAGTTACAGCTGTTTCAATTTAAAATTTGTATGGGGCTACGATAAACAGTGGGCGCGGTGCGCCCATTTTCTGTGAGTCTAGTTGCTCGTACAATACTAATCCACACCTTAAATCTCGTTATTCTACGCTGAATAGTTTGCAAGTTATAACCGGTAACATTTTTTTTAGTTTCCGCAACTTTGTATGGGAGACCCAAAAAGCAGTAGGCGTGGCACACTGATTTTCTGCCATATTATTTCCGACTACCATGTTAATCTCAGTGTCAATTATGGATATTCTGGACAGAAGATTGTAGAAGTTACAGCTGTTTCAATTTAAAAGAAGTACAGACACTTTGTATGAGAGCTACGCTAAAAAGTAGGCGTGGCTCAACCACTTTTGGTGAGGTTATATAGTAGTATAATATAAGTCTATGTGCCAAATATTGTTGTCCCAAGTGGTATATTATGTGAGTTATAGCAAGTTAAAGATTCTGAAAATTTCGAGGTTAGTCGCTTTGAATGCTTGGTGTGGGCGTGGTTATTGACCGATCATGCCCAATATCAATCCCCTCCGTACCCTTGGATCATAGATTACTTATGCCAAATTTCATCGAAATAGCTCAATATTTACTCAAGTTATCGTGCGAACCAGCCAGGTGACAGACAGACGGACGGACGGACGGACGGACATCGTTAAATCGAAAATTTAATCGACGCTGATGAAATGAATATACCATGCATATTGCATTATGCAGGGTATAACTAGTTTATATTATTATTGGTGATTTGTAAATTAACACATCTGCATACATATGTAGGTAACTATAACATTACAATCACACAATCTATAATCTAACAATGCATAAATATGTATGTATACAAATCAAAGACATTTTGCCACAAGTCATACAAGTATGCATACGATACATCTATGTATGTACCTACTAATACTACATGTATCATATACTTGTACGTATATGTAACAAGATATTTACAATTATATACTTGTACTTATTAGTACATATTATATTTATGATCGTCGACTATATTAAGTTTGGCAAATTGTTGTAATTTCCAAGCCGTTGGCAATTGTAGTGTATAAAACATGTTATTAAAAAAATAACCCATAATCTATAGATCGATAAATATGTAGATAGATAGATAGATAGATGATTTGTACTCATGTCTATAGACATTTGTATATTTAAAAACAAAACCACCGCGTAGCGTTGTTGGCAAAAAAAAAAAAAAAAGAGTTAGCAAATTAACTTTTGAAAATAACGTGCAGGAATTTCTTTTACAAAAAAAAAAACGTACACACACACACAAGCGACTTGGAAATTTATACATCAACTAAATAATAATAACCAATAGATATTATGTGAAGTTAATGTTTATATTGCGAAATCTATTGGGATTTTATTTTATGAGCATTTTTTATTACTAACTCAAAATGTCTAATTTTATTGGGGAAAAATAAATCACATTAATTCCATAATTATATTGTAATATTAAAGAGACTTTTCAGTAGTCAGTAAATATAGTGCGTATATAGTTAATTATATTGTATAAAATGGGTGTATCCTCAAATTCAATTTAAGGGCTACATAAGTTAATATCGAATAAATTAATGTCAATACGAAAATTCCAACATTTATGTTAACATTTAACTCTTTTTCATGATCTCTATCAGGAGGATCAGAAAAAAAAAAAATTATGAAAATTTCACTCCTAGTTTGAAAGTCTATACTGAAACGTTCTCTAGACAAAAATATTTTTTTTTCTTAACCCTTTTAGAACCGCCAAAATGTTTGTTTTTTTTTTTTTTTTTTTTTTTTTGTTATAGCACAGTTCTTGATTGTCCGATTTTTAAAAGTTCTAGCTTGTTGAAAAGCTTTTAGTGAGGGTTTACATTCATATATGACATTGACATTGAACGAACCCTAAAAAATATATATTCAGTTGCTCTGATTCTACCTCTTAAATCAACAAATAGTTTTCCATCATAAAATTCAAGGCATTTGAAGCCCTTAAAACTTTTTCATTTGATGTGTTGTATGAAGCTAACTCTAAAACTAAAGAAGTAATAACGAAATGAAATTTTCATTAAGGGTTAATATCTCCCCATACAAAGCAGTTTTAGTTTTTTTTAAAGAAAGGAAATCGAAGGGTTAAAGTTGTATGGGGATTTCAACCCATTAAAATGTTCTCAATGTCCGATTGTTTAACTAGTAGAAATGGCTGTCACTTGGTTGGAAAACAAATTGAGGGAAGGTTACTTATATGTCATAAGTAAAAAATGTTAAAAAAATGTTTTTTGTCCCGAGAACGTTTCAACCTTTCTTAAGGGAATTGCGGAAAAATGACAAAATGAAAATAAATAAATGTTTCCTATGAGATAGGAAACAAATGCTTAATCTGCAGGGTTTCTGGAGAGGTTTGATTCACCTTATGAAAAGAAAACCAACGCCCTAACAATTGATCTACATCACCCACCCATCATTAATACATATGAAATATAACGCTGTAAGTGTAAGTGCAAAAAAGAAAATTATTAAACATTTCACAATTTCATCAAATGATTTAATTGATAATATCTCAGAAAATCACATAATTGCGGTAAGTTTAAGTAATTGCGAAATACTATACAGGTAACGTGTCCACAGGTACTTATTATGCGTAATACATAAAATCCAATACTATAGTTTCATTAGTATCTACATGCAATCTTCAATTTAAATGTGAAATATTTATATGACCTAAGGCAATATGAAAAAAATTAACTGTTTGAAATACTTTGAGAATACATTCAACTGTTTGACAACTTTCAATATCAAATAATTTAAATAAATAACAGGTAAATACATACTTTAAATAAGATTAACTCACACCTACATATACGAGTATACACTTTGTCACAGCTATAACTGTTTGCTCACACTCTTTCTGCCTCTCTCTCTCTCTCTGCCTCTGTTTCTTACTCTCATTTCTCATCTTCTTCAAAAGCTTGTTGCTCTCGATAACCGTTTGGCGTTACTCATTTGGCCTACATACCTAAATACAAGCATTCATTGTTGTAGCCGTCATCAGTCAATGCTCTGATAAAGCAAATATGTATAAACAATATCAACGACACTAGTTGCTTATCGTTAAATATAAATGCACTTTTAATTGTATCTATATAATATATCGCCAATATAACAATTAAGTATTGACGTTATAAACATAAAAATCATTTAGAATGGAATATTGTTGATAGCACCTACATGTTATAATACATAGAATGAAAGACATAAGCGTGTTTAGACATGTTCAGTGTATGGCGACTTCAGTGTATGGATGCCTTCATCACCACCGAAAAAATATGTTATACTCATATTATGTGAGATTAAACTATATTAATATACACTTATTATATTAATACACTCACACTAAATAGCAGCAGACACGAGTACGTATGAGTAATCCCAAATTCTTATGAAATTCAACGGAAATTGCACAAAAAAAAATGCTCATGACTTTTGTCTACCCATTCGCTTGATTGTATTCGTATTCTACTTTAGACAATAGCATGTGGTCGTTGATTGGACGTCGGTATTTGTAGACACTCACATGTCAGTATGTCATCCAATATCTTTGACTTCTTCATGCGATCGTTTAAGCGCCATCGAACAGTGGGAGATAGAGGTCATTGGAATTGGAAAAAAATATTGTAGGCTAATAGAATGAGATATCGCCCAATCGATAGCACTTTTCATACCAGGATGAAGACATATGAAGCATCTTAAATTAATTCCTAACCTAATTTGCTCATAATCAGAAATTTCGGATAAATTTCAAGTGAATTTTTCTATTTTTATTCTTTATGACCAACTGGTACATAAAATTCTTCCACTGTGTGCCGTCTGTATTACACATCGCTAGACTGACGACAACAAAAGCGGAAGTAATTCATTAACATATTATTTTGTTGTAGCTATTTTTTTTTTTTTTTTCTATTGTTTTTATGAAAAGAATTCATAAATTTAACGATTCTAATATCATATTACCATGATGAATATATACAATCACTTATTTGGTAAGGTCATTCAAAAAGAATTTGGTATTAACAAAAAAAAAAAAAGCAAAATCCATATCCACCCACCTGCTTGTATGTTTACTAACCGCCTCGTCACTATAAGGTGAAATTATTAAATTTATATTGTATTGAATTTCATAATAAAAAGCCACCCACATTAATAATCGTCTCGTGAGATTGGAGAGAAAAAGAGAGAGAGAGAGAGAGTGAGAGCAAGTGAAATATTGAGAGTCTAAGAGTTAGATTACAATTTAAATTATATGAGAGCGTGAGTAAAAAGAAGGCCAATCAATACTCATAAGTACTCAGCATGTTAACTTATATGCCCACTATTACCAATACCTTCACATATTTATAAATACGTATGTACGTACAAATACAAGCGAATGGAACAAACAGCTGTATTTTTCGTCATCGATCGATGAGAATAAAAAATTTGCCGGTTTTTATATGACGACGACGACAACAACAACGACGGCAACGACCAAGACATCAAACACAACACCATTGATGATGAGTTTCATTTATGCCGGTGTTATTAGCACCGTTGATATGCTTTTTGTTGTTGTTGTTGTTGTTACTGCTACTGCTGGTGATGACGATTCACAACAGCTTATGTGTTGCCAATATTTGCTGAGCAAGTCGAATGAGAAACGATGAGTGATATGCTCACTATGGTACACTATAATACATAGTGATGGGTTGAGTTGGGCGTATGTGCCACCGTGTGTGTGTGTGTGTGTGTTTACAAGTATTCATTTGATGCATATGTGGAGAGTATATTATATTAGAATCCATACTTGTTAAATGAGACTATGGAGCAATAACATGAATAAAGTAATTTTACTCACTCATATGAATTGACTGACTCACACAGTGAGCCATACCACAGTGCCAGCAGTTAGCACTAATAATACACATATAATGTAATATGTAGTTGTAGTTGAGAGTTCTCTTTTTGTGGAAAAAAAAACAACAACAAAAATCACAACCAAACCGCATTGGGAAAAAAATTATCCATTCACGAGGTTTAGTTAGCTAAAGTCTACCATTGAAATTGTTGCAATTTTATTAGTTTGCTTTAAGTTACTGAAGTGTTAGCACGCGTTCGCAATAAGACAATCCATATGGGTATATTGTTGAAAAAATTGCTTAATCATTCTGACGGGCAAACAGATTTATCTAAAGAAAAATTGAAATTGAACTTACATTATTTTGATTCTGGCTCGAGTGTGTCTTGCATAAATGATCGAAAGCCTAGTTTCAGTGAAAATAAAACGCATTTATTATTTTTTTTTTATAAGCAAAAATAACAAATAAGCAAAGTAACAAACCGTCGGTGTATTAATCGATTTAAATTGTAATTGTAAACTTCCTTTTATTTTCTTCTTTCTTTTCAAACAGGTGCGTATATGTAATTTCAACAATAAAAAATTTCACAATATTCCCATACAAAAATTAATTTCATAATAAAATTAGTCATATCAGCCTAAGGTATTCAAAGTTTTCATATGTTTTACACGAGACTTTAATATAATTTAGGACTTTAAACTCTGTATTGTAATACATTTGACATCGCTGATCTCAATTCGATTTTTAGTGTAACTCGTCATTTGTAAAATGTGCACGTAAATACGACATTGACGTCATGGCAAGCAATTGATAGTTCACAACGAAGTTAATTATTTTAACGATATTTTTTAAAATTTAATTTATTTTATTAGATTTCTTATATGTATTGAACCTTAGTCAAAATTTAAAATGAAATTTGGAATACATTATTTTCGAAGGAGTGTGTTTAAATTTCTTATATGCATGTTATTCTTTGAATTTCAAAATATATGTGCATTTGTACATTTAGAAAAATCATTTTATGTAACAAATCCTTGTTTTAAAATCCAATTTTTCACATAAATATTTTACAAATCAATAGCCGTTTACCAATCGAGTATTCATAACACTAATTCGTTGTCCATAAAATACAAATACAGTTCAAAACCTTGTCTGAGCCTTAAAACAAATTTCTTTCAGAAGCTTTTTCATGGCAGTTTTTTACCTAAGGAAAATGTCGTCGAGAAAAAGTGCTGTTGAGCTATTCTTTTATTTCCTTCACGCTTCCGGTGGTTTTTTTTAACAGATGATTTTGTAAGGATAAAAAAACAGTTTTTTTTCAAAAGCTTTCAAAAGATTTTAAGTTGAAAATTCTATTGAAATTTTGTTATGAAAAATTATTATTATATTTTATTTTTGTTTTTTGTTTGTTGCTTTCTGTCATATTGTATAATATTTTTGTCTTGCTTTTTATTTTTATTCTTTAAGATAGGAGAAAAAACGTTAAAAACAATTTTAATATAAATCTTTTAACCAATTTAAATTTTCATATACTGCACACAGATACAAGGGTATATTTATTTTGGTAAGATGTTTGCTTTCACCTGAAAGGCTTCTATCTGCTTCGTCTCCATAACATGTCTAAAGTCATTCATCAGCCTGCCCGTCGGTCTGTCACTTCGTTAGTCTGTCCACCTGGTTGATTGGTACGATAACTTGAACTAATGATGAGTTATCTTCATGAAATTGAGCAACAGCTGCCTGTAGTTCAAGTATATGAACGCTGTTAAAGATGGGTGCCATCGGTCAACTGCCAGTTAAACAAAGTGTACTCAAATAGACAAAGTTCGAAATTCACCTAGAACAATAATACACTGGCTATTTTTCGAAAATACACCACGATCAAATGAGATCTATTGTACAAGGCCTTATCTTTTAACCCTCAAGTTTTAAGCTCTTTACGAGTTTAAGCACTGTCTGAGGTTTATTGTTCTAAATTTTTTGTAGACACTTAAGTGATTAAATCTTTATTTGTCAAGTGCTGGGCATTCGCAGAGAATATGCTCTGAACTTTCAATGGCCACTTCCATGTCTATTTCAACCACTCTTTAATGTAGCTCCATACAAAATGGCGCCAATTTTTGACATTTCAAACCGAAAACATTTTTTTCAAACTATGATCTCGAAGAACCATATTTGATACACAGATCAAGATTAAATAGAGAAATAGCATCGCACGCAGAATACAGAAATAACATTCATGTAGCATTCATATAAATTGACGGAAAGTTTTTAAATTTTACACATTCATATCTTAATTATTCTTTCATTTAAAGCAACTATGTATATTTAGTGTATTACCCAGGTGGTAATATTGTAGGCGAAAGTAATTTTTTTTATAAACGGGCTAGCTACGATCATTATTTAATATAACTTCCATACAAAGTCACTGGTGCCATTCTTTCCCCGATGTCGTTATATACCTCTCAAATATATACACAGGACACAAGTACATACATGTATAGGTACATGTGTAGGTACATGTTGTTTTAAACCTTGAGATTATATCCTAGCGGCAGCTCACTGCACAATAATCCGGAGTAGTCCTCACACTTGTGTGCATACACTCCATACATTTTCTTCATGGGTACAAATAGGTCAGCCTAGCCCGACTCTATGATCATTTTTTATTTACAGTTGACTTTCTCTTTTCAATGTTTCAGTGTTTCAGTGTTTCAATGTTTTTCCTACTAAGCACAATGCTCTAATCGATACATATCGCTATTGTTATTCGCACTATTTCGGAATAAATTGGCTATTGACAAAATCAAAGAAATTGCAATGTACAAACATTTTTAAGATAACACACACAATACATGTGAAATTATTATTATCTCTTTTCTTCAAATACAACATTTCTAAAAATAACTTTATACATTTTATGTATTTATTTCACCTACATATATACATATGTACGTAAGTTTAATCGTAATGGCATTTCCATTGATATATAGAATTATTTCCGAATTCCTGCTTTTTGATATTGTTGATGAGGTTGATAACATTATAAATAAAAAACGAACAAAAGAATGTCTTATCAATCGATAGGGCAAGTCACAGACATAAAGTCTATGCGAAGAATTCGTAAACAAAAACAAATAAATTTCAAAAAATATAGATATTAATAGCTATATGTATTTAATCATTTCATTCACAATTCTTGACATTGTAAACAAGTGTACGAGTATCTCCTCTCAACTCATCAACATTGTATACAAACATATACGAGTAGGTATCTTACAATATAATATGTATACACATAATGACATTGAGTCACAACAATAATGTGTATACATGAAAGAGTTCAAAATCGAAAAATTGTTTCTTTTTTGTAACGATTTCCAATGAATTTCACAAGAATTCGTAAATCTTTAAACATATTATGATTGCTGTTGTTGTTGTTGTTGGTATTGTCGCTGACCAACTAAAAATTCAGCTATACTTAAAGGTGCAAATTGATTAAAACCGAGAGAACTTGTGAGAGAGCGGCATGCGTGAGAGAAAAAGAGAAGGGGGAGGGAGTAAAAGTAAAGTGTGAAGGGCAAAAAAAAAGAAGAAAACAAACTAAAAAATCAAATCAGACAATAAAAATGTATTTAAAAGTATGCAAACTCAAAAAGAGTCGTCAACAAGTTTACACGCAATGAAAAAGAATTAGTAAAAATGCGTATATCGTACGATAAATTTGATATTATTTAATTAGTCATATATATGTTACAATAAAACTAAAAAAATTAATTGATAGTAAATAAATGTTGTTGTTGAACAAATGCTTAACACTTTGCGTATGGCAAATGGTATTTGAGCCCCAAGTAAGCATTGGTTATGAAATGAAATTATTTTCAAATCAAATTAAATTGATCTCATCAATATAGATGAAATGCATCGGGTGGTGGGTGCCATTGTTTCGTTGGCGTTTGTGAGTTGTGAGGGATCGGTTTAAAGAAATAATTTTCTTCCAATTCTGTCCAAATTTAACAAACACATTGACACTGATTGGGAAGCTCAGTCAATGCATTTTTCAAATATTATAAACCATTTCCAAATAGGATTTGCTCACGAATGGCTATAATTGAGCAGAAAAATTTTGCCGAACGTCATAAAATGAATTAAACTTCATGATTTGCTTCTAAAATTAACAACAAAACCCTTTTTTCGAAAGAATCTTTGAGACTTTATCGAACAAACCAAAACTTGAAAAATACATAGAGGGTTAAATTTTATTATATTGTAAAGATTTGATAATGTCTACCAATATTTTTAATTTTTACTTTCTCATTATTCGTTTGCGTTTCACGCTGTTGGTTGTGATGATTCATCAGCGTCATCCACAACCATACAATAATTAAAATAACAATATTAACAATAACAACAATAATAACAACAACAGTAACAACAACAACAATATTACGAACAACAAAAACAACAAATGTAAATAACAATATCGGCACTAAGCTCAAATACGACAGAAGGAGAGAATCAACCATATTGTTGGCGCGCGCTTTGTCAGATTTCTTGCAACAATATAAATGTTATAATTAATTAGCGATAAATGTAATAAATTAAAGTAAAAAAATATATACATATAAGCAGATATACTAATATTTTCAAGTAAAGGGTGTTCTGTTACGACTGCAGACTTGGGTAAATTGGGTATTTTTCATGCAGACTTTTGAAGTATCGTAAAAGTTGATCGTAAGTATGATACAACTCTTGAAAGTTGGGAAAATTCACAAAACAATAAGATTTCAGAGAAGAAGGGGAGTAAAAAATTATTAAAATTCCTTCTTTAAGTCTACTTGCTCAAAACATTATTTGGCATTGAACAAGGATCAAACTGAAACTTGGTGTTGTCTATTAAATGTGATATATGTATATACAAAATATATGTATACTAAACAATAATAGTGTATAATCGAGCTCAAATTATTTTTCAAGTCAAAGTAGGCATCTCAAAATTTTCCATATGTCTAACATCATTCGTTCTCAGAAAATATTAAGAAATCGAATTCAAATTAACGCTTTTTTGGTGGTTTTACTTCTTCTTGTTGAGTAAATAATACCTTGTATTGAATTAAAAATTGTACCACGTCTCTTATTTTTCAAATTTTATAAAATTATATACTAAAAACAACACCCTTTATTATGATAATAAATGTGCTGATATCAATAAAAAGAGGAATTACGTTCGAATGAAGTCATTAAACTCGTCAAATTATATATGCAATTTGTGTTGTTGTTGTTATAATTATTATTATTATGATTGTTATTATTGTTGTTGCTCTGCTTCTTCTTCTTCTTCTTAAATCTGTCTTTCAATTTCTTTATTTTTTCTTTTATTTGACTTAAGAAAACCATATTGTTTTTTGCTTATATTTTAAATCGAATAAGTAACTTTCTTCTTTCTTTTCGTCAGATCTTCAAATTGGTCATAGTTATAGTAAGTAGAAGAAGAAGAAGAAAAAGAAAAAGAAAAGAGTTTAAATAATAAATAACTTTTTTTTTTTAACAAATTTAACAACAAATACATGTCTCTTTATATGAATATCTTCCAAAATACGAACATACATAGGTACAAATACATTTTAAACAAGCCTTTTCAATTAACCTAACTTTACACACAACTCAAGTATACAATTATTCTCGGTGCGCACTCACACACACACACACACACATTCGAATACATACATATGTACTTACCAGCAATTTCAATGAATAAAATCTTATTACTTTTACGTGCTGTCGCTTCTGTCGTGCTGTTGTTATGGTTGTTGCCGTTGCCGTTGCTGTTATTGTTGATATTTTCGTATATTCGCATGTCAACACAGTAGAAATATAGATAAAGCTTTAAAATATATACCTATATGTACAACATTACCAACAACAACAACAGCAACAATAGTTACAACAACATCACTATTGCGCATTTGTTAGACAACGTCATGCGAATGATCATTTAAAATTGAGGAAAATCCCTAAAGGCGGGGATTTTTATTTCTACCTTGTACTTACTTTACCAAACAACACCCCGATCACATTAACCTCACATCATCCTCTCATCACCCGCACATTATCCCCGCCAGTCCATTCCATCACTCAGTCGCCGAACATCGACCACCTGCCTATTGAACTAAAACAACAACAACAGAAACAAAAACAACAAAAGCAGACAACTTTTAAAAATGTACATTTTATTTTATAACTATTATTAGTTAGAAGCAGACAAGCCAACCTGCTTAAGTATACATACTGTTAATAAGGTAGATGTGCATGCATTTTAACACAAATATAATTAATATTTTTCACATTTTCTTCATACATTTTATTATCATTTTCAAATATTTTCTTATTTTTTTTTTTTTTTTGTAAATAATATTTTTAATGAAATTTATTTTCCTCATCACCACTCAGGTGGTTGCAACCATAAAGCAACCAAAAAAGAATCTACCAAAACGGCCAACATAAAATCAAAAATTTCACCCAACATAAACACCACACGTCGATGTTATTGCCAGTGTCAACATTTAAACTTTAATAATAAGCAAAACAGCCGTAGCAACAGCTGCTGTAGCAACAACAGCAGCAGCAGCAGCAGCAGCAACAACAAGAGGAATAAAAACAGTGCTACCATTAATAATAGTCATATTTGCAATAGCAACAAGTGCAATAACAAAGACGTGTGGTGGTGGTGGTGGTGTTGGTCTCAGTGCAAACAGTATTTTGCAATTCAACAACAACAACAACAAAATCAACAACAACAGCGAAAACGACATCAACGACATCATCATTATCGTATAGCAGATTGCAACAGCATTAACAACAACAACAACAACAAAATTCCAACAATAGGTCAACAGAATTGCATCGCCTATACATTCCTCATAATAATGACATTAACAGCAGTATTAACGTTACAACCACAACTGACTGCAGCATCAACAGCTGTGAGTATGGACGAACAACGACGACAAGTGTTACCAGTTGAAGCACAAATTAGTCATGACTATATGACACCGACAACGACGCCGATGAGATTACGCAAACGTCAAAGTAATTGGTTCGAGATGTATGAACGTGAAATGCATTCCAAAGAGATGGAGTGGTCGAATCCTTGTGGTGGTGTATGGTCGGGTGATCGAATTCACAAGCGTACACCAGCTAAAACGGTGAGTAATTGTGTTTGTGTATATTTTGGAATTAACATTGCCATATGAATAGTATTAGCTGAGCGAACTTCTAAATCGATGCTATAATTTTGTTTTAGCCAAACGTCCATTAAATCGAATTCCAATTGAATTAGTTTCAGTGTTTATTGTAAGAAATTCAAATTTATCTATTAAATTACCTTACAATTACCAGGGAAAAAGTCAACAATGTTTAAAATCAATTAATATGTAAATATGACGTTCATAGTTCGAGTAATTTTGTACTCTAACATTATTGAGTAGCACCTACCTAGCGAGTCATTGCATAAAATTATTAACCATGTTAATAAACACTATAAAGAATTCTAATTATAGGTAGTGTAAGCAAAAATTGCACATAAAAAATAGAATTTGAACAAATGAACTTCTGCATTTACTAATTGAATCTGAGCTGTTCGGTTTAGCTATAGTCAATAGGCTAAAACTAAATTGAACACAAAATTCTTTATTTTTTCCGCAAAAAAAAATCTTTGCCATTAAATTTAGTCATATGCATCAAATTAGATGCAAAATGGATCACGATAGTGGCGTAGCCTGGGGAGGGGTTCAGGGGGGTGAAGCCCCTTGTCCGATTGACTTGTTAAAAAAGAAAAAAAATAACATATAGATATTTAAAACTCATTCATTAAAAATTTTTTCTTATACATCTGTATCATGGTATAACATGACAAAATCCCCTCCTTGACAAAATCCTGGCTACGCCACTGACCCACAGTACAACATATCGATAAAAGCTTTACTTTCCACATGATTTTATGGCGACATATGTTTTTTGTATGCTCAAAAGCTAACCCTATACCGATTTAAACAAATTAGAACATTTTTTAGGGTAAAGTAGAGTGTGGCAATATACAATATATAGTTATAGCTTAACAGCTAAGAATTAGTATTAATATGTCTAGCCGAATTATTATTAAATATATTAATTTTTGTGTGTTTTTGTTTCTCTCCCGCAGGTTTTACGTATGCTACAACATAACACTGGACGTGAACATAAAACATTAAAACTGGCTACGCCCGCCATTGATATTAGTGATATTCGCATTTGGTCTCTATATAAGGAGATGTATCATTTCTTGCCCACATTAAAATTAAATTCAAATGTAAGTACAATTAAACATTGACATATGGTACATACAAGCTTATACATTTGGGTGCAACAAAATTATGTAAAAAAAAAAACACAAATTCTGCACTTTATAAAATTAATTGTAAATCGATTGTACCGACACCGAATTTTTTTTTATTGCAAACGTCTGTAGATTAGATAGTTGCTATACCAAACCTATGATAAATGATTTGATCTACCCTAATGTGCTAATATTTTGAGAGGGTAATTGAAGAG
The DNA here is from genome assembly GCA_963854835.1 of Megamerina dolium. NCBI lineage: Eukaryota > Metazoa > Arthropoda > Insecta > Diptera > Megamerinidae > Megamerina > Megamerina dolium. Next base: position 47,416,107 of record OY978527.1, read on the forward strand.
TATAATTAAAATTATTCGATTACTAATTATCTTAAACACGTTAATTCCATTGTTAAAAATATGTATGTCACACAGAACATATTAGCACCTTATCTAATGATTGGGTGATGAACAAAATTATGAAATGTGTTATTAATATTACACATATAAGCTTACAAACAATTCAAAAGTGCTTTTTAAAAGTACACCAAAAACAAGATTGCACAAAATTCAAAGGCAACTGGCCTGACCGAATCACTCAATGATTAAGTGGCTCGTTGTAAGACACACACGCACATATACAGACGCACACACACACAAAAGAACACCCATAATGTTGCCATATGAACATGTTATCGACTTGTTTTTCATATTGTTGTATGTACTATTGATGTTGCATCATTTTAACATTGTTTATAACAATGATTGCTGTTGTCGCTGCTATTATATTTATAACTGTGATAATCATTTTTAGCTCGTTTGCGGTAAATGCTTTCTTTTGTTGTTGTTGTTATTTTTCAACAATAACCGTTTTATATTCCTTCATATACATTAATGTTATACTTAAAATATATGTACTTACGATTATATGTCTTATTTGATTTCGCACTTGCACGAAATATACATCTGACACATTTTTGATACTACCCATTAGGAAAAGTGGCTGTAATTGTATGTGTAGAAATACGTCAACTTCTTATATGTCTTACTTAATTTAGCACGAATAGACGTAAACCTAGTTAATATATGTAGATGATTATGGCTACAATGAAGACTGTGATGTCATATGAAAGTAGTACTTTCTACGATGTATAATATATTTCTTTAATTTCGTTTTATACAAATTATTTCCTCATTTATCAGAGATTAGAAATTTTCATTAAAAAATTATTCGATTGATTTTGTTTATTGTAGTGTCATTGCCGAATTTCTCACTGGGTATCTCTATACAGTTAAACGTTCATTTACACACGCATGCACACATATGGGTACATATGAGTATAAAATAGTTGATAATATTTGTACATATTTTTTGACTTTTCATTGGCTTCTGCACTAGTACCGTCTTCACCGCCACTTCTTGTTCATCATCATCATCATCATGATCATAATCATTAAAATTTCGTTCCCACAACATTCAAGGAAAAAGGGTAATCTAAGGGCAAAGTGGAGTAGAAAGAACAAAGAAGAGGAAAAATAAGAAGAGGAAGAAGAAGAAGAAGAAGAATTAAGAAAGCGTGCGATCATGGTGGGATTTTACGATCAACGCGCTCTTGTTTACTTTTATTTATTTTTGAAATATTTTTGTTTGTTACTTGTCGCTGTTGTTGTTGTTATTGTTGTTTTGTAGTTGTTGTTGTTGTTTTATTTTTTTCTCACTCTTGTCATCCTAAAAAGGTTCTTTTACCGATCGCGCCACCATCATCAAAACATCAACATCAACAACAACAACAACAACAACAACAGCGACATTGAAGGGTGAGCGAAAAAAAAGAGCTTGTTATGGAATTAAGACAAAAATTAAATCAGACATGAAATTATTACAAACATTCAAAATACAACAACACACACACATACCTACATATTCGAATATACATATGTATATATGTATGTATATATGGATGTATTCGTACAAACATACGCATATATTCATTCCATTGCCCACTAAGCTGTGAGGCTCAACTAAAGTGTGCTGTGCTGTTGCATTTTGTGAAGTGGATTTTATTTGTTTGTTGTAGTTGTTGTTATTGTTGTTGTTGTTATTATTGTTGTTATTGTTGTTGTTGTTGTGGTTGTTGCTGAATCTTGTTAAAGCATTAAATTGTAGACTCTTGTTGTTTGATGCCGCCAAAGGGTTTCTTAAGGTGTTTCTTTTTTTTTTTGTAATACCGTACTTCTTGATCATCTTCCACTGCAACTACCAAACAAACTTCTCTCACTCTTCTTTACGGCTTTATTTTTGTGTGCGTATGTGCAGACAAAGAGCAGAAGCAGTCAACAAGCTGTAAAGCTGTTATAAGTGTAATAAGTGTATTTGTCTGATAAAGTCACTCATGGTGTACATGCGTATGTATACAGTGGTTCTTAAATTATTAAATCATGAATCATGATCATGGTTCAGCGGAAAATATTGACTGTGGATCAACTCATGCATTTGATTTCTCATGGAATCAAACTTTTTTCCAGATTTTGAGATTTTTAGGTGAGGTTAGGTTAGGTTATTGTGGCTGCCCTCTCTCTCTCTCTGAGAGGTCACACTTAGGCCAGAAAGGCCCATTGTGATACCACCGAGATTCTCTTTCAATATTGCTGTGTGTGTTAAATTTGGACAGCATTAGAAGGGACCTCAATTCTGTGATTTTTAACTATAAATTAATTTTTTTAGGAAATTTACTCGTAGCGCTTCAAGGGTACCATTACTGTGATCACATTTATCATTAACCCCCATTCATTTTGCCCATCAATATTTTTTCTTTGTACATTTACTTCTTAGAGGTGCTCCCACATAAAATTTACGTTAATGGACCTGAAAATCGACAAATGTTTGCTTAGCTGCTGCGCAAGCTCCTCCACAGCGGTAAAATGTAATGCCGACTCTATTGATTTCCCACCACATTTCTTCCGAACATAGTTATCCCCTATCTCCACCCCTTATGGGCGTTTCCCTACAAAATTGATGCTTTTATATTCTAAAGTAAAGTGGACGACCACAAATCTGCAATTTTTTTGCTGTCTTGGGAAATGAAATGGTGATTGAAATGGCTACAAATTTGATGCCAATAATTAAAAGTAGGATTATAGAAAGGTCTTGAACTTACTACCCGCCTGATTATTGATCTCTTATATCTAATTTCTCCCGAGCCTTTAATTTGCAAGTATCTTGTAGGTATTGATTTGTTCTTTTCCCATAATTCCATTTGGTACAATGGGCATCGTTGGCCTAAGTGCCTGGTATTCTCTAACCTATTCACTTCATTTCTGTCATAACTGCAAAATATTTAAGAAATACTGATGTTGCTGTTGCAAACCATTAAAATACTCCTTAAATCGTCATCATCACCGTCGTCGTTCTTATTTATCGTTAATAATTGCTGGCGCGTTGCCCTGGGGGCGTTGATTGAGTGTTTTCGGTTCATGTGTATGTGTGTGTGTGCGTGTGTGTGTTTGTGTGTATGCGCGAATGTTATGCGTACCGACAAACCAACAAGATTTCTCTCACATCAGCCTACCGATAACCTGTTGTTAAAATAATTTTTAACGCAATTTTACATGCATATGACTACATACATACTTATGTATGCACACACACACACAGTCACACATGCTCATATATACATGAAGTTATGATACGAATTAGTCTTTTGACGTGCTGAAATTTAATGTAGCGGCAACGGTAATCACAACAAGAAGATGTGAAGGTGCACAATTAAAATGATGATGCAAAGTGAAAATAACATTTTACCGTCTATCTATCTCCCTGTCTGTCTGAATGTCTGTTTGTTTGCCTGAATGTCTGACGATTATTCTAGCTGTCGGCTGCTCTTTAAATTATTGATATTTTGTTAGCTTAATTCAGTAAAATGAATACAATACATCAGAAGCTCTAGAACAAAAAAAAGAACAACAATCATGTATATTTCTTAATGGATTTTGAGTAAATGTACTTTGAATATCATTAAATTTACATATGTTCTAGATTAGGCTATTATAATCGATCATGTAGCTATGGTTGATATATTGAATGAAGTGTAGAGTTATTGTTGATGCGGGTGAGAAATTTAAAAATGGCAATTAAATTGATTTAAATAAGCATATGTATATTTGAAAATTGAGAATGCAAAATAAAAGCAACAATTGATAAGTGATAACTGATCGCAAAGGAGTGTATCTCAAAAATGTTTGTATGTAATAAATGACATACGACACGATTAATTAGTTGAACATGTTTTCATATTATAACTTTGAATTAATTTTGCTATTCGCCAAAAATCCAAATACCCATTTACTATGGGACTATTTTGTATTAATGGACTTGAGGCTCCTAAGTTTGAAAATTGTATTTGTTGTTGTATTTTACTCTTGAAATTATATCTCAAGCAAGAAATTCTCAATCTGATCGTAAAATATGCCAAAATTAAGATAATCTAACAAACTAACAAACATTACTAAAAGTTTTTTATATATGAATATGATTAATTTTTTATTCTTTATTTTTATATTTTTTAATTTTTTTTATTTTTTATTTTTTATTTTGGTAACAATTAATACCATATAAATTCAAAAAAAAAAACGAAAAATCGTATATTGTAAGAATGTATTTATGTATTTATATTTTTAAAGAAAGTGTAAATTTTGTAGAGGAGCCAACCTAAAAAGTGGAGGCAAGGCTAAGTACGTCGTTGTAAAATTTTCTAGACAAAATTCAATGGGCTAGAGGCGATTCATTGTAGCAATGTTTACCTTTATTAGCTACAATTTTTTTTTAACTTCAATCCCGCTTTGGCATCACTTACCTTTATTAGCTACATTTTTTTTTTTAACTTCAATCCCGCTTTGGCATCACTTAAATCATCACCAGCCCAACCTTGATTTGTTATTTTGTAAAGAAAAGAGCTTTATTCTCAAAAATGTAAATGTAAATATATGTTAATTTGACGACTTTTACATATTTTCCTGATTTTTTGGTGGTTTTTCAAAGGCCATTTTGAAAAAAAATCCTTAAATTTTTTTTATTGGAATATTTGATTAAAAAAATCCTTAAAAAAATTTGCTAGTTTTTTGGATCATCTTCATTGCAGTACGTACAATATTGTACGTACGTACAATAAAGAGTTTTTAGTGCAATTTTCGTATAGAAAGCCTATAGAGTGCGACTAGTGCAACTATCATTCCTTTTAATTTTTTTATTCGCAATAATAATTATTCTAAAATTCCAATTTTTAGCTCATAAATGAACATTATTTCTGATTTGGTAAATTTATGCTCAAAAAATAAATAATTTGTGAATTAAAGGAGTTTTTTGTTTTAGATTTTTTTTTTTAATCCAAAATATAAATTATTTGTGTTAGTCGCAAATGTATACAAACATCTCCAGATATGAAGAAGTTCAATAGCCTTCAATAGTTTAATATTGAAATTGATTTTGATTGTAATGTGTAAGATTTTAAAAATACTGTAAACTGTATTACTCAGGCAATTTCCGAAAATCTTTTCAACAACTTCCTTTCACATTAAAAATAAAAATATTTGGTGGGTACATAATAACATATTTGTAATACATATGTACATTGTTGAAAAATAAAAATGACTGTACTCATTGACGTAGTCACATACATAACAAATATATCACTACCATCTTTTGCTAATATAAACGTGTGCGTATTGTAAATATAATATCTCAATATTATTTATATTTGTATAATTCTAATTTTAGAAATTTCACTAATAAATTACATATGCCCATTGAATCAATTCATAATATCAATTATTCTTAGAATTTTTGTTTGTTTTGAATTATATTTACGTCACAGACAATAATAATAAACAAACAGTAACCGTTTTTTTTTTATGTAAGTACAAGAAATGATATCTAATATATTTTCAATGAGTTGATGTTATTCAAAGTATATCCGTATAGTTAATGGTGCTTACAGTGCTTCTAGTTGTTATTCGTCGTTGCTTTGCTTCATCATCATATTTGCCCTCTCTCTCTCTCTCTCTCTCTCTCTCAATTTCTTAACTATACACTATTATTAAGTACATATTTATATATATATATGTTAAGTACATACGAATATTACTTACTTGCTATTATTACTGCTAATCGACACTCGCACGACTCCCTTATAAGTGTACTCAGACTCAATACAATCAAGTATGCATAGCTTTCAATCGTTATGACACAACTCAAGCGAATTTTTTGTATGAATCATACCAAAGCACACGGGGTAACAGAAGAGCGGCAGCTGGTGGTGGAATCCCCGATAACATTTTTTTTTTGTTTGTTATATTGTAGATACATTAAAATGTATTCGTATGTAATAATAATCATAATACGTAACAATAGCAGGTAATAATAATGTGAAGCGTGCGTGCGAAATCAATTTAAACAACAACAACAACAAGAAAAATAAAACCAACAATGCTAATATAAATAATAAATGAGCATTGTAGTACAAAAACAACAACACGCCACTTTAAATTGTCGCTGCCAAAGACGTCTATTATTGCTATTCAAAGTTAAATAGCGATTTAATGATCACAACAACAACAACAACAACACAAATGTTATTGAGATGATCATTATGATAATGATGACTGAATGTGAAACAATAATATTACCTACTATTATTTATCGTTGTTGTTGTCGTTGTTGATATTAACGCATTTACAGTGTCATTTTCATTTTCTGTCACTAAATCGCTCGCCGTCAATTTATTAGTATTTTTAATTTGTGATTTTATGATTTTATTTCCATTTTAAATATTTTCAAATAGCCATAATTCAATAAATATGTAATTTATCAGCTAATAAATACTTCTAAGTAGGGACAGTAATTATAGTAGTAGTAGTAGTAGTAGGGGTGCTCCAAAATATCAATATTGCTATTCTATTGTTATTAAATTGAAATAGAATACGGATTTCGATTTGAAATTAGAAGTCTTGTTAAGTTTTTTTTTTTTTTTTTTTGTTAATAAAATCATTTTTATGACACCAAATACCAACATTATTTACTCTTGCACTATTGTTGAGTTGAGAAAAAAAGTATCGGAAAGAAGTTTTTGTACAATTCAAATGATTTTTATGACATCAAAAATATGCTGTATAATTTCTCCGGCACTGCAGAACTTCGTAGAATCTAACTACTCCCAAGATTGAATATCAAGAATATACTATGGATGCATCAAATCTTCCTCGTTAAAGCGAATTAATGTTTGCATTGTTATTAAAAACGTGTGCATTCTCTAGGTAGAATACTAAAGATGTCAATTCCTTTAGTTGTACAGAGAAAGTATTGAATCAATCATTTTGGAAGACCATTTCAAGTGTCGATGGGTTGTCGAGATAAAGAGGAAGAAGAATCAATAAACCACTATCTATGTCTCTGTCCAGGAATACAGGCAACACGACTTTAATGTTTGGGGTCTCGTTTCTTCACGGGATTGGACAAACTTACGAAAGTGGACTTAAAATAGTTTCCTAACTTCATATGGAGAACCAAATGGTTTAAGAAGGATGACATATGAACACTGGTTACTCTGGGAAGGCTTGCCTCCTACGGCAATCAAGGGCAATCACAATGGCCACTAGATGCTTCCGAGTTGAAATGTGAATATATGTTCACACACGTCCTTCAAACCTAACCTAACCTACCTCCCAATCCCATGCAGTACAAGAAAACAATTCAGCTGGTGTTTCAAATGATTCAAAAATATTTTATGGTCAATCTAAAGTACCGTTATTTTTAATTTTTTTTCCTATATCAGACACTTTTTTCATCGATCAGAGCGATTTCGAATCGCAGGTAGTCACAGCATAAATTTTTTCACAAGTCTGCAATTATGATATATTAAACCTATACTTTGTCCCCAAGCTAATATTCTCATTAATATTATTAACTAATACAAAATGTATATGTATATATGTATATTGTGCAAATATCAATTAAAAAGGAATTTGTTACGCTTTTGTAAAAGTTTATTCAACCTTTTGTTGTTGGCGACAATTATGGCAACAGCAAAATCAACAATAATCATCATGCTTATAATAATGATTAATATTTATCATTATTATTATAATTATCGCTGAGAATCGATTTCATTTTGTGTATTCATTCAGAAGTCACTCCTCCAATATTACTCATGGGTATTGTTACACTTCATTAATTTCCTTAATTATTTCACATAAAATTATGCATACAATTTTAGTATTTTTTCAATGCATCTCATATATCAAAAAGAAAAAAATATATATATGAATGTCTCCTCCCATGGCATATTTTTTTGTTAAATATATTTTCTTCATTTCCAATTACAGGTTGCATTACGTCGTTGGCATCGTCATTTGCAAATTTATGTCGCCTCGTTTTCATATTTGCGCCGTGCCCAACTATATTGGGATTACCACAAATCATTGTACGAAAGTGAAATCGCCAAAGAATTACGAACTCTCAAACAGAGTGCACGTCTTATTTTATGCGAAGTCGAAACGGCCATCAATAATACTACGCCAGCAGCAGCATATAATAATCATAGCAAACAGAGCAGCAAACATCGTAGCCGGCTGGTGGTAATTTCACGTGCTACGATCGAAAAAAGACTGAAATTTCAAACACCATTGCAACATGTTTCCATCATCAATACAGCAACAGCAGCACGTTTACATGATGCCAATCCGATTGATTTGAAATTTACCAAATTTCGTTATTTTTCCTTTCTACGTGTGATGGTCAAAATATTGCGAGTGAATACCAGACGAACTGGACAAATGACATTAGACAATGCATTGCCATCAACATCGTCATCATTATCGTCAGCATTATCACAACATCATAATATGCATGAAAATAAAATGAAAAATAATTCAACAAAGCCCAGTAGTAAAGGACGTCGTAACAGACAACATCAACGTCATAGAACGTCAATGCAACAGAAGGGTACAGTACAGTAACATTCTATTTATCCTTCAATGTGTCTCTCTCTCTTATGTACTTCATTAATTTTAAGTATGTGGTATTTTAGAATAATCATCAAAAATTTATTGTATTTCCTTAAATAAGAATTAACTCGTATTTATTTAGAACATTCCATTCTCGAATGCGCATTTTCATTTCAATGTACTAATTATTTATTACACACACACACACTCACACATACATTCATATATAAATCAATAAACGATTTACCATTAGTATTCACTATATAAACGAATTTAATCAGTTTATAATTTATGCTAAATAGTATTTGATCATCATAGTATTTTATGTATCAACTTATTAATTTCAATATATCTCTTCTTTTTATCACTGTGATATAGTTTTAGTGATTTTCAAAAAAAAAAAACAAAAAAAACTCTACTTACCTACATATATATGAAATATAATAAAATTAAAGAAAAAAAAACGAAAAACAATTTGAAGATTTAGTTTTATTTTATACAATTTACTTCACAATAATCATCAACGGTCAATTTTTGCTGCATTATCTCTTAGCTGGAGTACATCAGAGTGATCGAGATATAACACCTTTTTGTCTGGAGTTCATTTATTTACTCGATATCGGCAAAGGCGCTATCCAACGAAAATTTATATAGAAGCTGAAAATTACGACTAGAAACTAAACATTTCGGATGGTCAAACAAGGAGAAATTTTAAAAGAAAAAAGTATGAAATGTCGACTAAACGAACACTGCCTGAACTACTCAATAAAAAACAAGTTCAGTGATGCAGTTGTCGGATTTTCAATACATAATTTTACCGATCTGTTTGTGGAAAGTGCCACAATGAAGACAAACCAACAAACTGGCAAACACAGCTAACAATTTCTTACATTAGTTCAGTGGTTTTCTTGCAATGGGGCAAAATATGAAATAAATAATCAAAATATAAGTGTCGCTTTTATGGCGGTAATGGTAATACACAATTTACTTCAAAAAATGGCTAAAGCCATAAATCGTTAGAATCAAAACATATTTATTAGGGCTGTGCAATTAATCGTGTGTTCCCAATTTTTAATTAAACAACGTGTTTGATTAATCAATTATTCGGTTAATCAAAATTGTGATTAATCAAATATGAAATTATTCGAATAAACATAATTTAGAATGTTCAAAAATTGAAATTATTCGATTAGTCAGATTTTTGATTAATTCGAATAATATATTCAAAATATTTAAAATACTTTTTTCTATACAAAGTAGATAGGTAGCTTTCAAAAGCTACGAATATGAGAATGCGTTTCAAATTTTTTTTCCCAAAGAAAATTTCAAAAACAAAGAAAAAATATAAAATGACAAATATTTTAATTAATTCTGATTAATCGAATAATTTCAACTTTGATTAATTAAAATTTTGTTTAATCGAATTTTTGGTTAATTAAACATTTTGATAAATCAAAATTTTTAAACAATCGATTAATCGCACAGCCCTAATAAATTTTTTAAGTAGATTTTTTATGAAATAATATATTTTTGGTGTATATAGTGTTTTTTTGCAAAGAAAATGTGGGATTGACGAATCAAATATATAAATAAATGTCCACGTTGTGAGCAATTATGAAAAAGTAGCAAAACTTCGCCTCCAGAGACATCAAATTTATTACCAAACCATATTAATTTTCTCCCCATTTATTCGAAACATACTTGCCCAACCATGGATGATATAATAATAAAGGTAGAGCAATTGCAAACGATTTCTCTTAGCTGCGTCTTATAATGTCAGAAACCGTTTGCTTATAGTGTCAAACTCGTATGTTTGGTGTTGTCTTTTTTTTTTTTACTTTTTCTTCGTCTTTCCGTATATGTTTGTTGTTGTTTTGTTTACTTCTCCTTCATTCATGAGAACTATCTCTCTTATTGCTCTACCTTTATAATTGTACCATGCTTATCCACTATCTAATTAAAGATTATCGCTATAATCGAAATATGTCGAAAATCATCATAAACTAAACTAATAGATGATTGCAATAATGTGATGAGCTGTATAATAAGATGAGCTGTTACTTATTTGTTATTGGAAATTATCAAGTTATATAACTCTTCAAAAATAGATACTTTGAAATTGAGATCACGGAGGTACATTAATGATATTTCAGTTCCTGCAGTGTCGATTGGTAAACATTACTGTGCCCCAACCTAAGCAAGAGCTCCCTACTTATTGACATATACATAGAGGCGAAATTAGCACTCAATTTTAAATCATTACAAGATCCTCCTTCATGTCTACCTGATGGAAGAAATGTTAAAATCAAAACAAATGTATAGTATGTATGTATACAAACAAACGCAAAGAGTTAAAAGGGCGATTCATTTTGTAAACATCTACATAAATAAGAGTGTAGCAAATATTGACGAATGCCTGTAATTGCTTTGCGCATGCGCAACTTTCACAATGATATACGAGTACCGGTATGTTTATACACAATAATTTGTTGCTGTATTGCTCTTTCATATATTTAAATTTGTGTGTGGGTGTGATTGTGTGTCAAATCAATATTTACATAAAATTCACATAGAGTTTATGATTATACACTTGTTAGAGAGATGATATAGATTGAAAGGATATCATGATGAATTAGTGATGCTAGATGATGCTCATTAAATGCAAGGAGTGTTTGTCATTGTCACAAACACCTTTTATTTTAAATTTGGAGAGTTCATAAAAATGAAACCTGTTTTTAATTTTTTCTCGTTCATTATTGACTTCCGCTGATGCAGAGATGTTCATAGATGTTTCATATACGATAAGTTTGATTAAAGAGTTTTTTTTTTTGGTTTGGTTTGCTTGTTTGTTTGTTTATATTCTTTACTATGTTCACTAGCTATTGTATGTGATCACGTCCGATATATTTGTTTAACTATAGGTATGCACAGATAAATTTGTATGCTTACATATGCTCACTTTTGAATACCAAACAACATTTGTTGCTGCTGCTGCTGTTGACAATAATGGTGGTACATGCCAATGGAATTTATACAAATAGTCATATCCAGGTGCAATATTATTACAACAACAACACAATAGAAGGATGAGTACCATCAACAGTCTGCTGCTAAAAATATTCTAGTTTCTAACTTGTACTTGTTGTTTTTGTTATTTTTCTCATTTTGGCCACACAGGCGCCAGTGTAGCCATTTATTTTATAATTTCAATTTTCCTTTCTTATATTTTTTTTCTGTTTTTTTTTTTTTTTTGTAAGGTAAAGGTGTGTGTTTGTGCAACTGCACTCGTTGTTCTAATGAGCATTATAAATCCTATAGTTTTACGTCCATATTTATGTGTGACCTCTGTCATACGGCAGCAACAGCATGTAGGTATTGTTATCATTATGTACTCATGTTGTGTTTGCTCCTTCAATGTAGTATGTATGTAGATAGATAGATATGTATTCATTGACAATTAAAAATCGTATTCAATTGATCGGTTCACTTCAATTCAATTCAATTCAATTCACTTAGTAAAGGTTCGGTCACATTCTCTCAAAATAATGTTCATTATCTTTGGACAATATCATCTGCCTTTGTGGCATCGTGGCATACACACACATAGTCGATCGATTGTATTGTATTGAATTTATCATCATTGTCCTCTTGTTGTGTTATAATTGTTACTATATTGGTATGTCTGTACTTGGTTATTGTTGTTGAAGTGGGCGCAAAATGTGAATTTTCACGCCTTTGATGTTAAACCGATGGCTCGACCGTTTGTCTATCGTTGTATGATCATATATACATATATATGTATCTACATATGTTATATGTATTGTAAATGTATTATATTAAATTATATTGTATTGTATTTGATTTGTGATATGATGTGATGTGATTTTTTTTTTTTTTTGTGTGTGTAAATATTCTTGTTGGATTTTATTGATTTGTAGATAAAAAGGATATTATATGGCACAATACATTTTAGGTACCATTTTTGTGTATATATAAAAGTGTTGCTGTTGGTTTTATATTTAATCGTTTAATCATAGTCATGCATATGTATGTATGTAGTTTATAGGAATTGTGAAATTTGTGAAATATTTGAGCAAAACTAATATAATAATTTTAGCACTCATATCAATATAATTTTCCATATACAATCATTACTCTAATTAATCTCAGTATAGTTAAAATTTATTTAATTATTTTTTCTTTTTTTTCATATTTCCTCAAAAATTCTATTTATGTTCTTTATTGTTATGTACAAAAGCTCAACATAAAGTTTAAGTAAGCTCAATATGTCAACCAAACATGCCATATTTACAAAAATGGTTATAAAACATTTATTCCTTTATTCGGATAATATGTAGCCCAATAAATAAGATAAAAGTCGTCAGAAAAGTTTAATGCCAGAAATCCTTCCTGCGTGGACATAGTACATTTTTACTTGAATGGTTACTTGGAAAGTATCCCAAGTTCATGTTGGAGTTATATTAATTAAAGAAAAAGTCTATACCATATTTAAAAACGCGGAATACCTGCTTGGTGTACTACCCCCTGTGGCCCCACCTTAGACGAAGTTACTCCAATTTTTGTAACCTGTGTTTACTATATAAAATAATTTATTTTAGCTTAATTGATTTAGAACCAAAGCGTTTTTTTTTTTCTGTTTTTTTCTTACTTTTAACGATTTACGTATTTATAATTTGTAAAATCGTCGCAATCATCAGCTGAACTTTAGTGCTTTCTTCAACAGTCAGCATTAAAACCTGCTCGTAATTACATATTGTATATGGAAATTCATAATATTGTCGTCGTTCTTCAATTAACAACATTAACGACAGTTCAACAGCCTCATTTCAACACCATCTTATGTACTTCTCATCATCCTCCAATCTAATGTTCATCATTATTTCTAATTCTCCATATTATGACGTTTATTCTTATTGTTGTTGTTGTTCCTGCACATTACATTTGGCATATTGTTTACTTTATCAACAATTTTTTTTGTTTTGTTATATTACATTAGAATCGAAATTAACCACTTACAACAAAAATCAAGAATCCCACATTTCAACAAAAGCATGCATTTAGACGAATTTCAACACAATTCATTGTTTACTTAATTCTCAATTCCCTATTCACAACAACTAATGGTATATGTATACATTTCACATCATTGTTGTCACCATATTCCGCGATCATTGCAAATGTACATTAGAGTGGGTCGAATTGTGTGAGTGACAAAAAGTACTGAGAAATCGTAGAGACAAAATAAAAAATAAAAAACAAAGAAAACAGTATTTATGGTGAATTTTTAGGAAATTTTCTCAGTGACGTATTTTAACAATTTGCGAATAATATTTAAAAATTTTTATTAATGGTCTATGTCGAACTAAGAAAGGGTGAAGTGTATACAAATATGATTTTGCTAGGTGAATGATTGGTAAAAAATTTAGAAAAAAAGTGAAAATTTTGAGTTTTCATGAAGCAGCTACTGAAAGGATGGGCACTACTACATCTTTGAATGTTAAACTAACTAACTGTTTCAAAGTGCTATTTGTTTTCAACGAACTCCCTCATAAAAATTATAAGTATTTAATCATGAATAAGTTGATCACCGATTTATAAAATATTTCAGGATGTTTCAAGCATATGAGAAAATTAGGAAACCCTAAACTACCATTAATGAACAAAAATATAAAAATAGAATTTAAATAAATTTTAGATCTATAATTTTTTAGGCTTATATTAAAATTATCGGGGTGGTTTTTTTTTTTTTTTGCAAGAAATTGACACACCCTAATATACATATATCATTTTGGTCAATTCGCTTAAATTGCCACAATCAACTACTGTCGATTTCGACATTTGTTTGCAATTAAAATTTTTATTTTCTGCTGGTGATTTACATTGGCTACAACAATTAAGTTGTTTACAGTGAGAACCAAAATAAACACACACCAAAAAAAAACCAAAAAAAGAAAAGGCAACAGCAATAAAAAAAATTCTCTATCAGCATTTCTATACTGTTTAATGGATGAAGCGATTGCTGCAATACAAACATCATAAAAGTGAAGGTGTTGAAATGTGTCATCTCATTTTAGATAATTAAGTGCTGCTCATAACTATAAATCATTTGAATTATTGCACAATAAGATTATGAGATGGGTAAAGTACCAATAAAGAAATTAATTGTAAATCTTTTATAATGAATTTATTCAAATAAAATTCCACTCTTAGGTACTAACTATTTATTTTTAATATAGCCTCCAATTAATGAAATTATCGGGAGTGGTAGGATAGGTAGCATAGTCAAGGCGCCTCAAACACTCTCCACATAGTGTTGTTAATTAAAATTTGCATATTTAATCGGCAAATAAATATAAGTAAATAGTAGCGAGTGTGAGAAGATTTTATAGAGGGTGTTTTTTCGTGACCACTATTTTTTTGGCATTTTGCCATATGATTGAAAATGATTTTGAGAAAGATTTTGGTATTATGCAGTAGATAATTTAATACCATATGGTGTGATTGGTTCAAAAATTTAAAAATTACTAATGCGAAAGGGTTGAACATGTAATTTGGAGGACATTATTGCTGTGTTAATCTTTCCATAATTCAATGGCATTATAAAAGGTATAATTGACACTTGTGTTGGTAGAATCGATGAGTTTTATGACGTTTAATATCAATTGGTAAGTATGGCAATTAACACCTCACCCTCTAGTTAATGAATTCATATCTATATTTACAACCTTATAACTCTACTACTACTGCCGTGTGAGTATAATCAAGTTGGGGAAGATGTTCAAGACATACAATAAGGTGCAATAAAATTATGTATAATTTATAATTCAATAGGCCACCATGATGCACTCTACAATTTAACAATTGCTCTGAATGCTTATTTAATAAATTTATTAACAAACATTTGTGAAATACAAATGGTGAAGCACACGTAAATACAATATTTTTTTTAAATTTACATATTCACAATGTTTTATTCAAGTGTATTTAGATACAGGTAAAACCAGCAACAACAACAAAAACAATACCAAATAAATATCTACTTCATATTTAGAAATTTTCAGAAGTTTAGTTACGCATGAACGATTCATCTACAATGTATGCATTACTTACTATGACATGCAAATACATACTTAGCCTAGCCATGACAAGTGTTGTTATGGAAACATTTTAGATATAGCTCATCACCTCAAAAAGCCAACTGTTGTCACATTCTACTATTTCTTCAGATCTTCTTTCTCTCTCGTACACACACACACATACACACATACCAGATGACAATATGGTGTCATCAGGCTGGAAAAAAGTATCAAATTTACTTGCCACATATGCTCATACATTGTATATATTGCATATGCTATAGACATGTATATACATGTACAAGTCACAATGCCATTTACTTGCTGGTATTGTATTACAAATAATTTTGAACATGGTGGTACATCAATCAATCAATATGGCGTATGCAATTAATACATTTTGATTTGTCTGTTTTTTTTTTTTTTTTAAGATAAAACCTGCATTTCTTGTTCTTCTTCTGTCTACTTCCTTTCTACCCATCTAACTATGGTTTGAGAGCTCCGAGTTAGAGAACTGAATTTTAGACTCCTAAATCTAGAATAAAATTTAGAGAAACAATTATGAAGCGATGAACAATCTTAAATGTTATTAATTGAAATATTTTATTGTGTTTCCCTTTGTAACACCAAAACACAGAGGTTAGAGGTCGGGAGAAGTATACGTATAATATTAATCAAAATCAGCATCCGAGTTGGTATATGAAGTTATTCTCACCTTAGAATGATTATATTATAATATGAATGTAATTTGATGAAAATCACACCTATCTCCCATACGAAAGTATGCTTCAAGAAGGGTGATTTCGCAATTGGTGAACGAAAATGTTAACCTATCAAGTTGAAACTCGGTATATGCTATTAAATTAAGTAATGTATGAGCAGATTAAAAAATGAACATAGTCGTATGCAAAACACGACTACCTCCCATACAATGTTATGTTTTCCAAGGAGTTTTTCACACATTGCAGACGAAAATATACAGTTATCAAGCTGAAATTTGGAACGTGAACTAATTAGTTGGAAAAAATTAAGAATTGACAAAATCGGATCAAAATCAAGCCTACCTCCCATACAAATTTATATCTACGAAAGGATTTTTTCGAATTTTACGCAAGAATGCACAAAGCTATAAAGCTGAAATTTTGTGTATGAAAATACATTCACTAAGAAATATCAAATTTCGAAAATAGGTAAAATCAGTTAAAAACCACACATAGCTGCCATACAAAAATATGTCTTCCACTGCAAGTTTGTAGATATTACGTATGATTAAATCTCAGCCATATAATTATTGTTATCAGACGGTGAGTATATTTAAAAATAGGTGCTATCGAATCAATACCACACATAGCTTCAGTACAAAACTGTAATTTTTCCAAAGATGTAGATTTTTGAATTCATCCCACTTGTGATTATAATATGGATAAGGATAATGATTTTGTAAAGGAATTTTTAAATATCTACACATCATAAACTATTTAATGTAAATTCCTGTTGGCTTGATATATCTGCAAAACCATCTAATAGAGGTTTACTATATCATATTTTCTCAACTCAAAATACTTAGGTTATTAACTGAGATTTACCTACTTCTTCTTCTTCAATTTTAATTCTTAAATAATAAACTACTCATAATAAATTGTTGTCGGTATTGTTGTTATATTTTTGTTGTACCTTAAATACCCTAGATGCGACAATATAGACTTGTTCTCATACTTTATGATTTCCTAAATAAAATTTTATGATATTTCAACTCTTTTTTTTTGGGATTTTTTTGTTTTTTGTGAGCATGTAATTTTATTATTTTTTTCATTTTCGAATGATTGTTTCATTACTGTTGTTGTTGCTTACAGTTGCATTCATATGTGTACATACCATACGATGCTACTATAACAAACAAAAAAAAAATTATTGTTATCAACATAAAAAAATCTAATACTCGTCGCATCGTTGTAGCATCCTTTTTTTTTTTTTTTTGTTTTAATTTCATTTTGTTATTCATTCTTTGGTGATTTTCAGTTTTATTCAATTGATGTTGCTAATGTGGTCATGGCTTTGGTAACAGTCAGCTAAGCTGAAATGCAACCAACCAAGAAAGCTTATCAACCAACAATCAAAAAGGAAAAAAATATATATTGTCATTTTGTTTTTTTTTTTTTTTGTTTTGTTTTAATTTTTTTATTTGTTTTATTTCTCTTCATTTGTACGTGCTCAAATTGTCACTGTTTGAACTACTCCTGCTGCTATTGTTGTTGCCGTTGATGAGGATGATGATGATGATGATGCGGTTACTCTGTGGTGGTTGAATGTAAGGTGCTCGCTGAATAGCATTTTAATATTCAAGTGATGCAACTGCACTAAAGATATTCATCACTCACATACATATGTGCATACATATATATATATAAATACACAAGTAATTATTATTAGATATGGATGCTCTCTCTTTCTATCTCTCACTATATATCTCTTTCTATTTCACTTTGTTTTGTAATCTGTTAGAAATACAAGTAAAAGCGTTTAACACTTGACCAACACACTTAAGTATTAGCATAGGAGTAACACAAACAAATTTGTAACACATTGATGATGGTGTTCCCTCCCTGTTTTATATGCGCTACAAGCATACAAACATATGAAGGGTGTTTTTTAGAGTACACGATACTCTCGAATTATCATTAGATAGATTATTAAAAGATTGCCATAGCAAAGAAAAATTTTAATTAGAGAATTTTAGCTTTGGAAATTGCTTTTGGTCATCGAACCACAAGCATCACTTCAGGGTTTTGTGTAATTATATGATCGCAAAATCTCCAAATGAAATTTTAAAACAAAAATATACTTTTAATATACAAAATTTCAATAATCTTGATTAAATTGCTTGTCAATTCACAATTGTTTCCTGATTGAATTGAGAATTACTGATTTTATCTGACTTCCATGATGAGTGTTTAATATACATGGAGGATACTATTCTCGAAGAATGAGTACTTGGACCATTGTCGAAGGTTGTTTTGAAGAATTTTCAAGACAAACTCCTAAATTTAATTCTCTTAGATATATTTTTTGTGTGTGTTTTATTTCAATTCGATTCTAGGTGACTACACTTTAAAAGACAACCCTTTATAAGTGGGTTGTATATCACACACAATGTAATATGTACTAGTAGACTTCATTTAAATGCACGCACGTACGCATACACATTCAATGTTTAACATCTTTTTGATGTTCACTCATATCATATTGTTGTTGCTGTTGTGATGATCTTCTTTTGTTACTTATGATTATTATTATTGCTACTAAATGTTGTTGTAGTTGTTGTTGCAGTTATATATACGTGAATGTACATATATTTTTATTGTCTACTTTGTGATGTTTCTTTATTAAATTACATATTTTCCTGCATTACAATTGTATCGTTACAACATCTTACATATATGATAGGTACATGTTAGTATGATGAAAAGTAACTAAATTTTCTGCGTCATGTACATATTCTCATATCTTGGTCATATCATACACGCACATATCGTACACAGGCGTATGTGAAGTTATGCAGTGCGTTGCAAGGCGTTCAAAAATTGGGTAATGCGTTCATTCTTCGTCATTGGTTTATTGTTGCAGGTAATAATGGTAATGGTAATGATGATGATGGTATTGGTGGCGCTCAGTGAACCTCGCGGTCTCAATTTGAAAGCATACATTTTATTCTATTTATTCCTTTGCATGTATAGTATGAGGTACCAATGCATATGATTATGATCTTTATGTTTTATTAGTTTTCTATTTTCATTAAAAAAATTCTTTTATTTTTTTATTTTTGTGGAGAATGTTGCTGCAGCGATGATCGCATTTAATTTAGAAATATGCGTATATAGAAAGGGTCATAAAATCTAATTTTTGTTATTGTTATTTACTTGCATAATTAATATAAAATATCTTATTACTCTCTTGCATTGTTATGTACAATTTTAGTAGCTGTATGAATTATAGCTTCCGCTCTTGATTATTTGTAAATGATAAAATATAAAATAATTTTAAAATTATGTAGATACACTTATTATTGATTTCTTTTCTTTTTTTTTTTATTAAATTCTATGTGAAATTATATTACATTTTAATAATTCCAAACAATCATACAATCATACAAAAGAAGACCACCATGTTGATAATAATGACTGACTCTAGTCGTATACTCTTATTACATGCACAAGCATGCATTTTGTTTGTGCCGATCGTCTATAAATATTTAAACATTATTAACTATTGTTAACTTATTCATCATAATCATGATCACCATCAACATTAACATTATGGGAGTAGAGTAATTTTCCATGCTATGAAATTCCTTATGTCAAATTTTTTTTTCTTTATTTGCCTCTCTCGCAACTGCATATTTTTTTTTTTTTGTTTCCTTTTGTATCGATTGTATTGACATTTACCGCATATATTGGGTACTTGCGTACAAACGTAAACAATTTATTTACATCAGCACATATCCCAGTAAATCATGGGAGTATGCAGTGAATAATATTTTGAACCATCTAATATATAGAGTTTTGTGTGAGTCTATTATTATTATCGTTGGGGGGATGTTGTACCGCGACCTATAAGATCTATTGCGCCTCCTTCGCAGAGCTAGAGTGTGTCTCTTAACCCAGTTCTCTAGATCAATTTTAGTGTTGATCCTACTTCACAGAGTCTAAGTTCATCCTCGGGTATGATGAAATCTCCCAGGTATTTCCTTCTCTTGTGCATCAGTGCAGAACAAGTTCCTATCATATGTTGTGCGGTCTCGTCCTCTTCCCTTTCTAATTTTGTTAGGTGATAATTCAGCCTACAGTGCCCTGTTAATAATCCCGTAATGATTCTCAAGTTGTTCTTCGTTTGATTCATACAGTCCTCGTAGCATTTTTGGTTGTATGTCCCTAGCGCTAGTTTGGAGTGTGTTAGCCCCAGTAATTTTTCCCAGTATAAGCCTCTTTGTCTATCCTCTTCTTCCCAGATTATATAGGAGATGTTACCCGATCCTAATCCACAAAATGGTTCAGGCTAGGCTCCCTTCCTGGCAAGCTTATCTGCCATTTCGTTACCATTGATCCCTACATGCCCTGGATCCCATAGAATCCACACCTGATTAAGTTGGCCCAGGATGTTCAGTTTTTCAATGCACTCCATCACCAGTTTTGATGTAAACTGGTGAGATTTGAGTGCTTTGATAGCTGCCTAGCTGTCACTTAGTATTGCTATTCTGCGGTTCCGTAATTCCGTTCGAGATTAATGTGAGTCTATTTGTGAGTCTATTAAAAAAACAATTTTTTAATTTTAAAGTGTTCCTAATATATTTCTCAGAACTTGACAACCAACCTTCGAATTATTTCGTGAAGTATTTGCTGAGTGCCATTTTTACATATTTGATATCAATTTCGTACCTACAAATTTCAATACTTCTATAACACTTCTTCTTTGATATGTGATACATAAACTACTGAGCGCTCTCTGCAAATGGTCAATTGGGATGTGCTATAGTATTAAATATGTACATAACTTTTGTGAGAGCAACATGCATGAACGCCTGCATCAATGCCATCAATTTACCATTTACATATTGTTTTAACACATTAGCAGTAAAATGCAATAAATTTCATTACCATAATGAATGCTAAGTACAAGTATGTACCTATGTACTATGTAAGTTGATTGAGCGCACGCATGTAAATAGAGCGATCGCTGGTGGCACGGTGGTGGCAATGGCGGTGATGGATGAAAAAAAAAAATAAACGAAAATTTTAAGACAGACAACAAAGTAAGAATCATAAACAATAACAAAATGATCATAACTATACATAAATTGTAGATTCACATAAAGCACACAACAAAGAAATGTCACAGGAAGAAAATATTGGTCTTTGTCATTAACCGAAAATTACAAAAAAGCAACAACAACAACAACAACAACAACGATAACAAAAAGCAAATACATATATTTGTATATATGTATACATATTTCACATAATATGTATGTGCCCATCCGGTGTACATATCGTAAGATTGACCAACCAACTAACCAACCAACTCTAGCTAGCAATTGTCAACATGCTCGTACAAACAAACAAAAAAAAAACGGCAAAATGTAATAAAGCCAAAAAGAAAAGGGTACTTGTTGAAAATGTTGAAAATAAAAAAAAAAAACAAGAGCAAATAAAAAAATTTGTAACAAAGTTCAAAATGTTTAAAACAAAAAGAAACAAACAAAAAGAGGTTCTCTACTCATATGGTGTGAGAAATAAAATAATGTTAATTATACAATATATTCAGTCATAGACTAAGTACTTGTCATCACCATCATTATAATCGTATATTGACATTATATATATGTATAAATACATATGTATACACATCCATATATATATACCCTATAAAGTCTAAAATGCCACACAGCATGTGAAATGACCTCTTCTTCTTCCTCTTCTTCTTGTTCTTCTTCTTCTTAGTGTCTTCTCAACAAGTTGGCTAGTCGGTAAGCGCCAGCTAACACTTCTTATTTTCATAGCCACTTCCATTACCAATTAAATTTAGCAAGCGAAAAGAATCACTGTACAACAGTAAGTCAACAATCATTTTTTTCTTTCCATACTTACATATGAGTACATATTGTATATGATTGCGTATAGAAGTATATGTCTGCAAGTACATATGAATCTGTAAACAATATGTTTATATAATATGTATGTATGTACATATAAATATATATGTGGTTAGGGAAAAAGTATCCGAACGTAGCAGAACCAAAATTCCAATTGTTTCATTCACAATTGTCAAGAGAGGAGGAATACTATTTAATTAATCTAGCAAAAGGATTCGGATGGTTGTTTAATTTTTGAATGTAACTTCTGCAGGACTTTGCAACTTCCACAGAAATTGTGGGTACATTCAAATCTCGATGCATATTAACATTTCTCATATACCAAGGCGTATTTATAATAACTCGCAGGCACTTGGATTGTATTCGCTGCAATTTTTCGATATTTGAGAGAGATGCGGTGCCCCATAACTGAATACCATAAGTCAAGCTTAGCTTCAGGATTGCTTTATATAATAGCAGTTTGTATTCACTTCTATGTGATTGTTTCAGGTCAGCCTTGTGTCGAAGTGAAAATCCAAGTACTTTGTTGAGGGACATTGTGGAACTGATTGGCCATTTATTTTATGTGTATCTAGCCTTAGTGTGAAGGTTAGATGTACGCTCTTTAATCCATTGACTTTTGTGTGCCATTTTGCTAACCAGATTTCGAGAAAATCGAGATGAGTCTGCAGGAGTTTAGTAGCTTCTATGGGGTTAGAGCGAGATCACAATAATGCCGTATCATCAGCAAAGGTCGATATGAATGTATATTTATTGTTGGGCATAGCTGAAGTGTATAAGAGATACAGTGAGGTGCCCAAAACGCCTCCTTATGGAACGCCAGCGTGAATATCCAATGGATTTGTAATATAATCCTTCTGATGTACGAGAAATTTTCTCTCAATGAGAAAGCTACTAAGCAATGAGGAGACAGTAATAGTTTGAGTTTGTAAATAAGGCCATCATGTCATAATTTATCGAAAACTTGAGTGATATCAAGAAAGACAGCTGAGCTTATGATTAGATGAATATTATTTTGCTATATAGTTTGTCGCAGCCATGACCACTCTACTAAGATATCTTCAACAATTCATTGCTGACATAAAGTTGTTTCCAAGAAGCGACTATGCAAATAATATGGTTTCGATCTTCAACCAAATTCCCTGAGAATTCTGAACCAAGAGAATTCTGGTTGGTTCTATGCAGTGGCGTCACCAGAAAGGAAGGTGTTGAGGGGGATAGATACCCCTTGGCCGATGGACTTGTTAAAAAGGAAAAATATTAATATATAAATATTTATAAATCATTCACTACAATTTTTATCATATTCATCTTTTTCGTATAATCCCCCCTTGTAAAAATCGTGGCTACGCCACTGGTTATAAGTAACAAAATTCTAAAAGTGGTTAAACAAAAGCGAATTTGCTAGTTTAAGTAAAAATATGTTCAAATATAAACAACAACAACAACAAACAAGTGGGTGCCGTAGCTCAGTGGTTAGTGTATTGGGCTTCCGATCTCTAAGTCGTTGGCTCAATCCCCGGATGAAGTATAACAAATTTAATATAAAGAAAAAATTTTTTTTTTCGAACGATACCCACCTATCGGCAAGCAATTGGCAATTCTTCCGGCAGTAACAATTTGCCTTGAAAAAGCTTCTAAAAGAGCTCTGTGACAAAACTCAAAAAAGTTATGTCGCAAGAGTTCTGCCGTTCGGAACCGACTAAAATAAGTAGGTCCCTTCTAATACTGTCCAAAATTTAACACACACAACAGTAATGGAAGAGGAGCTCGGGCAAAGAACCCTTCGGATCATTAAGTGCCACATATTTATTTATTTTTATAAATAACAACAAATAATATTTGCGATTTGATTGCAGAGAATGCAACACTTTTTCCCCAAAACAATCTCTTAAAAAAAACAAAACACAAGAAAAATATACAAAATTTTAAATAAAAACAAAACAATACCAAGACAACACATATGACAGTGATAAAGTAACCATTGCGTTTAGTTCAATTAATTTTCTCAGAAATTCGCCTGAGTTTCTCGCAATTTTATGATAAATTCATTGAATTTCGTTGACGTTATTAACTATTGACTCAGACCATGATCGTATGTATGTACATATGTCTGTATGTATGTCTGTATGTATGGTATGTATATGCAAACTGGTGCAATACAAGTCAAATGTGTTCGTACATACTAGCAAGTATTAAATTGACGTATTCATGTGCGTACATATTGATATATGTACGAGTACATATGTACACTCGTATGTAGTAGGCATAGTGTTTCGACGATGATGCGTAAGCGTTATAATAATCGCTCACCCGATCACTCGATCACTCGATCACTCGATCACTACGGTTGACTTGGTAGGTGGTGGGCACTCATTGTGGTAGTTACGTGTATTTGTGAAATGTGCCTCTCTTATCACTGTTATGTATTCAAATATATTTATACATATTTGCTTGTGAGCTCTTTGTACTAAGTATTTGATATGGATAGTGTAATTATTGTTTCTGCTGTAATTACCTGGCGTAGTAAATTAAAAATTTTTTTTGTCTTTCTTATTAAGCTTATAAATCATAAAAATTGAGAATTTTATTATCTGTAACCTTTTTTTTTTTTTTTGGTTTCGTTGTTTTATGTGTTTTACAGCGATTTGCGATAACTCAGCATATTTAGCTTCAATGCGTAATATATACACATACGTAGTAGTAGTAAGCCCACCGACACTATTAGATAGATAGTAGTAGAAATAAGCTGTATGCTATAGCGTCATTTGTTATGCTATTTAAGTTTGAGTTGTGGTGACATTTTAATAATATGTCAGCTACAAGTTTTGCCTCTTCTATTTGTTTTTCTTGCTGTTGTTGTTTTTGATTTAACTTTCCCACATATGGGGAAATTTTGAACTGAAATTGAAACTTTCCACATGAATTCGACCAAATTTATGACATGTAATTATTGGCATTTTTTTTTCTTTCATGCACACACCAATTTTTGTACAATTAGAGAAATTTCAATATATGTATGACCAGCGAGATGCTCAATTGGCACTTTTGTGTCTTTTATTATATTGTATTTTAAATATGTTTCAGCTTCGAAAGATAGAGGAGCGGTCCAAAAATTTAACAGATATTGTGATTTCATCTCGAAAAAATAAAACAGTTGGGAACCAGTCAGTGCTTGGTATTTTCAAGAGCTGAAAGGAAAATTAACATTTTGGGAAAAGAATAGAAAAGCACACACCTATGAAATATTTCGAATGCAATAATTCATTAGCTAATTAAATAATAATAATATAAATTTTTTTATTTCTTAAACCTATTATACAAATGTACAAATAATTTTCTTACGATCCAACACTCAATTAAATCATCTGAAAAATATTCCGTCATATCAAAGATTGATATTGAATAATTTCATTTCTACGCTATCATATTCATATGTAGCTACTGCCTCAATACCGAATGTACAACAAATGTGAAATTCCTTTCTACACATCATCTAGCAATCCGTCAATCCAACCATCCATCCATAGCCGTCTAATATTCCTACAACTTGCTGACGCCTCAAGGAACAATAGAGTACACATAATGAAACAGTATGCACCTAACTTCATATAAGTTGATTTTCAAAAAAAAAAATAATAATAAAAAGTAAAAGAAGAGAGAAAATTTCCAACCTCATCATACACATACAGCTATACATATACATATAACAAAAATTATGAATGACTGTGGGCAAATGTGATCAAGTTAGGAAAAATTGCAATGAATTCACTATCAACGATCCTGTCTGTGAGTATGTGTTTGTGTGTATTAATATATATGCTCTCAATGAATCTTATCGAACAACATACTACATCACAAAAACATATGTATATAAAATATGTGTACGTGTATATCAATGCACAATGGGCATTATAATAACAATTTCTGGCCAAAATCTCAAAGTTTTAGTCTTCATAAATTAGACACTCCAAACTTCTTGTATTTGAATCTCCTGGGCTTGTAAAATATAATATCGCGTTAATTCTTTTGAATATTTTTATTTATATATATTTATTAAAATACGATTTGCCGCATTCTGAATGCCATTTACTCTTAGCTAATGAAGAAAACGTCGGTAAAGTGAATAAATTCGTTGTTTCATTGAAAAAGGGATACCTAATTACAAAGGGCTATTATAATTGGTACATTAGATATCAGATGCATGGTCACTTCTCGATTCATTCCGAGAGATTTCAGTTTTCTTCACATAGAGCATCGTAATCGATTTCCGCAAGATTTATGAAATTAATATTCAAATATCAATATAAATCAACTGAATGGCGCTTTCCCAACAATCCAAAATTCCAAAAATTCAGATAAAGTCGATCCACAATTAAGGTCGAACAATATAACTCAATTGCTGCGGGGCATTTAAGACAGAGAGTGAGATAAGATTTCGTAAAAAAAGGCCAGTTATTTGTAATAAATATTTGTATATTATGCACCATAATAACACACTATCTCACAAGGACATCATTATGATGGATTTCTGTTTTTTAACAATCGCGAAACTTGGCTTTGTGTAACTTTTTCTGTTCCCAGAGCTCGAAGCATCATTGAAAAGCCTTTAAACTACTAAAATTCTTTGGAATCTTCCCAAGCTTACTCCCTCGGAAATAATAATTTATTTGAACAAAGAAGAATCGCTATGCTCGGTCGAACAAAACACAATTGAGATCTGCTAGGTCTCTAGTAATAGAGGCATTCTATCTCAATCTCAATATTGAAACCCCATATAGACATGAACAAATAAACACGCCGTTTGAAATGTTTGATATGGAGAAATTGGTTTCAGAGCCTTTAGCTTGTAAATATGGTAATTTTGCCCACAGTGGAGTCGTGTAGTTGCTCACAAGAGTATCTCTATCAAATAAAACTATGTACCAACATACAATCGACAAGGGCACAAAATTAGGAATAAATGCGAGTGAGAGTGTGTGTGCATTTGTAACACCAAAATGACCAAAATAAAAGCCACAACGGGTGTTGAAAAGTAAAGAAGCTTTAACAAATTACCGCCCATACTCATCGCCATACATACATGAATAAACTTACACTATTACGGTTTACAGGTACAAATTTGGTAGACAGCCACAAGAAACACAATTCGAAATCTGCTGCCAGTGTACGGCATTGTTGAATTGGAAAAAATTACAAGCAAATGTGGATGAATATATCGATGGATGGATGGATGGATGGATAGTTGGATAGATGTTGGTGGTTGGTAGTTGTTTAGTTGGCTGGCATAAAGGACAAAGAAGAAGCAGACGGTTGCAAATGCCCAGCGGCATAACAATGCCATACCATAATATGTATGCAATATGTACATACTAAAATTCATGCCACAATAATGCTGCCGCTGCTATTGCTGCCGCTGATGATGATAATATCCCAGCCTCAGCAATGATATGTAACTGTGGTGGCGGTAAATAAGCATGCGGCAAACTTATGACTGAGTAATTGCTGGCGATATTTATGCGAGG
The DNA here is from genome assembly GCA_963854835.1 of Megamerina dolium. Lineage (NCBI taxonomy): Eukaryota > Metazoa > Arthropoda > Insecta > Diptera > Megamerinidae > Megamerina > Megamerina dolium. The sequence goes on from OY978527.1 coordinate 47,444,012, forward strand.
AAGCGTTTCAGCAGTCGTTCATCGTTCATCGTTCATTGTCGTTCAACATGTTATAGATATGTTGGTATGGATGTACTTAGTTTGATGTTGTTGTTGTTGGTTTTTGTTTGCTTTTTCATTTCGTTTTTCGAAATCTTTTTGTTTGCTTCATATGTTGTCGTTATAGCTGTTGTTATTGTTGTTGTTCTTGTTGTTGTTAATATTATTATTGTTGTAGACATACACATAACATCACATACCGCAAAGCGATGTATTTGCTGTCTTTCGGAATGTAAATCATTCGCTAAGTGCTCGATTTAGGCGACCATACGACTGATGGAGTACCCAACTACATAAAACAGATTCACAAAATGCACATACATACATACATACATACATATATACTTACATGTTCTCGTAGCAATCATGCGCAATGACGAAATGTAATGCGCCGAACATAACTCATCGCACATAATGAGACTGCAATAATTCATTTGTGCTTGTGTTGCTTGCTTGAATGTGGTCCACGACGACAACAACGACAGCAACAACAATGAGTCTCAACATTTGTAACAACAGCGACTGCACTAGCAGCAACAAGTATCACATCTGCATCTTCATCGTCAACTTGCTTCATACAAGTATTTATGTACGAGTATATAGATTCTACATTCAGCTGGTATTCCTTCCTCCTTTACTTCTAGTGCAAATCTGTAGTTTCCTTGTTGATGCTAGTCGAATGTGTTATACCTAACTAGTCGTTTGCCCAGTTGTTTGGATGTTTGCAACACAAGGTTGTTTGGCTCTCTGGCTGGCTGGCTGGCTAGCTGACTGGCTGTTGGTTCGTAATCCCGCATGCGATCCTAGTTTACTGTAATTAAGTATAATGAGTGTAATTGCTAATGTTCATGCAGCACGCAGAATGAAATTAAAATGTATGACAAAGTGCGTGCAATAATTTGTACAAAAAGCTCTTGTAATGAGACCACAAATGTGGATAAATCCATATGTATGAAAGAACATACTCGTATTGTATGTGCGTATGTATTTGTCGTCTAGTACTTGTCCTCATCGTCGTCGTCGTCGTAGTCATCATCTTCATTATTGTCTAATTATCGATATTTGTAGTACAATTGTATATAAAATAAATACCAACATCATGTTCCAATCGATTGTTTAGGCCTTTGAGGAATGATACTTTAATTAAAGATTGAATATAATACTGATTGTATTAGCGATCAATATCAAACAACAGCAGCAACTTGTTACATGATTACATAGCAGTCAATTACATTGATGATGATGCTGTGTACTTACTTGCCCTTAGAGCAATCCAAAATGTTGTAAGTTTAATTTGTCGTGGGCTGTAACTAACGTTAACAATTATATAAGCGATCTTAAAGAGGCATAACAAATATAATAGTCTTTTTTTTATTATTTCTTTATATTATTACTTTTATTCTGATATTTTCTTTAGCGCCAGTTGGCGCCCTGTCATCCACATTAGATCTCCAAGCCAACAGAGACAACTGTCTTCAAACTTTTTTGCTAATTGCTTTATGACCTAATTAACATATTTTGGCTTTGATGAACGAAAAATTTGTCCTAAAACTGTGGGCAATGGTCCCACTGTTGGCAAGTAATTGACAACTTTTACGATAGAAACATTTTTTTCAACCAGAGGCTCAGAGTATAGGCCCTCTCTATAATCAGAGAAAATACAAAGATATTGGGATTCTCTCTAAGAGCCATTCAACTAAAAAAGTCCACGATCTGCACATTCTGACAACAAGGGCCTACTATTCACTGACACATATTTCTTGATGAATGTCAATCTGTAACTAAAATGAATTTTGAGTGAGAGTGAAATTGCAGGCAACTGTAGGATATACGAATTAGCCAGAAAGTGTGCCGCCTGAGTACTTTCTTTTGAATTTGTGGAAGAAGGGCACTCTACTTAGCACCTGTAACGTACTAATAAGGGAGAATATGGCGCACAAGAAAAACGAACTCTGGTTATTCTGGGGCAAGACTGCGATACAGATTGGATAGGAAGTGTAGTCAATATGCAATGAAGCTTATTGTTTACAGGAATAATTACAAGCAATTGCGTTCTTGTCACGCATGCTAAAAGAAGAAAATGTACGACTTTTGTGGTAGCTGCAAAAATGAAGAAAAAACGAGAGAATCCAGAGCATTGCGGTCAGCACAAGTTATGCATTTGGCTTATATAATTCACATAGCCTAACAAGCCCTCTAACGTTGAGTGTGGCGGGATCTCACATATTTCATTATGAGCTCACAGTGGTTCGCGTTTATATAGGTTACACCTTTCGGGTATTTTCATAAAGGTCAAACATGCCAATGTGTAAAAAATAAAAGAAACCTAAAAAGCAGATATTAGTTTCAGTGAAATATTCTCGAGAAATTTTATTCCAAACCTGCCGATAACTTCAATATTTAGAAAGTCCACCATTACTCTCGCCTTAAGTCATTCTTCTCAATTGCCACAGATATAATTGTACTGGTAGGAGTCATTGCATCAGAAATAATGACTGAAAAAATTTTTTGAAACCTGTAAGTACAATATCAGAATCAGTATAGTAATAATCGTACAAGCCTAGGCTATTGTCAAGCTGTAGTAAAATATGACTCATTTCCAAATATCCTCTTCAAATTAATTAGAGCGCAAAAAATCAAAGCATAAAACCTTAACCTAAGGTGACAATGAGACAAAAGGATGATGGCAACCAATGGAGCGGAGCGGACCACCCAAAAAATGAAAAGGTGAAGAAAGCAAAAAAAAAAAAACGAAAACAAAAAAAAGTCGACAATAAAACGAAGCACAAGCTGTGCAAATGACAAAAGATGTTATTTGAAAGAATACGGAAAACGAAAAAACAAAAATGCAGCAACCATTACTACATCCATGAATGGTAGTAAAATGGCAAAATTGACTCTGTTGGTGTCAGTGTTAATGCTATTATATGGTACATTCACAAAATGATGAAAACAGCATTATTACTTACTTAAAACTGCTGCTGCTGGTGCTGCTGCTGCTGATGCAAATAAAATATACTAATAATATAAGACAAAAGAATTTAATTTTTAATCATCATACACAGTAGAATACAAAATACAGTATGTTCTCCTCATTTTGTTATTACTATTATTGTTTTTTGCTTTTTGTTTTTATTTAAAATCATCAAACCTACAATCAACTCCACTTTTTAAAACAAACACAAACAGAACACACACCATGGTGCAATTATCAACTTACTATAATGATGATGATTACACACTTATATGCATGTTTTATAACAAGTCATAATAACGCTCAAGTGATTCTTTATATCTATAAGGTGACTAAAGAAAAAAATGCATACAACTACCATATGATAATGCACAAAATGAAAGATCTACTTATTTAGTTTTTGACATATGTATTGTGTTATTATTATGTGCAACAACCAATCAAGAGTCGATGAGTGTAATCGAAGTGATGTTAAAGAATGTTACTGCAACAGTAGAAACATCATTTAATCTAGCACTTGTAAATGTGTAATAACAGCAACAGCAACAAAAAATCATCTCAGTAAATAAATGTGCCGCATAGACGCTAGCCGGATCAAAGCAAGTGCCTCACTCAATAAAACAATCACCATCGTTCTGTTGCTTATTGTAGTGATAATTATATAAGTAGTAAGTACATAAATACGTGTGCATGTAAGAACACTCTATGTGGCATTATAATCAGTCGTAATCCTTAAGCAAATATGTAAAGGGCAGCTTAAGATGTTTGGACTTCGCATGATTTGCATTTTACAGCTTACTTTACTTCTTTTCCTATATTCTCTTTTTCCACTTTCATTCATCTATTAGTCAATTCAATCTATCCGACCAAATGTAAGCAGTTTTTAATCTCCTCACCAGCTCATCTGTTTATTTTACTCATGTATGTAGCAAGTGTAAGTAAATATGTAGTATGTAAGTAAACCCTTTTCGAGGACTCTTAATCACATTGAGTCCACCAACCATTCACATAGTATGTACTAGAAGATCAGAATAACACTTTACTTGTTTGTAAATATCAATTTTTTGTGTGTTTGGCAAACATTGTTGCTTCGAGTATAAGTGTAATGTGATAATTATTGTATATTTACTTATTATTGTTTTGTTTTTCATTCTTTCATTCTTGATTTTTTGTTCCATAATTATTCAGGCAATTGCAATCATGCAATCAGCAATATTTAAGCTTAATTCTCGTTGTGCAGTGAAAATTGGGAAGGATCTCTCCCCTCCGTTTAATACCAAACGAGGTTTCAGACAAGGTGATTCGTTATCGTGCGACTTCTTCAATCTTATTATGGAGAAAATTATACGAGCTGCAAAGTTACCACATAATGGCACAAAAGTGTCATGCTGCTGGTGTATGCCGACGATATTGACATAATCGGTATCATCTAGCGAGCAGTCAGTGCAGCATTCTCTGAATTGGAACGAGAGTCACGTCGAATAGGACTTACGATGAGCGAGGACAAGACGAAGTACCTAGTGACTACAAACAAAGAGTCCCGGCATCTTGGAAAACACAGTTGACAATTATACTTTCGAGGTGGTGAAGGACTTCGCCTATCTTGGAACCAGCATAAACATTACAGTTGTTGTCAGCCTGGAGATAATGCGTAGGATAACTCTTGCTAACAGGTGTTACTTTGGGCTGAGTAAGCAATTGAGTAGTCGAGCCCTCTCTTGAAGATCGCAAATCACACTCTACAAGTCTCTCATTATTCCTGTCCTAACATATGGCGCAGAAGCTTGGACAATTTCCACCACGGATGAGAGGATGTTTGGAGTTTTCGAGAAAAAAGTTCTGCGCAGGATCTTTGGACCTATTTGCGTTGATGGCGTGTACCGAATGAGGTACAAGAAGGGAAGACCAAACCTCGGTTGGAAGAACCAAGTGTTAGGTAATCTGTCGGCGCTTGGAATATCCAATTGGCACCAACAAGCGAAGAATGGAGAAGACTGGCACCGCTTTGTATGTTCGGTCTAAACCGATCATCGGTTGTTATGGCCACATAAGAAGAAGAAGAATTCGACATAAGTAGGTGTCATCCGATATGACAACACCACCGTATAATTATAGAATACTGAAAGAAAAGATCGACGAAATTTTTCTCGAGTTTCGAGTGTCAGATCTAGCTGTGTGTACTCTGTGCCCAAGTTTATATTAATTTTGTTTTAATATTTATAACCGCTTGAAGGAAGCCGCGAAGATATACAAGAGTAAATGTACTATATCTGATCAGCGTTGCCTCCATAATCGATTTTAAAATATCCGCCCGCCTATCCATCTGCCTATTATCTAACTGATTTGCATGATAACTTCAACCAATGTTGAGATATTTTGACATATTTTGGCACGGCATATAGAGCAACCAAAGAAATGCCACTTTGAATTTGTTGTACTTTTACCCATTTACTTAAACCCTATTGTAATGAGTAATAATATCGTAATAAATTGGCTATACATGCTTACTATTTATTGTGGGTTCCAAACAAAATCTCGGAAATTTTTCCAAAATGTTATGTCGACATAATTTATTTAAACTTCCATTTGGAACAGCTATGAATTTCTTAATATATTCACTATATACGTACTATATCGTACTATGTATGTACCAAAATGGTCCCGATAAGGGTACCACAGATATTCCCATCGAAAATCTAGATTAACCTCAAAATGGTTTTAAACCATCTCCAAAAAGTTGGATACAAAAATAAGCTCTATGTTTGGATTCCATATAAATTGATTAAAAAAACAGGATGAATCGAATGTACAAAAAATTAAAATAAGAAAAGTAGAAAATTGGCTTTTCATTTCATCTATTGCTAAATAATTATTACTTCACTTTATAACCGTTCACTTAAAATAGTGTTCAATAAAATGTAATCGTTTCATTCAAGTGTATACCTATACAATTCTTACTATATACAATATTATAAAAATGTCAAAATGTCATTTTTGTTATTTTGTTATTATTGCTGTTCAAGAAATACCCCACACACATCCAGAGTTATGCATATACTAGTATACACACACCTTCTTCTAGCCTATCCTTAGAGAGACATCACATCCATCTCCATGTATACATTGTTGCATTGGGTTTGTGTATTCGCTATTGTCTATCCGATGGAGAAAAAAATGCATAGAAGCGGAACTGATCAAAGTCGTTTTTCAAATACCTATGAATGAAGTTCATTAAAAACTGATCAAATCTTTAGAAAGACAAACGACAATGTATAAAAGACCTAAATTCTTTCACATTTTCAGATTATAACAAATATTTACACATATCAACAATACCAAGATACATGAGTCTACGTCGACAATATGGACATATGTCTGATGTGAATGATAGAGAGAGGGAGAGAAAAGAAAACAAAGTGAGCGATCTTACAAATTGTTTTCTATGAGGCACATACATATATATGTACGTTTTATTTTATTGTAAATATGTTTGTAAATTTTCCCCTTCTGTTCGTTTTTCTTCCATTTTATCATACATACATACTCACATATATAATTTTATATACGATATTAATAAGAGTGAGAAAAGAACAAAAAACAAAGTTTTAAAATACAACGTGGCACGATTTTTGCTTTTATAAAATTGAAAGAAAAAAAGTTAAACAATAAATGTATGTAATAACAACATGTATGTATATGTATACATGTTTCTGACATAATATGTATATAAACTCGTACATCTTATTCATAATGTTTGTATTAAAAATAAATTGCTTTTATTGCTTTCATATCTCTCTCTCTCGTTTTTTTAAACAATGCGAAAGTACAATTGTAATGACATTTCCTGATTTTTTATTTTTCTATCAACTTTTCTTATGCTTATTGTTGTTATTATTTTTAATTATTAAGAGGTTGACATTCGTAATGACAAAACACAAACATACGTTTAAATGTCGATATTGATGAATGACCAAAAAAAAAAAAAAACAAATGAACTGATGCGCTTTTGTGTTGTTTAAGCTATTGCGACAACGTCTTCCGCCAGTTTCAGTGAGGGTGGCAGCTCTTATGTTACCTACATACATACAAGGTACGATATGTTGTTAGCTACTTCCGGTAGCAAATTTAACAACGGCATACGGTTGTTTTTCGAATAGCATTTTTTTAGTCTTACGAATAATGCATGCAATCTAACATGACATCATTTCATTGTCTTATGCAGGCATCTATCTAATCTTTACCTTCAGCAACATAAGGAAAAAAAAAAGTAGAGAATCATTGCAAAAGAAATTCGCCAATAACCTTGATAATTTGGCAAAAGGAAGAAAAAAAAATGCGAAAACAGTATGATAAACCTTTAATTAAGTGCGATTTACGATTTATAGCAAATTTAATAAATGTAGTCGTTAATGCTGTTGCAAGCATATGGCAACAACAGTTGCATACACATATGATCATCGATACATACATACGGACATATGTAAGTATGTTTGTATCTCCATACTAAAAATCAATGATTAATGTGGATTAAGTCTTGTGTTCACATAAGTATTTTTAGTAACATGAGCAATACCGAAATATTGTATTAAATCCAGGTATTGAAATTTTCCATTTGAACACTATGAAACTAATATTTCTATCGTCTGATTTTTTTTTTTTTTTTTGCACATAAAACATCAAAAGATTATAACGATGACCGTGATGATGATATGTTATTTGCATTTTTTTTCACTATACTCGTACATACATATGTACATTTATGTATATGCTACTACTTTTATGTATAGTTTTAAATACAAAATCCGATTGATTTCTTCCTACATATTTCATAATGATAACATTCATGCAGGCATACTGATTCATAGTACTCATTTTCAGCTTGGCTATATCTACGGTCCTTTGTTTTGAATTTTGTTAAATTTTAAAATATAAGGGAAATATAAGGGGGAAATAATAACCCCCTAAAAAATGCGATGCACATATACTTTCGAAAATACAGAGCCTTGTTATTTTAAAAAAAGTTGTAAATTCTCGATATGTGTAATATTCAGTTCCGCACATAAACTGCACAGCATAAGAAGAAATAACATGAAAAATCATATACTACACTCTACTACTATTCTACACTAACTAAGGAAACAACACCAAACACCATCAAATATGCCTCTGAGTATAAATAAAGTTGTAATCGGTAATGGTACATATAAGAAGCAGTGCTTGCTCACGGCATTGTGCCAACCATATGTATGTACTAGTGATGAGTGATTTTTCACTATCGGTGATTCAATCACCCTAAATGAAAAATCGCTTTAATGATTTCTATTGCCAGTCTCCAAAAATGGTGATTAGTGATTTTTGTACTAATATGATATTTCGCTGTTAGTGAACAGAATCGCTATAGTGATTTCTACTGCTAGTTAACAGTAACAGTGATTCGTGATTTTTGTACTAATATGATATTTCGCTGTTAGTGAACAGAAGTCGCAAATGGTGATTATTTTGCTAACAGTCATGAGTTGTGATTTTTCCACTAGCTTGATATTTCACTGTGAATCAAAACCACTATTGACAATAGCTAGCAAACAGAAGTAGCTGATTGTGATTTCTATTGCTAGTTAAGAGTAACAATGATTAGTGATTTTTTTACTAATATGATATTTCGCTGTTAGTGGTTGGTAACACTATAGCGATTTCTACTGCTAGTTAACAGTAACAGTAATTCGTGATTTTTATACTAATATGATCAGAATCGTGATTTGTAACAGTGATTCGTGATTTTTGTATTAATATGATATTTCGCTCTTAGTGGTCGGAACCGCTAAAGTGATTACTATTGCTAGTTAACAGTAACAGTTATTCGTGATTTTTGTACTAATATGATATTTCGCTGTTAGTGAACAGAAGTAGCGAATAGTGATTATTTTGCTAACGGTCATGAGTGGTGATTTTTCTGCTAGCATGATAATTCGTTGTGAATAAAAATCGTGATAGCTCTAAAAAGTCACCGTGATATAAAAATCGCAATCACTCATTTCACTGATATTGAAAAATCACTATATCGCTCATCACTAGTGTGTACGAAACAGGCTGGCTTCCGCTCTTGCTTAAGGGACCATCTAATCAAATATTAGTTAACATCTAGTATCTATATAATTCCCACCGTATTCAGCTTAAATGATTCAATGCTTTTTATATGTGTTACACATTTCATGAAATAAAAATAATAATAATGCTAAAAACATAAAAATATTGGTAAAAAAAATGACCATCCCTTAGCTGAGTACGTTAGTTAGTATACAATTTTAGCACGCTGAATCACCAAATGCGAGTTAATTACAGTAATTTCATGTCAACTACTGTTTTCAAATATAAGAATATCGCATATTATAATTAGTACATTGCTCTGAATCATAAAATGAGCATGTACACGTATTTCTAGATGTATTACATTCATATGTATATATACTCAAATTTAGTAGAATGAAACAGCATAAATGTGGTGACGCAACGATGCCACATATATTAATGTGAGTAACAAATAGGAAAGTATCATAAATCTTGTAATACGGCCACGTGCATTAACGCTAAATGTATTGATGTCTAAAAAATAGTGCAATAAAGTCACTACCTTTTTGACACCGCCAAATACTTTCTGTCACATGTTCTCTGTGTGGGCGTCCTTCGACCTGTGCACAGGTGTCACATACTCCCATATATAGTACTATCAACCCACTGGCTACGTGATCCATACTACTTTGCTACACATTTTTTCGACGTCTACTGGGTATATTTACGAAGTATGTATTCATTAGTATATACTAAGTCAATACTAGTGGTGAGCATCATGTACCGATAATATAACAAACATTCTAAAATAATACATTCGTGTACCAAGTTCAAATTCTGAGAAATACATTTTTCACTTTTCACATTTTATGCTATACGCATATGTATGCGTTTATGAAATTTTCTACGGAGATATTGTCTTTAGTTGGGCATGCACCTAATTTAATCTGCGCAAAAAATTTAGCAAAGATGATGATAACCGTTCATATACCTGCAAAGGTATATGACAAAGGTAATGTGATAAAGGGAAACGTATTCGATGCTTGACCGCTATAAAACGATCAGATAATGAAGTATTTACAATACGCCATAAAAATAACACACACAAAGGCGAAACAGAGTACGCGTAAATGGCAGGATCATTGTAATCGGCCGATGGTGTATTAGTGGCCATTATTTCAATAGTTATAGCAACAGAATATAAGACCTGATGTTATATGTAATAATACATGTACACCAAAAAGTGTACCAAAATATGTAATTTTGTCAATTTGTCACACACTTTTGTTAATTTTTGTTAATTTTCCATTACAGTGAAACAACGTAATGATATGTGCGACAAAAAGGGTGTGTTGTATTCATGCAAAAATGCTTGAAATGAAAAAATTGTTTTCTAAACATGACATGACTGAGCTTCATTGCTTTTATATAGCTTTTCATATTTTAACGAATTTTCATTAAATTCCTTTATCTGTAACAAGCACTGAGATTACTCCTTTGCCTCGATATTGATTAAATTTTTGTTTTCCCAATAATGTTGAAAAATGTACAAAAAATTAATTTATTCGTACTTAATTCATATTGTCGATAAAAAGAAATTACTATTAAAATCGAGTTCGAAAGGATTGAAGTCCTAATACATAATACACACATAATACGCTCTAAATTTTTGCAATAATCCTCTCATTCTAAAAGGAAATATAACGATTATTATTCATAGCATTCAATAGATTATTATACCCTGCATAATGCAATATGCAAGGTATATTCATTTCGGTCAGATGTTTGTGACTACTTGAAGGAATCTCCGGAGATATAGACATAGATATATATTCGTGATCAGCGTCGCTTAAATTTTCGATTTAACGATGTCCGTCAGTCCGTCCGTCCGTCCGTCTGTCTGTCACCTGGCTGGTTCGCACGATAACTTGAGCAAATATTGAGGTATTTTGACGAAATTTGCCATAAGTAAACTTTGATCCAAGGGTACGGAGGGGATTGATATTGGGCATGATCGGTCAATAGTCACGCCCACGTCAAGCATTCAAGCGACTAACCTCGGAATTTTCAAATTCTTTAACTTGCCATAATTCACTTAATATACCACCTGGGACAACAATATTTGACAAATAGTGTTATATTATACTACTACATAACCATGCCAAAAATGGGCGAGCCACGCCTACTTTTTATTGTAGCTCCCATACAAAGTGTCTGTCATTTTTTTAAATTGAAACAGCTGTAACTTCTGTAATATTATGTCTAGAATAACCATAATTGACACTTAGATTAGCATGGTAGTCGGAAATAATATGGCAAAAAAATCAGAGTACCACGTCCACTTCTTATTGGGGCTCCCATACAAAGTCGAGGGAATTAAACTAAAACTTTAAAGCTCCATTACTTACAAACCATTTAACGTAGGACAACAAGATTTATGGTATCGATTAGTATTGTAAGATCAACTAGGCTCACAGGAAAGGGGTACGCCACGCCCACTGTTTATAGTGGCCCCCATACAAAGTGACCGAATTTATTTTAAATTGAAATAGGTGTAACTTCTGCATCCTTCTGTCTAGAACAATCATAATTAATACTTAGGTTAATACGGTAGACGGAAATAATCTGGCAAAAAATCAGCGTGTCACGCCCACTTCTTATTGGGGCTCCCAACAAAAATTTTAAGCGCTATAACTTATAAAATATTTAGCGTAGAACAACGAGATTTAAGGTGTGGATTAGTATTGCAAAATTAATTGGATTTACAAAAAAGAGGTGAGCCACGCCCACTTTTTATATAGCTCCCGTACTAAGCCTCGGAATTATCTTAAAAACTTCCTTTAAATTATCCCTTTTAGAACCCTCATAACACACAAAGTACTTCGTCTAACTAAACCATATTTCGGGTGTAAATTAGTAGTATATGCAAAAATTGTTTTTCAAAAAGTGGAAATAAAAGAAAAAGATGGATATTCAAGTAAACTTTTTATATGTATATCTCCATATGCAGGGTATAATTTGGTCGGCCCCAGCCGACTGTAAGGTGATTTTTTTTTTTGTACATCTGGCATCGCTGATTTACTTCTGAGCCTATCTTTTGGTAACAAAAGAATCTTCATTTAGAGTTGCTAGTCGCTTTTATTAAATACATAGATACGACATGTCAAGCAAAAGTGTGTTAAATTTATTTGGTGTGACTGTCATTGATATTTACAACGTACCATATATTGTGCATTTGTTAAAATTTGTTTGCCTTCAAGACCATTGTCAAATCTAGAGTTTACCGTCAATGCTATAAATGTAGATGTCCTTGCAATTCTATTGTAGAACAATATAACATATATAATTTTCAAATACACCTTTTTGAGCATACTAATATTAGTACAACGATTAGTTGAATAGAATTTCCATTCGAAACAAGTATGAAAATATTTGCGTTTTTGTAAATGAATGTAAGACAATGTAATGTAAATGAATATATATTTGCTTCTTCCATATACGGTATGAATTACAGATAGTAAATGTATACACTGGCAATTGTCGTATAAAATCAATAAAGCGTGTGGCAATATTTGATTCTGTGAAGGCGGTCCCAGAACTACCCGGCCTGACATATAGATGGCGGCAGTAATCTGAATGAGGAGAATCGTGTCCAAAGAAGGCGAAGACAGTTCCATCTGCAGGCAAGGTTATGGCGTCTGTTTTTTGGGATTTGATAATTTTGATTGATTATCTTCAAAAAGGAAAAACAATCAACGGCGAGTATTATGCTAATTTGATGCAGCGTTGAAGTGATGAAATTAAAGAAAAAAGGCCACATTTGGCGAAAAAGAAAGTGTTGTTTCATCAAGACAATGCACCAGTTCTCACATCCGTGAGATGATAGACACTTTGGTATTTTTTAGTGCCAACCTTTTTCTTCAAAATACCCCAGGCACAAAAAATTTAACGCATTTGCGTCCCCTGAATTTGGTGGCCATTGTTATGATGACATGAAGCACGGAATGTCGTTTTTCAGCCATTCTTGGTTGACGCATATTTTGTACGATGTTACTGTTGTCCTGTTGGAATGTCCAACGTTTACGACCACAATGCTTGTCTGCCCTGGGCTTTATTGCTCCCTTTAAATTAAATTAATTTTGAGCATTAATTTTCACCACATGAATATAAGCGAAAAGCGCCCATCAGTCGTTACGGCGGTCCACACCATCACAATCGTCGTCGATTGTTTTCTAGTGCTCATCCGATGTACCAAATTTTCGGCAAACCTCTCTGGCAAGTCAACCTGATCATTTTGTTTCTTCACACGTTGTTCAATAACAAAGGATGACTCATCGGAGAACACAATGTTCGAAATTTCACCATTTTCGGCCAAGCGCATCAACTCTTTGGCTCTCTCGAGTCTAACTCTTTTCTGAGCATCGGTAAGATCATGCATTTTCAAAAATGTGTTCTACTTTAGTCCAAGCTTATTTTGCAATATTCGTTGCATGCTTTGCTACGATATCTTCAGCTCACGAGAAGGAAAACAGGGAAAGATCAGTCGGCTACACACCGAGCCCGCTAGGCCTTATGGAGTTATTATTATATGACTGAGAAACTTGGGTAATGCGCGGTAGTTTAGTAAATTTGCTGCAAGTTTTATGCAGGGTCACCGTTTCGAATTTTTTTATACATACAACTCAACTATTCCTTTCGAAACTCGGAGTTTTACTTAAAGAATAGACAACTAGTTCTCCATAAATTGTAAAAGCAAATTTATTGTAGCTGAATCGCTCAAACACTTCAGCAGCAATTAAATTGCGATCTGCAAATAAGCATTACTCAAATGAGATTCCCGAAATTGGAAAATTAGTGGAAGACTAACTGGAAGAGTGGAAGATTAAATCTTTTAAGCCGATTTTTTACCAGAGACCTCATGCATTAAAGCTTAATGCACACAACAAAGATGTGTTACGTCTTTTGATATAATAATGTACGTTAAGGAGCAAGTTCAATGTTAGTAGTTGTACTTCTAGATACTCGCATGTAGTACATACATATAGCACATATTCATATGAACGCACATACGTACGTACGTATGCATATAAGTAATTATAAATCCAGTTTTAATTACGATTTTAACATAAACATTTTAATATTTTTTATCTACTTATAAAGTGTATGTAGTTATATATACTATACCGGTATGTATGTACTACAAAAACAACAAAATATTAACAACAACAAGAGAATAATGACATTTAAAAAATAATAAAAACAAGAGAATACAAAACGTAAAATAATTAAAATTTAAGTGCAGAAGATTTGTATATATATATACATATGTACATATGTATGTATGTAGGTACTACTTTAGTATACACTGTGGCCATATGTATGTGTTAATAGCAGAAAAATGCCGCCAACTCGTTAACAACGACGCAACGTTGCAGTTCAACGACATTTTAATTAAATTATGTGATGATGTAGTGTAGTTGTGGGTATTTATGGCATACATACATACATACATGCATACATACAAATGTGTGCACTTACGTAGTATGTTTGTGGTGCGCCTGCTTACTTATTACCTGACGGTTAATACCTACATTTGGGTGCGTTACATTGTACTGCGTACAAGTATTGTTTTTAAGAATAATATAATTTTATTGCTTTTATTTGTTATTTCATTCTCATTGTTGATATAGTAACTAATATTCTCTTTCTAGACAAAAACAAAAACATTGTCTATTTTACTTTATTTCTTTGGTTATAAAATAATTGGCATACCTAATGAAGTTCTAACGCATTACGCACGAGGGACATCATTTTGTCATCTCCTTTCTGTTTAGCGTTCTTGTACTTTTCTTGTATTTTAAACGTGTCATAAAACACCTACAAAAAAATGAATAAATAATAAATCCCTTTTCACTGGAAAAATATCTTCAAAATATAGATATGAACTTAAAGAAAAGATAGGTACAAGAAAAAAAAAAAAAAAAAAAAAATTAGAAAATTTACAGTTATGTCGGCAATATAAATAAAATATCAATATTGCATAGATTAGATGAGTAAATTTCCTGTATTTTTCTCTTCTCTTGCTATACTGCTAATCTTGCAATTTGAATGTTTTTTTTTAAATATCCAACATTTATTCAAATTACAAAGGACACAACGCATAATAGCAACAACAACAACAACAACAACAACATTACTAACATCGTTTTCTCAATCCTGATACAAGTTCCAAGTGAGACACAAAGACTCTTTTTCTATACCTCTGCGATGCTCAGTCAAAAAACTTAATAGGCTCTTTGGGCTCTTTATGAAATTCTTGTAATCATGCTTCAAACGCACTGTTGATATAATTCTTACAATGTACACAACTCATCAGTGCAAAAATGTGTACCTATTTGTGGTATATAATTTTAATTAATCCAAAACTGTGGGACTGACTAATCGGTTAGTCTAAATATATATGATTAATCACAATTTTGATTACTTCATTATAAAATTAATTAATTAAAATTAATCAAACTGTTGTTATAACATTAATCAAAATATGAATTATTATAATTTTTAATTTTTAGCTTTTCTTTGTTATTATCTGTTTACAAATTTGAAAATCTATCTGCTTTCTTTGTACTGAAAAAATATCGTAATTATTTTAATAAAATTATGATTACTAAAAATGCTAATTAATCGAAAATTTTCAATTTTTATTAATCAAAATGCTGATTAATCAAATGGTTGACGAAATAGCTGATTAAATAGAATTTCAATTAATCAGATTACATGATAGAATGATTCAAACGATAATTTTATAATTTAATAAAAAAAGATTTTTAATCGTTAATCGTTTTATTTGATCTTTTTAAATTTAAAAATAACCGCAGGTGTTGTTGTCTTTTTTTCATCACTCGGCCCTGTAAATATTTGTATGGGCATCGCAACTCTAAACAATACTCATTGATAATTGTGCGATTATATTGTGTATGAAAAAAGATGGACAAACCAAAAGTGTTGGTGACTGACACTTGACACTCTTTGCTGCAAAACCCATAGCATAGCATTGCATTGCATTGCAGTCATATCGAATGATCGAATGAACGAACATAGCTGACGATTGAACTGCTCAACAAATGTACAGTCAAAATGAACAGCAAACCAAGATATATGAACAATGAAAACTCATAAAATTCAAAAGTAAAACCAATATGAAATCCGCTTAAACCCAAAAAAAAACGGTCATAATAACCACACACACACACACAAACACACGTTAGCCCATGCAGGGTGATTACAGCAAAGGCACAGGACAAATGGATGTGTTACTGTACTGTTGATGCTGAGGCGCACAATCAATAAACAGCTTAGGACAAGCGCACGCATACATACATACACCTACATACATTTATGTGTATTAACATGTGCATTGGAAGGAATACCCAGATGAATAAAGTGCTAAGGTAAAATAAATCATTTCCTGTCCATACTGAAATTATACCAAATACACAAATCCAAGGTTATTGTACACATTTAAATTTGTTAATCCTGTTGCCATTATTGTTGTCATCGGTTTTGAAATGTTGTTGTTGTTTTTATTGTTGTTATTGTTTAGCATTGTTCGTATATATTTTTTGGCAATATACAATAATTTGTTTCCCACACACACATACGTGTACAATTACTACAATTTCACATGCACAGCAGTAGCAACAGTTGTGCACTTAAGAACAACAACCACTGCTGATGTAAAAATAGTCGTATGCATCCTTTTTTTTTAATTTTTTTTTTTGCAAATATATTGTATATCTGTCCTCAATATCTCAATCATCAACTTATACCTTATTAAAATATTATTTTATTTACTTAAACTTATCAACATTTTGTATACTGGTCTGATTATCTATCATCAAGACGACTTAAATTCAGCTTACGCTCTTCTGGTATTGGATTTTATTGTTTTTGAGTATTCATCTTGCCAAAAAGAATGTGCATTTCAATAGATTGTAAAACATACAATAAAATATATTTATTTATAAATAGTGATAACTGGTGTTTAGCCATTTAGAAAATAATATTTTTACCATACACCTTTTTAAGTAGCTACAATTTGATGGATGTAAAGGCGCTATATGTATGTATTATAAGCAGATATTAGAAAAACTTAACTAAATCAGCTTATATACTTCAGCTTAGACTGCTTATGTACACCAAACAACATTTAGCCGTATTTGAAAATTCACTTTATCTATCACTTAGCACCACCACCACTAAAACAAGTGTTATGGAGCAACAAGTGATATAGTACATGTGCGTGAGTAAATATTTTTAGAATAATTCATAGATGACAGTTGTAGTGTTTAGTTAGTAGTGTCCTTTGAAGTTTCAGTGTATATGCTATTGTATGCTATGTTTGTTTAGGTCTGGGCTTAACCATCTTTAAAATGTACTATATGTACGGGATTTAGAATAGATTTAGTGAATGTGACAAGTGGAAAATATTGAAAATTTATGGCACTTATAATACATTTATTTTTTTTTCATTCCTTTCTATTATAATTGATCTTTTAAGCCATGTGCGTGTTGACGATGTGTACCAAATGAGACAACATCACGAGTTGAATTACGATTTTGACTTAGTTGAGCTCAGATGTGTGAATCGATGAAATAAGACAACTTACCTCTGTCTTCTTCTTCAAATATAGTTCTATTAACAATTCATTGATGGCAATCGCAGAGAAAATCGACATTTTCGCTACACAGCTCAAATACACTCACACTTCGCTATGGTAGTGTGCACGATTTTTCGATTTCTATATGCGACAATCATCTATTTTTTGAGGTTCGTAGAAAAAATAAGAATCAAGGACTAAACCGCATTAATATTTTGGGCTCAATAATGAATGGACAGAATTCTTACTTCTGGTCCGATAAATCGCTGTGCCTTTGAAAAGAATATACTAAAACGTTTCGTCACCTTCCAAACGTAAGTGACAAGTCCTCTCTTCGCATAGAACGATACTATGATAGTGATAAAAGAGGGTATGATGACCTAATAGGTAGCTCCTTTGAACAATCAATAAATCAGAATTTTTCAAAAACTATAAGACTGGTAGCCGTTTTTAGTCTGATGTGCCCTTTGATTTGCCAGCGATCAGAGGTGTTTTTCCAGCAAGAGCTTTGAAGATTTCTTGACAAATTTCCAATAAATGACCAATTAGAGAATCATTTAATTCGAAAGCATGGCTCTGAATCGACGTAACGAAGTGCTGACTTTATTCTAGCTTGACCGCCTACAATCCCAAACATCATGCCGTCAAACATTGCAACCCATAGGAAGCGAAAACCATCGGCTAGTTTTGAACTCTGCAGAAAATCCTGGCAATCCATATATTAAAAATAATTTTTGAAGTTGACATATTGACCAAGTGTGTTGATGCATATTTGGCTTAAATGTATAATTTATAATTTATAATATTCTAAATATGGTGCTTTGGCATCATCTTTCGAAGATGAAAGGTGACTTAAATGAATTTAGATTGATCGTATATCATAAATACAAAAATTGTATAATTTTAAAGTCTCTGCGGTAAATTTTTGAACAAAAATTTTCTTTATTGTAAATGTATTTTATACAAGAACATATTGGCCATTATTACCTATAACCTTTTGCCATTTATAACTTGGCCAAGTGATTTTCAGAGGCTCTTCGGTCGGTCAAATTTTTCATTATTAAGAGAGTTCTACAGACTCCGAAACAAATAGCGGTCAGACGGTGCAAGGTCTGGGCTCTACGGTGGACTCATCAAAACTTCACAACCAAGTTGCGTCAATCTGTTCCGAATCATCAAAGATGTTTGTGGTGTGGTGGCATTGGTGGTTCCATCATGCCACCAATGCCAACTTCTTTTCTGTTGACCAGTTCCCGTCAAGGACCAATATACTCCTGCACTTATAATATATATAAATATATATTTTTTTTTAATAAAACTCCATTAATTAATATATTGATTGTATATCAACATTTTTTATTTTTTTTATTTTAATTTAAATTTAAACATTAAACTTACGCAACTAGATACAAATACTTAATAAATATATATGTATGAGAAAATTACAAAATTGTCTGCCTGAAATAAATATCTACATACAAATATAATATTCGTACCAATTAATTTATTACTGCCATCAATATATCACAGATAAATAAATACTCTTGTATGTACATATTTATAATTAACTTATTAAAGGAAATTACAAAAACAAAAAGCCTAATTAATTACTTTTTATTGTATACACATATTTATAACTATTCTATTAAAGAAAATTACAAATAAAAAACATTTAAAAAAATGAATAAATATTAAGTACTGAAATTAAAACCAGGTAAGTGTGGCTAATACTTAATGATAATATATAATTAATATAAAAGCATTATAAAATAGGAACTAATCCAATTAATAAATATTATGTTAATTTTTATAAATATTATTGATAGAGAAATACTGTTTTAATATTTATGTTAAATGTTAATATGAAACAAAAAAAATATTACTCGTATATTTAGTATATGATATTAAACAGTTAAGTAGATTATTGTTGTTACTTACATGACTAGAATATTATATAAAAATGTATTTATGTGAATATAGGTGATTTTGATGATATGAAAAATGTAATTGAAACTTAAGAGTCGAACTTATCTATAGACTTTCTTCATCTATTCAATTGATGAAAATAAACTAAATATTAAATTATATTTTATGGAATGTATTGTACATTTTGGCATAATACTTAATCTTATATGTATATATAATAAGAAACAACGAATTGAAGTGGTTGAAAGCCGAAATGATGCAGAAAGTGCCAAATTTTGAAAACTGAATGAAAACTTTTGAATTTCATTCCTTCAATTGATAAAAATAATATTAATTAAATTGTTATTTTAGAAAGAGGAATGTACATTTTGGCATATTAATCATAATTAGGTACTTATTTTCTAAGTCATTAATATTTTATGTATACCTTCGACTCATCTTCTATGTACATAGGGGAATTGAAATTGAAATAATCAAGAAATAAAACAAAAAACCTATAAATTTCTACTGTTTAAAAGCGTTATTGCTAGACTAAATATGTTCGTTCGCTTGGAGTTGAGGTTAATACAATTGGATTATTTGTTGTTTCAATTTTTCGCGTTGGTCTTGTTCCTTTTCTATTACTCCTATTGCGACCATGTCGTCGTCTTTGTTGCTGATTATAATTTTTAACACGTGCTGGTCTCGCAGTAGTAGTAATAGGCGCATCAATATTATTCACATAAGGCTTCCGAGTAGTCGCAATACTACCGAAATTCTTTTCGATCTCATTAAATTCGCTGCGATTTATTGGCATTGCTATTTGTCCTTTACGTTTCGTATTCTTACGCAACACCTTCCACATTACTTCCAAAAAACGATAATAATAATATTTAACAAATTTCAAATCGATTGTATCTGCTTCAACGATGAATGTATCAAAACCAGTTACATCACCACCACCAATGCCCAGTTCTCCAACTGCACTACGACTCTCATTGGCATGACGTTCCATACGTCGTTTTGTACGAAATTTTAAACGTTTATTCATTTGAGCACGTGTTATCTCTGGCAATTGTTTGCCACGCATTGTTGTCATCTGATATGGGTGCGTATTATTGAATGCTGTCTCCAACTCGCACTGCATACCACGTGAACTGATCAACAGATGTTTGAGCTCACGTGCTGTATTACTTTCACGTTGTGATTTCCAGTGGTCCCAATTCAATTGAATGCGATGTAAATATGCAAAGGATGCAACATATGTTTGCATATTACGATGCCAACGTTTGAGTGCAATCTGGAATTAATAGAGTAAATAATTTATTAGATTTGTAATATTCGAATTAATTAACTTTTATTGAGAATAAATATAATTATTATTTTTTTTTAAAGAATGGACCCACATTTGCCTTTCAAACAAAAATATATTTTCGTATATACATTTCATAATTGTGATTAATTTATTTTGAATTACTAGTACAAGACAACTGCCTACCACATGTTATGAATCATTCAACAGACATTTTGCATACCTTGCGCGATTTATTGACAAGTTATTAGTATGATTGTTAATAATAAATATTATTATTATTAATTCTTAATGACGCCACAGAAACAACAACAAAAAACAACATAATTAAATGAAATTTTTAAATATCGACTCATGCCCATTATAAGTACTCATGCTCATACAAGATAATAGTGATGTCACGTTCAAAGGTAGGTATGTGTTTGAACTTAAAGGAAATTGATAAGATAATATAAGTATTGAAAGAACAAAAATAAAGAAAATCATAATCCAAACTATGCAATGTTGCCATATTATATCAAAATTATTTACTTAGGGATATGTATTTATGTGTTTTACGCTATGAATGACTTTGCAAAAATATGAATTTTTTTTTTTTATAATTTTTTTTTTCATGTATTTAAACTGCTGACAAAAACATAAAAAACACGTATAGGCACACTAAACGATGATGAGTAATAAGATTTTGTCTATTTAGCGTATACCTCATCATTCATACCTACGTACGTACGTATTGATGTGTAATGTAATTGCTAGTTGCTGATTGCAGCAGCATTTGGTTATATTTGTCATTAACTAGCTTAGTTTAGGAAATACAAAATGAAAAGACAACAACAATTTTTTAACGAAGCGTAACGGTAATAAACGAACACAAACTATTTGCTAATATATGAATTGAAATTGAAGTAGCGAAATTTGAGAAGAAAAAAAAAACAAATAATTATAGTGAAATTAATTCTCACGATACTACACTGAGCAAATAGAAATACCTACTATAAATGTAAAAATGTTCACAATTATATCAAAACTAAGACTTTTGTTTTGTGTGATTTCTTCAATATATCATCAAATTAAATTAAAAAATAATATTTTCAAAACTGTTTTCGATATATTTTTTTTAACTGAAAGAATGTCGAAAAAATGTAAGAAATAAGATTTTCATCATTATTGCAAAAAATTGCGGCAATAATATCAAAAAAAAAATTTTTTTTTAAATTGCTCTGTGGACATTAGCAACATTTTGATATTTTGGCAACAATTTCGAAATTTTGTCATTTCAAATAAAGAAATGTCGATGTTATTGCTATAACGATATAGTTTTTACAAGGTAAATGGTTCGAATTTTTACCAATATATTAAAGAATTTATAAAATTTACAAAATAATTGAAATATGAAAATATAGTGTGATTCAATTATAGGCACTTTTTCCAGTAGCGAATTTCAGACAGATTAAAAATGTCAAATAGTCAAAATGTCAAACTAAAATGGTAATACTGTTCAACTCATTTTTATATTGGGACAAATTATAAAAAAAAAATTAAATCTGCAGTTTTTAATACAATATCATTCAAAAGAAGTATTATTTATATTTATTCAACCTCTTTGGGTTGGGAACTTAAATTTTTTTTTTATAATTTGTCCCACTGTACTAATCTGGCATGGAAACATTTCTAAAAATGTTCTACGTGAAGGCTTTGAAAAATGCCGATATAAAAAGATCTCTCTTACTACCCAGTTTAACGCTAATGATCAAATGGGAAATGAAAATCGGTCAAGGTCCTTTGCAACTCCTAATTCAAAAAAAAATTTTTTACGAAATATAAAAAAAAATAAACACTTCTACATCTTTTTTCGCAATTATTCCAAAAATTTTACACTTTTAAAAAAAATGATCTCTTGCAAGTTTCAATAATTTTTTTTTTAATAATCAATTCTTTTTACAGTGTAACGACCACTAATCTTGTCTTTTCCACCTTGGTATTTCCGTATCAAATTATTTTTAGTAGGTATACATATATGTATGTAAACAAATAAACGGAAATTCCGATCAATTTTAATTTTGCAAAGCGATAGTAAGTGAAGAGCAAATAATATTAGAGTATGAAATTAGGCTTTAGCTAATGTAAATGTATGTCAAGTAAAAATCGAATAAACAGACTAGGACTATTTAGAAGTTTAGGTTGTTAAAGTAGAACCCACTTTTTGCCTAATCTGAGAGTATTGAAAACTTAAAAGCGCCCTTTATTATTTTAGAGCTTGATCGACCAATTCATAACATGATTTTGTGAGAAGAGATCAACTTTCTATCTTCAAATCATATACCATAAAAAATCGCACGCTTATTTTAGTAATTAAAATCTTAAAAATTCGAATATTTTCATCTCACTTACCGTTGAATTCAATTTCAGTTTAGGCAAAAATTTATATGCATATTCATGGCGTGACCAAATTTTTATACTGCTTATATCAATGTCCTGTTGACCGCCAATCAGTGTCCTATATTCATTACCAGCTGCTTTTTTCAAAGCATTAATAATCTGCAATGAAAAATAAGCAAACAAAAAAAAAAATATTTTTTTATTATAAAAATTTTATTTTTTTCAATGAAATATTATTAAGTTCGACAGTTCTAAATACAAATTAAATACAAATGTCTACTAAATACACACCTGTTTAGGATTTTTACGTTTAAAACCCACACCATCACCACCACTGGGTGCTTGTGGTGTATAGAAACCACCACATGGATTGAACCATTCTAATGTAGTAGCATTTTCATTAAAATTATACCAATCGTATGAATTACTGTGACGTTTACTATGACGTTTACGCATGTTACGCGACATTGGCATATTGATATTGATATTAGTCGTAGCTTTCGAAAACTGATTTAGTTGAGTAATTGCATTTTTTGTATTTGTTGTTGTTATATTATTTGTATTATTATTTGATGTCAATGGCGATGGTATATTAGTTGTTGTTGTTGGAAGTGGTATGGCTGTTGTGTCTGTTGTGTATGTTGTGTATGTTGTGTCTGTATTGATGATATTACTTGTCGTTGCCGGTGTTGTTGCCAATGTTGTTGTTGCCAATGTTGTTGTTACCAATGTCGTTGTCATAGGCGCCGCATTCGCACCCATCCATAATGATAAGAACATTATAAGGAAAATGTATTGCTCTTGTGGTGTTGTGATATTATGTGAATTATAGATATTGCCGTTGTTGCTGCTGCTACTGCTCCTGCTATTGTTATGATTAGCAATAATACGATTTTTCGTATTATCGCTACGCTTTTCACTATTCAGCCGCGACCACACGTCACAAAGACGTGGGTGGTGCTCAATGGTGTAGTGATTTTCTGTTTGGAACGCCGTCTTGATAGTTTTATTGGTTGCAATAAAATTGCAACTACCTGTTGACGATCAAAAATCAAGCAATCAATAAGTTGTCGTCGATAATTTTGATTCTTAAATATTTAACTAAATATATTAACTACTTGGTCGGTTCTTTCCCAATGATGCATTTTTTCTGTATAATCTTCTGAAAGCTCTATAAATGCGGCACAAAATTAAACTATTTTGGTCAAGTATAAAATAAAATACTTTTCATAATATTTGTCTAATTTAAAAAAATTGAAAATATTGCAATTATTATTAAAAATTATTGAATTCAGGCCTTTGTATTATTGCATTTGTGCAACAGTCTCAGTAAACCGAAAAAAGAGATCTATTTAAATTTCCCACATTTTTTGGTTTTATCATAGAGAAATGACCGGCAAGTAAATTAAATAAAAAATGTACGACGGTAAAACTTGATTTAAAAATGATGATTTAACAATTTTTTTTTTTTTGTATTTAGATAAATAAAAATAAATTTTATATTTTTACGAAAATATCGATTAAAAATTGATATTAAAAAAAAAAATTAGAAAATAATAAAAATTTGAAAAATTCAAACACATTACACATACCGCATAATAATCAAAGAAGACAAGTCAATAAAAATCTCGTATCCAGTTAAAAATTTGTTTTAAAATATTATCGTTGCTTTAACACTTTTGTAGTAATTCTTTTCTGAATTGCTTGGAAGAATTATTTTTTAATGTTTTTTTTACACACTCAATAGTTCATCAATTAACCGCCAAAAAAAGATTACACGTTATTTTTATTCACTTGGAATATTTTTAATACACAAAAATCAATATAGAATAATGTTTATGATTTATTTTAGATATCGTATGATTTGTGCTCAAAATATTGTAATAGTTTCGCACTCAATAGATCTCAAATTATTTTTCGAATTCTTAAATGTAGATTTAAAATTGCCGTCGCTGCGAACCGTTCGCTACAGAGTATGAAACTAGACTGAATTTTACGTTACAACGTCGATGACCATCACGTTTCTTCGATGATACCAAACAACCAACCAACTAACCAACCAACCAAGCGATCGACCCTACGTACGATTTTAACTACATATAGGTAAGTAAGTATATACGATACATACATACATACGTTTACTTACTACAATGCTTCTTATTGCCTACAATATACGTAGGTACCTACAATACATAGATGTATAAATTTAACAGCACATGTATGTACGTATGTATGTATGTAGTACATGAATATGTATTGTATTTAGCTACCTCCGCTCCTATGCTCGTATGCTACCGCCATCAACATTATCAACATCGTGATCATCAGTAGCAACAATAACAACAACAACAACATCATCGAAATATATTGGTTTGCAGACTTTAGTGTACGTCGCCTTTTTGTCTTTTAGTTTTGTTCATACTCTTCCTGATGCTACTGCTTTTGTTGTTGTTGTTGTTGTGAATTTTCTCATCCAATGAACTGATTTCACTCAATTTTTCCACGACATCACAAATGAGCGTGAGTGTATTTTCTTATTTCTCATTTGTTCACGAATGTGTGCATTTGTGTGTGAGCATGCATGTATGAGCATATACAGCAGCGGGATATATGCAGGTAGCTAGCTATTGCGCCTGCGTTATATTTGTGTTTTGTGCGCTGTGTGTTGCACGCGTACAAAATTATTTCATTCAAAAAGGATTTATGCTATGAGTTTCACTCAATTCGCATTCCATAATACACAAACAACATGTATGAATGAAAATATTTATTTCATTATGATATTCTTTAATATGTAGTATGTATGTAGGTGCCTGTATATATTTATAGGTACTTGCGTATGAATTTAGACACACGTTTATGTACTATATAAATTGTAACACGGAAAGATATATATATTGTATATACGATTTTAAGACCTTGCTTCGGACATAGAATTTTAGGACTGTACAATGCCATCTTGTCTTGCCGGTCACACTTTCATGTAGTACAACATATAATTATAAAAAGAAAAATATCTTCATAAGATGGTAAGAATATATGAGCCGTTGTTTTAGAAATTATTTAAAAAAAATTTATTTTTTAAAATGGTAGGTCAATTTTTGAAACAAAACCTTCTTAATGGAAAGCATTTTAAATCTAAAACAATCATAAAATTACTGAAAATGCCATTTTATTATTATATAAAAGAAAAATATCTACATAAGATGTTAAGAATGTACATTAAAATGATATATCATATGAACCCTTGTTTTTCAAAATATTTTTTAAAAAAATTTGTTTTGAAAATAATAAAAGTAAATTTTTAGGACAAAATTTCCGTAATGGAAAGCATTTGTAAACCAAAACCATCATAAAACCACTGACAATGTTATTTTGTTATTTATTTCAAACAAAAAATTTCCTCTTTCCTCACCTCAATCAAAATTCATTTCTTTTAAAAAATTTTATTTAAATAAACAGCGTTCGTTAATTGTCAATGAATATTGTTTTCTTTAAAAAAAAAAAGAGTAAATCTTCCAATTAGTATAACTGTGGAGTATTCAAGTAGCTATCTCATCTAGTTTACCAATTTCACAGTACCCATATTGTTGATGGATTAGGGCTTTATTTCATCAAATATCTTGGACAACAGAAGTGTGTTGTTCTCCAACTCGCTTTGTTCCAATAAAACGACAAAGATTCTTATTTTGCTAAACACCAAATTTCAAATATAACAAATTTGTTGTAATTTAATTGACTGAATTTTCAAAAATATTTAAATTGTTTTATTGGAAATTTCGTCCTTTTCTTCTTAGGTTAATTAAGAAAATGTAACAATTGTAAGTAACATCTCTGTATAAAAATTGAAAGTAATAGGTAGCACTGAGCTGAGTAAGTATCATACTAAGTGCGCTTACGCCTATAGACCCGATTCGTTGTGAGCTCATAAATTCTATGCTTTTGTGTACTTTAAAGGCTTATAGCAATATAACTTCGCAGATCGTAATAGTAATTTACATACTGAATATTGTCATTCTGAAAGGAGTATTAAATACGTTAATATGGGATATCAATTTTTTAAATTGCTATTTTACACTAGTTTCATATTTATCTAGTTAACCGATCATGTCAATCTACGATAATATTAGTTCCCTAGGGCAAAATGAAATTTCGTCGATATACCTCAACCATTGTTGAAGTTATTTTGACACACAAACTAACAGACGGTCATCATTAAATTGACTATTAAGGTGTCCTTGATAAAAAAAAATATGTTTACTTCTTTATACGTCTGAAGCATACTTCAAGTGATTTCAAATATTTGATTAAAGTTAATATGTCTTCACACCTATGTGGAAGATATATTAAGTTCACAGAATAGTATCTAACATTACAAAAGCGTTCGAAGCAAAGCAGTACTGTTCAGCAGTATTTCTGGTCGTCACACAAGCTTTTGATAAGGTTTGGCATGATGGCCTACTTCACAAAATCGGTTGTCTCTTTCCTGATAACATTTGCAAAATATTAAAGAGCTATCTGTTGAATAGGAAACTTATGGTTAAACAAAGATCGTATCTAACTCAAACACGTACGATAATGGCTGGGGTCCCGCAAGGAAGCGTCTTAGGTCCCTTTTTATATCTAATCTACACTTCAGATATACCAACAAATGGCAATCTTTTCACATCAACTTTTGCAGGCGATACAGCAATCTTGAGCGTCGATGATAATCCCAGTAAAGCGTCAGAAAAACTGCAAGGTCACTTAAAAAGAGTACAACACTGGCTGGAGACATGGCGTATTAGAATCAACGAATCAAAATGCCTCCATATGACTTTCACGGTGAACAGAAAAACATGCCCTCAACTACAAATTAATGGTCAAAAAATACCACAAAAAACGAAGTGACCTATCTAGGCTTTCATCTCGATAGAAGGCTAACCTGGAAGAAGCACATTGAAACAAAGCAATCGCATGCTAAATTATAAGCAGCCAAACTTCATTGGTTGATTGGAACGCCTCGAAATTGTCACTCCATAATAAAATGCTTATATTCAAGTCCACCATTAAACCAATTTGGAGCTACGGCATTCAGCTTTGGGGCACTTCTTCAAACTCTAATATTGAGAAAATTCAGCGTGTTCAATCTAAAATCCTTGGACGTCTTTGCCGAGCTCCTTGGTACATCAGTAACACAAATATACACAAGGACCTACAGATTGACACTATTAAAATAGACATAGGGAAACATTGCCAACGTTACTCTGAACGACTAAGTAATCATCCTAATACTCTAGCGAGAGAGCTCCTTAAGCTTAAATATACTAAAAGACTAAAAAGGAAAAATGTTTTAAATATATCTTTCACATAATCTCTCATTACTATTATATATGTCCTTCATGACATCACATGTTATATTTGTTTTCTTTAATTTATTTGAATTTGGTGTAGAATCAACAAAATGTATTTTTTAGTATATAAGATTTGTATAATTATTACTAGTTTCGTAAGAAAGATACAATAAATAGAAGAAATTGAAAAAAAAAAAAATTATGTGGAGGGTACAAAAACACTCGAATTAGTCGCTCAAACTCTACAAACCAGCCATGGCGATCATTTATTTATTGGGAGAGCAAATTAAAAATGCGGGATTTACAACAGATGTCGTAGTTCGGGATATAAGCATCAGACAATACTGAAACTATATTCATGTTATAACCTCATTCCATAGCTTTCATTTTCAGTATGTGTAATTTGCCCGTAGTGTAAACAACATATTTTTTTTTGGCTCTCAATATGTCAAGTTTTGTGCCCACAAAACAGCATTTGCGGGAAGTTTCATTAATTTGGAGAAAAGTGCAGCTGAATCGCATCCATTACTCTCCGAAGCTTATCCGGAGTGTGCTCTTTCAGTTTCAACATGCGAGAGGTGGTTTGTGCGTTTCAGAAGTGGTGATTTTGATGTGGAAGACAAAGAACGTCCAGGACAGCCGAAGAAGTTTGAAGATGCTGAATTGGAGACATTACTCGATGAGGACTCGTGTCAAACGCAAGAAGAACTTGCCAAATTGTTCGAAGTTACACGCTAAGCCATTTCCCATCGATTGAAACTATTGGGAATGATTCAAAAGCAAGGAAATTGGGTACCGTACGAGTTAAAGCCGAGAGACGTCGAAAGGCGATTTTTCACTTGCGAACAGCTGCTCCAAAGGCAACAAAGGAAAGTTTTTTTGCATCGCATCGTTACTGGTGATGAAAAGTGGATCCACTACGACAATCCCAAGCGAAAAAAATTCAGCTGCACTTTTCTCCAAATTAAAGAAGTAAATCAAAACTTCCCGCAAATGCTGTTTTGTGGGCACAAAACTTGACATATTGAGAGCCAAAAAAAACTATGTTGTTTACACTCCGGGCAAATGACACATACTGAAAATGAAAGCTATGGAACGAGGTTATGACATGAATATAGTTTCAGTATTGTCTGATGCTTATATCCCGAACTACGCCATCTGTTGTAAATCCCGCATTTTTAATTTGTGCTCCCAATATTTATTACCAAAATATAATACATCAATTTTTATGTTTCTATAGTATGTTCCATTGATCGTAACCTTATTGTCATCTTCTTTTTTGACAGAAATGTCATCGCTCTAAAATTACACCAAACAACATGTTACAACATTTTTAAGAAGCATTAACTATGTGTTGATTTTTCTAGGCCTAAAATCCTTAAACCTTAAATTCTTAAGTCGTGTAAACCATGATGATTATATTTTCAATACATTTGTAAATTGTCACGGTCATGGCGTGTCTGAAGATAAAATAATTTAAAATCGTTCGACCAGACAGCCCTTTTTGGTAAAGGGTGTTTTTTTTTTGTAGCATGCGATCTTTCAATTGGGATATTTATGGTTAGACAGATGATAATTATCAAACTATGTTGACATTTCTGTACAGTAAAATTTGCCATTTCATCATGAATCATTTAACGCCAGAACAACGTTTCCAAATTGTGGAATTTTCTTTTAAAAAAAAATAATCCTGTTCGCAAAGTTCATAGAGTAATTTGTCCATTTTATGGTGTTTAGTGGTGAAGCTCATTTCTGGTTGAACGATTAATCCATCCTCCTATCACCATTAAAATTGACTGTTTGGTGTGGTTTAAACGCTGGCGGCATCACAGATCCTTATTTCTTTCGAAATGTGAAAGGAGCTGCCGTTACGGTGAATGGCGAGCATTATCGAGGCATGCTAACTGGCATTTTGTTTCTACAAATTGATCAGCTAAACATTGAGCATGTAATTCGTAGCCGTGATGGACATATTCCCGAAATCATATTAAAAAAAAAAATGCCATGAAATTATCTAACAGAATAAAATAAAAAAAAAATTTATTCCAATAATATTTCTTTCTTTCATTTTGGTTCAAAATTCTCCATCTCATCAAAATACACCCGTTATAAGCAAAATAAAGGAAGGAAGTTAGTACAGATTAGTAGAGATTCGCGCGTCAAAAAATTCTCGTTAGCTATAAAAATTTCCATTAGGAAAACCTTGTCGAATGTTCTACTCTTATTATTATTATTATTTTCTTCAATAGTATACACAATTAAGATAACAATGACAATAAAATGGGAAAATCCGATTAAGTGTGGAATTTTTAATTTTTATTGCCCAAGCCAAGATGTATAAAACACGTGTCATTTGCAATTTTATGGTTTTATTATTTAAACTGCACATAGAAGAGAAGCGAAGAAAGAGTGAGCTAGTGAGTGATAGTGCCTATAACAGGTAATAATTTAACACTTGGTGGTAGTTATACTTGTGTATATAATAAATATTAATAAAATGCATTTGATTATTCACCAAAGAGTCTGCAAAATCTGCATCATTATTTGTCCATTTTCTATTGTTGTTGATGTTCTCATGATGCTATCTCACTGTGTTCAACAAGCGAGATAATTATGTTATCGCATCTTTAGTATGTATTTATATATCTATTGACAATATTGACAATGGTTTTTATAACCTTAACCATGTGCGTACTACGTATAGAGGTAGGTATACAGCTGCCTGTAGTGTGTAGCAAAATGTTTGTTTTTTCTTCGTTACTTAAACACAGCAAGCCATAAATTGAGATATTTTGAGTGATTTTGGCAAAACAAAAAAAGACCAAAAAAAAAGGAAAAATTATTTTATTGGGTGGTCTATTTACAATTGTATTTATTTAATACAATTTCCTCTCTTTTGTTCATTTTTTTGTTCTTTTGCAATTTATTACTTCTGTTTGCAAAATGACAAACCAAAAAAATAAAATGAACACAAAAACAAAAAAATTGTATGGTAATCAATTATCTCTTATGAAGTAGCTTTGAAATAGCCGCCGCATATAATTATACTTTTCAGGTAAGATGTAATTTTTTCCCAAATATGCATATATACATGCATACATGTCGAATAGAGGTATGCCACTTGGTGTACCGGTATATTAAGATCTGGATCCTTTCCCTCAGTTGGAATATACATATAATTTAAAGCACTGCAACCAAGAGTATTAGTAACAAAATAATGAGTTTGCTAAATGACTATTGTCATTATGACTATTCTTCAAAATTTAAATTCGTATTGGGGAAATATTATCGAAATGTATTCATAAAGTATAGCCTGCTTTGAGAGAGAGTATCAGACTAGAATGTACAGATTATATTGTAGAGCGCCTATGATCGCCCTATACTCAAAACGTATAACCTATTTGGGGAGAAAATATCGGACTCGATAAATAGACATAACCGTTGTAAGGGAAAAAGTATCGAGCTACACTAGAAAGTTATAATTATATTGGGGAAAAACGATCAGACTATGATCATAAAGTGTAGCGTGTGTTGCGAAAGTATCAAACTACGCATAAAAAGTAGCATGTCTTAGGGAAAAAAGTTCGGGCTGCACTCAAAGTACTCGTGTTTTGGGTGAAAAGTAATGGTCATTGTTTGAACTACTCTTCACTTAAAATTCAAGTGGTTTTCTTTTAACTATACTATGTGCCGGTGTTCGATCGTTTAGGACAGACGGGGTTTTGGGTTGAAAGTCTGAACCAAGCAATGTGCACTGACCATTTTTGTGACTAATGGCGATTTCTTTTGTTGCCCTCAACCTTTACAAAAGGCTTTTTAGTGCGAGAAAAGAACAAAGGAACATATCTTCATCGATGGATATCGATGATGCATCAATCAATTCAATTAAAAGTTTATTTACTGAAATAAGAACACTAGAAGTGTTCTTATTTCAAAAAATATTTTGTAAATATCAACTAATAGGCAATTGTTGCCCTATGATTTTTTTTCAGGGATAAATTTAAAGATAAACATTTTAAAGAGCTACATTTTTCAAAGGTTGGGTATTACTTCACAAAAGAACATAAAAATATGAAACCTTCTTACAACAGCAATGGTGCAAAGTCAGTATTTTATGGTAGATCAAAACTTGTGTGGGACAATATCTATCATTTAATCTACTACTACTACAACTATACCTCATGGTATGCAAATGCTTTCAAGACCCACCAAATTCACTATACTTTTTTACTGTTGGTGCAGCTTAACCCTGCTAAAATCATGACTTTATCAATTCTTCTATATTCATTGGATCACCAAGCTTACTTCAAAGTCTCTTAAAGAAGAACGTTGTCTTTTTTTTTTTTTGTAATCAAAATACGTTATATACATAGCTATGACAAGAATTCGAGAGATATACAGCAATAATATATACATATACAGTAAAAATAAATAGACATTAAGCAAAGCAGAGTATAACAGCGGGTGTTTTTACTTGATTTTAACCGCTATGCCTACCATTATCAGCAAAATATTCGTTGGCGGTGTGGTGTAAATCGAAAAATGAACACCCACCGAAAAAATGTGGCTGCTCACTTCTTTCTTTTTTTTTTTATTGCACTCACACTTGAAAGAATAAGTAAAACACATTCATGCGATAACATGTATCACTGCAGTGACAGCCAACAGTGATTGTACTCATAGTATGTATTGATGTAAAATAACAATACAAATAATGGCATATAAATTTCTCAGTGTGTGTGTCCTTTGGGAATGTGAAACACGTCAAAAAGGAAGGTAACAACTTCATTTATCTTATTTGATCTTTCTTAGCTTGTTCTCTATACACAAGGTAGAGAGAATCAGCATATCAGCACAATCAGCATCAACATCAACATTATCATCGACATCTATGCAACTAGAAAACAACAACATGATTATTGAATTTGATCATCATCCTGCTGTTGATGTCGGTATACAAAAAGTGTGCAAACGCGGCAGGAGATTTTTTGCACTTTTAATATAGATATATGATGATGTGCATATGTACATAGTATAAGAGCACCAAATTAAAGTATCTCTAACTGCTCTAAGATGTCCTTGATCGTATGCATGTGTATATGAGCAATGCATCAACATCCTGTATGTTGTTATGTTTTACTTCAAATTCGTTATGGACAAAATATTTTGGGTGCAATAGAAACCAACCAACAAACCGAACAGCAACAATAAATGAAGTTGTTCTATAGCTTGTATGTCCACATTATTAATGCTACCTTTGCTGCGTCATCGTACACATATACATACATAGACACACACATGTCAATCTAATGCATAGTACAATTGGCGTATCTAATCGAATTTATTCGCTTGAAATCCATATAGGCATTAGAGCGTGTTAAGTAAGTACTGCTTGCTGCTATTACCTATAGATCGATACTATGTACACATGGATATGGGTATGTCGCTACGAATGCACAATCATTCATGCCACAATTATGTAGCACATACAATACTATTTTGTATATGTATTGTAGTTGTTGTTGGTACGGTCGTTATTGTATTGTATTTTGTGTGTTGTGTGTATTTTTTTATACAAACCTTATACATATATGAAGGTACCTATATTTTAACATTTATTTACAAGGAGGTGTGCATATATGTAGGTGTAAGTTGTAATGTCTTTTTTTTTCTCTCAATTCTATTTGGTGTAAATGTGCGTAAAATTGACGAAAGAATTGTATTTTTTGTAATATAAATTTTCCCTATTTTGTTTGTACGGAGATTTTCAATTATTCCATTGCTATGTGATAATTTGTAAAAATGTTTGCACACATTTGGATAGGCGTAGAGGAAGGAAAACAATTATTCACAAGTTTACAACAACAAAAATAGTATTGTATGATTTTTAATTTTTATAAAAAATAAGTAAAAAAAATTGCATTTTTTGTAATTATTTTCTAATACTTATAAAAACAATTCTATACTTATAGTTTAGTTTAAATTATTATTTAATTGTTTAGAGAACAATTCAATGTTCTTATTAGCTATTCGTAATTTTTGACTCATCAAAATATTTGTTTTGTGCTTGTGTAATATTTTCGTTTGCCGTCGGTTACACACATCAAAATATTCTCTAATTTTTAGGAAAAATCTAAATCCGTACCAGTATCCGTGGAGTATTTCATATAACACATAAAAGACATGGCACATAAAACATTTACCTTACAAATATTATTAATATTCAGTGTCGTACCCAGGGGGAATCAGGTGGATAGATCCGCCCTTGGTCGATGGACTTGTTAAGAATGAAAAATAATAACAAATACCATAGATATTTAAAAATCATTCACTACAAATTTTCTCTTATATATCTTTTTCATCTTAACCTCCTCTACCCCTCTGGATAAATCATGGCTGCGCCACTGTTAATATTTAATACGGTATTTTATATATGAGGATCATGTAGTAATGTGGAATTAATTGGATATTTTTCCGGCAGCAACAATTTGACAAAAGCTTCTTAAAGAGCACTGTGGCTCAGAACAATAATGTCACAAGGGTTCTGCCGATCGTAATCGGCTAATATAAGTCAGTCCCTTCTAATACTATGCGAATTTAACACGCGCAACGGTACTGGAAGAGAAGCTCGGTGGTATCACAAAGGGCCTTACTGACCTGTCCTCTCTCTGATCTAACATAAACTAACCTAATCTAAGGCGTTCATTATTTATAGTGGTTTCCTAAAGCCATTTTGTCTATTGTACTTAAAAAATTATCGAAAAAAATTATGTTGTAGGTAACAAGATGAAAAATATGTTTAAGAAATCATTTTTAATGCATGATTTTCAAATATTTATATTTTATTACATTTATTTTTTAAAAGTCCATCGGTCAAGTGCGGAATCTATCCCCCTAATCCCTCCTGGCTACGCTATGTTCCACGATCATTTTTTGTTGAATCCAGAAAGCTTGGAAGATCTAGAAAACAACAACAACAACAACAAGCATATATGTACATACTTCACCACTTGAAAAAGTGAAAGAAAAAATTGTTGCCCAATTTCAAACGTGGAGCAAAATATAATTGTAGTTGTTGCAAAATATCAAATTTAATACTTTTAATAAAAAGATCATTCAAACTTCAATACTGAGTATGAGAGTAAAACACTTTTCGTTCGAAATTGTATGTTTTGGAATAAATTTCATCTCATAATTAAAAAAATTTTTTTTTCTATAATGTTAATAATGTGTAATAAGAGTGGCTACAAATGTTTTTGGTATAATTGCCAAAATGGTTCGACCTTCATTCACTTGATCTTAATTCATGTAGCTATCACGGCGCATTTGAAGCCTTACTTAATGGAATATATATGGGGTGCGAAAAGAATGTCTATAAATCAGCGCAAATAGAATGTAGAAACATTTTGTATATGTTTGATATATTTTTCTAGAAAAATTTATTCTATAAATATCTTAAATATGGCATATAGTGAATTTTTGTTTATGCTTTCATATATTTAAATAAATATTTAAATACTTAGCTGTATATACTTAGCTGTAA
The DNA here is from genome assembly GCA_963854835.1 of Megamerina dolium. Lineage (NCBI taxonomy): Eukaryota > Metazoa > Arthropoda > Insecta > Diptera > Megamerinidae > Megamerina > Megamerina dolium. Next base: position 47,480,223 of record OY978527.1, read on the forward strand.
AAAAATCTGTAAAAATTCCTATACAATTTATTTTTTTTTAAATCTTCATAGCACTAAAATCTAAGAAGATCCATTCAAAAATTCCTCCCTCATTGGCACTCATAAATATGCTACACCATGCTTGTAGTAGTATATAAGAAAAAGGGGAGTTCCTTTGTATATATACCTATGCTTCGAATATGAATGTATGAGTCCATCTTTCACTTTTGATTCGCTGCAACATATTGGAGTTTTCACTCAAAAAACCATACTCACAAATGCTTATGTACCACATAAGCTGGTAAGGGGAAAAACAACAACAACAATAATAACGTGTATATGAAAAGCAAAAAGTGTGAGAGACCGATAAGAACTCATACACTCATATAAAATGACTCACAATCTCACAAAAATAAATGTAGAATGTAGAAGAGCATGAACCATGTGAAAAAGAGAGCAACAAGTTACGTTGCTCCACTGAAATTTACGCGAACGATTCATTAGTTGTATGTGTGAATGTATTTCATTCATAAATTTCTTATCAGAGTAGAGCGCGCTTTTATACTATTTAAACAATATTGGTAGACACTTATATGGTTGTGTGAGTATATGTGTCTGTTTCCTTTTTTTTATGAGAGTGCAACGACAGTTATTACATTTAATACATTTTTTTTTTTGACAGCGAGAGAAATATCATGTCATACGTTTATGGCCCTTGCTTAGCAGTATAAATAGGTGCAAATATGTTTGAGAATGTATGTACATACATACATATAACCTGTTGCATTCTTTGACAATGATCATTTTGAAAATGAATCAGACAATTGGCACTCTGCTGAATCAGTCAAATATGTTTACTTCATAGCGTCGCCCTTACCGTCATAATCGTTTGAATACAGTATCTTCATATGTATGTATGCGACATATGTACATGTGAACGTATAAGAGGGTAATAACAAAGTCCAAATTTGTCAATACAACGACGACGACACGACCAAATTGCATGCTTCCAATAAATTGTTATTTTTGTTGTCATGATGATGATGATTGTTGCTTCCGGATATAATAAATGCTTATATCGTATATATAGTACAATACAAAATTTACCGGTGTCTAATCGATCAGTTGGCTGGTTGGGTGACTGATCATTTTGTGAGTCGTGTGAGTGTGTCATAAATTTGTTTACTTTTTTCCCCCATTCATAATGCTCTGATACTATCATACGACCGTGAGATGTTTGAACCGCAAAGACAAGCATTTACACGTTAATTATATGCAATTAATTAGATAATCTAATGTGGGGAAATTTGGACAAATTCAAAAATCCCTTTTATTTATATTCACTTCTAATTCATATTATTATATTATATTACAAAAATAATCATAAGTAATAATTAAGTGCAAGTTACTATAATTTGGCAAGAAATATATAGATATATTCTTACATTATGTGGTATTTCCGTTCGGCATTGAAAACAATTTGTATATGTCTGTACATACTCACATCACATCATCAAATTGACCTTTTTCCCAAATTTGAAGTAAAACTGGTTTTACGGTAAATAACTAAAACTATGGAAAGAAACTAAACAAATAACAAAGTTCGTATGAGCCATAAACTAATATTTTTATAATATTGTAATTACTTACCAACATATATATATATAGATCCTTCTTTTGACTACTATACGTAATTGATTTAATAAACTTCTTGTCACTCGCTTGTCATATAACTTCATTTACGTAAATCAAGCACATGTTACCACCATATTCGTTGCGGACGCGGTTACAAATTCCAAAACTCACAAAATCATATACCTCGAGTATTTATGTCCGTTTGTAGGAAGTAATAAGAGAATGAAGAAATAAATGTTAAAAAATTAAAAATTGAATATCATCAATATATTGGACATTCATATGTGTATATTATAGGTAACGAGTATGTACATATGTAGTTATCAGAAATGTATTCACATCACATCAAAGATCATCTTTTCTATACAGATTATTGTGAGGATTAATGTCAACTCATTTTTCAATCGTTAAGAGAATTAAAAAGAATGCCGCTACTGCCTTTGTTGTTATATTTAAACAAGTATTTATAAGACTTTATATACTTACATATTATATGTTAGAGCTCGCCAACTTTTTTTAGGATATATTGAATATTAGAAGTGAACAAGAAAGAATTATAGGAGATTTTTAAAGAAATAAGTAGCCTTGTTTCTACCTGCATTGATTTTTTCCTGAACTTCTTTCCATAAGTTTATTAGAAAACATTTGCAAAAATAAATTTTCTCAAGTCTAAAAGTTTCTACTTTATGTTGTCCCACATAGACGAATGTGCATAATTTTTTTGACTTCTATTGATTGTTTGAATTTAGGCAAAATGAAAGTCTAAAGCCTAGCCGGCCAATAGTTGCACAATGTGCAGTTTGCTTTCGTGTTTTCATACCAACGATATCGTTGTGTAAACACGATGTTAAGCTTCGCATCTCAGTTGCTGTTTAACTTTTGACGAAAGAAGACTCTTCCGCATATTCACGTACTCCCTTTGATACACACACACTAATGCAAATGTTTTAGCATTCGTGTGGCCGGCATTCATCTAATAAAGCATACTTCTTGGTAGGAGTATGAGTCCATTAATTAACTATAAAGCCATTCGGAAACGGTTAACGGGAATGTCAACGAAAGTCACCTGCAATATACTAAATCGTACAATTTCACATTGGAACGTATTTATAAATGAGATTATATCGGGAAAGGAAGTAGCATAATTATTCCTAACAAATCAAAATGGCTTCTTATCATAACTTTTCTAACCACTTGCGGAAATTATATATGCAATATAGCTGATATTGAAAGGTGTTACCCTTTTATGTTTTCGATTATATAATCGATTCTATAGGATCACTTTTTTTAAATCATATTGTCAGAATGAGCAAAACCATCAAAATCAAATGTAAAATTCTTACAGAAAGTATCATGCTAGACGAAATCTATAATTGGTATTAAGAAAATATTTACTTAAATTAAATTTTCTTTATTTAAGTTAAACTCAAAGGTAATCGCATGTCAGAAGAAATAATCAAACACAAGCACATAGCAAATAGACTTATATGTAATACGATGTAGATCTGTGAGTTCCCAAAACAACAAATAACAAAGTCATAACTGATAAAGTGAAGCTGTAAAATAGCACTGAAGCCGTTTATATCCTATTGATAAGTAATCTTTTATCATAGAAATGTACAAGGACATGACTATATAGAGCGGTTACCTAGTTAATCTTTAAGTAAGTACTCGTACATAAATATATTTCAAATTAAAGTGTGAGCATAACAATAATGAAACTCATGAGCAAGACCATACCAAAAATACAAAATAGACGTGAACGTAAAGTATATGTGTATAGTATGAATTGCGTGTGCGCACTTTTCATAAAAATTCACACAAGCATGTGTTAATAAAAACCACCACAAAGGCAAAACCAAAATGGGCACGCTTGTGTAATTTTATTTTAGGTCCGTTTGTTTGTTAGTGTTGTTGCTCTAACTGCCTTTGCTATACTATATAGGTACAATCTAATCTAAATATTGTGGTTATTGTGCTAACTAACATTATGCCTAAATAATAGGTTATATTGTGCATATTAAATTTTCAGAACACAACTACTTTGACAAATCTCGTTTTAAAGCTTTTATTGGGTGGATGGGTCAAAATCGATAAAAATCGGTTGAAATGTGCAGATTGTGTCAGGGCAAGTCATCAGCTCTATTAAATGTAGGAAAATACATATTTCTATCTCTCTAAAAATATAATAGTACAAATAGTAGGGCATGCAATCTGTAGTATACATGTATATCAATATACATATGTTTAGGTACATGCGACTTGAGAGAAAGGTACATATATTATAGTAGATATCGTATCAGAATGTGTTTAAATCTATGTTCTTACCCATAGTCACATTCTTTTCTCTAAAAACCAAACTATTAATTGTCAGAATACAGGCTACTTGTTATCGAATGCTTAACCAATAATTTCACTCAAAATTGTTGTCCGCATTTTTATGACTCATTATAGATATTTAAGATAATTGGCACAAAAAACAGCAACAGACGAAAAAGTGATATCTTTGTTTTCTTTGCATGCATAAAATTATAACAAATATATATATATATATATATATATATATATATATATATATATATATATATATATATACATATATATATATATATATATATATATATTATCTATATATTATATATATATATATATATATATATATATATATATATATATATTGTATGTGTAATATACGGATATGTGTACGTTAATATTATTGGAAATTCCTTAATAAACAAATACCAATTGTATGTATTGTACAATACAAATGCTATATATGATTCAACAACTAGCATAGTAAAAGAAGAAATTTTCATAATTTTTTTTTTTTTTTGTTCGTCTAGTACATTATCATTAAATATTTATTGTCTAAATAGCAATTCGTAACCAGTTCGAATTATAAACTAAATTTGGCATACATAAAAAAGACTCATACTCATAGTGAACCGCATCGGTTTTCCTTTTGAAAGACCTTATCATATCAACCACTCAAACCGAAGTTATAAAGGAAAGATGGTCACGCATAAACGTCCATTATAAATTATTGAACTACTTCTATAGCGATTTAATTGGATTTTATATAATTAGAGAAATTTTAGTTATACAAGTAATTTCGTCAATATTAGACAATTTTTATGATCTACTACTTCTTCTATAACTCAAGCACGTAAAATTATTATTTCTTTATTTTATAGAAGACCTCTGATGATGTAAAATCAATTCACCAACCAAACTCACTTAATGTCGCTCAAGTAACTTACTTTTAAAACATCTTTAGAGGATTAAAACTATTGTTATATTTAATTTAATTTTTTTTTTTTTTTGACCCCGCGATGTACAAAACACACTGTGTTTTGACTATAAATTGAAATAAATAATATTTCCTCAAGTACTAATACATTTTGCAAAGTGAAATGAGAAAATTATAATTATAACATATTTGTACTATAATATTAATTTTCGGGAGAGTTCTTACTAACAAATTGAGTAAAAAAAAATAAGTTTCATGAAGTTTCCATTTTTTTCTGTGAACAAATAAAATTGACATTAGGCGATTCCATAGTGAGTACTGCGGGAACTAGGTATATTCCAAAACCTACTAGCTAAATAGGACTTCGGAAATCAATGATAATTATGAACAGAAAAAAAGCTCAACTTGATAGCATCTCGGAACTACTTAATTTTCATATTTTTGGTCCTCTTGTACCCTCTAGTTTGGATTTTGTGGCCTACCATTCAAAGTTAAAATTCCCATTCGACCACACAAAACTATATAATACATTTTTTTCAGTTTTCGACCAATTTTTTTTTTTCATCTTATTAGCTGTGCAGAACATTTGATCCTATTTAACACGTACATTAACCACAAATTCTACTCTGCAATCCAACCTTAAATTACATAAATCATAAGTACTCGAATATAATATTAATAACATTAATATATTCTCGTGAGTAGCGCACGCCTCTTTGAGAAGCCAATAAAGTGTATTGCACATTTTTATAGCCATTTGAATTATGCTGGCTGCGGTTATGTTATGTATTATATATACATACGTGCCTATGAATATGTAACACCTACCTGCATAAAATTGATCAAATATAAAAGTAAAAGTATGCCATTTTATAATAAACCATATTTGCCGTTAACAAATACATACTCGTATGTATAAAGTATCTGCACATACTGTAATTTCATCAGAATTATAACGGTATTTTTAATGCAAATGTCAAATATAGTTAAATTTGATGTTACAAGTGCGTCATGTCGTCATTTTTGAGTAGTGGTTAGTTCAGAGTATACCTACAAGTATTTCGGATATTTGATAGTTATTCTAGTGGTTTCTTTATGAATATGGCGCTTATAATGCTAATGCAAATGCTGATGATGATGATGATAATGATGATCCCCATTAGACCATCTCCGTATACTAAGACTTGAAAAATTAAAACACACATTATTTTTTTTTTCTTATTCTTCTGATCTTTTTATTTAACACTTATATATTTTTGTAAGAATATAAGTACATACGTATAGAAGTGTATAGATATTGAAACAGTGCAACTATATTTGTTTAATATTAATTGATACGTTTTATTTACGCATCGCTATCCTCTACACATAGTTAACGCAGCATGCTATTATTTTTAGATTCAGCTATTTGTTTTTTTGGAACTGAATTCGTAGACATTGGCTAAAACATTATTAACTAAAGACTTGACTATGGTTTAACTAATGCCTCAAATGCCACAGCGCTTTAGAAAGATAGCAAGTTGGCAAATAAAACGCAGCAATTATCTTTGTTTTTTTTTTTTTGTAATATCTTTAATTGAATAATAGTATGCATGTATACGTGTAATTATTATTATTATTTTTCTTTAAATTGTTTAACATTATATAATATATTCGAAGTGAGCTTTTTCATATTTTCACAAAGGAAAGGTTCATTTAAATTTTGTATTTTTGTATTTTTTTATTTTAATATTTATACTAACATATAGTGTTGATTTTATATATTCACATTTATTTCATTGAAAACATTTACATTTACATAGATCAAAGATAAATTCAAAAATAAAATAGAAACGATTATAATTTTTGTTTTTTTTTTTGCAATGAATAAAATGCGTTAACTCACATAAAAAAGAAAGCAATACAAATAATACAGATCAGAAAGCATATACACACTCATGCACTCATAATAAATATCATACATTAGCTAATTAAAACTTAGAAGATAATAATAATTAAATTAATGAGCATCTAGAAATAAAACAGAAAATCTTAATTTTAATATTAACAATAATTTCTTTCTTTCTTTTTTTTTTTGTTTTTTATAATTAATTTGTGCATTTTGAATACAAATCATTCATATGTAGTATTTTGAAATGTATTCACTATGATGCAATTATGTTAATGATAACAATGATTATGATCATGATGATATTGATAATAATTATGATGATAAATTGGACAAACAGAAAAGAGTTTTTCATAACACAACAAAGAATTATTCAAAAAGATTCCCAAAAAAATTGGTTTAAAAATTAAAGAATTACGTATCTCGACGATTTGCTGAAATTTCTATGAAACCAGAATGATGGTTTTGATGATTTAAACAAATAATGAAAAACTCACAAAAACGACTAACGAATTGATCAATTTTAATGATTTTCTTAAAATTTCTGTCGAGGGATGTACACAGTTCTTAATTATTGCATTTTTTTCTGGATCTGTATAATTTTCTTATGTATGTAAACCTTTGTTGTACTCTGTTATTATTACAGTGCTACTGTTATAGATATGCACTGTGACCAAAATATCTATTGCACATCATATAAAATGTATAGCTCTTCTGTAAGTCCTAATGCTTGAAAAAAAAAGCAATAAAAATACTCTAAATCAAGGGACATAATGAATGGCAAAAAATAAATAGATATTTAAATGTTGATTTGTTTTTTTTAATGTGAATGAAATGATTTATATAAGTATGGTCAAATCAGTTTATGTACTTTTTTGTTTTTTGGCATAGCTCTCTCTTAACAGTTTTAATTTTTTCTATATTTTTCTTTTTTTATGTCTCTTTCAAATTAATCAAATAGTAATATTAAACATCATTATTATTATTACATAAAATCATTTTGTTTTTTTTTTTGCATTTTAAGTAGATATATATATATATATATATTAACTTGAAATTTTGTTTAAAAGTATTTCTCATCTTCATTATTTATTTTAGCATGTGAAGTTTTGAAAGAGAATTAATATTTTTTTTTTTTTGCTTTGGGAAATTTCGCGTGTAATCAATTTGCTTTCTGTATTCTCTATGTTATTTGTGTTGTCAACCTTCTTACAATGCTTCTGCACCACCACAATTTTTCAATAAATACTTATAAAAACCACGTAAATACTGCATAACACTTAAATGCTCTTTTGTCAATACCCATTCAGGTGCTGGTGGTTTTGGAACGAATTGATCAATTACACTATCACTCGGTATTGGTATATTTAGCATACGCATAGCTTCTACGGTCTCTTGCAAATCGATATGGACATGTTGTTGGATTTTAAGTAAAAACTCATTTATCGATTTGTACGCTTCCATATTATCATACATATTATGTAACGCACGACTACTATTATGTTGACGATATTCTGATAATTGTTCAAATGCTGCATTCAATGTTTTTAGCGTAGTGTAGATTTTTTGCATTTCACATGTTAAACGATTTCGAGTCATCATTGTGGAGCCATGTATTCTTTCAAAATGACCATCATCTGGTGTGACATCAATTTCACGTATTAAATATTGCGAAATAGGATGTTGCAATTCAGCATTATGTACTCGCCATTCGTCTTGTACTTCTTCTGGTGTTTTTTGATATTTTTGTCTTGTCTACAAGGGGGAAGAAGAGAAAATTTCCAAAAAAAAGAAAGTCAGAAAACATATATTCAAAATAATAATAATAGTTTAAATGAGTTTAAATCTGGGTATCTATTTCTGGAGGTTATGATAAATGATACGATAATAAAAAGGAAGATTCGACTGTGTTTTAATATTTATTAAATTATCCCCTACACTCAAAGAACCAAGCATATATTTAAGGGAAAAGTTTAAATATTTTGTTATTTAACAGAATCACGGTATGAGACAAAGAAAATGTTTAAAAATTGGCGCTTTCTAGGTCTAGGTCTAGATCTAGGTCTACCTATGTACGACTATCAGTCAGAGTATATGTATATTAATGTTAATTTGTTGTTTTTATTTATCCTGCTTTATAGCTGTAAAACATCGAAAGAATTTTCTTGAAATAAATCTTCAAAATAATTTGAAATTTAGAAATTTATACACCCTGTATATATGTAGATAAGCTAACTATAATATGAACATAATGTAAATACTTACGAAATCGTCTAAACTCAAGCGTACAAATGAAAAGGTTGCATTTGCTTGTCGCAGTGTTGTACTTAGTGCACGCTTCGCTGCTTGACAATAATTTTCATTATCAGTTATCAGTTCGTCCGGTTGACACATTGCTTCGGCCATATTTCTGCCTACGGAACGTGAATGTAAATGATGATGATGATGATGACGCTGTGATGATGGTGTTGTTTGTACTTGTGAACGCTGTTGTTGCAGCAATTGTTGATGATAATACTGGCGATTTTTTGTTGTATGCAGGATTAATCTTCGTCCGGATAATGTTACTGGTGTAGAAGAGGATATTTGCACAAGTATGGCGGCGAAGAAAATTAGCAGGAAAATGTAATATGAATCTATAAATAGAGAAAAAGTAAACAAAAGCAATGATTAATGTGAGTTAATTAAAATTAATTGGAAGTCCAATTTGAAAACAAGAAAATATATAGATAGAGTAACACATTGTGAGAGTGATAATAATAATAATCAATTTCATTATCAATACACACATTGAATGATGAGAGAAAATGGATATAAATAATATATTTTCAAATTTTATTACAATTTTCATTTCATACATATATCCCATATGTGCCTACCAATACTGGCACATAGTAGCACTTCTTGTGGACGCATTCGTGTGTGGTCATCATAATAATTACCATTGTATTTACTATCTTTCACAATATGTATGTATGTATATATATACATATATATATATATATATATATATATATATATATATATATATATATATATATATATATATATATATATATATATATATATATATATATATATATATATATATATATATATATATAGATATATATATATATATATATATATATATATATATATATATATATATATCTACAAACACAATGTATGCATTTGCTATGCAATTATTGTGTTAAACGTGCCACATGCTTGCAACTAGTATTTGTACATTTATTTCGAGAATTTTTTAAACTGTGTACAAAACTGTTTACCGCATATCATCGTTGCATATATGGTATGTGTAACACACAATCAACACAACCAACTGGGCCGGCTATTAAGCTCTGAAACATCATCAACCCAATAACAATGCGTGTGCTTGACAACACGGCAGCAACAATTAATATGATGTGATCAATGTGATGTGATCATCCAGTAGGTATTATAGTAAAAAGAGATAGATAGCACAAGTTCAAGGTGTGCGGCCGCCTTGTGGCGCATAATCGTAACTATACATACGCAACTGGTCAATCGATCAAACATCAATTTACTTGCAACAGTTAAAAAAAACCGCACATCACTTCACTGCAACGTGATGCCGTGTATTCACATAGCTGTGTTCACTGTCGGTATGAGCATTAACTTAACTACCTATATATCGTACAAATATATACTGCCTATTTGTGTTTGTCTTCATATCGAACATTGTATACATTTTCTCAAGCATTAGAAATTGGCTAATTATCAACAACAACAACAACAACAAGTATACTATGAACGACAAATAAACAATACTGTGTGGTCTTTCAAAGTTGAGAAAGGAAATAACTGATGTTTGCTTTCCCGATGTATGTATGTACATCTATATATAGGCGGAATTATAGCAAAACATTTTTAATCATCATTTCAAATTTGATCACTTCTGTACCTTTCTGCACCATAGATATGAACTTTTTACAAAATGGTCTAAAATCTTTAAAAATACAATATATCAATATTAAATAGTGCAACATAGCGTATGAGTAATACAACTCTACTAAACAATATACAATATATAGTTACAAAAAGATATTGTATGTAGGTATATTGTTAGAAATTAATTGCGAAAATATTGCAATATCTTCCTACACATAAAAATAATACTGTCTTATAATAATAATCATCCTAATTAGCAATATGATTTATCTGTCGTACATATAGGTACTTGCTTTCATTAAGAAATCAAATATAGAATGCGTTCATACATAGCTACGTTAATAGTACGTATATGTGCCACCCAAACACAATGAGATGATACATATTATTACGCATTGACCTGTTAATATTATTCTTACCTAACTACCTTTGTTTTGCAAATACCTACATAAATAATAATAAAAATAATAATAATGTCGTCCTTTGACATTTATTTTATTCATTAAATTAATTAATACAATATATACTTGTCATATGAATTGATACATTTAATACATATATGTATGTACTATATATAACATTGTGGATTGTGTTAGCTGCAAATTATATCAATGCATTTTACACCATGTTCATGGTATATAGAAATACCTTTACATTTGTAGATTCATTTTTACATTTTCTGAAATAAAAATAAAACCATACAAAATGTTTGGAAAATACAATCTACAATGTAATCTACAATGTAACATTTTTATATTATTCTCATGATATATATATATATGTTTATGTATCTAGTACAATTTCAAATGAAATTTGAAATTCGAAATTTGAAATTTATTACCTACATTTCAAATTACCTACATTTCAAATGAGATTCATTAAAAAAAAAACGTCAATTTTACAATATTTTTCTAGGACGACGTATTCTATCCTTTACAACATGCAATTAGCAACATTCTGGCAATGTTATATTATTTTCATAGCAAATTTAATTTTACCTGTAATTGTGTGAAAAATATAGCGAATATATTGTATATCTTAAATATCTTATCTTATAAATTAGTGAAGTACCTTGAAAGTACGCTATTATATTGAAAATATTGTAAAAAAAAGTACCTGGATATTACGCTATTATATTGAAAATATATTAAAAAGTGACAGATTTCATTTTTATACAATTAACTAGTTACATTTCTGTGAAATCTACTATTAAATTTCAAACAAATGTCATTGTAAAATATGTGAAATTTTACAATATTTTCATTAAAAAAGAGTACTCAGTTTTATCTCGTGAAATGTTCGCAACATGTAGCTTGACAACATTTATTTTTCTTTTCTTATGGAAATTTTTATTGGCTATTATATTATATATATTATAAAGTTACATTTCTGTGAAATCTACTATCAAATTTTAAACGAAATTTATTGTAAAATATGTGAGATTTTACAATATTTTCAATAAGAAAGAGTACTCTGTTTTATCTCGTGAAATATTCGCAACATGTTGCTGACAACATTTATTTTTCTTTTCTTATAGAAATTTGTATTGGCTATTATATATAAAAGATCATCAAAAGTGAGAGATCATTAAGATTTGATTACAATCCGAATGGAAAGGAAAATTATAAAAATAAAAAATATTTTTGGTGGACGAAAGTATTATGTATGAAAATAATTAATACTGCTAGCGGAATTTGATGTGAGCTAACATTTAACATATATATTAGAAGGTACTATGCTTTAAAGAATAAATGTGCTTTTCAAATACATATTACATCCCATTAATTGCGTTGATTGAAATTATAAACTAATCTTATTTTTATTTTCATTAATATTTATTTAACTAACAATACAATAAATTTGATGGTGTCATCGAAATCAAATTAATGTCAATGGTAAATGACAATAGTAAAATACAAAATATTAGCAAAAATTAAAGTTCCAACTTTTTGAAATAAGGGAAAATTGTCAAAAATAAAATCGCATCTATTCTGAAGTCGAAAGTAACACCAATGATACTAGCAATCTAAATGTAAAAGAAAAAAGTCGACTATCAGACCTAGCAGAATATTTGGTTTAAGAACAAATTATTTTCTGTAGAACTTTTTTTTTTTAATCTACAAATAGAGTTCGATTTGTATTGAAGTCACATGGATCAAGTAGTTTTCTAAGACTTATTAAGGAAGTATAAAACTTCAAGGATTTTAGTCTTGCTAACGCAGGCTAATTTTTCACTTTCCCAAAACTGTTCTAAAACTTGGGACCACATTATTCTTATTACATAGCTTGGCTATAAATCAAACATTTGAAAAATGGCGCATTTTAGTATTCGTAAAATTGAACAGTGGTATTAATTGGACTAAAAATAGTAAAAAAAAAACATCCAAACCCAGGATTGAGCCTCTTTAATTTTCTGTCAAAGTTATGTAGCATAATAGGTGTAACAAGAAGATGGGAAAAAAAATTTTCGAAGCTTCCTTCGAATTTCTTCTTACTGTGTACCAATAAAATATTGATTCACACAAAGAAATATAATTTAACTGACTTTTTTCTGTACAGGAACTTATATGAAAATTGAAAAATTAACCCACCAAAATTTCCAATACATAAATATTTATGAGACTATCATTATAATTATTATTTTTTTTTTTTTTTTACTATTTACAAATTTAATATGAAAACTAAAACTTACTTATTTGTAGGATATGTTTATGTAAATTTCTCGTAGATTTTGTAGAAATTCTGCATGTAGCAGAAATAGCAGCAGTAACAGATGTATTTGCTTGGCAGGTATTATTATTTGACTCTGTGTTATGATGATTAATCTTATTATGATGTTGATTATCATCTGTATGAATTGTGATCAAATCTGGATCACTGTTTGTTTGCTCTTTTCTGCTTAATACTGTACGTGGATCATCGACACGTGCCAATACAATATCAGTATCGTGCATATAGTGTATTGATGAATAAATGCTGTTGCAATTTATTTTTGGCAGAGACATTTTTGTTTTTTTTTTTGTTGATGTTGGCGTGGAATGTCTTTGTATATTCTTATATTTTTATATAAATAATAATAGTCTTATTCTTATCACAGAATATATGAATGAAAATAATAAATAGAAATAGTACTATTAAAAGTATTCTATTGTATAGTTAATATTCCATATAATGTATATGCGAATATTTCCGCTTTCTTTTATTTAAAAAAAAAATTGTTATTATTTCAACACAATCAATTTCACAAATTATAAACAAATTTCACAATTTAAAAACACATATTTCAGAAATAGTACCAAAACTGTCAACAATTAATAATTGTCAATGGTAAAAAATGTAATATACTCTTCTCGATCTTTTTCCTTTATTTTTTTAGTTTATTCTTCTTCTCCTTTGAGTGTTTTTTGTTTTAACTTAATAACAATTTCACTTGAATTTCAAATTTGTTTTGTGCGTTGACGAAATTGATCTTAGATATATTTAAGAAAGATATTGACGCATCAACATCTAAAATGTTAATAAACACTCAATTTTCAATCAGCGACTATATATATAGCATTTCGCTCATCACCATCTCTACAACTAAATACAAATACGCGTTTCGCAGTCATTAAAGCAACGAGCCAGACAGAAGCAGCAGCAGCAGCAGCAGCAAATCGGATAAAAACAACAACGATGACGACAAACAGTAATAAAATTAACTACATCGACGACGATAAGAAGACAAACAATAACAATGAGTAGAAAAACGTCTTCATTCAATACAATAACCAATAACGAGCGAGAAGTTTCAATTACACGACCAGCCGGTAGCAGCCACTAGGCAATAAACCAGCTATTTATCTGATACAATATCAGTTGGCTAAGTATTGATATATAACACATAGTCGCTCTTTAATCTCAAAGATTTAGCTCACTCATGAAATATATTTTTACAAGCACATAGATATAATTACGCTCAGAGATAAATGCTTGCACAAAGGAATGGTATCGTATCTCTAGACGCACATTGATTATTAAACAGTATTTGCGGAGAATTATTTGTAAACACACATACACACACACACATACATGAATACGCGAGTAATTGACAGAGCGATCACTGTACTATTGCTTATGAATGAGCAATTGGCGCAAATATGAAACATATGCTCAAGAAAATATCGTGAGCAATTATAACATATGTACATATATACGGTAGGTACTAAACGATACCTAATGTGTGTTAGAATAGGAGGCACAAGCCAAATTACATCCGAATAAATAGTCACTGATATTGGAAGGCACTTTTTGCAATTTCCATCTATGAATCCTTAGAGTTACTGCGACTTTTTAAAATACAACAACAAACCCATCTTCACATGTAGGAGAAGTTGGGAAATATTGGGGCACTGGACATTATGAGATACGTAATTTTGTTATTACTTCGTTTCTTACATTTTTCAATCAACCATTTGGCATATAATTTAGTTTAAACATTTTTACATGCCGATTTTCAATATGTTAAGATATCTTTTGTTTTCAATATAAAATTATGTACTTTTGTTTGACTCTAGTTGAAAAATTGTAATTAAAAAAAAATTTGTTCTTAAAGTTTAATTTTCTCTGAAGACAATTCAGCAACTTTCTTATGAGTATTTGTCCAATTTTTTAGTGGATTTAAAGTTCCTTACCAAAAACATCTTAATATTTTCCAACTCTTCTCAGAGTGTAAAAATTATGAGGTTTTTGAAAATATAATAAAATTGTTCAAACAGTTGCAATTTCAACAAATCAAAGCAGCTTATGGTCATAGTAAGAAATGTACACCTACTATGTCAACCTTTGTTGAAATAATGAGTTTTAAGCAAAATTTCGATTTGTTTATAAAAAAAGCATATATATGTCCCCTTTATTGCCCAATTTCCCCTACATAAAAATACGGCCGGTATTCACCTGGCGATTAAAACTAAGTAGAATTCAAACTAACTAACTCTATAACATTATAATTTCATTACAAAATGAAATTCATTTTGATTTATTCTCCTTAGTTTTTTTATTCAGTTTTAATTTTATTTTTATAAATTTTTTACTTGATCGCAACTTGAATTGATCGACTAATGCACGTATTTGTCTGTGTGATGTTTATATAAAATAAGGTCAATATGAGTCATGAATACATTCTTTAAATTCTCACAAATTTTGTCTCATTTGGGGTTTTCCAAGAAATTACTCAAAACTATACAAATATGAGCTTGTTCATAAAATCGATATTGGTATGGGGTATGTACATTACAGTAATGATGGCTCAAATACAAAATGTACAATGTACAAGTGCCAATATGATGAAATTCGAGTACAAAATATTGTAAGAAATTATATATGCAATACGATAAAAGAGAAAAGCGTAAACAACAACAATAATAATGAAAGCATAAATAAAAAAAAAATTTTTTTTTTTGGGAAATTGTTTTGAAGGTTGAATAAAGCGCATGCGTGCAAGTATACATCTTTCATACGATATGCTCATTTTATATGCTACATTTATTAGCTGCTATTTTATTGATGACACCAAGTGTTCGTTGAGTATATTACAATAATTTGTGCGCTTGCGCACGCACATTTATATTTTTCATATTTTTGTTTACACTTATTCACATGGGAGTAAATTCGCATTATTTTATTGTACTTTTTACTCTTTCTTCTTCTTCTTTTTTCATATGAGTATTCTTTGTGTCTTTTTTCTTTTAAGAACTTTTACTTGAATTTTGTTTTGTTGCAAGTTTTACATAAAAAAAAATTTTTTTTATTTTTTATTTTTAGCGGAAATCAATCACACTTCTTAGGCACCATACCACGCATATACATTTGATTTTATTCATTTAATGTACACATTTTTCTTCTTCGATTTTTACAATTTCTTAGTTTTTTTTTTCTTTTTCTTTCTTTTTCTATTTTATTCTTTTTTATTTTCTTTATTTTTATTTTGTTTTATTTTATTTTTTTTACTTAATTTTATGCCCATCATATTGTCACTACATGTAGTGTTTACAGTCGTATCATAAGTATGCAAAACGGAAGTATTATATACTGTCGCCTTTGCGGCTAACATTGCAGACACATTTTAATGCTGCGTATTCGTAAAAAGGTAAAAAGGTAGAAAGATATATCAGCAGCTAAGTACACAGCAGACGTTTAATATAAATTGAACGATCGATTAATTATATACATAGATGGACAGGGTTATCCGAACATATTGACCATTGTAAAATCATATGGCCAAACTTTTAAAAATTTAATTCATCATTTGCTAGAAAGCAGATCTTCTTATATTTGTTCATTGTCATTGTCATTCCAAACAAAAAGTACAAAACGTCAACCTCAAGTTACCTGCTTCCATATAGACCTTCAACCTTCAACTAATACAAAAATTAATGTCTAATGATCATGACAAGATAAGCAATTCCAAGTCTCTGCGATGTTACAACTTATCGTGGTTGTCATGAAAATCGACACCATGAAATTTGACAAAATTTCTATAGCACCGACAATCTTATAGAATGTCATCTTCATGAATATTACGGAATTTTTCACAGGTTTGTCTGTCATTCTATCCTTTTCGGAAATAATGGAGTAAACCTATATATGTCAAAAGTGGCCAGTTTGATTACTCATTTTCAACTCAATATAATAATCGAACTACTCGAATATTCAAACACTTTTCAATTGTCATCTGTCAAAATGACAGGCGATAATGGCGCACAAGTATATACAAAGTACGTCATAGCTTTTTCGATAACTCTATAATTAATTAACCACTTTCTAGATATACTTTTATATTTTTTGTTTTTATAATTTAATCAATCAAAATATTGTATATAGACGTTTTTATTGGATAAACGATTATTCACGATAAGTTGTAATATTTTATATTGGAAAATTAATCATTCGATAAATTAAGTAGTAAATCTCTATATTATATTAATCCCCGATAATCACAATTAAATCACTTTTATTTTGTTTAGTTATTTCGGTATTGCAAATTTCATATCTTCTAAATATTTAATATAATTAATCGACTAATAACTAATATATTCATGATTATTAATATTATTATATTGCTGTGAATATTTGTTCAATAAATTTGCACTTTATTTTATTGTATATAGGTAAAATTATATTATTGTGGTTTATATTAAAATAAAATTCCCACAAATTTCTGATAATTAATACATGGATTTGATCAAGTCTAATTAATATAATTTCAATCATTTAATATTTATTAATTTTTTAATTCGTTGGACTGTTATTATTTTGGTCAATTAACACTTTAATGCCACCACAATTTTATGAGATTGCTAATTACTTAATACAGAACCATAAACAGATATATACGATAGAACTAAAAGAATCAACATATTACAAGAGATTCTCTAATTTATTACACAACTCACAATACCGATGATCAACAATTAACGCAAAGACAATGAAACTAAAATCAAACAAGCAAATCAATGGATAATATTGCTGCAACACACAATGAACAGACACACACACACACACACACTACCACCTATTGGACACCTATTGCACGGACGGACAAAAGAAGAAAATATTAAAATGAATAATGAAAGAAAAAAAAATAACTTCAAAGTTATGGTAGAAGCAACAAAGAAAGAAAGAAGAAGACTTTGTACAAAAAATAAATGCGAATAAATTTGGATAAAACTTAAATTAAAATGCAAAAAGAGAATTTCATAGTGGCATAGAAGAGATGACTCGACTGAAAACAGTAGTGAAGAGCACAAAATAAGCTAACAATACTCGTATGCATGTAAACGATTCATACATATGAATACATTTGGCGGCAAACACATCAAATGCAATTGCAAAAACCACAAAAATTTTGTCATTTTCCAGCAATAAACTCAATAGCAACAATGAGTCAGAATCACAAATGAGTACTCATATGCACGTAATACATTCGTTTATTTATGCTATTCGCCGAATGATTTATCAATATATCCCCAATGGGAAAAAAGGTAAATAAAATTATCTATAAAATTCATTTAACACTTTAATACTAAATATCATTGATATCATATAAGAAGCATTACTAATGTAACCAGTACGATATTATATATATGTACTATAATAGCAATAACAGAATTCCAATCTTTTATGTCATAATGTCTGACTATTGAGTCAAACCTATTCATATAATAATAAAATTTCTTGTATATCATTTACATTTGTCTCCTTTTCATACCAAAGCAGACAAGTTTTCATCAAGCAATGCTTCGTCAAGCAATGCTTGTTCAATTTCCCACTGGGTATGTCCGTGTCCATGTACATCAGCATGTTCGCCACAATGATAGTGATCTTGTCGTATATTATCGCATGTATCGCATATCTAAATTTCATTCATTAGTTAGACATACATTTGTACGAACAATATGTTCAGCATAGATATTTGTTAAAGACTGACTAATACTAGTATGTAGGTTCATATATGCACATTTATTATGTGTACATTGTACATTACAGTGTTGCACGAGTGTGCATTTTCGCAGGCTCGATTTACTCTGTCTCATATGTACGTAGTGAAATGAAGGAACTTTGTCATGTTATCCAATATAGAATGTTAACAATTACTGTCTTTTTAATATCGAATAGTAAAAAATACTGTCTTGTCAAATACCAGTATCAATCGAATATGTTAGTATAACTATTTATCAAACCACGTATGTATCTTCGTACAGCACTGTAGTGTATGCTTATAATGTGTTTGAAATTTTAAATTGTGAACATAGTTCAAAATAGTAAGTTTTGCAAAGTCATGCTTACACAAAAATTCATTTCAAACTTCATAAGTCAATCGGAGACTAAATTGCTTGAATGAATAAATATTGAAAGAAAATTCACAACAATTCACACCTACATTATTATATTATATGTACATTAGAGTGGTCCAAAACACATTTTGAACACCCAAATGTTTTGCTCTTGTCTTAAAAGTTGAGGTACACCATTTTTATAAGTTTTTCAAATGGATATGGCGCACGAACAGCTATTAAATCTATTAAATCGTATTATACTGGTGAACATCATAAAATAAAATAGAAAATTTCGTTCATAAAAACAGCATCTTTACTTTTTGTATCAAAGGTAAGGCACCTTAATATATGTACATACATACATATGTACGAATTATTACTGTCATAAGAATTATTTACAATAAGTCTATGAGAGAATACAATAAGTATTTATTACTATTTATATTTGAATGGAAACTTTATGATAGTTTTTTATTTTTCAAATATCTAATTTAAGTGATTTGTTGTGAGTAAGCATTAAAATGAAAACATTGAAAAAGCGATTTCAATGTTTTCATTTATATTTTAATGTAATGATCATCAATTAAAATTAAATGTAAAGCAGGGCAGGCAATTAATTACACATTAATTGTTAATTGATGTATGAGTATGTAAATGTTTCTCTATAAATTTGTATGCCCATATTGTACCTAATATCATATAAAGTGAAAATACGAATAAACGGATTTATGGAGGCGCATATGTATCTAATTTAGAGGAACCGAGCAAGCATACTGGAGACAGCAATTTTATTAGATCATAGTGCATTATATAATGCACTATGGTAAAAGTTAAATTTCTACGATAAGTATGAAATAAGAAAATATTATATTTGAGTCATTCAAAATCAAGTATTAATTTTCAAAGAAAGTAACTTTTCAATATGACTTCTATTCGTCTAAGTTTAAAAAGAAATAGAGAACTAATTCTTGTTTTTCTTTTTTTAACTTAAACTAATATGAAATTTTGTTAAAGCGTCCGCTTCAAAAAGATTTTGCTCTGCCATTTCTCTAACGTATGACAAATTCATACGCTGAGTTGCGAGTACTCTAACAATAAGTATGTGAGAGCTAAATTAGCTAAATAAAAATGATGGAAAACAAGCCAGAATCTTAATGAATGAACGAACGTAAAATATAGCACACAGCGTGTTTCACGAGACCAAAGAACTAATGTATCATACATGTGAATGAATATACATGTGAACATAGAGAGTGAGAGTGCGAGCGAACAAAAGTCAAAAAGAGTATAGAGTGAATAGAGTGTGACCCTCTTAATAAAGTGTGAATTTTTTTTTAATATGTAGTGAGGGACAAATAAAAAAAACCTGTTTTTTTATAATAGCCATGCATTTTTTCCAACAACAATAAACACCGGCTAATGAATAAACGGTATTTTTTTTCTTTTTCGCACTCTACTGCACAGGTGTGTATTTGAAGACATATTTCACCTTAAATTTTTATTTTATTTATTTTTTTTTTTTATTTTTCAGAAATTATAACTCTTGATTTCATCATTTGTGGCAATTTAAATGAAAATGCACTATATCAGTAGATGGAAATATATACATACATGCTTTATTGCTAATCATTTATTATTTAATATTTATATGCAATATTACTTGATTTATGTGTAAATCAAACTTGTAATAACTTAATACCATCATCTACTTACGTGTATAAAATAATACAAAATAACTGGTAATTGGTTCTTTTTCTATAAATGTCACTAATCAGGACTTGTGATTTTATATTAGATGAATATACTCGTATGGGGCCTTTTTTCTTAAATTTAACCAAAATACAAAGATAAAATCAAAAATTTTACAAAAAAACAAATGACAAATGGGCGTTTCCTCCATTTCCTAGAACAGAACATTTGCTTACGTAAAAATAAAACGAAACGAAAACAATTGGATAGAGGTGGTATTATTTTGGGTTATCCTATAAGACCAAACGTGTTCTATAAGTAAAAAAAAGTGGACTCCTAGAGCCCAGAAACCAAAACTATTTACAATAGTGATATTGAACTGTATTGAATGTATCAAAACGAAATAATATATTGTTGCATCACGTCAAATGTTCGACACATGTCACTAGCAACATGTTGGCAACATTTTTCTCATTTTCTCAGAGAAATAAATAATAGTATTTATTATGCTTGAAAAAGAATTAATGTTGCCGGAGGAATGAATGTTAATGAACATAGAACATTTGCCACTAAATTTAAGAAATTCATATATTTTATTATTTATTGAATTTCTTAAATTTAATAATATATTTAATAATATATTTAATAATATATT
This sequence comes from Megamerina dolium, assembly GCA_963854835.1. Classification (NCBI taxonomy): domain Eukaryota; kingdom Metazoa; phylum Arthropoda; class Insecta; order Diptera; family Megamerinidae; genus Megamerina; species Megamerina dolium. Next base: position 47,502,050 of record OY978527.1, read on the forward strand.
TAATAATATATTTAATAATATATTTAATAATATAATATAATATAATTAATAATATATTTAAGTTCAATAAAATATATTATAATTTGTTCTCTTAGAAATGATTGATAATTATGAAAAATATACATAGTTTAGGCAATTCTTGCATGATGCAGCCCTTTAATGTTATATGTTTTATAAACATTGCTAACATACTTATACTCATATGGGCATTCCCCATTAGATATTATAAATATATTATTGAAAATATATTGTATTGTATAATTAAAATCTATTTTAATAATTCCATAATTTCTATACCATGCGTATCCGTCTCTTTGAGAATTCCAAAATAATACATATGTATATGGATATTTGTATAACACACCTACAAAATTGGCTAGCGACTTATTGCTATTTGTCAAGACTCATCGTTGCCGTTTGTCTTTAACGTTTTTACCCTCATCAATGATTTACCCTCATTGATGACTATGATGATGTTATCAAAATTCGCGATAATTTTCACACACAGTTTATATCAAATATATCTATCATTTAATGACGTCAATTTGACGTCAGAATCACTCATTCATTCATACACCTGGGATTTCTTGACTATATTAAGCACACGCCGCCGCTATATTATCACACCGTGTGCCATATATTGTATATAGGTGTTTATATACATACATAGCTGTTATTGCTGATTAACATTAACATTTGTGAATATATCACATATGTTAAATGTTATTATTTGTTTTGTTTTTGCTATTTTTATTTTTAGATATTTCATGTTTCTCTCACTACTTATTAGCCAAATTGTGCTTTATTTTTTTATTATTCGTTTTTTTTTTTTTATTTATATTTTTTTGATTCTTCAGAGACACACAAAACGACTCATGAATTAATTTAAATTGGTTTGTTGTGTCTTCCGCTGGAAATATTATTACTAATTACTACATATATTTTTTTTGTGTGTGTCATTTCATCAATATAGAGCGCCTTTAACAATTGAACTATATATGAGTGTATGCTTGTAAGTGATGACAATTATTATGATATTCTATTGTCACTATGCTGACTCATACGATTATATACTTATATATATAACAAATGGAAGCTTTCTGTAGACAAACAAATAATAAAATCATCAATTTCTCAGCCATCAATTACTCTACTAAATACAATATATATTCCATATTAATAGCCAACCTCAAGATATTAGAAGTATACCTTGTATACACTCATGATCTCAAGTGTGCTGGGTTTCCCCCATCAGAATATTTATATACGAGTATGTACATGACCACAGCCACTATATAGTATATGCTCGTACGTACTTAACAGCAGGTGTCAATCAAAAGAGCAATCATTTTTAAACTCGTAAGAGAAATTGGGAAAATGTGTTTTTTTTCCGAGACACATCCTCTATGTATGTAACCGCAAAAAGTCATATATTTCATTTATTTGTCTATCTTTTTAGCCAATTCAATAATGTAAGCATGTTAGTGCGTGTGTGATACTATTTGCATTACTGTTTAGATCACTACTTTGGTTAGAATGATTAATTTTGAAAAATTTACTTGCCAAAAAGACGTATTTTGATTAGTAAATATTTAGCTTTTTTCCCTTATTAACGTCATATCGGTCAGTTGTGTGGGTGAAAGCATCAGTTATTTTAAGATTAATGAGATATCTATTATTAGTACCAAATCAATGACCAATGATTATATGATGGTATTTCCGGTGAGTGATTACACGTACTAATAGGCAATAAGGATGTTACTCGCACACATGTTATGGTTAGTGATTGAAATTTTCTTAAGCAATATTCAAATATTTTTAATTTAATAAAAAATCGTTTCTAAAATTAATTCTTATTCTCCCAATCAGATATCCAAAAAAAAATAAAGTATGAATTTTTATTTTAGAGTCAAAGAAATAAAAGTGATTAAAATAAATTGATTTATCAAAAGTTTAAAGTTGTTTAATGCATATAGATTAAAGATAATTTTTAGATGGATTGTTTTACAGGCCTTCACCAGTCAGGAATCAAAATAATCATGTGATGATTTCAGTGACGAAAATTGCAATTTCAAGGAATGAAGTGACAGCTGCGATTTTACATCTATCTCAATCGTGATAAGATTTCGGTTACATATTTATGATTATGTAAATATATTCCGAATATTTTAATTTGCTCATTTCAACATCGAATAATTTCATGATACTGCAATATATTGTGCAAAGTCATGTATAACCAAATTGGAGTAAAATTCCCAATGAAAAGTACCGGAATTTTAAAAATACATATTTACACCTAATGGTAAAGATAAAATTTGAGATGGAACAATAATTTAAATATGATCAAATCACATTCAATGATGTGATTGGCCATCCAAATGACCCTCCAGGAAAATATAGAATTCTCTCATTTGATTGTGATGTGGAATACATCTTACAGTAATACTACCAGATTCATATTTGAGAAAACGTAATGAAATTCTTTGCTCTAACGATATTTTGTGGTAAAATGATATGTCATGTCTTATGAAAATTAATGTTGTGCTACATTCCATGAATATATTCGCATTTCCTAGAGGGATGACAGTGTATCAACTTCGTTGATTTGATAATAGTTAGTATTTCAGATAAGAATCACTAAAAATCATTTTACATGGAAATATATGCAAACTTTTAAACGAAGACTAACAACAATGAAATTCACGTCAGCACGAATTATGAATATTTTGAATGAGCATATCAGAAATCCACTCAATTAGTGAAAAATCGATGGTACTATGTCATAGTAAAGAGGAGAGCGTCGAACAAGGTGGTAGCATGAACAATGGTTTTATTTTTTCACATCTCATCACTTGTCATCATATTGTGAAAACTTGAGTTTTGTTATTCTAATAATACTCACTTCAGCTCGAGTGGTAAATATTGGTAAATGGTAAACATATACAGAGTGCCAGATGTAGTTAAAAATACGCTTTTACGATTCAATATGTTTCTCATCCTTTGACCTATAATTCAGATAAAAATTGAATTAAGAATATATTTGATTGATTCTCCGTTGTTTGAACCAATTTCAATTAAAATTGATTTTGAATAAAGCAAGATTGAATGGATACATTGATATGTATAAAAAATAGTACACCTCAGTACAATATTAAATTGCAAAATATCACACATTATAAAATTGTAAATACGACTAATTGTGTAAGAAAATGTGAAAAATCTATTTCAGCACTGATGATGACATTACAACTCAAGGAATTCCCTTGTTGGTACATACATATGTATTGTAGCTATTACTTGGAATTAGTACACTTCTACTTCCTCTTATCTCTGGCTATTTAAAACCATCGATACACATAATGCTCATAAAAATAGAGTGCAAAATCATCATGATCGACGTCATCACTTGAATTCATTCATCCACAAACTCACACGTATTTCGCTATTGGTATTGTACTCGCACCTTTACTTTATTACATATTTATTTAGCAAATTCTTATGTTGTTGTTGTTGTTGTTGTATACCTATGTATATATTTTGTTTAATTTTATTTTTATCTCGTATTTATAAATAATTAACAAATATGATTAACAACAACAACAACAGTAAGGGTAACAGATGTTCTGAAAGAGTAGGTAATAAATACTGTTTTCCAAATATAGGTGATAGTAATTTGCTATTTTTAAAAATATTAGCAACAACAAAAACAATATATAATTATAAATAAATCAACAAATAGAGATAGATTATCATAAAATTATATTCCATTGTAATGACGTACTATAAGCAAGCAAATATGTACGAATACCTTGTACATATGTACATGATTGAGTTATGTGATAAAGTGTCAAATGTAACACATCGCTTGTAATTGCATATTGCTCAAGAGAGATGAGAACACCTGCACACATACATAGCAATTGCTCTGAAACTGCTTACGGTTTATGTCAAACAATTTTGTTGTATTACATATTTTATTTTATTTTTTTTTTAATATAATTTTGTCAAATGAGAATATAATCCAAATAATATAAATAAGATTGCCAATACCTTCGCTCATGCGCTGCCATCTTGCCGTTCTTATTCTTATTATTAATCGTGTAGAAATAATTTTTAAGTTGCAATCCAAAAAGCCAAATGAAAATCAAGATCAAAACAAAAGAAAAACAAATATTTTCGGAAACTTTCAATTTTAATTTTATTTTGTCACAATATGTTTTCTTTTTTTTTTAATAATTTTGTTTGTGTTCGTTCGTTCAATCAAATGACAATTTCTTTAAAATTTCATACACTACACTTTTTGTATTAAAGCTTTTGAATTTTATTTACATTCAAAAATCTTATCAAATTAATATTAACAAAAAATCAAACATATAAAAGAGAATTTTAGTTCAAATAAAATATCATAGAATAGAGTTGATCGACTGATACTTATATTTAATCAACAGAGCAAGAAAGAGAGATGAATATTGGTTAGCCTTTGAAATGAGAGAAATAATAGAATATCGAATATTTGATCAGAGATCGTCATCTGAATACAGTTAAGTCCTAATACATTTACATTTCAATAGATGATTTTATGTTTGAGCAAACTGCAAAATACATGAGAGATCGCCATGTAAAATACAATTAATTTCTAATGCTCTTACAAATTATAATTACCATATAAAATAATGACAACAGAAATGACACACTCACCTTAATTATGCATACACATCCAATTATTGCTTCTTACATCAACTGTAAGTAAATAGAAAATAATAATAAAAAATAACATTAAATATGTAAATATAGAAAAATACTTGAAATAAATTAATACATATATAGTTCAATTTATAATAAACGCTTAATATAAGTTGAATATAAAAATATTTATTAAAACACATCACGCTTTACATATTTTATCATGCAACGTATATACATATGAATATAACCGTTTGTGCATACATACAGTGGTCGGCATAAATATATACATAGATACGCAACAAATTAAAGTACAATATATGTGAAAAGGGGAGTAATGATTCGGATTAAAAGTGCTTTATATTTATAAACTTAGTCAATATTTTTCTTTATTTCTTCCCAATAAACCAGAGTCTGAGCGCGCTGTCGAATATGAATTAAGAAAGAATCATAAGTTAATATATGTTTAAGGTTTTTCAGTAAATTCTTGTATTATGATCTTCTTTTCGAATGTTTTTTGATTATTATTTAAATACGAATTTAAAAAAAAAATTATACTTTTGTATCATTTCTGAGAATTTATAGCAATTTATAGCAATATTTCAGGTCATTTTTTTTTTTTTCATTATTAAATTTGACCCTGAAAAAGATCATAATTTTTGTATTATTTCCGATCCAGCTTTACAATAATCGATCATTTTATGTTCTTAGTAGTTCTTATTTCTCTTTTTTTTTTTTGAATATCGTTTAAAGTTAAAAGTTCAAAACACTGAAAATACACACATTAAGGTGGGTCTAATTTATGGAGCAAAATTTTAACAATTTGGCTTAGAGAAGAACATAAAATGTTCATAATTTCAAGCATTCGCTCCGGAGGGAATTTTGAGAAGGTAAAATCAATGTTCTTTTTGTGTGGGAGTCCCTTTAAGGATATGGGAGGAAGATAGATTTGAAAAAAATATTGAAGAGGAATACTAATTGAGAAAGATCATATAACCACTCTAGAGGCGATTCCTGGGATTTTGGGCAGATATTTGTCGATTTTCAGGTAAAATATAGGTGGGTCCATATCAAGAATCTTGTTATGTTTCCGTGGGAACAAATTCTTGAAATTATTAAAATTCAATGTTTTTCTATGAGCACTGTGGCACTAAAAGCCCCGAAAAATAAATTTGTGCAGTGCTAGAGGTCGTTGTTTTCGAATACAAAATGCTCAGAAGTTTGCTAAATGGTTGCTAAATAGAGAGGGGACTGCTCTTTTACGATGACAGCATACATACATATAATTTCATACAATGATATACAATTTTATGGGTGCCGTAGCTCAGTAGTTAGTGCGTTGGCCTTCAATCTCCGGCTGAAGCATAACAAAATGTAATATCGAAAAGATTTTTCTTTCGAACGATACCCACCTGCCGGCAAGAATTGGCAATTTTTCCGATAGTAAGAATTGCCAAAAATGCTTCTTAAAAGAGCTCTGTGACAAAACTAAGTTAAAGTGATGTCACAAGGGTTCTGCCGTTCGAAACCGGCTAATATAATTAGGTCCCTTCTAATGCTGTCCAAATTTAACACGCACAATAGTATTGGAAGAGAAGCTCGGTGGTATCACAATGGGCCTTTCTGGACTAAGTATGTCCTCTCAGAGAGAGGGCAGCCACATAACCTAACCTAACCTAGCCTTATCAAATTTAAACCAGAAACTCATATATTTCATTCAAATTATTATTAATATATAGTCTCGAATTTTCTGGTCACATATTAGTGTCATGAGTTGTACAATAACAATTTGATGTGTTCATATTAACATATTGATGATGGTGTACCTGTTGTACTGCATGTCTACAGAAATTGTATTTTATTGCTGTTTAATTTGCATATTTTTTTAACAAACACACCACAGCACACATACATTTGTAATTTATGCAAAATAATTATAATTATAATAATAAAAAGGTGATTGTGGTTATTGATTTTTAATTTATTTTTATTTGCGCTGGTCTCGTTTTACAAGCCAAATTAGTCATTTCGAAAATATGTATTTTCAATAAATTTTTATTTTATTTATATTCTCCAAAAACCAAATTTAAATTGCAATTGTGACGGCTACCACATACGCTACATAAAACGGACGACCTTGCTGCGATATAAAATTAATTAAATGAAAAAAAAAAAATTTATTTATGAAATAATATTAAAATTTGTATTTTTGAGGTTAAGAAGAAATGTTGTATTAATTTTAATAAATGTTGATTTTTCTATAGTTCACATAAATAAAAAAATAAAATAAATATGTGGCACTTAAAGCCCCGAAGGGCTCATTGGCCGAGCTTCTCTTCAATTACTGTTGTGCGTGTTAAATTTTAGACAGTATTAGAAGGGACCTACTTATTTTAGCCCGTTCCAAACGGCAGAACCCTTGCGACATCACTTTTTCAGAGCTTTGTCACAGTCGAAAAAATTGCCAATTGCTTGCCGACAGGTGGGTACCGTTCGAAAGAAAAATCTTTTCGATATTAAATATGTTATGCATGAGCCGGGGATTGAACCACGACCTACAAATCAGAAGGCCAAAACACTAAGCACTGAGCCACGGCACCCAACAATAGTTAAAGTAGTTCACATACAAATGCAATTATTAGCGAAGAATTAAATTCTCACGATTGTCGAAATATTGCCATCAACTTTTTGGATTTATTTAATAAAGCAAAACCAGATCTTTGCAAGCGATCATTAGCAACTATTGTACATGAATGTATGCGTAAGTGTATACGTGTGTGTGTGTGTGATCTTAAAACATAGTACATGTACTTGATGTGCCAAACACATGCAGATAAATGTACAAAACAACCAAATTTAATCGTTTGTACACGTTTTTACCCTACCACCGCTAAAACAATCAGCAGTCCAGAGGCCACACCACGCAACGTAACGAAGCAATGAAGAAGAAGAAGAAGAAAAAAAACTCTTCCGGAAATGCCAAAGTATTTGATCATTCATTCAGTTTTCATTGTAGACATTTTATTAATAAAATTTGGCACCAGCATTCATTACACACCAACCACCCAGTTAAACAAAATTAATAGTGTTAATACAAACGTGTTAATATATACTTATGTTCATATGAATATAAGATATACACACATACGATAGTAGAGCACAATATTACGATGAGCAATACCAGTTGTAGACAGTTCAATGTCCTTAATTTTAAGTTAATCTAGCAATTAATAATTAATTTAAAAATTACTCATTTATATTGTCGCCTCACAGTTTGAATTAAATAAAAATATAGTGCATAGTTTTAGGGATGTCTATTATTTTTTGTAAATGACACAGATTCAATTTTTTAGCTTATACACAAACCATGACGGGAAGAAAGCTGTTATAAATTAGTGTTATTATGGAGCTTTTTAGAAAGATATGAAAATATTTGATAATTAGAAATTATCATTTATAAAACGAATAAACAAAACAAAAAATCATCTACAATTAGCAAAATACATTTTTATTGCTTTTTTCGTAATATTTGTTGGGAAGCCCAATAATAGAATTTTTCATAATTTAATTTTTTTTTCAATTTTCAAATTTCAACTTACTAAGTATGCATGGATATGTATAACACATACTGAATATGGTGTTTTTGTTTTTGCTTTGAATTTACTTTAATAAAACTGTGAAATATACTTAAATGAACTTTGTGTTATGATCTCATTAAATGTTTAAAAGCATTTATGCCGAAATTCAAATTGACTATACTTATCATTCATATAAATGAATATCAACATATATTTACATATTTTAATATACACACAAATAAAATAAAATTAATTAGATCGATTCCTATATGCCTATGCGTAGCCGCCGTTTCGCATATGCATAATAATATAAATATAAATACAATCATGCTAACACTCAACAAATCATTTATAGTACTAAATCTTAACTAATTCCGAAACATGTGCAGACGGTGAACAAAAACAAAATCAACAACGCTAACTGTAGCAGGAATGCAAAAAATGCCTTACTATCGGGCAGGGTCGACCTGCGTATACCCTGCGTACGTATATAATTCGCTCAGCAAACAAGTACTCCCAGTACTCCCAGTACTCCCATTTATTGTAAACATTAACAGACCTATTGTAGCCGACATTTGTAACTGGTATTCTGGCAATTTTGTAACAAGAACAAAATTTTCTTGTGACATATTTTAAAAATAGTAGCCTAAAAGTGTGCTGCAATCTAATATAAAAATTACACATTGGAAGTAACACCTTGTTTCTTTCTTAATAGCAGGTAACAATTCAGAATACCGATTTGCTATATTTGTAACTAAAGAATTAAATTGTAAAAGAATAGCCCGTTTAATCGCCAAAATATATGCACGCTCCAAATTTATTTTCAAAGACTATATGGGCACATCATTAAACGGATCATGACAGTGATATTGTATGAGAGCTACATTAAGTAGTATGAATACTTCGCCAATTTATCGCCAGTGTATTACCCACAACAATATTAATTTACATGTTTATATAGTTGGTTTAGGCGAAAGAATAACAATAGTAACCAACATAAGTTCAGTCCGTTTAACATTTAAAATAATTACGTAATTTAACAAACGACCTACATTAAATAGTATTAATAGCTAAAATTTTTTTTTCAAAACTATAAACTGCTACAATATTGATCTACGTACCAAATATTGGTATATTAAGTTATAATTGCTTAACATTTTTAAAAAAACCGACGTTAGTATATTTGATTGTTCCGTGGAAATGTGACAGTTAACCGATCATGACCATTGGGTATCAGCATAAGTATACCATAAGTAGCTCAGATCAAAATTGCCTCGATATATTTCAACATTGTACAATATATATATATATATATATATATATATATATATATATATATATATATATATATATATATATATATATATATATATATATATATATATATATATATATATATATATATATATATACATATATATATATATATATATGTATATATGTATACATATATATATATATATATATGTATATATATATATATATATATATATATATATATATATATAATTTTCACCTGACCAAAAATAATATACCCTTGCACTTGCTGTAGGGTGTAAAAAACGGGACACATGTGGGAAGAAAGTTTCTCTGTTTTTACGTACCTCTACCTCTACCGGTTTCCGTGTTAATACGTATGTAGATATGTATGTATGTATAGCTATCGACAGATAAGATCAAATAATGTTGGCTTTGTTGTTGTTATCGGTATATTCTTAGTAGACGCGCGCTATTTTGGTGTTCACAGTTATGGTAGTGCTTTTTTTTGTTCTTTAACTGATCTAATGTCTAAAGAATTGTTAGTGATCTACACAGCTGTCACAATACACTTTAATTTATTATATTGATGAGTCAAACTTTTTTTTTTTTGGTTTTCAAATTTGCAGGTATATTTTTTCACCCCTCTTTTGATTACATAGAAAATACAAATAAAATTTTTCGAAATAAAATTACTCAGACTTAAACCAGAATTTGGATATTGTGAGTATAGCAGTTACACAACGAAACGATGAGACAGATTAAGAAGTGCCAATTGTGAAGAATTTCTTTTATGATTAAAACTTCTTTACGACCGTACATTAAATTAAAAACTATTTCTTATGCATACGTTTTCGAAAAAATCAACACAAAAACATTTGTTTTATTCCATCATATAAATCATTCAATTTTTATTTTTTAATACATACAATGTGTTAGCAAAAAGTAACAACAATCTTTAAGGCGAAAAGATTGACGCACAGCACTTTTAAATTATTATTGTAGTATTAAGTATAAAAGGCACCTAGAGTACTAGAGATTGTATGCAGAAAATCATGCATTGCCATAGGAAAATATAATCAATATATACACGATTTGATTTAGAAAAACAGATAAAAACCTAAAACAGAAATTCAGAGAATGCACACACACACGTATACTCAACACACGAAACTTTAACGAACACGCGAGGAATAACACTAGCTTGTGTTGTCAACAAATGTTGAACGAGAACTAAATAAATGTTTAAATAATTTAATATTCTACCAAAATACAAAAACAGCAAAATTGAATATAAATACTCGGTCAGCACACACTCGCCGGTTAATATTGTCGCTTGCGAATGTGTGTGTGTGTTGCTGTTTACATTACCTACCAATTTATATTTATGTCTAATACAAATGAATTTAAATGAGCACTTTTTCTGTTTAGTTCTCAATTTTTGTTGTAGTATATGTATATATATTTTGTAGCCTCTTACCACTATAACTTGTAATCAATATTCATAAAGATGTATGCATTTGCTGTTTTTGTGGATTCCCCATATTGATTGCAAATTAGTGTATGAATATATATATTGATTGGTATTAAAACAATTTAAATGCGTCGTTTATACATTTATTTCAAATTCGTTCAATAATATTTTATGCTTTATGGTCAAATTTCAAATAATTATTAATTTTGACATTAAATATTCAGCATTAGCCATTACTTATCGCCACTACTGTAAAGATTTCATTTTAGTTGAGACAAAAACGAATGCAAATGGTTGCTGCCTCTGCTAAATTAGAATTTAAAGTTGCTGTTAAGTTATCTTCCTGTTAATGGCAAATGTTAAATAACAGCAATGGCAACAGAGATTTTTTATGATAATTACATATATTTTGGGAAGTATAAAATAGAGATATCTTTTAAAATCTCTGCGGATATCTCTATCTTTGAAAATCTCTGAAAAAATGTGTTCTTATACAATTTTAGTAAGCAGCCTTTATTCGAATTATTCTAAGTAACATTTTTTTCTGCTTGCAAAAAAACAGTGTCTCTTATTCCTTTTGAGAATCAAAGTTGTTCGTAATTTCATACTATTTAATTAAATTACTGAAATTATACAATATATATATGGAAATTTATTTAAGTTCAACAAGCGCCTATGTTAGCTAATGAGGTTTGCTGCTCATGATTACGTCCTCTGCGACAGGACTCGAAGTGGTGGACCAGTTGAATTTGATAATGGACACCTTAAGGTTTTTGATCTGAGATTAACAGTCATAATGTTGTTGTTGTTGCTGTTGTAGCAGAAATACGGAAATGTTTTGTTTTTTTATTTTTTTCTTATTTTTCCCCTCAAATATAGTTATTATTGAGGAATCGGGCCACTTCTACAGGAGCTGTTCCCAGCGACTTAACAAACAATTGACATGGACATTGAATTGACATGGAATTTTAAAATCAAAACATGAACAATAACATGCCAGCATACGACAAAATCCAGATTCTTAAAATATAAAATTTTTTAATAGTTTCTAATAGTCAACTAATAGTCCCTACCGACTGGCAAGTGCGTAACAAAAAAATAATTCCTGTGACATACTTTTAAAATTGTAATTAATTATTACAATACAATAAAAAACAAATTTCTTATGTGTAATCGAAAAACAGAATTTCGTTTGGTTATCAAATCCCGGTGCCAATCACTAATTCAAGATTGGGATTGAGAAATGTGAGGTGGTCGAAGTGCCTTTGCTGGTATAATTCACTTCGAATTGTTAAAATCTACAAAAATAATTACTTTTGAGTTAAATTATTATAAAAACATTACTTTACTAAATATTTAATTCATTATGAGTACCAATATTAAATAAATAAAATATTTTTGTTGTCATGTAAAATTAAAAATATTCAGATTTTATAAGAGACAACTTTGTGTCAAGCAACAAACCTAAATTTTCATCTAGTGAATATTGTTGCTGTTCAAATAATCCTTCTAATTGTTCTGACACTCGAATGTATGTGTAAAGCACTAGTATTGATAATTTCTTTATCAAAAATAGCAGGTATATACAACAATATACAACTGAACTAGTATTTTTATACAAAGTTAAGACTACTTAACCTTATGGCAGTTCTAAAATGTCATTCATAAGCCACTTATTATATATAGGACACATCCTCATATTAGTAAATTCTAATAATGTGATGCAACAAAGGGATATGCAATCCAAATAACTATTTGAATACGTAAAACATACATACCTTAGCTATTGTAGCAATAAACCTATTTACATATTATACTTATATTTAAGTGTAGGTACAGCGTATGATATGTCAGTACGTATTCGTAGCACTTGAAATTGTTCAGGCTGGCGCCACTATTTAACATAGTAACGCCTACTTAATTTAATCTTCTTATTATTGTTTGTTGTCATTGAACTACTAAATAAGGGTAAATTGAATGTAATTCCAATTTGTGTGCTCACATTGTTGTGGTAATGTTTGAGTAATATTTCTTGATTTATTCTTTTGTAAATCTTTCCTGATTGTTTTTTAACTTCATCGTAGTGTTTTTAATGTGTTGAAAATCGACATAAATATATCGAGTTCCTATGACTACAGCTGCATAATAGGAAGTACAAATTATATACAATTGTTTGTTTGTTCATGGAAGGAGGTTATGTGTCATCGTAATTGGTATTTATTGTTCCAGTACGCATACTTAAACTTAAGTATCTTGTTAACATTTTTCACCTCATATATTACAGAAAGTACTTAACGATATATTGTTTTAAAAACTATACGATATATATGAAGATATGAAGATATACATATACAAGTATGTGATGAAGAAAAGTAAGATGCTATCTATTCGAATGAGTAATGACAATTTCCATTGTTTCTAAATCATCTTTTTCTCTTTTTCATCTTTATATATGGCTTTCTCTGAATTATTCGATGGAAAAAGTTGCTGCAAAAATTACTACTGTTTATAATTTAGCTTATTTATGCAAGTCATCAGCAAAAATCGATCGATTCCGATCTAGAAGTCATAAGTCTTGATATCATAACGGTCTTGCTCTGACCAACCGACTAAAAAGTATTCGGTGATTGAGAAGAAGTATGATTGCTTAAATTAAATTATATTTTATCATGCTATGTGAAGCTTACCTAGAAAGTTACGATCAACATACCGAATCTTTTTTCTAAAATATCCAAATATCCTTGTGATTCCATTCCATTGCTTGACGGCAAGTTTTACTTGGATTTTTTAATATCTTATGATCGTTTCGTTCTTCGGTACTTGAAAAAATATAAATAATATATAAAATATTAAATATTGGCAAACCATTATTCTTTTGTCATAAGAACTTGATAAAATGAAATACAAACGCCTTACTTTAAATTGTGACAATTAAATAACGCAACTCATTACAATTATCCTCTTATAAAATCAAATTTATGAACTCAAATCAAAAATTTATTAACATACTAACTCATACGGCATCCTTTTTCAATCCTTTAAAATATTGTTGAAGAACAAACAACAACAATGTCATTCATTCGCCTCCTATTTGGCCCATTGTTGAGGGACATTAATTAAAGAATTAGGGTTAATTTAACAATTAACCCTAACTTTATTGAAGTTAAGCATCAATTTAACATGTCAAAACTCATTAATTTTAATTTGAAAAAAAAAGAAAACCAACAAATTAATTTTTACTAATTTCGAAATAGAAATAATGACCCACTGCCTATCTCTACACCATTACTACAAGTGCGTAAGTATATATATACACAGTACAGTAGGATAACAATCAAAACAAAAAATGCAAAAAAATAATCAAATATAAAATGTGAATGTAGCAATCAAAGAAAGCACTCTACACTAATAAAATTCTATTACAGTATTTATGTAGATATATATTAAAAGGTGTATTAAATTTAGACAATTTTTAATAGAATTAAAAAAAATAAATAAGACTCTCACACGCAACAAATATTATATGTATATAATTTTGAATATCAAAATTAATTAAATTGTATCATTTTGAGGCTAAAGTTTAACGCATAAAATTTAATAGAATACAACTTTATGTAGAGCAAAATAATGAATAAAATGGGCGTAAGTATACAAATTACATTTGCAATGAAAAAAAAAAGATCCATGGAAACGCCCACAAAGATTTGAAAGAAGAAAGAAAACCACTTAAGAAATTGTATGTAAATAAAAAATTTTGTTCAAGTGATTCTATAGAAAATAAATATATTATGCCTTTACTATAAATCCAAACATGCACAGACCAATTAGAACGAATGTACTAAATTTAGATAGTACATCAATCCAGATATCGTGTGCGTTAACAGATGTTCATATATTGTATGTAGATACATATTAGAGGGTATTTTTTTAGAGTGTCTTGCTATTTAACAGAGCTTAAATGTCAAAAAGTCGATTGACAATTTCTGTATTCAAATGTCAAATTTATATTTATTCAGCACGGTTTGGAAGTTCATCTTTTGGGAAAATTGAATTTGAAACTATCTTACTCCAGACTTCGATCTTTATTGATGCTACTGGATCAAATTCAAAGATCATTAGTTAAATTTACTATTGAAGTAGATGTGACAAAATCGATTTGGAACAGTGAACATAGTTTTGAATTATTGAAAAAATTAATTTTTAGTTTGTATTTTGAATAGGAACCTATCTCAACATGACAGCATTTCGGGTGAAGAGAATCAACAAAAGACGTTTCGGCAGTATTGTAACTTGGGTGGTTTGGAGGAGTTATTTTGGAATTTGTAAACTTAACCGACATGAATTAATGTCGGAAAATTTTGCAATAATGTCGATAAATTTTTATTTATTTTTTTTTGCAACAATGTAAAACAACAATTTTGTAGGTGCTGTAGCTCAGTGGTTAGTGCGTTGGCCAACTGATCTGTAGGATGTGGGTTCAATTCCACGGTTGAAGCATAAAAAAATTTATTATCGAAAAGATTTTTATTTCTGTCAACAAGTAATTAGCAATTTTTCCGGCAGTAACAATTTGGCAAAAGTGCTCCTTAAAAGAGCTCTGTGACAAAGCTAAGTTAAAGTGATGTTACAAGGGTTCTGCCATTTGGAACAGGCTGATATAAGTAGGTCCCTTCTAATGCTGTCCAAATTTAACACGCGCAACATTATTGGAAGAGTAGCTCGGTGGTATCATAATGGGCCTTTTTAGTCTGAATGTGTCCTCTCAGAGACAGGGTAGTCACAATGATATAACATTACCGAAAACAATTTTCTGTTGCTTTTTCGACATAAGTTTGACTATAATGTCTCAAAAATATATGAAATTATATTTCGCCATTATTCCAAAAATAATTGCAACAATGTTGAAAATTTGTTTGTAATAATATCCTAACCAAAATAAATGAATTTAGCTGATCAGCTGAATTAATGTCGAAAAGTTTTGCAGTAATGTCGAAATATCAAAATTATATTCAAACACAAAGTGGCATAAAATTATGTACTGAAAAAAGTTCAAGTCGAATTTAGACACCCTTTACAATATACATATATACGTGTAGTTATAATAGAAAGAGATGTGTTGAAAATATGATCAAACCGCAATGTGGGTGAAAAGGATATGCATATAGAGTCAAATACATATTGCCTATTGATCAAGAATCTCATTAACGTCGTCATCGTCAGTATCATTCTGAAAGCGATCATTTAGTCAGTGTTGTTGTTGTTGTTGAATTTATCTCCTCCTATTTTGAATTGCTGCCAAATATTGAAAGTAAACCACAGAGAAACGTACAAACACATACTTAAAAACAAAAACAATTCGAAACCATTTCTTTTTGTGGTTTTCGATCGAAAAAGACCACGAAATGAAAATTTGTGCTTTTTTTGAAAATAATTTCAGTAGTCATTCGACTTTAGTATTGTTTACTGTTGTGGCAGCAATTAACTTAATTAACTCATTTGTGTTCTTTGCTAATTGAATTAGTTTGCAAAGAATATCTTCACTCATTTAATACAGTGCAATACGATAGATGGATAGTTCCCCCAACGTTCTTCTTACATATTGGAATTGTGTATGTGAATTTTGTGAAAATTGTAAACATCATTAAATATGCACAAAATAAAAAAATAAACAATTTAAAGAAGAAGAAGAAGAAGAAGAAGAAGAAAACGGATATACACGATCCTACAATCGAATTTCAAAATCGTTGAACTTGTGTCAACGCTATGCTAGTGTAAATCAACGAAGAAGAAGAAGAAGAAGCAGAAAACTCAGTGGAAAAGATAAATATCTTTGTATTTGTTATTAATTAAGTGCTTGTGTTGAGATGTGTTGACACATACACTTTATGTGTATGCACCTTATTTAATACATTTATATTGTAACATATAAATGTGCTCGTACGTGTATGTGCGTGTCTGTAACGTGTCATTGCCAATAGATACTTACAAATATTCTATCAGCAATTTAACTAATTAATTGGCTGATAATTGAATTTAGTTTTGCGCGCACAAACAATAATTTGCATAGTCTCATCAGCAATGTTGAATTATCAACAACACCAACAACAACAGCTAGAGCATTTGAATCACATAGAGAACAGCAATAGCAACAACATCGGTAATGGCAATATATTACATAATGATAATTATTATTATGCGCAACATATGGGTAATGCAACATTACCCACATCATCATCATCAACATCATCATCGACGACGACCGCATCATTACCATTATCATTACAACCTCCAGCAGCGCCACCACCAGTGACAGCACCATCAACAGCACAACAATCAGCGCCTGCATCCTCCTCATCAATATTATTGTCATCATCATCGATATCGTCGTCGTCGTCGTCGTCGTCATCATCATCGTCATCGTTGGAGCAATTACGGAATTTAGCACAAGAGCGACATTCATACGCAACAGTGCATAATTGCCAAACCAACAACAACAACAATAATAACAATGTAACAACACATGCTATTAGTGGTAATGTTGGTGGTAATGGTGGCACTCGTACAACTCACAATACACAATATCATAATCATCATGCTGCCGGCATTGGTCGTGTCACCGCCGACGGCGGCAATAACAATAGCAATACAAATACTTCCATCGCCAGTACAGCAAACCATATTGAATTATCAAAGGATACTGCTTGCATTATGACAAAAGGTTCCGAAAATGTTAAACGCTTTTCAGTTAATAACCTCCTGGAATTGGCTAGTGATTGTCATATTGCCAATAAGTTACATCATCACCAACGTCAGCAGCAGCAGCAGCAGCAGCAACAACAGCAGCTTCATAATATAAGTATTACCACATTGGACCATTTAGGTTAGTATACTCGTATATAAGAGTAAGTGACATATACATACACATCAACATCTAACGACTCATTAAATTATATTGATTTTTTCTTCTTTACTAAATTTGCCTAACTTTTGACTTCTTTATTACATACATACGTACATATTTATATACTCTTAACTGGGTAACGAATCTACATTGGAGATAGTATTTGTGAAATGTTACCATCGTGTCGAAACAGTAGGACATCAAATGTTTCATTTAGCAATTGTCACTTGGTGTGTAATTCTACACCTAAGAATGGCACTCTGAAGAGTGTAAACAGTAGATGCCTCACCGAAATGAGTTGCTGTGGTTACCAACTAAAAATTAACAATGGTTTATTTTATGAGAATTCCCAAGGTTTTGCTGCCATACCGATAACTATTTGTTAGTTAAAGTGTGTTCAATAATCCTCTAAAAATTGCATTTAGTATGGAAAAATTTTTCATTTCTCTACATGTGACTACATAAATATCTATAAATAAAAATGATTTAAAAGTGTTAAAGTTTGAACTTCTTAGTCTTCTCCTTCTCATCATTTCTCAGTTGTTTTTATTGACATAAGGTCATCTTCGTTTGCCTATCGTCACTGACAACACATTCACCGTCATTTTTAATCTCAACCATATTACACTAACTGACACGAGGCCTTCTATGAAGACTTTTACATACATTGCGGTGACAAGAAGGAGAGAGAAACATTATCTGAGTAGAATCTTTAGAGACTATGAACCTAATAACTATATATTGGTGTAGCTTTCTTTAACGGATCCAAGAAATTATCAAAGTTGGGACTAATCAATATCCTTTATTTCTCCAAAGCAGTGATTCACAAATACCAGCTAAAAGTAATAAAAGGGGGTTAACTTTCTATTCCAATTCAAATATCTCAATGATGCCTGATGGATCCGAGTTGAACTTACTTATACATGTAACTTGTATATCCAAACCTACTCAATTATAACAATAATATCAGAGAAATTTTTTTTTACTTCAAGCAGGGGCACCCGTCGGGAAAATCTAGTTCGAATACACTCAATCTATTGGTGCTGAGCACTGGTGGTTGTCAATTTTTAACATATATGCTACCAAATACAAACTAAATGGCGCAGCTTACTCAAAATTCGGCGGTAGTCTATTAATCTAAACTGGTAATTCAAAAAAGCCCCAGACTTATTTAACTGCACTTGTAGCTAACCTAAGAAAATTGTGAAAATCATTAAATTTTGCGTACACGAATTAGGTTTTACCGACGGATGTGCTGCTTGACGGATTCTGATAGAATTGTTTGTCATTGATATGGGTTTAATTTTATTTTGCAGATTCCTTGAGTCACTATTCCGAATGTCTTAGCTGTAAGGGGGAGGAAAATGAGATCACTCTACTTCTTATCTGTTTGAATTGCCTTCTCACGAGCAATTGTAGAGAACTCAGTTGTCATTGGATCTACTCAGTTTTTTCTGCTAAATTTAAAAGGAGTATTTAGACGGTAGTACAATAGACTTAACTTCTTTTAGAGTGTTACTTTCTGGCCTTGTTCTAAAAAAATTCACAAATTAAGGAATTACCCCAAATTGGGAGATATATCTTCCAAAATATTTAGTGCTACAAATAGATGGTGGTACAATTTAGTTTTAACTCGGGGAATGTTAAATTCAAATACTATTGTCACCTCAAAATACTGAATATAATCAAATAATAGGTTGATAGATTAGATTACTGTGACTGATTTCACTTAGGCCAGGAAGGCCCATTATGATACCACGAGGATATCTCCGACTATGGTCCCACGTTAATACGACGGGATGTGTTTATTTGTTCAATTTCAGTAAATTCTCTATTGCAACTTATCTTAAAAATGTAGGGATCTAGAATTTGTTTGCTTTTGAGATCCCAAATTAACTACTTTCTTCACATGACACTGCTTTTGTGTCTTGTCTCGCAAGTTCATCCGCTTTGTGTGTCTACAAAAGACCTCGTTTGGTCGCACTGCCAGTAACACTTATGGTTGGCCCTCATAGGTATCATTCGTAAGGCTCATATCCTCTAACAGACTTCAATCTGGTTTCGCGTGGTCCTCTTGATAAACAATAGTTTTGCCCTTGCTCCAAGGTCACGCTCTCTTTAGATTGATTAACTGATATTCAGTACTGCCATATGTTGGTGTATTTTATATGGAACAAATACGCAAATATTTTTGCACTTGTATTGAAAATCTTAACTGATTAATTTTATGTTCGACACTAATTCCAATTTGTTTGTAATAATGTTAAAAGAGCAAAATAGACTGGAGCCAATTTTTCTTTAATTTTTTAATGCCTTTATGGTACGGAACACTATGATTACTCCTTTGCCTGACTACACTTTATCCACACATAGGTAGATAGGTGGTCTGGTGGTGTTTTCGCAAGGTAACGTGTCTAACTGCCTCAACCAGGTGGGGCTAGCGCAATCCTTGTTGAACTCATCGCAAGTCAACTCACTGGCTGTCATGTAGTTTGATCTGAGCGCTATGTGATGATACCTTTATTTGTTAATGAGGGGTAGTCATATAGCTTGCTCTGCTTACTCTGTGATGGCGCTTTCATTATTATTAATGGGGGCCCTCCATGTGCCGACCACCGGGCAACGTCTTCCTGGCACCCGCTGGGAGGCGGCTGAAGTGAGTGGCGAAAATCTCCTCGGTTAGAGGTTGTGCGTTGGGTTTGGGACCCGCCACATAAAAAACCCCCCCAATGAAAAAAACTAAAATGGCTCGGATAAGGACTACCACTTTTGTTGATGACCCCCGCAAACGAAAAAAGGACAATGATTTACGGATATGCACCTGGAATGTCCGATCCCTTTATAGGGAGGGTGCCTCTATCCAGCTGGTTGATGTCCTCGAAAAATACAGAGCTGACATCACCGCTCTCCAGGAAATGCGATGGACAGGACAGGGCTGCTCCAAAAGAGCGTCCTGTGACATCTACTACAGTTGCCATGCTGAAAGGCACGAATTAGGATGTGGATTCTTGGTCAGCAAGAGACTGCGACATCTTGTCTCACAGTTCACGCCTGTGAACGAACGGCTGGCCACAATCCGCATCAAGGCAAAATTTTTCAACATCAGCCTTATATGTGCCCACGCTCCGACGGATGAGAAGGACAATGTGACCAAGGAGAGCTTCTTTCAGCGCCTCGAAGAAGCTTATGACCGCTGCCCCCGCCACGATATCAAAATCGTGCTTGGCGACTTTAATGCCAGGGTGGGCAAGGAAGGTACCTTTGGTCCAACTGTCGGAAAATTCAGCCTCCACCAAAACACCTCCGATAACGGAATGAGGCTGATCGACTTCGCCGCAGCACGAAACATGGTAATTGGTGGTACCAGATTCCAGCATCTCGACATCCACAAAGCGACATGGCTGTCTCCAGATCATCGTACTAGAAACCAAATTGATCATGTGTTGATTGACGGAAGGTATGCTTCCAGTGTGATGGACGTGAAATCGATCCGTGGTGCCAACATCGACTCGGATCACTACCTTGTTGCAGCTAAGGTGCGCACACGCCTATGTGTCGCAAATAACAAGAGAAGTCCCACACAGAGAAAGCTCGACGTCAATAAGCTGCAATCACCAGAGACAGCAGATGCATTTTCCACTCGACTATCGGATCTGCTTATGCAGAACACTCCCCCACTTGATGATACATGCGCACGGTGGACACATATATCCCACTCCATGACTACTGCTGCCGAGGAGGTAATCGGTTACTACCGGCCTCTGAGGAATGAGTGGTATGATCAGGAGTGTCGCGACGCTACCGCAGAGAAAGACGCCGCCTACAGAAAAACCCTGCGTGCAGGCGTAACGCGAGCTGTTAAGGAGCGGTATAGAGAGAAAAGGAGTGCAGAGAGACGTCTTTTCAGGCGCAAGAAGAGGGAGTTGGAAAGACGCGAGTGTGAGGAGATAGAGATGTGCACCGACAAGAATGAGACTCGAAAATTCTTTGAAAAGATCAAGCGCCTGAGTGGAGGTTTAAATCCCGGAGCCTCTTCTTGTCGTGATGGAAATGGGAATCTGGTTACGGATGTCCAGAGTGTACTGAGCCTATGGAGGGAACACTTCTCCACGTTACTGAATGGCGATGCTACGAACAATTCCGCCAGTGGAGGAGAATGCCCGATAACCCCAATTACAGATGATGGTGTTGATGTTCCACCACCCGACTATGACGAGGTTGAAACGGCCATTTTAAGGCTGAAGAACAACAAAGCTGCAGGTGCTGATGGCCTGCCTGCAGAGTTGTTTAAGACCGGAGGCGATGAGCTGCTCACCCGCATGCACCAGCTCATAAGCAGAATATGGTCGGATGAAAGCATGCCTGATGATTGGAGGCTCAGTGTTCTCTGTCCTGTACATAAAAAAGGAGACCCCACAATTTGCGCCAACTACCGTGGAATAAGTCTCCTGAGCATCGCGTACAAGGTTCTATCGAGCGTACTGTGTGAAAGATTGAAGCCTATGCTCAGCAACCTGATTGGACCTTATCAGTGTGGCTTCAAACCTGGTAAATCCACCATCGACCAGATTTTCACACTGCGCCAAATCCTGGAGAAGACCCAAGAAAAACAGATCGACACACACCACCTATTTGTTGATTATAAAGCCGCTTTCGACAGTCCGGTAAGGGATTACCTCTACGCAACAATGTCTGAGTTCGGTATTCCTGCAAAGCTCATTCGACTTTGTAGAATGACACTGCATAACTCCCGTTGTGCAGTGAAAATTGGGAAGGACCTCTCCGCACCGTTTAATACCGAACGGGGTTTCAGACAAGGTGATTCGTTATCGTGCGACTTCTTCAATCTTATTATGGAGAAAATAATACGAGCTGCTGATCTACGACATAATGGTACTATCTTCAACAAAAGTGTCATGCTGTTAGCGTATGCCGACGATATTGACATAATCGGCATGAACACGCGAGCAGTCAGTGCAGCATTCTCAGAGTTGGAAAGAGAGTCGCGTCGGATGGGTCTCACGGTGAACGAGGGCAAGACGAAGTATCTAGTGTCAACAAACAAAGAGTCCCGGCGTCTTGGACAGCACGTCACTGTTGACAACTACGCTTTTGAAGTAGTAAGGGACTTTGTCTATCTTGGAACCAGCATTAACAGCAGTAATGACGTCAGCTTGGAGATCATGCGTAGGATAACTCTTGCTAACAGGTGTTACTTTGGGCTGGGTACGCAATTGAGAAGTCGAGCCCTCTCTCGAAGAACGAAAACTACACTCTACAAGTCTCTCATCATGCCTGTCCTAACATATGGCGCTGAAGCCTGGACAATTTCCACCTCGGATGAGCGAATACTTGGAGTTTTCGAGAGAAAAGTCCTACGCAAGATCTTTGGACCTATTTGCGTTGGTGGCGAGTACCGAATAAGGTACAACGATGAGCTGTACGAGCTGTATGCCGATATTGACATAGTAAAGCGCATCAAAATCCAGCGGCTGCGCTGGCTAGGTCATGTCGAGCGAATGGAAGAACACGCTCCAGCTAAGAAGGTGTTATATTCGGAACCCGGTGGAGGACGACGCAAAAGAGGAAGACCAAACCTCCGGTGGAAAGACCAAGTACTGGAGAACCTGACGGCGCTTGGGATTTCTAACTGGCGCCAGCTAGCGAAGAACAGAGATGGCTGGCGAAGCATGTTATTTTCGGCCTAAATCGATATTCGGTTGTTATGGCCACATAAGTAAGTAAGTAAGTAAGTAGGTAGATTGATATACGTACATACACATACTACGATTATTTCAAGAATTTTTGCAACAATATTGATCCTATTATATTTCAAAATTATTGCAAAAGTGTTTACAAATAATGTTAACATTATTGCAAAAATTTGTGCTCACATTATACCATTCGACCTTAATTCATGTAGTTTCATAATACTCTGCAACCAAGCAATACGTATATATGAACTACTTCCCCATGTTAATCAGTTAACAAGCATTTATACATATCATAACCATAATTCACGCTAGAATGCTTGAATTGAATTGTAAATGAATCAAAGGATGAGGAAACAAAATGATTTATAATCAAGTGAAAATTTAGCGCTCTTTAAAATTTAATTACTCATTTCATTGATTGTTATAAGAAATGAAGAAATGATGCCGCTATTTGTATTACATACACACATTAAACCATTCATACGAACTTCTTACACCATATGTGAGCAATTTATGAAGGCAGATTAAGCAATTGCTTATGATTTGACATCGGCAGTCGTTGCTGTCAACATGAAATGCATCTGCATTTATAGTATGTGTAGAGTAGAGTACATTGAAGTATAGCAGATAGTATCATGCATCATAAATGACGACATGTTGTCTTCGGAAGTCAACAACACAAGAATAATAATAATCATAATAATGATAAATAATAAAAATATATATTATACATATACGACAGATGAAAGTATTCGCAAGATGACAGAATATCAGGATATGTTTGAGTGAACAAGCGCAGTGCGCTTCAACTTTTATATGCATGACTTTTTTACCATGTGCTCATATATTATGATGTACGCAATTACAGTGAAATAGCTAAATTTATTAATGATGATCTTTATATATCTATGGATGTACATTAAAGGAGATACTGAGGTTGCTTTAGAAATTACCTTTACATAATTTGTGAATCTCCAATTGATTAATCTGAGTTACAATTTGCAAGGACTACTTTATGCTATGCAATGCACTATATTTCCTTCTTTCAACCTTATACTACAAATTGTAACAAATTTAAAAGTTTTTTCCAAATAATTTAGTGTTAATTTCGTGAACAATAGAGAATAGAAGACTAATGTTTTTACGACTAGGAGTTTCGAATTTACGAATATACAAATTTGTTGATCTTTTTAAACAGAGAATGCTTCGAAATTCAAATTTTTAAATTTTATAAAAAAAACATACAAAGGCTTGCTTTTGTATGTAGGTAGGCGTGGTCGAGACTCATTAGTAAATAAAAATGTACTAGGTGGATCAAAGAGTTTGACATAATTGAAACACGACAACTTTTTTTTTTCTTCAAATTCGGTTTTACTTTTCAACATACATTCGTTTAAATTCAATACAATGATTTTCTAACTTTTTTATGCCATCGAAAAAATAATACTTCGAAAGTTCTCCAAAATACTTCTCAGTTTCAGATATGAGTTTATCATTTGAGTAAAATCTTTTACCGCAGAGCCATTGTTGCTTACACAACTAACGATGAATGGCATGCGCACGCGATATCTATAGGATTGCATCGACCATATTTGGAATGTTGTTGTTGTTGTCGTCGTAGCAAGAATACAGAAATGCTTTGTTTTGTTCCCGCACAAAGCACTTCCGTATTCGACTATGTTGAATGGACCTTGGTCGACCACATGATCGAATACTTCCGGTTCGTAGACTCGTCCATTCTTGGGATGTACCCTATTTGGGATCGTTCAATATATTATACTGGATTTTTCCACTCTTCATGTGAAGGGATATCTTTTGGGCGACCATATCATTCAACGTCATCGGTGTTTGTACGGGCACAACGAATGTCACAAAAGTACTTTTGAATCATCTTCATAGACGGCGCATGGTCTGAATAATACTTATCTAGCTTGGCTTTGGTCTTGGTTATAGTTTTTTTTTTTTTTTTTTGCGTAAATAATAGTGATTGTGTGGGGTGGTGGTGTGCCAGATGAACTCGTTCCAACGATGGTTGCTTCCTCCAGGTGATCGTGGTGTGTGTGAGTGCAGGGTTATTTTTATGTAATGTTGTTGTTGTAGTGTATCGATGTTGTGGATGATGATGTGTTTTATGTTGAAGCTTTTGCGAACAATGTTGTTCTGTTTATGTTGCTAAATGAATAATAACACCCGCGATTTACTATTTGTAAAATATTCTATTAGGAATAATGGCTGAAATTTTTACAAACCTCTAATGAATAATGAAGCTTTTTTGTGATTGGTTTACATTAGTGCATACTAACCCCAGCTCTTAGGATTATTCCAAACTTTTTGACCCACCTAGCATTTACAGACTGATAATATAATTATAATACATACTGCAAGAAAAGTTAGTCTCAAATAGTCTTGTATGTATGTATGTACTCAAAATGTTTGTATCACTTTTTAGTGTAATGTCAGAGCTTTTTAGTTAATCATATAAAAATAAATGAATTTTCTTCAAATTGACTTTTCGCAAACATTCTAAATGTATTTAAAGATTGCAATCGCTGTCAAAAATCATATTGTAGAAATGTTTACAAAAATGTGATGCTGACAATCAGCTTTTCAAATGAGCTTGACACATCTTGTTGGCACACTTTCTTTAATACACTTTGGTTGCAAATGCTTTTTCCCCACTTTCATAAATAATAGTTTCAAGTATTTTATTTATACGTACGTATCGTACTTAACTCTTTAAAATATAATATCAAAATATAGGTACATGAGTAGTGGAAATACATATACTGTATGTAGACAATCAACAAAATATAAATCCAATACCTCCTATTCCGTTAAAAACTATCACAATTACTCATTTTATTGTGCGGCCTATTTACAAAGGAAACGTTTGTACGCCACATTCAAATTGGAACGATCCAAACTAACTTAAAATACTACGTTACCCTCTCATCAGTAAGCAGCATCGTCAGAGTAGGAACAAAAAAATTACGTTGAAGTATGATGTGTACGACGCCAAATTCAACCACAAATAACTATAGTGATTACAATATTGCATCAACAGTGTATCAGTATGTGTGTGTTTGTGTTTGCAACACATACGTCACTCAAAATATGCACTATTACGGTATGTATGTAGTATTTACAAGTATCAACAACAACAGCAGCAGCAGCAGCAACAGTAGCAATGGCAGAATGCAACATTCAGTTGCGGTTGCATGACAATTCCGACATTGTCAACATGACATAACGTTAATTTGCGTTGACAGTGGCGGCCGCACACATAAAATCATGCTCGTACCGCAAATACATTTTACCAAAAACAGACGACAGACACTCAAACTAGTACAAACTCGTAGTATGCTGCATTGTACGAGCACCTATATGAAATTCTATATGAAGAAGCATAAAGTTGCTCTCTTTTAAGTGTTGTTGTTGTTGTTGTTGTTGTTTTGGATTTTCATCTTATACCTACTCGTTCCAATATGCTGGCACATTTGTCCCGCGAGAGTTGTTAAATGCCTTCTCCATCGTACATTTAATGTCTGTTTTAATTTACTTGAGCGTTATGCAGCATGTGCAATAGCAACAAAAGTACCGGCAAGTAGTAGCAAGTATCATATACACATACTCGTATAACATGAGCTTGTGCAATGTTGCATTGCATCGTGTATCCTTTTCAAATTGATTGTATGATTTTCACTTGATTTCTTTCGATTTTTTTTTTTTTTTGTTTAGTCTTCGCGCTTGTAAAATTTATATCAAAGAATTTTTTTTTTGGTCTTATTACTCCCATTCATTTTTTATGCTACTTGAGAGAGCAATACACACTTGTGTATTGCTGTATGTGTGCGTGTTGTTACACAAGGGAATTGCGTAGTTAGAATATATTGTTTTTTATTTTTTTTATTTTGATTTTGTTTTTGAACAACTCTTTCTTCTATATTTTATTTCATTTTATATTGTTGTTGTAATATGGTGACAAATTGGTATCGGTTGTCATTTGACAGATTTATTTGTGACAGGCGAGAACATTTTTGTCATGATGATGGTAGTGGTGGTGGTGGTGGTAGTGGTTGTCGTGGTCGTTGTTGTTGTCTTCTGTGTGGTTTTATTTCTCTATAAATTTGATATAAAATTGAATCAGGTCCGTATTATAGTTGTTATTTGACGTATAAACTCACCACATTGATATATCATTGATATCTTTGAAGAAATACGGTACAATGTACCTATTGATTAAATGTATTTTTCTAACTATTTAATATTTCACAATAATTTTTTTTTTAACTTTCCAAGTGATCGCTGCTACATAGCATTTGAATTTATTAGGTCACGACATGGAAAAATTTCAGAGAATTGTAATTGATTTTAGTGAAAATTGTGCATATGGGTAGCAGAGCTGTAAAAGTGTGAACTCATTTTCACTTTTAATTCTTTTGTTTAAATTTTGAAAAGCTGCAATCTTTTTTTCTAATATTCAGTGTGTGAAATCTTTAGGCTGATAAAAATTAATGAGTTCTATTCGTTTTCGATTCATGAATTGAAAATGCTAAAGAATTCACACTGAATTAAAATTTTAATGAATGCAGCCGCGGATGGCTGCAGCCTAAAAAGAATGGGAGTGGCGATATCCATTCAGTAGCAAGCTGACAGCATTTCTTCTTCTTTCCGTTTTGTTGTTTACAAAATATCTGTATGGTTGTTGGATTTTTCATTTCTCGGTTGCCATTGGCTTATACTAAATATAAAGAAAGTATTAAATGCAAAAATTTATAAAAGTTTTATTTCGTATTACAATTTTTTTGTTTGTTTTTACTAATCTTTTTTATAAATTGAGAAGTAACGACTAGCATGTTTGTTCCTGGTAGTTTAACCTCCTTCAAGAATTCTATATATATATACGCATATTTATGTATAATGATTGTGAGAATTCTTCATCGCAAAGTCAACACATCATTAAAGAATGGGAAAGCTATCCGATATTTGGTTTGATAAACGCTATGACATTTTATATGGCACATTTTTTTCTGTAATTGAAAAGGTTCGCTAAAAATGTTTTTGATATATAGTGGGTGTATCATATTTGTATTAATTTCTATATAAAATGAGCAGCTCGATTCAACATCCTAAAAGGGGGAATTCTTGTGCGTTGTAGCATATGCAATATAAAACTGCAGGGTACTGTGCAAGTTACATCAAATTTCACACTTCAGCTGATTGGTGTTGTCATGGTATAATAACACAAGGTAGAGCCATTGGAGAGAGTTCTCATGAAAGAAGGAGAAAAAGTAAATAAAACAACAACAAACACATGGGAAAAGGAGAAGAAATTGAAAAGCAAACAAGAAACACACTAGCTTGACACTAGAAGACGCCAGTTTCTGACATTATAGCGCGCAACCAATAGGAATTTTTGGTAGTTGCTCTACCTTCATAATAACACCATGGGGTTTGTTCCAAAGCAGCTATGCTTTTCATTGTAATAAATAATATCATATTTCCAGTATTTCAGAGTTTAAAAGAGTTATAATATTGAATGAATTCATCATATTTTTAAGCCTTTGAAGAATGGGATTGATATTTTTCAATTCCCACTCTTTACTGAATTGGAAAGTGTGATAATTTTAAGCTTTTGAGAATGATGAATGGTTCGTCTGTCATTCTTTAATGAATTCGAAGCAAATGAGTGCAGCCTCGTTGATGCAGCTTTTAAATGAATTAAGGGTGAGTGAATTCCGTAATGATTCAATTCTTTTACAGCTCTGATGGGTAGTACAGCGTCTTTCAAGAGAGGTGTCTGTTAAAAAATTTTTGTTTAAATGCAATATTTTTTTGAAAGAGCTGACAATTTTATTTTAATCCAAAGTACAACCCTGAGGTTTCAATATTTCCTGGAGCGACTTTATCTTTAACGCAAAGTCTCCATTTCGATAAATCACACATCCAGGAAGTTTTTCACGCAATAGAGCTATTGTTTCACCAGCAGTGTGGCACGTGGCGCCGTTCTGCTACCATCATCATAGCATCAATTTCAGGCAAAATAAAAAGTCAATCAGTCGTTCGGTAACGCCTCTTGACACCTCTGGTTGAAATACCCCCTAGTTGTCAAACAAACAGACAGTCGGTTGGGCATCTTTCAACCGACTATGAAGGTGATGTTGATTGAAAATGTATACACTTTCTATATCTTCGGAAAGTCCTTTAAATAGTCTTAAAAAAAATTTAATAAAGTGAATACAGATTATAAAAATATAAAATATAAGAAAAAATATTTAGATTTATTCTAGGTGACTTAATAAAGGTATACACAAACATTGAAGCTAGTATCTGCAATTCGAAAATCGATTATTTTTTTAAACTGTCACCCTTTATGAGTACTATGTTGAAATTTAAACCAAATTGAAGTGTAAATTTAGCAGCCATTTGAAGCGGATGATCTCCAAGATTGTTTGCAAATTGAGAACACGATCTTGATAATCATTAATTAGGCACAGGCTTTCGTCGGAAAACTAATGTTCGAATGTGGAAAAAATTGTGTCATTACATCCGTCACATTCGCAGTTCACAACTACAATATTCCAATACTTTTAGGCATTTTCTGTAATATCAACATAAGTAAATCGTATATGAGATTTTTATTTAACTCCGATCCTAAAAGTATGCCCTATTTATATTATTCACCGTAGCCAGTACTAATATCGAACCACTATTAAATTCGCAAAACCGAAAGAATAAATGAGTTCACAATGAATAAATGTGACGAAAAATTAAGAAAACAAAAAATTACGTTTACTTTAGCAGCCATTTGAAGCGAATGATCTCCAAGATTGTTTGCAAATTGAGAACACGTTTTTGATAGTCATTAATTAGGCACGGGCTTCCGTCGGGGAACTAATGTCCGAATGTGAAAAAAAATTGTGTCATTACATCCGTCATATTGGAAGTTAACAATTACAATATTCCAATACTTTTAGGCATTTGCTGTAATATCAAGAAAAGTAAAATGTATATGAGATTTTTGTTTAATTCCGATCCTAAAAGTATGCCCTATTTATAGTCTTCACCATATGAAGTACTAATATCAAACCCCTATTAAATTCGCAAAACTGAAAAAATATTAGTACACAATGAATAAATGTGATAAAAAATTAAGAAAAAGAATTACGGAAGATTTTCCCGAAAAATTAATTCACAAATGATTTTATATCACCAGAAATGACTCCCACTGTAAAAGGCAAATTCCCCAAGCATTCAGTACACAGTGATTACCATTGTACCAAACTGCAAGTAATTAAAAATTGGCCCATGAAAACGATTTGAGTAAAATAAAGAAGTCGTCTCCTCAGCAAACGCATATTTTGAGTGGCGACCTAAGTGTATATTTAGTTAAAAGGATTTTAGGTTGAGAAATAAGAAATAATTTTGACAAAACAAAAAACATTATTTTTAATAATACCTACTATGTATTTATAAAATAAAAATTATTGTTACATAAGTCCAATAGATCCAATAGAATCAGTTACGTTCTGTTATATACTCATTCACAACATATTGATTTTTTCATCATCATTTTTGTCGGTGTCTGCTTCTAAGTACCATGTAACTATAACCAGTCGCTATTGTAGCTAAATATTGTATATATTTTATATTCTAAATTTATTTAGCAAGTGACAACACTAAATCATTTCTTTACGAGTTTTTAATTCGCTCACAATTCTACCTTTTACATACTGTTTAACAGCATGTTTTACATTAGATTGTTATGTTACAAATGGCTGTTTTACGAGGTGATAACTTTTTGGTACATACCAACAAAACAAGTAAAATAGAAGTGCATATAAAAAGAATTCCCCCGCACATATATTACATATAGTATAATATGTTGTACAACAGATATGCACATATGACTTAGAAACTATAAAATATCATGTTATGTGTTTATATATATATATATATATATATATACAAATACATTTACAAACATATTAGTGCAATTGCAACACGCATAGAAAGGAGATATGATAAATTTTAATGACATCGTCCATAGAAAGGAAACAACAATAAACAAACAGTTCATAGTAAATATGGCTTCATGCTTAACATTCATTCATATTACAATATAAATTTTATGACCTTTCACTTATGCGATTATATTTAAGTGAAATGTCATTTTAACGTCCACTAATCGATTTTAAAAACGTTTTGATTGAATTTTCCTGGAATGCAAAGGCACAAATACTCATATATATACAATATATAGTATATGAAATCCATTTACATGTACGATTTAACAATATTAATACTTGTACGTATAAATTTTCACTGGAATTTTCTAGGAAAAACAATATTCTCGTTGAACATTTGCATTGCATCGCATGTACTACTTTCGTACTTATTTACGATAATAGAATTGAAATGTTCTACTGCAATTTGATTTTATTTCACCACTTACAGATGACAGCTTCCGCAGCGATTACACCAACGGTGTGGATGTTGATGGTGATGATGGTGATGGTGGAGGTGGCGGTGGCGGTGGCGGTGGCGGTGGCGGCGGCATTGATAATACTTTGGCACACACGCGTAAACCCCGACGGAATCGTACAACTTTTACATCTGGTCAATTGACAGCATTGGAAAAAATATTCGAACGAACACACTATCCCGATGCATTTGTACGTGAGGAGCTGGCAACAAAAGTTGGTTTAAGTGAAGCTCGTGTACAGGTGAATTACAGATGTGTTGGCAAGCAATTTATATAATATTTCTAAAATGAAGAACACACCGGCAAATCGTATTAAGTGCCATTTTGGAGATAGTAAATTTCTGAATAATTTTTCGAAAATTGCATTTCAATATAAAAAAAAAATTTTGAAATGCCACTTATCACATTTTTGCTCGCGCTCTCAGAATTACTTTTGATTTTACACTTATATCATTTTGTTTTTTATTTTTTTTTACTTTCTTTTATGTAGGTATGGTTTCAGAATCGGCGCGCCAAATTTCGCCGCAACGAACGTAGCTCTACGACTGGTCGCGCCATGCTAACAACAACACCACAGCCTGTGCCACCGATAACGAGTGTGCACAAATTCGGTTCGGAAAGAAATGGCAGCACTACCAACCTTTTTCACATGCAACAAATGGATTTAAAATCGCCGCATCATCATCATCATCATCATCATATGTCAGCCGCTGCTGCAGCCGCCTACTCATTGAGTTTCCCTTCACTGGGAATATATACAACGAAAAATTATGCAAACTCATACAATGCCGCCGCGGCAGCAGCTGCTTTTGGTACTACGGCCGTTGCAAATGCGGCTGCTGCCGCCGGCGATACACTGAATGGTGCTTGCACATTTTTCACCTCATCCAATTATTGTACACCGCCGCCGCCAGCTCCACCACCACCACCAGCACCAACAGTGGCATCATCATCGTCCAGCGGTTATCATAGTTCGCATCATCATCATCATCATCAGTTGCATAATCATCACCATGGTAATCAACACGTATATGGCGGCACATCATTTAGATATAAAACACAAGGCGCACAAGGAGCATTTTCGACATTGTGAACTCCAGTCGTTCGTAGATTCGCATGCGATGTGCGAATATGTGCAATTTTTTAGTTAAATTATTTAATTTAAAATAGATTTTTTTGCACATAAATTGAATTTATTAAAGATATTTAGTTTTTGTTTTAAATCATACTATGGCAATCATATTCATTACACTAACGAAGGCTATTTTTAGACTACTAAGTAATTTATTATGAAATTCTCAAATGTACATACAATCATGAATTTATCAACACAGTTCATTTACTTTTGCGAATAAATTCAGTATGTAAAAAAAAAGGTTTTTGTTTTTATTAAAAAAGAAACAAAAATATCCACAAAACTGTAAATAATGTTTTCATTTAAAAAGAAAAATGCTGGTCGAATCTTGAACCTAAAATTATACATTGTCCGTTGACATCAGCTTTCTGTGGAATCTTCTACCATACGCTATATGGAAGTTTGTGTTGCAAATGAAATTACGAAAAATGGTAGAATGATGTGTATCTCTGTCTTTAGATATGCTGGACTATGCTACTCACAATGATGAAGAACCCAGAACTCTGGGCAAATTATAAAAAATAATTCATCCTTCAGACATAAAAATGCAGAGCAAGTGAAAATGTATTGGACATAACTTATACAAAAATCCCATAGAAATATACAAATAAGCCCCAGAATGGTACCCGCTAGGTAGCAGAAGGATAGAACGACTTAGGTGCACATGGCAGATGCCGCTTGCAAAGGAGATTCCTTATACCCGAAACCCCCTCAAGTAAATCAAAATCATTGCGAGATGTCGTGGCCGTGTGGAAATATTTTGTTGACGATTTCTGTCCATTACGGTCGACAGGAAGGGTGAAGATTATAACTAAGTTGGTCTAGATTAACTTACTGATTTTTCTAGTTGTTTTCTTCTACTTGTATTACATATACTACATATGAGAATTTACAAATTGACTTAGTAAAAAGCTTACATATGCCAACTCTTCAAATTATTCTATGTGAAAATTGTTTGCACTTCTATTAAACGTTTTAAATTGTACAAAACGAGACGAATGAATTGAAAAACGAGAACGTAGTATATTAATTGCATGCATACTTACTTACAATACATATGTATGAGTAAGAATTTTACATTATGTAAAATGTTTGAATTTTACCTTTTCAATCAATATTGATTGAAATATCCATTGAATATGAGCATACGTACAACCACAAGAAAAAATATGTGATAAATTCATCTTGTTATTTCAATCATTTTAATCTTATACTGTTTGCACTTCATTCCATTTACTTCCACACATACTCGTGCAATATATACACCTATACTATTATGCATACTTTTATTGACTTTCATTTGACTTATTACATGATGTTCTTGTTGATGTTGTTGATATTATATGTAAGTGTGCAAATTATTTTTGAAATACCATAATGATTTGTGGTCATCATGTTTAATTGGCTGTAATGCCAGTGGTCATTCACATCTTACGAATAATAAAATTTTATAATAATAATAATACCAACAACAACATAATAACAATATGTATGTAAATCGATCGAACGAATCAACTATGTATGAGAGTAAGGTCGTAGTTAAGTGAATTCAAATGGAATGACGGTAGATGGCTTATCATCGGAAGCATATTGATAATTTTTTTAGAGTAAGAGTGAGCGAACGATTGATAGAGAGGGAGCTTAAGAGAAAGTGAGATGGATAGATGGAAAGCATTTTATCGTATCGTATTTTATTCATTTGATTTTCATTTTTGCTTTATTATATTTTACATTGCTATGCATACAATTTGTAGTTGTAATGCTTGTGGTAGTCAATGTAATATAATGGTTGTGGATATCCTTGAAGTTGGTCTCGTTATATTTGTTGTTGTTGTTGTTGTAGCTGTTGTATTTTGCTAGTAGAATAGTTGGCATGTCAGTAGTTTAAAATAAGTTTGAATATTAACTCCAAAATTACCCAAACGGAGAATAGAGAATATTTATATTTATATCAATATGTTTTATTGTACTTATACATACAACACTGGGAATTAGAGTAAAAGAAGCTTAAGCAAAATGAATAGGGTGAGTTGAATTTAACAAGTGGACATGAGTAGCATAGACAATATATGCGCCAAGCACAGTTTACCTCAAAATTCATCCATGTGTTATCAAGAGATTTGATATCTGGAACTATTAAAGTCGAAACAATTTTAGTTATCTTCATCAAAATTTGAACTATTCTAATGTAAATATTTGCACTACTTTCAATATATACTATTTATGTATGTATATATACATATGATATTTATAAATACAATATGTGCATATAAGCTTTAGAAGAATTTTATTTACATCGTTGAAGAGCAAACAACTGCTTAACAACAAAAAAATATTAAACATCAATAGTAATGGTAAACATATATTGTATATGACAATGAATATTTATAAGTAGATAGTACCTACCAAGTATACTCGAAAAGTCAAGGGTATATACAAATGTGTGCTGCCATTTGTAATACATACATGGGACTACATATGGACCAGTTCGCACCAGAACTGCCGTAGTTATAGAGCGATCAACATGAAAATTGGTATATACGAGTATTTTTACAAACGAACGAATGAGTTTGTAAATGCCCGCAATCGGATTAAAACAACGGCTACCTCCCATACAAAAGTATATTGTCATTGGTATTCCTTCACACTTTGCCCACGAAAATAAAGAGCAATGGAGCTGAAACTTGCTACATATAATTATATTTACTAGTGAATGAACTAGTTTGAAAATGGATGAAATCAGATGAAAATCACATCTACTTCCCAAACAAAAGTATGTCTTCGTAGGTATATTTTCACACTTTGCGCACGATAATAAAAAGCTATAGAGTTTAAACTTGCTATATATTACTTAATTTACTTACTAATGATCATGACTGAAAATGGATGAAATCGAATGAAAAGTACACCTACCTCCCATACAAATGTATATTTCCGTATATACCTTTTCATGCTTTGCGCATGAAAATATAAAGTTATCAAGCTGAAACTAAGTGCACACGTTTATATTTACTTATGAATAGATATATTTTAGGGTAGGCGAAATCGAATGAAATCTAGGGCTACCTTCCATGTAAAAGTATGCACATCAGCATGTACATTTCAACACTCTGTCGGTGAAAATGTAAATTAATGGAGCTGAAACTTGGTACATATATTAACATTTGGCACATCTATCTCTCATATATATGTACATATATTGCTTTGAACATATGTCTGTCTACCTGCCTTAGTGCAGGTCATCTAAACATTAATATTACCGAAATTAAGCTTCTTAAATTTTCTGTACTTTCACTTAATGATGGAATAAATATTCTCATATGCCAAATATAGAAAAAATAAATAGCTTACACTTATGTATAATAATTGCTGGTATCGACTCTAATGATATATATACCCTTTTATGTGTCGATGTATTGATATCGATAATTGAGGACTCAAGTAGATTGAAGTATACCACTCGAAATATACCACTCACATTAGGTTACATTTACCTGAAATATTCGTGCGTTAAATGGCTCACAATCGAAGAGAACAATGTCGTTATTCATTCGCTGGGGTACATCCAAATGAAAATAGATGCCGTGATACTCATTCGTGCTGTGATCTAATGAATACTTACATAGTTCATTTGTATTCCATTGCTAAAATAAAACACCAATTACATATTTGTATGTTAATAGTAAGTATATTTAATTTTATGCACATTCATGAGAGAAAATATGAATATATTTTTTCTATTTCTTCTTCTTCTTACTTTTACTTACTATGTTCTCATCTCTTTATTACTGTTATTTTCTATCAATATGCTCGCATATGTATTTTTAAATAATTTAACATGTGAATTTTTGTAAACTTAACTTATCGATTTACTTAAATTTCTTATCTTTTTACAATGTTTAATTAATATTAATTTTGCTTCAAATGGTTTTATTATTATACGATAATTCTGTGTATATTTTTATTAAACAATAAATTAAACATCAATAGTAATTAAAATTAATTTCATTGTCATTCTAAGTTATTAGTTTACAATTCAAACATGATATTTAGATTATATTATTAATATTTTCTATTCTTTATTTATTTGAGCAGCAAAAATTATTTAACAATTTTATTTTATTTAATTTTTGTGTTTTGTTTTTTGTACAATTTTATAAACTATTTATGCGTATTTTCCCTTTTCCCCCAAAAAAGCAAAGTAATACTCGCTATCGTATTTATTCAATTTTATTTTTATTTTTTATAGATTTTTTGAAACTTGTTGTTTTTTTTCTCTTTTTTGCAATTAAAACTTTCACATATTTGAATTTTTGCTTAATTCTTCTTTTAGTATTAATGTAAAGTTTTTATTTTTTTATATATATTGTATAAATAACACCATTTATTTTAGATGTGCTTAGTGTGCATTTATTACAATTACATTGAAATTTAATTCATAAATTCATGTTCTCTTGTATGCATGAATTCATAAATATGATTCATCATTTTAAACTAACATCAAATGGATATTGTTACTATTGATAACAATACAGCAATAATCACTACTATACATCATCTGCATATGTATTTCTTAGTGTGTTATTTTTCAATATTAAAATTTATATATTCACATTGTATATTATGACTATTATTTTCCTTTTTTTATATAATTGCCATTTAAAAAGAAAATGTAATCAAAAAATTCTTTGAAACACATTACAGTTCTTATGTATTTAATAGATTCTAGTGAGAACCATTTCGGTGGAATAAGATTTGTGTATCGCTCAAAATGAGCACACGTAAAAAATTGCAAAACTCTATGATGATTATATTTAATTGAGTTTTAAAAAATATTTTTATTATATACCCCAAAGTCTTCAAAAATCAATCCATCGGTTTTCATCTAAATCTTTGATTAGAGACAATTTTGTTTCTTCCTGATTAAAATGATTGAAATTAAATAATTAAAAATTATCGAAGAAATATCGAAGACAAAATGTACTTACTTTCACAAAGTTCCATCATCACCAACAAAAATTTTAATTCCTTAACAGTCCCTAACTCTCATTCAATCATAAGAAGTGGAAGAATGCTTTAATAATATCCAATCCCTAGGTACAACGAATAAGGTTGTACTCTGTTGGGTCCCAGGCCATTCTGGGATTGAGGGAAACGAAATTGCTTACGAGCTGGCCAGGGCCGGTTCTACAAGCAAACTTTACAGGCCCAGAGCCATATTGTGGTACCAACTGGGCGGAGGCTAAAACGAGGGTGAATAAATGGTAGCATAATCTCAGAGTATCAGGGGTACAAAAACTTCGCAAAGCCAAAAGGTTGGTTAGGCCATACACCTACAATAGGGAACTGCGCAGTATGTGCAAGACAAATATG
Organism: Megamerina dolium; assembly: GCA_963854835.1. NCBI lineage: Eukaryota > Metazoa > Arthropoda > Insecta > Diptera > Megamerinidae > Megamerina > Megamerina dolium. The sequence continues at coordinate 47,540,650 of OY978527.1, forward strand.
AGAAAAATAGAGTAATATCCTTTCAGGACATTACTACCTGAAATTTCACCTTACTAAAATCCACATTCTTTACGATAAAGGCTAAAAAAAAAGTTCAACAAAAATTAAAGTGGCTTAAGGAGGATATAGAATTCTCAAAAACAGTCATGACCGTTTGCACATTTATACTGAACTGTCTCCTCTAGAGCCATTAAAGATATACCGTGAAAACTGCCAAAAGCACTATGACAACGAACTGAGGCAATACCTTCTACTGGACGGCTCTTCAGCACATTTTCTGTTACTACACTAGAACTCTTTAAAATTGAAATCTTCTACCTGAAATTTGAATAAATTAGAATTCCAACTAAATATTATTTACCAAAAAAGAAAATATATTCAAATTCATTTTATGATTACAGAAAATACAACGTTTGTTCTATTTCCCTTTGACCTTCAAAAAGAAATTGAAGATGGCGACTTGATTAAAATTAGTTAATCAAGATTTTGCGTATGCAGATGGCTTATTCCAATATTTGCAATGCAATATATTTCATGCTGCTTTCAAATTCCAATCATGACAAATATTATCCATATATGACAAATGTCAAAAAAGTCTATTGTTATGGAAAAATTGATTTAAAAATAGATTTCAATAGCTTTACCAACTAAACATGGTATTATGATAAATAAAAAAATCTCCTTACAGTCGGCTGGGGCCGACCAAACTATACCCTGCATATGTAGATTTATATATAAAAAGTTTATTCGAATATCCAACTTTTCTTTTATTTCCACTTTTCGAGAAACAATTTTTGCATATACTACTAATTTACACCCGAAATATGGTTGACTTTGACGAAGTAAAAGGATTTTAAGATAATTCCGAGGCTTAGTATGGGAGCTATATAAAAAGTGGGCGTGGCTTACCACTTTCTAGTAAATCCAATTAATTTTTCAATGTTAATCCACACCTTAAATTTGGCGTCCTACGTTAAATAGTTTCTAAGTTATGGTGGTTAACATTTTTGTTTAATTTCCTCAACTTTGTATGGGAGCCCCAATAAGAAGTGGGCGTGGTACGTTGATTTTTTGCCAGATTATTTCCGACTACCATATTAACCTAAGTGTTAATTATGATTGTTCTAGACAGAAGGATGCAGAAGTTACAGCTGTTTCAATTTAAAAGAAATTCGGTCATTTTGTATGGCGGCTACTATCAACAGTGGGAGTAGCGCGTCCATTTCCTGTGAGTCTAGTTGCTCCTACAATACTAATCAATACCTTAAATCTCGTTCTTTTACGCTAAATGGTTTATAAGTTATGGCGCTTAAAAGTTTTAGTTTAATTCCCTTGACTTTGTATGGGAGACCCATGAAGGAGTGGGCGTGGCACACTGATTTTCTGCCAGATTATTTCCGACTACGATATTAATTTAAGTGTCCATTATGATTATTCTAGACAGAAGATTGCCGAAGTTACAGCTGTTTCAATTTAAAATTTGTATATGGGCTACGATAAACAGTGGGCGTGGTACGCCCATTTCCTGTGAGTTTAATTGCTCGTACAATACTAATCCATACCTTAAATCTCGTTGTCCTAGGCTAAATGGTTTGTAAGCTATGGAGCTTAAAATTTTAGTTTAATTCCCTCGACTTTGTATGGGAGACCCATGAAGGAGTAGGCCTGGCACACTGATTTTCTGCCAGATTATTTCCGAATACGATATTAATTTAAGTGTCAATTATAGTTATTCTAGACACAAGATTGCCGAAGTTACAGCTGTTTCAATTTAAAAGAAGTACAGACACTTTGTATGAGAGCTACGCTAAAAAGTAGGCGTGGCTCAACCACTTTTCGCGAGATTATATAGTAGTATAATATAAGTCTATGTCCCAAATATTGTTGTCCCAAGTGGTATATTATGTGAGTTATAGCAAGTTAAAGATTTTGAAAATTTCGAGGTTAGTCGCTTTGAATGCTTGGTGTGGGCGTGGTTATTGACCGATCATGCCCAATATCAATCCCCTCCGTACCCTTGGATCATAGATTACTTATGCCAAATTTCACCGAAATAGCTCAATATTTACTCAAGTTATCGTGCGAACCAGCCAGGTGACAGACAGACGGACGGACGGACGGACGGACGGACGGACGGACGGACATCGTTAAATCGAAAATTTAATCGACGCTGATCACGAATATATATCTATGTCTATATCTCCGGAGATTCCTTCACGGACGGACGGACGGACGGACGGACGGACGGACGGACGGACATAGTTAAATCGAAAATTTAATCGACGCTGATCACGAATATATATCTATGTCTATATCTCCGGAGATTCCTTCAAGTGGACACAAACATCTGACCGAAATGAATATACCATGCATATTGCATTATGCAGGGTATAAAAATATACCAGTGCTGAACAGTTTATCTTCTCAAATCGTATAACAAAAACTATCGAAAAACCATTCCTTAAATGGCGTCATTAAAAGGCGAATTGGAGCAGATTTGTTTCTCTCCCAATCTAATTTTATATATACAGATAGCTTAATATCTGACCTATATTTATTAGACATCACTTTCTGAGATTTGTACTATGGAAAGGTGGAATTAGTTGTATAATTTTGTTTTGACTTTCTTGATTCGTCTTAGGAATATATTGTTTACACTTGATGCTATTGATTTTCCACACCAATCTTCTCTTCAACTTAGCTGCTTCTCTCTCAAAAAATGCTATAACAAATTATTAAAATGGCAATCATAATAAAAGTTGCACTATTTTATATTTAACTCTAAATTATTTTATGATATTGTGTGATTAATCTTAAATATATGAGTATATTATGACTTTTCATACGTATTCTATGAATTAAGATATTTAGATAATATTGATTGTACATATGTATGTGGGTAGTTATTTTCGGAATATTTTTTTTTTTCAATAATATATACTTTTAAATAGAAAAATATACAATAGTTCTATTTGGATCTATTATAAAGTATTTATAAACAGTAAACGGATTTTATTTTTATTTTATTTTTTTTTATATTATTTTTAATATAATTTATTTACTTGCATTTATAGGGGGATAAGAGTATGCAGGTATAGTAAAAACTATATATAGCAACAGAATAAAGGGAAAAGATATTTCAAAATAATTGAAATAAATGCTTCTGCTTAAGTATATGTATGTAGTACGAGTATAAATAGATTTCTAGTATTTCTGTTTTTTTTTACCAAGTAGTATACATACGTGTATATGTTATGTATATGAAACAGAAATAGAAATGTAGGTACAAAAATATTGTATTGTCATTATTAGTGTTATTACATACTTATCTTATAAGGTTTTTATTATTATATATATATTTTTTTTGTGGTTACTAAATGGTTTCATATATTTTTTCCGAATTGCATGCATTTATAAGAATTCTTTTGAAAAGAAAACTTATCGCTTTTACTTTGGCAATTATGTTCTCATTATTGTTAAAGATAGGTATATTGTATGATATAATAATCATTACCGAAATATATATATACTCATATTAGGTATACTATTTATTAATCCTTAGTTAACTTTGAGTTACATTTGATTGATATCTATATGGTATGTATGTCAATTAAATATGTCCAAAATCTATGTGCGATTTTCAGAATACGCCTTTTCTTGCGCTGAACGATTTTCTGAAAGCTCTTTGTAATAAATATTATTTGCAAAAAAGAAAATTATATTTAAGGAGTTTTTCTTGTATTTTGCATTAAAAAATCATATAATTAAAAATCATTGCTCTTGAGAAAAAAAAAAGAAATGTGTTTTCCCAATCCATTCCATAAAACAAGGAAAAATGGCTTATTATGGGGGTAGAAGAAGTAATTATATAGTGGAGTTCATTCGCAATGTGTACCACATCAACAGCCAAACTCGACTGTGTCGATATTGCTAGCCTCATGGCGATTTTCCCAGGTCACTGGTACATGTGGACCAATGCAGAAAAACTGTGCATTCCTTCTGACAATGCCAATAGAAGATATAGTGGATATTTATATGAGAACAAACCATTCACCCTTTCTGAAGTGCCGAACTCTGGCAAAACAGGTTCCTTGAAAAGTTATTTTCCTACAATATGTATAACAGCAGAACCTACTACATTATTTTCGTGAAGCCCATATTATCAAAATGTCACTTAATGATAATTGTTGTCATACAGTAAGATTTTTGTGAATCAACCATTACAAGCAATCAACTATTTTATTATTTTTGCCTTTTTTTAATGAAGATATAAATCCTATAACATTAAAGATGATGTCTTAATTGATATAACCACCACATATCAGGATGCAACAATGAATAAGACATTTTTATATATTTTCACACACTAAAAACAATAACAATATTTATACTAAACAACCATATAACGTACATATACGTACATCCATATACTATGTAAGTGGGTGTATCATAATCATTAACAAAATTATGGTTTTATTAAACTCCGTTGGCAATTCTTGTAATATTGCTGTTAAGCTAATTAACTCGAATTGATTATATGGGAGGCATATGTAATATTGAGTTCAATGTTATATTAATAACTGGTGATCTCTGATAACAAATATTCTTCTTCTGACTTCTACTTTGGTGATTTTAATAACAACATCACTTCTGCCAGCCTACATATTTCCTTAGATAAAAGACAAGTAAATGTATTTTTAGGGGTTTTGTATTATAAACAAACAATTTCTGTGCAAATTCCAAGTATTCGCACTCAGCTGATTACAGAATTTATAAATTCAATTTTTTACTGCAACGAGTTTTCAGCAAAACTCTCAACGCATTGAAAATCCATATGACAAACATTTAGACAAATGTGTGTGTGTGTGTGTGTTCGTGTGTGTAGTATGTTGTATGTGTAAATAAAGAATTTCTTCGAGAGAGAATAGTTGAAGTATTAATTATAACTACGTGCATAGTTACATGTAGAGATTTACTTATTATTGGAATCATCATCCAATAATTGTGATATGCCAATCTTATTCTATGGATAAACATTGACAATTTAACTATTTACTTATATATATATATTATGTATATAGCTCTTTTCGACTCGTCCTTTACATATTCATAAGAAATAACAATTGAGAACATTTATTTGAAAACATGAAAAATATTGTGAATTTTATCCAATACAATCTGCTTTTTGTTCGTCATTTTTTACCACTGTCAAACATCAAATGTATTTTGAACATTTAGAGAAAATTTGTGTATTTAAGTATTTGGAAAAAAACAAGAGAACTATTTTTCAATGGTTTGTATGAAAAAACAACACTTGCAACTTTTTGGTAACTTTTTTTTTTTTGTGGAATTTCAATTGCAGTCATTATATCTCTCCATGAGCTTTGCTTGTTTAAAAAAAAGAAAACATTTTTTTTGTTTACTTTGGTATTTCTAATTCTTGTTGTTTTGGTTCATAATTGTTCTTCTCTCATTGTTTTTATGTTTTGTATTTATTTAATGTTTGTAATTGTATTTCAACATGTTTAAGTTTAGCTTAAATTTTAACTCACATCGAGATATTTTATGGAAAAATTTGTAAGAGACTTGTCGAACACAAAAAAAAAATTTATTTATCATTTGTGCTTATTCGGGACAGATCAGGACCATAAGATTAATATTTGGTACTCTCAGTTTTCGTTTAAAATTAGCAGCTGCTTGGAATAGTCATGTGATATAGGACTAGTTGAATTTTTTTTGTCTTTTTCCTTTTTTTGTATTTGTAAAATTCATTGTAATATATTTATATTTCCCATATATTTGTAATTTTTTTTTTTTTTGTTTCAGTGTTATGTAGTATTTTCATGAATGCACTAGTGCTTAGCATAACTATTAGTGTAACTTTTTTGCCGTTTACTGCTCTTGTATGAGTAATAATTTACAATATTAGTATTTTCTTATAATATTTGAAATCTCATTTATTAATCATTGTTATACATTTGTTGTTAAGATTAAATTTATGTACATATACTCGCTACGTATGTGTATGAACATCAATATATGTATGTATGTAGTAAATAGTAAATAATAGAATGTTCTTAAACACTTTATTGTTATCTATAAACATGCATCTACATCATTAGGTAGGTACTATTTATGTATGTAGAAGCCAATTGATGAGCTATAATTCATTTTAAGTTTTTCATCTATACCATTCAATTTTATACAAATTCATCCATACTTAGCCAAGGTTCGCCTTGGAAGCCTCAACTGCCAATCATTAGTTGTTTTTTTTTTTTGTTTATACATACTTACAAATAGGAAAGTTGTGTTTTTTTTTTTCTTTAGAACTTCTACGCTAAATTGTAATTAATTGCTATTGTTTTTCCTTTCTTAATACATTTTTCGTTTTTGTTGCAAAAAAAAACCAATAAAACAAACAAAAATGCTTATACGTGATAGTTAGATGTGTACATTAAGGCCCGCCTTAGATGTAAGATATATATGGGCAATCTTTGTTTTTTTTTAAAGATCCAGACCAGCCCCTCTCTTAGAACAACATATCTATATAGGTTTTACCGCAAGGTACAAGTGTAGAGTACAGAAATTTCGTCATGAAAAAGCCACCACTATATTCTGGAATCAAATCGGCAGTCAGCTTAGTAGAAAACAGTGGGTTGTTCTATTAACCCTGAAGCTGACAGTTGAAATTTTATTAAAAAAAATCAGTTCTTAATTTTATTCGTAATTTAGTTTTATACATCAAATTAATTATGAAGAACAAAACTGTCAACTTTTGTCACGCAAGGGAGTTTTTTGAAGAATTTTACCTTATTGGGACGATATTTCTATAAAAATATGAGTACCAGAGCACTTTCGTGCTGAAGATTTTGATAGTAATGTCGCTTATCGCATGGCAAGGCTCATTTTTATGTATGACCACTAAATAATGCCTGTGAAATCTAAATGTTACAAGCTCGGGACATCACTCAACCGCTCACGACGATTTCAGGAAGATATTATTAATCAGCAAACTTGACATTTAGGTACCCATCAATTTCATCTCAGCGTTAATATCTACCATACCAATCTCAAAAGTAATAGCTTAGACAGACGGTAGCCTTAATCCGGATTAACAGCACACTTAATCCGAATAACATATTAACCTGACAGACGGCAATATTGCGGATTAAGTAAACAGCTGATTATTGTTTTATTAGGTTTGCTCACTTACATTACGATTTCTGTCGTCTGTCACTCTCGATATGAAAAAATATACAAGAAGTACGCGAACTGAAAACTATCAGAAACTTGTCAATTAACATTCAGATTACGCAATTGACGGCTGGATTTATTTGTCCACCAACGCTTTTAATATCGGAAATTGTTAACAATTGTTGAAAGCTTTTTTGTTAGCGAACACACGTATTATTTGGTAAGTTGCATCGATCACAATAGAAAATAGCTGTTAATTTTCAGCAGTGTTGCCATCGAAAATTGCCCTAATCCTCTTTAATTTTGAGAATAAATTCTATAGCTAATGCCGATTAGCTACAGTTAATGCCCGAGTTAATTCGAATTAACTTGTTAATTCGGATTAATGATGCCGTCTGTCTAGGCTATAACGAGAACAAACCTGCTTTGAAAAATTTGGTAATGGTAATCAATATAAAAATGCTGCTCAAATGATATCCAGAGCTCAGAACTGTTCAACCCCTAAGACGTTGTATTCTACCATGATTTGCGACAAAGGGTGAAATCTAACAGCTTTCCGAATATGGAGAATGGTCAAACATAAAATAAATGATCACCCTATATGTCAATGCGTCGTAACTTTTCTGGCAACCCAATAATTGTAGTTTAACAAGTATCTTGATAAATTTGGAATCCTTTTACTGTGTGGATGATGTTTGTGAAATTGAAGCCAACATCAAACACAAATATGTTTTTAACTAAAAATTTGTACATACTTATATAAAAATCATGTTCACCAATTAAAAAATACTAAGAAGTTCATAATTTGTACGAGTGCACTTTGTTTTTTACAAAATTTTTTCAAGATGTCAATAATTGTTAATTTTAATATATTTTAATATTTTTAATATGTTTCCCAACTAATGTCCTACTATTAATACGAGTATGTTTATAATTAATATAATAATTATGTACATAGTTATCGATCGATCATGTGTGCGTTACGCTTTATTTGTGATTAGATGTTGATATATATATATATATTGTATACTTGTGTTATTTAAAAGGAAAAACATATACATAAGAAATATAAAATTTGCAATTATACATATAAATATTTTGTGGAATATCTTATACACATATCTCGAATAAGTCAATGTTTGCTCCCGAAACCATGCCTCAAATCTGAAACAAATTTCATTTTACATATTACGATATTACAGAAATAAATACAATTATCAATCAGCATTCGAGATCTTTCCATTTGAAGAAAGAAACACAAAACAGAAAACTGAGTATTGACGATATAAATTGACTAGAAAGTATATAAGTGCACAATCATAAAAAAGGGAATAGGAAAAGGGGCATTAAGCCAAAATCTGTTTACCAACTCTAGAACACCATTATTCAAAGTACATATTTATTTGAGATTACGGTATGAGCCCTTTAATGTCTTTTTGCAATCACAAACAAATTGAAGAGACTACATTTAAATGATGTCCCTTCAAGTTTTCTCTCATTTAATGGTCGTAGTAAATAGCAAAAATGAAGTTAACTAAAATCACCCTATATCTATACCGCTACCAAGAGCAACTTGAGTGAATATTTCTTAAAAATTAGAAAAAATATTTGAATAGTTTCTATTGTCATTATTTTACGATACTACAAACGATACATGGATGCATACGTCATACATACATACATACAGAATGTTGAATATTATTAAAACTTATTTGCTATCGTAACTATTTACCTTAAACAATTCCTCCATTATTTAAATTTAAATATTGATTTTCCGGTTAATTATTTAACAAATAAATCCTTTAATGTGGAGCATAATGAAGCTTCACAAGTATCTTTTGAATCATCCTCTTCCGCTTTGCCGAACCAATTCAATGTGGAGCGTACAGCATTTGTGGCTTGATTTTGTGTACGATTACGACGACTGGAATCTTTCGACGCTCCACTTTTACCACCCGATGATTTTGAGCCTATGATACTTTTAGCAATACCGCTGCCACTACCACTGCCACTACTGCCGCTGGCACCACTACCACCACCACCACCACCACTTGACGAGCCTGACGGTCCTGACGTTGAACTCTTACGAAGAAACCCTTCGATGGCTGAACCAATAACTGTCGCATCAACTAGTGTACCTTTTGTTGTGTCTGTCCAACTCTTTTGTTTGCTGCGTGGTTTCAATTTTGGTTTAGTATCACGCAGTACATCCTTCGCTTGTAATCGCTCGAGCATATCTTTCGATAATGCCATAGCAGTACTCTTGCTACGTATGCTCTTTTTACGCGCCATTGGCTGGTGGCGTTTAGCAAACCAACCCGATAGAGCCGCTGAACTGTTGTCTTGCGCATCGCTAACCAACTGTTTGGCATTATTGAGTATGGAGACATCGAAACTGTTCGAACGCGTTGAACGTCCCGCATTCGGATCAAGAAAATTCGAAGAGCTACTTGTGGTCGCCTGTGCACTACTGCCAGACGTACCCGATTTAGATTTGGCACCAGCCCCCGCTGTAGCACTGGGCGTAATGAGCGTCGGACCATCATCACATTTATGTATTTCAATGGCGGATGATGTAAGTGTACTAAAAATTGATGTTATATCCGAACGACTACCCAGCAAGCCGGTGGTCTTCTTGCGTTTCGTCGACGAACGATTACTGGTACTGGGCTGTATGATGCAGGGTGAAATCATAGCCGGATGCTCTGATGCTCTACGAAAATTTGGCGCCGGTGATGTCTGACCGGAAACACATTCCGAATAGCGTCGATTCGTGTAGCGTTGCGGTGTGCTACCGCCCAATTCATCAAGTGTCTGCACTTCGCACACCTTCTCATTGCTGGTAGTCCAAAGTTTCATCCGGGCCTTTCGCGACTGTACTATATCATCCATTATGTCCAGTTGTAAATTATGAATGCTACCAATGGGATCTGTTGACGGTGGGCCAGTTGATGTTTTGCTCTCACGACGCGAACCTAAAACACGACTGGTGAGATGGAAAAAAGGTTGAAGTGTATATTAGTGGACATAAAGCACAAAACCAACCAACCCCCTTCCCCAACTCACCTGCCAGTGGGATAATCTGCAACGGATTCACGGCGTGACCGTCCGAACAACGTGTTTGGCACCTTCGATATGGTTACGACTGAGTGACGACGGCCTGAAGGTGCTGGCGCTTGTGAGAGTGTCGCCAAAAAGGCGGCTTCCTTTGGGGATGGACCTGAACCTTCGCCGCCGCGTTCGGATAGACGGCGCACTTGACTAGCTGTAATGCCCTCGGTCACTTGCTGCGAGGGCAGAGAATGTTTACGCGACTCGCGCGGATCACGCCATGGTGACAGCAAATACGGATTAACCGGTGAATCAATATCAAGACTGGCTTTGTGTGAAGGCGTCTCTGAACTATCATGATCATCCTCTTCGACAACATTGGACGATTCCTCGACAACAATTAATGGTTCTTGTTTAGCCATTGTACCGAAACGGGAGAATGATGAACGTCGCAAGCGAAATGTATCTGCAAGAAAATGAAAATGTTGGATTCATAATTAGCTTAACCGCTTGTGAATAAATGTGAAAATGTTGAAAAAGCTAACAACGTCATAAGCAAGCGCAGATAACAAAAGAGTGAGAGAGAAAGAGAGAGAAAGGCAGGAAAAGAGAACATACATTCATATTAAAGCTCATGTCTGAATACATGACAAAACCTATTGAATATTGAATGAAAGAACAATTTTTCCTCGTTTCCGAAGCTTATCAGCCATAACGTAATTTTCAATCAAAATATCCCTGAAGATTATCATATTATTATAATGCGTACATATAGTATTTACATATGCATATTACATACGCTTGAGCGAACTAATCTTATTTTACACGTACACCTTCCGACCCAAGATACTTTGATGCCAAAACACATACATGCATTCATACGATACATAGTGTGTTAGTTACCTTTGTGATGCTTGCGAAACATTTAACCATAAAAAGTTGTAATCATAAAAGTATTCCGATATGTACATACTATGCGGATTGAAAAGTTAATGGAGCCGAAATTAAAAAAAAACGAAATTTAAGGTTCAACAAATAATTTTATTGTTTAATTTAATTCTCACTGAATTGAATTGAATTGAGTCTGAATTTGTATGATCAATACTTTACATCATGTAAACAAATCACTGCAGTCATCGCGCGAAAAGACAATCGAAGTGATTCTTTTAGACGACTTTAAAGTATTCTCGGAATTTTTAATGAACTTTGGTGAATTTTATTCATTCATTCCGAAATTGAAACTTTGGATACATTCATGTGGGAGCTGTGACACTGTTATGGATGGAATATTAGTCTCATTTCACAAACTTTTCAATCAATCGAGTATATATTTATTTGTACTTACATATGAGTTCGATAATATGCGAGCAGTATATTCAACCTTTCAAGAGGCATACTTTACCCATACAGACCAGAAATACCAACATAATGGCGATACATATATGATATGTACTTGTATATGTACCTGTATGTCGAAGTGGATTATTGATTGACAGAAAATTGTGATGATTTTATAATGAAAATATGACAATCCATGTAATGGAAATATGTTTATGCACACGTATGTAGTATATGTATGCAGATATCTGAAATGTACGTACAAGTTCAAGGTGTGCACAAATAAATGAATAGAATTCACACCATCATCCACCATGAAGAAAATGGAAAACTGGCACAAAATACGAATACAACATATAGAGCATAGAGAGACGAGAATATATAATTTTTTGTATTATAATTCTTTGTTGTTGTTGCTGTTGTTGTTGTTAATTCTCAAGATATTTTAAAAGTTCATATTAAGGTAGTCGAAGTCAGTCGTCATTTCTGTACGGTCTGGGTTAAATCCCTGAAGCATGATGATATAGAAAATAAAAATGGCTTACTATACAATATGCCTTACTCACTCTTCGCATATTGCATACAAGTATTGTGTACATATATGAAGAAGACTTTGGGAATTAAATACAAAATAGAAAAAAAATAAAATATATAAAAAAGTAAGGTTAATACGTGTTACCACAAAAAAGAAAAAAACAACTGATGGTTCATGATACAACATATTCAAAAAGTTGTCTTTTTTTTCGCCTCTGACTATATCATCAACATCATCACATACATACATATGTATGTAAGCAAAAATTTGCCTATTTTTTAGAATTTCTTTTTTTTTTTTCATTCTTTGTTTGTATTTCTTGCGGATATCGTACAATGAAATACAGCACACATTTTATGGTACAGTAAATATTTCCATCATGGGATTTTCATACATATGTAAATGTGGCAGCAGAAGCATTTATTGATCTCATAGATACAACTACATATCTAGTAATAATAAAAATAAAAATAAAAATGCAAAAAAAAAAAAAAAAAAAAAAAAAAAAATTATGCCTTAAGGCATAACAAAACGTTGAAATTCTATGTTGAAATAACCAACTGACGCAAACAGCAATTTTTTTCGTTCATCAATTTGTTACTTCACGTGCGTATTATTTCATTTTCACTTTAGATGTAGATTGTACAATTTAATTCACAATAATTTCCAATAAAATTTAATCATTTGAATTTATTAGAAAAAATTAGAAAATAAAGAAAATATTTTATTTTAGAATACAAAAAAAAAAAACAACTATTAAATAATTTTTATTATTCACAATAAAATTTAGAAACTCTTAGCATGATCATAAATGAGACATTTACATATGTACATTTCAAGAATGTATTCTGTTTTTGTGATTATACATATATTTACAAAAATAATATTACTTGAGCGATAGTAATAAATGCTAAAGAGATCAAGAATAACTCTTTGAATTACATTGTATTACAAATTAAATCTATACTTGAATATGTTGAGTTTTTGTGTTGTTAATTCATCTGAACATCGCCTTTATCATTTGTACCATCAGCCAAAGGACACTTTGCCAATAAATAGTAAAGTACTACATCTTAGTACTATTGTTGTTGTTGTTATGGTTTTTGTTTTCGGTTACAATAAGCACATGGATATCTAAATACTATGTAGTCTTACTATATGTGCAAAATATATATACATTTCTGCTCCCTACCGAAGTATGCACACAAATGCACTCCTTTGTGCGTTCTGTGTAACATCATAACTACCACTACTACATACTTACTATTCCAACTACTTTTTACTATAAGTACATACTACCACATCAAAATGTTATTACTGTTAGATGCAATTATGTACTGTTAGTAACGTTGCTTCTACATATCTCTGCTAGTAAAACCGCACACAAATTTACACACTACTATACACTCTTATTGCTAGAACTGCTTAGCTCTTTGATTCTTCCTCTTTCTCTCTCTCTCTCTCTCTCACCCGTCTATATAAATTCAATTTAACCACAATATTGCAACTTGTAGCAAGTATCCTACGACTGCAACTTGTCATACATATGCTATTCGCATCGATATAAAGTATTACCCATAAGTATATGTACATATATTGCACATAATAGCACAAGTATGGTAAATGTTGTACACGTATGTATAATATGTTACATATAAAAGGGTATTTCAGTTGTCACTAAGCTAAACCTTGACATCCTATCATAACAATGCAATTCTCAGATATTTTCTATTTGGAAATAATTATTATTTAGTCATGAAAGACAAAAAAGAAATCGATAATTTTTTATGCTAACATTAAAATACATTTCCCTTGAAGTTTTTATCAAATTCAACTAAAAATCAATTTTATAAGGAATCTTCACTATGGGTAGGAGGATAAATATATGTAGGGAACATATTAAGAAAGAACACTTAATGGGGGTCGATCATATATTTCACTACTCTAAGGGCGAATCCTAGGCAATTGTCGATTTTCAGTTGATTTTAATGCAACTTTATAAGAAAGCCTCCTCAAGGAGTAGAGATAGGGAGTAGGTTAGTACAGAAAGAATGTCGAATAGTAAAAATTATTGATACTTGAATATATATTTTACGCAGAAGAAGTGGGAGAAGTGGAAGCGAAATTAGTCGCATTATCAATTTTGTACAGAAACCCCTCTTAACGGTAGAGACAGAGGTAATTATATTTAGAAGAAATGTTCAATCGAAAAAATTAATAGATATAGGTCTAATGCCTTAAGCCGAAGTGATTCTTGGTATTTTAATACAAATATCAACTTTATATATTTCATAAGATAAGGTACGAAATATGACCCGACTGAATGAAACCAATCATGGATTGAGATCACACATACCTACAGAAAAGAGACCCACAACTATGTATATATTATTTAAAATCTTTATTCCCCTGCTCAAAATGTAAGAAATTTTTATTGAGAGAGGTGACAAGAAATATAGAAAAAACCTATATTGTTGCTCAAAATCACCATCTGAAACGATTTATCCTCATCTGTCTGTTTTTTCGCACGATAAATGCCGATAATTTAAAATAATATGGCTTGAACAAAATATTATTTTTTATCAAGGAACCGATAAGTTTGTGAATGCACTGCATCGAATCGGAACGGATCGGATCTCGAAAACGGGCTTGATCAGATGAAGTCCACACTTACTTCCCCTACAAAAGTATGTTTTGGAAGATAAACGTAGATGTTTTCACCTTTTGCGTAGGAAAATTTATTGATTCCAAGGTGTGAATATACGATAATATTTACTAATAAATTGATGACTAAAAATGGAGCCAATCTTCCAAAAAAAAATTTTTTTCCGTATTATATGTTTTCACATTTTGCGAAGGAAAAACGCACTGTAGGATAATATGATTTTCGAATATGTGTATGTGTGCCAAATGTCCGCCGCGTAACTCACTCTTGGATTTTGGGAGCCACAGTTTTGCTTATTCACGTGCCAAAATGGATGAAAATACGCGTCCGCACTGAGAATAATTTTATTTGAGAAATCATGATTTTGCATTGTGCGAGCCTGTATCTGAAAATCTCTAGTACTTCTTTATCAAATGTCAATGAATGACAGTTGAACCTTGACGCCTGAAATAATAATGGGAAATTTTCAAATGACACCTCTTGTTGAAATACCCTGTATATAGATATGTACAACGCATCTGGAGAAAGGTTGATGTTGAACATTCATTTTTAATTTTAATTTTATGGATACCTCTTTGTTTCATTTTAAATTTTCTGAAAAATTTAATAATTAAACCATAATTTAGTATGTGGTTTTTTTTTTCTTTCTATGATAATATATTATTTCATTAAATAATAATATATGATATACGAGGATTGTATATATGAAAATGTGTGAATTTTATTTTGCTATATCTACAATGGGTAATGAATAATTTTTTGACGAAAATAAATTTAATAAGTAACACGCACCATCACCATTGTCATAATCAACAAAAGCACTTTCACTGAATGTGATATGAGTTATACTCCTTTATCAAATAATGAGCACTCTCACATATGATATATACATTCTCACAGCAATCGCACATATTTCATGTCCCAGAATAATAGTGAATACCTTTTTGTATATTTTTATTTTATTTCATTATTACTTTTTTGGCATTGCAACAAATTGCAAATCCCATTGGCAACATATATTCACTCATTTGGACATAACGAAAAAGTCGGTATAATTCACTTATGTATGTATCTACATATACATATGTACAACATTCACATACCAACATATTTTATTTTTATAAACTTGTTGTAATAAGTATGTATGTTGTAAGAGCATCAATTATTTGTTGCTCATTTGGGGAATTTCATCCCAGCAAGTTAACGCAAGGCAGTATGTGACAGAGAGAGAGTGAGGTGTGGTTTCACATTTATTATTGTTTATACACATCAATCCTGTGGCTATTTTATGTGTATTTTTGTGTTTTCTAATAACACATACTTATATTATATGCGCCTGCATACAAATGTACTCAATCATCAATACGTACTACATACCTTAAATAAATATTGAAAATTATTTTTTATCATATGAAAATCTACAACATCAGAATCTACCGAAAAAAGGTAGAACAAGTGTAATAAATAGAATAACCTTAAAAAACAATAACAACGCATATTGTTCATATTTTATATGAATTCTCAACACAACACATAACAACGAATACAAATATGTAATTACAATTCAAAATTATACATATGTATATACAATAAAAGTAGATTAATACCTACATACAAGCATATTCATATATGTATATGGACTATATACTCGTACATATATATAGTATATATAGTAATATACAATAATTTATACAACAGCAAATTGTGCATTTAACAAATTTGCTCAACAAACCAAATTCCCATAGGACAATTGTCCACATAGTGGTATGCAACACAATAGTATGAAATTGATGCAAAAATTCGACCCATTTGCTAGGCTAGATAATGTAGTACTAGAACTAAAGTGCTATTGAAATATACATAAATGTTATTTTCGAGAATAATAATTTTAGCTATAACTTGACAAAGAATTTCGTAATCCATTTTCACCCACTAAACAAATTTATAAGAAAAATAGACCTGTTGTCTAAAACGGTGCTTCCTTCTAGGCAAGCAAGTGGTAATTCTTCCGACAGCAACAATTTGCCACGAAAAAGCTTCTGAAAGAGCTCTGTATCATAGCAGTGACTTTGTATAGAAGCTATACGCCATACTCTTCAAAGTTCTCTCTTTCCTTTCGAAATAGTTTCGCACTAAAATATTAATCTACGTATTAAGTAAGTAAAAGAATAAGTCAACTAATGGCGGTTTAAAAATTGTTTAAATTTTACATTTTATAATATTAGTACTTTTGTGAGGAAAGAGTTGAAAGGTAAATATTTTTGGAGGAAATATTGGGTCAGAACAAAATAATAGTCTACGGTTATATATTTCATCGCTCTTAGGATGATCGCTGCGCAATTATGGTGTTATTTGGCGATTTGCAGGTGTTGTCAAGTTCATTTTGTATGAAATCGTCCTAAAGTGAATATTTAAAATGAATGGTGGCGGAATGGTGGGAGCGAAATTAATGAAAATGTCATTTTGGTAGGGAAGAACCTCTTAGGGGTGCTCATGGAGTATAAGTATGTTTAAAAAATGTTTTGGAAAAAAGATAATGACAGTTTGTCGGTTATGTTAGCCCTCTAGTGGCGACTCTGCTTATATTAATGTATATAGGTCTAAACTTTAAACCACTGCTTGATCCACTGATGAGAGTTAATGGAAATTTTGTTTATCAATGCACCTATCACAAAAATGATTAATGGTTATCTGAGATAATGGGTACTCATTTTATATAATTTCCAAATATTTAGTTAATCAATTTTGTTTTCTCCTCAATTTCCCTCCATATACAAAATGTAATGAATTTTTGCATCTGTTCAATATACCATTCATGTGCTATACATGTTTGTGAGACAAAATGACAATTTTGAAATGAATTCAATTGTGGAAACAAATCTACTATACCCGTATATTGCGAAAATAACATTTATTCACAATAAGAAAAGTGAAATACTAAATACATTTCGTTGTTATAGTAGTTTATTCCCAAAGGAACTATGATGACCATGATGATTTGCAACCCATCCCATACATATGCTTTATTATAATTACTTGAAATATGTACATGCATTATATTTCAACTTGATTAAAATGCCTCAATGATAAAATAACGATAATTATAATAATAATCAACATTGTGGTAAACTGTGGTACATAAATTCGTTTAAGCTCAATTGAGCTACTTTAAAATACATTCTACAGTATGATAATAAATGCAGCTTAGTATTTTCTTTAATCGATCCCAAATGTATTATTCTTAATGTAATTAGTTTTCTTTTCACAAAGCTGATTTTATTGACATTTGTAGTAATTCAAAAAATATATACTTATTTTTTCCCATTGAGGTATTTTGAAGAGACATTAGCAACCAGACGTTCTAAGTTTCCAATATATCAACCAAATACTATATATTGTATTATATCATCCAATTTTGAATGAAGGTATCACATTTTCAGATATCTTCTGATATTAAAATGCCACAGAATTTCTACTATCAGCATAATGAAATCCGCAATTGCCCACCTCTGGTATATACCTTATTTACAACAATAACACGACGATAACCACATTCAATAATGACTTACCCATTGTATAGGTAGTAAGTACTTAAAAAAAGTATTGCTTCAACGCCACTTTAATAATCTGTAATAATATAAATTATAAATAAAAATTCAATTATAATTGAAATGCCATTTTAATATTTATGCTAAATCTATGCATAGCATCTAATAACGATACAATAATAATAGTAAATTTGAAATGTAATTTATAATTCAAAAAGTAACATAAATAAAATAATTTGTATTAAAACTTTCTGTGCTGATGCGTATATAGAATTCATTTCAAGCAAAACTTCAAAAATATTTTCTTTTATTTATTACACACGCACGCACACACACATACACTTTGAGCTCCCTTCTGTTTCATAGAATTACTTTTATGCTACTTAGTACATAAATACTATACAATATCATAAAGTTTATAGTAGATATTCATGACAGGTGAACAATATCATCTAGATGGAAGTACTCGTCGTATATGTATAATACATATTATAGTCTATTATATGTATATGCGTGTTTATATGTAATCGCACAGTGAAATGACGCCCTTTAGCTATTTACGCTAACAATACATACCATAAAATATTATTAAAAGTGAAGGTGAGAAGACAAAATGACATAAAATGGTATACGCGAATAACTACGAGAGTACTTTGAATGGGAGAGAATTGGCGAAAATGAGCAAAAAATAATTTTGATAGAAAAACTTTCACACACTTTGCGATTACTTATCTTACCTTACCGACCCTGAAGGTATAAAAATGAAACAAAACGAGAAAAATAGCGAATACATTTCTATCGTCTTTTTACCATCGCACACCCCCGCCTAAGGCTATTGATTTCTTTATTTAAGCATCATTTAGTGTGGATGAGTAAGTGCTATAGAGTATCTATAGAGTAGAATTTTTTATCCGTTTCTTTTTTTTTTCTTACTCTGCACACCTTAAGAGATGAAAGAAAAGGAAGCAAACAAATTGCCAATAAATACTCATACACCACAGGTATACAGATACTTTCTTCTATACACTTGGCCACAACAATTTGTATATATGAAATTGTCTGAGGAACAACAGGTGCATTATTATCCTTGAAATTATGTTGGATACTTGCATTATATTGTACATATATACAAGATACCCATTTACATTAGAGCTGTAGCAAAAATATGTATATGCGATTTTTAGAATATTATTATTATATATTGCATTTAAAGTACCATTTTTAGTTTTTAGCTTTTGACTATGTAGAAGCTTTTGAAAATTTATTTACATAAATATGAACAGTTGGTCCTACTATCATCTATGTTTTCACACTTTATGTATGATTGTTACCATCAGATGATCCAATTGTTCACAGTACAATTCTGAATAAAGATCTTGGCTCTAGGAGAAAACTCATAGCAGATGATTTCCTGTCAATTCCATCAAACACACAGCAAAACCTTCATGACCGTCAGTCCTGCCATAGCCAACAGTCAAATCGCCGGTTCACTGCGAATCGACTACGACAATTTTTGCTTGATGTTGTCGTAAGTGACCCCTGACTTTTCATCATCAGTCAGCATCCACTTCAAAAATGGGTCGATTTTCTAGCGTTTAAATAGCGATTCACACATGGAAATTCTGTCCATGAGGTTTTTTTTGTTAACTCTTGTGGCACCCGCACATTGAATTTTTTGTAGCCAGCCTTTGTGCAATATGCAATGATTTTTTGTGCAATGTTGAGCTCCTGGCTAATCGAAATTGTACTTACAAATGACGGTCGGCCACGACAATTTCCATGATTATATCGACATTTTCGATAATTTACCGACTAAATCGACTAAATCATAACCAGGACCATAAACACTATTCACATTTGCAGCCACATGGCTTGCGTTTTCGCCTTTATTGAAAAAATAAACTGTAAAATATGGCATATTTCCTCTTTACTGATATCCATCTTTGATGAGGGCTCAAACAAAACTGTGTCAAGCAATCCTAAAACTTTCTGAGATATTTGTTTTTTTATTACAAAACATCTCGAGGTATAGATTACTCAACCCAAATGAGGCATGATTGTCTGGGATCGTAATGAAATCTAATACATTTTTTGCTAAAGCCAATTTTATATCAGATGGATTAAGGAGAACCGTCCTGAATGCCCTCCTTCTTAGTACAATAGCTCCGCAGAGCCTTAATCGAGCCTATCTGCCATTATCGTTGTGGTTATTAAATCTGAGCAATATTGACGCTTGTTGGTGCTCTTTCATAAACTTCTCGAGAAGCTCTTCCGGGAGCTTTTGGATATTGCTTTTACTGTTCGAAGAACTCCCAATTGACTGCAGACAGATGGGCACTGGTTTAAAGGAAAAACATTCTGTGGGGCCGTGAGTGTGTGAAACTTGTGTGATGACAGTGTGTGAATGAATTGTGGTTAGATACTGGGTAGTCAGAGAAGATTTAGTTGTTTCATCTGCTCAATCGATTCTATGGATTTTTAGATGAAAATAATTTTTTAATTGCTTCATAATGTGTTTACTATCCGTGTTTTAATTTGTTTATGGACTTTTAAAATAATTTTTTCCCTTTAGGATCACAATAAATGTCGTTGCTCTGATATAGCTCAGTGATTAATGAGCCAGCCTTATGTGCGTAGAGTCACCGATTTAATTCGCGGTTATGTTCACGAAGTTTTTAATGTCTGATGCTTAGAACTTCTTTAAGTATATGCATTATTGTATTCTTTTTTCCAGAGTAAGACTTATTTGCCCAAACAACTTTCCCAAAAAGTGCATGCAAAAGAAAATATTTTGAAAATTTAGGCATATCTAATGTATATAGTATAGTTGACACAAGCCTAAAGTAGCTATAATAATTTTCTGATCATATTTGATGAGCTTCGAAATTTCTTTAGGGATTTTCTTAGCACAATATATGTGTATGGTATGAGATAATTAGGATATGGATATTTTATTGAATCTTTTCTCTACGTATTGTTTTTTTTTTTTTTTTTTGTTTCAAAAGTACACATTATCCACGCCAAATTTTTTGTTTTGTTTACGTTTATAAATGTCATTCTATGTTATATTTTTAATATTTCTTCTGCAGTACTATATAAAAATATATACGATATTCTATATAAAGGTACTGGATATTCGCATATTTTTTGCAATTTTGGTAAAACACGGCGAATTATGTGTCAACATTTTTAGAAGCATTTGGAATAGCAACGGCAATTGAAAGTACATGTATAGTAAGTGAATGTAATTTATCAAATTTTCTGTATGACACAAATGTGACAGCACTACTGCTGATGATGATAATAACGCCTTATTCGTCACTTTTAGAATACAATACGAGTTGGGGACAACGAGCAGTAAACACTTTTGTAATTTGCAACTCATTTGCATAACAAACAACAACACCAATAACAATCAACAGCACCATCTCTACACTATACTTTTCTATGGCGAGAATGGCGAGAATGGCGAGAAAATGTACACGCTTTGTAAAATGTAAGTAGCAACAGTTGTCCCTTTTAAAGCTATAAACAGTGGTTTATGTACATACTCGTATGTATGGATCCTTATACCACTATATACACTATACACATTTATACTATATGAACTACTACTACTACTTGTAGTAGTACTACAAACGATACTATACATAAAGTAAGTAAATAGCAATTTCTGTATTGCTGTGCGACTAATTAAAATTCACTTGTAGCACGCGTACACGAAAAAGTTTTTTTTTTCTTCCTCTCTTTTAATTTAGTTCAAAACTTGTTGCATTAAAATGATGTCAGCAAGTAGCAGTAAAAAGTAGATTGTGGAAGGATTTCTCTCATAGTCTTTATATAGTCGATATACAGAAATGAATTGAGTGAAATGAGTTAAGTAACTATGAATATTTAAGTTTCATAGTCACCATTTTCAAATTTTGTGAATAAGTATAGATAATTACTGTCACAAGAGAAACATTTGCATACATTATCACTTTTATGGCAGTACAACACCTGAATGAGAGCCTAGCACTTTTAAAATTTTCACATAATATAATATGTATTAAATATACACTATTGGTTAGTGGACTATTATAAATGATATCGATGAGATCTTAACTTTGACACATATTTAAATTATTTAAAATATAAAGCCTCTATAAATGGTATACTAATTTTGATGAGATGTTCATAGTCAATATTATTGAGATTTTCAGGAAATGTAGAAATTGAACAAGATAAAATAATTTAAAAATGATAACAATCATCGTTCAATCTGTTATTTCAATATACAAAGTGATTTTTTAAGAGCCTTCAGATTTAATTTAAAAATAAAAACACATACAATTTAGAGAAATGTATGAAATCTTTATTTGAGTCGACAGAACGATCTATATAATTCAATTTTTAAAGATGATTTCATGTAAATGTTGACCGCGGCTGAGCCTCAAATGATTCATAAGCTGGGTCCAATTTTGGCACATTCTCTCTCCATCATAACGGCCGTTATCTCACGAATAAATTCTTAAATATTGGCTTTCAGTACGTCAACTGTTGTGGGCTTGTAGTTATAGACATACTCCTTAACATAGCCCCACAAAAGATAATCTAGAAGCGTTAAATCGCACGATCTAAACGGCCCCAAAAGTGAAATAAAATGTTCACCGAACTCGCCTCTCAATTGGGCCATTGTTTCTAGTGCTGTGTGGCATGTAGCACAGTCTTGTTGAAACCATATGTCAGCCAAATCCAGATCTTCCATTTTGGGCAAAAGTTTGTAATCATCGCATGGTAGCGCTCGCCATTCATAGTAACGTTCCTGCCACCGGCCCATAATCCACACCAAACAGTGCATTTTTCGGGATGCATTGGCAGTTCTTGCAATGCTTCTGGTTGCTCTTCACACCAAATACGGCAATTTTGATTGTTCACGTATCCATTCAACCAGAAATGAGCTTCGTCGCAGAACACAATTTTCCTATAAAAACGTGGATCTTCATCCAACTTTGCCAGCGCCCCTTCACCAAAAATTAGTAGTTGTGGTAGGTCGTGTGGCTATAGTTCTTGCACCAGCTGTATTTTAAAAGGTTTTATACCCAAATCCCAGAACCCAATTGCTGCGAACGGTGCCGAATCGATAATTCACGCTCATCAACAACACTGGCGGATACAGCTGCGATATTTTCGTCTGCTCTGTCTGCCTTTTAGTATGCGTGTTGATGCTTTAATGTCCAATAATGCAAATTTGGTGCGAAATTTAGTCACAAGATTCCGAATAGCCACCTCTGAAAGTCGCCCAAACTGACCATTAACCGAGCATGAATTTTGATGATAAAATTCAATAATCTGCAAGCGTTGTTCGTTTGTAAGTCGATTCACGGTTAAATTATAGATTAAACTGAGCATGTTTGATGGTAACATGTTACACGAAAACAGCTGAGCTGCCAAAAACAGTGTTGCCAAAAAGAAAGTTGTTAAAAAAATCACCCTGTATTTAACTGACGCTGACCCTAAAGTCAATTTACAGAATCACAGTAACGTCGATGCTTAATTTGATGATATTATCCATATATTTTATGTATATCTAGCGCTATTGTGCTACGTAGAGTAACAAAAACAAGCTTACATTCAAATAAGTTTTACTTTGCTACCTTTCATCCATTCATATTTTATGAAAACGAAAATGTCTTTATTTTATCATATCCATAACAACGACAAAGCATATCAATTACATTTTTAATTGACGTCATAATTTGAATTTGAAAATATTTGAGCAATTGGTCATACTTACTGGTATGTACATACATACATAGGTTCACTTCATTGATATTTCACTAATGCATAGAATTTCGTAATAATTTATTATCTGTACTAAACGTAAATATACATATACATAATGTCACATCAATCATTAGTATCTGTGTAGAGAAGATATGTAAGTAAATAAATTCAGCTGAATGGGGAAAATAATGATGATGATAATATAATAGATGAAATCAATGGAATTTATTGCTAAGTATTGTAAATTAATTTTATGAATAAATATCTATGTGGGCGAAGAAGAGTATTTTACGTGTGGGTATGAATCAATTCATTTTATTTCTTTTTCATTCAGAGAATAGATACGATACGATATGATACTAATATAAATTTGTTAAAGTTATTCTTGTGCAACTTAAATGGCATATCACAATAATACAATATTATATTCTTATAGTGTACAGGTGTATCATATTTACACGTACTTGTGACCAAAAGCACACACAATATACACACATATAATATAAATTAATACTAATAAGAAGACGGCAAAATAAACAAACAAGAAATATAAAAACAAAAACAAAAACAAAATTAAATAACAACGATGACAGTTGCAAATACACATGTAGTATAGTAGGTATTTACACCTTTCGCATTCCTAATGATACCACTACCACTACCACTACCCTCATAGAGTGCCTATGGCATTAAGTCGAGCAACTGAAAAGACCAAATAAGTAGTATTATGCGAACGAATGCTAAAGAAGACCCAACAACCGAAAAGAAGCTAAAATGGAATTTATGATTAGGCTCGATTATTAAAGTGAAAATATTATGAAAATCTCATGAATAAGCAACAACAGCATATATGGAAAGAACAAAAGTAGCAGCTTTTCGCATAAGAAAATTATGCCATTAGCAAGGCATAAATTGTCTATATGTATATATATGTACGGGTATTTAGATGCAAAAAGAAAACGTGAAGTAAATATATACACACACACACACAAGAAATAAAATAAAATCAGAAGGACAATAATAATTTATTTAAATCGCAAATGTTTTTACTGCAATAAAATGGCAATGGCATACTGTCACTGTTCATTTGTGCAAAAACTTACTGTTACGTGCAACAGCAACAACAATTGAGTGTTGAAAATGTGTGTGTAATAAAATATCGTCTCATATTAAAATGAAGTTAAATCAACATCATCATCATCATCATCATCATCATTAAAATAAAATGTGAAAATCTCTGTTTGAGTTGGTAAAAGTGCTATATGACGACTGAGTAAACATACACCGAAAATATTTTCAGGTAAAAATGTATGTATACCAAAAAAAAAAAACCCCAAAAAAAAAGAAACTCTGTAAATTGATCAAATTGAATTTCATTCAAATTTTCAGATACCATGAAATGTTTGTAGTTACATTTTGAATGATGCCCGAGGAAACCAAGAGAAAAATCCCAATTTATGCTCCAATAAATTTTGAAGAATTTGACAAAGTACTTTTCATACCAATACATACGAGTGAGACATATATAAATATACATGTTTCTGTGTTCTTTCAATCTAATCATTTATGAAATATATCTTCTTCTTTATTAATTCTCAGAAAAATGTGGCTTTTTTCTGGTTGTTTGGCAAATTATTATTGTGTTGCTGAAAATGTGTTTTACTTATTTATTTATTACTATGTACATATTTTTTTCTCCCCCCATAGACCTTCCACTACTACATATTGTTTTTATACCCTGCATAATGCAATATGCATGGTATATTCATTTCGGTCAGATGTTTGTGTCCACTTGAAGGAATCTCCGGAGATATAGACATGGATATATATTCGTGATCAGCGTCGATTAAATTTTCGATTTAACGATGTCCGTCCGTCCGTCCGTCCGTCCGTCCGTCTGTCTGTCACCTGGCTGGTTCGCACGATAACTTGAGTAAATATTGAGCTATTTCGATGAAATTTGGCATAAGTAATCTATGATCCAAGGGTACGGAGGGGATTGATACTGGGCACGATCGGTCAATAACCACGCCCACACCAAGCATTCAAAGCGACTAACTTCGAAATTTTCAAAATCTTTAACTTGCTATAACTCACATAATATACAACTTGGGACAACAATATTTGGCACATAGACTTATATTATACTACTATATAACCTCGCCAAAAGTGGTTGAGCCACGCCTACTTTTTAGCGTAGCTCTCATACAAAGTGTCTGTACTTCTTTTAAATTGAAACAGCTGTAACTTCTACAATCTTCTGTCCAGAATAACCATAATTGACACTTAGATTAACATGGTAGTCGGAAATAATATGGCAGAAAATCAGTGTGCCACGCCCACTCCTTTTTGGGTCTCCCATACAAAGTTGCGGAAATTAAAAAAATGTTACCGGTTATAACTTGCAAACTATTCAGCGTAGAATAACGAGATTTAAGGTGTGAATTAGTATTGTACGAGCAACTAGGCTCACAAAAAATGGGCGCACCACGCCCACTGTTTATCGTAGCCCCCATACACATTTTAAATTGAAACAGCTGTAACTTCTACAATCTTCTGTCTAGAATAACCAGAATTGACACTTAAATTATTATCGTAGTCGGCAAAAATCTGGCAGAAAATCAGTGTGGCACGCCCACTCCTTCATGGGTCTCCCATACAACGTCGAGGGAATTAAACTAAAACTTTTAAGCTCCATAACTTACAAACCATTTAGCGTAGGACAACCAAATTTAAGGTGTGGATTTTTTTTTTTTGCTTTTCGTTTTTCTTTTTCTTTTCGATTTAAAAAACAAATTAATAATTTAAAACAATCGTATGTATATGTGTGTGTATATGTAGAGATATGTTCAAATTATCAAAATCTGCACTTTTTCATATGTTGAGAGTTTTCCCATAAGCTCTTTGGAAAACAGAAAGAAAAAATATCAAAGTTTTGCTTAACCCATTCCACTATTTACTTGCTGTAAGAATTTGAGACAGTTTATAATTTGCGGAAATATACAATATTAAAAAAGCAACTTACAGTCGGACAAGGACACTGAATTTATAATAATCTCATTCAGAAGTTGTATATATTAAATAGTTGGCATGGGACTCCTAGTTCTTGCAAATATATTATTCACAAAAATACATGCCAAATATTGATGAGCTTGTACAAGAAAAATTAATGCTCACCCATTGTAAATATAGTTGTGGTAGGCAAAACTATAGGAAAGTTATCGCCCTTTGTATGGGAACTATATTAAGTAGTGGTCGTTGCTTGACAATTTCTTGCCGAAACGTGTGAAAGATTAATATCTAAAATGGAAGAAGGTATTTCGGTATTTTCGTTAGTTGTTATCGATTGCTTCATGTAGGTGTGGAATTGGTTGATCTCGCTAATGTTTAATAACCGCTGCCTTCTATTCGACACTCGTAATTAGCTAGCACCGATAAATATATGGCCAAACAAGTACAAAGGCGCAAGCTTTAGCGAGTACAATTATAGATGCTAAAAATCTTAGCTTACTCACTAAGTTCAGTGCTGCCAATTACTTTAATTATTTCAACTTTACAGAGATGTTATTCATCGATATCTACATATTTAAATGTGAAAATTTGTTATAATTTAGAAAAAATGGAAAAGAAAGAAAGTTACAATAAAAATTATTTCACTATTTTTGATAAATTTAATCAATTAAATAATCAGAATTTATTATTTTTAAAATTTATATATAAAATAAAAATCAAATCAACTCTGTTTAGGAAACTTAACATCTAAGTATGCCGTTTCATTGGCATAAAGATGTTTATCACACCAAATTCTGTTAATATAATTGCACATTTGTCGAGTAACCGACAATCCAATCGACTATAGAGGCGACGCTGATGAAGAATTATATATAATTTTCTATATAAATATTTTCAAATTCGTTCAAGCTGTTACAAATATATGAGCTAAAATGAATATACTCTTGTACTTTGGTGCAGACTACAAACATGTTTATGTTATATTTTGTTCCAACTAACTATGTATTTCAATATTTCCAAACTTTTTTTACAGCAAAGGAATTGGTTATGTCAAACTTTTGCAATAACTTTTTCTGGAGAAGATTTAAGTAAAAATGTAATTCTCTTATGAATAAAGTAACTTATTGATTTCTGTAAAAAAGAAAAAAAAAATTAATAAATTCAACACTAAAAAAATAAAGCGTAATCTATATATCCCCTGCAGAGTGTAACGAAATAGGTTATTAAAAACTCGAAAAAAAGAATTTATTTATCAAATCCCCTCTTTTATACAAAACAGTTTTAAACAGGACTAATAATCAACAAATTTCACATTGTTAATTTCGGGTAAAATCTCCAGACATTGAATTAAGAAAATCAAACTAAATAAGCATGAAAATAATAATCATAATTGTAATAAATACACAATCAACCCACATCATCAAATACTTATGCAAGCATTCTTCATTACTTGAGGCTATCATATTTATCGAAGATGAAAATGAAAATGAAAATCGCAAAATTCAACTTAAATCTAACCCAAAACTTTAACTTTTAATTTAATAAATGTTATGCTTTATAAACATATACATATTGTACTACAATACTTATTTGATGATGATGGGAAGATGATATATACATTCATATATACTTTCTTCCATACGACTAAAAATCAAAGAAATTTGCATGAAAGAAAGAAAAAAAAATGGAATGATGATACCTACTAAGTAAGTCAAAGAATGCTCATAAATTCATGCATATCAACAAAGGTCATCGTTAATTTCAAACCCGAATACACAAGAAGGGACCATACATCATCAAGGATCAAACATGTAAGCTGGCGAGAAAAAGAGAAACTTTTGTTTAAAATCAATTCAAGTGTAAAAAAGAAAAGGTAGCCAAATTTATCTACTTTCCAGTGGGGGGCACCAGCACCAAAAAAAAAAAAAAAAAAACCACTTACTCACTTGCTGCAACATTGTACCGTCATAAAAAATGATAGATGGCATTGAACAAGATAAGATAAGCGAACGACAAGAATAATGTACTTAGAAGTGTTTTATTTGAACTTTTATTACTATTATTTTCATCTCTTTTGTATTTGCTTAACTTAAATTACTATTTAAAGTGAAACTTTATTCGTATTATTGTCATGAAAATAACTTCAAGTCAATCTGCTTCTATTTAAAATAAAAAATACTGCTAGAAGAGAAATGGAACTGTATTTATTAGAGGTTTATTATGCAATAGTCGGAAAAATTTTGGATTTTCATATGTGCGTCCCACATATTTTGTGAGGTTCCGATTTTTTGTGAACTTTAACCGCAATGAAATCCTATTTACCACATTCAATCTGTATCATATTTGTGGATTTGAGAATTTTTCCAAAATAAAGTTAATGCTGATCAATTTCCAAGAATTGAGTTCTTATAAAAAAATATCAAATTCCATCTATTACATGAACATATATGTATATACTATTACGCAAGAATAACGAATCAAAATTCATTAAATATCGGAAATTCTCTGACACAACATCAAATGACATCCAATGATGTCATATGAGTATGTTAATTAGCATCCTTCCGATTCTGTATGCGCCATTGAAATCATCAAGAACTTTTGGTTTAATAAGGTGACAGAAGAGGAAATGCATGTGTGGGAGAGTGTGTACCTGTGTGTATGAGTCAAATTTACGATGTGGTTCTATTATAGCCCAGAGCAGCGGAAATCTGACAACATGTTTTTACACTTGAATAATTTCACACCCTTTGCATTTTGCCCTTTCTACTATCAATCAACCTACAATATATACAGCTTAATCGGTTTATTAAATTCCTTTTTTATAGGGCGACCATACATTGATTTAAATGTGAAGAAAATATAAGACTCTTCATGTATAGTACTTAGTAAATGGCATCCATATAAAATCATATTGAAATCTGGCCACTTTAAACGATATTGGTAAGTAACTATATACGCATATACTCTATGCAAACATTGTGGGATGACAAACAAATAGGTGAGATTGCCTTTGCATTGCCTCATATGCATACGTACAACAACAACAACAAAAAGCCTGTTACTCAACAACAGTGCAAATATTCAACGCATAATATGTAGAATGCCAAGCAAACAGCCAATCTCGTTTAATGCACTTTCATTTTTTTTTCTTCTTCTTCTTCTTCAAATGCGCTTCCGTTCCATCTTCATTCGCTGTAACTGCGTTTCACTTAATACTTTGATGAAACTGAACTTGTTGACGACACTGTTATTAGGCAAGTACTTAGTATATAAGTAAGTAGTACGCATAGGACAATGTTCAAACAATATTTTCACCGTTTATACGTTTTTGTGATATGACAATTTTGCAAATATGCATACATACTACGTGTTAATATTTGCTTCATATCCAAGAATATTGTACACTAGAGGAGGTTTGTGTACCTTAGTTGAACGATATTGCAATAAATGATGCAATAAATTTACACTTGATTTAATGTGCTCAATACATTTACAATGTGTCATTATTTTTTATCATCTACAGGGATATTTCTTATATAGAGCCCCAGTATCAATCTTCCGGCACATCAAGCGGGTAATTGAATAAATTTGAAGTATCAAGCAAAAGTTCGTATATCTTAAAGATTACTCAAATCTTGCAGGGACGAAACGTCCACATGACCATTTATTTAAGATTAGAAGGGAAGATAAGAAACGCGTGTGCAGTGGTTGATATGTCAGCCTTGCAAGTGACCAGAATAACCATAAACCAAATGCTTCAGAAAGACAAATAATTTGTTCTTTCAACAGCCAGCTAAATGTTGTCATATAATTTGCGAACTTTTTAGTATGAATCAACAGTAAATTATTTTTGGCTATTTTTGACATTCGCCGATGGGAAACAAAATAATTTTAGGCATAGTACTTTGAAAGTACTCATCTTACTAGTAGTTTTTGTCGTAAATTAGCAACAAAGAACGTCAAAAGCGTATCATCAGTAGAAAGTAGACTTTTTAGCCCAATTTTTGAGGAATTTTTTATTTTACTACGAATTATTGTATGAATTTGGAATTTTTCGAATACATTTCAAATAATAATACATCGGCTGAAAGTTCATATGATGGGGAAAGAGCCTAACAGGTATTTTTAGGAAGTACCAACTTTCTAACGATACCTGTCAAAATTTTAAGACGATCCGATCATTAGTTCACAAGTTACAATGGTTTGGACCCTCTGATCTCCCAAAAGAGGTGGTGACACCGGAAAATATCAAAAAAGTTCACAAAATCTTTTGGGCAAATCATAACGTGAAATTACAGAAGATAGCTAACACCTCATAGATATCGAAGTTCCTCCATTTTGTATAAACATTTGTCCATGAGATGGTTGTTTTTGAAATGGTTGCCGTATTAACTCAAAGTTGACCAAAAACAATAACTAGTCGATGGTTCGAGAGTTATTTGAATCGATTTAGGCGAAAATGAAAGGACTTTTTGTGGCGGTAAGAATGCATAAAACTTGAAACCACCATCACACTCTAGAGTCCAATCTGTAGTTGGTTAAGTTGGGGAAGCAACCGGCGGATCTCACCAAAATCGACAAAAAATGCAATAGTCATCTCACAATGTTATGGCATAAGTATTTTGGAATGTACATGGAATTTTGTTCATCAATTACCTTATTAGGAGGAGGAAATCGTGAAAACCGCTCTAAAGTGCTCTTTCCCCTAACCAGAAGTGTCAGAAGTCGTTGGCTGCACTCGTTGGAATTCCATTCGAATTCCTTCCGCAGTTTTACCTTTTCGCATATCTCAAAAACAATGCTTGCCGGCAAGAGATTTGGCTCGAGTAAAAAGGTGATTGCCGAATCGAAGCCCTATTTTGATTCCAAAATTGAATCAATCTACAAGAAAACTATGATAGTTTTATAGAAGCTTTGGAATGATTGTATCGCTCTTGAAGGAGACTACGTTGATGAATAAAGTAGAATATCGTTATTTTATTGATTATTCTACCATTTGTTTCAGCCAATGTCTTATATATAGTGAGTGACAAAATGCATACAATTTGTACGAATAAAAAAAAATATTTTTTTCTCTTTTCGCCCATTGATTATGAAAAATTTTCCTCGCTCGCTTTCTCTCCAACTTACTAGAACCATAAGACTATTTTGTTGAAAAAAACTAATATTTTTTAAATTGAGAATTATGGATGCCTACCTCTTGTTCAAAAGTATGCTTTTTCGAATGCAAGTCTGTCTGTCTGTCACAATGTTGAATATCTAAGCTTCAATATTAACGAAGTTAAACTTTTTCACTTTTTTTATACCACTTTCTTTGCAATTTTAAGCAGAATTATACACGCACATAAGAACACGAACATGTGCAGCTATATATTCGTACGTGTGATGTAAGTAAATGCTTACAAATAAACAACATGATACAAAGCATGTACGTACCATACACGTTGCAAAAATATTTACAAAATCTATATATGTATACCCTTGCAACTTAAAGTTGCAGCAACATTTTGTAAAAGTCATTGTATACTTCGAAGTAAGAACGAGTATGTACATCTGTGTACATTTTAACTTCCTGACGAAATGTGTACATTTTCCTCAAGTCAGAAACGTTTGTTAAATATTCTGGGCTGGATCTTATACGAGTATATACCATTACTTATAAAAATATCTGAAGAAAGACGAAGTAAAATAATAAGAATGGGATGATAATGATGATGATGATGATAATGATGATTTTGATGAAGCTGATTATTACGAAGATAATGGTAAAAGTGGTGAAAATAATTAATTCATACATTTTAGTGGATATTACAACTTTGTACTTGCTAGCACACACTTATATGTATGAGTAAAATGTATTATTATGTATATATTTTCATATTAAATAAGTATTAGTGTAACACATGGTTATGAATACACTACTCTAGTGTAAGTAAAATACATGGATTAAATACTCATAAATGTAATACAAGTATATTACAATATGATTCATTATAAGTACACATATACATCCTCATACATAGTTGCTAACTGGCAGCAACATGTATGTATACACATCCCTAATTTTGCTTTGGAATTAATATCATAATATAGTACATATATTTCTTCTTTAGTTTTGGGAATTTAGAGTTTTGAGGCTAAACCATACCACCCACAAACCACAAGCTTCATACTATATCGAAGTTTAATTTTTATTAAGTAATCTAGTTTTAGTTGAATTTTGCTATGCAACTTGGTATGCATTGTGTCTCCATAAAAGATGATCCATGGAATTTTGTTTAATATTGAAGTTCTTGATTTTTTTTTAGAGAATCTTTAATCTAGAATAAATTTAATTTGCCCCAAATTACAGTACTTCTTGATATACATATTTCATTAAATCTCAGCATAGACTTCTATGCAACTTGGTAATCATTGTGTCTTCATAAATGTAAATAGATGATCCATGGATGATCTATTTTTAATGTAGACGTCTTTGGTTTTCTTGGATTTACAATAGAATTTAGTTTTCACCCAAATAACAGTACTTCAACATATATAAAAGCCTGAATTTTATCCATACCTTGACTATTAACATACCTATTGACAGTAATGTGCATGTAACTAGTCAAAGCTATACATAAAAATTCGTTTAATAAAATTGGGCTCCTTACACATCACAGCGACAATTGCAACCACCACCACCAAAGACATAAAGTCACTTGGGCACACGTGTAAAATTGTGCTTCGGTGTGCTTGTATAGGATCAGAAATTATACCCCATGACGAAGTTTTTTTTTAGACATAGAAAGATCTTTAATAATAAGATTAAATAAAATCGAATTCACCTAATGCAAAGTATACCGAACGGTAAAATAGTAGTCGAATTGGCAAGGAAATGTATAACCCTCCAGGATTTTCGTACTAAGGAAATTGGATCACGATGTTACTAATATCATAAATAAACCACCAGATGCAAATCGAGACTATTACACGTTACTGGCAAAAATTATCCTAAGACAACGTTACGGTTTCCTTTTTGGAAGAACGTAAATTGCTGATCATTTGCAAAGCGTCAATATAACGATAAGTCGTTTGTAAGGAAGTCATATTACTCCCAAATACATAACAAATATTTATGACGAAAGTAAAAAAACAAAATTGTCCAAAATGTTTACTATTAGTATGGAATTTGTGAATAGTTAATGAAATTTTACGTCTGTCTCTTCATCTCGCTCACCTAAAAATTTCATCAGTCACACTATAGTCACACTATCGTAACTCACATATACTAATCCTACTGCTAGTGCTGTCATATTGATGGAAATTATTTATTGCATACTCAGCTATAATAACAACACCAGGAACAACAACAATGAGAGCAAAAACTATATGGTTGCATCGAACATACACTTTTCTGAAAAATTGTCCTTCACTGAGAATGTATAAATACATACACATGTACACGCATACCATATGTCCGAAAAAAATGTTGTTGCATATTTTATGGAGTTGTGAAAGTGCATAGTGTGACATTGTGATGGAATTTAATACTAGCTTAACCATCTGGGCGTATTAATGCACGTGAATGGAATGGAGTGAACACGTACTGGCAGGAAAAGTGAAATAGCACTAGCGTTAAATGAAGTCATTGTTGCAATGTTCTAACATGTATGTTATATAGGAACATATCTTACCAATGTCAACTATAAATTGTATGTATGATATTGCATACATATTTAATGTGCATTAAATTTATACCAACAACATCAATGTGAAAATGTGTACCATGCGAAAGTTGGGCTTTATATATATATCATATTTATATTAGTCATCGAAGAAAAACATTAAACAATTAATATACGTAGCAGAGTTACTACCCACCCAATAAATAAACTACAATGCAGAACTATTGGTTTGGGGTGACCCCAAAGAGCCTACAAGTTTTATATTCAATAACATTGAAGACCTTAGATATTTATACAATTATTATTACCTTTAAAATATTTATTCAATTGATAAATAGAAAAAATATTATACAGCGAATCAGAGTGCATATTCGAGAAGATCTAATATATAGTACATACTTGCAAACAAATATGTGCAAATTTTCAGTTTATCTTCGTATTTTCCTTGACATTCTTGGTCTTGAAAGGACATATTATATTATACAAAAGCATACACGCATACAAAAATACACAGATTAATTTGCATACATACATACTCATCTATGAGCTTCTAAGTATGTATGTTGCAGCTCATGAGTTCACTTATTTATCTATTCATGTTCAGTAGCCTCAAAAGGGAGTCTATTTTCTTGTATTATTTCCTTATCACTGAAGTAAATTCTATAACAAAAGAGGCGTGGCATGAATATTTGTACTATATTTACATGTTCATTACGTATACATAATCAAAGCGAAATATCAGCATTTTTGTTTTGTCCCATACTCATACGACTTCATGTACAAGTAGCTTTTATTGTAATTGTTTGTTATTACAAGTTTTTAATAAAATTGCTCCTTTTAGCGCCAACATGCGCGCGAGCTCGTATTATTATTTTTATTTTATTATTTTTAGTCGTTATGTACATACCAATTTCTATACGTTTGTATGTATGTATGTATATATGTTTGTTTGCGTTTGTTTGTTCTACTCGAATACACAAAACAAAGTTCTAAAGTCACAACGACGAAGTTTTCATAGTCACGTGCTTCATTCAATTGAAATTAATAAAGCTTGTGTATGCTACGAGTATGTATGTTATTCATGCATGTACAATAGTTTAAATTGCATTTGTAATAGACGTTTAAGTAAAATAACAACTTACTTGCAGAAAGTGGATTTAGAAAATATGTAGGTATTTACTTAATGTTTTTCTTTAAAATTGGTTAGCAAACAAAAAAAAATTATAATAATAATATTGTAGGAATTGAATTTCAAAAATGTTGAAACTAATTGAAAAGAACAACCTTCGTAAGAACGAAATAAATTTGGACTGGCCTTAAAGAAATCCTACATTTCAAACTAAATCAAGGAGGAACTAATACTCGACTAAGACTTAGTAGAGAAAATTCAGGAACTCTTGTGCATACGTAGAAGAAATTCCGATGGACACCAAGTACGGAAAACCCACCGGAGACTTTTGCAAGAGTTGCATTGATTGATTTTGTAAACTTCTTTTGTGCTTCAGAGTGGCTTAGAACCACTGACGTTCGGATTTTCGATTGAAATATGTAACACAATGGGTCGGTAGTCATCCGAGTAAAGCTTCTTAATGCAAACTGTATATATTCCCTAACCTAACTTAAAGAACACTTTGGCAATTGTCAGTATGAATCGTTATTTATATAATGTTGTTATATAATGTTGTGCTTGGGCATTCTCAATTCTATCCAACAACAACAATATATGGTCTCAAGCGTCTCCCTGACCTATACTCATGCTTCTGCTAATTCAATATAATAATTTTATTTGACCAAATGTAACCACACCTAAACTCATTAAACCCATATCTATGATGGTTCGTTAGTGGGTGCTGTAGCTCAGGGGTTAGTGTGTTGGCCTTCTGATCTGTAGGTCGGTAGTTCAATCTCCGGTTGAAGCATAACAATTGAATATCGAAAAATGTTTTCCTTCGGAACGGTACCAACCTGTCGGCAAGCAAAAGCTTCTAAAAGAACTCTGAGACAAAGCGCAGAAAAAATGATGTCGCAAGAGTCTTGCCGTTCGGAACTTTCTCAAATAAGTAGGTCCCTTCTAATACTGTCCAAAATTTAACACGCACAACAGTAATGGAAGAGAAGCTCGGACAAAGAGTCATTTGGGGCTTATAAGTTTATTTTTTTTATAATGCTTCGATAGAAAGAGGTCCCCACAGGAACTTTCAACTTTTATTTGATTTATTGAAGGTTTTCCCATTAAAAAACTATAATCTAACTACACTTCCCCATCAGTACTCTTAGGACCGGTTTCCAGACAGCTCTAAAACCCGTAAAACGAATGCGAAATACCCACGTAATAAAGAGGGAACTCTGTTATAGGCAAATAATGACGCATACACCTCTTTCATAGATCAAAAATCATTCGGGGTTATAAACAACTTAATAAATGAATGGGAGAAAACTGTTTAAAGAATATTCGATGCCACTTATCAGCCAGTTCATTCTGGTCTTACTTTATTTAGGATTTCCCTCTCAGCTACGATTACCTTTAAAATGTTTAAATGAATAAGTAAAAAATCAATAAATATTACCATCATCATTACGATTGCCTCTACCATAAACCAAGGATGCTCTTACATAATAAAATCGACTTTTACTACATAATACTACATATGTACATACAATACATATCCTCATACCCTGATATCGAGCGGAAATTTAATGTGAAAACTGTGCGGAAAACAATTTCAAAATATACACATTATTGTGCATACGAGTACTTACTTATGTGAATAAC
Source organism: Megamerina dolium (assembly GCA_963854835.1). NCBI lineage: Eukaryota > Metazoa > Arthropoda > Insecta > Diptera > Megamerinidae > Megamerina > Megamerina dolium. The sequence continues at coordinate 47,578,202 of OY978527.1, forward strand.
TGTTTGATAGTCGATGATTACTGGCTGTTACTGCTACTACTACTCCTACTACGACTTTTACATGCGTACAATAAAGATGCTGATAATATGGTGGGCTGTGAAGAGAGAAAGAGAAATTAAATAATTTTAATTAAATCCGGCAGAAATGCATGCAAATGCAAATAACACAAATAGCCGCATACACAAGTATACACGCTCATGTGCACCTACACACACACACAAATGAATTGATGCCAATGACGCTTGCTGACATTGCTACAACTGACTGCAGCTATTTACGATTCCAATCCATTTGTATGAATCGTGATAATGCTATTAAACATGTTATAATATCTGTTGATGTTCTACAGCATACAATCACATTTCATATGCATTAATATTAATGTGTTTACGCAAGCATACTTTTATCCTCTTACACTATTGTCTGGCCGGTTAGCTAACTAGGCTATGCATTTACGTGTCTAATTAAGTGAAATCCATTAGAACCACAAAATTTTTGTTGAATGAGAATTGCTCATTAATTGTTTTTTGGTTTTAATTTTTTTCATGTTTGGGTTTTCAAATTGGAAAGTGTTCTTTGTTGCTATACGTTCAAAATCTATAGTTATTAATTCCAAGAATTTTATGAGAAACAGAATTATAATGATTGTTTTTAAAATTTGCACAAAAAAAGTAAACATGTTCTTGAACACTATTGTGAGTTAAATAACCACACATTTGAGCATGACATTTAAATATGTAAAATACAATATATAAAATTCTTATGAATTTAATACAAAACTATTTTTTTTTTTTTTTTTTTTTTTTTATTTAGTACAGACAATATCATTTGGAAATTACTTATATAAATTCTACATTCTTTCTCAAGCACCAACTAATTACAATCCGTGAATTTGTTCTGATTTTATTAAAATTTAGATTAATTATTTACCTTCTTAACCTCTTTTCAATTATAAAGTCACTTTTAACACTCTGGTAAAGTATTACCTTTACACAACAATGACTGAGTTCGATATTCAAGCAAACTTTTTAACTCTCATTGCGAAAATTAGGAAGGATTTGTCCCGCTCGTATAATATCGAACGAGGTTTCAGGCAGTGTAAAACACCATACTCTACAGGTTTCTCATGTCCTTACATGTGGCGCAGTAGTCGGACACTTTCCACGTCGAATATCAGATGTCTTGCAGTTTTGGGGGAGATTTATGTCAATGTTAACGTTTTCAAGAGCACCATACCAAGCGAATGAAAAAACATGAACCAGCCAACAAAATGCCATCTCTGGAATTCACTGCAGTACGTCGGCAACGACGAAGTACTGGAGAATATATCAACGCATCGAATTTCTACGACTAGCGAATGATTTTACATTTGGGCGAGATCTATTCAAATCGATTGCAATGAACAGAAAAATTAGTAAATTTGAAGACTTAGCTAGTAAAGTGCTGATTACCCATACATTTTGCCTTCTTAACGCATCTTCTATGCAAAATATGCCTGCATTATTATTACTTGGATAAACAGGTCTCACTCTCAAAAGTTTCAATAGGGATTTTAGAGTATATTCTGAAGATTGTAAATGACTGCAATCTATTTAACTAAATTGAAATGTTACTTGCAATAGTGGTTATAGGGGATATTCTGTTAAATTGGAAGAATAAAAGTCATAAGCGATTTTTCATATTAAGGCTGCCGCACTAAACATTACCCAGTTCGAGAGTAGTAGATTTTACTGCATGGTACATATACTTGTTTGTACTAATGGTAACATATACGATACTTACATATATCTACCAAAATAGAAATGTCATTAAGCCAATGCCTAAATGTCAGACATTCAAATGAGGATCACATGCGTTCAATGAGGATAATTTCAAATAAAATTCAATAAAATTCATCACAGAGATATGAATGATGCAGCCATTACGTCTATATTTTTTCAACTTATTCTTTTTCCTTTTGTTTTCGTCTATTAATAATACAAGTATCGCAATGTATACATATTCATAAAAAAACATATCTTAAAAAAAATCGAAACTTACTCAAATGTAAGAAAATTAAATTGTGTATTTGCTCAGTTAGACATACTTATACGTACTCATATATGTACAGATAAGCACCGATACAAAATAAAGATGGCAAAAAGTGCTTGAAGATACATCTTGTTGATTTTTAAAAATTATTTAATAACTCCTAATGCACACGCACACATATATAGGTGTATTCTTTCGCATTTATACAAGTGCAGGTTTGTGAGTACGTAGTTGAAGTGACAACAAAATATTAATCAATTATGTTGAGTATATAAGTACACCTACCATACCTAGAAGCAGATGCTATAAAAATACTATAGAGGTATATGTAGAAAAGGTGCAAAAGAAGTAAATGACAATGAACAAAAAAAATGGTGAATTAAGATTTTACTGGAGGAAATATTTCAAAATGTCAAACCATCATGCCAAACATACATGCATTCATACATACGTACATACATATTGCACTATACACCAACAATATACGTAACATAAGCTCACTCTTCACTTAACTAGATTTAAAATTTCAATTAATGTAAAAGCAACATACCGTAAACAAAGCATATGAAAGATAATAATATTAAATAAATTATTTAACAATTCAATTTGTATATGAACTGCAACTGAGAATTTATATAGGTGGTGTACTTGCTCTAGATAAGTGGATTGGATAAATGCAAATGTATCATGCAAATGTGTACTGTAGCATAGTTGAATGCTGTGATAAAGTATAAGATGTGATAAAAAATGGTAAAACTACCAAAAAAATCAGAAAATAAAATGATTAAAATTAAGAGCATATAAAATTAACTCGAACAAACGATGGAAGCAATTACGTAAATCATATTTACATAATCTTTTCTTAGCAAACAATTCAGGAAGCACATAAAGCAAACGTTACAGTGAAAGATAGAGCGTGAAACAACCTTGCAACCTATGACAGCGATGAGTAATTGCAAGAAGCATTTGTAATACCATTAAATTACCTAATCAAGATGTGCTAAATTGTATGAAGTAAGATTTTAGCTAACTGGTTCTGCGGGGAAAACAAATACAATTTGTAGAAGAAGTGGGGAAATGGGGTAAATATGTTTGCTTTGTGGGAAATATTTTGGTGGAAAAATTACTAGTGATCTGTCATAATGTACCCCCTTTAAGTGATGGGGATACGGATAAGTGTGATTGGAAAAAATGTTGAGGACCTGAAATTAATTTATGACTGACTCACATTAAATTTTAGTCCTCAGTATTTCCTCCGAACATACTCACCCCCTTCCACCCGCTAATGGGACTCACATTAGAAAAAAAACTGTTGAAAATCATCAAATAACCCCCTAAGTAAAAAGGAATCGCTTTCAGAGTGATAAAATATACGATTGGCCCCCATTAATTGACCACCCCAAAATATTTTCTTTAATCATACTTACCCTCATATCCACACTTTAAGGGCCTCACATACAAAATGAAATCGAAAAAATGGACAAATATCCCTAAACCTGGATGGGAAGACCCTTTGGAGCTATGACTGACTCTCATTCCATCATGTCCTTCCCAATATACTTGCCCCTTTCACCGCTATTTAAGGGAAGTTGCATATAATATGACCGGAACTACCCATCAATTGCGCCTAGTATCATGAAATGCATGACTGACCCCCCTAAATTTTTCCTCCTCAATGTTCCCTTCAAGCATACATACCGTATTTCTCGATTTTTTACGAGAGTTCCCATATAAAATTGATGATTTTTATCAATATTATGATATGTAAATCTCACTTATAATGCTTTAAAATAATGAAAAAAACTTTAACTTATTTAAAAAAACAAAAAATTCAATTTCTCTGAAGCAATAGCAATTTTAAAATTTGTGTGATTTTATGGCCGAAAACAAAAACGTCTAGTTATTGAAATGCTTTTTATTATATAGCATAAACACATAGAGACCCAAAATGTAGAAATATGTATGAACTATAAATAAAAACATTCTATCATAGGATTATTTTTATGTGTTACAGTCGATTGTGTCGCTATTTAAATAGCTATAAAATTAAATTTATATAACTACAAATATAGTGTCATTTTGAATGCGTAATTTCACTTGATTTTGATTTGTACAGACAATTGTCATTACGCTAAAGACATTGTCAACAACATTATCAGCAACAACAACGACAACGACACCCACGTATACATACATATACTTACGTATATATATTTATACGTATAGTACCTACAGACATACGTACAAATACAAGTATTGCTTAATTCTATTTATAACAAGGCGATGGTGATGGCGGCACCTTAAATTATACTAAAATCTCATTTTACACATCGTGTAAACCATCGTGTATCACCATGCCAAGGGAAAGAAGATAAAGCAAATTAAGTTAATGAGCTTGTAAGGATTTCATTCGACAACTCAACGACTCATTTTATGCATCATACTCTTACTTTTACTGTCATTTACTGTACATGCCGCTGCTGCTGCTGCTGCTGCTGCTTATTCTATTTATGTTCTAAATCACATTATGCATAATGCTAAAGGGCACTCGGTAGCGTAACAAATTCGATACATTTAAAAAATGAATATATTAAATAAATACAAAATAATAAGTAAATAATATGAAACAAATGCTTGTCCATTCTTTTAAATCGAATAGACAAAATAAATAAATTATTATTGTATTACGAGTGTATATATACAAGAATAAATTTTTTATTGCCATATGTATGTGCCTTGGAGTATACTTATGCATACTTACAATTTTGTATTTGTAGTCTAGCAACAACAACAACAACAACAGTATTAACAAAAAAGAATCCTTTGATTGATCTCCTTTTTTATGTAATCACTCAAAATCGTATTGGGACTATGTAACCAAATGGGGGAAAAAAAAAATTAAAAGAGACATGCAGGGTTACGAAAGGGCGATTCCTTTTGTGAAAGTAAGCTTTTGTTTTGAAAAAGGCATAAAAAATCAGCTAGCAATAAATTATGTAGAAATTCATGCATAATCAAAATGGCATACACGTGGTCACGTGTCTACTGAGTGTGACAGAGATTAACGGGTAAAGGAATTGTGGACAAACATTAGTAAAGTTACATAAATCTTTAAAGGTCAAGAGGCAATGATTTTTCGTTATCACTTTACTTATGTATAAATATATATGTGATACTTATAAGCCCCGAAGGGCTCTTTGGACAGTACCTACTTATTTTGGCCGGTTCCGGACTGCAGAACTCTTGCGACATCACTTTTTCTGAGCTTTGTCACAGAATTCTTTTTTTATAAGCTTTTCCATGGCATCACTTTACTTATGATACATAAATATAAAGGAAGAAAATAATCATATTTTCAATTATGTATTTCCGAAAGCAATGTTAAAAAAGATTTCTTTTGTTTTTTTTTTTTGCCAAACTTTTAGCACATGCGGTAAATAATCCCAGTATGGATGAAGGTATGTCAATTAGTACCATCATCACACAGATGAATGTGTCCATGTATTGTCCTGTCGGACGATTATTTCCATTTTAGCCTAACTTAAACATTGTTCCTTTAATATCTTCACTAAATCATTCCAATAATAAAACATAAGTTTATTCTATTTATTATTCGTCCTTTTGCAAGAAGTCAGTGTCTGCATATGCAGCCCAATGTAACTGCGAAACATATCTAGGTTGATTCAACTACAATTTTATTTTTTAAAATAAAATAAAATTAGCAAACATCATTCGCCATAACCCATCCTCTCTACACAAAACTTTAATAACCCTGTTCACGATACCTGGCTTTATCCCATCAACGGTGATTTTCAAAGTTGGCGTACAAAAAATCGATTGTTTGATAAGCTGTGTGACATGGTATACAATTTTGCTCAAACAAAAGATCATCCAAGTCTATGTCGACAAAAAGTTGGCAATCATCGTTCTATACCACTCACCAAATGAGCTCAATTTGGCAGCAGCATTTTCAAAAAAAAAAAAACAGGTTCCAATGATATTCAAACTCCACACCAAACTGTCACTCTCTGCAGACGCATTAGCTTCTCAATAACTATGCGCTGGGTTTTCGTTTCCAATATTGCTTGTTCACAAAACCATGGAGTAGAGAATACGGTTCGCCAGTAAATATGATTTTCGCCCAAATTCGACATCCATTTCAAGCTGCTGTAAGGACGGAACTGGTCAATTTGCTTCAATAGCTGAATCAACTAGACCTTGTATGTGAATAATGTAAACATCTTTGTACATGAGATATTGCGTGAGATACTGAATTTAATGAGTTACCCGGTACGACGATTATGATTATGATTGTGTGCAGCAGGTATGGTTTCATATTCAAATTCATTTTTGCATAAATATGCTGTTTAAACAACATACTCCTTACAGTAGCACTATTTGCAACTATGCCCGGATGAAACAACATTAATATCGAACATTAATTCTTTCAAATGGTGCCCACCTGTCAATAAGCAATTGGTAATACTTTCGACGATGTGGGTGCCGTAGCTCAGTGGTTAGTGTGTTCGCCTTCTGATCTGTAGGTCGTGGTTCAATACCCGGCTGATGCATAACAAATTTTATATCGAAAAGATTTTTCTTTCGAATGGTACCCACCTGTCGGCAAGCAATTGGCAATTCTTCCGACAGTAACAACTTGCCATGAAAAAGCTTCTAAAAAGAACTCTGTGACAAAGCTCAGAAAAAGTAATGTCACAAGTGTTCTGCCGTTCGGAACCGGCTAAAATAAGTAGGTCCATTCTAATACTGTCCAAAATTTAAGACGCACAACAGTAATAGAAAAGAAGCTCGGCCAATGAGCCCTTTGGGGCTTTAAGTGCCACATATTTATATATTTTTTTTAATACTTTCGACCATAACAATTGCTAGTCGATTTTAACTGAGTGCAGAACATTTCGGGGCATGAAAGGTTCGCAACCTTTCAACGAATGTTATTTCTTCATCTTTGTCGACAAAAAAAAGAAAAATAAATATATAAAACACTTTATATTCCTCCAATCATTCGATAATATCAGATCAACGGATTCACTGCATTTTATTGCTGTCTTAATATCGGAATACAACTCACATAACTTAAGGTTGCATGTTATTCGATATTTGATGGTCACTCAAACAAGTCTCAAGAGAATTCCTCTTCAAAAACTCGAAGCATCCTCTCATCAGAACAGAGAGGACATATATAGGGTTACAATAAGAAAAGTATTATTATAAAATGAATGTCGATTATCCTGTGAATTGTATGTAATAAAATATAGCACATCTATTTTTGCACCTAATTAAATACACAAGAAAACATCCGCAATTAAAATCATTTACCATTCTACTTGTACTCTATTATTACAATAACAATAATAATAGTAATACTCGTAACACTAACGAATATATTTTCTTATTTATGTACACTTGCTATTATACATGCGTCAGCTGAACTCAAGTAAAGTAAATGAAAGCGGCAAATTATGTGAAAAATCACATACATCAACACAGCATGAAACTGACACATTAAATACATAATAATACATAATGTACGATACATACCTACCCTACATACATAAATATACAATATATATGTATTGTATACTTATAATTCTACTGAAAAGGACTCCTTTTTTTGTCATTGAAAATACCAATAGCCGAAGCTTTCATTGCTACTGTCAAAGCCAGTGAAAGGTATAGAAAAGTTTTCTGAATCTATTGTGTGAGTGTGTGGGTTTTTCTTTTTTTTTCATTATTTTCGGTAAGTAGTCTTCCTTTGTAAGCATTGTTATTGCTTACCCGTGACCCCAGCTAGTATATAATATAAAAATACTTATTCTTCATTAGCATTTATAAAATGTTGACACTGTCATTACGCATATTTTCGTTGACAAGAATTGATTGACTGTAAGAGACAAGCATATTCAGGTATACTAATATGTATGTATATATATATATATATATATATATATACTTACTTACTTACTTATGTGGCCATAACAACCGAATATCGATTTAGGCCGAAAATAATATGCTTCGCCAGCCATCTCTGTTCTTCGCTAGCTGGCGCCAGTTAGAAATTCCAAGCGCCGTCAGGTTCTCCAGTACTTGGTCTTTCCACCGGAGGTTTGGTCTTCCTCTTTTGCGTCGTCCTCCAGCGGGTTCCGAATATAACACCTTCTTAGCTGGAGCGTGTTCTTCCATTCGCTCGACATGACCTAGCCAGCGCAGCCGCTGGATTTTTATGCGCTTTACTATGTCAATATCGGCATACAGCTCGTACAGCTCATGGTTGTACCTTATTTGGTACTCGCCACCAACGCAAATAGGTCCAAAGATCTTGCGTAGGACTTTTCTCTCGAAAACTCCAAGTATTCGCTCATCCGAGGTGGAAATTGTCCAGGCTTCAGCGCCATATGTTAGGACAGGCATGATGAGAGACTTGTAGAGTGTAGTTTTCGTTCTTCGAGAGAGGGCTCGACTTCTCAATTGCTTACTCAGCCCAAAGTAACACCTGTTAGCAAGAGTTATCCTACGCATGATCTCCAAGCTGACGTCATTACTGCTGTTAATGCTGGTTCCAAGATAGACAAAGTCCCTTACTACTTCAAAAGCGTAGTTGTCAACAGTGACGTGCTGTCCAAGACGCCGGGACTCTTTGTTTGTTGACACTAGATACTTCGTCTTGCCCTCGTTCACCGTGAGACCCATCCGACGCGACTCTCTTTCCAACTCTGAGAATGCTGCACTGACTGCTCGCGTGTTCATGCCGATTATGTCAATATCGTCGGCATACGCTAACAGCATGACACTTTTGTTGAAGATAGTGCCATTATGTCGTAGATCAGCAGCTCGTATTATTTTCTCCATAATAAGATTGAAGAAGTCGCACGATAACGAATCACCTTGTCTGAAACCCCTTTCGGTATTAAACGGTGCGGAGAGGTCCTTCCCAATTTTCACTGCATAACGGGAGTTATGCAGTGTCATTCTACAAAGTCGAATGAGCTTTGCAGGAATACCGAACTCAGACATTGTTGCGTAGAGGTAATCCCTTACCGGACTGTCGAAAGCGGCTTTATAATCAACAAATAGGTGGTGTGTGTCGATCTGTTTTTCTTGGGTCTTCTCCAGGATTTGGCACAGTGTGAAAATCTGGTCGATGGTGGATTTACCAGGTCTGAAGCCACACTGATAAGGTCCAATCAGGTTGCTGAGCATAGGCTTCAATCTTTCACAGAGTACGCTCGATAGAACCTTGTACGCGATGCTCAGGAGACTTATTCCACGGTAGTTGCCGCAAATTGTGGGGTCTCCTTTTTTATGTACAGGACAGAGAACACTGAGCCACTGAGGTATATATATATATATATATATATATATATATATATATATATATATACCTGGATTTATTTTGAAGAATAATATTTTCACTAAAAATACAAACACACACAAAGATTATCAAATTAGATTAAATATAGGATGTAATAATGAATTTAAATTAAATTTAATTAAACGAGAACCTTACATACCTGGATATTTTTAACTATAGGCAAATTGTATATGTACATATTTTCCAACTGTACACAATATACAAACCGCATTCAATTTTGAATTATAAAATACAAGTAAAGTATTCTTTATTATGACACGTGCACAAATGTATCTAATTAATATTCAAATATTGTATTAAACATATAAAATACGAACAAACAAAAAACATTAATGTCTATCAACTGTCTACTTATCTGTTTGCCACATATGCAAAATACATATTGTAGCTAACAATTGAATTGAACCAATTGTCTGCTTATATTATTTCCATTGTATTGTTACCAGGTAATATGTATGCATATTATTAAGGCACACGCATACTAATACTCGTACATACATATATTGGCTTGGGGAAAAAATATCGATTGATTTTCTCTCAACGTAGGTACCGAGAAAAATCGAAAATATTACCTTCTGTCACTTGTTTTTTGGAGAAGAACTATAGAGACGAATATTCAATCTTTGTACAAATTTTGACGTTTGCTAAATGAAAACTTGAACCAATATGTGGTCATAACATTGACTTGATAGCAGCGATGTTGTATTATATAGAATATTATATATGGTGGATATATAAAAATTATCCCACCAACTTAATAATTTCCTTCACTTAAGATCCTCAGATATGGTTTTATTTAAATTTTGCTCTCTGACCAAATTAAATGAAAAATACCCCAAAATTACCCGTCTCAACTCGCTCAATCTATACCGAGTGTTTAAAGATGTCTTGGTAAAATTCAGCACCAAATAAGATAACAATTTCTGGCTTTGTTCATAATCTGCTGTGTCAAAAACAGTTCCATCTCACTAAAATGTTGTTCAGTGAATCTATATGGTGTCTAGCTTATTTCACATTATTTCAAACTATTTTGTAGTCCAACTATACTTAGTCCCTTCAGTTCCTGGCTAAATCTGGCTGAACCGTTTAAGTTTTATCCGATACATTTGCTCCTAGCCTAATATACATATATGTACCATGCATATGTATACATATACATAAGTATCGCTATTTTAATCACAGCCATGATGGCGTGCCATTGCCAATATATGTACATTATAATATGATTTAGTATGCATGACTGTGTCGGCGTTATATGATATTTTGTTACATATACACCTACCAATACACATTTGCTTGCATATAAGCATACATACATATATGCCTATGACAGTTGGCGCTTGTAGACTTGAAGACAAAAAAAAACAAATATTCCATTAACTCTTATAATTAAGTGAAATTTTGCAATGTGATTTTTTTTTTTTCATTCTAATACTCGTAGAGATAATAGAATTATGTATTTGTATTGTAAAAGTTGAAAAAAAAAACACATTTTTATACTATCAATTTTTTTCAGGTGGTAAATATTAATAAGAAAAAAATAAACAAGAAAATTGCATTAACAATATGCTTATATTTGTGAGGAGAGACTTAAGTTAAGAACAAACAATGATATCACACATCTTTGCTTTTTCCACTTCCCAGCTCATTCAATACTGTGATTTCACATATTCAATATATAATAGTACGTATGTATGTATGTATGCATGTCGTACTAATCGTATCTATGTTCTTAGTACAAACGATATTATTTGTAATATAAGTAATAGTACTTATTCAAGTGTTGACCTTCTTAAGCAATCGTCTTCACCTAATCATACATACGTATGTTTCATATGTTGTGCTTGTCAGAGTATATTGTTTGAGTATGTTTACACATTCACCACATACAATAAGATGCAACAAGTGAGTACACAATGATACTGCATGTGTATGTGTAATCACATTAGAGTGTGTCAAATTATTAGGGAGGGAAAAAGAAATTTTGTAATGAAAATTATGTTCTCGATTCAACTTTACGAACATTTAAAGCTACAGAATGTGCGAGTAACTTCGAAAATATCTGCTGTCTCACTATATGTCATAGTATGGAGTACTTAAGCTCCGGAATTTAGCGTTCCAACGTTTTTGAAAATAATTTAAGCCTATAAATAAAATCGCATTTTTAAAATCACCTAAATTTTTTGACATATCTATTGTACGATGGCATCAGACTTAACACAATATGTTGCCATCTGCTGAAATTGACTTCTATAAGATTTTATCATTCCATTCATTTCATTGTACTCTTCCCATTCTTCGACATCTCACTATTCATTTTGTATTTATTTTATTTATTTAGTTTTCCAATATTGACATCCATTTCCGGAGTTACAATGATCACCATCATTGTCATCATCATCATCATTATCATCATCATCTTTGCGACAGTATTAAGATGGAGTTGAATGGTTGAAAGCCAGAGTGGTAATAAATGATATGTGGATTAATGTTGCAAAGGGATGGAGAGTAAAAAATAAAAAACAAAAAACAAAATAAATGAATGAGCAATGCGTAAAATCAATATTCTGTGAAAAGAAATGTGAAACTATTCGAAATTGAAAGAGTTAATGCGTAAAAAGATAAATAATGAATGGTATTTATTTTTGTGATTTCTTTTTATTCTCATACATAGTACCTACCTACCTACCGCGTGCATACGTACGTACACCATGGTGTATTATTATCGTCATTTATTGCTATTTCTTTTCCTTTAATGGTGGATATTCGTATGATCTCCCTTTGGTGCATTAATTTTGAAGTGCAAATATTTCTATTTTCCTCTTTTGTTTTTACTGTTTTTTTCTCTCTCGCTATTTTTTGCATTTTATATTTTTAATTAGAAAAGTTTAATTTGGAATTAAAACTTTTTTGTCAGCATATAAAGCGTAGAAAAACAACAACAACAAAAATGAAATAAGTGTTTTAAGTTTATTTGCAATTAAACACTTGCATATGTACACACGAGTATACGCGAATTAGACTCGTCAAATGTCATCAAGTTGAAACTGTCAACGAAGAGAAAAGTTTCAAATAAAATTACAATTTTTTCTGTATCTCAAATTATTAATACAAACAAAGAAAAGAAAAAGCTTATTGATACTTAACTTAAAGGAGAAAAATATAATGTCTTCCATTTAGTGTAAAAAATAATATCCTGAAATCTGTAGCTGAAATTTTATTATTAAATAGAAAAAGTGTATAATAATCATAATAATAATAATAATAATAATAATAATAATAAAAATAATAATAATGGTCATAGCAAAAAAGTTCATTTACTTGTCATCTCATTAGAAGAATATATATATTTATTTATTTATTTATTTTTTTTTGTAATACAATATTTAATTGCTCTTCTGTTGTTGATGGTATTCGTGCTGTTGTGATATATAAATAGTTGAGTTTGTTCCATAAACTGACATTCTGACATTTCATAATTACCAAATGGTGTCATCATTATCATCATGCTTATGGTCACATAGCTCCAAAACAAACCTGTTGAATTCTTTGTTCTGTGAACAATACTGTATTTGACACGAGGTAGATTCTATGTACATAGTTACAGATATAGCACATATATTGTATATAGTACATATATTTTTTATATTTATATAATTTTAGAAGAAAGAATCACTTACGAAGAGTTATGATACGTTCGAATTTAATTATGAGCACCTTGATGAACGACATATTTTTGATGGTACATTCCGTAAAGAGCTCTGAGTTACATGTAATCAATTTTGACTACTTCAGTTTATTCCGAAGATTTCGCTAATTTTGGGAAAAATGTGAAATTCATCTGCTTACATTTTTCCATTCCAAAATTATTTAAAGAAATTTCAAGCTATTTCTCTATTTTAGTTTTCTTCGATTAGCTCATGAGGAACCGATTTTCGTTCCAACTGTTATGAAAGCTCTTCATCAAATTAGCACGTGTCTTCATAAAAGCTTGAAGTTTTTCGTCTAATTTTTATTCAATTTTTTTTTTTTTTTTTTTAATAAACACTTAATGACAACTTAACTGAAAGTAATGTCAAATAAATATAAACAGAAATTATTAAACTATATATGAATATAATAAAACTGTGCGATTGAAAGCCAAACGATCTGATGAATCAAAATTGTGATTAATCAATTGTTCAAGTAAACAAAATTTTTGGTAGTAAAATGATCATTACGAGTATTAGTACGAGTTTATGTATTATCATTTCTTTTTTATATGAAAACTATTATTTCAAAAATTTATGGCAATTTTAAATTTCACATAATTTTTATTTTTTTTTTTTTTCAATACATTACAATTGATTTTTACTTTAATCCTTATTTTATGTGTTTCCATTGTCACACCTTAGTACATGTGCACCTTACACAAATACTTGCGTATAATCATATATTTCACATTTCTCATTTTTTTATACCCTGCATAATGCAATATGCATGGTATATTCATTTCGGTCAGATGTTTGTGTCCACTTGAAGGAATCTCCGGAGATATAGACATAGATATATATTCGTGATCAGCGTCGATTAAATTTTCGATTTAACGATGTCCGTCCGTCCGTCCGTCCGATAACTTGAGTAAATATTGAGCTATTTCGATGAAATTTGGCATAAGTAATCTATGATCCAAGGGTACGGACGGGATTGATATTGGGCATGATCGGTCAATAACCACGCCCACACCAAGCATTCAAAGCGACTAACCTTGAAATTTTCAAAATCTTTAACTTGCTTTAACTCACATAATATACCACTTGGGACAACAATATTTGGCACATAGACTTATATTATATCACTATATAACCTCGCCAAAAGTGGGTGAGCCACGCCTACTTTCTAGCGTAGCTCCCATACAAAGTGTCTGTACTTCTTTTAAATTGAAACTGCTGTAACTTCTACAATCTTCTGTCTAGAATAACCATAATTGACACTTAGATTAATATCGTAGTCGGAAATAATCTGGCAGAAAATCAGTGTGCCACGCCCACTCCTTCATGGGTCTCCCATACAAAGTCAAGGGAATTAAACTAAAACTGTTAAGCGCCAGAACTTATAAACCATTTAGCGTAAAAGAACGAGATTTTGGGTATGGATTAGTATTGTAGGAGCAACTAGACTCACAGGAAATGGACGCGCCACGCCAACTGTTGATAGTAGCCGCCATACAAAATGACCGAATTTCTTTTAAATTGAAATAGCTGTAACTTCTGTATCCTTCCGTCTAGAACAATCATAATTAACACTTAGGTTAATATGGTAGTCGGAAATAATCTGGCGAAAAATCAGCGTACCACGCCCACTTCTTATTGGGGCTCCCATACAAAGTTGAGGAAATTAAACAAAAATGTTAACCACCATAACTTAGAAACTATTCAACGTAGGACACCAAATTTAAGGTGTGGATTAACGTTGAAAAATTAATTGGATTTACTAGAAAGTGGTAAGCCACGCCCACTTTTATATAGCTCCCATACTAAGCCTCGGAATTATCTTAAAATCCTTTTACTTCGTCAAAGTCAACCATATTTTGGGTGTAAATTAGTAGTATATGCAAAAATTGTTTTTCTAAAAGTGGAAATAAAAGAAAAAGATGGATATTCGAGTAAACTTTTTATATACAAATCTACATATGCAGGGTATAGTTTGGTCGGCCCCAGCCGACTGTAAGGAGATTTTTTTTATGAACATTTCTAATAAAAACTAAACGGAAATTAATTTTTACGCTTCAATGCAGCTTATTTTTTTTTTTTTTTTTTTTTTTGCAGTTAAATCTATGTGTATTCAATTTTTTCGATGTTCTTATTCCACTTTGAATTGAATTTGAGTTTTTTATTGAATTTAATTATCACATATAAATATATATATATATATATAAATATATATATATATATATATATATATATATATATATATATATATATATATATATATATATATATATATATATATATATATATATATATATATATATATATATATATATATATATATATATATCTTTTTGGGAACCTGTATATATGCTTACTTTACATGTTCATGCATATATACATATGTATATATATAAAATTTAATCAACTTTTTTATGGTGCAATCTAGTATGCATGAAAAAAAGTAAAAGTAAAATCGGAATGGTCAGATAAGTCAGGACTTAACATGACACCGTTAGATTAACTATATTTATTGGTTGTTTTACTATCCAATAAATCATCATGGTGACAATTTTTCGTATTTCGTTTGATATAAAGTTTATTATACTCTTTGAAGGCAACAAAACTATTACAGCATAACTTTTCAAAGCTTTGCCATAGAGATGAATAATAGCCAAATTTTGTCTGCGTATCATTTTGATGTTCCAATTAGTTTAAAAGAATTTTTTTTTTATAGTTGGGCACTAAATTACTTAATATTCATTATTAAGTTCCTATTATTGTAATTTATAAGAAGACTGTTCCATTTCAAAGTTTCAATTGCATATTTCTTTGCTTCGTCATAATATTAAATTTTATAATGTTACTACTTTGAAACATAGTACTATTGAACCATTTTATAAAATGCTACAGTAAATTCTATAAAAATATTTAATACTAAATATATGTACTTACACATTTAGAAACTATATTCGTGTTTCATATGAAAAACCATTTTCTGCACACAATATATTTATGTACATGTATTTATAACTCGTATTTATAACTATTTATAATATAAAATGTATACCCGCAGCTATAAAGAAAACAATCTTCTATAAACTTTTATTTATCAGTTTCTATTGATTTACTAAAAAAAAAACAACACTTAAAAGCTATAAATTTACGTTAAAATTGGTTTGTCGGAAAAGTGATGGCGTATATTACTATAAACACGCATATTTTTCCATTATTGATTGATGATTGATTTTGGATAATCAAAATCCATTTTTTTGCCATATATTTTAATCTACACTATTTCCATAAAGGGCTTTGAAAAATGACATGCAAAGGCATGGAGGAAAATGTTCTACAAAATCGTCAGTACCAAATCAATCACAATGGCCCATATTTGAGGTTTTTTATATATATGAATAAATTAGCTTTGACAATCACTCTTTAAATACGTCATGACTTTTCTAACAATACTACACTATTATACGCCAATGGAAACTTTTTACTCTCCCTTTAAAAGAACAAAAAGAGCACACAGAACTTTGAACAGAAAATGTAAAATATGTGTAAGTCTACCTATATACATCTATTTTTATATGTATGACTAAAATCTAAGCAATAATCGTCATCATTATTTCTCATCATACTTATATCTACATATGTAAACATCAATAATAATGAACTTCACAAGCAACAATAACAAAAAAAAAAATAACATTAAAAACTGCCCATGTATGAATAGACATAAATATGTATATACATACATACTTGTGTGTATATATTGTACGTTCAATACATAAATGCCCAAGAATTTCAATCAACTTCAATCAAAGTTACATCATATCAGATTTAATATACATACATAGAATGTTTGTATTCTAGTATGTTTGTCCAAATAGTATGTAATATTTAGTAAGACCATTGTGGGCATAATGCATAGGCAAAAATATATACAAGAACAAAAGTATTACATATACTACAATGAAATTGTGCATAGTCAAGTAAAGGATACAGATTTATATGAAATTCCAGCATAGTATTTCGATAAGTATGTATTTGTACATATGTACATATGTCGCTTGGTAGATATTAAATCAATTTCTTATGTGTATGCATTGATAAGCTGAAACCAAAAAGAATTATGTAGTCCCTATTATAGCTGATTTGGGGTGAAAGTTCGTTCATTCAAATCGAAAACTCAAACAAATCAAAAAGAAAATTTAAACTTTCATTGCAATAGGACAACAATTTGATCAATACCTACATACTCGTCTATACCATATGTACGTATTCCCTTGTCTATGCTTTACTATATATCCCAACTTTAAATCAAAACAGGTAAGAATTTAATTTTGAATTTCTACCTTCATGTTTAACCTTTTGCTAGAACTATAGTATTTCTCTCATTTTATTCTCTGTTCGTTTTTGTTCAATAGAAGGAAAAACTCAATTAAATAAGACATGACGAGCGTAGGTATAAAAGAAAGAAAAATAAAAATGCTAAAAATAACATAAAACTTTTTTAATTTAAAGTATGAAACACATAAAAAATGCCAAAAGCATAATGAATTTACAAAAACAAAAAAAAAACGGAAATGGTTTTTAATTGAAATTAAGCAATGGGCAAGCAATATAAATGCAAAAATCAAAGTACTTACGAATACAAAGTACACACAGTAGTCGTAGATATATGAATCGCAATCAAGTGTAAATAAAATGGATTAGTTAAATACTGGTTGATTACTTGTGTAGGGGGAGAAGGCAAAAAAAAAAAAATGGAAATGAACCACAAAAATGTTACGCATGAATCTTTTGATTACATTCGTTTACAAAATATGTAAATATATTTTCTAATAGAATATATACGCAACTGATCACAAGCAAAAATTTTCTATTTTAGTCTATTTCAGTTTAAACTCTTCTTTTATTTTTTCATTTCGCTAGTGCCATATAAAGGGTTATCCATTTCGCGGTTTCAAAAGTATAGGGCTAGAATTCGACACATGTCAAACTGAGTTGTTAAAACAATTTCTTTCTTTTTCACTTCAAAGTCTGACATTTGCGAAAATGGATCGCTTAACTATCGCACAATGCATTAAAATTGTAAAAACCTACTACAAAAATGGTGATTCTGCCACAGCCACATATCGTGCTTTAAGAGGAGATTATGGTTTACATAATCGTCCATCTACGCAAGCAATTGGCAAAATTGTGAAGAAATATGAAGAGACTGGATCGGTTACAGATATTGTAAGGCCTGTGCATCATCGTTTCGATCGTACCACCGAAAATATCGCTGCTGTAAGTGAAAGTGTTGCCGAAGACCCGAATGTGTCGATTCCTCGTCGTTCTCAGGAATTAGGACTGTCTTACGGCACATTATGGCGTATTTTGCATTTGGATCTACACCTACATCCATATAAAATCCAGCTCACACAACAACTGAAGCCAGCTGACCATTCACAACGTCGTAGATACGTCGAATGGGTGCTTGAACAACAGGCGGTGGACGGCGATTTTTCGAACAAAATTTTCTTCAGCGACGAAGCACATTTCTCACTCGGTGGGTACGTTAACAAACAAAATTGTCGTATTTGGGGTTCTGAGAATCCTCAAGTAATTGAAGAGAGGCCACTACATCCACAAAAAGTCACTGCTTGGTGCGCTCTTTGGTCCGGAGGTGTGATTGGACATTACTTCTTCGAAAACGACGATGGAACGACTGTCACCGTCAATTCGGAGCGTTATGGTCATATGATAACCGACTTTTTTTTGCCTGCTATTGAAGAATACGACTTAGAGAATATGTGGTTTCAACAACTTTATTTATTTTTTTTATTTTTGTAATTTCTCGTCGTGGCGATATCAAGTGGCCACCAAGACAATGCGATTTGACACCGCTTGACTTTTTTTTGTGGGGCTACGCGAAAGACCGTGTTTATGCAGATAAACCTTTAACTCTTGAGCACCTAAAAACCAACATTCGTCACGTTATAGCTGAGATACCGCCCAATATGTGTCAAAAAGTGGTCGAAAATTACCTCAAAAGAATCGATGCTTGCAACAATTCGCGTGGTGGTCATTTAAATGATGTAGTATTTCACACATAATGTCAACGTTCAAACTTTATAATAAAAAAGAAATATCATGATAAAAAATATTTTATATGTGTTTTATTTACATTTACTTTTGAAACCGCAAAATGGATAACCCTTTATGTACATATACTTGTACGAACGTCTTTATAAAATTTTTAAATCAGTGATATTTGCTTTTAATTTGATCACAAGCGAAAATTGTCTTTTATCTTTGCATCTTTGCATATGAAAATATATACGTAATTTGTACTTCTGTCGTGACCATGACATTACCTCTGAAAAATTCGAAATTCATTAGAATGACATCACCAATTCCGAACAAATTGCAAAAATCTTGACAATTTTTCGTAATTATTTGCTATAATCGCCAGATTCACTAGAAATTAATCCATCGACCGAAGACTTGGTATCCCTCTCTTTTGACGTGTGCCACCGTAATATTTCTTGTGTTGATATTGAATTCTTAGTAATCGAAGCCTTCAATCATCTCAATGGTATTTTCCGAGATGTTGGGGCTATATTTGTTGGCACAAGACACATCGTATTACAAACACGCACCATCAAACTAATTTGGTGTGACTCCTCTTTGGTGATTTATAGCTTAGGAATGCTGATTAAAATTAAATTTTTTTTTTTTCGATATTTATTTCATTACTTGGCTATGAAAATTCGAATTTAATTTCACTAATTGACTTTTTTAACCTCGAAAACGTTGAAATCAATGACGCGGACGGAAGATCATATTTAATGACAGTCATCCAAGAAATGTTTAATTTGATTTTTAGTTTGATTTCTTTGTGTGCAGAATCTTTTTCAAAAGTCTTCCACAAAAAAAGAGGAATTAAAAAAAAACGCTTTTAATTGCATTGTAAATTAACCAACTTTCAAATATTATAAAATTGCGTGTCACCAATAACCAATCACATAAAGTCAGATAAACCAAGATCCATTTTTAGTATCTAACTACAAATAACATCATTCTTCGTAAGGTGCTCTAATAAACATATTGTATTATCACATAATATTATGCACTTAGTACTTTCACTACATTTCCATTTAAGAGTGTAAATAAATCACAAACATTTAAATCATCCATTGAAATCCATTTCTATTACTATTTTGATTAACATTTTTTTCCTTTATATACTTAAGAGTTTCTTTTCTTATGAAGCACAATGGCACGTTGAGTAGAACAAAGAGAAAAATGAAAGATGAAAATAGTAATAGTCGTTAACTCAATTTCTTAGCCAATTTCTTTGGAATCCATTTAGAGAATCAGAGAAAATGCTAAGGGAAGAGAAAAAAAATTGAACAAAGCTAAATAAAGTAGGTACAATATTTGATTTTATGGTCTATGTGTGAACAATATACTGGTCCTTAGCTTTACTATTTTGTCTTGGATTCAACCAAAGTTATCATTCATATGTCAGCGTATAGTAAGCAAGTTAGATCAAAGGACAGGAAATTTAAAATTTAATTTATTATCCTTGATTAATATATGTAAGTATGTCTTTAAATTATGACATGAAAGCATAGAGCAATATTAACAATGCGCAAAATGCAAATTTATAAAATTCGATATTTTTTTAAATGAAGCTATCTTGAGAGCCTTTTGGTACACAAAAATGTTTGTTTCCGAAAATAGAATTCAAAGTCAGCACGCAAATTGTGAAACACAAACCAAACTACTATAAAAAGATTTTAAATATATTTTCCATCTCACAAATTTGTATTTAAACAAAAAAAAAAAAACAATAGTTTTATGTATTCAATTTTGACTCACAAGCAGATTTGAAAGTCGCTTGGTAAGAATCATTCTAATGTACAACATGCAAATAGTCTGTATTGATTTTATTATTCTTTTACTATTATAGACTTGTATATATTTTTTTTTTTTTTTTTTTTTTTTTTACTTAAACCCAATTCAGCACTTTGTTCTATTTCTGTGAAAACTTTATATAGTCGCTTTTTCATTTTTCCAGTTGATACTCTCATTCGATTCGATAAGAAATTCTAAAGATGAGATGAAATATGGCTCGCTATACATACATATGCTTTTCAACTTTTTCTGAACTCTTTCATCATATGTAACTACAAAAATGCTATATTAGCTCAAAAGGCGCCCCTAAAATATAATCAACCATACATACTCGTATATGTACGTAGTATAAGAGACGGTCCTGTTTATCCGATTAGTATACAACAAATGGAAGCAGTAAATAAACAAGTTTTCACCCAATCATTTATATAGCCAATAAATCGCTTTTGAAAATTATATAAATACACATACCTAAATACACCGTCATAGTCAGACTTGCACGCACACACGCATGCCAAAAATATTTCAACGAAAAACCACAACAAACAAGTAACAGGCATTGATTAAAGTAAAGTAGCAAAAACAACAAAAATACTATTATGAACAAGACGATCATAGAAAAACAAAAAAAAAGGTATATGAAAAACTTATTAGAAAAAAATTCTAAAGTGTGTATGTATATGGTGTGTGCGGGGGCATGAACGTGAAGCTAAGGCAAAAGAATAAAAGTTTAATAAGCTTTACAGCGAAATGAAAGCAAAGTTAAACCTAGTTTACTCAATATCTTAAAGGTGGCGAAGGCTTATCATTCACCCATCACTATTTGCCACCTTCACCATCTTCATCAATTCAATATAATTTTGACAAAGAATTTCATTATTTTCAACCGATTGAAATTTTGAAAGTAATCACAATGATTACAACAACAAATTTATATAATATAAATTGATTGCTGTTATAGAATGGCTGTAGAATGGAAGCCCATAGAATATAACTGTCAATTATTTTCTACCATTTTTATATACCTTTATATTGCAATCCCTTGATGATATTGATGTTTTAATCAGTCGAACTACATTGTACTCTCACTTTTATTAATACGCCTCAGTAGAAAGGCACATGGTTGATGGTTGATAAGAAGATCAGAATTAATTGCATAAATGTTTATTTTTGATTTTCTCATGTGTTCAATAAATGCTACTATACTATAGGTATATTATTTATCAAAGGTAAATGTGAAATTCAAAGGAATGTTCAATTAGTTTTCCCATTTCATGAATCAAAAACATTTACGAAAAAATTATGGGAAGAAAAGCATTTCAAAGATATTATTTGAGTGATAGAAATTTAAAAATTAATCACATTTCAAATAAATAAAACATAAAAAATATGTAATATGATATAAAACAATTTAATATATGCTGGTTTCATATGAATGAATTATTAAAAAATTAATTATTAAAAATTTCATTTCATAATATTTTCCTAAGCTTTCATGCGCTTATGATTTCTTGGACAAATTTATTTAAATCCTGTTCGTAAATCCTGTTGTGACTATGTGATTTGTACTTTTTTTTATCGCAACCAAGCAAAGGTCCTTAAATCGAAATTTGTAAAATTGTATACTTCTAAAACAAAATCCTTCCCAGCCTACAGGCTTTCCCCTAAATGTTCATATATCTCAATGCGTAAATTCAATATATATTAGCATACAATACATATTTCCTTCTGTATATTAAGAATGCTTTTTGATGAAATATTAATTAATAATTTCTTACTTGCTTACTTACTAAATATTCGATAAAAGTTTTAATAATACTCCAATACATAGGAATATTTTAATTAATAGCAGCAGCAACAACAACAACAACAATAACAATAATAATAATAACAATAATAATAATAATGATAATAATAATTCCAAAAATAACAGGATAAAATGAAAATGTTTAAGTTGCTCGAAACTCGTCTCAATAAAAACAGTAATTATGTGTGTACGATATTGAAATTCCATACAGAATACTTATTTTTAGTGCCTCCACAACTAAAGTCGTATCAAGAGGTCGCACTTTATGTTGTTCTAAATATTAAATGAGCTTAAAAATACGTAATTTATTTGAATACATACATATGTACATATAGCACATACCATAAATAGGGCAATATATTTTATTAGCTCATTCAAACATTTATGCTCATAGCATAAATGTTTTGAAAATTTTTGATAATTATTTGCTATTTTACGCTAAATTGGTTATCATTTCAACCACATACATACTATACATTTACCACACCAAAAATATAAAGACAAAAATTATGATGATGATGATGATGATGATGATACTGACTATGATGATATTGATGATAATGATGTTGTTGCTGATATTGATATGGTTGGATGTGCAGCATTTCTAATGAATTCTTTGGGAAAAGTATGTTAATTGAGTTATTTGAACGTTATGAATAAATAACGATGCAAAATTTTGATGATCTGATAATAAATTAAATATTATTTACATAATTTTTGTTATTCTTCTTTATACATATGTATGTACATTGGAAAAATGGAAATAAATTTTATGAAAATAAAAGAAACGAAGATATGAAAAAGTTTAATTACAAATAGTTATAACGACTAGTATTTGTGTAAAGAATCTGATAAGAAAAGTCTTTAGAATGTAGTACTCAATAAAAGTTTCAATTAAATTCATTCAACGCAACACTCTTTTTTTTTTTTTTAAATATATACGGGTATATGTAAAATACTTTGTGGATACTAAGTATGAATTCCAAGTTTAAATATAAATGACGCTTGTAGAGATTTTTCTATCATCTACTCACTTGACTTTTACTTTTATCATTTTTAGGGCAAAATTAACGTAGGAATATCTCTATAAGCTTATTATTGTTGTTTCCTTTCCACACCTTTATCACTTAGCTTATAATATTCGCACAAATCGAATTAAGAAAGATTTCAGTTATGTGAATTGAGGCATTGCTGACACATTTGACTAGGCATTGCATAAAATATTCATAAACATTACATTTAAAGTGGAGAGAAACAGAAAAATAGATATTAATTTAAAGATACAGCGTTGACGTCCGGATGCGTTTGTATACGTTTGACACCTAAGTTCAACTACTTGCTTTCATATACGCTGAACCATTATCTTTCAGCACATGCTATGGGTAAAATTTTCAGAATTAATTGCTTATATTTGATTTAGAGAAAAAAATTTTTTAATTAATTTTTAATTGAATTAATTTTTTTGCAAACCATTTATAGCCCTGACAGATGACAGCGTTAATCCGGATTAACGATTTAATTCGAATTAACTTGGGGATTAACTGCAGCTAATCCGCATTAACTCTACATGTTAATTCTCAAAATTAAAGAGGATTAGAGCGATTTCGATGGCAACACTTCTGAAAAATTTCTATTGTAAATTTTTCTCGATCCAACAGTTTCGACAGTTTTCGACATGAAAAGCGTTGGCGAACAAATAAATCCAGCTGCCAATTACGAACGAATTAATGTCAATTTACAAGTTTCTGCAAGTTTTCAGTTCACGTACTTCTTGTAGATTTTCTCATATCGATTGACAGATGAAATAAATTGACAGTAATAGTAATGTAAGTGAGCAGACCTAATAAAACAGCAATCAGCTGTTTAGTTAATCCGCAATACTGCCGTCTGTCATGTTAATATTTTATTCGGATTAAGTGCGCCGTTAATCCGGATTAACGCTGCAGTCTGTCTAGTCTATTGCAATTGCTGATAAAACGTTAATTGTAGAGATTTAAATTTGATAGAAAACAAACAAATACACTTTTATTACAATAAACATTACAAACTTAAAATTCATTATAAAATATAATAAAATAGTTGATCAAACATTAATGCTGGATCAAAGTAGAATAAATCAGCTGATTGGATATGGTGCAGAGGAACGCAAGCATTGGAGTTATACTTTGAAATTTGCACGTGTCCGTATAATATTTAGTAATAGTATTACAATTGCTGTTATTCTCAGATAAATACCCAAACAGGTCAATACATATCTCTAGAATCTCATCAGACGTAATCAGCAAATATATACCAGCAAACTACTTGCTATGATATATAAGTATTTGTGGGACTCATTCATCTTCATTCATATTGTAATAATTTAGATGATAACTTCTTGTAGAAAATAACCATTTCAAACATTAAAATTATCTTTTCGATTTTATCTTGCACCTACTAAAACATTTAACCTTCAAAATGGGGATATCCTTTAAATGTCCTTTTAATAATATTTGCTAGCTAGCTAGCTTGGGTGTTTCAGAATTATCTCACCAATTGTAACTTTCTACATATCTACGTATATATGTAATGATACCTACATACTATTTATTTAGTACTAATAGCTATTAAGCTGCCACAGTCAAGCTCTTCAGCTTACTTAATTCATAGAAATTATAATAGTAGGGGGAATTGTAAGAAAACTTTATAAGAAAAATGCCACAAAAACTTACGTTCGGTGGATAATTCTACAAGACTTAATCCTACATAAAGTAAAACATTATGCGAAATAATATCGAAATTCCATATATTGTATAAGTTAGTGTTGTGCGAAATGCTTAATACATACTGAACGGGAAAACATCTAAACCATCTATGAGTGAGATGCATGTCTGTTTTTTTCTCTTGTTTCATAATCTTTTGGTTGAATGATTTTTGATATTTCAACTTGAGAAAAGTTTACCACTGGTCGGATATATAGGTATTATTATTTGTTGATACTCAAATCAAAAATGGCACGCGAATATTTTTTTGCCATTAAATAAATATGTACTTATATACTTATGACCTTTAGATAATTTTCAGAACAAAAATTAACAACAGCAAAAAATAGCCAAATTATAAAAATGTCCTAATTACCATTATCATCATACCTGAATATATTTCAAGTGATACCTGTATAGTAACGTATTGAATTTAATACTTCCATGATAATAAGATTGTCAATACTCGTATAAAAAATCGGTCTAGCCATAATTAAAATAAATTTAATTTAATATACTGTACAAGTGCCTATGATATTAAAAAATTTAGTATGTTTAAAAAGTGTTTGTAAACTTGCATTTAAATTGTTAAAATCTTTTTCCATTAGGTATATAGTTTCTAGTTCCCATAACGTTAAACAATCATCGATTGTCAATTAGAGAAATTATTGACATCACTGAAATACCGTTTGAAAAAATTAATTTTATCTCAGACTCATCGCTTCCCATTTGGTTTCAAAAACACTCAATTTGTTTTATATAGAGTAACGTCTGTGATGAGGCTCATATCGTTACCAAATGTAACTCAGTGTAACTTCCAACCATCCAGTAAACACAAAAGACCACTTCGTTGGCTTAGTTTCGAGTCCACTGAGCAGATTTCAAAACACATATATTCGAACAACTACAAGGATTAAAGAAAATCAGTAGCATTAGTATGAAACTTGTATGGGATTATTTTACAAGCGATGCAATAAATTTTGCAGAAAAAAACAAAAAGACATAACTTATTAACTAATAAGCTATAAGTTAACATAAGTTATCAAATAAGATTAGGATAATAAAGGAGAACGACCCAAATCTATAAAAATTTAGTAATTTTTTAATGGTTATACTCCAGATCTTGGAATTGTATAAAAAAAATAACAAATGTTTTTTTTTTGAAAAAATTAAATATCTAGTTAAATAATATAAAAAATTTTTACAAAAATTTCCCTAATTCTTTCCAATTTTCATTTTACCTTTTGGTTTGTATTTTATTTTACTTTTTCTTTCATTTATCCAGCTTTTACCAAGCTCATTGACACAATGCCTACCATCAGTGAACCATTTTGAGGTTAAATAATCTACTACACTTGTAGGCATTTGTTAAACATTTTAAGGTAGCTAATTAAAAGTATATGACTGTTAGAATGATAAACTCAAAACAAGGCAAAAAATCAAATAAAATAAAAATAAAAATAAAACTCATCTTTGCAAAAACGTGCTTTGCATTTTTTCACAATGTGGCAATGTGTTACTTTTCAATTTGTAGGTAGTGGAAATAAAAATAAAATGTATCTAATCATAAAAATAAAGTGTGAGGCAAAATGAAAAGACTCCATTCTAAAAGGTAAAAACCTCATAAAATTGCTGATTCAACAACTCTCACGATGAACTCGCATCATTGCTTAGACAGTCAAAGTTAAATAAACATTTTCGACTGTTAAATAACAACAAGAACTACAACAACAACAACAAAAAGGTAAAATCAGGTCAACAGAATTTAATGTTATTTCATATGCTCACATATATGTACAAACAGTATACCAAAGGGGAGGGGGGGATGATGCGTTTTAAAACATTAAGATACCTTTTAAGAGCATATACATACGTACTCACATAAAAAGGATACACTGTGCTAAATATCCTCCGCCTCTCAGTTTGCTACACTTGTGTGAATTAATTTTGGTATAAATTAAAATAAATTAAATACTTTTGTTCATTTTTTTTTTGGTATATGTATATACGACTATACATATGTAGTATGTTTGACTAATGCAGTATACGCATACACACCCAAATACTGAGACACCCATACATTAAATAGCAGGTGTAAATAATTGATATCCTTTCATTACATTCACCACAAACAAAACCATTTTAACACATTTACGTAATCATTTCAACGACGTTCTCTTTTGTTCGCTTGCCTGCACTCTCTAGCACACACACACGCACTTGTGAGAGCGGATATTAATATATAAATACATACCTTCATATATGTTAGTTTGTTGGAAGTAGTTCCCCGTATCAAATAGGTCCAGTAACAAAAATGAACCATTTATAGGGTCATGTCATCGGAGTTTATCAATTGCACCTAGATTATACCATACTGGACCATGAATCATATTGCTAACATATTGCTAACATAGATGATTGCACCTGCAGCTATACTGAGCATAGACTGAGCACATTGTGAACAAAATTAACTTCGACAAATTTTAGAATTATATCGAAAATTGAAAAAATTTCGAAATTTTTGCAAAAATGGCAGTATCAAATATTGCAAGAAAGTGACAACAATTTTCTAAAATTAGCTGAATAGGCTATGAATTAGTGTGCTTAATCAATTATCACACAATTTCTTGCTGGGTTACGCATATATATTCATATGCATATGTATGTTCAAGTGTAAATTGTAAATTGTAATTATACCATAAATATTTCAATTTAGAAAATGTTTCCCATTAAAATTGTTTTCATTGTTTATACAGCTGTGCATTGTACAAATGATGATTTCTAAGCTACATAAGTACATATTTATGTAACTCAAACTTTATTATTTTGGCCAAACGTATGTGACATGCATTATTTGGTTTACCAAACACTGAAAAATGTTATTTTATCAAACGATACCCAAATGTCAGTTTTTCCGACAGTAAAAATTCAACATGCTACCAAGATTCTTCAGAAATTTCATTTACAGACATTTATTCAACGAAATACATCTAGCAGATGTATTCACAGACCTAAAATTTGGTTCGAATGACTATTTGAATGTCTCACCTTAATTAGATACTGCGACATTGTGCCTAGTCGCACGTACGAACTAATACAATATTTATTTTTGTTTCGTACCTACTTTATTTTAGCTAATGCCTTGTATTAAGCATAAATTTTCCATAAAATATTGGCATTTATTTTATTTATTTTGTTTTTCTTTTTCCATTTATTATTTACAATATATAAAAATATCATACAATGACAAAATGATATGTGTGACACGCATTTGATGATGAAGGAAAACATTAAAAGGCAATTTACAAAAATCGCTTTTTATATTGCCAAATATGTATACATACATAGACGAATATATTTATATAACGATAAAGCATCATATCGATGTATCAACTACATATGAACATTTCCTGGGTTACGGATACGGTGTTCGTCCGTATAAAATATAGAGAAAAACAAAGACATATAGTAGAATTTTAAAGCACTTCTTCTAGATAAGTATCATATTCAAATGATGTGGTCGAAATATTGCCATGTAAATATATTAAAAATCATAAAAATTTTCAGAAGGTTTTTTTTTCTAAAAATTACTAATTTATTGTAAAAATAATCTTATACAGCATATAACTGTATATATAAGGAATAAGGAAATATTAGGGCTGTAGAATTAATGAGGGTCGGTCATACAATTTACTATGGTTGTATAGTTAGTGATGAAATGCGAATTCCCAAGTCAACCCAAGCCAGATTCGTATTCAGCTATCACAAATACACATAGAAATGTTCATATTGACTATTGGCCAAGACCTTTCGTGTCTGTTTTGCTTTTGTGTCACTATATTATTTTTAATTTTTCTTGTTTGTATTCATCACGTTTTGGCCCCAATGCCCTCATATGCATTTCTATAACTACAAATAATTTATATATTATATAATATTTATTTATTATATAATAAAGTAATCATGAGTATATTTTTCAGTTTTGAATATTAAAAAAAAAAATTTTTTTTTTCTTAAATACTCGATCCTCTGGTAACCCTGACAAATAATCCTCTTCCCAGTTAAAAGAGCATATGTATATTTATTTTTAGTATAATAGTTTCCTATGTATCAGGACCATCTTTATTTTACAAATTTAGCTTCATATGACTACATAAATATGTACAACTGCATAGATTTCTTCATGGCAAATAAGCTTGAAATCAAATATCCTTTCAGTTTAGTTGTGTAAGCGAATTTTTTCAACTTTATCCTTTTATGCTTTATGGGGGATTCGGCGTCAATAAAGCATATCGAATGTAAAATGAAAAAGGAATAATAATATTTAGAATCGTATATCCTTCATTGTCGATCTCATCAGAATCAACCATTTACTTGCTACATATAATTTGTATACATATATGTATACTATATGTACTAAGTGAGTCAAAAAGTTTTGAAAAATAATTTAAAGAATGTTGAAATTTGATTGAAATAACTTTTATTCCTTAGTGCAATTTCCCTTAAGATTAATAAAATATTTTCAGCGATTTTCCAATTCATGCTGAAGTAGTTTTGAGGAATGCCTTCGAAATACATCTCTTTTTTTTAGGAGAAATGTGACAAGCAAAGTGATATTTAATTTAAAATTGATCTTAATTTTGACTGTAACTAGGTGTCCTTACTTTCCAAAATATTTCACTGCCCTAGCGTATGTGTCTGGATGTTCAAAATGCAACTATTATTCAAATAGAGGGTTGTTAGTTTAGATGCAGTTTATATATGCAATCGAATGGGTACATAAAATAAATTTTTCATATTGAAACATAATAATTTTATTTAGAAATAATTACTTTATCTGTGGAATTGCTGTTGTGGTTTTACTCAGTCGCTCTCAACCCTGTATAAGTTGCAGTGAATAAGTCAAGGGTATATTGAATGTATGGTTTCGTTAGCAACGCTGCTTATAACGATATGTGTCAGATAAGGAAAATTAGATATACCATTCGTTAAAATCATGATCTAAGTTGATTTAGCCATGTCTGTCTGTCAATCTGTTCGTATGATAACCATCATAATTATGAAGCGATCAAGCTGAAAATGGGTACATTACATTATTTTCACCAACGCTCGAGTATATTTGAAAATGCGAACTCTTAGATGAAAACAATGTATACCATCAGCACAATGGTAACTTTTTCCAAAAAATATGTATTTACTTACATATAGTTTTGTGAAAGTGATACCCTAAGCTTCAGTATTACTGAAGCGAATATTGCCAAATTATAACAGTTACATAATGATTAACAAAAGATCCAGCTAATGTTCATATACATATGTATGTCAAACATTTATACAGGCCCCACATATGAATGCTACATTATTTAATCACCTCATCATTACCAGCACCATTATCACTATTATAATCATCGTTATTATAATTATCATCATATAATTATACACAAGCTGAACTCATACATACAAATATTGCTTCTTTTATGTTGCGCATTTAACACATTGTATTCACAATTTGTTCCCTTTTGCATCATTTTAAATTAGTACTCATCATTGAAAGGCCGGTCATGGATTGCTGGTTGTTTTAGTTTATTATAATAGCACATACACATGTATAGGTACAAACATATGTATGTACATAAGTATATAGACAAAAGGAACCTCTTCTGTTTTGTAAACACTTTACTTTGATATTCAGTAGTAATAACACATACATATATTTATAAGCGGCACAGTCACAAACTTATCAACATAAATGCTTTTGATATTCGTTTTTACGTAATGTGGCACAAAAATTTGTATATACTATATATATGTGAAGTGATGAAAACGATAAATAGAGAGAGAGGGAGAAAAAGAGTTGGAAGATCTACATCAAATGCGTTTTAACAATCTTTTGTACTTTATGTCCTTTGCCATTATATTTGAATCCTATCATTGCCAACAATGATACTCATATCAAAGCAACCATGCACGCACATACGTACATGAAAATAATATTTATGTATATATTCAAAATAGGCTTCATTTTACGATTGACTTTTATATTAATTTCAATTTTATGATGGTACCATACACACAAATGCACCCACAAATATATACATTTATATATATAGGATATATAATATTTTGTATTTACAATATTTATTTATAATATATATATGAGTACCAATGTTAAAAAAAAACCAAGTTTATAAAATTTTAATTAATTTTTATATACTGCCAGGTGATGGTCATGGTTGGTACTTATTATCTCATATTTCTCACTTTTCACCCTCCGTTCTCATGTACATTTGTTCTTTGTGGTCGTATTATTTTTATACAATTTATATAAACAAAAATACTGAAAAGCTCTTCGGGTTTTTTTTTGTAACCCATAATACTTGAAATTATTTGCATTAATGATGCATGAAATGAGTTTCATAAATTTATTAATACTTAACATAATGGCAGTAGTCTACCATATTTATGTAAGTATATTAATTTTATAATAAAATATATTTATAATATGCTATATTATTTTATTCATAATGATAAATGACCCTAACTACAATATTTAAATGTGGTCACATAGTTAATTAAAATGTAAATATTTAAAGAACCGCATAATTGCTTCAGCAAACGTAATCCACGTAACACTTATTACACGAATTATATGAAAATGTACCACTCATCCTACAAATCGCAATATACTAGTTGAGAATTATGCCTATAAACATGTTATTGATTATTAAGTCTTTGGCATTATTGTTATACAAGTGTGTCAAGTAAAATTTCGCTGCGATATAATAAGCTCTAATTCGAAGCTGAATATTTTATTAATATTATAGCTTTCTAATAACTGAAATCGATTGAATTTAATTTCATACATCATCTCTATATATTAGTAAATAAACAAAATTAAATAAAACAAATATTCGCATATTGTAAGTTGTAACTTCCTTATATATATAATATACGCGTATATCGGTTAATATAATATTTACAATTTATATTTGTTTTCTGACCTTTTCTAAGGTTATATACATATTTAAACAACAAGTATATCGGTCGATATAGAAATAGTAAATACATAGATGAATATGTCTAGAGGTATATTAATATTTATTTAATTATTTGTAATAGGAAACGAATAAACACCATTTGTTTAATGTAAAACATAACGGTTTACAATATCATCTGGATATAAAAACAATTAAAATTCAATATATGATCACAGTCGAAGGCGCCTCCATTCTTTTAATAGAGTACCAAAGAAGCCTTCGAGATGAAAATTCATAAATTCGTACTTATAATCTTTTTGGCAACATCATGGGTGTGACAGATACAAAACCACCTGACCTCGAAGTTCAAAACCTGACTCTATTAGACTGCAAACCAATAGCGGGTTGTAAAAAAACATGCCAACAAATTATGCAATTTTATCGCGAAAACTGTTTCTATAATATATACTAATATTGGCTACAAGCGCAAGTTCTTTACTACCATACTCTATAGGCGAGCTTATCAACGATTTGAACTGCAGTAGATATACACAACTATATTTAACATTTTCTGCTGGATATAGCCAAAGGAAGAGTCATTTTAATGTATTATTATAATATTTTACTACATTCCTGGGTCGATTGTTTCACTAATCCATTTATATATTCAGAATTCAATACGCACACTGGAATGGGAGTTTTCTATATAATTTCACATAGCGTGGCTACCTACGTATTGCTCTCCAGTAATTCATTTTTCCAATCTTTTCTTCCTTTTCTATTGAGGTTGGTATTTTCATCATAAACAGAATTAAATGAAATTTGTCAACTAGTTGAAGTTAGATAAAATCAATCGAGAGAAATCACAAAGTAAAAAATTAACATAACATCTTCATTTCCTGTGTTTTGTTTTGAAAATCACTGACTTGTAAAATAAAGTTGAGCAAAGAGAAAGGTAGATACTGTTCGTTAATTATTTTTTAATATTTGAACATATCCACTTGAGAATCCTCTTCAGTTAGAAATATTGACAACTCTCAAATATTGAATATTTTATCAAAGGGTGTCGTAGCTCAGTTGTTAGTACATTGGCCTTCTGAGCATAACTTTATCAATTCTCCAGAGAGAAGAGCCTAATTAGGCAATGAGTATCAATCACAGATGACACTCATATATGATAACAAAAAAAAATTATTTACTTTTGTACTTTTGTTTTTCACATAGGCTGTGCATTCTCATATGTACTCACAGTACTCGGTGCGAAGAAGTACGAAATGCACAAAAAAATGTTGCCTTTTTCATTTTTTTCATATTTCTTTTTGTGCATAGCAACAACCATTGGTACACATACACGACAGGTACCTTCAAAGTAGATTTTGTTGTTGTCGAAAGTATGATTTGTGGATTGAAAAGCACTGAAAGAATCGGTGTGTGTTTTATTCTTATTATTATTCTGAACACTGGAGGCTTCTTTAAAATTGTCCACAATTGACCTCAAAATAAATTTTGATAATTTATTGGAAGAATTATGGAAGATTTAAAGAACATATTGAATAATTTCCTTTCTTCATTGCAGATAACTTTGTACAAAATGAAATTCTCTTTTTTTCAGTATACATATTGAAGTAATTTCTTTATATAAATAGATTGGTGTCTGCACTTTCATAAAGAACCTTCTTTAGAAAATAGTCGCAAATTTTTTGCAGGATAGATTTAAGAGTACAGATTTACTTGTACAAATAAAAATTTGATGTGTAAGTACAAGTATTATGATATTTTTTCTGCATTTCTCTCTCTCTCTCTCTCTCTCTCTTTCTCTCTCCAATTTGTTATCTACTCATTGTACTTAACATTTTATCATTATTATCCGCTTGCTTTGATAACTTCTAAATCAGACCTTTTAATAAGAATTATTTATTGTTGAAATTTTAATTCAATCAGAAATTACGCTTGCTAATAAACCAAGCATTCTTATGAATATACGCATAAAAATAATACATTTTTAAAATCATTACTTACTTACTTACTTATGTGGCCATTACAACAGAAAAACGATTTAGGCCGAAACTAGTATGCTTTGCGAGACAGCTCTTTCCTTCACTAGTTGGCACCAGTTAGAAATTCCAAGCGCTAACAAGTTCTCCAGTACTCTTCTGCGTCGTCCACCAGCTGGTTCCGAATATAAAACCGTCTTAGCCGGAGCGTGTTCTTCCATTAACTCGATATGCGCTTTAATACGTCGGTGTCGTCATACAGCTCACTCAGCTCATGGTTGTACCTTATTCGATACTCGCCACCAACGCAAATCGGTACAAAGATCTTGCGTAGGACTTTTCTCTCACATATATAATCAGTTAACTCGCTTACAAGTTCATTAAAAGAAATTTATCTGTGAAATAGAAAATTTTATTATACCCTGCATAATGCAATATGCATGGTATATTCATTTCGGTCAGATATTTGTGTCCACTTGAAGGAATCTCCGGAGATATAGACATAGATATATATTCGTGATCAGCGTCGATTAAATTTTCGATTTAACGATGTCCGTCCGTCCGTCCGTCCGTCTGTCTGTCACCTGGCTGGTTCGCACGATAACTTGAATAAATATTGAGCTATTTCTACGAAATTTGGCACAAGTAACCTATGATACAAGGGTACGGCCAAAAGTGGGTGAGCCACGCCTACTTTATAGCGTAGCTCCCATACAAAGTGTCTGTACTTCTTTTAAATTGAAACTGCTGTAACTTCTACAATCTTCCGTCTAGAATAACCATAACTGACACTTAGATTACCATGGCAGTGAGAAATAATATGGCAGAAAATCAGTGTGCCACGCCCACTCCTTTTTGGATTTCCCATACAAAGTTGCGGACATTAAAAAAAATGTTACCGGTTATAACTTGCAAAGCGTAGAATAGCGAGATTTAAGGTGTGAATTAGTATTGTACGAGCAACTAGGCTCACAGGAAATGGGCGCACCACACCCACTGTTTATCGTAGCCCCCATACAAATTTTAAATTGAAACAGCTGTAACTTCGGCAATCTTCTGTCTAGAATAACCATAATTGACAATTAAATTAATATCGTAGTCGGCAAAAATCTGGCAGAAAATCAGTGTGCCACGCCCACTCCTTCAAGAGTCTCCCATACAATGTCAAGGGAATTAAACTAAAACTTTTAAGCTCCATAACTTACAAACCATTTAGCATAGGACAACAAGATTTAAGGTATGGAATAGTATTGTACGAGCAACTAGGCTCATAGGAAATGGGCGCGCCACGCCCACTGTTTATTGTAGCCCCCATACAAATTTTAAATTGAAACGGCTGTAACTCCGGCAATCTTCTGTCTAGAATAACCATAATTGACACTTAAATTAATATCGTAGTCGGCGAAAATCTGGCAGAAAATCAGTGTGCCACGCCCACTCCTTCATGAGTCTCCCATACAAAGTCGAAGGAATCAAACTAAAATTTTAAGCTCCATAGCTTACAAACCATTTAGCGTAGGACAACGAGATTTAAGGTATGGAATAGTATTGTACGAGCAACTAGGCTCATAGGAAATGGGCGCGCCACGCCCACTGTTTATTGTAGCCCCCATACAAATTTTAAATTGAAACGGCTGTAACTCCGGCAATCTTCTGTCTAGAATAACCATAATTGACACTTAAATTAATATCGTAGTCGGCGAAAATCTGGCAGAAAATCAGTGTGCCACGCCCACTCCTTCATGAGTCTCCCATACAAAGTCGAAGGAATCAAACTAAAATTTTAAGCTCCATAGCTTACAAACCATTTAGCGTAGGACAACGAGATTTAAGGTATGGATTAGAATTGTACGAGCAATTAGGCTCACAGGAAATGGGCGCACCACACCCACTGTTTATCGTAGCCCCCATACAAATTTTAAATTGAAACAGCTGTAACTTCGGCAATCTTCTGTCTAGAATAACCATAATTGACAATTAAATTAATATCGTAGTCGGCAAAAATCTGGCAGAAAATTAGTGTGCCACGCCCACTCCTTCAAGAGTCTCCCATACAAAGTCAAGGGAATTAACTAAAACTTTTAAGCTCCATAACTTACAAACCATTTAGCATAGGACAACAAGATTTAAGATATGGATTAGTATTATACGAGCAACTAGGCTCACAGGAAATGGGCGCACCACGCCCACTGTTTATCGTAGCCCCCATACAAATTTTAAATTGCAACAGCTGTAACTTCGGCAATCTTCTGTCTAGAATAACCATAATTGACAATTAAATTAATATCGTAGTCGGCAAAAATTTGGCAGAAAATTAGTGTGCCACGCCCACTCCTTCAAGAGTCTCCCATACAAAGTCAAGGGAATTAAACTAAAACTTTTAAGCTCCATAACTTACAAATCATTTAGCGTAGGACAACGAGATTTAAGGTATGGAATAGTATTGTACGAGCAACTAGGCTCATAGGAAATGGGCGCGCCACGCCCACTGTTTATTGTAGGCCCCATACAAATTTTAAATTGAAACGGCTGTAACTCCGGCAATCTTCTGTCTAGAATAACCATAATTGACACTTAAATTAATATCGTAGTCGGCGAAAATCTGGCAGAAAATCAGTGTGCCACGCCCACTCCTTCATGAGTCTCCCATACAAAGTCGAAGGAATCAAACTAAAATTTTAAGCTCCATAGCTTACAAACCATTTAGCGTAGGACAACGAGATTTAAGGTATGGATTAGAATTGTACGAGCAATTAGGCTCACAGGAAATGGGCGCACCACACCCACTGTTTATCGTAGCCCCCATACAAATTTTAAATTGAAACAGCTGTAACTTCGGCAATCTTCTGTCTAGAATAACCATAATTGACAATTAAATTAATATCGTAGTCGGCAAAAATCTGGCAGAAAATTAGTGTGCCACGCCCACTCCTTCAAGAGTCTCCCATACAAAGTCAAGGGAATTAAACTAAAACTTTTAAGCTCCATAACTTACAAACCATTTAGCATAGGACAACAAGATTTAAGATATGGATTAGTATTATACGAGCAACTAGGCTCACAGGAAATG
Source organism: Megamerina dolium (assembly GCA_963854835.1). NCBI lineage: Eukaryota > Metazoa > Arthropoda > Insecta > Diptera > Megamerinidae > Megamerina > Megamerina dolium. The sequence continues at coordinate 47,615,813 of OY978527.1, forward strand.
GGCGCACCACGCCCACTGTTTATCGTAGCCCCCATACAAATTTTAAATTGCAACAGCTGTAACTTCGGCAATCTTCTGTCTAGAATAACCATAATTGACAATTAAATTAATATCGTAGTCGGCAAAAATTTGGCAGAAAATTAGTGTGCCACGCCCACTCCTTCAGGAGTCTCCCATACAAAGTCAAGGGAATTAAACTAAAACTTTTAAGCTCCATAACTTACAAATCATTTAGCGTAGGACAACGAGATTTAAGGTATGGAATAGTATTGTACGAGCAACTAGGCTCATAGGAAATGGGCGCGCCACGCCCACTGTTTATTGTAGCCCCCATACAAATTTTAAATTGAAACGGCTGTAACTCCGGCAATCTTCTGTCTAGAATAACCATAATTGACACTTAAATTAATATCGTAGTCGGCAAAAATCTGGCAGAAAATCAGTGTGCCACGCCCACTCCTTCATGAGTCTCCCATACAAAGTCGAAGGAATCAAACTAAAATTTTAAGCTCCATAGCTTACAAACCATTTAGCGTAGGACAACGAGATTTAAGGTATGGATTAGAATTGTACGAGCAATTAGGCTCACAGGAAATGGGCGCACCACACCCACTGTTTATCGTAGCCCCCATACAAATTTTAAATTGAAACAGCTGTAACTTCGGCAATCTTCTGTCTAGAATAACCATAATTGACAATTAAATTAATATCGTAGTCGGCAAAAATCTGGCAGAAAATTAGTGTGCCACGCCCACTCCTTCAAGAGTCTCCCATACAAAGTCAAGGGAATTAAACTAAAACTTTTAAGCTCCATAACTTACAAACCATTTAGCATAGGACAACAAGATTTAAGATATGGATTAGTATTATACGAGCAACTAGGCTCACAGGAAATGGGCGCACCACGCCCACTGTTTATCGTAGCCCCCATACAAATTTTAAATTGCAACAGCTGTAACTTCGGCAATCTTCTGTCTAGAATAACCATAATTGACAATTAAATTAATATCGTAGTCGGCAAAAATTTGGCAGAAAATTAGTGTGCCACGCCCACTCCTTCAAGAGTCTCCCATACAAAGTCAAGGGAATTAAACTAAAACTTTTAAGCTCCATAACTTACAAATCATTTAGCGTAGGACAACGAGATTTAAGGTATGGAATAGTATTGTACGAGCAACTAGGCTCATAGGAAATGGGCGCGCCACGCCCACTGTTTATTGTAGCCCCCATACAAATTTTAAATTGAAACGGCTGTAACTCCGGCAATCTTCTGTCTAGAATAACCATAATTGACACTTAAATTAATATCGTAGTCGGCGAAAATCTGGCAGAAAATCAGTGTGCCACGCCCACTCCTTCATGAGTCTCCCATACAAAGTCGAAGGAATCAAACTAAAATTTTAAGCTCCATAGCTTACAAACCATTTAGCGTAGGACAACGAGATTTAAGGTATGGATTAGAATTGTACGAGCAATTAGGCTCACAGGAAATGGGCGCACCACACCCACTGTTTATCGTAGCCCCCATACAAATTTTAAATTGAAACAGCTGTAACTTCGGCAATCTTCTGTCTAGAATAACCATAATTGACACTTAAATTAACATCGTAGTCGATTAACATTTGTAGCCTGTACAAAATGAGTGAAATTCTTTTAAATTGAGATAGCTGTAGCTTCTGCAGTCTTCTCTCTAGAACAATCATAATTAATACTTAGGTTAATATGGTAGTTGTACATAATCTGGCAAAAAATCAGCATGCCACTCCCACTTCTTAATGGGGCTACCATACAAAATTTGGAAAATTTTTAAAAATTTAAACCGCTATAACTTACGAACTATTCAGAGTAGGACAACCAAATTTAAGGAGTGGATTGATATTGAAAAATTGTTTAGATATATAAGAAAGAGGTAAGCCACGCCCACTTTTTATACAGCTTCCGTACAAAATCTCGGATTTATCTTAAACATTAAAACACCCATAACTTACTAAATAATACGCCTAGGTCAACCCATTGCAACCTAGGTAGTTTAGTATTACAGGCAGAAATTATTCCTAAAAAATTGGTGAGGTAGCCTGGTTCTTAATGTAGCTCCTATACAAAGTAGTGGAAGAAAAGGATGGATATACGAGCAAACTTTTTATATATACCTCTACATATGCAGGGTATAATTTGGTCGGCTCCAGCCGACTGTAAGGCCATTTTATTTTCTTCTACTTTTGCTCGATTATTGTATGTGAATATGCACTTAACTTAACTTAAATCTTTAATTTCTATTTATCTCATGCGCTATATTGATTTTATTATGTTACAAGACAAAAAAGTACACAATTAGGAGATTCATAAGATGACATAAAGTCATATGTCACAACTTCAAGTTGACCAAAAATATGAACCAGGTGAACACCTCATAATATCAACATCATAATTGTATGTGATATTTCAATACTTAGTTAGTTATTTTCTTGTTCTCATTTGGCCTTATCTTAAAATAAAAATGGCAAGAAAAGGTGATCACACCTGTGAGATGCTTTTATGCGCTCATGTTCATTTTCAGGCAAAGAAGAAGAAGCAAAAGAAGTAAAGAGAAGCAACTGATGAATTATAACACCCAAGAATGATAGAAATAAAGATTGCGCCCTGTGACGTCACAAACGAAACAGAACAAATAGTTGGCAAATAAGAAGTATCAATATCCCATACAAAATGTAAATAAAACTGCGCATATTTATATACAATTGTAAAAAAAATAAGCAATATTTATTACTTTCGAGGTTGTGAAGGACTTTATCTTTCTTAGAACCAGCATCAGCAACTGTAATGACGTCACCCTGGAGATCATGCGTAGGATAACTCTTGCTAACAGGTGTTACTTTGGACTGAGTAAGCAATTGAGAAGTCGAGCCCTCTCTCGAAGAACGAAAGCTACACTCTACAAGTCTCTCATCATATGGCGTCCTAACATATGGCGCTGAAACCTGGACAATTTCAACCACGGTTGAGAAGATGCTTGGAGTTTGCGAGAGAAAAGTTCTGCGCAGGATCTTCGGACCTATTTGCGTTGACGGCGAGTATCGAATAAGGTAAAATGATGAGCTGTATGAGCTGTACGCTGACATAGACATAGTCAGGTGAATCAAAATCCAGTGGCTGCGATAGCTAGGTCATGTCAAGCGAATAGAAGAAGACGCTCCAGCGAAGAGGGTGTTTAATTCGGTACCCGCTAGAGGACGCAGAAGAAGAGTAAGACCAAACCTCCGTTTGAAAGGACCAAGTATTCGGTAACCTGGAAGCGGCAGCAAGGGTAAAACAGAGAAAACTGGCGCCGCATTCTATGTTCGGCCTAAATCGATCATCGGTTGTTATGGCGACATACGAAGAAGAAGAAGAAAAACAGAGTTACTATTTTCACATTTATCTTTGGGAGCGGCTTCTTCAATTTCTCCGTTTAGTTTTCTAATCTTCTAAGATTGCTCAGTATGTTTTTTTTATTTTATAATTTGTTATGAAAAACCTATTTCCATTAATTTTTTTTACATTCTTGGGCAATTTTTGCAAAACTCATATTTAATACTCGTATGTTATAGACATACTTCCTTTCCGTCTGTTTAAGGGGGGAGTAAGGGATAATTTGAAATAAAAAACACTTTTTCGCTGATTTTTTACGGAGATACAGCTTAAGAAAATATATTCAAACTTTTTTTTAATTATAAAGCATCATCTAGAGAATATTTAGTTAAATTTTTATAATTAAATAAAATTTTATACGAGTTTGTTTCGAGTTTGAAAAGAATCGGTCGAGTAGATTTTGCAGGATCGTGGTCACGGGCTTCGAAAAATTGGTGTTCAGAAAAACACGTTTAAAGTTTTTTTTTCCTCAAAAAGTGAGAAAAAAATTTTTTTTTTTGTAACTTACACTGAATCATCGATCCCAGGTGCATAAAGTACGTTCCCGGCAGCAATCTCGTTGTCTTGGAAAATGAAAAAAAAAATCGATTCTCCGAATCTGCTTATTTACACTTCCTTTCGTAATTCTTCCACCTTTTTCGTTAATTTTCTTTTCGTTTATGACGCCACCATACGAACAGTTGACTGTCACACTCAAACCAAAAAAATAACAGTTCACTCAGGGCGCAATTTCTGTTTATATCATTCTTGTATAACACCAAAATACATAGGTTAATAAAAAAAATAAATATGTGGTACTTAAAGCCTTGAAGAGCTCTTTTGCCTAGCTTCTCTTCCATTACTGTTGTGCGTGTTAAATTTTGGACAGTATTAGAATAGATTACATATGTTACAAAATTATATTGTGTTAATTCGTTTTGATAGAGACCAACAAAAAAGATTTTTACACTATTTTATAAACTGAATAATATAAACATAACTAATAGCAATGCCTTCAAACATATACAACATTTTGGATGCTAAATGGATATTGCATTATGAGCCCAAAACAGCACATATTGCCAAAAGTTATCTTTCGCATGATTTTGTGGGTGATGTCGTTTAAAGTGCTGATTCTACGAAAGTAATTTCGTTCTGACTATTAAACAATATATCTAAGTGTATTCTTTGCTGATATTATATGACAAGTCTGATGTTAGTAGGCATTACAATAAACGCTTTTGACCTTAGACATTAAATTCTCCATTTATCAAAAGGAAATGAATTTTTATTTACTAAGTGAAGGTTAAGAGTCGTATATGTTCATATATGTGTGTTTACCTACATTTAAGTATATTATTTATACAACCGTACTCGCGACGGAAACTATTTACATATTGATCTTGTGTAAAATACTAACAAAAACACCACCTTTATTTGATATAAATACGATCGAAATTCATTTGATCATCACAGTTAGAATCAAATCTTCCAGAGTATCAAATTAGTATTCAGGATGTATATTAGTAAATTGGCATTTTTTGCTATTGCAGCAACTTGTTTGCTAATAGCAGTAGTAGCTCAAACGCCACCAACTACAACGCCGCCTGCTACACCAACTACGACGCCACCTGCTACACCAACTACAACGCCACCGGCTACACCAACTACAACGCCACCGGCTACACCAACTACAACACCACCGGCCACACCAACTACAACGCCACCAGCTACACCAACTACAACCCCACCTGCTACACCAACTACAACGCCACCGGCTACCCCAACTACAACTCCACCTGCTACACCAACTACGACGCCACCTGCTACACCAACTACAACGCCACCGGCTACACCAACTACAACGCCACCGGCTACACCAACTACAACACCACCGGCCACACCAACTACAACGCCACCAGCTACACCAACTACATCACCAACTGCTACTCCACCAACTACAACGCCACCTGTGACACCACCAACTGCAACGCCACCGGCTACACCAACTACTTCACCTACTGGGACACCACCTGGCACAACAACACCTACAACTTCTCCAACTACTTCACCTACTGGCACACCACCAGGTGGAAATCCCCCCACTCAACCACCTGGTACTTCACCAACAACAACGCCACCCGTTACACCACCAGGTACACCACCAGTCACACCACCAGCTACACCACCAGTCACACCACCAGCTACTCCACCAGGAAGTCCACAAGGACCTCCAAGTTCTAAACCCGGCTGTATTAGACTATGCAAACCAAAATCGGGTTGTAAGAAATCATGCAAATCATGCAAAAGCCCATGCAATAGCGGTGGAAAATCGCCAAGTCGTCCTATTGTAATAAGGCCACCACGTGGAGGTGGAGGAAAAGGAGGGAACGGGGGAAATGGAGGAAACGGAGGAAACGGAGGCAAAGGAGGAAAGGGGAAACCGTGCAAACGAAGAAGGGTCCGGAGAAGGAGGCGCCACGGTAAAGCTCAAAATGGAAGTGGAGGAAATGGAGGTGGAGGCGGAGGCGGAGGCGGAGGAGGAGGCGGAGGAAGAGGCGGTGGAGGAGGCGGAGGAGGACGAGGCGGAGGAGGAGGAGGAAGAAAACGATCAAAAAGAGGAAAGCGACCACATGGAGGAAATAATCCACAATGCGGAGGAGGAGGAGGAGGTGGCGGAGGTGGAGTATCCGGAGGGGTAGGAGGTGGAGGAGCCGGCGGAAAAAAACCATGCAGAAGAGTACAAATCCGTAGAACTACCAAAAAATCATGTGGGGGCGGACGCAGCAGAAGCAGCGCTAGGCGCATCCACCTTAGTGGTGGCTCCGGTCGCAGCCGCAGCCAGAGTAGCGGCAGAAATGGAGGTGCCCACAGTGGTGGCTCTGCAGGTCGCCCAATAATTATAGGCTGAAGAGAGTACTTTGAATATTTATTTCATATTAGGTACTTATTTTATCTACAATATTTTGATGAATAAATGCATCTCAAAAAATATATTAGAACCAGTTTAAATATATCTATCACTTTTTACAATCAGTAAAAATTTGTGGGTGCCGTAGCTCAGTGGTTAGTGTGTTGGCCTTCCGATCTGTAAGTCGTGGTTCAATCCCCACGCAAATGTCTCCAAAACAAATAAAACAATATTGTGCAAATGTGGCTTCGAGATAGAGCTTATCAACGATTTGAACTGCAGTAGATATTACAATTAACCACATCACTGTATTTAACATTTTTCTCCATATATACCCAAAGCAAAAGTCATTTTAGTGCAATATTACAATGGTGCATTTAATGAGCCACTTGCGTAGTTTGTCTCATCAATATATTTATCTGTTTACAATTCACAATAGAATGGAGATTTTCTATATAATTTCATATAGCGTAGCTACCTACGTAACGCTCTCCAGTAATTCATTTTTCCACTCTTTTCCTTTTGTTTCTATTGATGATGTTATTGTCATCATAAACAAAATTAAATGAAATTTGTCAATTGGTTGAAATTATATAAAAACAATGGAGAGAAAGCAAAAAGTAAAAAATTAACATAACATCTCAATTTCTTGTGTTTTGTTTTGAAAATCACTGACTTGCAAAATAAAGTTGAGCAAAGAGAAAGGTTGAAGGACAACAGATACTATTCGTTCATATTTTTTAGTTCAAAGATTTATCAATCCGCGCTCGTAAGTTATGACGATAAAAAATTTTTTTTATTTCCTCGACTTTGTGTGGGAGCCACATAAAGGAGTAGGAGTGGCACGCTGATTTTTCACTAGATTATTTCCAAATACCATATTAATCTAAGTGTGAACTATGGTTATTCTAGATAGAAGATTGCAGAAGTCGCAGCTGTTTCAATTTAAAAGAAATTAAGCATTTTGTGTGGGGGCTACTATAAACAGAGGTTAGTCGGTTTGAATGCTTCGTGTGGTCGTGGTTATTTTCCGATCATGCCCAATATCAATCCCAATATCAATACCCTTGGATCATAGGGTATTTATGCCAAATTTCGTCAAAATAGCTCAATATTTGCTCAAATTATCGTGCGAACCAGCCAGGTGACGGACGGACGGACATCGTTAAATCGAAAACGACGTAGATCACGAATATAAATAGTTTTCTATATCTTCTATATATATATATATATATATATATATATATATAAATATATATATATATATATATATATATATATATATATATATATATATATATATATATATATATATATATATATATATACATATATATATATACATATATATATATATACATATATATTTATATATATATATATATATATATATATATATATATATATACACATATATATATATATATATATATATATACATATATATACAGTGGCTCACAGCTTATTTCGTACAGTGTATATATTTTTATGTACATGGCTGTAACATCGAAACTAAAAAACTTATCAATAAGTTTTGAATGTAGATGTCTATGTATGTGTTTAGTAAACCTAATAAGAAAACGGGGAACCCCAAAAATTGTTCTTTTTGTCATGCAAGAGAGAAAAACTATTGATCAGCTGATTTTCAGCTCACATCTTATTTCGTACACAAACTTCAATGTAAGTAAGTTTCATCCTGCCGCGCAGTTACAAAGTTTTTTTGAATTGTATGAGTTTTTGGACCTTTTTAACTATTATAACAATTTTTATTATTATTATTTTAAATAGTTAAAGTGCTGTAAATTAAAAATTTAGCGTTATGGGTCGTCGTACAACGATGGAACAGCGTAAACTGGTAATTAACCATTTTAGGAAAGGTCAGAGTGTGCGAAAAATTGCTGAAATGACAAATTTAAGTGCCTCAACTGTCCAATACATCATTCAACGCTTCGTTCGCGAAAATCGGTTGGAGAACAAGGGCAGAGAAGCACCTAATAAGATTTTCAACGCTTCAGACGAGCGTTATATTGTACGAAAAATTAAGAAAAATCCAAAGTTATCCGCTCCGAAGTTGGCTGCAGAGGTTCAGCGTGAAATAGGAAAATCATCCAGTGCTGAAACTGTCCGACGTGTGCTGCGCAATCATGACTTGAACGGTAGAGTAGCCCGAAAGAAACCATTCATTTCAAAAATGAATATACAACGCCGACTTGACTTCGCCAAAGAGCATATTATTAAGACTCCTGCGTTCTGGAATACCGTTATTTTCGCGGATGAGTCTAAGTTTAATATTTTTGGCTCGGACGGAATGTCATATGTTTGGCGTAAAGCGAATACCGAGCTAAACAAGGAGAACCTTAAGCCCACAGTGAAGCATGGTGGCGGTAGCGTGATGGTTTGGGCCTGTATGTCAGCAGCCGGAGTAGGTGAATTGGTTTTTATTGAGGAAACAATGGACAAAATGAAGTACCTCGAGATTCTGAAAAACAATTTACTTCAAAGTGCAGACAAACTGGGTTTGCGGGAAGAATTTCGGTACTACCAAGATAATGACCCAAAACATAAATCTGGGATTGTGCAATCTTGGCTTATTTGGAACTGCCCACACTTGATGTCTCCACCACCACAGTCACCTGACATGAATGTGATTGAAAATCTTTGGTCTATTTTGGACAATAAAATAAGAACACACAAGATTTCTAATAAGCAAGACCTAAAGAAGGTACTGATGGAAGAATGGAAAAAAATCACACCAGACATCACTCAAAAATTGGTGGATTCAATGCCAAATAGACTCCAGGCTGTCATTAACGCTAAGGGATGTCAACTAAATATTAAAATCAACTTACTTTGTTTTTAGTTTGAACTTAAAGAGACTGTACGAAATAAGCTGTGACATGAATTTTCCTATTTTTTTCTTATTTTATTTTTTTATAGTGTCAAACACTAAAATTTTGAAAAAGTAAATTTTGGAAAATAAAAAACAAACCTTCCTTTCTAAAATGGCATTTATATTTTGTTCAAATTTTTGCTATATTAGGAATTACGACTGCAGCAATTTTTAAACTGTCACTGTACGAAATAAGCTGGGAGCCACTGTATATATAAATATATATATATATACATACATATATATATATATATATATATATATATATATATATATATATATACACCTAATTCTGGTTTTACACGAAAATTGGTTCCAGAAAAAACCGTGTATACTTTTATATACTTTATATATATATATATATATATATATATATATATATATATATATATATATATATATATATATATATATATATATATATATATATATATATATATATATATATATATATATATATATATATATATATATATATATATATATATGGGTGGGTGCCGTAGCTCAGTGGTTAGTGGGTTCGCCTTCTGATCTGTAGGTCATGGTTCAATCCCCGGCTGATGCATAACAAATTTAATATCGATAAGATTTTTCTTTCTAATGGTACCCACCTGTCGGCAAGCAATTGGCAATTCTTCCGACAGTAACAACTTGCCATGAAAAAGCTTCTAAAGGAACTCTGTGACAAAGCTCAGAAAAAGTGATGTCACCAGTGTTCTGCCGTTCGGAACCGGCTAAAATAAGTAGGTCCCTTCTAATACTGTCCAAATTTAAGACGCACAACAGTAATGGAAGAGAAGATCGGTCAATGAGCCCTTTGGGGCTTTAAGTGCCACATATTTATTTTTTATTTTTTTATACTATACATATATATATATATACTATATATATATATATATATATATATATATATATTTGTATATATATATATATATATATATACAAATATATATATATATATATATATATATATATATACAAATATATATATATATATATATATATATATATATATATATATATATATATATATATATATATACTCCAGATCAACGAACAAGAAATCAAATTGATCATGTGGTGGTTGACGAAAAGCACGCTTCCAGTATGATGGACGTGAAATCGATCCTTGGTGCCAACATCAACTCGGATCACTACCTTGTTGCAGCTAAGGTGCGCACACATTTATGTGTCGCAAATAACAAGAGAAGTCCCACACAGAGAAAGCTTGACGTCAGTAAGCTGAGACACCAGAGACAGCAGATGCATTTGCTACTCGAGTATCGGATCTGCTTATACAGAACACTCTCCCACTTGATTATACACGCGCACGGTGAACATATATATCCCACTCCATGACTACTGCTGTCGAGGAGGTAATCGGTTACTACCCGCTTCTGAGGAATGAGTCAGGACCAGAAACGCGCCGCTACCGCAGAGAAAGACACGGAATACAGAAAAACCCTGCGTGAATGAGGAACGCAAGCTGCAAAGGAGCGGTACAGAGACAAAAGAGTGCAATGAGACGCAAAAAGTAGGAGTTGGAAGGACGAGAGTGTGAGGGGATAGATAGGTAATCCCTTACCGGACTGTCGAAAGCGGCTTTATGATCAACAAATAGATGGTGTGTGTAGATCTGTTTTTTTTTGGATGTTCTCCAGGATTTGGCGCAGCAATCTGGTTGTTGGTGGATTTACCAGGTCTGAAGCCACACTTATAAGGCCCAAGCAGTTTGTTAAGCTTGGGCTTCAATCTTTCATACAGTATGCTCGACAAAAGCTTGTATACGATGCTAAGACGACTTATTCTACAGTAGCTGGCGCAAATTGTGGAGTCCTCTTTCTTATGTACGGGATAGAGAAACTAAGCCTCCAATCATTGGGCATGCTTTCATCAGACCATATTCTACTTATGAGCTGGTGCATGCTGGTAAGCAGCTCATCGCCTCCGATCTTAAACAACTCAGCAGGCAGGCCATCAGCATCTGCATCTTTGTTGTTTTTCAACCTGGAAATGGCGTCTACGATGTCGTCATAGTCGGGTTTTGGAATATGCGGATGATGCGGAAATTCGGGAAATCTTCTCCACTATGGGATAGTTCGAACATCACCATTCAGTAGCGTGAAAAAGTGTTCCCTCCATAAGCTCAGAACACTCTGGACATCTATAACCAGATTCCAATTTTTGTCACGACTGGAAGAGGCTCTAGGATTTAAACCGCCACTCAGACGCTTGATCTTCTCGAAGAATTTTGGAGTCTCTTTTCTGCCTCTACTCTATCTCTATCTCCTTACACTCGACACTCCTGATGATACCATGCAGAACTTTTCCAGTGTTGCTTTGAAGTGAAGGAAAGATTTTATCCACATTGTAGCCTATATCAAAATTATTGGAAAGGCATGGAAAAGTGTTACCAAAACAATTATCGAATCTTCCTGAAAGAAGCTTTGCGCTTTACAGCAAGGAGATGGGGAGGAGACTTTATCAGACGAGGAGGTAACAAAAGAACAACAATCGTTTAATGCAATTAAAGAAATGCTAAAAGCATGAGTGTCTGCGGAATCATACATTAAAAAGCATCACCCCAAGCTGATAGTGGCTAAACCCAGCCACAGATTTAGTCATAAATAATGATGTCTCGAATTTGCAACAAACGACTCCATGCAACATTTTGTTAAAGAGGAACTAGCAATTCATGTAGTTATTATAAAAACAGGTTTTTTTTTTTATTTTTTCGTTTTTTCCATTGCAAATTCGCTCATTTCGTCCTATACTCATTCCCTAAAAATTTTGATACAGACAAATATGTGTCATATAATAAAATTTGATATTCAAATATTTTACTGTGTACTGTTTCCGACCTGGAATGGATTACTTTGATTTATATGAGAATAATGGTTTTGCTTAACGCACGTTTTACATAAAGATCCAGATTCTGACACGAATTATGTTCGTTACCCGAGACACATCTGATGACACATCTGGTGTTAGTAGACATCAGACATATTAATAAGCGCTTTTGACCTTAACAATTAAATACACCATTCATCAAAAGGAAGTCAATTTTTATTTACTAAGTGAAGGTTAAGAGTCGTATATGTTCATATATGTGTGTTTACCTACATTTAAGTATATTATTTATACAACCGTACTCGCGACGGAAACTATTTACATATTGATCTTGTGTAAAATACTAACAAAAACACCACTTTTATTTGATATAAATACGATCGAAATTCATTTAATCATCACAGTTAGAATCAAATCTTCCAGAGTATCAAATTAGTATTCAGGATGTATATTAGTAAATTGGCATTTTTTGCTATTGCAGCAACTTGTTTGCTAATAGCAGTAGTAGCTCAAACGCCACCAACTACAACGCCGCCTGCTACACCAACTACGACGCCACCTGCTACACCAACTACAACGCCACCGGCTACACCAACTACAACGCCACCGGCTACACCAACTACAACACCACCGGCCACACCAACTACAACGCCACCAGCTACACCAACTACAACCCCACCTGCTACACCAACTACAACGCCACCGGCTACCCCAACTACAACTCCACCTGCTACACCAACTACGACGCCACCTGCTACACCAACTACAACGCCACCGGCTACACCAACTACAACGCCACCGGCTACACCAACTACAACACCACCGGCCACACCAACTACAACGCCACCAGCTACACCAACTACATCACCAACTGCTACTCCACCAACTACAACGCCACCTGTGACACCACCAACTGCAACGCCACCGGCTACACCAACTACTTCACCTACTGGGACACCACCTGGCACAACAACACCTACAACTTCTCCAACTACTTCACCTACTGGCACACCACCAGGTGGAAATCCCCCCACTCAACCACCTGGTACTTCACCAACAACAACGCCACCCGTTACACCACCAGGTACACCACCAGTCACACCACCAGCTACACCACCAGTCACACCACCAGCTACTCCACCAGGAAGTCCACAAGGACCTCCAAGTTCTAAACCCGGCTGTATTAGACTATGCAAACCAAAATCGGGTTGTAAGAAATCATGCAAATCATGCAAAAGCCCATGCAATAGCGGTGGAAAATCGCCAAGTCGTCCTATTGTAATAAGACCACCACGCGGAGGTGGAGGAAAAGGAGGAAAGGGAGGAAAAGGAGGAAAGGGAGGAAACGGAGGCAAAGGAGGAAAGGGGAAATCATGCAAACGAAGAAGGGTCAGAAGAAGAAGGCGCCACGGTAAGGCTCAAAAGGGAAGTGGAGGAAATGGAAGTGGAGGCGGAGGCGGAGGCGGAGGAAGACGGCCAAAAGGAGGAAAAAGAAGACGTGGAGGAAATAGACCGCATCGCGGAGGAGGAGGCGGGAGTAGGGGAGGAGGAGGTGGAGGAGCCGGCGGAAAAAAAACATGCAGTAGGGTAAAAATCAGTATACCTTCCAAGAAATCATGTGGAGGTGGAGGCAGCAATTGCGGTGGTCGCAGCAGAAGCGGTGGACGCGGCAGAAGCGGTGGACGCGGCAGAAGCGGTGGGCGTGGCAGAAGTGCTGGGCGCAGCAGAAGTGGTGGACGCAGCAGAAGCGCCGGTAGGCCCATCCGCCTAGGCGGTAGCCGCGGTCGCAGACATAGCCGTAGCAGCAGCAGCAGCAAAAATGGAGGTGCCAATGGCGCTGGCTCTGTAGGTCGCCCAATCATTATCGGCTGAAGACAGTACTTTTAATAATTATCTCATATTCAGGTACTTGTTTCATATACGACATTTTAATAAATAAAGGATGCATTTGAAATTGAGACATATATATATATATATATATATATATATATATATATATATATATATATATATATATATATATATATATATATATATATATATATATATATATATATATATATATATATATATATATATATATATATATATATATATATATATATATATATATATATATATATATATATATATATATATATATATATATATATATATATATATATATATATATATATATATATATATATATAGATGTTATTTTTTTTTTGTTATTGCGGAACTGCAAAATTTTAACATTACAATCGGAATTCGCTTTTGACTCTGCGGTAAATCAATAAAAAGCAAATAATAATAAGTTACTTACTTACTTATTTATGTAATCCCATTCCAACCAAAAGTCAATTTAGACCGAATCTATTCTATCCTTTGCTAGCTAGCGCCAGTTAGAGATTCCAAGCGCTGACAAGTTCTCCAGTAATTGGTCTTTCCACCGGAGATTGAGTCTGCCTCTTCTGAGTAGACCACCAGCGGGTTCAGAATATAACACCTTCTTAAGCGGAGCGTGTTCTTCCATTCGCTAAACATAACCTGGCCAGTGCAACCGCTGAATTTAAATGCGCTTTACTATTTCGGTGTCGACATACAGCTCATACAGTTCATGGTTGCACCTTACTCGATACTCGCAACCAACGCGCATAGGTGCAAAGATCTTGCGGAGGACTTTATTCTCGAAAACTTCGAGCATTCTCTCATCTGAGATGGAAATCGAATCACTTTGTATGAAACCCCGTTCGGTATTATACGACGGGGAGATGTCCTTCCCAATTTCACTGCACAACGGTAGTTATAAGGTGTCATTATGCAAAGACGAATGTCTTTGCATAATGTCCGAGTTCAGTACCGAACTCGGACATTGTTTTGTAGAGGTAATCCCTTACCGGACTGTCGAAAGTGGCTTGATAATCAACAAAATGTTGGTGTGTGTCGATCTGTTTTTCTTGAGTGTTCTCCAGGAACACGCGTAATGTGAAAGTCTGTTCGTTGCTAAATTTACCAGATCTGAAGCCACACTGATAAGGTCATTAAGAATGGGCTTCAATCTTTCACACAGTACGCTCGATAATGTATGCGATGCTAAGAAAACTTATCTCATAGTAGCCGGCGCACAGTGTGGAGTGTCCTTTCTTATGTATGGGACAGAGATATTCCTGTTCAAACGGAGGAGAATATACTTGCTGGTATACAGAGGCTGTGCAAAAAACACCAAAATTTTTGCAAAAAGAAGTCCAGAAATACAGATAAATCAAATATGAAAAGGAAGATTTGGAAAGGTGACCTCGTTAAGTTCTTTGATATTTCTCGACGAAATGTCATGAACATGCCTAGAGTGTTACAAGAAGACAAAGAATTTCTTAAGTCACAAAGAGAAGATCGTATGAGTTCGTCCATGAGTGGAGCAGACAAGCTTTTCGCTTCAAAAATAAAAACTAAACGTTCCAAGGAAGATAAAATTTAGTGATACAAAAACAAACATTTCAAAGATATTGCTAAAATTAATTGAAGTAGTTACTTTAGAAGGTTCATCTTCATCATCATCAGCACTTAGCGACGAAGAGGTCACGTTCTCTCCACCTGTGATGAAAAAGACATGCCTAAGTTCTAATGTAAAACCTCTTGATCAGACACTCACTTCTACTTGGGAACGAGAACAGCTATCTATTTGACGAGCAAGTTGTTAATTCATTGCAACTGCAAAGAGCCTCAGCCACCAAATTTCTGTATCTCCTTCTACCGTATACCACGCGCACGAGCGCAATAGAGGTAAACTAACAACGAAAATTGAAGTCTTTTTGAAAATCCTCCCAAATTGTTGTTAGATTTTGATAGTAAACTTTTGCCATCAACTACCTATGGAAGTGATAAAACGTTGATAGATAGAGTAACAGTTCTTGTTACTGGCAAAGACTTTGAGAATTTGCTTAGCGTTCATGTAGCTCATAAAGGCACTGGTGAAGAGATCGCTGAAGCAGTTATTCAGGAACTTGACCGATTTAAGTTTACGTAGCAATATCATTGGTATGTCTTTTGATCCATGGGGCGTGTATCAGAATTGAAAGAGAATTCGGGATAACATTGTTGCGGTTGGCTTCCCGTCATCATATCCATGAATTCATATTGTAAAGAGTATTTAAGAAGTGTTGTACTCTACCATTCAGTGGTCCTGATATTCAAATATTCCGAAGTTCCAAAGTTTTTGGCCGGAGACCAAAAAAATTACCTCAGAGTCGGCTGGAGCGGACCAAATTATACCCTGCATCTTTTATTTTTATTTCCACTACTTTCGATAGGAGCTACATTAAGAAGTAGGCGTGGCTAACCAATTTTTTCAGGAATAATTTCTACCAGGTGTATATTAGACCTGAAATATAGTTGACCTGGGCGTTTTATTTGGTAAGTTATGGGTGTTTAAAAGTTTAAAATAATTCCGAGGTTTCGTATGGAAACTATATAAAAAGTAGGCGTGGCGTGCCTATTTCTTGTAAATCTAACAATCTTTGTAATATTAATCCATACCTTAAATTTGGTTATCCTACACTGAATAGTTCGTAAGTTACAGCAATTTAAGTGGTTTTTTATTTTCTTAGCTTTCTCTGATAGCCCCATTAAGAAGTGGGTGTGCCATGCTGCTTTCAAGCCACATTATTTCCGACCACGATGTTAATCCAAGTGTTAATTATGATTGGTCTAGGCAAAAAACTGTCAACGTTACAGCTGTTTAATTGTAATGAAAATTCGGTCATTTTGTATGGGTGTGGCTAGCCCATTTCTTGTTGGTATATTTATTATTACAATAGTAATTCACAACTCAAAGGTTAGTGTGTTGGCCTTCTGATCTGTAGGTTGTGGTTTATATCCCCGGATGAAGCATAACAAATTGAATATCTCTTTCGAACGGTACCCACCTATATATATATATATATATATATATATATATATATATATATATATATATATATATATATATATATATATATATATATATATATATATATATATATATATATTTATATACATATATATATATACAAATATATATATATACACATATATAAAGGGTTATCCATTACGCGGTTTCAAAAGTATAGGGCTAGAATTCGACATCTGTCAAACTGAGTTGTTAAAACAATTTCTTTATTTTTCAGTTCAAAGTCTGACATTTACGAAAATGGATCGCTTAACTATCGCACAACGCATTAAAATTGTAAAAACCTACTACAAAAATGGTGATTCTGCCACAGCCACATATCGTGCTTTAAGAGGAGATTATGGTTTACATAATCGTCCAACTACGCAAGCAATTGGCAAAATTATGAAGAAATATGAAGAGACTGGATCGGTTACAGATATTGTAAGGCCTGTGCATCATCGTTTCGCTCGTACCACCGAAAATATCGCTGCTGTAAGTGAAAGTGTTGCCGAAGACCCGAATGTGTCGATTCCTCGTCGTTCTCAGGAATAAGGACTGTCTTACGGCACATTATGGCGTATTTTGCATTTGGATCTACACCTACATCCATATAAAATCCAGCTCACATAACAACTGAAGTCAGCTGACCATTCACAACGTCGTAGATACGTCGAATGGGTGCTTGAACAACAGGCGGTGGACGGCGATTTTTCGAACAAAATTTTCTTCAGCGACGAAGCACATTTCTCACTCGGTGGGTACGTTAACAAACAAAATTGTCGTATTTGGGGTTCTGAGAATCCTCAAGTAATTGAAGAGAGGCCACTACATCCACAAAAAGTCACTGCTTGGTGCGCTCTTTGGTCCGGAGGTGTGATTGGACATTACTTCTTCGAAAACGACGATGGAACGACTGTCACCGTCAATTCGGAGCGTTATGGTCATATGATAACCGACTTTTTTTTGCCTGCTTTTGAAGAATACGACTTAGAGAATATGTGGTTTCAACAACTTTATTTATTTTTTTTATTTTTGTAATTTCTCGTCGTGGCGATATCAAGTGGCCACCAAGACAATGCGATTTGACACCGCTTGACTTTTTTTTGTGGGGCTACGCGAAAGACCGTGTTTATGCAGATAAACCTTTAACTCTTGAGCACCTAAAAACCAACATTCGTCACGTTATAGCTGAGATACCGCCCAATATGTGTCAAAAAGTGGTCGAAAATTACCTCAAAAGAATCGATGCTTGCAACAATTCGCGTGGTGGTCATTTAAATGATGTAGTATTTCACACATAATGTCAACGTTCAAACTTTATAATAAAAAAGAAATATCATTATAAAAAATATTTTGTATGTGTTTTATTTACATTTACTTTTGAAACCGCAAAATGGATAACCCTTTATATATGTATATATATGTATATATATATATATATATATGTATATATGTATATATATATGTATATATATATATATATGTATATATATATATACATATTCATATATATATATATACATATACATATATATATATATATATATATATATATATATATATATGAATATGTATAGATAAAAATATATATATATGTATATATATATATATATATATACATATTCATATATATATATATATATACATATATACATATATATATATATATATATATATATTTATATACATATATATATATATATTTATATATATATATATATATATATATATAAATATATATATATATATATGTATATAAATATATATATATATATATATGTATATATGTATATATATATATATATATATATGAATATGTATATATATATATATATACATATATATATATTTTTTGATCTATACATATTCATATATATATATATATATATATATATATATATATATATATATATATATATATATATACTGAATTAGATCCGGAATATATTGGGGTTTCATGGGTTATAGCGGGTGGAACGGCAGCGATCTAGTGTCACCTACAGATAACGGGTGGAACGGCAATAGCCCTCTCCCCATGAAGTCGTGGGAGAGGGCCATTGAGCAGCTCTCGTGCCAAGTCCTTGGACTTATGCAAGATGAGTCGACCTTGGAGGTGGACAACTCTGGAAAGAGGTAGAGGAGCGATAGCTCTGGAGCCACTTTTAAGAGTTCAGCAGCTGAGGAGGCACATCCGAAGACAACGGAAGGGCCAGTTGAGCTAGGATGCTGGGAAGGGTGGACAACTTTCCCCTACGAAAGTTGATAATCCTTGCAGATAAACACAAAAAATGCAAAGTTTTCGACATCATTCTGAGGCTACAACGTCAAATCGGCTGTGTATAGGACACTTCTAAAAGCAGTGTTATTCGTACAAAGAAGGTTGGTGAGGCAGAATAGGCAGGTGCCATTCTCATCGTGGTGTGTCGCAAGGAGGATGCGAAGGCCATCAAAATCGCAGGTGGGGAGACACAACTGCGGTCTCGAATAGACAATTCTGTCCCTGTCCGATGCGTTAGTCAAAGCGGTTACACCGCTCCATTAAGTGACAGCTCGTGTGTTTCCACTACAAGCTTGATATGCGAGAAAGTAAACTACTACGGATTCGTGTTAGTTTAATTCTGATCTTTATTTCACATATTGGCTCTATTTATACGGAATATTTCTTTCCATGATTTCCAATATTCCCATCCATTTCCATAAGCTGACCTAGATCAATCAATACCTAGGTTGCAGGAAAAACCAATGCTTAGATTTGGGTTAATTGGTCATACATACATAACACTTAAAGTGGCGACACAATAATTCATAATTGTGTAAACACAATATAATGAAATTCTATATCAATGCAAGTGATCGAAAATATCAGCATATCATGTTGCCTGTGCATTTCAAGAAAAGCGAAATGTAAACAAAAGTAAAACAAAAGTAGATATGTATGTATGAATATGCATATACATAATGATATACATATGTGTAGTTGATGCAAGCATATTTGTATGTACGTGATGTATTGTTGTGCAGTACAGTATAGTGCTATGCACAATGGTATGCATATACGATGATATGGTACCACTGCAAAGCGGCATCAGCACTGACGGTACGGAGCTTCGATGATGATGAGCTAGACATTTTGTGATGTTATGGGTCTGCTCTGAAAACTTTAGAGGAGAGTGTCTACTCGAATTTATAGAAAGATTTGGTCTACAAGTTACCAATAGGGGAACAGAACCGACCTTTGTTGATGAAGGTCATTGCGTGATCATCGATGTTACTCTGGCGAATGTTAAAATATTGGACAGTTTTGGATTGGAGGGTTGTAGACTAACCATGTGGGACCACAGGGACATTCAGTTTGGGATTCTATACGATAAAATACAAACGACATCGGAACGACTATAGAATGGAAAGGATGCAGAAACGAATGAACTGTACAAAGTACTGTGAGGTTCTTGTGGGATAGTCACATGAGAGGAGACTCCAATTCATAGGACGACTATAAGTCTAAAAAAAGGGAGCTGAAGAAGACTCTGCGCAACTGTAAAAGGAAAACGTGGAGGAAATTCTGCTCAAATATGCAAGATATGTCCGATATATGTAGATTACAGAGAATTATATCAAACGACTCGATTTCAAAGTTGGGATTAATTCACAAAACTAATGGATCCTTTACAGAGACAATGCCACCCGCAAGAGTGCAAACAGGGATGAAAGATCGGAAGCTGAAAGGATAGTCACTAGAGATTGAGTGATAAACGCCATCAAGCGTAGCTCTCCATTCAAACCAGCAGGTATGGATGGAATAATTCCGGCCCTACTTCAGTGGGGTGCAGAAGCTTTGAAATAGTAACGTTGATGATAAGATCCAGAAAGGCAAGAGGGTATTGCATCAGTATAAGAGAGTTTGCGGGCTCATGTGAGGAATTATTCCCCGAAAATGGCATAGGATCTACACAACGATGATAAGGCCCGTAATAGCGTATGTTGCTGTGGTCTGGTGGCCTAAAGTCACCCAAAAGACCGCAAAGAGCAAGTCAGGTAGAGTGCAAAATTGCCTTGTATTGGTATTAGCGAAGCTATCCGGACGACCCCGGTAGAAGCATTGGAGGTCTTTCTGGGATGCTGCCGGTGGAATTGCATGTTACGAAGTCGACGACATTAACAGCGTTACGTATGAAGACAACCAATAATTGGTATGTATTTGCCACGGTGATATGGCACAGGAGCATCGTTTCACTGGTACATAGCAGTGTGAAGGAGGGGCAAATGCTAATGGAAGTAACGGGTAGGCTAAACATGACTGGAAAGTCACATAGAACACTCATTCAAGACTGCCTCACACTTGATGTGTGTGAGGAAAATGACACAGTATTTTCACTGATGGTTCATTAACGGATGGCAGGGCGGGTGCTGGAATCTTTTCTAAAGAGTTGGGACTGCACTCTGAATCTGGGAAAATTCATATCGGTTTATCAAGCAGAAAAGCTTGGTTTAATGCATGGGCTAGACCAAAAAAAGAATTTCAACAATCACTTTTGATGGGAGGTAGATGCCGTTTTTCAACTAATTTCGCAAATTTTCAATATAACAATTCAAATCTAGTTTAGCATACGAAGTTTTAGTTCAAAAGCTATGTATTGACGCCCGCTAAGTGGGGAAACACAAAGTCATGATTTATTTGCGAAATTTCAAAAATAAAACTCCAGAAATCATCATATAGTAAGTACTTTTAACCTATTGTCTAAGTTTTTCCTATATGTACATAATATATGTATTGTAAAAGATTACG